>CM037014.1:5853125-7237500 GCA_020875875.1 Dioscorea alata
TGTTAGTGTTACTTCCATGTGAATTTGTAAACCTCTATATTTTTTGTATATTGCTGTTATTATTGCTATTGTTGTTGTTGTTACTTCCATTGTGTACCATTGAGCTTCTCCACTCTATATCTATGATAGATATTATTGAATTCCAGGTGTGTTGGTGAGTCTTGGACCATCATAAGGGCTGAGTGGCGAAGTATCCCTCCTCGAAATTGTCGTGGTGGTTGTCGCTTCACGTGGCCCGCAGGTCGAAATGTGATAGCATACATCCTATAAAGCAAGAAGAGTATGCACAAAAACTTTAAGAAACTCAAAGTAAAATGAATACTGAAAGAAAAAAAACAACAAGCGAATAAGATAAAATAGTTTAGAAGGGAACTCCCCTAGCTAACTGTACAAAAAGTACAAGTCTAATTGAAAAATACAAAGCATACCAACTGGAAATAAAATATTTCAAAGTAAAGATAAAACGATACTCAATCAGACTCAGACTCAAAAGCATTAGGATTGTCAGAACTCGCATTGCCAGCAGCGGTGGTCTCGTCTCTGGACTAAGGTCCTCTCTCGCTCCCCGAGTCATCTCCACTCTTAGAGTCAGAGACCTGAGACTCCTTTGACTCTAGGCCAACAGTATCAACCCACACATGATGCGGTGTGGGAGTTGGAGAAGATGGTAGATGTAAGGGCTGTATGCTGAGATGTACAACGATCCTTATGACACTCCAATCAACACCAATAAAGTGGTGAACTCATCAGCGGTGCGGTGTGGATGGTGGAGGGTTGAGTAGGTGGCGTGGAGGGGGAGCGAGGAGCTGGAGGGGATGGAATAAAAGTTGGGGCAGTAGAGGGAGCAAGAGATGTAGTGGCACCTAGGACACGATGCTAGGTCCCGTACGAATTCCTGACAGTCTGCACCATCCTCATAGTCCTAAGGTTATTGATGGTGATTGGGGCACTACCACCCTCGATCCTTATACCATTGGTCTCCTATCGAAGGCCTAACCCCTAGATGAGCAAGGTGAAGTAGGGGCCAGCAAATATGACTCTAATCTTGGGATTAGCTACTGATGATGTAGAGCAAGTGTGACCTCATATCCTAGGTGCAAGTGAAAAACATCGACAATGCTAAGTAGACAGTCTAAGTCCCTTTGGCTTACTAGTCTGATGCTATCTCTCGTTCCTGTCAGAGAATGACTGAGGAGATTGTGGATTGACACTCCCCTTGCGTGTGTGTACTGCAAGTGCATGGATTTGTCAAAGTAATAATAGTACCCTGGTGAGAGGATAGTCGAATCCACAGGGAGTAGGGATCAAAGATACTAGCAATTGCTATTTAACTAATGCGAAATATGGAAAATGAGAGCAAGTCAATTGTGTGTGTGCAAAAGTAATTGAAAGCAAGAGGAAAATAAAGAGAAATATGGAAAGTAGGAGAGTGCAAGCAAGAACAATCAATAAATGAAATAGGGTACCCGGACAAGCTACCCCTAGGATATATGCTTCTAATGCAAGACAATGCTATTATACTTTCCTATTGATGATTAATGAGTCGAGGATATCCTTGAACATACGGTCCCAAACCTAAGGTGAACCGTGACTAACCTTGACACTATGCCCCGGCATTAGGTTTCACTACGACCCTTGACTCTTGTTGACCTGTCAAGTAAGCCCTAGGGGAGTCCGTCTTCCTAAGCCTCACACTATGTGGGATTGCTTTAAGCTCTAGGGATTTCTAATGATTAACCCTGTTCCTATGTATAGCTCTAACCCTTTGGTCCAGGTGAAAGAACCCTACTCTCAATTAAGCCCCAGTACTAGGATTCACTTCAACCCTTCACTCTGTTGCTCGCGCAACTAAGCCCCAGGGGAGTTCATCTCCTAGCACTTCGCTCTATTTCGACCGCTAAGAACTCGTGGAACATGAAGGTAGGTAAAATCAAACCGGAGGGAAAGAGGGGACGTTTCGCTACCTCACGACTCATCCTCTCGACCCTCTTCAATCTCAAGTAGTCTAACCATATAGGAGTTGTCACACCTCCAAAGGATAACCTAGATTGTTCTCATCCCTAGTGTCACGGCTAAAGGAAAACAATACAACATGCAATTAAGATTGAAACTCAATGTTTATTCATCAATAATGGAAAAGCATAATAATAATGTCATAGAAACATAATCATCCTAGGGTTTACAAGTCCGAATACCCACAAGGGATTTAGCTCCTCATGGAGCTATACAAATCCATCAAACTATGAAAAGAGATACAAATCAAAAGCATAGATGAAAACCCCATTGCGTATAGTGTGGTCGTGGTCTTGTGTGGCCGCCGGACGTCGATAACAATGCCGATGAAGCGCTCCAAACCTCCATAAAGTCCTCTCCGAAACCCTAGCCACAACCCTTCAGAATCCAGTGAAAAAGATTGGCGAAAAGATCCAGAAAAAGTCTCCAAAATGGGCTTTTATAATGTTGAGTCGCTGCTTCAAATCGGCTGAATCGGGATTTCACACGGTTGTGTGGAATTTCCACACGCCCATGTGAAGTCTCTGTTTTGCTGAATTTCGGTAGACAATAAACAGTAACTTGCTACAGTACCTTGCTACAATGCATTTGCCGAAACACTCCCGAATTCATCGTTCTTCATCAAGGCCGTTGAATTGGGCACACAATCAATGGTAGATCGTGCCGATTGCTTCAATTCTTCTTATTGATGAAGTTCTCCTATGCTACATGAGTTAGACTTATTGTGAATGTAACTGCCTTTGTGCCCCCCCCAAAGAAGGTTGGCACACACTCACAAGTCTAGGCTCGTGCCTTGTTCCTTGCTCGGTCCGGAAACTCCCCAACAACGGTGAACATGATCTAACTTTGCTCCTTTTTTCCAAATTAGCTTCATAACCCTACAATGCACAAAAATACACAAATGCACACTATTTAGTGATAAAATCTGATGAAAGTAATGCTCATTGTATGATAATAACACTTCGCATTATTATAATATGAGCATGCATAGTTATCATCTCGAACAGGAAATATAACAAGAAAGCATGGTTTCTAATCCTAAATTCATGAATCAAGCATCGTAAAGGAAGTAAAGCATGCATGAATCTATTCCAAGGGATTTACACAACACATTGCAATTGAAATGGACTAGATTTAAGGATGAGAGGATACCTTTGCTAAAAAAGGAAGAAAAAGAGACAGTGAGGAAGATGTTGAGAGAGGGAAAAGCTCGAGAAAAAAATCAGCTAAAAGAAACTACAAAAAGAAGAAGAATAGAAGAGGAACGATCGCGCAAGAGCACGCCTAAGAAGCACGATCATGCTTGGCGACCATGCTTACCCCCTTAAAAGGAATGTGGTTTGAAAGAGCATGGTAGTGCTTGCTACCATGCTCGTGGTAGCTCTTTTGACCAAAAAAATGTTTCCATTTGCACAAATGAAGAGCATGACACTGTTAGGGGCTACGAGTCCATACTCTTTGAAGCACAAACTGAAGCACAATCATCTGCATGGTCGTGCTTCCCTTGTTTTCTATTTTTTATGACTCCTTACAAGTGCACGGCCACAAGAAGGACCGTGCTTGACCTAAAAACCTTAGGAAAATTGAACGATAATAAAAATTATTTCCCGAACAACCAGAAAGCAAAAGAGCAAAGCTTTGGCGCATAACCAACAACAACTAATTAGCAGGAAATCGCCTAAGTCTGACAAAAAAAAAATCTAAATGACAAAAATTGAACAACAGAAAATAAGACACTACCATAAGAATGAAAAACAACTAAACAACTAACCAAATACTCTCCCAAGAAGCACTTGTTTAATATCGCTAGCTTAACATACATTTATGATTCTTAAAAGGATCATGAAATTGAATCCATCCATCATTTCTTGTAGCAGGGGAAAATGAATAAGGGGTTAATGTTTCAATCAAGCACATTTCCCCCTCACTTAAAACCAAAGGATGCATGCTAGCTAATGTGTTCTTCGCAAGTGCACGGAACACACACAAGTAATACAGTGGTACCCCGCGAGGGGTAGGGTTGTTGAACCATAGGAAATGAACTCTTAGTACTAATTTATCCTCTAATGTTTAACTGATCAACACTAGTTGGTGATAGGATTAAAACTAGATCCTAAAGAGGGAAGGATGATAGATAAAGGCTTGAATGGAACTAGGTGAAATATAGAAAGATAGAGCAGTGCCCCGGACTAATCCTCTGGAGAAACATACAATGGACTTGCTTCTAATACCTACCAGGTACATTCTAAGGCTCTTATGTGTGCTCAAGAGCAATGTTGCATCTATGGTTCTCAAATACACTGAGTTTTGCAAAGGTAACTATGATTTCATGGATATCGAGTTTTGCAATCACACAAGGCAACTATAACTATGACAATCTAAATACCAAGTTTTACCTAAGCAACAGTTCTGCAAACACATGATTAAACACAAGACACCAATAAAACTCCATAGACATTAAAAGCAAGTAGATCAACAAAACACATAAACATCCAAGTTCATAAATCCGGGGCACCAGAGAATGGGTAGCCCCTCATAGTTTTACAAATCCATAAAAGACCAAAAAAACAAAAGATAAGGAAGCCATGAAAAACTCCCCTCTTTGCTTGTTAACCACTCCGACGATACTCCAATGAAGTTCCACTGGCTTAGCTCCGCTCTACTCACGATCTTGCACCGCAGCTCCACTCTGGTTCGAGAAAAGTAAAGGCCAAGAACTTGGAAGCTGCCCCCAAGAAGAAGGGAGAATGAATGAAGAAGAACCCCTTCAAATGACCAAGATCTATGCTTAAAAAGTCCTTTTTCGGAGTGAGCACGATCATGCTCAGGCTGTGTTCTTCCTCCTGATTATCTCTAGAAAGTCTGGACAATTGAAATACAAAATTCAACACCGGCACGGCCGTACTTTTCAAAGAACACACCCTTGATAGGAGGAACATGCCCGTGTTAGGAGCATACAAACTGTGCTTTTCTCCAGACTCGTGCAACAGCGATTTGCTACAGTAAATGCTACAGTACTTAACTCTAGTGTCAGTGCTTTGCCTGATGCAGAATTTGCTTGGGAAAATCTAGGGGAGGAACATGCCAGTTCTCAAACCGTGATGCACCTGTAATACTGCGTTTTGACATATTTTCACCATGTAATTGTGCCGAATCCTGTTCTTTTGCATAGGAACCTATTTTCCTACACAAATACACAATAATACCCATCGTAGCATCGAATCACAATAACTAAACCCTTGAGGACAAGATAAATACATGAAGAAGGTATGAAAATATAAATATGAAATACACTCATCAAATACCCCCACAATTGAACATTTGCTTGTCCTCAAGCAAAACACATCAGCACATAAAAAAGAAGATGAGTGCATGACCTCTGATCTCAATAATATAGGGATTTGAAAAGTGGAATAGGAAACCAGTTGGCAGTATGTGTTTAGCTAATAAAAAATGATAAGTTTCACTCTCACCTTGTACTCCTCGTGTGTGTGTGTGTGTGATTATCCTAAAGTGTGTGCCCCATGCAATGTTGGATCAACTTAGCTAACAATGACCTTAATTCACACTATACTAAATGGGTAGTAGCTTCATACAACTTAGAGGTTGCTGATAAGTGCTTGTGTTATAGTACTGCGAAGCGTTATTTTCTTACATTGAGCATATCTTTTATCAGTTTTTATCACTAAATGGCGTGCATTTGTGTATTCTTGTGCATTGAAGGTTTATGGAGCTAAATTAGAGAAGAAGAACGAAATTAGGTCGTGTTCACCGATGTTGGGAAGTTTTCGGACCAAGCACGGAACAAGGCACGAGCTTGGACTTGTGAGTGTGTGCCAACCTCCTTTGGAGGGGCACAAAGGCAGTCACATTCACAACAAGTCTAACTCGTGTGGCTTAGGAGAACTTCACCAAGAAGGAGACTTGAAGCAATTGACACGATCTGCCATTGATTGTGTGCCCAATTCAATGGCCTCGATGAAGAACGACGGATTCGGGAGCGTTTCGGCCGAGTACTGCAGCTCTGTTACTGTAGCAAAACACTGTAGCAAGTTACTGTTCCTTTCGGCCGAAATTCAGAATTCCAGAGAATTCACACGGGCGTGTGGAATTAACACACGGCCGTGTGAATTAATTTTTCAGCAGACAGAAACTTGGGGGAGTGCGGCTATGGTTTCGGAGAGGATTTCGTGGAGGTTTAGCGCGCGTCATCGGCATCGTCACCGACGTTCGACGGCCGCACAAGACCACGGCCACACCATGCGCAAAGGGGGTTTTCATTGATGTCCTTAGTTTGTGCTTTCTTTCATACATTGATGAACATGTATAGCTCCATGAGGAGCTAAACCCCTTAAGGGTATTCGGACTTGTAAACTCTAGGGTTCTTATGTTTCTTTGACATTGTTATTATGCTTTTCCATTATTGATGAATAAAATTGAGTTTCAATCTTAATTTCATCTTGTTAATGTTTTTCTCTTAGATGTGACACTAGGATTGAGAACAATTTAGGTTGCCTTTTGGAGGTGTGACAACTCCTTAGGGTTAGACTACTTAAGATTGAAGAGGGTTGAGAGGGAGAGTTGTGAGGTAGCGATGTACCCCTTTCCCCTCCGACATGGTTTCTCCCTACCTCCGTTTCCTTGATTTCATAGCGGTCGAAATAGAGTGAAGTGCTAGGCAGATAAACTCCCCTGGGGCTTAGTTACGCAAGTAACAGAGTGAAGGGTTGAAGTGAATCCTATGCATTGGGGCTTAATCTAGACTAGGGTTCTTCCACCTGGACCAAAGGGTTAGAACTACACATAGGAACAGGTTTCACCATTAGGAATCCCTAGAGCTTAAAGCAATCCCACATAGTGTGAGGTTTTGGTAGATATACTACCCTGGGGCTTAGTCGTGCGAGCGATAGAGTAAAGGGTGACGTGAATCCTAATACCGAGGCATAGTGTTGGGGTTAGTCATGGTTGTCCTTTGGTTTAGGACCGTGAGTCTTAGGATATCCTCGTCTCGATTAAACATCAATAGGAAAGTATAATAGCATAGTCCTACACTAGAAGCATAGACCCTAGAGGTAGCTTGTCTGGATGCCCTATTTCACTCATTACTAGCCCTCTCTACTCTCTTTTACTTGCACTCCCTCATCTTCCATCTTTCTATTTAATTTCTCGTCTTTTAGTATAATTGTTTCCATAATTCACTCATCGAATCAATTAACCACTTTTCCGTACTTCGCATAGTTTTAATAGTGAAATCTCGTATTCTAAGTCCCTATTCCCTGTGGATTCGACTACCCTCTCACCGGGGTAACTTTTATTACTTCGACAAACCCGTGCACTTGCGGGATACACGCAAGGGGTCGTGTCAGTTGCCCTTTCTCCGGGTAGGTCATCAATTATACACTTGTAATGCCCAAAATTCGACTACTCAAGAGCGGCTTTCACACTTCTAAGGCGATAGCTCTTTCTATCATCTTTTTACAAAGTATTTATAAAGAACCATAGGGCATCCCACAAGCAATCAGACTTTCCAGTTTTTTTTATTATACTAAACAAAGAACAATCATGGTCATTTAGCTAGAGTTTTTTCCTAAATACAAGTGTCTCCACAATTAGGTTAAGGTGAGAAAAATAAGAGGTTTCCAAGATAAGAGTGAAACTAACAATTAAACTCAATAAAAACACACTAACACACTAGCGTCCGCTTACACTTAGAAATTCCACAAAATAAAATTATAGATAGTCCCTAAGTCATACCTCATCACAATGAATACAAAATGTAAACCCTCCCCCACACATAAACCATACATTGTCCTCAATATACAAATACCTGCATAAAAAAATGAATCAAGGACAAATAAATTTGGGGAGAAGTTCTAGGGACTTTGGTAAACACGACGAAGTGATGTGGCCATTCTCGAATAGTATGTACCTTGCTTTCATATAGCTCACCTCCTGAAAAGAGAAAAAGGGGCACATGTGAAGCTCAAGAAAAGAAAATAAGAAATAAAAGAAAAACACTACTAAAAGAAAGACTGGTGATGCTCAAGAATCATTGATATGCTCTCAACCTTGGTATGATAACTTGAATTAAAACAATAGAAATTGATCTACAAATGCAAGAAATCAGGGTAAGCACAGTCGTGCATGGAGCATGCAAGTCATGCTCATTAGGAAACACGGGCGTGCTAAGCCTGTGCTTAGCCTGGAACGTAACAAAAATCCAAAATAGAGGAAATCACGGCTTAAGCATGGGCATGCCTTGCCCGTGTTTTGCCTGGAAGTAGTTAAAGCTCAATTTTCTCTAGTTCTACAACACTTCCACATTCTAGGCTTGCAACCCTAACAATTTACAAAACATATTTGCAATGAATAAAATCAAAAACACGGAGAATCAAACCCTAAATTAAGTAAGAGCATCACCAAATTATTCAAGAACTCAAAGCTTAGAACTAGACTAAACTAAGAAAATAAGCAAAATAAAAACAATTAAAGCTTGGGTTGCCTCCCAAGAAGCGCTTGTTTAACGTTACTAGCTTGACGTACCTTATTACTTACCTCAAGTTGCATAGCTACTAGCATAGCTACTAGCATAGCTACTACCATTGAAGCATAAATTTACTTGCCGTGGAGGGATACATGTCAGAGTCTTGAACCAACTTGTTCTAGGCCTCCAAGGGAACATTTTGGGTTGGGAATTATCCAAGCTCAGAACATGCACATGTGGGTCATAAAATGGCTTAAGTTTCTTACCCACATTTTCTTGAATACCCAACATCTTCTTCTTGCCATGAATGAGTTCATTAATCATTCAAGAAGTTTTGTGTTTCATTGTCTTGGAGTTTTCTTCTTCATTTAATCTTTCGGCTTGAAAACAAGAGTGTTTCCTCCGGCCATACCTCGGAAAATTGATTCCAAAGAATGAGAAGTGTGCAAACTTGCCATGAATTTCTTGTTCTACTTGGTCAAACTCCAAAACATGTAACAAGGCTAAAGGGGTTGTCTTCATATCCTTCATTCTTCTACAACCAACCTCCTTATGCCTTATCCCTTGAGCTCTCCTTAATGATAAATGTTTCATCAATTGACATTTAGGCCACCATGGAAACAACCCGAGATAGGAGTTGTTCAATTTCTTTGTGGGAAGGTTTAAAGATTGCTTCAACCTCTTTCCAAGACTTAGATTAATTCCTTGAAGTACTCACTTCCTATATAACCACTCATCCTTGTCAAAAGAGGCAACTTGTTCAAATTCAATCACATATGTCTCTTCAACCTCTTCAATTCTTTTCTTCTCCCAATGCCCCCCTACTGCAATTGGTGGTGTGGTTTGTTCTTCACTATGTGTGACCCACTCTTCACTCTCTTTATGTGGGGGAAATTTGTACCTTGCAAGTGCATGCTCCTCCACTTATGGAACTTTAGTCTCAAGATGTTTCACCTAAATCTCTTAGTTAGGTTCAGATAGAGATTTTTGAATTTCTCTCAACAAAGTGCATTGGAATGGCCCTATCCAATTATTGTCTTACAATTGATTCTTTTCATTTTGTTGAGCTCCATATGCCTTCGCTAAAGTTGAAGGATTTTCAAACGATGATTTTGATTCCACTGAATCATTGAACCTCCCCTTCCCAATTGTTTCAGCATTATTAGCAAATTGTTGCTCATGTTGATTTTCAGATAAAGCACAAAATTCAGGCACAGGTTTCTCCCAACTTGCACAAGCTTCTTGTTTTAAAAACTCCCAACCTCCCATGGTAGGATTCATTTCATATTGAATTGGCATATCTTGCATTGGGAATGGTGTTTCGTCATAGAATGTAGGAGCATCAACACTAAATTTCGATGACCATGGTGAATCATCTTGAATTGTTGGAGGTATCGCATTAATCAAACTCATTGTGTGTTGCCACTGTAATGTTCCTTCCTCGAAACTTGATACCACATCTCTTAAGTTGGAAATGGCATTATAATCCTCGATGCCGCTGTTGTGGCTAACATAACATGTGTGTGACGTGATAGTGAATTAGTTAATCCTTGCTCTAATTGGTTGTAACTTGCATAATTTTTCAAGGCTTGAAGCAATTCATCCATAACTTAACCCTTCTGAAATGAGTGATGAATAAAAGAATTAGGTAACAAAACAAAAACAAACTAGAAGGAAATATATATATAGAAAAATATAAACTGCTAAATCACTAGATTCCCAATGTTCATAAGAGTTGCCAGTCTCCGACAACGGTGCCAAAAACTTGATGTGTTCTCCACAATTGCACGAGTCGCACACAAGTAATACAGTTGTACCCAATGAAGGGAAAGATTGTCAAACCACATGGATTGGACTCCTAGTACTAATTGATCCTCTAATGTCTAACCGATCAACAATAGTTGGTGAGAGGATTAAAACTAGATCCTAAAGGGGGAAGGATGATAGGTAAGAGATGGAATGGAACTAAGTGAAATACATAGAGATAGAGCAGTGCCCCGAACTAAGCCCTTGGAGAAACATGTAATGGACTTGCTTCTAATACTTACTAGGTACATCCCAAGGTTCTTGTGTGTGCTTAAGAGTAATGTCACATCTATGGTTCTCAAATACACCAAGTTTTGCTAAGGTAACTATGATTTCATGGGCATTGAGTTTTGCAATCACACAAGGCAACTACAACTATGGCAATTCACACGCCATGTTTTACCAAAGTAACTGTGCAAATCAAACACATCAATTTCTGCAAACACAAAATTAAACACAAGAAACCAATAGAAATCCATACACATTAAAAGCAAGTAGATAAACAAAACACATAAACATCAAGTTTATAGATCCGGGGCACTAGAGAGTGGCTAGCCCCTCATAGTTTTACAAATCCATAAAAGACTAAAAAAGAAAACAAAAGATAACGAAGCCATGAAAGACTCCCCTCTTTGCTTCTTAACCACTCCAACGATGCTCCAATGAAGTTCCACTGGCTTAGCTCCACTTCATTAGCGATCTTGCACAGTAGCTCCACTCTGGGCAAAGAAAAGTGAAGGGGTAGAGCTTGGAAGCCACCCACAAGAAAAAGGGAAAATGAATGAAAAAGAACCCCTTAAAATGACCTAGATTTGGGCTTAAAAAGTACTTTTCGGGGTGAGCACAATCGTGTTTAGGCCGTGCTCCTCCTCCTAATTATCTCAAGAAAGTCTGGGTAATTGAAATACAAAATTTAGCACCAGCACGCCCGTGCTTGGAGGAACACGCCTGTGTTAGCACACAAACTGTGCTTTACTCCAGACTCGTTCTATAGTGATTTACCACAATATTCAGCTACAATGTCAATGCTTCGCCTGATGTAGAATTTGTTTAGGAAAATAAGAGGAAGGAACACGCCCGTGCTCAGACTGTGCTACACCTGTAATACTGCGTTTTGACATCTTTTCACACTGTAATTTTGCCGAATCCTGTTCTTTTGCACAGGAACCTATTTTCATGCACAAATACACAATAATACCCATCGTAATATCGAATCAAAACAACTAAACCCATAAGTAGTCAATAAATACATGAAGAAATTAAGAATATATATATATAGCACTCATCACAAGCCATAGGGGTAGTGGGTGGACTCTTTTTTTCTTGCTAGTAACAAAGTTCTTCCACCGTTTCTTACCCCAAGATCAGCAAGCGCTTTCTCATCTATCACTCTCCTAATTGTGTACGGGATGATGAAACCTCTCGGATCTTTTTCCTTCTTGGGGATTTTGTTGGAGATTATGGCGGAGCATTCTTTGGTAAAAGTGACAGTGGCTACATCTTCAAGTTTTTGCTTGTAAGTCAACAACTCCTTGAGGAATTTTTCATAGCAAGGCATTTGAGCAAGGGCCTCAACAAATGGGACATTAATGTGCAAGGTCTTGAACATCTCCAGAAATTTTTTGAATTCTGCTTTATGTTGACCTCTCTTCACTTTAGCTGGATAGGATAATTTGTTTTGAAAAATAAAAAACCCTAGTCTTTTCCTTGCTTTGATCCTTATGTTTCCCTTCCATTTCACCATCAAGACATCTTCTTCAGATTGAATTTCCTGATGCACAGTAGGTTGTTTCTCTGGTTGCAGGACTATAGGGCGAGCCAACTCCTTGCCACTCCTCAAGATGACTACCTTTAGGGATTCCCTAAGGTTGACCACAGTATTACTTAGGAGTGAACCTGGAGAACATTTAGCAAGAGTCTTGGTGATTTGCACCACTTAATGTTCTAAATTCTGCAAGGAATCGTGTTGGTTCATTAACAATTCCTCGTGTCCCATGAGTTGGACATTATTTGCTTGTATGTACCTTGCTAATAAAGTTTCAAGACTCGACCCTTTCCTTCTTGAGATGGTTGTTGAGGAGGTGGAAGTTGAGGTTGTGATGGTCAAAACTAACTCTATGATCCTTACTCCAGTTGGCTCAACCAAAAATTTGGGTGGTTCCTCCAACTCGGATTATAGGTACCGTTGTAGAGATTTTTTGAAATCGGTTATTTTAACCAATATAGTTGACCTGTTCAATATTGGAACCCCTATCAGTTGATGCATAACTAGGCCAAACTTGATTTCCCCAAGATTCATTGCTTATGACCGGACTCTATGGTTGAACTTGCATCTTGTCTAACTTCTTCAAAATGACCTTCACCTAAGCTACCAACGTGGCAAAAGCATCAATTTCATAGATGCCAGCTGGCTTGATTGGTTTGTTTTTTTCAAAACTCCATTGGTAACATTTGGAAGCCATATTTTCAATTAAAGCTTGGGAGGCATTAGGCTGTTTACTGCATAAAGAACCCCTGGCTGTAGTATCTAACATTGGCTTCATTTCCACATTCAACCCATTGTAAAAAATTTAGATTTGCATCCATTCTACAATCCCATGCCGAGGGCATTTTTTTAACAATTCCTTGTATCGTTCCCATATTTCATACAGGTTCTCTGATTCCATCTGCCTAAAGGAGAAAATGCCACTCCTCAACTCTGTAATCTTTGACGGTGGGAAGTAACGAGTGAGGAATTTCTCAGCCAACTGTGCCGATGTGGTGATTGACCATTGAGGCAAGGAAATTAGCCACTATTAGGCCCTTCTCCGCACTGAGAATGGAAAGAGTCAAAGATGGACTGCATGCTTAGACACGTTGTTTGCCTTAAAGGTGTCACAGATTTCCAAGAAGTTGGCGAGATGAGTGATTGCTTCCCCGCAAGTGTATGAGATCGCTAAGTAATACCTCGTGTAAAGACACAAGGATCGTATTCCTCGAGGTTAAGGATATACTATTACACTTTCGTTGCCTACTATCTAGCCTAATGTCTTAAGCAAGAGAAATTACTCTACTAAATGCAAGAAAATAAATAAGATAATGCTATGCAAATTGATAATGCTAAACAAGAACAACAATGGAATGCAAAGGCCAATAGATGTGGATCCCCTTGAGGGGTCATCATGATACAAGGATGAAGAACAAAAAGAATACAAAGGTGATTTGGACCGAGGGATCTCTAGATTAGATCAACCACAATTTCTTGGTGATTAAACACTAATTGATGAGTGCGATCCCACAAGTACACGGGTCATCAAGTAATACCCGGTGCGTGACACAGGAGTCGTATTCCCTGGGGCCCGAGAAGCTACCCTTACTTCCCTTTTACAATGTTGTTCAACCGACACAATTTAAGAGAGTGAATAGAATGCAAAGAAACTAAACAAATAAATAACTAATACAAACATACGAGGACAAGATACGGGATAAATTAGGGTTAAGAGTGGCCACGGATGAGGATCCCTTAGGGGCTACTAAAGTGAGTAGGATGCTTGAACTAACAAGCAAGTGGCTAATTGGACCGAGAAAACCCTGGACTAGGCCAACCCGATGGTCACGGCAATTGACGCCTAATCTGGTACGGGTATTGGATACGGTACGTCTACCGCCTAAGATTACCCCTACGATTGCAATGGGTGAAGTGATTTTCTCAAACTAGAGTTAAGATACAAAGGAGTATTTAACCCTAGGAGTGGAGGGGTACAAATACCCGATGGTCACAGTGTATTTATAAGTATTTCCCTTCCAAGTTTGTTGAGTCTAACACTAGGGCAATGGTCATGCAACCTAGCATTTCCTAAGTCTTTTGATACATAGAGTTCTCATACATATCAAGCATGTAAAAACACCAAACAATGGATCACAAACAAGCCACAAAACATTAATTAGAACAAAACATCCAAAACATCACAAGTTCACCCACAAGGTTCACCTACATCCGGTGACCTTGGGGTTTAGTTGCTTATGTTCACTAAATACAACAAGAAATACATGAAAACAACCAACAAAAGCATGAGAAGAACTTCCTCAAAGAATGAAGGCCGGAGAAGTTCCAAAGATGCCACTCAAAGGGGGTGGCTTCCCTAGTCTTCAACCTCCAAATGTAAGCTCTAGATCATAGATCCTTCCCAAAACCTTGCTCTCCTCGCCAAATTCTCCACGAAATTGCCCTCCAAAAGCTTCTTCTTCCTCAGATCAAAGGTGGTGGTGAGAGACTCCAAGAAGAAGACACTCCTTCCCCCTAAAAGAAACCCTCCAAATCCCATAAAAGAGTGAATTCGTGTCTCTTCACGGGTGAGCTCATGGTCCATATATAGCCCGTGAGGTAGCCTGTAATGTGAGACGAAAGAATATGCAAAGTTACGAAACTACTACAGTACTGCACCTGAAACAGTGTTGCCCGTGAGAGTTTCCAGACTTAGAAAATTTCTTCAAATGTGTGTGCTCCAGGCTGCTACAGTGTTGCTACAGTGCCGGGACCCTAAAACGACGATTTCGGTGTGGATTTCTTCTCAAATCGCGTCTTGAGTTCACCAAAGCATCTTTTGCACCTGAAACACGAAATAACCCAATTTAGACCACAAAAGGGCATCAATTCATTAACAAAATATGAAAAGTATGCGCAAGAATATGTATAAAATACGTATATTTAGACATTTATCACTAATCCAATAAAAATGTTGATCGGAATCTCTTCCTAATCAACACCCCTACAATTGCATTAAGAACAAGGAAATCCCAAGATAAAGGTACACTCAGCCTAAGTTTACCCTTGAAGTCCAGAGAGCTATCGACATCTAATCTCTTGGCATGTCAGTACAAGCAACCCCTTTTAATTCATTCACGATCTAATACATGCGAGTAGGTTATATCGATATAAAACTCAAGAAAGAATTATGGATCTCTCTATAAGTAATTCTTAGCATAAAGAGCAATAAATTAAATCACAAATCAAGCCAAGAATTAGAATTAGGTATCAATCATCAAAAATATATGAAGAACCCCCCAAGGTTCATCGACATCTGGTGGCCTTGAGGGTCTAGTATGCCATCATATGCAAGCAAGAATGTATATTAAAACACAATAAAAGTTCATAAATGACACTCTCTAAGTAAAATGATGAAGAAGGAGGTGGAGATCAGGCAGAATGACACTTACCCTAGCCGAAGGACACTTCCTAATCATAAGATTCCTTCCTTCTTTGGTGGTCGTATGAGGGCCGTATAGGGAGCATATTAAGCCTAAAACATTGATGATTCGTAGCATACCAGGGTCCATAATGGCTTCATGCGGCCAGCCCCACATAGGGGCCACATGAGTTAGTAATCTGCTACAGTAAAATTGCCACATGAGTTACTGCAGCGAAAACACTGTAGCAAGCTACTGTTCACTTTCTGCCGAAATTCAGAATTACAGAGAGTTCACACGGGTGTGTGGAAATTCCACACGGGCGTGTACTGTAGCAAAAGTAATGTAGCAAGTTACTGTTCACATTCCGCCGAAAATCATCAAACCAAAATTTCCACACGGCCGTGTGGAATTAACACACTGGCGTGTGGAAATTCTGCAGCCCCTGTGGAAAATCCACAGGGGCGTGTGGAACTCCGATTTCAGCCTATAAATAGCTCGTTTTCAAATCTGTTTGGGAACCCTCCCCTTCTATCACTTGCCTATCTTTTGGGGGGCTTTCGGCTAGGGTTTGGAGAGGTTCTTGGTGGTCTTTGGAGGCGATTATACGGCATCGGCATCGACATCTATTGGAAGATAGCTATTGGGGGAGTTTTCGTCGGCATTGATTCGGCGAGGTGTGCCCTAGGCTTGACAAGGGATTCGTTGGAGAAGACGTGCGACTCCACAAGACCATCGATACGATCTACAAGGGGGTTTTCTTTATGGTTTTATTGCATAAGTTCTTAATCTCTTTATTGATTTTGTATTGCTCCATGGAGAGCTAAACCCTAGTGGGTATTCGGACTTGTAAACCCAAGGATGATATTGTTTCAATAACTTTTATTATGCTTTCTTTATTGATGAATTTAATTGAGTTTCAATTTTAATTATCTTTTGCTATTGTTTCCCCCTAACCGTGACACTAGGGTTGAGAGCAATCTAGGTTATCCTTTGGAGGTGTGACAACTCCTATAGGGTTAGACTTCTGAAGATTGAAGAGAGTTGAAAGGGAGAGTTGTGAGGTAGCGATGTACCCCTTTCCCCTCCTGTGTGATTTCTCCCTACCTCCATTTCCTTGGTTAATTAGCGGTCGAGATAGAGTTTTAGGGCTCAATCTAGACTAGGGTTCTTCCACCTGGACCAAAGGGTTAGAACTACATAGAGGAACAGGTTTTATTACTAGGAATCCCTAGAGCTTAAAGCAATCCCACGTAGTGTTAGGGTTAGGAAGATAGACTCCCCTGGGGCTTAGTTGACAGGTCAACAAGAGTCAAGGGTCGTAGTGAATCCTAATGCCGGAACATAATGTTGGGGTTAGTCACGGTTGACCTTATGTTTTGGGACCGTGAGTTTAAGGATATCCTCGACTCAATAGGCATCAATTGTAGAGCATAATACAAGTTTTGCACTAGAAGCATTAGTCATAAGGGGAGCTTTGTTCGGGTACCCCATCGTTATATCGATTACCTCTCCTACCCTCATTATTCTTCTTGCACCCTTTTATTTTCTTTTATATCTATACATACATACTTTTCTCATCATCGATTCCCATCATAGCTAAATAGCGATAACACTTGTTTCTGAACAGTATTCCCTGTGGATACGACTACCCACTCACCAGGGTATTTTATTACTTCGACAACCCGTGCACTTGCGGGATACACGCAAGGGGTCGTGTCAGGAAGATATGAGAAAGGGAAGAGTGAGAAAGAGAGACAGGGTTTGGATTGAAAAGAAAGCAGTAGAAAGGATAGTGCCCCGGATCAATCCCCTCGAGAAATGTATTGACTAGGCATTGATTACATTGACATCTTCTTGAACCATGGTTAATACTTACGGAGGGTTTGATAATGTACGACCTTACTTGAGTTTCGGTGAAGACTCAACCCCTTCCCTAATGTGAGTCCTAGCTAGATTGATCTCTCAATCATCATCTAGATAGCGGTTATACTGCTATGGTTAACATGCTTCTTGACTACAATCACAACTACGAGGAACATGCACACCAAGTTTTGCTCACACAACTAACGGTGATTCCCACATCAAGTTCTGCAACATACAACATCAAGGCAATTAACACAAAGAGTAACCAAGAAAAACAAGAAGGAAATCACAAGAAAACTCATTCTCAGCTATACTTTGCCCGTGCTCTTCTCGAAGTGTCTTGGAACTCATTCTTAGCACAGTTGTAGCCCAACCTATGAAGTACACGAGAGTAAGCATGCACATGCTTCAAGACCACGTTGGTGCTAGGAGCAAGGGAGCAGTGTACTTTTCTCACTGAAAAATCCCAGTAAAGTGCACGAGTGCAAGCATACCTGTGCTTATGGATTGTGCTTTAGGAGCACGATGGTGCTAGGGGCTGTGAAACTGTGCTCTTCAATTTCTGTAGATTCCAGTAAAGTGCACGGGTATAAGCATGCCTATGCTTCATCACTTGGGCTAAAATTCTTTAAGTCGTAGAAAGTGTATGGTCATAAGCATGGGCGTGCTTCTAGACCGTCCTTCCCCTGAAAAGCGCATTCCAACTTTGTTTTGCATTGAAATTCATCTCAATTCCTTCTTTTCAATCGAAAACCTAATTATCTGCATCATTTAACAAACATACCCCAAGTATCATCAATTTATAGTAAATGAATGTAAAAAGACAAGCAATTAATGCAATAAGGTATATAAAATATCTATATAAATTGCACTCATCAAAGAGGCCTCTTTTATTACATATGAAGGAATCCATTGCTATGAGATTGTGTCTTTTAGATTGAAGAATACAACAACGACTTTCAAAAGAATATTGAACAAGATATTTAATATGTAAAATCGAGTAAATATAGAAGCTTGTGTAGACAACATGTTTGTAAATTGTGAGAAAGTTGATTTGCATATAATATACTTGCATGAGACCTTTCATATCTAGTTGTATAATTAACCACATTACCTCATAAAATTAAATCTGGTTTATTAAAGGAAAAGGAAGGTATCAAAGACCAATTTATTACAAAAGTAAGATTCTCATCAATCTAAACATCAAAGACATTTTAATGGAAAAAATTGTGTATCCATTGATTTCTTCAACTATAGATTGATATCTTATTTTTAGGCATACAACATCATTGTTCCCACTAATTGGGTGATTTGTACAATAAATTACATATAGCCTGTAAATCACATACTACTATCAAATAAATGTGGTCAATTATACTTAGTGAATTCAAGCTTTTGTTCAAGAAGCAAATGAGGAAGCCCTTAGAAGAGATTTGGATCTCTTGAAAGAGAAATGGGATGAAGCTCTTGTCATAATGGCAGCTTATTAATAGTAGGTTTAGTATTTTTAAAACTCCAAGTTTGAGAGAGTAAATTTCAATCAAAGAGATCTTATACTAATGACAAAAATCTTCCAACGAAGTGGAAGCTGAATAGGGAAGCATACTCCCTATTCAAAAAGCGAGCAAACTGCCCTAAGGATTATCTAACATAGCACTTATAGATTAACCAACCTAGGTGTTAAATAGCATAAAAGCCCTTAGCTAAAACTCTACTGTGGCTGTTATCTCGGTGGTGGTGTAGTCCTGGAGGACTCTTGACAGGGGCCCGAAAGTGCAAGGGTTATCGAAGTAATAATATACCCTGGTGAGTGGGTAGTCGTATCCACATGGAATAGAGATTTGAGATATAAGTATTCACTATGTAACTAATGCGATGTATGGAAAGAAATTGATAAGTGAGTGCGAAAGAAACTAATAAAAACAAGAATTAAAATAGAATTGTGGAAGATGAGAGAATGGAAGTAGGAGTAAAAGAGTAGGACAAGCAATGAGAGAAGATGGGTACCCGGATAAGCTACCCCTAGGACTTATGCTTCTAGTGCAAGACAATGCTATTATACTATCCTATTGATGTTAATTGAATCGAGGAGATCCTTAAACACACGGTCCCAAACCTAAGGTCAACCGTGACTAACCCCAACATTATGTTCCGGTCATTAGGTTTCACCACGACCCTTGACTCTCGTTGACCTGTCAACTAAGCCCTAGGGGAGTCTATCTACCTAAGCCTCACACTGTGTGGAATTGCTTTAAGTTCTATGGATTCCTAGTGATTAACCCTGTTCCTATGTGTAGTTCTAACCCTTTGGTCCAGGTGAGAGAGCCCTAGTCTAAATTAAGTCCCGGCACTAAGATTCACTTCAATCCTTCACTTTGTTGCTCGCACAACGAAGCCTCAGGGGAGTTTATCTCCTAGAACCTAACTCTATCTTAACCGTGAATAAATCATGGAACATGGAGGTAAGGAGAATCACATCGGAAGGGAAAGGGGACGTTCTGCTACCTCATGACTCACCCTCTCAACCTCTTCAATTCTAAGTAGTCTAACCCTATAGGAGTTGTCACACCTCCAAAGGATAACCTAGGTTGTTCTCAACCCTAGTGTCACGGCTAAGGGAAAATAATAATCAAGAAGAAATTAAGATTGAAACTCAATTTTATTCATAATTAATGGAAAAGAATAATAGCGATGTTAAATAAACATAATAATCCTAGGGTTTACAAGTCCGAATACCCACAAGGGGTTTAAATCCTCATGGAGCTATACAAATCCATCAAAATAAGAATAAGAAAACAAATTGAATGCATAGATGAAAACCTCCTTGTGTGCGATGTGGCCATGGTCTTGTGCGGCCGTTGGACGTTGATGTCGACGCCGATGACGCGCTCCAAACCTCCACGAAGTCCTCTCTAAACCCTAGCCGCTCCTCTCTAGAAGTTAGGGCAAAGAAGAGCCAAAAAGATCCAAAAACAATCTCCAAAACGGCCTTTTATAACGTTGAGTCGCTGCTTTAAATTGCAGAAATCGGGATTTCATACGGCCGTGTGGAATTTCCACACGCCTGTGCGAAGTTGCTGTTTTGCTGATTTGCGGCAAACAGTGAACAGTAACTTGTTACAGTATTTTGCTACAGTATTTTGCCGAGACGCTCCCGAATTCATCATTCTTCATTGAGGCCGTTGAATTGGGCACACAATCAATGGTAGATCGTGCCGATTGCTTCAAATCTCCTAATTGGTGAAGTTCTCCTTATTAGCACGAGCTAGACTTATTGTGAATGTGACTGCCTTTGTGCCCCTCCAAAGGAGCTTGGCACACACTCACAAGTCTATGCTTATGCCCTGTTCCTTGCTTAGTCCAGAAATCTCCCCAACAACGGCGAACAAGATCTAACTTCGTTCCTTTTCTCCAATTTACCTTCACAACCCTATAGTGCACAAAAGTAAACAAATGCACACTTTTTAGTGATAAAATCTGATTAAATCAATGCTCATTGCAAGATAATACCATTTCGCATTACTATAACACGAACACTTATTAACTCTCTTCTCTGCCTCTTAGCCCTGTGGGCAATCATCTTCAAGTTCACCATTTTCTGCACAAGAAAAATGAATTAAAATCAGTGAGATAATACAAAAAATAGTCAAACAATGAACTAAATGATTGAGTGCACGCCATGTATCCCTGCTTGAGACTGTGTATCCCAGGTTTTTATTATCAAAACTCTTAGATAGATATATACATGGGAAAGTGCATGGCCGTGTATCTTAAACGGGGGTCATGTACCTCCTGTGTTCAATGAAAGGATCTCCAACCCGAGAGTTACACAATAGAAACATGCCCGTATATCTCGAGTTGCGACCGTGCATCCTAATTTCTCTTCGAAAATCTTACAAACAGAGATCTACACAAGAAAGAGCATGCCATGAATCTCTATCAGTGGCCCTGTACATGTCATCTTCCTCTCAAAGATGGTGAGTTACATAGGCAAGAACATGCCCCTGCATCACCCCATGCTCCCATGTTGTTCAAAAACCCTAAAGTTAATCTACGAATTCGCTTGGTGAAATCTATGAATCTAAATTCCAACTCAACTAGATGTCATATGAAATAATTCTACCTAAAGAAAGGAACAAAAAGATAAAGAGAATGTGTGAATAAATTCGAAGAAACTCACCGATAGGCAATGGTGAGATTAGGGTTTCGAGAGGAGGAAAATTGAGTGGAACCATAGATAATGACCTCCAAAAGGTGTAAAAAAGATCCACAAAGTGATGGGAAGTAAGGGCTAGAATAAATGGGGAGTTTGGAGAGCTATTGGGCAGTGATAGTGAAAAGAGAAAAAATGGGCAAAGATGGAGTAGAAGATGAACGGGAAGCCCCTTTCTCTTGTCAAGTACATGGGCATGTATCTCACCCCGTGCATGTGTACTTGCACTTGAGATCACACATCAAGAGGATGGTTAGTCACACGTATTACAGAATTTCTAGGTAGACACTTATACTGGGATGAACTTGATCGTGTACTTAGCAGTGCATCTTTTCAGCTAACCATGTATCTCTTTTTTGCAAAATATATCCATTTAGAACACAAATGGAAGTTTACATGACCAGTTACACGAGCATGTACAAGCCATGTACAGCTCCCAGAACAGAAATATCCTATTTTCACAACCCAATTAGATCTAAATCCACTCACATGTCAAAGCACAACTAAGACAAAGCAATATGGACAATTTTTTTGCTATAAACAAGGACCTAATTGCATATAATTTGCAACAAGAATCAATTCAAATCACAATTTATTCGAAACTTACAAAAAGAAGCAAAAATATGAAAACTAAAGCAAAAAACTTGAGTTGCCTCCCAAGAAGCACTTGTTTACGTCGCTAGCTTGATGAACTAGTAGAATTCAAGGAGGCTTATGAAGGTAGAGCACCTCCTTGCAATCATGACTAGTTTAACATCCCAAGTAAGCAATAGGTTCAAGAATTGAAAAGGTCTCACCAGGAAAGTAATTCTAGCCAGTATTCGATGCAATTAAACCTTTAGTACTAGCTGTACTTGCTATGAACCTATGTTGGCTCTTCTACTTCTCTTTCCATATTAGAGGCTGCAGTATTGGCTCCTTCTCAAAGATTGCCATCACCTCTACATTCTGAGCCATATCTTCGGCTTATTCAAGTAGTGCTTCCAAAATTCCTTGCACACATTCAGAAATTACATCGTTAGTAACATCAACCCAAAAACAAGTGTCATCCTCACGAGACGAGTGTCTCATGGCATGGTGAAGTTTGAAGATGACTTTTTCTTCACCAACTTGCAACACTATATGTCGATCATTCACATCAATTAGTGCCTCAGATGTTGCAAGAAACGGGCAGCCAAAAATCAAAGGTACTTCAATCTCTTCAAGAATGCCAAAACAGATCAGGAAAATGAATTTATCCACTTTTACTAACATATTAATTGTGTGAAACACACGCAAGCATACATGTCAATCAAAGTAATAACATGCATTTGAAGCAAGAGTAAATCCATAGGGACTAGATAGTACTAGTACTATCTCTATCATTGCTAGCTAACTAATAATCAATGATTGAAGTCAATCTCCAAAGACAAAAGAAATAAAAGAAATAAAAGACCAAATCAAAGGTGATAAAAAATAGAAGTAATGGGTGAAAACGGCGTCCGGATATGATTTCACTTGGGAATTTAGGAAATAATGCAATTGTATTTCAATATAGATAAACCCTAGCTTTATCGGATTGAAGGAATTAAAAAATACACCAAGTGTTCTCTCAAGACACCTTGATGCCTAATCCCATGTTACGATAGAAATGAATCTCTTCTAAACCTACCTTCATACGATTGAATAGGGCACAAGAAATTGCATGTCAAATCGGAGATAAACTACAATGATTTTAATCAAAAGGTATGTGATGCCCTATCTATCTCTAGTGTGCATTAGTGATACCTATTAATCTATTTGTGATTTCCTCACATAGATCCCTTGACACCTAATGTGAAACATAATGGTAGAGTCTTACTCAATATGCTAAACCAACATTAACAAACAAAGATGACTCTAAAAAGCCAAAGGTAATATATATTAAAAAGCAATATGAAAGAAGCTATATCAATCTAGACACCAAAGTAAGTTAGCCTTCTATGGGGCCAATGTTCATCAATACATAATGGAAATCAATCCCTAAAACCCTAGCCATGTAAAGAAAACCCCCTCTCAATGCCTTCAAAGTCGGAGATAATGTGACTGATATCATCGCCAATGGGTTATCACTTTGGTGACTCCTTCGATTTCCTCCTTGATACCTTAGATCTCCTTCAAACCCTAGACAACAATTCTCAACACTTTTCCTCGAAATTAGGCCAAAAATTGGATCCCAAATAACTTTCTCAAATTTCTATTTATACCTCCAGGAATTCGAGTGGTACACAAGAAAGTACATGCCTATGTATCTTACCAGTGTAAATCTCAGGACGGGTTGAGAACTCTCTCTCCCTTGGGTACACAATTGCTTGTTCATGGTCATGTATTTCTTCATCTAGCTATGTAACTCTCAGGACGGGTCTTTATTTCAGCTCTTGAGTTGCACGGTCAAATGCTTTCCTTCTATCCGTGTTCTCTGATGAATGCATTTCATATAACCATTTTACATAGCTTTTTTTTTTTGTATATTTAGTTTAGATTTTAGCATTTATTTATTGTGTTTTGATGCTATGTTTGGTATTTGTGTGTAAATGTGCATGTGAACAGGTCATTGAGTAAAAGAACAAGATTTGGTGATAATTTGGCATGAAAAGAGCACAAAGGGACACTTTCAGGAGAAGCACGATCATGCTTCACCCCGTACAAATTACAGGAATTTCTTGAAGAAGAGAAGCAAGAGGAAGAAAAAGCATGACTTCGGTACCCAGAGTCTGGATGTGCTAATGGGAAGCATGCAAGTGTTGATTACAAGTTTTGTAATTTTCAAGCTAAGATAGTGCTGAAGACTTTCTCGAAAATGCATGGTCAAGAGCACGGCCAAGAGCATTTCTATACTTGTCTTGGGAATGCCTTTTGAAGACCCAAAGTTAGGTTTTCATGGGGACATTTTGGTTAGGTTTCTCCATATCTGAGCTAGGGTTGCAGCGGAGCTTCATTTTCCTATAGATTGGAGGCAGATCTGAGGTGCTAGGACACCGAGTAGAGACGAGCAACATCGGCAGGACCTTATCGGATTACCATCAGAGTTGTTTGTTAGCAAAAAAGGAGTTCTTCATGAATTCTTTCTCTTTTGTTTTATTTATTCTTCCATGTGTTTGTAAAACTATGAGGGGCTAACGGTCATACGGTGCCTCAAATTATAATCCTTGGCTTGTGATGTATTGACTTTGTTGCTTTGGTTATTGAGTTTTCTTGTGATCTCCTTTTTATTTATCTTGATTGTTCATCTTTGTGTTAATTGCCATGATGTTTTTATATTGCAAAACTCAATGTGGGAATTGCCGCTATCAGCATGGCCACTGATGTGCTGTGCATGTTCCCCGTAGTTACAATTGTAGTCAAGAAGCATGTTAACCTTAGTTAGTTATCCACTGTCTAGATGGTGATTGAATGATCCATTTAGCCAGGGAACACATTAGGGAAGGGGTTGAGTCCACTCTGAGCCTTTAGTGAGGTCTTATGTCATCAAACCCTTTGCAGGTGGTAACCACTGTCCAAGGAGATGTACATGTTGATGAGTGCAGTTCATATATATATATATATATATATATATATATATATTCTTAGCCTTTTCATGTATTTACCTTGTCTTTAAAAGTTTATTTATTGTGATTCGGTGCAATTACAGTAAGAAAAGAGGTCGAAATACAGTGTTCTAGGTACAACACGGTCAGAACATGGGCGTTTTTCTCCCCTTGATTTTCTCAGGTGAATTCTACATCATGCAAAGCATGAACAATACAACAAAAACACTGTAGCTAAGCAATATAGCATTTATTGTAGCAAATCACTATAGCATGAGTCTAGAGAAAAGCGTAGTTTGCATGCTCCTAGCATGGGCATATTTCTCCTAACACGGGCGTGTTGGTACTGAATTTTGTGTTTGAATTGCCCAAACTTTTTTGAGATAATCAGTAGGAGTAGCATGCCTTTAACACGCCCTTGTTCACCCCGAAAAACACTTTTTAAGCCCAGTTTTGGGTCTTTTGAGGGGCATTCTTCATCCTTCATTCCTCCTCCTTCTTGGGGATGGATGTCAAGCTTTTCCCCGTCACTTTTCTCTGGCCAGAGTGGAGCTATGGTGCAAGATCTCAAGTGGAGCGGAGCTAAGCCGACGGAACTCCATAGGAGCATCGTCGGAGTGGTACCCTGGATCTATGAATGATAAGTGCTTGAGTATACATGTTTTACCTACCTGTTTTACATACATTGAGCATCATTTTACCATGGATTATGTCTCATAAACTGTATTTTGGTGTTCTTTTATGCAATTAGGTTGTGAAAGTGTTAAAAGAGGAAAAGGAAACAAAGATGGGTTATAAAGACATATTGTTGGGAGCTTTTGTACAACACAAGTGTCAAGGCACAAGAGGGGATCATGCACATGAGGGTGTGTGCCAACTTCCTGAAGAATTCAAGATGATTTGTGTGATGGAAGGGCACAAAGGCAGTCATACCTTCATGTCCCAACTTGTGTGAAGATAGCTAAAGCTTTCAAATGATAGTTCGATGGAGGAGAAGTCTTATAACTCACCACATGGACGTGTGCCCGACCATGTGGCCTCAAGATAAGAGAGTTTGGATCGCATTTTATGAAGAGTACTATAGAAAAACGCTGTTCATTTCACTGTAGTAGCACTGTAGCAGAAGTTACTGTTCACGCGACCGCGTCAAAATCCTACATGACCGCGTGGGAATTCTGCAGCCCACGGGACCACGTGGGATCTCACGTGGTCGCGTGAAGACACGTGACTGGCACATTTTCAGATTTATAAATACCCCGATTTGCCGATTTTTAAAGGACTTTTTGCGCACATTTGAAGGCAAGAGCGGCTAGGGTTTCAAGGACGAGGTCTTTGGCGATATTGGGAGTCATTCTTCACCAACTTCGATAGATCTTTCGACGAGATAGCATCAGGGAGCCATTGGCGACCTAGCTTCGGAGAAGGTTCCTTCGAGACGTTGAACGATTCATCAAGGCCATCATCACGAATTCAAGGGGGTTTATTTTCATGGATTACATTGCTTTTTACTTCATTATCTTTTGCTTTGTAATAAGCCCCATGGAGGGCTAAACCCTAGTAGATACTTGGGCATGTGAACCATAGGCTTCGATTCATGTATTGACTTTCTTATTGCTTTCTTTTAATTCCGAGTTAATTTGAGTTTTAATCTTGTTTAATGTTTGCTTGCATGCTTTATTGATTCGTATGGTTGTTTGGTATGTTTGCGTTGTTACCTTAATGAGAGAGAGGTCTCCATTGGGGATTAGAAAATACAAGGTTAAAGAGGGTTGAGAGGGTGAGTCTTGAGATAGAGGAGTGTCCCCTTTCCCTTCCGATTGAGTGTTTATTATCTCCGTATTCCCTAAGTTTTATGCAACCATATGGGGTGTGAGGCGTGAGATTGATAGATTTCTCCGCCGGGACCTTTGTAGGGTGTTAGGGATCTTTCACCTAGAAGTAGGGTTAGATCTAATTTTAGGAATCGGTTTCACTCTTAGGTATCCCTAAAGCTCATTGCAGTCATATGGGGTGTGAGGTGTTGAGATTGAGCGATTTCTCCGCCGGGACCTTGTAGGGGACTAGTATCGGTGGCCTGGAAGCAGGGATCGATTGTTCATGTATTACCTCGAGTCATAGAACTCGGTTGAGAAGCATTTAGTTAGTCTTGCACTTCATGATAGAGCCTAGGGGATCATTGCCCGGGTATCTCATCTTCATTGATAGAGATCTCCTTTACCTTTCCCTTTTACTTGCTTTTTGTCTTGCGATTTTCTTATTTTACACATTACATCCATTGCTTCATATTATTGATTCGACTAGATAACTGAGAATCAGTCATTACTAGTACTTCCGTTCCCTGTGGATTCGACTACCCACTCACCGGGATAATTATTACTTCGACAACCCGTGCACTTGCGGTACACACACGCAAGGGGTGTGTCAAGTTTTTTGGTGCCGTTGCTGGGGAATCGGGATATTAGGAACGCTAGGACTTGGTTACTTTAGTCATTCATCATTTTATTTCTTTTCTATTCCTTATTTCTTTCTTTCATCATTCTCATTACTTTTTTTCTTGATTCTTTCTACAGGTTATGACCCGAGGAAATCCTTCGACATTCGTTGAAGAAGATCCTGAAATTGAGCGCAGATTACGTAGAAAGGGTAAGGAATCTGCAGTAGCACAGAATTTTCCTACAGAATTAGAAATTGAAGAGTCTGAAAACATGGCAGAACAAGTAGGGCAGCAGAGAAAACTTTCAGATTTTGCTCGTCCTACGATTCGTGGTTCACAATCAAGCATCGTTAAGCCACCAGTCGCAGCCCAGAATTTTGAGTTGAAGCCGGGCTTCATTCAAATGCTTCAACAGTCCCCACAGTTCAATGGATTAACAGATGAAGATCCGAATAGTCATATCGAAAGTTTCCTTGAAGTGTGCGACATGCTGAAAATTAATGGGGTTTCGGATGATGCAATTCGCTTGAGGGCTTTTCCATTCTCATTAAAAGGAAAAGCCAAACAGTGGCTCCATTCTTTGCCAAGAGCTTCCATCACAACATGGAATGAGATGGTCGAAGCTTTCCTCGCAAGATACTTTCCACCGGGGAAATCGGTAAAGCTTCGGAACGAGATATCCTCTTATGTTCAGATTGAGTTAGAATCATTGTTTGAAACATGGGAGCGATTTAAGGACCTCTTGCGGACGTGTCCTCAACACGGGTTCCCCGAATAGATGATTATTCACACATTTTACAATGGTTTGAACCCGGGCACCAAACAATTACTCAATGCCGCCGCGGGAGGAACATTAGAAAACAAGACTCCGGAAGAGGCCCGACAACTAATCGAAGAGATGGCACTTAATAGTTATCAATGGAATGCTAGAGAGAAGAAGAAAGTGGCAGGGATTCACGAAATTGACGCAGTTACGTCATTGGCAGCCCAAGTTGAGGGTATGAGCAAGAAATTGGATACTTTAGCTTCTTCAAGAGTTGCCGCAGTTACTAGTTGCGATGGTTGTGGGGGTTCACATATGCCAACTGATTGTCCTATCTCAATTACTACTTCAGCCCCAATTGAGCAAGTTGATTTTGTGGGGAATTCGGGTAGAGGACAAGGTAATCCTTTTAGCAACACTTACAACCAAGGGTGGAGAAACCACCCCAATCTCTCATGGAGTAATCAAGGGCAGCAAAGGCCTGTTGCCCCACCAAGATTTTAGCAACCACCTCCGATTCCAGAGAGATTTTCAGAATTAGAGAAGGTTTTGTCAAAGTTCATTCAATCAACCGACACAAGATTTCAGAATATTGAGGCAACACTCCGAAATCACACCGCTTCGTTACATAATTTGGAGAATCAAGTAGGACAAATAGCGAAGTCATTAGCGGAGAGACCTCAATGAAGCTTGCTAAGTAACACCAAGACAAATCCAAGAGAGCATGTAAAGGCGATTACTTTGAGGAGTGGTCGGGAGCTCCAAGAAAAGCTCACTACTGAGAAGAATTCTGAAATTTCTCACGAGTTAACCCCCACTGGGAAGACAACTGAAAATCCTCAAGAAAAGCCGATGAATAAGGTGCATGACAAGGAGAATGGGGCAGCTATACCATCCCCATCATTTGCTCCAAGAATTCCTTATCCGGCGCGTTTGAAGAAAGATCAAACCGATGAGCAAAACAGAAAATTTCTGGATCTATTTAAGCAACTACACATCAATATACCTTTTCTTGAGGCGTTGTCGCAAATGCCTAGGTATGCAAAATTCTTGAAGGATCTCTTGACCAACAAGAGAAAAATGGAAGAGAGTGTGGCTGTGGTCTTAGAAGGAAATTGCTCGGCATTGCTTCAAAAGAATTTGCCGAACAAGATGAAAGATCCGGGAAGTTTCATCATACCATGTGTGATTGGATGTTTGGGGGAAGAAAAAGCATTGGCTGATTTGGATTCTAGTATTAACGTTATGCCATACACTTTGTTTCAGAAATTAGGGTTGGGAGAGCCAAGACCAACCCGCATGACGTTACAATTGGCCGATCGTTCTATTCGTCATCCTAGAGGTATAATTGAAGATGTTTTGGTAAAGGTTGACAAATATATTTTTCCTGCAGATTTCGTGGTGCTCGATGTGGATGAAGACATGGAGGTTCCATTAATTTTGGGAAGACCATTTCTACGAACCTCCAAGGCGCTCATCGACATGGATGGAGACGAGATGACACTTCGAGTTGGAGAAGAAAAGATCACATATCACCTCGCCGAAGCGATGAAGCATTCTTTAGACTTTGATGATTCATGTTATTTTTCAGATGTTAATGATGAGATTGCTAATGAGTATTTGCAGGAAATAGCACACCCGGACCCATATGAAGAATGGCCGGTTATTGAGGAGGAGAAACTTCATATTCAAGCACCATGCCTTTTCAAAGTTCAAACGGAAGGAGGGGTGCTTAAACAGATTTTCCGTCGTGTTAAAAGAGCGAGGCGTCGGCATAAGAAACATTCATGTGTAGCCGGAGACAAGCACACAGAAGAAAAGAATCATACTTCCTCAATTGGTAACATATTTGAGCAATTTTTCTTAAACATGAAACAATTCTGTCCCTCATGCGTGCAGGTTGCGAAAAAAGAAATTCTCCATTTATATGAGCCACCATGAGGTAAGAACAAGTATGTTAAGCTTAGTGACGTTAAACAAGCGCTCCTTGGGAGGCAACCCAAGTTTTTATGTGTTTTCTAGTTTAGTTTTTAAATTCTGCAGTAATAAATTCATGAGTGTGCGTTTTGATGTATTTTTTTTCATGGTGCTGAGTTTTCATGAACAATTTTTGGTGATTATAAGTGTTTTTCGCATGTTGGGCATGATTCGGGTTTTAATTAATGATAATTGTTGAAGAAATGGGCTAATTTTGAAGTTTGGAGAGCCGCGTGGACTGTCTGCAGAAATTCTGCAACTCACGTGGTCGCGTGAGATTCTCACGCGACCGTGTACAGTACCCACGTGGGGGTGTGGAATTTTCACACCCCCATGTGGCTTATATATGACTTGAAGGGTTACTATTCATCATCCTTGACCTTGAAACTCTTCATTTCCTCATATTTTCCTCTCCAAACTTCTCATCCATAAGGTTCCAAATCCATTTTTCTTCATCTCTTTGGGGATTCAAAAAGGTTTTGCCGGCATTTGCATCAAGTTTCATACATTGATTCGCATCGGTAAGGTTTCTCCCCTTTCTTTCATGCCCTAGTTTCCAATTTTCATTTCCATGGTATTCTCTAATTTCTTAGACTTTATTTTTCATGGTTAATGTTGTGAAAACACTTAGAGAACTTAGATTTAAGTTGTAGAGGGTTGTTGGAGGTCATCCATGGCCTTTGGCCACGGATGACCGCCCACGCGCGCGTGTGACCGAACCACGCGGCCGCGTGGGCCGGCCAACAGTCCATGTGGTCGCGTGGACCAGCCCACGCGACTGCGTGGGCTGGCGCTGGCCACAAGCAGCCAGCCACACGGTTGCGTGGCTGGGGTCACGCGGTCGTGTGGCCCTCGGCCGAAGCCCAACTCCATGCCTGCGACCACGCGACCGCGTGGGGCAAGCCACGCAACCGCGTGGCCTGCCGAGGGTGCCAACCAAGCACCCACGCGGTCGCGTGGGTCTTCTGCCGTGCAAACACGCGCCCACGCTGGCGCGTGAGCATTTCACGCGCCCACGTGGGCTGGGAACACATTAATTCTTGCTATTTTCACACTTTTGCACGCAGGTTTTTCCCTGCACTTGTAGAAATCATGCTGAACTGATTTATTTTATGTTTTCTTGCAGGTATGGCACCTAGGACAAAGAGATTAGCCCATAAATGCTCTAGTCAAGACATGGAGCCGACACCACCACCTGAGGTTGAGTTTGTCGATCTTACACATAGGCAGAGGTTCGAGCGTCTGCAGAGACTTAAGATTGGACAATCGCGTTACATTTGTTTTGAGACACTCAACGCAGTTGGCCTTTCAGAGGAGGTTCGAGGACTGATACAGGTTGGGGGTTGGGACCGACTCCTATCTATTTATGAGCCTGTTCGACGAGATATTACTTTGGAGGTTTTATCGACATTCTCCTTTGACCGTGAGCGACCAGATGCGAGCTTTGATGCAGAGAACGTCATCCGATTCAGGGCCTTCGGTCAGTTTCATGAGATGTCACTGACACAGTTTGCGATACTACTTCGATTATATGATCAGGATTATGTCGACACTTTAGAGTACCGGGAGCTTTTGACTGACTTCCCTCCTGCCATCACTCCGAGCCAGGTTTTCCATGATTTGTGCGGAGGTGCTCGGTATGTTCCAGGTCAGTCAAAGGGCTCTTCTCTTATACGTCACGCACATAGATATGTACGTGCTGTTCTCAGCAGATCGATCACTGGACGGGGAGATGGTACAGGTGCACTGAGCCGTGCAGATTTACTTTACCTATATTCCATGACTCAGCGTGTTCCCATACATCTTGGATATGTTGTCGCAGACTTCTTTCGACATCAGAGTCAATCTTTATGTACTGGCGCGCTATTTGTGGGACCGTATGTCACTCGACTCATGTTTCGGATGCGTCTCATGCGTTCGGTCATAGGCGAGGAGAGAGTTAGTAGTCCGTCACCTTTGGGGCTAGTCACTCTCTGACTGATGGGAGTAGTGCGACGTACAGGATCAAGTGGATATGCATTGGTAGAGATGTCATCCGACGATAACGAGTCTGCTGAGACTCCAGACGCACCACCTCCCGCCGAGCCCACAGTCACTCCGGCAACACCGAGTTCATCAGCTGATCCTGGCACATCTTCAGATCGAGTACATGAGCGACTGGCTCAACTCGAAGCTGCCGTCGCCATCATCCTTGAGAACCAGGCGTGGATCATGCAGCGCCTTGACCAGATTCAGCAGACTCTGGACGCTGATACTGAGTCAGATGCCCTAGCGACACCAGCAGCACCAGATGCCGATGTTTGAGGCGTTTTCACTCATGGGACTTTCTTTTAGTTTTCGTTTTTCATTTTTCTTGCATTATCTTATTTTGTGGACTTGTTTACTCAGAAAGATTTTACCTTCTGAGAGTTATTTTCATATCTTAGCTTTTGTTGCGAGTTTATGTTTCAAGGTTATATCTTTATGAACTCGCATATTTTCATATTTTGTTGAGCTTCACTGAACCCCTTGTATCCATGCAGATGGCCTTGAGAGTGATGATGATGATGTTTTTGTCATAAATACATGACCATGTGACTTGGTCGTGTGAGGTTCACAACCCGTGGAACAATAACACATCCTCGAGTTAGCTTCACAAATCGATCGACAAGGAGTTCAGGGGAGTGTTGTTTTAATTGCATTTTCACCCACATTATGTTTTTCTTACATATATTTTTATTATGCTTACATGTGTACATTGAGGACAATGTACATCTTAAGTGTGGGGGAGGGTTCACCTTATACATGGCCTTTACTTGAGTTTTAATGATCATGCTCATGTTGCCCATGAAGGTTCACCTTAGGGTTGAGAGTTTAATTCTTAGTTTTTGGAGGTGTAAACATTAGGTTTTATCATGCTCTAGTTTTTATCCAATTTTCTTGAAATTTTTGTCCGATTGCTCTTTAATGCACTTCTCTCACTCATTAAACCTATGGAAATTTACTCTAGTTCATTATTGTGGGATTTTCTAGTGTTAGTTTTGTTTAAAAAAAAAATCAGAAAATTCACAAAATTCAAAAAAATAAAAATTGTAGTTGTGTTCTGTATATAGGGGGCAGAAAGAGCTACCACCTATGTTGTATGAAGCTACTCTCATAAGTCGGATACTTGTTATGCCCTAATGAGAGAAAGAGCTATCTCATAGGATGCGTGAAAGCTACCACCTTCGGTAGAAAGAGCTACCACCTCAAAATTGTGAAAGCCACTCGGGATGCATCTCGTGAAAGGGCTACCTTTGAGGATGTGTGAAGCCACTATCTATTCTTTTTGTGCATAAATAAATTCCATTGCTAATAAAGACTTTGAGTAGTGGATATAGTGTTGACATGAGTTGAGTTTCCACACACACACACTTTCGGACTTTAGTACTTTCATTTTTGATTGGATTATTTGCTAGAGTATTGATTGTTTCATCTATTGTTTGTTTCTCTCCATGATTTTAGAATTTTATTCTTGTACCCTCTTGGTGAACCTAAGGCCAAGCATTTCTCTTTGCTTTTCATAAGTTTATGGTTAATTTTGCTTGAGGACAAGCAAAGGCTTAAGTGTGGGGGAGTTTGATAAGTGCTTGAGTATACATGTTTTACCTACTTGTTTTACATACATTGAGCATCATTTTACCATGGATTATGTCTCATAAACTGTATTTTGGTGTTCTTTTATGCAATTAGGTTGTGAAAGTGTTAAAGGAGGAAAAGGAAGCAAAGATGGGTTATAAAGACATATTGTTGGGAGCTTTTGTACAACACAAGTGTCAAGGCACAAGAGGGGATCATGCACATGAGGGTGTGTGCCAACTTCCTGAAGAATTCAAGATGATTTGTATGATGGAAGGGCACAAAGGCAGTCATACCTTCATGTCCCAACTTGTATGAAGATAGCTAAAGCTTTCAAATGATAGTTCGATGGAGGAGAAGTCTTATAACTCACCACATGGACGTGTGCCCGACCATGTGGCCTCAAGATAAGAGAGTTTGGATCGCGTTTTATGAAGAGTACTGTAGCAAAACTATGTTCATTTCACTGTAGTAGTACTGTAGTAGAAGTTACTGTTCGCGCGACCGCGACAAAATCCCACACGACCGCGTGGGAATTCTGCAGCCCACGGGACCACGTGGGATCTCACGTGGTCGTGTGAAGACACGTGACTAGCACGTTTTCAGATTTATAAATACCCCGATTTGCCGATTTTTAAATGACTTTTTGCGCACGTTTGAAGGCAAGAGCGGCTAGGGTTTCAAGGACGAGGTCTTTGGCGATATTGGGAGTCGTTCTTCACCAACTTCGATAGATCTTTCGACGAGATAGCATCGGGGAGCCATTGGCGACCTAGCTTCGGAGAAGGTTTCTTCGAGACGTTGAACGATTCATCAAGGCCATCATCACGAATTCAAGGGGGTTTACTTTGATGGATTACATTGCTTTTTACTTCATTATCTTTTGCTTTGTAATAAGCCCCATGGAGGGCTAAACCCTAGTAGATACTTGGGCATGTGAACCCTTGGCTTCGATTCATGTATTGACTTTCTTATTGCTTTCTTTTAATTCCGAGTTAATTTGAGTTTTAATCTTGTTTAATCTTTTCTTGCATGCCTTATTGATTCGTATGGTTGTTTGGTATGTTTGCGTTGTTACCTCAATGAGAGAGAGGTCTCCATTGGGGATTAGAACATACAAGGTTAAAGAGGGTTGAGAGGGTGAGTCTTGAGATAGAGGAGTGTCCCCTTTCCCTTTCCCTTTTACTTGCTTTTTGTCTTGCGATTTTCTTATTTTACACATTACATCCATTGCTTCATATTATTGATTCGACTAGATAACTAAGAATCAGTCATTACTAGTACTTCCGTTCCCTGTGGATTCGACTACCCACTCACCGGGATAATTATTACTTCGACAACTCGTGCACTTGCGGTACACACACGCAAGGGGTGTGTCAATGAACTTGGATGTTTATGTATTTTGTTGATCTATTTGCTTTTAAGGTCTACGGAGTTCTATTGGTTTATTGTGTTTAATCATGTGTTTGCAGAACTTGGTGTGTTTGATTTGCACAGTTGCTTAGGTAAAACTTTGTGTGTGGATTGTATAGCATGAAACCATAGTTACCTTAGCAAAAATTGGTGTATATGAGAACCACAGATTTAACATTGCTCTTGAGCACACACAAGAACCTTAGGATGTACCTGGTAGGTTTTAGAAGTAAGGAGGTAGTTAAAGTCGAAGTAAAAAAAACTTTTAGATGCAGGGGTGATCTACCCAATTTCTGACAGTTCATGGGTTAGCCCAATCCAAGTAGTACCCAAGAAAGGGGGAATGATAGTAATTCAAAATGGCCGTAATGAATTGATTCCAACTCGTATCGTTATAGGATAGCGGGTCTACATTGATTACAGGAAATTGAATGACCCTACTAGAAAATATCACTTTCCGCTCCGTTTCATTGAAAAGATGTTAGAATGCTTATCTAGGCACATGTATTTCTGCTTCTTGGATGGGATGTCAGGGTACTTACAAATTCCAATTGCACCTGAAGACCAAGAAAAGACAACTTTTACTTGTCTTGATGGCAAGTTCGTCTACAGGAGGATGCCTTTTTGATTGTGTAATGCACCAGCTATCATTCAACAATGTATGATGTCCATTATGATGACTTTATACAAGACATTATGGGGGTCTTCATGGATTACTTTTCAGTTTTCGAGGACTCTTTTGATACTTTCTTGAATAATTTGGAAAAAGTGTTTGCTCTATGCGAGGAAACAAACTTGTTGTTTAGCTGTGAGAAGTTTCCTTTCATGGTACAAGAAGGAATAGTTTTGGGGCACAAGATTCCAAAATTTGGGATTGAGGTGCACAGGGCAAAAATTATCACAATAGAAAAACTTCCTCCACCATCGACAACCAAGGACATTCGGAACTTCCTGGGCATGTTGGATTTTATTGACATCTCATCAAGGACTTCTTGAATATTTTAAGACTAATGACTAAGCTCCTAGAAAAGGATACACCTTTTAATTTCAATGAAGAATGTGTCTAGTCCTTCCATTTGTTAAAGAGAGATTCATTGATGCCCCGATCATGAGATTGCCAAACTGGAATCTCCCATTTAAACTCATGTGTGATGGAAGTGAGCAGGCAGTGGGGGTTGTTTTGGGTCAGAGGTATAAGTATTTCCATTCTATCTATTATGCAAGCAAGATTTTAACACCACCCAAGAAAATTACACCATTACAAAATAAAGGAATTATTAGCCATTTGTTTATGCTTTTGATTAATTCAATTATTACCTCGTGTTATCTAAAGTAGTGGTGTATACTGATCACGCTGCTTTGTAGTATCTTATGATGAAATTAGATGCTAAGCCATGGCTAATTCGATGGGTCCTTTTTCTACAGGAATTCAATTTGGAGATTTGGGATAAATTGTAATCCGAGAATGTTGTGGAAGATCATCTATCCCATTTGAAACATTCAAAGGGTGCATTGAGTTCAAAGAAAGAAATGAATGATGCATTTCCAGAAGAACATCTCTATCAAGTTCAAGGGCAAAAATTTCAAGACTCGGATACTCGCTGGTTTGCGAATGTTGCAAATTATTTAGTTGGTGGTAATATCCCAGCACAATTTTCATATCAGCAACAAAAGAAATTTCTTTCAGAAGGGAAACACTATGCCTGAGAAGATCCTTCTCTGTATAAGATTTGTGCTGACCAAATGGTAGGGCAGTGTGTCTCACATCTCGAAGGGTGGAAAATCTTACATCACTACCATTCAGGGGCAGTCAAGGGGTATTTCAGTGCAAATCGGAAGTTAGAGAAAGTTTTGGAAGCATAATTCTTTTGGCCATCAATGTTTCATGATGCCTAGAAGTTTGTAGAAACTTGTGACAGTTGTTTGTGGAGCTGAAATTTATCTAAATGGAACAAGATGAAGCAAAATCCTATTCAACATTGTGAAGTATTTGATGTTTGGGGTATTGATTTTATGGGCCCTTTTTCAACCTCCAATGGGAATAAGTATGTTTTAGTGGCCGTCAACTACATGTCAAAGTGGGTGGAAGCTTAAGCATTGCCAACCAAAAATGCCTGAGTTAGTGAAATTCTTAAAAATATTATTTTCTCACTTTGGCAGTCTTAGAGCAATCATTAGTGATCGTGGAGCACATTTTTGCAATGCTCAATTTGAAAAGGTGATGAAGAAATTTGGAGTGAATCATTGAGTAGCCACCGCCTACCACCCCCAAACAAGTGGTTAAGTTAAAGTTACAAATCAGAAGTTGAAGCGAATTTTGGAGAAGATTGTGCAAGGCAACTAAAAGGATTGGTTTGAAAGGTTAGATGAAGCATTATGGGCCTATTAGACAACCTACAAAACATCAACAGACCATACCCCTAACCGTTTGGTTTATGAAAAAACATGTCATTTGCCGGTTGAGTTGGAACATCAGCCTTATTGGGCAACAAAGCTACTAAACTTTGATACAGTCAGAGTCAGAGAAAAGCAAAAGTTCCAATTAACTGAGTTGGATGAATTTTGGCAAGTAGCTTACGAAAATTATGTTTTATATAAAGGGAAAGTTAAATATTTCTATGACAAATAGATAAAAGGTGGAAAATACTTTTGAATTGGTTAGCAAGTCTTGTTATTCAATTTGAGGTTGAAACTTTTCTTGGTAAGCTAAAATCTCGATGGTCTAGCTTGTATATGTTACTCAAACCTTTCCTCATTGGGCAACTGAAATCTCACACACACAAAGGCACTTTCAAAGTGAATGTCATCGGTTGAAACACTATACCTTTGGAGACAAACCCCTTTCAACGGAATCTCAGAGCAATTGCTTTTATGCTATCCATACTGGGATTGAATAAATACATCAAGCTCGTGATGTTAAACAAGCGCTACTTGGGAAGTAACCCAAGTATCTCCTTTGTTGTTGTTTTAGTTGTTCCTTCCTTTTCAGTTACGATTGGTTCTTATTTGTTTGTTTTCCTTTTTGTTTTGTGGAGGTTTGTGTGGTTGGACTTGGTTAATTTTCTATTTTGGGAAATTTGTGGCTCACTATTATTCAAATTTTTGATCTAAAGCTCGGTTGGTTTGTTTTTAGTTGTTTGGAAGTGATTTTGTTTCACTCTGCAACTTCCTTGAATTTTCCAGGTCAAGCAAGGTCATGCTTATGGTCGTGCGGTTCTTAGGAATTGTGGAAATTCTGGTTAAAAGGGTAAGCATGGGCGTGCTTTTGCCCGTGCTCCAGGTCATTCTTCAAAGAGCATAGGATGTGCATTCCTTGCAGGGTCGTGCTCTTCTTGTCGAATTTCATGAATTTTTTTAGTAAAGAGCATAGCCTCGAGCACGGTACAAAGCATGCTGGTGTTTCTCTCCCTAGTTAAAAGCCTTGTTTCTATATTAGGGTTGGTTTTCACCTTTCATTCCATTTGGTTTTAATAAAACTTCAACCTTGTTTGCCTCACTCTACCTTTTGGGTGCAAATTGGGAGATTTTCTGTTTGCTACCCCTGTAAGCTTGTGCGAGCACAATCCTTTTCTTTTAGCACTCCCTTCTCACTTTCTTAAGGCAAGCTAGTTTTCCTCCATCAATTTTCTTTCTCTTTCTTTTGTTCTCTTTTTGCATGTGTTTGGTTGACAGGCGAGTTAGCCGTCATCCTCTCTTGCTAGAGCCGTCGATGTTGAGTTCTACCACCCTCGCACTTATGCTAGGGATTCGAGGATGTGAGCACGGGCGTGCTTCAATGGAGCATGCTTGTGCTGTTCTTGATTCTACCTTCATAACTCACTAGTTACCATTCTTGTTTCTTATAGGTCATCATGCCTAAGAAAATGACCAGCAAGGGTCCTCAATCAAAGAATTCATGTTAACAGGTGAGAACAAAAAATATTTTGCACAGCCCACGTTTGATTCACCGATTCATTGAGAATGCTATCAACAATTCCGATGCCAAAAATTTGGGCATGTTCGCACCATTGATTAGGGAGCTTTGAGAGAAGTGGATCTAGCAGATGACGTGTCGACTCTTGAATATTGGTTCATGGAGGTGAATATTTGGTATTACTAATCCTGTTTATTGTGAATTGACTTTAGAGGTTTTGGCCACTTTTGAAAAGAAAAAGGGAGAGGTATCTTGGACTATCCTAGATGTAATCAGTTTCCAACTTCTAGTGAAGCGATATGTTATGAGTTATATAGAATTTCCAATTCCAATGGCAGTATATGATGAAGGGTTTACTTGAACAATGGAATATACTAATTTACTATTCTGTCAACCACTAGGTAAGCCAATGTTGCAATGTTAGTGCCAACTAAGTAGTCACCCTTCATCGTATGACCTAAAGCCTTCACTTTCAGATGACCTAGTAGGGGAGATAGTACTAGTGTCATAAATCACAGAGAATTCCAATATTTGATTAGCATGCCGGATGGGATTCCTTTTCATTTGGGCTATGTGTTAGCCACTGTGATATATCATCAAGTGATAGACTACTGGGTACGCACCATTTTTGTTTGACCATACATCACATGATTGGCAAAAGGGATGAACTGTTAAGGGTTGTAGATCATGAGACGACCATTGGGTAGTTTAATCCTATTACTGTAGTCACAGTGTGAGCAATGGGGTTGTTTAATTCATGGGGTGTGATCATCCACAACCAAATTGACACTGATATTGCAAAACCTTCATATCACGATGATTCTCTATTTAGCAGATGGCTGATTCGAAGTTTACAGAGGATTGCAAAACATTGTGAATTATCCTCCTTTGGGCATTCAGCCTTCTCAAATAGTATTGGTGTTGATAAATCTTATAAGAAAGAACATCATGTGTTTTCAGGAAACACTTTAATAGCTAAAAAGAGTGAAGGTACCGCAGACACCACAGAGTCTGAGTCTAATTGAGTATCACTTTCTTTTTATTTCAGTCATTTATTTTTAGTTTTGGCCATTATATTTACTTTTGGACTTGTACTTTGGATACAATTAGCAAGGGGATTCCCCTGCTAAACTGTTTACAGCTTTCTATATTTCATTTTAGCACTTTATTTTATTTTCTTTTATTTAGTGTTTGAGCTTCATGTTGTACTCTTCTTGGGTTATAGGAAGTATGTTATATTTGGAATATGAGTTTTTCACGTTAAGAGCGGCATCATCATTCTCAATATCTATGGAAGCCCTAGTAACTCTCCTTAATTTTTTTCTATTGTCTTCTTTTTCTTTTGTGTGTGCTTGCATGGTTTACATTGAGGACAATGTAATGTTCAAGTGTGGGAGAGGGTTATCTTTGTATCTACTGTGATGATGCATGACTTAGGATGATCTATGACTTCTTGTAGGGTTTTACAAGACTAAGGATGCCACTAGAGTTAGTATTATTTTATTGTGTTAAATTGTTAGTTTCACCCATGCCCCGGAAACCCCTTTCTTATTGCACTTTACCTTGGTTGTGGTTTTACTTGTACCATTGGAAGGATTTTAGCTTGTAGTCTTTTGGTAAAAAAATAAGTGTGTATTGGAAAGTCGGATTCGTATGAATGCCCTACCAATGTTTCATAAATAGTGTGTAAAGAAAGATGGTAGAAAGAGGTATCTCCTTAAAAGTATGAAAGCCACCCTTGAGTAGTCAGATCTTAGGCACCATCAATGTTCACTTGATGAGCTACTGGGGGAAAGGGCTACCTCTATCGTGTATGAAGCTACTTCCCAATTAGTTTTTTGTGGAAATAAGGTCTTTGGCGCTAGTTTTTCTTCCTAAGTACAAGGGGCACATATCTAGGGTAAATTCACACACACACACATGTGTAGTATGGAGTATGGGTGAATCTCTTTCTTGTGGAACAAGCTAAAAGCACACTATTCTCTAGGGTTCCCTTGTTTGTAAGTGAATTCCCTATCCTTTATGTAATCAGAGTTCATGTACTCATCTTATGAGCCAAGTGTTTTGCTTGAGGACAAGCAAATGCTCAATTGTGGGGGTATTTGATGAATGCATTTTATATAGATATTTTATATACCCTATCACATGATTCTCTTGTCCTTTTTTCATTGTTTTATTATATATCATTGCTACTTACGGTATATTTGCTAAATGATGCAGATAATCAGGTCTTAGATTGAAAGGAACAAATAGAGATGAATTCTGGCATGAAATGGAGTTAAAATGCACTTTTTAGGATAAGCACCGCCATGCTTATGCTTGTGAACTTTATTGAAATTTGAGCAAAACTGAAGAGCACGGTTTCACTGCCCCTAGCACCATCGTGTTTTGGAAGCATGGTTGATATCACTCTCCACAAGTGTACAGATCGTAACAAATAATAGAGTGGTACCCTGTGAGGGGTAGGGTTCTTAAACCAAAGGGACTAGACTTCTAGTACTAATTGCTCTACTAGTCTCTAGTAGGTCAAGAATTGGTTGGTAGGAAGATTAAATATACAAGATAAAAGGATAAAGGATGGAACTATCAGGCAGACTAGGATTAATTTTTTAACAACAAGAGAGCAATGCCCTGGAACAATTCCTATGTGCTTTAATGTATTGACTTGCTTCTAATGTCTATCAGGTACATCCTAAGATGCTTACGGGTGCTCAAAAGAAATGTTGCATTTATGGCTCTCAAATACGCCATGTTTTGCAAGTATAACTACGGGCTTCATACACGGCAAGTTTTCCAACTACACAGGGTAATCGTAACTACGGTAATCCATAGACGCCAAGTTTTATACAAACAACTATGCAAATCAAGCATGACAAGTTATGCAACACATGAATAAATACAAGAACACATCATAACTCCATAGACATTAAAAGCAAGTAGTCAAAGTACACTAAGCAACATAGTTCAACATCCCAAGACACAGTGGAACGGTTAGCCCCTCATGAATTCATACAGCTAAGAAGAAGAACTGAATGCACAAAGGTGAGAAATCATCACTTTCCCTTTTACAAAATCACCTTAGTTATGCTTCAAGAGCTTCATGGATGAGCCAACTCCACTTCTCTCTTGCCTCCAACTCGACCATGATCCCTTTAGACGGTGTGGTGAAGGTTGATCATCATCCTCATCAGTGCTCTCCAAGTGGAGAAGAAAACTTCCGAACAAAAGATATTCATGAAAACTAAGATCTAGGAGTTCAAAAGGGATTTTCGGGTTCAACATGGTCTAAGCACGGTTGTGCTTAGACCGTGCTGTTCTTGGGACTTATGAGTGAATCGGCTAAGTGTCATCCAAAGAAAATCACGAGAAGAGCAGGGTTGTTCAAAGAGCATGCAATTTAGAGATGGGGCTCCAATTTAGAGATAATCATGGGGAGAGAGCATGGTCGTGCTCTACCCGTGCTTGGCTTGAGAGCACCCCTATGCTTGGTCAGCTACTCAGGCATATTCAAATTGCAATAATACCCAGAACAAACATACCCATAATAGTATCGAATATATTAAAACAAATGCCAAAATATGAGCGAAATTATGAATTGGGAGTAAGTAAAATATGATATAAATTGTAGTCATCAACAGTTGGTGAGTACTGGTATTCTTCTGCCTGTGCACTTTACTGGGATTTTCACAAAGAAAAAAGTACTATTCCAGGGCTCCTAGCACCATCATTCTCCTCAAGCATGGGCAATAAGAATGGGTGTGCTTATGCCCATGCAATGTTTAGGTTGGGCTTGAATCACGTCGAGATCAAGTTAAAAGACACCTTGAGGAAAGAACTGCCAAGAGCACGGGCATGCTTTTATCAGGAAAGCCCTTTTTTAAACCCTAAATTTAGGTTTTGGGGGGATCATCTTCCTCATCTTGGGAGACAAGGGCTAGGGCAGAGCAGACATCATTCAAGGGCTGAATTGGTGGAAAGATTATCATGGGATTAGAGGAATGTTGGCAAGATCATCAGAGAGCAATCTCCGATGAGGATTGTATAGCAAGAAGGGAGTCTTATGGATAGCATCTCTTTCTCTTATTTTTTTTCTTTGATGCACTGTAGAACCATGAGGGGATAACCATCATTCAGTACCCCAGATTATAAACCTTGACTTCTAATGTATTGAATTTAGTTGCTTTGATTATTGAGTTTCCTTGTGCTCTCCCTTTTGTTTATATTATTTGTTCATGTTTGTGTTGATTGCCTTGATGTTGTGATTGCCACTAGCTACGTGATCATTGATTTGGTGTGTAAGTTCCCCGTAGTTGCAATTGCATTTAAGAAGCAAGTTAACACTAGTTGTTTATTTGTTGTCTAAAGGATAATATGTCATTATGTCATGCTAGGGCACACATTAAGGATAGGGTTGAGTCCACTTCGAGCCTTAAGTAAGGACGTACATTATCAAACACTCCATAGGTGGTCACCACTGTCCAAAGAGATGTACATGAAATAGTTGCCTAGTCAATACATATGTCAAGGGAATTAGTCTGGTGCACTTTCCTTTCCACCGCTATCTCTTCAACGCAATCTTGTCTCTTTTTCTTTTCTCTTCTTGCGTTTATTTAATTGCTTTAAATAAGTATTGATCTAATCTCTTGAGTCAGCTAGATATTAGAAATAGAGCAAGTATCGAGAGCTATATCAGTCCTTGAGGATTTGACCACCTGACCAATTCAGGTACACTTAGGGTGTGTTTGTTTCAAGGGATTTGGAGTTCCATGTAACTCAAAATCCCTTGTTATTTTAAAATCAATTAATTGTTTTACAGGTTTTAGTTTGTCATGGGATTTTGAAATACCATGTTTGAAGGATTTTGTTTTACGGTCAAACTGACCGTAAAACAAAATACATGGATTTGAGCTTCTCATGAAATCCCTCACATGTCATCACGTGAGGGATTCTTTTGTCCATTAGCACGAAGGTGAGAAAGTGGCTCCTAAGAAGCTCGTCACCACCAACGCCGCCACAGCACTTCATCATCGGTAGTAGAGCAACGCAGCAAAGAAATTGTAGCAGATCTTCAACCCGGACACCGGCGAAGCTCCGTCAGTGCTTGGCCTTCTCCAAAATCCATCACTTGCGTCTTCCCCAAATCCTTCAAGGCTCCTAAAGAAAGTATTTTCTTCTTTGATTTTTTTTATTTTTGAGGCCCTTTGGCTTAGATTTGTGACAGATCGGTGATGATTTTGATGTTGGTACCTATGTTTGAGTGATTCGAGTTTGCTTGATTTCTTTGTAATTATCAGGGGTCTATTGTTTTTCTCCTTCTTGGACGATAAAAAATTGGCTTTTTATGTGATTTCCCTTATTTCTCCGATGATTATTCATTCTCTTTGATGCTCATTATTTATTTATTTTTGTGGATTTTAATCTTTTTTTTTTTGCTTGTTTTTAAATCTGTGAAATATTTCGTTATTATGGATGGCAACGTCTGGGCCCAGAGTGCCAATTTCCCTCAGGCATACCTCTTAATTTGATCTTGTGTGATGTCTGTGGTTTTGTTTGATTGATTTGTGAGTTGATTTGAATGTGTGTTCGCTGTTTCATTGTGATGAAGCTTTCTAGTTTATTAATGGGATTGATTCGTTTGGAGTCTGAGAGTTTGGTTGCAAGTTTTGTGCTTTTATTGAGATGCTTTGGTTTGGAGAATGTGAATTTGGGTTTAAAATTTGTGTGCTTTGGGGGATGATTTGAATGAGTTTTGCAATTTGGATACACATTGATCATCAACTTTCCTTGAATGTTTTTTGTTAAGAAGCAAAAGATGCAAGAGATTGAGACATTGTGCACGAAATTGATCATTACCTTTTCTTTGAATAATTGTTTATGAGAAACAAACAAATGCTTTTTTTGTACAAAAACGAAGACGGAGATGTAGGAAATTGAGACATTATTTTGGTTCATAATATTCTATTGGTAGAACATCAAAAGCATCTAAGCATCTGTCCATTTGTCTGGCATAATTTCTATGTTTATTTTCTGTTCATTGAACTACTTCAAAATATTGATATGTGAAGTAATTGGCCAAATATCTTCAAACAATTCCTTTAATCTATTCTCTTATCTGTTTATTTTCTCCGGATAACCTTTTTAGTTCCAATTAATATCGAAAGCATCGTATTAAATGTCTTTTGGCCATAACTTTTGTAGATTATTGCTCCACTCTTCAAGGAGAAGAATCTTGCAAGTGCTGGACAACCTATTTTGAGCTAAGAGATCTCAAAGTATGTTCATGCACCATTCATCAAATCATTTTCTGAATTTTTCTGAATTTCGTAGAACTAATAGTTTACTTTGCATTTTTCTCCAGGCATAGTGTATTGGGCTGAAGAACAAGATTGACAAGAATACTGCATATTAGAAAGAATTGGAAGATCAAGTAAGTAGGTTTTTATAAGCTAGCATGAGGTTTTACATAAATACATAACTTGATTTACAGATGTTTGCAGTCTTATTATTCATCAGCTTAACTCAAATTATGGTTTTATTTATTTATTTTTCTATGTTTCATTGGTCAGTGAAGATTATATGAAAGTGAGTTCCTATTGATGCTATTCTAGAATTTCCCAATTAGAGTTGGTTTTCAGTAATGATGTTCTGTACATGTATTAATTATTAAGAAAAACTATGCTTGACAACTAGGAGAAAAACTATGTTTTGTACATATATTAATTATGGTTTTCAGTAATGCTGTTCTGAGTTTTTTTTTTTTTTTTTTTTTTTGGGAGTTTTGATGTGAATTGAATGAGTTTTGGAGAAATCTATTTGGACATTTTCATTTTTCTTGTTGAGAAAGACTGTTGAATTTGGGATTTTGTTACTTCTCCGTATTAGACAGGAATTATATATATATTTTGATAACGAAGATCAAGAGACTTGTTTAAGGTGGTGCTAAAGTTTGCAATGCAATCAATGATAAATATACTATGACTTTAACTCTAGGCCGGCACCATACTATGATAAATGTGAATGCCATGGGATGGAGAGGCCTTCCATATTTATTATTCGGCACCAGTATCTGGACCCTGTGCACAGAAACATTTACTTCAATCTTGAAACTATCACCAACTTCTATGACTTTAACTCCAGGCCGGCACCATATCATCTCTCTTTTTTTTTCTTTTCTCATGACTTTGTTTTTCTTTTTTCATGCAAGAGCTCATGAGGACATTAGATACATTTTCTTTCCTTTTTCTGGTTGGTCTTGTAGAAAAGAATGGATATCTGAAACTAATATGTGAAATATTTACTGCTTGCTGTGCATCCCCATGACCCTATTATTAAAAAAGAAAAATCCAAAAAAAACTAAACAACACCTAATACGATTATTTAGTTAATATATATTAATTAAATAAAAAAATAATTATGCAAATTTAGATATTATTTAATTATATTAATTAAGATTAATAATGATATTCATAATCATTAAAACATAATTATATGTTAAATTAGTGATTATATCCATAATTATTTTTTGTTATTTTTAAGAACATTTAATTGTGTATTTATAATTAATCAAATTTAATAATAACTTAATATGGGGGTAACCTCACCAAAGGTTTTTATATCCTAAAAACACATCCAACCAAACACATGTTTTCCATATCCAGATTTACAAATCCTTTCAAACAAACACAATATTCTGAAATCCAGCATTTCCAAATACAGTTAACTAAACATCAAATTTGATTCTCCTGCATTTTTAAATCCAAGGATTTACAAATACAATGTAATTGAAAATCCACTGTATTTTTAACTACATCTAACCAAACACCACCTTAACTACTTGTGTAACCCGTGCACTAGCGGTTACGCAGAGAGCGTATCATTCTCCTCTAGATCATGCTCTGCATCTTATTGGATGTACAGGGACTTGTACTTCATCTACACAGTTGTGTTCTTCTCGTTATCAACCAAGTTGGGGAGTAAACGGTTATGTACACAATGCCCGTGTGTTTCTCTAGGCTGCTAATTTGCCAAAGTTTACATGGCCAAGTACACCGGCGTGTACTTCTCCCATGTATTTCTCTGTTTGTTGTTTTAGCACCATTTTGCTCTCGATTTCCTTTCTTTGGCTATTGTTGTGCTTCTTTTTTCCTGTAAGCAATAATAGAATAAACTAAGTACCAATTATCCAATAAACAATTCCTTGAATACCACTTAAGTTCTAAAGATGATTGATATAAAATGTACAATAAAGAACTTATCACATATGTTGGTTGGACTCGATTCTCCTAACACCAATTTAATGAAGATTTTGTAAGAGATGATGTTAATACTTGCACCCAAGTCAACTAATGTACTTTTCTCAATAAAGTCTCCAATCACACAAGGAATTGTAAAGCAACACGGGTCCTTCAATTTCCTAAGAAATTTGTTTTGGAGGATGGTCGAGCATTTTTCAAACAATGTCACCGTCAACACTGTCCAAGTGTCTTCTTGTTGGTGAAGAGATCTTTCAAAAACTTAGCGTACTTATGCATTTGTGCTAATGTCTCTACAAAAGGAAGGTTATCGTGGAGTTGCATGTACAACTCTAGAACCCACTTGAATTGGTCATCGGTTTCTCATTGCTTGAGCCAAAAGAGGTATGGGATCCTTAATAAATATTCCTTGATAATGGGCTTCTCCACATCCTCATTCTTGCTCACTTCTTCTTCACTCTCAATCAGGTTTGCTTTTGTAGAACCTTTCCCTTTTTCGGCCCTCATTTTGACTTCTCAGCCACTTCTCAAGGTGATTTCTTTAACATGCTTTCTAGGGTTTACTTCTGTGTTGCATGGAAGCTTGTCATGAGGTCTCTTAGACAACATCATAGCAATCTAGCCAACTTGATTTTCAAAGTCTTAGATAGAAGCATGTTGATTCCTCAAGGTAGCCTCAGTAGATGTGAGCCAATTGTCATGTGTTTAGAATTTTAGCTTTGTAGATTGCACAAACTTTATCAATAGCTCATCTAAACTAGGCCTCTTCTTCATCAATAGCTTTGTAGATTGCCCTTGACCACTCCAAGCAAAGTTAGGATGATTCCTCCAACCTAGATTGTAAGTGACATTATAAGGATTTCCTTGTGGCCAGTTGAGGAGTACATTTAATATAGACATTTTATATATCTTTTTTGATGAATTGCTTGTCTTTTTTGCATTAATTTATTATAAATCGATGCTTCTTGGGTATGTTTGTTGAATGATGCAGATAATGAGGTCTTGGGTTGATAAGAACAAATTAAGATGAAGTTAGGTGTGAAACAAAGTTGGAATGCATCTTTCAGGGCAAGCACAGTCAAGAAGCACACCTTTGCTTTTGACCATGCACTTTTTAGGACTTACAACCAAATTGAGGAAGTACGCCCATGCTTGGAAATATGGGCAGGAAGCATGAGCGTGCTTACGCTAGTGTATTTACTTGCATCTGCACAAACTAAAGATGATGGTTTCACTGACCCTAGGACCATTGTGCTCTTGAAGCATGGGTAAAAAACAGGGGTGTGCTTATGCCCGTGCATTTTACTGGGATTTTCATAGAGAAAAGAGCATGGCCTTCATGCTCCTAGCACCACTATGCTCATGGAGCAAGGTTAGTAAGCATGAGCATGCTTACTCCAGTGTACTTTACAGGTTGGGCTACAATCGAATCAAAAACTAGTTCCAAGACACCCCAAGGAAAAATTGTATCAAGAGCATGTTCAAAAGCACGACCAAGAGCACGACCATGCTTGAATCAGGAATGGTGTTTTTAAGCCATAAAGTGAGATGTTTGAGGGGGTTGTCTTCTTCCTCTTTTTGGGAAACAAGGGTTTGGACTGAGCATCGCAACATAGATGGCCGGATTTGGGCAGAGAGATCATCATGGGAATGGAGGAATGCTGGCAAGATCATCATAGATCACTCTTTGATAAGGATTGTTAAGCAAGAATGGAGTTTCATTCATAGTATTTCCTTCTCTTATTATTTTCCTTTGATGTATTGTGATGTATTGTAGAACGATAAGGGACTAACCGTTATTTGGCACCCCAGATGATGATCCTTTGACTTGTGATGTATTGAACTTAGTTGCTTTAATTATTGAGTTTCCTTGTGATCTCCCTCTTGTTTATCTTGGATGCTTATTTTTGTGTTAATTGCCATGATGTTGTATGTTGCAAAACTCGACATGAAAATTTGTCGTTCGTTGCATGGTAAAACCCTGACGTGCATGTTCTCCGTAGTTACAATTGCAATCAAGAAGCATGCTAACCTTAGTTACACATCCATCTAATTGAAAAGAAATTACCGGTAATCATAGTAGCAGGTCTTGAGCAAGATCATAAGGAAAGTTTACTCAGGATATTAAAGACTCACAAGTGAGAAATTACATAGAAGATTTCTAATACTAAGGGGATTAACCCATCTTTTTCTGCACTATGAAAATATTGATGGAAGATGAAGTCAAGCCAAGGGTCCAACCACAAAGAAGATTGAACCCTAATATGAATGAGGCTGTCAAAGCGGAAGTAAAGAAGCTCTTGGATACATGAGTGATTTACCCAATTTTGGACAGTTCATGGGTTAATCCCATTCAAGTAGTACCTAAGAAAGGAAGGAGGACAATGGTGCAAAATGGGCATAATGAGTTGATTCCTACTCGCACAGTCATAGGTTGGCGAGTTTGTATTGATTATTGGAAACTAAATGATGCCACTAGAAAGGATCACTTCCCGTTACCCTTCATTGATCGGATCTTGGAATGCTTATTAGGACACATGTACTGCTATTTCTTGGATGGAATGTCAGGATATTATCAAATTCCAATTGGGCTAGAAGATCAAGAAAAGATAACTTTTATGTGCCCTTATGGTACTTTTGTGTACAAGAGGATGCCTTTTGATCTGTGTAGCGCAACAACTACTTTTCAATGATGCATGGTGTTCATCTTCGATGACTTTATAGAAGACATCATAGAAGTGTTTATGGATGATTTTTAGTGCTTGGGGACTCTTTTGACAATTGCTTGAACATTTTGGAAAAAGTGTTTACCCGATATGAGGAGACAAATTTGGTGCTTAGTTAGGAGAAGTGCCATTTCATGGTGCAAAAAGGAATAGTCTTGGGGCGCAAGATAACAAAATCCAAGATTGAGGTGGATAGGGCAAAAATTGTAATAACAGAAATATTTCCATCACTGGTGACAACTAAGGACATTTGGAGCTTCCTAGGGCATGTGAGACACCCCTTGTGTGAGTGTTCCGCAAGTGTATGGGTCGTTGCAGTAATAAAATATACCCTAGTGAGTGGGTAGTCATATCCACAGGGAATAGCTGCTTAGAAACAAAAGATATCGCTATTTAGCTAAGATGAAAATTAGTCATGAGTGAAATCAATGTAAGTGTGCAAAACGAATAAACGAAGAGAAAGCAAGCAAGAGTAAATAGAGAGGATAAGCAATGATGAGAAGGGGCACCCGGACAATGCTCACCCTAGGACTATTGTTTCAAGTGCAAGAATAATATTATACCTCCTAATTGATGTTTAATGAGTCGTGGAAATTCAAAAATACACGGTCCCAAACCTAAGGTCAACTGTGACTAGCTCTCTGCACTATGCCCCGGCGGAAAGAAGTATTGTCAACACCTCACACTGTTTGGAACTGCTTGGGGTTTAGGGGACTCCAAATGATAAACCCTATTCCCTAATATAGACCTAATCCTTTGGTCCAGGCATAAGGCCCCTAGTCACAATTAAGCCCCATCACTAAGATTTATATCAACACTTCACTCTGTTGCTCGAGCAACTAAGCCCCAATGGAGTTCATCTCAAAGCACTTCACTCTATTGTGACTGCAAAGAACTATTGGAACATTCCGCTACCTCTCGACTCACCCTCTCGACCCTCTTCAATCTTTCTTAGTCTAATTCTAATGAAGTTGTCACACCTTCAATGGATTACCTAGATGGATTCTTAACCCTAGTGTCACATCTAAGAGAAAATCAACATTAAAAGCATTCATTATTGAAACTCAATTAAATTATCAATTAAAGAAGCATAATAAAAGTCAATGAAACAAAATCATCCTAGGGTTTACAAGTTCAAGCACCCACTATGGGTTTAGCTCTTCATGGAGCAATACAAAATCAACAATGAAATCAAAATCATATACATGTAAACCATAAAGATAACCCCCTTGTCGTCCGTGTCTATGGTCTTCAAGAGCCACCTCATCTTCTCCAAGGACTCGTCCGTTGAGCGTAGGGCACAACTTGCTGAATTGATGTCATCAAAATCTCCCCCAATAACTCTCCTTCGAAGGATGTCGATGTCGATGCCATAGAACTGCTTCAAAAACCTCGCAAAAACCTCTCCAAACCTTAGCCGTGCTCTCACCGAAAGATGGATAAAAGACAGGAAAAAGTTCCCAAAATAAATCTCAAATTGTGGTATTTATAGGGTTGAAATCGGGCATCCACATGGCTATGTGAAATTTCCACACGCCCGTATGGATTCTCTACAATTTAATTTCCTGCACATTGTGAACAGTAACTACTACAGTAAATTACTACAGTGGTTTGCTATAGTACCCTGTTATAATACTCATGCCAATATTGCTCCCGACTTCATTTTCTTCATCAAGGCCGCTAAGTTGGGCACACAACTACGTGGTAGATCACGTCGCCTCTTGCTTTCAACACATTGATGAAGCTCTTCTATGTTACACAAGTTGTACTATATGAGTGTGACTGTCTTTGTACCCCTCCAATTTGTATAATCACTTGAGCACTTTGGAGGTTGGCACAGACTCACATGTCTAGAACTTGTGCCTTGGTTCTTGCTTAGTCCAATAGCCTCCTCAACTATTGCGTCCATGATCTATTTTTTGCTTCTTTTCTTCTAACTCGTCTTCACAACCCTAAATGCACAAAAGAACAAAAATAGACACGAATGAGTGATAAAATATGAGAAAAATGATCCTTAATGCAAGAAAAGTATACTTCGTATCACTTATACACGAGCACTTATCAGCATGTCGGGTTTTATTGACACTTCATCAAGGATTTCTCGAAGATTTCAAGACCAATGACCAAGCTTTTGGAAAAATATACACCTTTTCATTTTGACGATGAATGTCTTAAATCCTTCCACTTATTGAAAGGGAGATTGATTGATGCCCGGATTATGAGGTCGCCAGATTGCAGCCTCCCATTTGATCTCATGTGTGATGCAAATGACCAAGGAATGAGTTTCATCTTGGGTCAGTGGCATGACAAGCATTTCCATCCTATCTACTATGCAAGCAAGATGTTAACGACCACCCATGAAAATTACACCACTACAAAAAAAGAATTGTTAGCCATTGTTTATGCTTTGGACAAGTTTCATCTGTATCTAGTGCTATCTAAAGCAGTGGTGTATACTAATCATGTCACTTTATGTTATCTCCTGACTAAATCAGATGTTAATCCATGGTTAATTAGATTGGTTCTTCTTCTATAAGAATTCGGTTTGGAAATTAGGGATAAAGGCGGTTCTAAAAATATAGTGGCCAATCATCTATCTCATTTGGAACGTGAAAAAGTTGAAGTGAATTCAGAGAAAAAGATGAATGATGCATTTCCAGAAGAATATCTTTATCAGTTTAAGGGCACAAGTTGCAAATTACTTGGTTGAGGGCATTATCCTAGCACAATTTTTGTATCAGTAGTGCAAGAAGTTCCATTTAGATATGAAACACTATGTTTGGGAAGATCCATTCCTTTATAAGATCTGTGCTGACCTAATAGTAAGATAGTGTATCTCACATGTAGAAGTGTGTAAAATTTTACATCACTACCATTTTGAGGTTGTCGAGGGACATTTTAGTGCGAACCGGATGGTAGAGAAAGTGTTCGAAGCAGGATTTGTTTGGCCATTGATGTTTCATGATGCCTGAAAGTTTGTTGAAGATTGTGATAGTTGGTAGTGGAGCAAAAACTTGTCTAAGAGGTATGAGAAGAAGCAAAACCGTATTCAATAGTGTGAAGTATTTGATGTTTGGGGCATTGATTTCATGGGCCCATTTCCCACCTCCGATGGAAACAAGTATGTTTTAGTGGCCGTTGACTATATATCATAGTGGGTAGAGGCTCAAGCACTACCAACCAATGATGCCCGAGTTGTAGTGAAGTTTATGAAAAAAAGCCATTATCTCATTTTGATAGTTCTAGAGCAATCATTTATGATTGGGAAGTGCATTTCTGCAATGTTCGGTTTGAAAATGTGATGAAGAAATTTGGAGTGAACCATCGAGTAGCCACAGCCTACCATCCCCAAACAAGTGGCCAAGATGAAGTTACAAATCCGGAATTGAAGTGCATTCAGGACAAAACTATGCAGCACAACAAGAAAGATTGGTTTGAGAGATTAGATAAAGCATTATGGGCTTAGAAAATAGCCTACAAAATGCTGATTGAATTAGAACATCAAGCTTATCGGGCAACCAAGCTACTAAACTTTGATACAGTCAAAGTCGGCAAAAGTGAAAATTTTCAACTTAATGAGTTCAAGGAATTTCAGCAATTGGCTTATGAAACTCAGCTTTATATAAAGAAAAAGTTAAGCATTTCTTTTACAAATAAATAAAGGGTGATAAACAGTTCAGAGTCATTGAGTAAGTCTTGTTATTCAATTCAACATTAAAACTGTTTGTAGATAAACTAAAATCTCGATGGTTGGGCCAGTATACTGTTGACACGACCCCTTGTGTGTATCCCGCAAGTGCACGGGTTGTCGAAGTAATAAAATACCCTGGTGAGTGGGTAGTCGTATCCACAGGGAATACTGTTCAGAAACAAGTGTTATCGCTATTTAGCTATGATGGGAATCGATGATGGGAAAAGTATGTATGTATAGATATAAAAGAAAATAAAAGGGTGCAAGAAGAATAATGAGGGTAGGAGAGGTAATCGATATAACGATGGGGTACCCGGACAAAGCTCCCCCTAGGACTAATGCTTCTAGTGCAAAACTTGTATTATGCTCTACAATTGATGCCTATTGAGTCGAGGATATCCTTAAACTCATGATCCCAAAACTTAAGGTCAACCGTGACTAACCCCAACATTATGTCCCGGCATTAGGATTCACTACGACCCTTGACTCTTGTTGACCTGTCAACTAAGCCCCAGGGGAGTCTATCTTCCTAACCCTAACACTACGTGGGATTGCTTTAAGCTCTAGGGATTCCTAGTGATAAAATATGTTCCTCTATGTAGTTCTAACCCTTTGGTCCAGGTGGAAGAACCTTAGTCTAGATTGAGCCCTAAAACTCTATCTCGACCGCTAATTAACCAAGGAAACGGAGGTAGGGAGAAATCACACCGAAGGGGAAAGGGGTACATCGCTACCTCACAACTCTCTCTCTCTCAACCCTCTTCAATCTTAAGAAGTCTAACCCTATAGGAGTTGTCACACCTCCAAAGGATAACCTAGATTGCTCTCAACCTTAGTGTCATGGCTAAGGAAAAACAATAGCACAAGATAATTAAAATTGAAACTCAATTAAATTCATCAAAAAAGAAAGCATAATAAAAGTCATAGAAACAATACATCCAAGGGCTTACAAGTCCAAATACCCACTAGGGTTTAGCTCTCCATGGAGCAATACAAAATCAATAAAGAGATTAAGAACATATGCATAAAAACCATAAAGAAAACCCCCTTGTAGATCGTATCGATGGTCTTGTGGAGCCGCCTAATCTTCTCCACGAATCCCTTATCAAGCCTAGGGCACACCTCGCCGAAATCGATGCCGACGAAAGCTCCCCCAATAGCTTTCTTCCAAAGGATGTCGATGCCGATGCCGTATAATCGCCTCCAAATACCTCCAAGAACCTCGCCAAACCCTAGCCGAAAGCCCCCCAAAAGATAGGCAAGTGATTGAAGGGGAGAGTCCCCAAATAGATCTGAAAACGGGCTATTTATAGGCTGAAATCGGAGTTCCACACGCCCCTGTGAATTTGCTCCCGAATTCATCGTTCTTGATGGAGGCCGTTGAATTGGGCACACAATCAACGGTAGATTATGTTGATTACTTCATTTCTCTTCATTGGCGAAATTCTCCAATCCTACACGAGTTATAAACTTTTGTGAGTGTGACTGCCCTTGTGCCCCTCTAATGGAGGTTGGCACACACCCACAAGTCTAGACTCGTGCCTTGTTCCTTGCTTGGTCCGAGAACTCCTCAACAATGGCGAACATAACCTATTCTTGCTTCTTTTTCTCTAGATCTTCTCCACAACCCTTCAATGCACAAAAGAACACAAATACACACTAATTAGTGATTAAATCTGAGAAAAGTAATGCTCAATGTAAGATAATAATACTTCGTATTACTATAACACAAGCACTTATCAACTGTCACTTAAATCTTTCCTCATGGGGGCAATTGAAATCTCACACCCTCACAAGGGCACTTTCAAAGTGAACTGTCATCGTTTGAAACTTTACAACCTCGGAGATAAGGGCTTTTTAGTGCAATTCCATGAGCAATTGCTATTCTATTATCCATTCAAGGATTAAGCAAGATAAATCAAGCTCTTGACATTAAACAAGCGCTTCTTGGTAGACAACGCAAGTGTTTTCATGGTTGTTGCTCTCGATGTTTTCCTCTATTTGTAGTGTTTTGTTTTTTTTTTCTAGTGTTTGATTTTCATCTTTTGGGTGTTTTATTCTGTAGATCCAGTGAACCTTGAGGTTTTGGAAAATTTCAGTCATCTTTGGTTATCCTTTTGTTGCCAAGCATGTGTGCGAAAAGCTCGGTTATGTTTGGGTGAGAATTTTCAAGTCTTGTAAGTCCCCTAATCTTTTTAGGTCAAGCACGACCATGCTTATGGCCTCGCACTTCTTAGGAGTTAGGAAAAACTGGAAAATAGGGGAAGCACGTGCGTTCTTATGCCCATGCTTCTGTCTGCGCTTCAAAGAGCATGGCCTCGACCACGGGACGAAGCATGATCTTGTTTCATTCCCTTGTTAAGACCCCCATTCTTTGTTTTAGGGCCCATCATTATTTTTCTTCCCTTTGGTTTTAATTTTTAGCCTGGCTTCTTTCCTTTGAGTTTTTTAATGTTTAAATTGTGGGTTTATTTCCTTTCTTCTTTCATCAGTAAACTTGTGCGCCCAAACTTGTACATTTTAGTGCTTTTCTCTCACTTTTTTTAGCCTCAAGTTAGTTTTCTTCCTTCTTTCTTCTTTTTCTTACTATTTTTCCCCTTTTTGCTTGTGATTGGTTGAAATTGCTTCATTCTTTGTTCACCCTTTCTAGTGCCGTCATTGCTGAGTTCCATTTTCATACACCTGAGCTTGGGATTTAAGGGCTTGAGCATGGCTCTGCTTCTAAGAAGCACGCCCATGCTAAACTTCATTATGCTACTTTGACTAACTGGTTGCCTATTTTTCTTATAGGTTATCATGCCTAGGAAAAAGTTCAGTTAGGGTCCTCGATTGAAGAAGTCACGTGGCCAGGCAAGTGTAAGGAATGCTCCCGCACAACCCTCGTTTGAATCACCAATTCATAGGAACCGCTATTAATGCTTCCTATGCGTCCAACAACTCATGAACATCCTCATCAAGACCAATAGCCTCAAGTGCATTCTAGTCAACGACTTTATTTTGCCCAAATTTCAAGTGTTTGAGATGCTTAAACATTTCTTAATGCTCCGACACTGAAAACTCCAATTCTCTTGTCGAGGAAGCCTCTTGAGCCGCTCTTGAATGCTTATAGGCTATTCTCATAACACGAGGGGCCATATCTGTGCAAAGGACAAAGAAAATCATCAAAAAGAACTAAACAAAAAGTACCATGGCCGTGGGGCTTCATATCCTCTACTAATAGTCCACACGGTCGTGTGGCTAATCTGTCTTTGCTAATCCGGCAAAATACACCCCAAAATTTAGAAAAAAATGCACACAAACTCAAAAATATGACAAATAAACCTTATATTTACAAAATTAACAAGCAAAGAGCACTAGATCTAAGAGAAATATTAAAGAGAAAGCTCATGAAAACATGGAGAAACATGGAGGCTTAACTTGAAGAAAAATGGAAAAACTTGAGAGAGAATGCTCAAGAAAGCCTACCAACCTTGAGTGATCGTGGAAGAAATGGTTTTGAATCCTTGGAGATGCTTAATTTGGGGTATGGAACTTTGTGGGTGAATGGCACACCCCTTACGTAAGTGTACCGTAAGTGCACGGGTCGTCGAAGTAATAAAATACCCCTGTGAGTGGGTAGTCGAATTCACAGAGAATAGATGCTCAGAAACAAGAAGTATTGCTATTTAGCTAAGGTGAAAACCAAGTTATGATTTGATTCAAAATTTCAATGTAAAAAAAAGTAAAAGAGGAAAGAGAGAGAGCAAAAAGAGTAAAGAGAAGTAATCAATAATAAAATGGGGTACTCGGACAATGCTCACCATAGAGCTATTGTTTCAAGTGCAAGACTAATATTATGCATCCCAATTAAAGTTTAATGAGTTGTGGAAATCCAAAGACACATTGCCCTAAACCTAAGGTCAACCGTGACTAGCTCTCGACACTATGCCCTGGCGGAAAGCGATACTCTCAGCACCTCCCACTATGTGGGACTGCTTGAAGCTCTAGGGATTCCAAGTGATAAACCCAATTCCCTAATTTAGATCTAACTCTTTGGTCCAGGCGAAAGATCCCTAGTCACAATTAAGCCCCAGCATTAAGGATTACTAAATACTTTACTCTGTTAATCGCACAATTAAGCCCTAGTGGAGTTTGTCTCTTAGCACTTCCCTCTATCATGACCGTAAAGAACTCTTAGAACACAAAGGTAGGATAAATCACGTCAGAGGGGAAAGTGGACGTTCTGCTACCTCTTGACTCACCCTCTCAACCCTCTTTAATCTTGCCAAGTCTAACCCTCATGAAGTGTCACTCATTCAAAAGGATTACCTAGATAGATTCTCAACCCTAGTGTCACTTTAAGGGAAAATCAAATCAATAAGCACACAAGATTAAAACTCAATTAAAACATTAATTAAAGGAAACATAATAAAAGTCAATGAAACAAAATCATCCTAGGGTTTACAAGTCCAAGCACCCACTGGGGGTTTAGCTCTCCATGGAGCAATACAAAATCAAAGATAAAATCAAAAAAAAGTACAAGCAATCCATAAAGATAGTCCCTTGTCGTCTGTATCGATGGTCTTCAAGAGCCGCTTCGTCTTCTCTAAAAACTCCTCCGTCAAGCCTAGGGCACACTTCACCGAATCAATGTCGTCAAAAGCTCCCCCAATAACTCTCTTTCGAAAGAAATTGATGTTGAATGCCATAGAACCGCTCCAAAATCCCAGCAATAACATCTCCAAACCCTAGCCGCGCTATCTCCAAAAGATAGACGAAAGATAGGAAAAAGATTTTTCAATAGTACTTTGCTACAGTGATTCTGCTATAGAGATTTCGCTACAGTACTGCTGATTTGATTTTCTTCATCAAGGCTGTTAAGTTGGGCACACAACCATGTGGTAGATCACGTCACATCTTTAACTAAACCACATTGACGAAGCTCTTAACAATGTTGCACAAGTTGGAACATATGAATGTGACTGCCTTTGTGCCCCTCCAATTTGTATATTCGCTTGAGCATTTTGGATGTTGGCACAAGAGTTTCCTTAGCAATTGATTCCATGATCTATTTTTGCTTCCTTTCTTCCAAACTCATGTCCATAACCCTAAATGCACAAAAGAACACAAATACACACGAATGAGTCATAAAATCTGATAAAAGTGATGCTCAATGTAAGAAAAATATACTTAGTAATACTTATACACAAGCACTTATCAGTGAATGAGCATAGGGAGAAAATCGGATGAACTCTCATTTACAGCAAAAGTAAAACCCCACGGGTGTCTGGGAAATCCACACACCCTTCTAAAAAAATCCACGTATCCTCTCTACGAGTTTGGCGAGGGTGTGGCAGTCTCTGGAAAACTACCTCTATGCAAAGAGAGATCTAGACACCCTCTACACAGGTATGGCGAGGGTGTGGCAGCTCCTAAAACACTTTTTCTTTGAAAAACAAAGATCCACACACCCTTTACCCACCCCCTCACACACTCTTGTGCAGGGTGTAGCAGTCTTCATAAAATTTTCAAGATATTCGAAATTAAAGCCGAAAAATCCACCAAAAACATTGAAATTACTCCAAATAACATCCAAAACATGAACACATACCATGGAATCAAATTTGACATATCCAGAAAACCAACAAAAATAAAATATGTCATAAAATCATGCACAAAATTTCTGTAGAATTAAAAACACTAAACTAGAAAGTATGTAAAACTTGGGTTCCTCCCAAGAAGTGCTTGTTTAATGTCATAAGCTTCACATACTTGATTGCTGATGGCTGATTCTTTAAGGTATAAAGCCTTCTTACCTTCATTCTTCATGCATGATGGATACAAATTCTGCATTTTCAAATTGAAATGATGAAGAATGCCACCAATTAAGTATCACTCTTTACTCGTGTGCGCTCATCCCCAAGAGTGTTGGTGTGTTTTTTGTAATGACATTTTGACCTCATCATCATCTGAAATATCTTCTTTAGCATTCCAGGAGAAGATTTCTCTTCGGGCACTAAAAACACCTGTGCACTCATAACCTTTTCTTCAATGTCCGGCCATTCGTCACATGGATCCTGATGGAAGAATCCCTGCATGTACTCATCGACAAGCTCATCAGTATCATCTAAATAATAACATATATCATCAAAGTCAAGAGAATGTTTCCTGGCTTTAGCAAGGCATTATGTGATCTTTTCGTCTTCAATACGCAATGTCATCTAGCCTTCATCCATATCAATGATCGACTTAGAAGTGCGTAGGAATGGTCTCCTAAGAATCAGTGGTACATCCACATTCTCATTAGCATCAAGTACTACAAAATTTGTAGGAAAAATATACTTGTCATCCTTAACCAAAACATCTTCGATTATACCTCTTGGATGGTGAAATGAAATCTATGTTCAATTTTTCAATCTTCTTCAACCAATGTCGAAGGATTCCCTTGGGTCATAACCTGTAGCTGAAATCAAGAAAATAAAACAAATAAGAATGACCGATGGTAAAAGAAGTGTGAAATAGAGAAAAACAATGAACAAGCAAATGGTTAAAACAATAAATCACAAACCTTCATAATATCTTATTCCCTAGTGATGGTGCCAAAAACTTGACACACCCTTGTATGCCTCTACAATTGCACGGGTTATCTAGTAATAAAGTATTCAAAGGGTCGGGTAATCGTATCCACAGGAAATAGGAATACTAGTAATAACCAAAGCTTTACTAAATAGCCAAAATCAATCCATAAGCATAAAGAGATCAATTTGCAAATAAATAAATGAGTAAAAGTAATATGAAGCTCCCTAATTAAGAATGCTCCCCCTAGGATGTTAAGAGTGCAAAAATAATATGAAGCTCCCTAATTAAGAATATTTGAGTCTTGGAAATCCAAAAGCACACCATCCCAAACCTATGGTCAACTGGTGACTAGTCCCCTATGAGGACTTGTAGGAGAAATCTCTCAACACCTCACACCACATATGACTGCTTGGAGTTCTAAGGATTGAAAAATGGTAAACCCTATTCTTAAATAAATATCTAACCCTTTGGTCCAAGCAAAAGATCCCTAATCCCATACGACATCCCGGCAGAGAATTATCTCAATGCCTCACACCATATATGATTTCTAAGAGCTCTTGGAATATGAAAGTAGAGTAAACCAAACCGAAGGGGAAAGAGGACACTTCGCTACCTCTAAACTCGTCACTAAGATAATTAGGTTTAGCTCTCAATCCCTAGTATCACTCTATGGGAAAGTTATTCAACAAACACGTAAGATTGAAACTTCAATTAAAGCTCAATTAAAAGGAGCACAATAAAAGTTGAAGAAAGATTACATCCTAAGGTTTACATGTACAAGTACCAACTAGGGGTTTAGCTATCCATGGAGCAACATAATAAACAATCAAAAGAGAAATCAAAATACATAGAATTCATAAAAAAAAAAACTCTCTTTTAGATATGTGCCGATGGTCTTCAAGAGTAGCTTCTTCTTCTCCAAGAACCTCTCCATCAAACCTAGGGTACACACCTCCGAATCAACATCATCAATGGCTCCCCCAATGGTTATCCTTGAAAATATTGTGATGAATATCAATGGAGAAGCTCCCCTTGGATGTGCAAAGACCTCTAAAATAACCCTAGCCGACTTTCCCCAAGACTTAGACAAAAAGATCTCGAAAAATCATTGCCACGCCCTTGTGGAAGATGTGTGAAGTTATATTTGACTCCTACAGTACTTTGCTACATTCACTGGGGAGGCCACAGGACTGTGTAGAAGGGTGTGTGGGATTATGTCGATCCAATTGATTGAGATAATTCCTGAAAACTACCCCTAAGCTGGTATATGCACACTTGACTGCCTCCATGCCCTCTTGACATGTCAATTGGCTTCTAAAATCTTTAAGAGTTGGCACATATGCGCTTGTAGATGATCCAACCTTAATGTTCATCCTAGAAGCTTCTAAAATCATCTTACAAAATTGTCCATAACCCTTTCTTTCTTCTTTCTCATCAATTCCCTTCACATGCCCTAATTGCACAAAAGAACACAAAGCACATGCTATTAATTGAAGTATCTAAATATAATCATGCACAAAATGCATAGAAGATGTGATCAAATATATATCAAATCAGCACTTATCGGTATATGATGAAGCGTTTACTCAAAAAATGGAGTATGAAAACCTACCGTTAAATCGACCGCCGGGTTAGCCGATGTTACAGTGTTGGTGTCGGCTAAGTAGTGACACTTCATTGTACGACCCACATTACTACAAAGCCTCCACTCTCAAATCACCAACCTTTTATTTAATTCATACATTACTGAGTGGATTCGTTACTAGTAGGGGAGATGGTACTGGAGTATAAACTATAGAGACTTCCACCATACTACATCATCAAGTGACAAATAGTAGGGTTGACACCATTTTTGTTGGACCATATATCACGTGATTGGCAAAGGGAATAAATTTGTTGGGGGCTATGGATCAAGAGAAAATTGTTAGGCAGTTCAATCCTATTATTGTAGCCACATTGCGAGCAATGGGGTTATTTAGTCCATGTGGTTCCATTGTTAATAACCCTATCGATGTTGATACTAGAAATTCTTCATGTAGCTTACCACCCACTCCCCTGGCAATTTCAGCTCCTACGGACTTAAAGTTCGCCAGTAGTTCTTTATTTAGTAGGTGAATGCTTCGGAGTTTGCAAAAGATTATTGACCATTGTTACGCATCCTCCTCTAGATATTCAACATTTTTGTGTAGTGTTGGCATTGATACTTCTAACTTGAGAGAACACCATGTTGATCTAGGAGACACTTTAACAACTAAGGGGAGTGAGGGTAGCACCAACAATACTGAGTTTGAGTCCAACTGAGAAACATTCTATCTTTACTTTTTAGTCTTTTATTTCCAAGTATCAGACTTTGAATTTACTTTTGGACTTGTACTTTTTATACAGCTAGCAAGGGGAGTTTCTTGGTAAACTATGTTATCTTATTTCCTTGTCGTTATTTCCTTTCAGTACTTTATTTTATTTCGAGTTTCTTGAGATTCACGTGTGTATTCTTCTTGCTATACCGGATGCATGTTGTATTTGGAATGTATGAGCTATTCATGTTGAGAGGTGCATCATCACTCTCCATGTCTAGGGAAGCCCATAACAACCTTCCTCTATATTATTAAATTGTCTTCATTCTTGTATTGCATGATTGCATGGTTTATATTGAGGATAATGTAATGTTCAAGTGAGGGGAAGGGTTTTCATTGTGTTTATTGTGATGATGCATAACTTAGGATAATCTGTAACTTATTGTTTAGGGATTCGTAAGACCAAGGATAACATTAGAGTTGGTGTTTATTTTGTTGAATGTAACTATTAGTTTCACACTTACCTTAGAAATCTCTTTATTTTTCACATCACCCCATTTTTTTGTGGTTTCATTTGTACCTTAGGAAGGATCTGAGCTTGTTGTTTTAAAAAAGAAAAGGTCAGTTTCTTGTCTTTAGTCATAAGAAAGTCGGATTTATATGAATGCCCTACCGATGTTTTGTAAATAGTGTGTACAGAAGGATGGTATAAAGAGCTATCTCCTTAGAAATGTGAAAGTCACCCATAAGTAGTCGGGTCTTGGGCATCATCAATGTTCACTTAATGACCTACCGTGGAAAATGGCTACCTCCAGGGTGTATGAAGCTGCTACCCAATGTGTTTAGAGATAATATGGTCATTCTAAGCTTAGTATTTCCTAAGGATACATGGGTCACATAACTAGGGTAGAACTCATACACAAGGACAAAATTCGGGTACGAGTAATTACTAATTCTTCGGGATCAGCTAAACACACACTAATCTCTAGTGTTCTTTTATTTTGTTTGTGAATACCCTATCTTCTATGAGATCAGAGGTTATGTACTCATCTTCTTTTCTTGTGAGCCGAGTGTTTTGCATGAGGACAAGCAAATGTTCAAGTGTGGGGGTATTTGGTGAGTGCATTTTATATTGACATTTTATATACCTTATTTCACGAATTTCTTGCCCTTTTGCATTCATTTATTATAAATTGATGATACCTGGAGCATGTTTGTTAAATGATGCCAATAATCAGTTCTTAGGTTGAAAAGAACTAACTGAGAAGAATTTCAATGTGAAAAAGAGTTGGAATGCACCTTTCAGGGCAAGCACAGTCGCGAAGCATACCCCTACTTTAGACCGTGCACTTTTAAGACTTAGAGCATTTCAGCCCAACTGAGGAAGCACACCCATGCTTGGATGCACGGGTAGGAAGCACTAGCGTGCTTATGCCCATGCACTTTACTGAAATCTACACAAACTATAAAGCATGGTTTCACTTCCCCTAGCACCACTGTGCTCTCAAAGCATAGGCAGGAAGCACGGGCATGCTTACTCCCGTGCACATTACTGGGATTTTCATAGAGAAAAGATCACAACCTCCTTACTCCTAACACCAACGTGCTCGTGGAGCACAGTTAGCAAGCACGAGCGTGCTTACTCCTGTGCATTTTACAGGTTGAGCTATAGCCGTGTCGAGAACTAGTTCGAAGACACCCCGAGGAAAGCATGGTCAAGAGCACGGCCGTGCTTGCAATGAGAATTATGTTTTTAAGCCCCAAAGTTAGGTATTTGAGGAAATCATCTTCCTCCTCTTTCTTGGAGACAAGGGTTAGGGCAAAGCTTGGCACCATACAGTACCGGATTTGGGTAGAGAGATCGGCGTGGGAGCAAAGGAATACCTGTAACATTATCATAGATCGCTCTCTGATGAGGATTATGAAGCAAGAATGGAGTTTCATGTATAGCATTCCCTTCTCTTGTTATCTTCCTTTAATGTATTGTAGAACAATAAGGGGCTACCTGTCATTCGGTCCCCTGAATTATGATCATTGACTTGTGATGTATTGAGCTTAGTTGCTTTGATTATTGAATTTCCTTAGGATATCCCTCTTGTTTATCTTGGTTTCTTATCTTTGTGTTAATCGTTAGTGCATGTTTTCCATACATGCAATTGCATTCAAGAAGCATGTTAACCTTAGTTACACATCTGCTGTCTAGATGATGATTAAGAGATCTAACTAACTAGGGCACTGACACACACTTGCGTATGTCCACAAGTGCATGGGTCACTCAAGTAATAATCTGTTTCCACTATGTAAGGTAGTCGAATCCATAGGAAATGGAAGTATTAGTAATGGCTACTTCTAAGCTATCTAGTCGAATGATCAAGAATATGATGTGATGAACTAATTCATGAAAAGATGAATGTCACGAACATGTAAGCAAGGAGTAAAATGAGGGGATGCCTCAATCAATGAAAAATGAGATATTTGTGGAATGCCTCCCCTAGGACTCATACATTAAGTGCAAGATTCACAAAGTATTCGTAACCTAAGCTAGTTATGTTGAGAAAATCAAAAGATAATTGGAGCTTGCTGCCAAATCACCGAAACTAGTCCCCCCCGAGGTCCCATTGGAGAAATCTCTCTATCTCAACACTTCACATCACATATGACTGTTAAGCACTCTAGGGATTCCAAAGGATGCACTCGATTCCTAAAAAATAGACTTAACCCTACTTTTAGGTATAAAGTCCTTAACCCCCTACAAGGTTTCGGTGGAGAACTCTCTAAACACCTAACACCACATATGGTTGTTTAGAGCTTAGCCAATACAGAGATAAAGTACATCAATCGAAGGGGAAGGGAACACTCCACTATGTCACAACTCACCCTCTTTAATCTTGAGGTTCTAAACTTAATGGAGACCTTTCTCTCACCAAGATGAAAATATCAATGCAAACCAATCAATCAATTGAACTATCAAGCAAGCAAGCATTAAGAACACAAAATTAAAACTCAACTTAACTCGTATTAAGAGGAAAACAAAATGTAAATCAATACAAAGAATAAAATCATAGGGTTCACATGCCCAAATACCCTCGAGGGCTCTCCATGGAGCAAGTTACAAAACAAATAATAGAATGAAAATCTGTAAAAGCCATGGAAGTAAACCTCTTTGAATTTGTGATAAAGGCCTTCATGAGTAGCTTCAATGTCTTGATAGATTCCTCTCTGAAGCTAGGTTACCGGTGGCTTCTTTGATGCTATGACGGAAGAGAAATCGATCAAAGTTGGTGAAGAAGAGTCGCCAAAGTTGCAAAGACCTCCTCCACAAAACCTAGAAGCCTTGCCTCTCAAAGCTGTGAAAAGTCTCCCAAAGAATAGGGTAAATCGGCCTTTTCAAATCAATAACCCGTGCATGTCACGTGCCTCCACCTGCCCGAGAGGACTTTCACACGCCCATAAACAGTAGTTGCTATAGTAATTTTCTATGGAGCTACTGCAATATTTTTTTGAATAATGCTCCTAAAATTCTCCTTCTCTTGAGGCCACACGGATGGGCAGATGCCAGCGTGGTCGATCATGAGGCTTCTTATCAACTAAGCATTATTGGAAAGGCTCTTGAAGCCTTGACACAAGTTGTGACATGGGAATGTAACTACCTTTGTGCCCTTCCAACTCACAATCTAACTTGAATTCTTTTGGAAGTTGGCACACACCCCCATGTGTGTGAACTCCTCTTGTGTCTTAATCCTTGTGTTGCACAAAATGCTCCAAAATTGTGCCTTCATAACCTATCTTTGCATCCTTTTCTCCCTAAAAGGCTTCACAACCCTATTTGCATAAAGGAACACCAAATACAATTTATGTCGCATAAAACATGATAAAAATGATACTCAATCCATGTAAAATATATAAAGAAATATGTTCACGCAAGTACTTATCAAGTTTTCCTACACTTAAGCATTTGCTTATACAATCAATACTCTAACAATTAATCCAATAAAAAAAAAAACTAAGTGAAATCCGAAAGAGTCTGTGTGTGAGGAACTCAACTCATGTCAACACTATGTCTACTACTCAAACTTCTTATTGCAAAGGAACTTATTTATAGACAAAAGGAATAGGTAGTTGCTTCACACATCCTCTAAGATAGCCCTTTCACGGACGGCCACACGAGTGGCTTTACCACATTCAAGGTGATAGCCCTTTCTACCAAAGATGGTAGCTTTCACACATCCGATAAGATAGCTCTTTCTCTCATTAAGGCATAACAAATACCCGACTTATGAGAGTAGCTACATACAACATAGGTAGTAGCTTTTTCCACACCCTATGTACACACAAAAACTGAATTTTTGAATTTCTTTTTTGATTTTCTAAGTTTTTGAATTTTTTTTAGAACTAAAACTCAAACTCGCGCAATCAACACCAAGCATAAAAGATAATCTTAGAAGGTGGAACCTTTCTGAGTACACAAGTCAAAAAGATAAAATAACAACGACTAAAATAAAAGCATAAGAAAAGACAATGAAGTTTGATAGGTTGGCCACCTTAAGCACCAGCGTCATGTGTTGGTGCTACTGGTGTGTTAGAGGCAAAGGCAACGTCCTCTAACACACCTCTTGCGTGCGTATACTACAAATTCTTGGATGTCAAAGTAAAAAAGTACCCAATGAGTCGAATAGTAGAATCCACAGGAACGGAAGTATTAGTAGTAACTACTTCTCAGTTATCTTGTCAAAATCAAGAATATGGTGAATTGAACTCAATAACAAGAATATGAATGTCTCAAGCAAGCAAGGAAGAGTAGAATGAGGGAAGTCTCAATCAATAAAGATAAGGTACCCAGGCAATGCTTCCCATAGGATCTAACATGAAGTGCAAGACTATCAAGTGTTTCTAAACCGAGTTAATCGAGTCGAGGAAATCCAAGAATAATCGATCCCTACCTCCAGACCACCAATACTAATCCCCTACAAGGTCCCGGTGGAGAAATCGCTCAATCTCAACACCTCACACCACATATGCCGCAATAGACTCTAGGGATTCCTAAGAGTACACCCAATTCCTAAGGATAGATCGACCTAACCATACTTCTAGGTGAAAGATTTCTAACCCTCTACAAGATCCCGGCAGAGAAATCTCTCAATCTCATGCCTCACACCAAATATGGTTGCATAAAGACTAGGGAATATGGAGATAGAATGTACTAATCGGATGGGAAAGGGGACACTCCACTATCTCATGACTCACCCTCTCAACTTTCTTCAATCTTGGGGTTCTAGACCTAATGGAGACCTCTTTCTCACCAAGGCAAAAAACTCATGCAAATCAATCAACCAAAAAGATTACTATGGCAAGCAAGTAATGAGAAAACAAGATTGAAACTCAATTAAACTCAGATTTAATAGAAAGCACAAAATAAATCAATACAAGAATAAGATCCTAGGGTTCATATTCTCAAATACCTACTAGGGTTTAGCCCTCCATAGGGCAAATTATAAAACAAATAATACAATGTAAATCAATGAAAACCATAGAATAAAACACCCTTGAATTAGTGATGATGTCCTTAATGGGTCGCTCAACATCTTGAAGGATTCCTCTCCGAAGCTAAGTTGCCGATGGTTTCCTCAATGCTATGATGAAGGAGTCTATCAAATTTGGTAAAGAACACCCCCAATTTTGCCAAAGACCACCTCTCAAAACCTTAGCTGATTTTCCTTTCAAACACTATCAAAATATTCTCCAAAGAATAGGGAAAAATAGCTATTTATAGTCAAAAACCCATGTCTGTCACGTGCCTCTAAGCGACCGTGTGAGCTTTCACACACCCTTGTTGGCTATAGAACAGTGCTCTTCATAAACAAGGCTCCAACACTCTTCTCTTGAGGCCATATGGCACACATCCATGTGGTAGGTTATAAGGCTTCTCATCATCTAATCATCATTGGGAAGGCTCTTGCATACTTCACACAAGTAGGGACATGGGAGTGTGACTGCCTATATGCCCTTCCAACTCACAATCTAGCTTGAATTCTCTTCGAAGTTGGCACACACTCCAATGTGTATATGCTCCTGTTGTGTCTTGATCTTTATGTTGCACAAACTCCCAAAATATGACTTTATAACCTATCTTTGCTTCCTTTTATTATCTCAAAGCCTTCACAACCTATTTGCACAAAAGAACACTAATTACAATTTATGAGACACAACCTATTTGCAAAAAAGAACACAAATTACAATTTATGAGACATAAATCATGATAAAAATGATGCTCAATGCATGTAAAACATATAAAGAAATATGTTTACTCAAGCATTTATCATTCTCATCTAGAGTAAGCTGAATACAATCAAGGTGTGGTACTTCGGTTTTTTTCCCTTGTTTGTGAATATGTTATCTTGGTTGTTTTAGTCATTTTCTCATTGTCTTTGGTTTGGGGCTTCTTGCTGAGTGTTTGGTGGTGTTTTGAAGGTTAAAAAGTGGGTTTCAGGGTGAGCACAGTCGTGCTTAACCCATGCTTGTACCCCTGATTATCTCTGGAGAATCCGAGCATTGAAACATAGAATTTCAACTCTGACACTCCCGTGCTTAAGGTGAGAACACGATTGTGTTAGGAGCACTCAGACCATGTTCTTTTTCCATATCGGTGCTACAATGTTTTCCTGCAGTAATCAGTTACAAGCTTTTGCTACATTACTGGTGCATTTTTTGATGCCTAAATCTCCTGGGAAAATCAGGAGGAGGAACACTGTCTTGCTCAGACCGTGTTCCACCTGAAATACTCTGTGTTCATCTATTTTAAGCCCCGTTTAAGCTCATTTCCTTCACTTCTTTTCCCTCAAAACCTTTCCATTCTCTCCCCTCTCTTTCTCCACCATTCTTAGACATTTAAGGGCTGATTTTGGAGGGGGCTTGTCCTTGGATTCAAAAGTGTGATTATCTTTTGACTCAAGGTAAGCTCCCTTCCTTGCTTGTTTTTCCTTGTTCTTTGGATGAGTATAGCTAGGGTTTGGTTGTGGATTCAAGGGGGAGCTTAATTATTTCTCCTTTTCTTGCTCTTTTATGGTAAAACTTGAGAGGAGTATTGGTGTTGATTTGTAAGACCTTGTTGTAGAGAAATCCTTGAACCCTTTTCTCCCTTGATTTCGGATTTACTATAGTACCAAACCAAATTAGGTACTCCTTGTTTTTCTTGTTGGTTTAAAGGTTGTGAGAGATCTATTCTTTCTAGATCTTCTAGCTAAAGAATTTAGGAAACCCTCAAAACAATCATTTTACCATTTTGATCATTGTCCTTCATTTCAATTGATCTAGTTGTTGATGTTATTTGTTTGGTTTGTTTAATTGGTTCTAGGAGGTGAAACTTCAACGAAGAGGAAAGAGCCGGTAGAGAAGTAACACCGGAGATTTCTAGCTCGCCAAGTTTGTGAGTGGGATTTACTAAATTTTGGACTATGAATCATGCATGTTTGGTTTTAATCTTTAAGTTGCTTATTTTTGAATGATAGACTCCTTATTACTAAATCTCTTTAAAAGTTTTAAATGGAGTATAGAAATCATGATGATTTATGATTTGACTCATTTCCTGAACATTTGTAAAGTATATTTTATATATATATAGTTGTGGTTTGGAAATCCTATGTTTTGGAATATATGTTTCAAATTATGCATTTTTAATAGCTTTGAGATTCTTGCTATGATGACAAAAAAAAAAAGGCATGTGTAAACCAAATTGGATTTCATTGTGATGATGCTATGTTTGAAGTATATTTTCAAAAGATACTTTTGCATGATGTTCTTGATGAAAATGATTTCATTGCTAACGTTATAATCAAACTATTCACTCTTGGAGTAAGAATTTCTATTGTGAAAACTTATGATCCCTCAATGAGAATTATGCTATCTTGTTGATGTATATACTAAGTGTATGGGCTGGATTATTATTTAAATATTTTGATAGTGACATGGGAACCGAGCTCCAATACTTACTGCAGTAAGAAGTGGATGGTTTCCACTGGCCAACCTAGTAGAGGTGGCATGGAAAACCGTCAAACCGATTATGCCATTTCAGGTGGGAGCGTAGAGCCCTGAATTGGATATTGTTGAGTTGTTTGGAGTCACCACACGAACTTCCCAACGGCCATTACCAAGATACACGTATCTTGGTGGCTTCAGACATAACCGAGGCCACAATTAGCGATGGAGGGTTTTCGAGGCCACTCTGGATACTATTGATTATTGTGATTCGTTGCTTTAATTACTTCTAAGCATTTTGGCATTTGAAGCTATCGAAAAGAATGTGTGATATTTTATTCCATAATTGAATATATTTCTTGATGATTTCAAAGAAATTTTATTTTGCATTTTATTGAGAAAGCTTATATTCTTATGTGATATTTGTTATTTAAGTATCTTTATTCTTACTAAGCATTGAAACATTTTTATGATATTTTATTTTCATTTGATCATGCTTGAGCTATAGTCCTGTGTTTAGCCCGAACCTAGTTACTCACCCCCTCTTTCTTCCTCCCATGTGATAGCACAGCGTAAGGGTGAAGGCGTGAAGTGCTTGGCAAGAGTTGTGTCTGTATTCTCATTTTGAGTTGTATATGTTGCTTATTTCCTTGGCATGCATTATCAGAGATCCACTATGTGTTGTTGAACCCTATTATGTCTTTCCTTATTTGAGATACTTTTGTATGTCAGTCTGGTCCTTGTTATGGAGGAGATGGTATACCCTATGTTTTTGGACTTGTTGTGGTTGTCATTGTTATTGTTGTTGTTGTTGTTATTGTTGCCACCATTATTATAGGGTGGTTACTTATATTTCTTACCTTGGTGTCAATTTGATCAACATGGGTAGAATGATTGATGCATGTATTTATTGTTGAGTATTCCTTGTGATTATAGATAAATAGTACAGGGAATAGGTTAGCCTTATGGTGATCTAGGGTGGAGGCAGTGTTGGACCTCCCCTATGTTATCATGGTGGTATGTCATGTGTGCGACCCACAAGACAGGGCGTGACACAAGGCACTCCAAAATCCATGCCTGGTTGGCGAGAACGGTGGCCATAGTAACCTTGAGTAGAATATGGATCACGAGCTCGAGTAGAATATGGATCATGCTCGGATGGTACTCCCTAACCTGCTGCAGCTATCTCTGCATCCATCGGCTTTCCCTCATGTGGTGCACCTGTGGCATCATTAGGCTTATCACCATCTTTCCCAGACTCATTGGAGGATGTCTCCACTAGTGCATATCCACATGTGCTAGTCCTTCGTACTACGCTCATTAATCAAATAGTGGGTAAGCCCAAAGGTGTAGGGATGATGATCTTCTCCTCCTCTCAGATAGCCTCAAAAAGACCCATTCAACAGATGAGTAAGGCAATGTATGGTCCACGCGAAGAGTGCTCCTACTCATAAATACTAGCTCTGGTAGCAAAGATAATCAGCCACAACATGCCCATGATGGAGGGGCTCTCTCTGAGTCATGGAGTGGAGATAAAGAAGATCCAACCGACTAAACGAGCAAGTACAATCTCCATGTCCGGTCACTGACCTGCTAAGAATAGTGTGGATATACTTGTAGGATCGATGAGAGAGCAAAGAGGCCTTTAAGTGGCCTAGGAAAAACTGATAGTTGCCACACATAGCTCGAAATACATAGGTCGAAGTAATACAAGGAAAATAGTTGGTGCGGAGCTATGCATACTCTTCCGTGCCAATGTAATCTTTGTCTTATAAGCCCAGCATAATGGAAAACTGAGTCAAAGACATACCATGGTACTGATAAAGAGCTCAAAACTGAATAGTGTAATCCTTTTCGAAATCGGTATGCAAACGGTCGAAGGAGAATGAAGTAAGAACCTCAATATCTCTATGGACGGGGTCATGAATAGAAAGAAATGGATCCCAGCCTCCCCTACCCCCACATTAGCAAGCTCTCAAACATCATCAGCAAGTCCAATCTCCCCAAGTGCGTCCCAATCAATGAATCATGTTTGTCCAAATTTCAGCTTTTGGAGACTGTCGAACCTTTGCTGTTGTTCGGGGTCAATAAATTCCATCTCTGGTGGTGGGGTTGGTTCCTGAGACTGGCAAGAATGTTTTTGGGCGGGCTTCTATGTCCTTGGTGCCGTACCTGCAATCTAAACGTCAAGCAAAGTCAAATTAGTATGATTTGGTGACATGCAGGAATCAACGAGGCCATGTGGGCAAGCCACATGCCCGCATGGGCGAGTCATGGCCACAAATTAGCCTATCTTGGCGTGTGGACAAGCCACCCACTGGGCATGTGAGCTGCCCACACGTCTGCGTGAGCAGGCTAGCCAGCTTTTCCAGCCAATGCGGTCGCGTGGGAGCCTGACCATGGCAAAAATGCCATGGTCGGGTCACAATCGCTCACCAAACAGCTTATACAAACATTCTCTAAAGTTTACATGTGATCCCCATGAAAAATAGTACTTAAAAACCATGAAATCCACAGATCTACAAATGGAGGTGACACACCCCTTGCGTGTGTGTACCGCAAGTGCACGGGTTATCGAAGTAATAATTATACCCGGTGAGTAGGGTAGTCGAATCCACAGGGAACAGGGCTACTAGTACTAACTTCTTCTCTGCAATCTAGCCTAATGACTAATGTGATTTTATGGTGATCTAGTGTGCATAGAAATTAACACCAAAGATGAATAGGCAAAAGGTAAATAAAGGGAGATCTCAATCAATGAAGATGAGATACACGGGCAATGCTTCCCCTAGGCTCTATCATGAAGTGCAAGACTAACTAAATGCTTCTAAACCGAGTTCTATGAGTCGAGGCAATCCAAGAATAATCGGTCCCTGCCTCCAGGCCACCAATACTAGTCCCCTACAAGTTCCCGGCGGAGAAATCTATCAATCTCACGCCTCACACCCCATATGGTTGCATAAAATTTAGGGAATACGGAGATAGGAAACACTCAATCGGAAGGGAAAGGGGACACTCCTCTATCTCAAGACTCACCCTCTCAACCCTCATTAACCTTGTATGTTCTAATCCCTAATGGAGATCTCTCTCTCACCAAGGAAACAAATCAAGCATACCAAACAACCATACGAATCAATAAGGCATGCAAGCAATGATTAAACAAGATTAAAACTCAAATTAACTCAGAATTAAAAGAGAGCATAAAGAAAGTCAATACATAAATCGAAACCTAGGGTTCACATGCCCAAGTATCTACTAGGGTTTAACCCTCCATGAGGTTTTTATTACAAAGCAAAAGATAATGAAATAGAGAACAATGTAATCCATGAAAGTAAACCCTCTGAATTCGCGATGATGACCTTGATGGGTCGCTCAACGTCTTGAAGGATCCTTCTCCGAAGATAGGTTGTGAATGACTCCTTCGATACTATGACGGAGGAAAGAACTATCAAAGTTGGTGAAGAACGGCCTTTCAATTCGGCAAAGACCTCCTCCTCAAACCCAAGCCGCTTCCGCCTCTCAAAAGCCACACAAAAGATACCAAAACAATCGGCAAAAAGGGCTATTTATAAGCCTGAAGCGCGCCAGTCACGTGCCTCCACGTAACCATGTGAGATCCCACGTGGTCGCGTGGGCTGCAGAATTCCCACGCGGTCGTGTGGGATTTTGACGCGGTCGCGTGAACAGTGATTTCTGCTACAATGCCTCTACAGTACATGAACATTGTTTTGCTACAGTACTCTTCCTAAATCACGATCCAAACTCTCTTGTCTTGAGGCCACATGGTCGAGTACACGTCCATGTGGTGAGTTATAAGACTTTTCCTCCATCGAACCATCCTTTAAAAGCTTTAGCTATCTTCACACGAGTAGGGACATAAAGGTGTGACTGCTTTTGTGCCCTTCCATCACACAAATCGGCTTGAATTCTTTTGGAAGTTAGCACACACCCTCATGTGCATAATCCCCTCTTGTGCCTTGACACTTGTGTTGTACAAAAGCTCCCAACAATAGGTCTTTATAACCCATCTTTGCTTCCTTTTTCTCCTTCGATGCTTTCACAACCTAATTGCACAAAAGAACACCAAAATACACTTTATGAGACATAATCCATGGTAAAATGATGCTCACTACATGTAAAACAAGTGGATAAAACATGTATACTCAAGCACTTATCAGGAGGCATGGAGAAGATGGAAGGAGATGGAAGCTTACTGGCATGCATCAAGGAAGAAAACTTAGAATTATGGATGGCAAAATCCTACTAAACCCTTAAGAATAAAAAAAAAAATTGGTTTGGGAGCCCAAAACGTGGGATTCTTGAAGTGGAGAAATGAGAAGATAAAGGGTTGCAAGAATGAAGAACATGAATAGTGCCCCTCTTCATTAATATAGCCACATGGGTATGTGGAGACTCAACACACCTAGTGTAGGTACTTGATAAGTGCTTGAATATACATGTTTTACCGACTTGTTTTACATACATTGAGCATCATTTTACCATTGATTATGTCTCATAAAATGTATTTTGGTGTTCTTTTATGCAATCAGGTTGTGGAAGTGTTAAAGAAGAAAAAGGAAGCAAAGATGGGTTATAAAGACGTATTGTTGGGAGCTTTTGTACAACACAAGTGTCAAGGCGCAAGAGGGGATCATGCACATGAGGGTGTGTGCCAACTTCCTGAAGAATTCAAGATGATTTGTGTGATGGAAGGGCACAAAGGCAGTCACACCTTTATGTCCCAACTTGTGTGAAGATAGTTAAAGCTCTCAAATGATGATTCGAAGAAGGAGAAGTCTTATAACTCACCACATGGACGTGTGCCCGACCATGTGGCCTCAAGATGAGAGAGTTTGGATCATAGTTATGGAGAGTACTGTCGCAAAAACACTGTTTATTTCACTGTAGTAGCACTGTAGCAGAATTACTATTCACGCGACCGCGTCAAAATCCCACACGACCGCGTGGGAATTCTGCAGCCCACGCGATCGCGTGGGATCTCACGCGGTCGCGTGAAGACACGCGGCTGGCACGTTTTCAGGTTTATAAATACCCCGATTTGCCGATTTTAAAAGGACTTTTTGCGCACGTTTGAAGACAAGAGCGGCTAGGGTTTCAAGGACGAGGTCTTTGGCGATATTGGTAGTCGTTGTTCACCAATTTCGATAGATCTTTCGACGATATAGCATCGGGGAGCCATTGGCAACCTAGCTTCGGAGAAGGTTCCTTCGAGACGTTAAATGATTCATCAAGGCCATCATCACGAATTCGAGGGGGTTTATTTTCATGTATTACATTACTTTTTTCTTCATTATCTTTTGCTTTGTAATAAGTCCCATGGAGGGCTAAACCCTAGTAGATACTTGGGCATGTGAACCCTAGGTTTCGATTCATGTATTGACTTTCTTTATGCTTTCTTTTAATTCCAAGTTTATTTGAGTTTTAATCTTGTTTAATAATTTCGTGCATGCCTTATTGATTCGTATGGTTGTTTGGTATGCTTGATTTGTTTCCTTGGTGAGAGAGAGATCTCCATTAGTGATTAGAACATACAAGGTTAAAGAGGGTTGAGAGGGTGAGTCTTGAGATAGAGGAGTGTCCCCTTTCCCTTCCGATTGAGTGTTTCATATCTCCGTATTCCCTAAGTTTTATGCAACCATATGGGGTGTGAGGTGTGAGATTGATAGATTTCTCCGCCGGGACCTTTGTAAGGGGTTAGGGATCTTTCGCCTAGAAGTAGGGTTAGATCTAATTTTAGGAATCGGTTTCACTCTTAGGTATCCCCAAAACTCATTGCGGTCATATAGGGTGTGAGGTGTTGAGATTGAGTGATTTCTCCGCAGGGACCTTGTAGGGGACTAGTATCGGTGGCCTGGAAGCAGGGATCGATTGTTCTTGGATTACCTCGACTCATAGAACTTGGTTGAGAAGCATTTAGTTAGTCTTGCACTTTATGATATAGCCTAGGGGGAGCATTGCCCGGGTATCTCATCTTCATTGATAGAGATCTCTTTTACCTTTCCCTTTTACTTGCTTTCTGTCTTGCGATTTTCTTATTTTACACATTACATCCATTGCTTCTTATTATTGATTCGACTAGATAACTGAGAATCAGTCATTACTAGTACTTCCGTTCCCTGTGGATTCGACTACCCTACTCACTAGGGTAATTATTACTTCGACAACCCGTGCACTTGCGGTACACACACGCAAGGGGTGTGTCAAGTTTTTGGCGCCGTTGCCGGGGAACGGGATATTAGGAACGCTAGGACTTGGTTACTTTAGTCATTCATCATTTTATTTCTTTTCTATTCCATATTTCGTTTTTACATCGTTCTCATTATTTCTTTTCTTCATTCTTTCTACAGGTTATGACCCGAGGAAATCCTTCGACAATCGTTGAAGAAGATCCTGAAATTGAGCGTAGATTGCGGAGAAAAGGAAAGGAATCTGCAGTAGCACAGAATTTTCCTGCAGAAATAGAAATTGAAGAGTCTGAAAACATGGCAGAACAAGCAGGGCAGCAAAGAACACTTTCAGATTTTGCTCGTCCTACGATTCGTGGTTCGCAATCAAGCATTGTTAGGCCACCAGTCGCAGCCCAGAATTTTGAGTTGAAGCCGGGCTTCATTCAAATGCTTCAACAGTCCGCACAGTTCAATGGATTAACAGATGAAGATTCGAATAGTCATATCGAGAGTTTCCTTGAAGTGTGTGACATGCTGAAAATCAATGGGGTTTCGGATGATGCAATTCGCTTGAGGGCTTTTCCGTTCTCATTAAAAGGAAAAGCCAAACAGTGGCTCCATTCTTTGCCAAGAGCTTCCATCACAACATGGAATGAGATGGTCGAAGCTTTCCTTGCAAGATATTTTCCACCGGGGAAATCGGCAAAGCTTCGAAATGAGATATCCTCTTATGTTCAGATTGAGTTAGAGTCATTATTTGAGACATGGGAGCGATTTAAGGACCTCTTGCGGAAGTGTCCTCAACACGGGTTCCCCGAATAGATGATTATTCACACATTTTACAATGGGTTGAACCCGGGCACCAAACAGTTACTTGATGCCGCCGCGGGAGGAACATTGGGAAACAAGACTCTGGATGAGGCAAGACAACTAATCGAAGAGGTGGCACTCAATAGTTATCAATGGAATGCAAGAGAGAAGAAGAAAGTGGCCGGGATTCACGAAATTGATGTCGTCACGTCATTGGCGGCCCAAGTGGAGGCTATGAGCAAGAAATTGGACACTTTAACTTCTTCAAGAGTTGCCGCGGTCACTAGTTGCGATGGTTGTGGGGGTTCACATATGCCAACTGATTGTCCTATCTCACTTACTACTTCAGCCCCAATTGAACAAGTTGATTTTGTGGGGAATTCGGGAAGAGGACAAGGTAATCATTTTAGTAACACCTACAACCAAGGTTGGAGAAACCATCCCAATCTCTCATGGAGTAATCAAGGGCAGCAAAGGCCTGCTGCCCCACCAGGATTTCAGCAACCACCTCCGATTCCGGAGAGAGTTTCAGAATTAGAGAAGGTTTTGTCAAAGTTCATTCAATCAACCGACACAAGATTTCAGAATATTGAGGCAACACTCCGAAATCACACCGCTTCGTTACATAATTTGGATAATCAAGTAGGACAAATAGCGAAATCATTAGCGGAGAGACCTCAAGGAAGCTTGCCAAGTAACACCGAGACAAATCCAAGAGAGCATGTAAAGGCGATCACTTTCAGGAGTGGTCGGGAGCTCCAAGAAAAGCCCACTGCTGAGAAAAATTCTGAAATTCCTCACGAATCAACCCCCACTGGGAAGACAGCTGAAAATCATCAAGAAAAGCCGATGAGTAAGGTGCTTGACAAGGACAAAGAGGCAGTTATACCAGCCCCATCATTTGCTCCAAGAATTCCTTATCCGGCACGTTTAAAGAAAGATCAAACTGATGAGCAAAACAGAAAATTTCTGGATCTATTCAAGCAACTACACATCAATATACCTTTTGTTGAGGCGTTGTCGCAAATGCCTAGGTATGCAAAATTCTTGAAGGATCTCTTGACCAACAAGAGAAAAATGGAAGAGAGTGTGGCTGTGGTCTTAGAAGGAAATTGCTCGGCATTGCTTCAAAAGAATTTGCCGAACAAGATGAAAGATCCGGGAAGTTTCATCATACCATGTGTGATCGGAGGTTTGGGGGAAGAAAAAGCATTGGCCGATTCGGGGGCTAGTATTAACGTCATGCCTTACACTTTGTTTCAGAAATTGGGGTTGGGAGAGCCAAGGCCAACCCGCATGACGTTACAATTAGCTGATCGTTCTATTCGTCATCCTAGAGGTATAATTGAAGATGTTTTAGTAAAGGTTGACAAATATATTTTTCCTGCAGATTTCGTGGTGCTCGATGTGGACGAAGACGTGGAGGTTCCATTAATCTTGGGAAGACCATTTCTACGAACCTCCAAGGCGCTCATCGACATGGATGGAGGCGAGATGACACTTCGAGTTGGAGAAGAAAAGATCACATACCGCCTCGCCGAAGCAATGAAGCATTCTCTAGACTTTGATGATTCATGTTATTTTTTAGATATTAATGATGAAATTGCTAATGAGTATTTGCAGGAAATAGCACACCCGGACCCATATGAAGAATGGCCGGTTATTGAGGAGGAGAGACTTCATGATCAAGCATCATGCCTTTTCAAAGACCAATCGGAAGGAGTGGTGTTTAAACAGATTTTCCGTCGTGTCAAGAGAGCAAGGCGTCGGCGTAAGAAACATTCATGTGCAGCTGGAGACAAGCACACCGAAGAAAAGGATCATACTTCCTCAATTGGTAACATATTTGAGCAATTTTTCTTAAAAATGAAACAATTCTGTCCCTCATGCGTGCAAGTTGCGAAAAAAGAAATTCTCCATTTACATGAACCACCATGAGGTAAGAACAGGTACGTCAAGCTTAGTGACGTTAAACAAGCGCTCCTTGGGAGGCAGCCCAAGTTTTTACTTGTTTTCTAGTTAGTTTTTAAATTCTACAGTAATAAATTCATGAGTGTGCGTTTTGATGAAATTTTTTGTGGTGCTGAGTTTTCATGAACAATTTTTGGTGATTATAAGTGTTTTTCACATATTGGGCATGATTCGGGTTTTAATTCATGATAATCATTGAAGAAATGGGCGAATTTTGAAGTTTGGAGAGCCGCGTGGACTGTCTGCAGAAATTCTGCAGCTCACGTGGTCGCGTGAAATTTTCACGGGACCGTGTACAGTACCCACGCGGGTGTGTGGGATTTCCACATCCCCATGTGGCTTATATAATGACTTGAAGGGTTACTATTCATCATCCTTGACATTGAGCCTTTCATTTCCTCAACCTTCTCCTCTCCAAATTTCTCATCCATAAGGTTTCAAAATCATTTTTCTTCAACTCTTTGGGGATTCAAAAGGGTTTTGCCGGCATTTGCATCAAGTTTCATACATTGATTCGCATCGGTAAGGTTTATCCCTCTCCTTTCATGCCCTAGCTTCCAATTTTTATTTCCATGGTGTTCTTTACTTTCCTAGACTTGATTTTGCATGGTAAATGTTGTGAAAACACTTAGAAAACTTAGGAGAGAGTTGTAGAGGGATGTTGGAGGTCATCCATGGCCAAAGGGGCCACGGATGACCGCCCACGCGCGCGCGTAGGCCGGCCAACAATCCACGCGACCGCGTGGGCTGGCGCTGGCCACAAGCAGCCAGCCACGCGATCGCGTGGCCCGCGGCCGAGAGGCCAGCTCTCGGCCTGCGACCACGCGACCACGTGGCTCAGGCCACGCGACCGCGTGGCCTGCCGAGATAGCCAGCCAAGTACCCACGCGACCACGTGGCTGGCCCATGCGGTCGCGTGAGATTCCTGCCGAGCAGGCACGCGCCCACGCGGGCGCGTGAGCATTCCACGAGCCCACGTGGGCTGGAAACACCTATTTTTTTGCTGTTTTCACACTTTGCATGCAGGTTTCCTCCTGCACTCATTGAAATTATGCTGAACTGATCTATTTTGTGTTTTCTTGCAGGAATGGCACCTAGGACAAAGAAAGTGGCCCATAAACGCCCTCGTCACGATAGGGAGTCGACACCACCACCTGAGGTTGAGTTTGTCGATTCCACACATAGGCATAGGTACGAGCGTCTGCAGGGGCTTAAGATTGGACAGTCGCGTTACATTTGCTTCGAGACGCTCGACGCTATTGGCCTTTCAGAGGAGGTTCGCGGATTGATACAGGTTGGGGGTTGGGACCGACTCCTATCTATTTCTGAGCCCATCTGACGAGATGTTACTTTGGAGGTTCTATCGACTTTTTCCTTTGATCGTGAGCGACCAGACGCGAGCTTTGATGCAGAGAACGTCATCCGATTCAGAGTTTTTGGTCAGCATCACGAGATGTCACTGACACAGTTTGCGATATTACTTCAGTTATATGATCAGGATTATGTGGACACTTTAGAGTACCGAGAGCTTTTGACTGACTTCCCCCCTGATATTACTCCGAGCCAGGTATTCCATGACTTATGCGGCGGTGCTCGGTACGTTCTAAGTCAGTACAAGGGTTCTTTTCTTATACGTCACGCGCGAAGATAAATACATGCTGTTCTCAGCAGATCGATCACAGGACGGGGAGATGGTACAGGTGCATTGAGCCGTACAGATTTACTTTACCTGTATTCCATGACTCAGCGTGTTCCCATACATCTTGGATACGTCGTCGCAGACTTCTTTCAACATCAGAGTCAGTATTTACGTATTGGCGCGCTATTTGTGGGACCGTATATCACTCGACTCATGTTACGGATGCGTCTCATACGTTCGGTCATAGGCGAGCAGAGAGTCAGTAGTCCGTCACCTTTGGGGCTAGTCACTCTCTGACTGATGGGAGTAGTCTGACGTACAGCATCAGGTGGATATGCATTGGTAGAGGTGTCATCCGACGATGACGAGTCTGCTGAGACTCCAGACGCACCACCTCCTGCAGAGCCCACAGCCACTCCAGCAGCACCGATTTCATCAGTGGATCCTAGTACATCCTCAAATCGAGTACATGAGCGACTGGCTCGACTCTAAGCTGCCGTCGCCACACCATCCTCGAGAACCAGGCGCGGATCATGCAGCGCCTTGACCAGATTCAGCAGACTCTGGACGCTGATACTGAGTCAGATACCCCATCGACACCAGCAGCACCACCAGATGCCGATGTTTGAGGCGTTTTCACTCATGGGATTCTCTTTTAGTTTTCGGTTTTTTTTCATTTTACTTGCATTATCTTATTTTGTGGACTTATATACTCAGAAAGGTTATGCCTTCTGAGAGTTATCTTCATATTTTAGTTTTTGTTGCGAGTTTATGTTTCAGTGTTATATCTTTATGAACTCGTATATTTTTATATTTTATTGAGCTTCACTGAACCCCGTAAATCCGTGCAGATGGCCTTGAGAGTGATGATGATGAATTTTTTTTTTCATACACACAACCATGTGACGTGGTTGCGTGAGCTTCATAACCCGTTGAACAACAACACACCCTCAAGTTAGCTTCACCAATCGATCAATAAGGAGTTCAGGGGAGTGTTGTTTTAATTGCATTTTTACCCACATCATGTTTTTATTCCTTATATTTTTATTGTGCTTACATGTGTACATTGAGGGCAATGTACATCTTAAGTGTGGGGGAGGGTTCACCTTATACATGGCCTTTACTTGTTTTCTAATGATCATGCTCATGTTGCCCATGAAGGTTCACTTTAGGGTTGAGAGTTTAATTCTTAATTTTTGGAGATTGCAAACATTAGGTTTTATCATGCTCTAGTTTTTATCCAATTTTCTTGAAATTTGGGTCCGATTGCTCTTTAATGCACTTCTCTCACTCATTAAACCTATGGAAACTTACTCTAGTTCATTATTGTGGGATTATCTAGTGTTAGTTTGATTCGAGTTTATTTGAAAAAAAAAAATTCAGAATTTTAGTTTGTTTGTATATAGGGGGTGGAAAGAGCTACCACCTATGTTGTATGAAGCTACTCTCATAAGTCGGATACTTGTTATGCCCTAATGAGAGAAAGAGCTATCTCATAGAATGTGTGAAAGCTACCACCTTCGGTAGAAAGAGCTACCACCTCAAAAGTGTGAAAGCTACTCGGGAGGCATCTCGTGAAAGAGCTACCTTAGAGGATGTGTGAAGCTACTATCTTTTCTTTTTGTGCATAAATAAGTTCCATTATTAATAAGAACTTTGAGTAGTGGATATAGTGTTGACATGAGTTGAGTTTTCACACACACACGCTTTCGGACTTTAGTACTTTCCTTTTTGATTGGATTATTTGCTAGAGTATTGATTGTTTCATCTATTGTTTGTTTTTCTCCATGATTTTAGAATTTTATTCTTGTACCCTCTTGGTGAACCAAAGGCCAAGCACTTCTCTTTGCTTTTCATGAGTTTATGGTTAATTTTGCTTGAGGACAAGCAAAGACTTAAGTGTGGGGGAGTTTGATAAGTGCTTGAATATACATGTTTTACTGACTTGTTTTACATACATTGAGCATCATTTTACCATTGATTATGTCTCATAAAGTGTATTTTGGTGTTCTTTTATGCAATCAGGTTGTGGAAGTGTTAAAGGAGGAAAAGGAAGCAAAGATGGGTTATAAAGACATATTGTTAGGAGCTTTTGTACAACACAAGTGTCAAGGCGCAAGAGGGGATCATGCACATGAGGGTGTGTGCCAACTTCCTGAAGAATTCAAGATGATTTGTGTGATGGAAGGGCACAAAGGCAGTCACACCTTCATGTCCCAACTTGTGTGAAGATAGTTAAAGCTCTCAAATGATGATTCGAAGAAGGAGAAGTCTTATAACTCACCACATGGACGTGTGCCCGACCATGTGGCCTCAAGATGAGAGAGTTTGGATCATGGTTATGGAGAGTACTGTAGTAGTACTGTAGCAGAATTACTGTTCACGCGACCGCGTCAAAATCCCACGCGACCGCGTGGGAATTCTGCAGCCCACGCGATCGCGTGGGATCTTTGGCGATATTGGGAGTCGTTCTTCACCAACTTCGATAGATCTTTCGACGATATAGCATCGGGGAGCCATTGGCAACCTAGCTTCGGAGAAGGTTCCTTCAAGACGTTGAACGATTCATCAAGGCCATCATCACGAATTCGAGGTCGTTTATTTTCATGGATTACATTGCTTTTTTCTTCATTATCTTTTGCTTTGTAATAAGTCCCATGGAGGGCTAAACCCTAGTAGATACTTGGGCATGTGAACCCTAGGTTTCGATTCATGTATTGACTTTCTTTATGCTTTCTTTTAATTCCAAGTTTATTTGAGTTTTAATCTTGTTTAATAATTTCGTGCATACCTTATTGATTCGTATGGTTGTTTGGTATGCTTGATTTGTTTCCTTGGTGAGAGAGAGATCTCCATTAAGGATTAGAACATACAAGGTTAAAGAGGGTTGAGAGGGTGAGTCTTGAGATAGAGGAGTGTCCCCTTTCCCTTCCGATTGAGTGTTTCATATCTCCGTATTCCCTAAGTTTTATGCAACCATATGGGGTGTGAGGTGTGAGATTGATAGATTTCTCCGCCGGGACCTTTGTAAGGGGTTAGGGATCTTTCTCCTAGAAGTAGGCTTAGATCTAATTTTAGGAATCGATTTCACTCTTAGGTATCCCCAAAACTCATTGCGGTCATATAGGGTGTGAGGTGTTGAGATTGAGTGATTTCTCCGCCGGGACCTTGTAGGGGACTAGTATCGGTGGCCTGGAAGCAGGGATCGATTGTTCTTGAATTACCTCGACTCATAGAACTTGGTTGAGAAGCATTTAGTTAGTCTTGCACTTCATGATAGAGCCTAGGGGGAGCATTGCCCGGGTATCTCATCTTCATTGATAGAGATCTCCTTTACCTTTCCCTTTTACTTGCTTTCTGTCTTGCGATTTTCTTATTTTACACATTACATCCATTGCTTCTTATTATTGATTCGACTAGATAACTGAGAATTAGTCATTACTAGTACTTCCGTTCCCTGTGGATTCGACTACCCTACTCACCAGGGTAATTATTACTTCGACAACCCGTGCACTTGCGGTACACACACGCAAGGGGTGTATCAGTACAGTACACAGTGGTGTGGAATTTATGTACCCTCGTATGGGCTACAGAAGTTTTGTAGAATTTCTGTACATGGGGGTGTGGAATTCCACACCCCATGTGGTTTGCAGAATTTCTATATAAACTTGGTCCACGCAGACATTCAATCTCCAATTCAAGTCCACTTTCCCAACTAAAATCATGAATAACATTCTAAATAATACCACACACATAAATAATACCACACATATGTAAACAAGTTAAGACAACAAAAATTTTCATGAAAAACTCAACACCAATTGAAATTAACAATGGCACAGACTCATGAATAGTTATTTTTGCAAAAAATAAAAACTAAGCTAGAAAATAACTAAAAGCTTAGGTTGCCTTCCATAAACCACATTTTTTACGTCAGTCTGCTTGACGTACCTATCCTTAAATCATGGTGGCTCATGGAGTGGAAAATCTCCTTACCTTTAGCTTGCATCACTCCTTCAAAATAAGGTTTTAATCTATGTCCATTGGTAAGTGCTCGTGTTATACTAATACGAAGTATTATTATCTTACATTGAGCATTACTTTTCTCAGATTTTATCATTAATTTGTGTGCATTTGTGTGCTTTTGTGCATTGTAGGGTTGTGGAGCCAATTTGGAGAAGAAAAAAGCAAGAATAGGTTATGTTGGACATTGTTGGGGAGTTCTCGGACCAAGCAAGGAACAAGGCACGAGTCTAGACTTGTGCGTGTGTGCCAACCTCCATTGGAGAGGCACAAGGGCAGTCACATTCACAAAAGTCTAACTCGTGTAGCATTGGAGAACTTTGCCAATGAAGAGAAATGAAGTAATCAACATAATCTAACGTTGATTGTGTGCCCAATTCAACGGCCTCGATGAAGAACGATTAATTCGGGAGCATTTCGGCGAAGTACTGTAGCAGTTACAGAAGATAACAATGTAGCAAGTTACTGTTCACAGGCTGCCGAAAATCAGCAAAACAGAATTTCCACACGGGCGTGTGGAAATTTTGCAGGCCCGTGTGGAAAATCCATAGTGGCGTGTGGATTTTTAAACCCCCCCCCCCCCCCCCCCTCTCTATCTCTTGCCTATCTTTTGGGGGTCTTTCGGCTAGGGTTTGGAGAGGTTCTTGGAGGTCTTTGGGTGTGATTATACGGCATCGGCATCGACATCCATTGGAAGAAAGCTATTGGGGGAGCTTTCGTCGACATCAATTCGGCGAGGTGTATCCTAGGCTTAACAAGGGATTCGTTGGAGAAGACGTGCGGCTCCACAAGACCATCGATACGATCTACAAAGGGGTTTTCTTTATGGTTTTCATGCATATGTTCTTAAACTCTTTATTGACTTTATATTGCTCCATGCAGAGCTAAACCCTAGTGCGTATTCAGACTTGTAAACCCTAGGATGTTTGTGTTTCTATAACTTTTATTATGCTTTATTAATTTGATGTTTTCTTATTGAGTTCCAATCTTGCATGCCGATTGTATAAGATTTTCCCTTAGCCGTGACACTAGGGTTGAGAATCTATTAGGTTATCTTTTGAGGGTGTGACAACCTCTATAGGATTAGACTACACATGGTTGGAGAGGGTTGAGAGGGTGAGTCGAGAGGTAGCGGAATGTCCCCTTTCCTCTCCCGTATAAATTTTCCTACCTCCGTATCCCAAGAGTTAATCACGATCAAAGTAGAGTGAAGTAGTAGGAGATGAACTCCCTTGCGAAGGGTTGAGTGAATCCTAGGACTAGGGCTTAACTTAGATTAGGGTTCTTCCACCTGGACCAAATTGTTAGAACTATAATTAGGGATAGGTTTTTTCACTTGGAATCCCTAGAACTCCATGCAATTTCACACGGTGCTAGGTGACACAACCGCTTGCGTGTATCCCGCAAGTGCACAGGTTTGTCAAAGTAATAAAATTTAACCTGGTGAGTGGGTAGTCGAATCCGCAGGGAATAGGGATTTAGAAAACGAGATTTCACTAATTAAGCTATGCGATGTATGGAAAAGTAACATCTAGATTAATGAGTGAATGTAGAAGCAAACAGAATAAAAGACAAGAAATTAAATAGAAAGATGGAAGATCAGAAAGTGCAAGTAAAAGAGAATAGAGAGGACTAGCAATGAATGAAATAGGGTATCCGGACAAGCTACCTCTAGGATCTATGCTTCTAGTGCAGGACTATGCTATTATACTTCCCTATGGATGTTAATTGAGTCGAGGATATCCTAAAACTCACGGTCCTAAACCTAAGAACAACCGTGACTAACCCCAACACTATGCCCCGGTATTAGGATTCACGTCACCCTTCACTCTGTCGCTCGCACGACTAAGCCCCAGGAGAGTTTATCTACCTAAACCTCACACTACGTGGGATTGCTTTAAGCTCTAGGGATTCCTAGTGGTAAAACCTGTTCCTATGTGTAGTTCTAACCCTTTGGTCCAGGTGGACGAACCCTAGTCTAGATTAAGCCCCAGCGCGTAGGATTCTGAGATTTTACTATTAAAACTATGCGAAGTACGGAAAAGTAATAATCGATTCGTGTGTGAATTGTGAGAACAACTATACTAAAAGACAGGAAATTAAATAGATAGAGGTGAAAGATTAGAGAGTGCAAGAAAAAGAGATTAAGGAGGATTTAACAATGAATGAAGTGGGGTATCCGGACAAGTTACCTCTAGGATCTATGCTTCTAGTACAAGACTATGCTGTTATACCTTCCTATTGATGCTAATTGAGTCAAGGAAATCCTTAGACTCACGGTCCCAAACCTAAGGTCAACCGTGACTAACCCCAACATTATGCCCCGGTATTAGGATTCACAACAACCCTTCACTCTATCGCTAGCACGATTAAGTCTCAGGGGAGTACATCTACCTAAACCTCACACTACGTGGGATTGCATTAAGTTCTAGGGATTCCTAGTGATTAAATCTGTTCCTATGTGTAGTTCTAACCCTTTGGTCCAGGAGGAAGAACCCTAGTCTAGATTAAGCCCCAGTGCATAGGATTCACTTCAACCCTTCACTCTGTTACTCGCGTAACTAAGCCCCAGGGGAGTTTATCTACCTAGCACTTCACTCTATCTTGACCGCTAATAAATCAAGGAAACGGAGGTAGGGAGAAATCACACCGGAAGGGAAAGGGGTACATCGCTACCTCATAACTCTCCCTCTCAACCCTTTTCAATCTTGAATAGTCTAATCCTATAGGAGTTGTCACACCTCCAAAGAAAAACCTAGATTGCTCTCAACCCTAGTGTCACATCTAAGGGAAAACAATAGCAAAATAAAATCAAGATTGAAACTCAATTCTTATTCATCAATAATGGAAAAGCATAATAACAATGTCAAAGAAACATGATAACCCTAGAATTTACAAGTCTGAATACCCACAAGGGGTTTAGCTCCTCATGGAGCTATACATGTTCATCAATGAATGAAATAAAACACAAAGTAAAGACATAGATGAAAACCCCCTTGCGTATGGTGTGGTCTTGTGCGGCCGCCGGACGTCGGTGACGATGCCGATGAGCATTGATTTAATCAGATTTCATCACTAAAAAGTGTGCAATTGTTTACTTTTGTGCATTGTAGGGTTGTGAAGATAAAATGAAGGAAAGGAACGAAGTTAGATCGTGTTTGCCATTGTTGGGAAGATTTTCGGATTAAGCAAGGAACGAGGCATGAGCATAGACTTGTGAGTGTGTGCCAACCTCCTTTGGAGGGGCACAAAGGCAGTCACATTCACAATAAGTCTAGCTCATGCTAACAATGAAGACTTCACCAATTAGGAGACTCGAAGCAATCGGCACGATCTACCGTTGATTGTGTGCCCAATACAACGGCCTTGATGAAAAATGACGAATTCGGGAGCGTTTCGGCACACTACTGTAGCAGCACTGTAGCAAACTACTATGGTAAAACACTGTAGTAAGTTACTGTTTACTGTCGGCCAAAAGTCAGCATTCCAGAAATTTCACACGAGCGTGTGGAAATTCCACACGGCCGTGTGAAATCCCGATTTCAGCAATTTTAAAGCCGCGACTCAACATTATAAAAGCGGATTTTGAGACTTTTTAAAGGATCTTTTGACCTATCTTTCTCTCCAACTTCTAGAGTGCGGCTAGGTTTTTGGAGAGGACTTCGTGAAGGTTTAAAGCGCGTCTTTGGCATTGTCACCGATATCCGGTGACCGCACAAGACCACGGCCACACCATACGCAAGGGGGTTTTCATCGATGTCTTTATTTTGTGCTTTCTTATATACTTTGATGAACATGTATAGCTCCATGAGGAGCTAAACCCCTTGTGGGTATTCGGACTTGTAAACTCTAGGGTTATTATGGTTCTTTGACATTGTTATTATGCTCTTCCATTATTGATGAATAAGAATTGAGTTTCAATCTTGATTTTATCTTGCTATTGTTTTCCCTTAGATGTGACACTAGGGTTGAGAACAATCTAGGTTTTCCTTAGGAGGTGTGACAACTCCTATAGGATTAGACTCTTTAAGATTGTAGAGGGTTGTCACGGCTAAGGGAAAATCTCATACAATCGGCATGCAAGATTGGAACTCAATAAGAAAACATCAAATTAATAAAGCATAATAAAAGTTATATAAACACAAGCATCCTAGGGTTCACAAGTCCGAATACCCACTAGGGGTTTAGCTCTTCATGGAGCAATACAAAATCAATAAAGAGTTTAAGAACATATGCATGAAAACCATAAAGAAAACTCCCTTTTAGATCGTATCGATGGTCTTGTGGAGCCGCACGTCTTCTCCAACGAATCCCTTGTCAAGCCTAGGGCACATCTCGCCGAATCGATACCGACGAAAGCTCCCCCAATAGCTTTCTTCCAATGGATGTCGATGCCGATGCCGTATAATCGCCTCCAAAGACCTCCAAGAACCTCTCCAAACCCTAGCCGAAAGTCCCCCAAAAGATAGGCAAGAGATAGAAGGGGGGATCCCGAAATAGATCTGAAAACGGGCTATTTATAGGCTGAAATCGGAGTTTCACACGCCCCGTGGATTTTCCACACGGGCTGCAGAATTTCCACACGCCCGTGTGGAAATTCTGTTTTGCTGATTTTCGGCAGACTGTGAACAGTATTTTTGCTACAGTAATTAGCTGCAGTACTTCGCCAAAATGCTCCCGAATTCATCGTTTTTCATCGAGGCCGTTGAATTGGGCACACAATCAACCATAGATTATGTCGATTACTTCATTTCTCTTCATTGGCGAAATTCTCCAATCCTACACGAGTTATATTTTTGTGAATGTGATTGCCTTTGTGCCCCTCCAATGGAGGTTGGCACACACCCACAAGTCTAGACTCGTGCCTTGTTCCTTGCTTGGTCCGAGATCTCCTCAACCAGAACATAACCTATTCTTGATTTTTTTTTTCTCCAAATTGGCTCCACAACCCTACAATGCACAAAAGCACACAAATCCACACAAATTAATGATAAAATATGATAAAAGTAATGCTCAACGTAAGATAAATCAACAGGCAATAGGAATAAAGTTCTAAAACACTAGTCATGGAAAATCGAACCCCATCTCAATTCTTTAAGGTTGGACTGGATGTGAGTTGATATCATCGTCATTGGATCATCACTACGGTGACTCCTTTGATCTCCTGCTTGATATCCTTGACCTCCTCCAAACCCTTGTCATCAGTCCTCAATTCTGTTCCCCCAAAATTAGTTCAAAAATCGGATCCCAAATAACTATTTTAGCCTTCCATTTATATTCCCAAAAATTCGGCCAATACACAGGTAATAACACAAGCATGTATCTTACCCTTGTATCTCTCTAGATAGAACTAAAGTTTGCTCCTTAGGGTACACGATCGTGTATGGCTTCATCTTGCCACGTAACTCTCTATATGGATCTTCACTTCAGTTTTGAGTTGTACAGTCGTGCGCTTTCTGTCTACCATTGTATATCTCTGGATCATTCTTTGTAACTTTCTGAATGTACACGGGTGTGTACTTCATCTACACGCCATGTTCTTCTCGGTAAGATGCTAGTCAAGGAGTGAACGGTTATGTACATGATGTCCGTGTTTCTCTAGATTGCTCACTTGCCAAAGAGTTACACAAGCGTGTAACCTTCCCGTGTAACTCTCTATTTATTGGTTTTTAGCACTGTTTTGCTCCCGATTTTCTTCCTTTGGCTTGAATTGTGCTTCTTTTTGTCCTATAATTAATAATGGAACAAACTAAGTACCAATTATTCAATAAAAACACCTTTGGGGACCACTTAAGAGCTAAAGATGATCGATATAATATGTATAATATAGCACTTATCAACCCCTAATTCAATCCTCACACTATGTTACTAATATCTCCCTCAAATAACCACCAAAGATGATCGATATAATATGTATATCATTTCTATATGTATTTTTTCCTCCTTGTTCAAAGTACTTCTCTTTAATGTTTTTTTGATGTAGATAAGTAGAATTCAACCCCAAATCTACATATGTTTCATGCATTCTAGAAGGTCAAGTAAGGGCCAAGTTATGGAGTGTTATGGAGTAAGAAAGGGATGCAAAATAAAGATCCAGTAAGAAACAGGAATGACCTATGTTGGTTAGCACTGGTGCGTTCAATGTTGCTGCAAAAATTTAGAAATCAAATTAAAAAAAAAAAAAAAACACAGGCAGCACATGTTACCCAACACCACCCATGCTTTGTGGCCTGTATAGAAACCTTAGCATACGTCTTCCTATACAAGGTGATGAGGAAAAATCCTAAAAAGGAATTTGGCATGTGGTTAAAAGAGATCTTGAACTATTAAGAAATCATTAAAATGAAAGGAAGATCGAAGATCAAGCTTGATTCATCAACTGGCAAGGAAAAGAATTACAACTTGGATGATGGATAAAGATTTTTCTCCTTTTTTCTTTCTTTAAACCTTGTTTGTTGATGTTCAAATTCAATCTTTTATTGTGTATATCAACTATGTGTGAGTAAATACTTATATTCTATGATTAGGAGTGGCCTTTTGATGTAGTGGATAATTTTGCATTAACTCTATTTCTCTTTTAACGTTTAATTACTTTTGATTTAATCTTATGGCACTTAATGATTGTAACTATTTTGAATCAGGCATTTGCATGAAGTTAGACACAAAAAGAAGGTGAAAAGTTAATTAAGGCATTGGAGACCTTAGATTGAACCTAAAACCATATATTATGATTTCAGATCAATGGGCATCACAAAACTTAAAGGGTTTAATTATATTGAATTACCATGAAAGTAATAATTGATCTAAACTAGACATCTCATTATATTCTAAAAGGAAATAGCTAGTATAATAGGATATTCCACCTTCAAAGCAATTGAACTAAATAAAAAATGAATCAGTGTAAATTTTTCCATTTATCATTATGGTGAACCCTGCTCTTGGAAATCTTAGAATCTAAATTTAACCTTTTGTCATCAGCTGTTTAGTCCTTATTAAACCTAGTTTTAATAAAGTTTTGTTTTATTTATTCTTCCCAAACCCATCAATAAGGCCATATAACTTATCATTGCAAGAAATTGGTAATCAACAATAAAGTCTCCGTGGAAATGATATTTAATTACTCCTTAAGCAACCCTTATGCTTGTAGGATGTATCAAGTTTTTAGTGTTGTTGACAGGGATTTTTTGCTTGTTGAAATTGATTAAATTTTCATTTTGGTAAGATTAGACATCTAATTTTTCAGTTCTCTTTTCTCTTATTTGTTGCTTAATTTTTCTTTATATTTTTTTTCCTTACATATCAATAGTTTTTTTATGTAACGATTTCAAGGTTTGGAAATACTTGTAGATCTACGACCCAAAATTAGAAAAAGGTTTCCATATTGAGTGTTAGAGAGAAAGAAGGCTCAAGAATCACAACCCTCAATCATGGACGATAATAATACAACTTGAAAGGATTTCACAACACGAAATGCTCAAGGGATGTTCTCTAATATTACGAGGCCCATACTTGGAACAAATAATTTAGAATTGAAGCCTACACTCCTCTTCATGGTTCAACAAAACCAGTTTGGAGGTTTACCCACGAAAGAATTAATCTACATCATTCAATCTTCTAGAGTATTGTAACACTTTGAAACTTAATGGCGTCTCTGCAAATCATATCAAGCAAAGGATATTCCATTTTTCTCTAAAGGACAAGGCCAAGGCGTGGTTGGACTTCCTTCCAGCAAAATTTATCACAACTTGAGATCAACTATCGCAAGCCTTCCTCACTAGATATTTTCCTCTAAGCAAAACAGCTCAACTTACAAATTAAATTACTAGTTTTGCAAAGAAAGGAAGAAGAGTCTTTGTATGACCCCAAGGATAGATACAAGGAGCTATTAAGGGTGTGCCCTCATCATGGTCTTGCAAAAGGTTGCTAGTGTAGAGTTTTCTATAATGGATTTATATACCACACTAAAATTTCTGTAGACCCCACAATGAGCTGGGCCTTAATGAACAAGAGTGTGGATGAGGCCCACAATTTGTTTGAAAATATGGCTCTTACCTATTGTCAATGGTCAAATGAAAGAGGCATGTAAAAGATTGTTCTAGAGATATAATATATTGAAACTTTGGACACCATTGCTGATGAGTGTAATTTACATCATGTTTTACTTACTCCCAATTCATAATTTTGCTTGTCTTTTAGCACTTTTTGGACATATACAATGTTATTCTGGTTATGTTTGTTCATGGTATAGGAATTTAGGGTTCAAAGCAATTAGGAGTGAAATCGAAGACAAAACAACCACATCATGCAGATTTTTCTAAGTGTCCAAGCCAAGTACTGGCAGAGCGAGGTCGTACTCTGTCCTTATGATTATTGTTGTGTGAAGAAGTCTAAGCAGCTGACCAAACATGGGGGTGCTTCAAATGGTAGCACAGTCGGAGCATGGTCTTGCTTCCTCCACTTGATTATCACTGAAATGGAGTTCCAAGGGAAGCACGCTTTCTGTGCCCTTGCATAGGCTTGCTCAAGCTGAGCACGGGCAGAGCACGACTGTGCTCTCCCATAATTTTTTCTGGAAGACATTTAGCTGATTCGCTCAAATTAAAATTTCGACATTTAGCTGATTTCACTATTAAAACTATGCGAAGTACGAAAAAGTAATAATCGATTCGTGTGTGAATTGTGAGAACAACTATACTAAAAGACAGGAAATTAAATAGAGAGAGGTGAAAGATTAGAGAGTGCAAGAAAAAGAGATTAAGGAGGATTTAACAATGAATGAAGTGGGGTATCCGGACAAGTTACCTCTAGGATCTATGCTTCTAGTGCAAGACTATGTTGTTATACCTTCCTATTGATGCTAATTGAGTCGAGGAAATCCTTAGACTCACGGTCCCAAACCTAAGGTCAACCGTGACTAACCCCACCATTATGCCCTGGTATTAGGATTCACAACAACCCTTCACTCTATCGCTCGCACGATTAAGTCTCAGGGGAGTACATCTACCTAAACCTCAAACTACGTGGGATTGCATTAAGTTCTAGGGATTCCTAGTGATTAAACCTGTTCCTATGTGTAGTTCTAACCCTTTGGTCTAGGAGGAAGAACCCTAGTCTAGATTAAGCCCCAGTGCATAGGATTCACTTCAACCCTTCACTCTGTTACTCCCGTAACTAAGCCCCAGGGGAGTTTATCTGCCTAGCACTTCACTTTATCTTGACCGCTAATAAATCAAGGAAACGGAGGTAGGGAGAAATCACACCGGAAGTGAAAGGGGTACATCGCTACCTCACAACTCTCCCTCTCAACCCTCTTCAATCTTGAATAGTATAATCCTATAGGAGTTGTCACACCTCCAAAGGAAAACCTAGATTGCTCTCAACCCTAGTGTCATATCTAAGGGAAAACAATAGCAAAATAAAATCAAGATTGAAACTCAATTCTTATTCATCAATAATGGAAAAGCATAATAACAATGTCAAAGAAACATGATAACCCTAGAATTTACAAGTCCGAATACCCACAAGGGGTTTAGCTCCTAATGGAGCTATACATGTTCATCAATGTATGAAATAAAACACAAAGTAAAGACATAGATGAAAACCCCCTTGTGTATGGTGTGGTCTTGTGCGGCCGCCGGACGTCGGTGACGATGCCGATGACACGCTCTAAACCTCCACGAAGTCCTCTCCAAAACCCTAGCCGCACTCCCAGAAGTTGGGGAGAAGAATAGGTCAAAAGATATCTCAAAAAGTCTCCAAATCGGGCTTTTATAATGTGGAGTCACGGCTTTAAATTTGCTGAAAACGGGATTTCACACGGCCGTGTGGAATTTCCACACGCCCGTGTGAAATTTCTGGAATTCTGATTTTCGGCCGACTGTGAACAGTAACTAGCTACAGCGTTTCACTACAATAATTTGCTGCAGTACTGCTGCAGTGATTGTGCCGAAACGCTCCCGGATTCGTCGTTCTTCATCGAGGCCATTGAATTGGGCACACAATCAACGGTAGATCCTGCCGATTGCTTCGAATCGCCTAATTGGTGAAGTTATCATTGTTGGCATGAGTTAGACTTATTGTGAATGTGACTGCCTTTGTGCCCCTCCAAAGGAGGTTGGCACACACTCACAAGTCTATGCTCACGCCTTGCTCCTTGCTTGGTCCGAAAATCTTCCCAACAATGCCAAACACGACCTAACTTCGTTCCTTTCCTTCATTTTGTCTTCACAACCCTACAATGCACAAAAGTAAATAATTGCACACTTTTTAGTGATAAAATCTGATTAAATTAATGCTCATTGCAAGATAATAACACTTCGCATTACTATAACACGAGCACTTATCAAATCCCCCCACACTTAAGCTTTTGCTTGTCCTCAAGCAAAAATATAACGTGAAAGTACTTTGGAAGAACAATTGAAAGTGCTCGGCCTTAGGTTCACCAAAAGTATGCAAAAGAAGCATTCTACAAATAAGGGAAAATCAAAACAATGCATAAGGTTATCATTGCTCTAGCTAAAAACTCGAATCAAAAAGGATAAAAACTCGAAAATGTGTTAGTGTGTGCAATCTCACTCGAGAGAACCAACGAGTACTCCTCAAACTTTGGTTAGAAAGGACTTATTTATATACAAAAACAAAAATAGGAGAGGAAGTAGTAGCTTCACACATCCTTGAAGGTAGCCCTCTCCTAGGCGGCCGCCAAAGGTGGCTTTCACACTTTCGAGGAGGTAGCTCTTTCTACCGGGGTAGTAGCTTTCACGCATCCCATGAGATAGCTATTTCTCTCATTAGGGCATAACTTGTATCCGACTTATGAGAGTAGCTACATACTTCATAGGCGGTAGCTCTTTCCACCCCAAATGCATAATTAAATCAAAGCTAATATTTACAAACTCATATACTTTTTTTTTTCTTTTCTCTTTTCCATATATTTTTTTTTCATCTTTTTTTTCATTTTTTTTTATGCATTTTCCAAAGTAAAACTAAGAACGACGATAAACTTGTCCTTAAAAACTTCAACATTGAGTTTCCAAAAGATTCCAAGAGTAAGTTGTGCAATATGAGAATATCGAGCAAAAAATTCCTAAAATTCAAGTAGAAACTAGAGCATGATAGGACACAATGTTAAAAATTCTCCTAAACTATAAGAATACAACCGTTGCAACTAAGGTGAACCGCCATTGGCTACATGAGCATAAGCAATTGAACGCACAAGTAAATGTGTGTGCAATGTGAACTCCCCCCCCCCCCCCCCCCCCCCCCCCCCCCCCCCCCCCCCCCCACATACACACACTTAAGATGTACATTGTCTTCAATGTACGCATGCAAGAACAATTAAAAAAAATAAGAATTGTAAAATAATTAGTGTGGAAGTAGGCAATTGAAACATTACTCCCCTGAACTCCAAGTGCTGCATTTGATGGAGCTAGGTGCATTGAGAGTTGAGTCTCAATGGGTTGTGAATCACACACGGTCCTATGACCGTGTTTATGACTATTCCTTAGATTCCTTTCATCCAAGACCATCTGCGCACACATACACAAGGGTTCAGTATAGCTCAATAAAAACTCGAGTATATAAAATATGAAAATGAAATACAACTCGAGATAAAAGAAAAGCTAAATAAAAGATAAACTCAGAAGGAGAGTCCTTTCTGAGTAATACTAGTCCAAAATAAAATAGAAAATACAAGAATGAAAATCAAATAAAAATAAAATCTAAGACGCCTCAGCGTCAATGTCCTGAATAGAAGCCTCTGGTGCTGCTGAAGGCTCTGTCGGTGATGGTGGATCTGCTGCTACTGGTGCTGGTGATGCTGGTAGTGGAGGAGTGGAAGCGCGGGGTCGGACCACGAATGGTGAAGTCATGGCTCGCTCGAGTAACTGCTGTATGCTGTGTAATCGAGCCATGACCTCTGTGTGCTGCGCTACCTGTGTGGCCCTGACCTCAGCCACCTCTGTCTGTAGCACCCCCACTGCGCTCTCGAGGCACTCCAGTCGATCCTAGCCTCAGGAAGGCGAGAAGATACGCACCGGAGGTGGCTCTGGCGCGGTGGGTGGTACCTCGGTCTCTGTGTCCGCTGGGGGTGGCAAAAGTAGATGTAAGGTTGGCTGTAATTCCCCAACCTCACCGTCCTCCATTGGCCTTTGTTGGTGGATGTTCAAAATATAGCGCTGATAATGTTTTCTAGCCATGCCCATTTGTCTCAGCATCTCCAAGCCAATCGGGGATGGTATAACTATCTTTTCTATTCCTTTAATTGCTTCCCGAAGGCCCATCCCCTTGATGAGTCTTATCACGTATGGCCCTAAAAAAATGGCTCCAAGCCTCGGGTACTGGCCCTGATGTCGAATATAATCTGCCAGGATATACCCAAGATGGAGTGGCTCGCTCCTAACCATTGAATGTAGGTAAAGGAGCTCCTACCTGCTTAAGACTCCCATGCTATCGCCTCGACCGTTTACTGATCTACTCAGAATGGCGTGAATGTATCTGTAAGCTGGTCGTGACAGACAAGTGGCTTTCGATACCCCTGGCTCATATTGCCCTTGTCCACACAACACTCTGTAGGCTCCTTGAGGGGTCAAACTGCCAGAATAATCAGTCGGAAGGTTCTCATACTCCTCTGACTCTGTATATGCTTGATCATACAAACACATTCGAATAGAAAATTGCGTCACGGACATGTTATAATCGTGACCAAAGGCCCTGAATTGTATAGTGTCGGCACGTATCAAGTCTGTATGTGATTTGTTGAACTCAAAGGATGCTAGTACTTCCAAAGAAAGTGAGCAATTCGCCGGTTCTTTAATAGTCAACAAGTGTTTCCATTGCCTAACCGCTAAAAGTTCTTCAATCTCATCTGCTATTTCGTCTCCCCACTCAGCTGTCCTTAAACAACTCAAGTCTATGTATCGAGATTGTCCAAACTTTAGTTTCTCCAATCTATCATATCTCGTTTGGTGCTCGGGCTTGGCGAAGGTAATCTGCTCCTTAGATGGCTCGAGGGGCCTCTTGTTAACTGCTTGCTTTGTCCTAGATGCCATTCCTGAAAAGAAATAAATTAATTCATCATTAAATTCAATTTCTCAAGATCCCACACCGCCGTGTGGAAATGTCACACGGCCGTGTGGATTTCCAGGCGGACGCACTGCACGGTGATGGGGTTAGCATATCAAATTCTCATAACATTTGTTCTCGAAACCTTCGCGAATGTATTCGTATGCCACTAAATCATGCAAATCGAATGAAATCATAACAAAAACGGAGTGAATTTGTTGTTGACGAAGAACAAGGGTTTGAAGTTTCTACCGGTGATGTTGATGAAGAAAAACTTAAAATCGGCCGAAGGACTCCAAATAAACCTCAGAGAAGATCGGGGAAGTGATAGAGAGGGTCGGAAAGTGTTCCAGAGTGCAAAGAAAAACGAGGCACGAGTGAAATCCACAATGAAACACATAACTTTTGAAGTCCTGGGGATCCACACGGCCATGTGGAAATATCACACGGCCGTGTGCCTCTGAAATTATGATTCACAAGGGCCAACACACGCCCCTGTATACACTCTGTTTACTCAATGGATTACCCCACACGGCCATGTGAGATTCCCACATGGCAGTGTGCCTTCAAAGGGGGATCCACAGGGGCATCCACACAGCCCTGTGGATTCTCGGGAAAACACAGAAGGTCTCTGAAAAAAAATTTCACACGGCCGTGTGACGTTCACAGGTTCTCCCACAGGGGCACACACACGCCCCTGTGTATTCTCAGGAAGAAGGGGTTTCTCTGCAGAGTTTCACACGGCCGTGTGTTAATTCCACACGGCCGTGTGCCCCTTCTGAAGTTTTTCACAGGGGCACGGTCACGCCCCTGTGCCCTGACTGGTTGAGCTCTGATTTGGAAACACACGGCCGTGTGGAATTTCCACACGGCCGTGTGTTTTCTCTGGTTACTCAGAAAAATTCACAGACTCTTCCAAAAATTCAGAAACTCTTTTAAAACACTTAAAGCCTGTATAAACCATAAAAACATGACCAGAGACCATAGAAAACACACTCAACCGACTCAAACTTCGTCAATTATCATTAAGGCACACGAAAATATCAATAATCCACAATAGAAATCGCAGCACATGCATTGAAACTTCAAGACATCAACACTAACACTTTTATTCATCCTAAAACTAAACTAGATCATAGGAAAACTGTAAAATCTTTGGTTGCCTCCCAAGAAGCGCTTGTTTAACGTCACTTAGCTTGACGTACCTGATCTTACCTTACGGTGGCTTGAGAAATAATACCTCCTTGTTGTCGTCGCACACTTCACCACCAAAATAAGGCTTCAACCGATGCCCATTCACCTTAAACATACCCTTCTCCGGATGAGTGATTTCAACTGCCCCATTGGGTGATACATGCGTAACCGTGTAAGGACCAAACCATCTCGATTTTAATTTCCCGGGGAAGAGTCGCAACCGTGAGTTGAACAATAATACCTTGTCGCCCACTTTGAATTCTTTAGGTGACTTAATGTGTTTATCGTGCCACCTTCTGATCCTTTCTTTATAGATTCGAGCATTCTCATATGCTTTCAACCTCCACTCATCAAGCTCATTGAGATGGAGCAATCTTTGCCCACCGGTCTTACTCAAATCAAAGTTCATCGCCTTTATTGCCCAATATGCCTTATGTTCGAGCTCCACTGGCAAATGACATGACTTCCCATAAACCAAACTGTATGGAGTAGTTCCTATCGGAGTCTTGTATGCTATTCGATAAGCCCAGAGTGTATCATCCAACCGTTCAGACCAATCTCTCTTTCCTTGCTCTACAGATTTCGTCAGAATCCTCTTGAGTTCTCTATTGGTCACCTCAACTTGTCCACTAGTTTGTGGATGGCACGGGGTCGCAAGGCGATGGTGTACTCCGTATCTTTTTAGCACTTTCTCCAATTGGAAGTTGCAAAAATGTGTTCCTCGGTCACTGATGATAACCCTTGGGGTCCCAAACCGAGCAAACAGCCTCTTTAAGAATTTTACCACTGTCCTAACATCATTAGTCGGCAGTGCTTGAGCTTCGACCCATTTTGAGACATAATCGACTGCCACCAGTATGTATTGGTTCCCATTGGACTTCGGAAACGGCCCCATGAAATCAATGCCCCAAACATCAAATACCTCACAAAATTGCATAGGGTTCTGAGGCATTTCATCTCGTCGTGACAAATTTCCTGACCTCTGGCAGCTATCACATCGAAGGACAAATTGGTGCGCATCCTGGAATAGAGTCGGCCAATAAAACCCTGCAGCCAAAACCTTCTCTGTAGTTCTACTTGATGCGTAATGGCCTCCAACCGGTCCAGAATGACAGTGAGAAAGGATATCCCATCCTTCCTTCCTCGAGACGCATCTCCGAACCACATGGTCTGCACAAATACGAAAAAGGAATGGATCATTCCAGAAATAATGCTTCAGATCACTAAAGAATTTCTTTTTCTGTTGGAATGTCAGCCCTTGTTTGAGCACCTTCCCTGACAAGTAATTGGCAAAGTCTGCAAACCATGGGACCTCCTCTGATGATAATTCTGAATTCTCAATTGAGTATAGGTGTTCCTCCGGGAAAGAATCGTTGATTTCCTTACTTGATGGCTCTTGTCCAATATTTCCCTCTAACCGAGACAAGTGATCTGCCACCACGTTTTCAGTCCCTTTCTTGTCCTTTATCTCCATGTCAAACTCTTGCAGTAGCAGTATCCATCTGATCAACCTTGGCTTCGCGTCTGCTTTGCTCATGAGGTAACGAAGAGCTGAATGGTCTGTAAAAATAGTGACTCTCGATAGGATGAGATACGGTCTGAATTTATCGAGGGCGAATACCACTGCTAACAACTCTTTCTCCCTGGTGGTGTAGTTCTCTTGAGCCCCTGTGAGAGTCTTACTTGCATAATAGATAGGTTGGAAATGTTTACCCCTTCTTTGCCCCAAAACTGCTCCAATAGCGTAATCACTTGTATCGCACATGAGCTCAAATGGCTCGTTCCAATCAGGTGTGACTAGAATTGGAGCTTGCACCAGTTTCTTTTTAAGCACATTGAAGGCCGTCGTACATTCCTCACCAAAATCAAACGGAGCATCTTTTTCGAGGAGTTTGGTCAATGGTTGTGTGATTTTCGAAAATTCCTTGATGAACCGTCTATAGAATCCTGCATGACCCAAGAAACTCCGAATCCCCTTTATGTTTGCTGGTGGAGGGAGCTTGTCTATAACTTCGATCTTGGCTTTGTCTACCTCCATACCTTGCCGGCAGATCTTGTGCCCTAGAACAATACCTTCCTGAACCATGAAATGACACTTCTCCCAATTAAGTACAAGGTTTGTTTCTTCACACCTCGTTAGTACTCTTTCCAAATTTTTCAAGCATAGATCAAAGGAGTCACCGAACACTGAAAAGTCATCCATGAATACCTCCATTATATCTTCCAGAAAGTCATCAAAAATGGCAGTCATGCACCGTTGGAATGTTGCGGGCGCGTTACACAGTCCGAAAGGCATCCTTCTATATGAAAACGTCCCGTAGGGACAAGTGAAAGTTGTCTTCTCTTGATCTTCTGGGGCTATAGGGATCTGAAAATAACCTGACATCCCATCTAGGAAGCAGTAATATTGATGTCCGGCCAGCCGCTCCAACATTTGATCAATAAAAGGCAGTGGAAAATGATCCTTTCGGGTTGCGTCATTCAACCTTCTGTAATCAATGCACACCCTCCATCCGGTGACTGTTCTCGTTGGAATGAGTTCATTTCGTTTATTCTTGATCACTGTCATCCCTCCTTTCTTTGGAACCACTTGCGTTGGGCTCACCCAAGCGCTGTCAGAGATAAGATAGATAATCCCTGCATCCAACAGTTTCACCACTTCTGCCTTAACAACCTCCTTCATATTTGGATTTAGTCTTCTTTGAGGTTGAATTACCGACTTGAAATTATCCTCCATTAGGATTTTATGTGTACAAAACGAAGGATTTATTCCCTTCAAATCTGAAATTTTCCAAGCAATGGCAGATTTGTGCTTCTTCAACATTTCAACCAACCTTCCCTTCTGATCCGAGGAGAGAGAAGAAGCTATGATAACGGGGAGTTTCATTTCTTCTGCTAGATATGCATACTCCAAATGTGTTGGTAATATCTTTAATTCCAAATCAGGTGGTTCTTCAATAGATGGACGCAGACGGCTTTCCTTCAATCGATCAATTTCTTCAAACTGAATCGTTCCTTGTTCCTCAATACTTTCTGCGATGTTCTGTAAAACCTGGCTGTTGAGATGTTCTTGGGTTCAATTCGTAGCCTCTATCTCACATGCTTACTTAGTTAAGTCTATGATTCCCACTGAAAAGACCTCTTGACTTTGTTCGATATAACCTGATTCAAACTGAGCAAGGACTCTTTCTAAATTCTCTTCTGAATCCTCACTCAAAGAAGCCAAAGCCGATCTCTCGAATTCATCTAACACATTGCCCAACTCACACTCCATGGCCTGTCCTATGCAAGGATGATCGACAATTGTTTCTCTTTCCACGGAGGTACTGTTAAATGATTGCCCGTATTCAAGGCTATTTACAACCACATGTACTGGGAACAATTGAATTTTCTGTTCCACAACCTCCACCATTCCTGTAAGTGTGTCAAAAATTTCAGTTACATCAAACATCCCCTTTCTTCTCAAGCTGAGACCAAAAACAAAAGAAATAAAAGTAAGAACAATGATAGATAAAGAAAATATGGAATAGAAAGTGAAGTAAATAGCTAAAATAGTGAAAAACAAATATCTAAAACGCCTATTCCGCGGCAACGGCGCCAAAAACTTTGATAGGCTACCCGAAAGTGCACGGGTTTGACGAAGTAATAAAAGTTACCCCGGTGAGAGGGTAGTCGAATCCACAGGGAATAGGGAGTTAAAGTATGAGATTTCACTATTAAAACTATGTGAAGTACGGAAAAGTAATAATCGATTCATGTGTGAATTGTGAGAACAACTATACTAAAAGATAGGAAATTAAATAGAGAGAGGTGAAAGATTAGAGAGTGCAAGAAAAAGAGATTAAGGAGGATTTAACAATGAATGAAGTGGGGTATCCGGACAAGTTACCTCTAGGATCTATGCTTCTAGTGCAAGACTATGCTGTTATACCTTCCTATTGATGCTAATTGAGTCGAGGAAATCTTTAGACTCACGGTCCCAAACCTAAGGTCAACCGTGACTAACCCCAACATTATGCCCCGGTATTAGGATTCACAACAACCCTTCACTCTATCGCTCGCACGATTAAGTCTCAGGGGAGTACATCTACCTAAACCTCACACTACGTGGGATTGCATTAAGTTCTAGGGATTCCTAGTGATTAAACATGTTCCTATGTGTAGTTCTAACCCTTTGGTCCAGGAGGAAGAACCCTAGTCTAGATTAAGCCCCAGTGCATAGGATTCATTTCAACCCTTCACTCTATTACTCGCATAACTAAGCCCCAGGGGAGTTTATCTGCCTAGCACTTCACTCTATCTTGACCGCTATGTTATGCAAGTAACAGAGTGAAGGGTTGAAGTGAATCCTATTGCCGGGACATAGTGTTGGAGTTAGTCACGGTTGACCTTAGGTTTGGGACTGTGTGTTTAAGGATATCCTCGACTCAATAGGCATCAATTGTAGAGCATAATACAAGTTTTGCACTAGAAGCATTAATCCTAGGAGGAGCTTTGTCCAGGTACCCCATCATTATATCGATTACCTCTCCCACCCTCATTATTCTTCTTGCACTCTTTTATTTTCTTTTACATCTATACATATATATTTTTCTCATCATCGATTCCCATCATAGCTAAATAGCGATAACACTTGTTTCTGAACACTATTCCCTGTGTATACGACTACCCACTCACAAGGGTATTCTATTACTTCGACAACCCGTGCACTTGCGGGGTACACACACAAGGGGTGTGTAAAAAATCCACATGGCCGTGTGGATGCCCGATTTTAGCCCTATAAATACCGCGATTTGAGATTTGTTTGGGGATCCTTTTTCTATCTTTCATCCATCTTTCATGGAGAGCGCGGCTAGGGTTTGGAGAGGTTTTTGCAGGGCTTTTGAGTGGTTCTACGGCATCAACATCGAGTTCCTTTGGAGGAGAACTACACATCAATTCGGCGAGGTGTGCCCTAGGTTTGACAAGGGAACCTTTGGAAAAGATGAGGCGGCTCTACAAGACCATCGATACGGACTACAAGGGGGTTATCTTTATGGTTTACATGCATATGAACTTGATTTCATTGTTGATTTTGTATTGCTCTATGGAGAGCTAAACCCTAGTGGGTGCTTGGACTTGTAAACCCTAGGATGATTTTATTTCATTGACTTCTATTATGTTTCTTTAATTGATGATTTAATTGAGTTTCAATCTTGAATGATTATTGTGTTGATTTTCCCTTAGATGTGACACTAGAGTTGATTATCCATCTAGGTAATCCATTGAAGGTGTGACAACTTCATTAGGATTAGACTAAGCGAGATTGAAGAGAGTTGAGAAGGTGAGTTGAGAGGTAGTGGAACATCCCATTTCCCTTCCGATGTGATTTATCCTACCTCCATGTTCCAAGAGTTCTGTGTGGTCACAATAGAGTGAAGTGCTAAAAGATGAACTCCCCTGGGGCTTAGTTGTGCAAGCAACATAGTGAAGTTGTGCAAGCAACAGAGTGAAGTGTTGTAGTGAATCTTAGTGCTGGGGCTTAATTGTGACTAGGGGTCTTTCGCCTAGACCAAAGGGTTAGGTCTATATTAGATAATAGGGTTTATCACTTGGAGTCCCTAGAACCCCATGCAGTCCCACACAGTGTGAGGCGTCGAGAGTATCCCTTTCCACCGGGGCATAGTATAGAGGGCTAGTCACTGTTGACCTTAGGTTTGGGACCGTGTGTATTTGGATTTTTACAACTCATTAAACAACAGTTAGGAGGCATAATCTTAGTCTTGCACTTGAAATGATAGTCCTATGGTAAGCATTGTCAGGGTGCCCCATTTTCTCATTGATTACCTCTCTTTACTTTTATTGCTCTCTTTGCATTCTTTTAATTTTCTTTGCATTGATATATTAATCTTATCCCCCAGTTGATTTTCATCTTACCTAAATAGCAATATCTCTTGTTTTTATATACTATTCCCTATGGATACAACTATCCCCTCACCATGATATATTTTATTGCTGCGACAACCCGTGTACTTGTGGAACACTCACGCAAAGGGTGTGTCACTTAGTATATGTGGACTACATCTTGAAATGGGTTGAAGTAGTACAATCCCAATATTGTGATGCAAAGATCATAATCATGCTTTTCAAAAAGATTATCTCCCTAAGAATTTTGTGTCCCCAAGAAGTCATTAGCTATGGAGGATATAATTTTTTTAAAGAGCAGTTTGAAAATCTCCTGAAAAAGTATGATGCCTCCCATAGAATTGCTACACTGTATCATCCTCAAACCAATGGGTAGGTAGAAATTTAAAACAGGGAGATTAAGAATATTTATGAAAAGACTGTCTCAAGAACAAAGAAAGACTAGGCTTTGAAGCTTGATGATGCACTTTGGGCATATTAAATAGCATACAAGACTCCTATTGATATGACTCCTAATAAATTTCTAAATACATCACTTTTATTATATATATTTTATGCACTTTCATGCATATTTCTATGACTCCGATGCCCTTTAGGCTTTTTATTTCTCATTATTGTTTTAGGACATTGGAGGATCATCTAGAGTGAGAGTAAGCTTTGTTTTGGAATAAATGGAAGAATTTATAGAAGCTCACACACATCCTCAAGCTCTTGGCAAAAAGAGTGCATTTTCAAGCACCGGTCACTATAGCAGAAGTTGCTGTAGCATTCTCAAGATCATTAGACCCTAGAGATTCCAACAGTATACAAATCCCTTTATCAAGGCAACTAGCAACAAATCCCAAAAAGAATGAATTGGAATCTTTTTCTAATCCCATTCTCCCTAGATAACATTACCAATCATATAAATTCCTCTAGTAGGTTTAACCATTAACTTGAAGGATTTGTGACACCTTGCCTCTAAGCATGCTTGCACCACATTCAATTATGGTAGATCTATCATACGAACGATTTCTCAATGTTAAATACATTGATCAAATATGAATTAATGCTCTTGTAATCTATAAGTAATGGCCTTCAAGCAAACATAACTGAATCAAAAGATCAATGAAATTATTTTGATAGAAAAGAAATCATATTCCAAGATCCATTCATAGTTTCATCACAATCCTCATTATTATGTAAATCACAACAAAATTCAAGAAAGAATGCAATATATATATATATATATATATATATATATATATATATATATATATATATATATATATATATATATATATATATGAAAACATGATGAATCCCTCTAGCTTTCATGTTTTTCTTGAGTTAATGGTACCCCTTCCAAGGAGACTTGCTTCAAAATATTTTTTGTTTGTGATCCTCTCCTATGATTTGCCTTTACAACCATTGAGGACTTTGCCCATACCTCTCCATAGCCAATAAACATCTCAAAAGCCTTTGAATAACCCTAGCAAATGTCCAAGAAAAAGCTTACAAAAATCTAGTCCAAAGTCTCCCTTTTCTTTATCATCCCCGCTATTTATAGTTGCTGATATAAGGGCCTAACAACAAGCTTGATCATGGGCATGTTTTGATGTGTGTTTCTTGCATAAAAAAAATTATACAATGGCTTAAAGTGGACCACAACTGTATTCAAGGTTTTGGAGATTGTGATTATGAACACACCCTGCACCACTAGAGTTGTGATATGCATGTTGCTTCCAAAAATTGTTCTATTCTCCGGTTTGAGGTACAAGATAATACATGGCTCCATCCATAGCCATGTTGTTGAGCACACCCTTTGATGGTCCGCCGCGCGACACACTAATGAAGCGAGCACGCGACTCCCCGGCCGCAAGTGCACGGGTCGTCAAGTAATAACCTCTCACGCGAGCGCGAGAGGGTCGTATTCCCAAGGGCCCCAAGATCTGCTATTACTTCCTCCTAGGTATCACTATCTAGTCTACCAAGACAAGAGTTGTAATATGAAACACAAATGCAAAAAAAAATAAAAGAGAAACTATAAACAAAATGGACTAAGGCACACCATACAAGCAATCTAAAGAGCAAGTAGCAATGAGAACTAGAGGCCTCGGGCTAGGATCCCCTAAGGAGAAGAACAAGTTAGGATGAATATAGGAATTAAGGCTTAAGGTTGGCAAGAGTTGGTCCGCTAGACTCGGATGTCGACTACCCCGGAACCTCCGTAGTGTAGCCCTAATCCAGTACAGGTTCCTCTATCCAGAAGATACCCCTACGATGTCATTGGGAATAGGGAGTCTTGCCTAGGGTAATTCTAATGCGCGCTCTCGGCTAGAATCACCCTAAGGCTCGCGGGGAGCTATCGGTACCCGGAACCTCCAGTGTACCAATACATTGAATCCCCCTTCAAACATTGTGCGACCTAATACATGCAAGCATCCCGCAATACAAGCATCATTCAAGAATCAAAACCTACGGAATCCATCCATTGTAGGTTGAACATGAAAACAATAGAATGAAACCAACAAACATGCCAACAATCAATTAACTAACAATTACAATCCATCCATACAAACATGTTCTTCTCCCAAGGTTCACCGGATGCCCGGAGACCTTGGGAGGCTAGTTCCACATCACAAAGAGAGCAAACAAAATATAATCAATGACAAAGCACATAGAAATCTCCCTTGGACGTGGGCTAGAAGGTGGTGACGAAAACTCGCCGGATCCGCGCCGTCGAGCTCCTTGATGAATTCCTTGAATGCAACCTTCTTCTTCCCTTGAGTTTTGCTCTTCAAATCGCTTTTCCAATCCCTTGATGATGATGGAAAATGATGGAGATGATGGTGAGAATGGAGGAGGTGCTGGTGGAGAAGGGTGGAAAGAATGGTGGCCCAAGACCAGCTTCAAAAATCCCTAACTTCTCTTATAAAAGCTTCAAAAGACCAATTCTGCCCGTGTGTGTGCGGGCTGGTGTGCGGGCCGCACACCAGGCCGCACGCTCTTCTGTCTCCCTTGTGCGGGCCGCACACCAGGCCGTACAGTGCCCGCACACTGCTACAGTACCTGCACTACAGTGAAAATGCTACAGTAAACGGCGCCTAAAAATCCACTCTTTTCTTGCCCGAAACTTGTCAAATATGGTTCATCCTTGCGCAATTGGTCCTCGAAACCCTGAAACAAAAATAAAACATCAAATGCACAAAATGTCATCGAAAACTAACACAAGTTGTATGAAAGTAAATAAACATCATAGCTAAAGCATAATGTATTTAGGCACTTATCACCCTTCACCACAATCATGGTGATGGGTGTGTTGCTTCCTGAAATATCAATTCTTCATGATTCAACATTGAACTTCTCCAAAAAGCTTTTCTTTACTTCAAAGTTGTAAATTATGGCATGAACACACAATATGAACAAATTATGTACCATAAGTGATAAATTTCATCAAAGGTACAAGCCAAATGCTTCAAGTGTAGATACAAAAAATATATACAATCAAGCACTTATCATGTATATATAATTAAAAAGATGAAAAAGAAATTCAATAAATATCGTACTAGGCTTAGTTTGGGATTATCTTGTCCTACCATTTTAGATCCTTGTTTGAAGTTGAACTATGTGGATGATAAGTGCTCGTGTATAAGTGATACGAAGTATTCTTTTCTTACATTGAGCATTACTTTTCTCAAGTTTTGTCATTAATTATTGTGTATTTGTGTTCTTTTGTTTATGTAGGGTTGTGGAGAAAATATCGTACGGCCGTGTGGATGCCCAATTTCAGCCTTTAAATATCTCAACTTCAGATTTAATTTGGGACTTTTTGACCTATCTTTCGCCCAACTTCGGGAAAGCTCGCTGCTAGGGTTTGGAGAGGATTTTGTGGAGCTATGGAGTGAGTCTACGGTATCGACATCGATGTTCTTTGGAAGATAGCTATTGCGGGAGCTTTCGTCTGCATCGATTCTGTGAGATATGCCCTAGGCTTGACAAGGGACTTGGTAGAGAAGACGGAGCGGCTTCACAAGACCATCGCCATGCATCACAAGAGGGTTTTATTCATGTTTGCTATGCTTTTTGTTACAAATACTTTGATGATTTTGTATAGCTCCATGGAGAGCTAAACCCCTAGTGGGTATTCGGACTTGTAAACCCTAGGATGACATTGTTTCTATGATTTTTATTATGCTTTCTTAATTGATGCTTTTAATTGAGTTCCAATCTTGAATGATAATTGCATTGATTTTTCCTTAGCCGTGATACTATCGTTGAGAGTCATCTAGGTTATCCTTGGAAGGTGTGACAACTTCTATAGGACCAGACTACACGAGATTGGAGAGGATCGAGAGGGTAAGTCGAGAGGTAGCGAAAAGTCTCCTTTCCCCTTCGGCGTGATTTTCCCTGCCTCCATGTTCTAAGAGTTCTTTGTGGTTAAAGTAGAATGAAGTACTAGGAGATGAACTCCCCTGGGCTTAGTTGCACTAGCAACAAAGTGAAGGGTTGTAGTGAATCCTAGTGCTGGGCTTAACTGAGACTAGGGTTCTTTCGCCTAGACCAAAGGGTTAGAACTATAATTAGGGACAGGGTCTTTCACTTGGAATCCCTAGAACCCCAAGCAGTTCCACGTAGTGTGAGGTTATAGGAGATGGACTCCCCTGGAGCTTAGTTGAGCGATCAACAGAGTGAAGGCTTGTAGTGAATTCTAGTGCCGGGGAATAATGTTAGATCTAGTCACGGTTGACCTTAGGTTTGGTACTGTGTGTATTTGGATTTTCACGACTCATTAAACATTAATAAGGGAGTATAATATTAGTATTGCACTAGAAGCATTGGTCCTAAGGGGAGCATTGTTCAGGTACCCCATATTTCTACTGATTGTTTCCTCCTTACTCTTTGCTTACACTTTTCTCTTTTCTCTTACTTACTTTCTTCTATTGCACACACATTGTTTTCACTCACCATCATTATTTTGACACTAGCTAAGTAGCAACTTCTTTTGTCTTGAATCACTACTCCCTATGGATTCGACTACCCACTCACTCGGGTATTATTATTGCGACGACTCGTGCACTTGCGGAGCACTCGCAAGGGGTTGTGTCAGTGGAGTATTATTATATTAAGCTCAATGGCAATCAAACATCTATGTTTGTCGAAACTATTATTAATACTCTTGAATTTTATTTGATGAGTGTTTGAAGAACTCCAAATGCAATTCTTCATGTTTGGTTGGAAGTTCAACTATTATTGAGGCTAATTTTTGTCAAATTCAAATTGCAAAATTCCATTGTTGTTAGGGTTGAACTTAATAGTTATAATGAGACTGATGATCATAAAGAATATTTAAGTAAATCTAAAGCTAAAAATGGAAAATCAAATTGGATTTTCTCTTGGAGAAAAGAGTACTTGAGTTGAATAGTAATATTGATATCTTAGTGTATTGGAGTAAAAGCTCAATAAATATTCTAAGCTTTTACTATTGTCCCATGATCTTTTGAAAATTTATATATCTGCTATGGCTTTAGATTTAGCATTTAGCATTGGAAAGAAAGTCATCAACTGTACAAAAAGAAGCTCACTCAAACTAAAAATAGTTCAAGTTGTTGTTTGTTTTGATGATTTGATGTGCTAAAGGCTGTTGAATAGGTGAATTTTTGTATTGTTTTTCATGTATTATTGTGATTAAATAATTTTATAATTCCTTAGTTTATTATTTAATATTTATATTAGGATTGGAAGATTAACCATTTGGCTCTAGTCATGATGAAAAAATGATGAGGAAAATAATATATGTTGTTGTAATGATTTTATCAGTAAAATATTTTTATGATTAAGAGATTAACCGCTTTTGTAATTTAGCTAATTTTGATTAATTTATATTCTAGTTTACATGGGTGCTCCTAATTAGAGACTGTTGAAGACTATCAAGCTGGATAACTACAGAAAAAAAAAAAAAAAAAAAAGAAACCCCTAAGTTTGTTTTCAATTTGCAGCAAATTTATTTATTTTGATATGAACTAATTTGATTTGGAACATGTTATTTGTTTTGGTTAGAGTTGAATTAGACTTATTTTTATATTTAAACTTGGATTTGGACATATGTCTATATTCATTATTTGAATTTGAATTTTTTGTAGTTTATAAACATTAAATTTAACATTAACACTATTATGACCTTTTTTATGATTAGTTATTATTTGAGGAAAAGAAATCCTATTTGAGTGGGCTTGGGCAAACCTTGTGTCCATAGATATGTTCTTAGGGGCTGTATGTTTGCAAGGAATGGTGTTGAGGAGGAATGAAATAGGAATGAGAATAAAGGGGAATGGATTATGAATGAAAGGAAACCTGTGTTTGGTTAGAGGGTATGGGAGAGTAATTAATTGGGAATGGGAAAAGTAAATAGAAGAAATATGTGGAAAATGTCTTTTATGCCCTTATAGAGTAAATATTAAATAAATAAATATATTAGCCAATAATATTATTTTATTTGTAATATGTTGTCATTATTGTTATAATTATTTTTTATAATTAATTTTACAATTAATCTTCATTATTAATATTGTTATTTTGTTACAATGTTATCATTTTTTTTTTATTTTAGAATTAATTTAATTTATTATTATTATTATTATTATTATTATTATTATTATTATTATTATTATTATTATTATTATTTTAGAATCAATCTTTTTCATATTTCCATAAATAAAAACCAGAGAAACAAAAGAAAAATAAATCAAGAGAGACTTGATTTTATTTTTCTTGCCAAGGAGCGAGTGCACAAATTCCTCCTTAGTTAAATTTTCCATCTATAGTTGAACCAACAAAACAGAGAACAACATTGAATTCACAACCTAAAAACATCTAAAACCAATACAACCATGCATTCATGAGATCACTTGCTTCAAATCTTCATCATAGTCACTGAGATTGAAATTAATATCAACATCAACAGCCCGGAACTTAATCGCCGCCTGGTCATAAGCCCTGCAATCTCAACAAGTAATTTAAATAAAAAATAAACAAATCCAACCTTGCAACAGCATGAGCAGCGTCGAACCCCCCTGAAACCCCAATACAGACAAGGAAAACACACAGTCAGCTGAGCAGAGATCAGTACATCGATCAAACAAAATCACAAGCTATATAGATTCTCACCCAAATACACTTGTTTCCCACAATCCCTACAAATAAGCACCAAACTCCGATTAAATCAAAAGCACTCGATAAACATCAAAGAGATTTCGAAAGAGAGGCAAAGGAAACAAACCATATATGCGATTCCCAACGCCCAGTGCAACGGTAAAACGTGACCCCATGGTACTGCGAGCTCCTGGACCTCGGTCCCCACCTACTCTTCTTCACCTGCACCTACGGCAGCCGCTACTGTGACACCATCCCACCAATGCTAGGTGGAAGAAACCTCGAATCAGTCCATGGCGGCTTCACCGCCGCAGAGTCCCCAGCTACCAGTACTGGTGGACAGCTTTCTATCACAGACCGACCGCGGCGCTTTCTCTAGAGGTTTCTCTCACGGACCAAAGGAAGAGGAAAGGAGAAGACAAATGCTGGATGGAAAAAATTTTAAAGCCAAAGGTAAAATAGATATTTTACCATCCGGATTGGTCATTCCTTAAGAAATTGGGCTGAATGGTAATCAACCTTCTCCCCTTATCTCCCTTATCTCATTCAAACCTCCCACATTCCCATATCTTGCAACCAAACACTGCATTGGCCCCATTCCCAGTCCAAACCTTGCAAACAAACAACCCCTTATAATTAAAATACTGATACACACTCTGTCCCACTTGCATGAAGCTTGCTCAATATGAAAGATTCATTGGCGCCTAATCGAGCAAGGACATAACCCACCAATGTCGAGGGGCATTGCATCCCTCACTTAGCACTCATGTATCCGGTACGCCTTAGAGATACCAAAGTCATTTTATTTGCACTAGTGCAACTATGAGGCCAATTTGGAAATTATAAAATTGGATTTTATTAATTCACAAGCAAAATATATATAATTCTTTTTATACCTTATCCAGCTAACTAAAGCCTTTTGTTCTATTTAAAAATGCACCAATATATATATATATATATATATATATATATATATATATTGGATAACAAATTCATGACAATAAGCACAATGGTCTGTTTTTTTTTTTTTTTTCCCCCCCTATTTCCCAAGTCCGATGTGAAAACATTAAGACCGCTGAAACATGCAACGGTCCTGTTGCTTTGAATTAATACGCCGACATGCCACCAACGATGACTACTCACTCGGGCATGACCCTTCTCAGCGCGTGCGGGAGTCGACCATTACGCGGGCGTCAACGCGGTACCGACTCCTGTGCTCATCCAAGCGCTGCGTATTTAATAAAATATTTACTTAAGAGTTATCCTTCTTGGTGTTCTTTGAAGGACCACCAACTGATTGATGGTGTTCCTTGGAGAAAGCATTAGAATATCATATGACAGTTACATCCCATGCATGCATTTGCTCCTCTTGAGGGGACCATCTTGTACCTTTATGACCATCCAACCTACCTTGATTTCTTGATTGTGACTTGCGAGATTTTCTTTCATCTTGGTTAGATGTATGAATTCAAGTTGAGATTTTATGCAGCTAGTTTTAGATGAAAATTAGATTTCAAATTAATTACATCTGGTCAATTAGTTTTTGAAACCCCATCAATTAATGATCTAATTGAAAAAAAAAGGGTTTATTTTTAGAAAAGTAAAAAAAAAAACATGTGGTTTGAAAAACTGTCAAGATGTTAATTTTTTTCATTTTTTGACAAGAGCAAAATCATCCATTCATATAAAAAATCACTATGTCGCATAAAACATGATTTTATAAAATGATTTTATTTGATTTTTGGAATTCAAGTTTTTTTTGTTTAGTGGATTAATTTTGGGAGAGATAAATAAACTTATATATATATATATATATATATATATATATATATATATATATATATATATATATATATATATATAATGGCTTGATAACAGTTTTTCCCTTATTTGCAAGTCTGGAAAACCACACATCATAAAATAATAAAAAAAATCTTCATTATTTATTTTGCAAAACTCAAAAACCACCAAGATTTTTTTTTATTTTACTTTTTCCTTTTTTTTTTTAATTACTTTAGATACTAAATATAGTTGATCCAACTTAAAAAAAAAAAACTTCTAGAACTATGAAGATAAATCAATGGCCATACTTTTTTTTGTTTTAAATTAAGTAAAGGAAGAAGACAAAATTGTCTTAAAAATTTAATCTTTCAACAGGAGAGGACATATCTTAAAAGAAAATGTTGAATGCATCTTTCAATATGGGAATAATAAAATTATTCTCTAACATTTGGGTAAGATGGGAAAAGGGTGTTTTCATTCATGAATGTTGCTAAATATGATGGTAAGTGGCCTTATGATGATGACTAAATGAGGAGGAAGATGGTACTAGAAAATCATTGACTTGATGTGTGGGATAAGAAATATGTGATGAACGTACAAGTGAGGGCCTACAGGGAATGATTAGCCACCGTCTCTCATCTAATAATCTTAAGAATTGATGGTCCAGAATCTGCTTCCCTCCTGAAATGATGTATCATGTAGATCCAATCCTCGGTCTTGAATCATTGAATGAGAACAGTTCAGCATTGGGATTTCTGTGGCAGAGGCAGAGCCCCTACATTTTTTCCCTTCAAAAATTATAAAAAAAAAATCTTATAAAATCTTTCTACAATGCACATATATATACCATTTGATTTTTACTAAATTACAGACAAAGACATTGGCCTAATTTTTTTTTAAAATTTTAAATTTTTATTTTTATTTTTTTGGAAGAAAGATTTATGACTTTTTATAAGGTTCTAGAGCAATATCCACGTGGCCCATTTCTTTACATGTACATCATTATAAAATACCAAGTTACATTGATATGCTCCTATAAAATTTCTATAAAACTGGAGATTCTTTTATGTACTTCAATTTCAATCATGTGTACTTTCACTTAGATCTTTTAGAGATTCACTTCAAAGCTTTAAAAATTTTATACTAAATTTTTTTTAATGCATATATTTATATAATTTTATGTTTCTACCCTAGTCAAATTATTTAAATAAAATTAAAAATTGAGGCATAATACTAATATATCCATCTAATTTTTCTTCCCTAATCTGTATGCAGAGTTATTTGTAGTAAATTATCAATATGGTTTTGCTAATATACGCCACTAATTTTTTATTTTTATATTTAATGTACTTTAAGTTATTGAACATAGTAAGTTGCTTTATTACTATTTAGATTTTTTTTTTTTTTTAACAAACATAGCCACACAAAGTTGTAAACATGATTCAAAGAACTTGTGATATATTTAGTAGATGATTTTGCAAACACACACATGAAACATTATAGATGATTCCAAAAAATAATCTTCTAAAAATATATTTCAGCCATACCCATGTAAATTTATAGAGATGATTTCAAAGAAATCTTTTAAATTATCTTTCATACATACCCATCAAAGTTTATCAATATGACTTTCACAAATTTTGACAAAATATAACAAACAACAACCTACAACTTAATCTTGAACTCATGAAAATAAAACATACAAGTTCTTTAAAAAAATTTTAAAAAAAAGTTGACAGTTAAGTTCATTGTTGACAGTTAAGTTCATTAAAGCAATTACATCAACACATAAACATCAATTTTTCAAAACCAAGTTGAAGTTCAAGAAAAATAATTCATAAGTTTTTTAGAAAAAAAATATATATTTAACTTTTTTTTAAATAAAAACCATATAAACAAAATACTAACAATTCCAAACTCCAGCCTCAATTTCATCTTTAAGTGTTATTCAGAAGATTCTTCTCCAAAATCAAGCCGGCGACTTTTGGAGACATCAAATCTTGCCAAGGAGAGATCAAGGCTAAGAGGATAATTCTTCTTCATCATCATCACTTAATAAGGGAGTTAATTATGGGTTATTTGTGTTGGTTTATGAATTTTTGTTGGATTTCTAGATTAATGGCACACTAAACCCCAAGACCACTAGACGTCGGTGAACCATGGGTGTGAAAACTTGTAGCTTGGATGACTTATTTGGTTTTAATGCATTTGATTGGTTTGAGTTTTAATCTATCTTGCTTGCATGCCTTGAAATACATTATGGAGACCTTCGTAATTCTTGTTTGAGTTGTACTTGTAGATGTGGGATGGTCACATGTACTAGATCATGGATAGTTTAAAGGAGGTGTCTTGTATCAGCACACCGAGAGATTCGGGTGTTAGTAGCCCTCCGAATAGGTTTAATCCTATTTAAAGATTTCCCTGAGCATATTGAAATCGCATGAGTATTTAATCCGGAAGAGATTTTGATCAATACTTGTATGGGATTAGGGATTAATCAACACGGGATTTGGGCTTAATCTACTTAAGAAATCTCTCGGCCCAAACCATAATTGCGGCACTTTACTATTTATCCGGATCTCAATTTTACTCCCAAGGAGATCCACATCTGTGGTCTCCTTCTCCCATTTTTTTAGTACCTTCATCTTCGTTATAAGGCTATTGACACACCCCTTGCAAGTGCGTACCGCAAGTGCACAGGTTGTCGTAGTAATAAAATTACCCTGGTGAGTGGGTAGTCGTATCCACAGGGAATAGAGATTCAAGACACGAGACTTCACTATTTAGCTAAATGGTGAGCGGTGAGTGTGAAGAGAATCGATGAGTGAGTGTAAAAGCAATTATAAAGAGCAAGAAATAAAATAGAAATATGGAAGGTAAGAGAGTGCAAGTAGGAGTAAATACAGAAGGATAAGCAATGAGTAAAGTTGGGTACTCGGACAAGCTACCCCTAGGACTTATGCTTCTAGTGTAAGACAATGCTATTATACTCTCCTATTGATGTTAATTGAGTCGAGGAAGTCCTTAAACAAACAGTCCTAAACCTAAGGTCAACCGTGACTAACCCTGACACTATGCCCCGGCATTAGGTTTTCACTACGACCATTGACACTCGTTGACATATCAACTAAGCCCTAGGGAAGTCCGTCATCCTAAGTTTCACACTACGTCGGATTGCTTTAAGTTCTACGGATTCCTAGTGATAAACCCTGTTCCTATGTATAGTTCTAACCCTTTGGTCCAGGTGGAAGAACACTAGTTTAAATTAAGCCCCAGCACTAAGATTCACTTCAACCCTTCACGCTGTTGCTCGCGCAACTAAGCCCCATGGGAGTTTATCTCCTAGCACTTCACTATATTTTGACTGCTAAGAAATCATAGAACACGGAGGTAGGGAAAATCACACCAGAGGGGAAAGAGGGCGTTTCGCTACCTCACGACTCACCCTCTCAACCCTCTTCAATCCTAAGTAGTCTAACCCTATAAGAGTTGTCACACCTCTAAAGAATAACCTAGATTGTTCTTAACCCTAGTGTCACGGCTAAGGGAAAACAATTACAAGATGCAATTAAGATAGAAACTCAATTTTATTCATCAATAATGGAAAAACATAATAACAATGTCAAAGAAATATAATAATCCTAAGGTTTACAAGTCCGAATACCCACAAGGAGTTTAGCTCCTCATAGAGCTATACAAATCCATCAAAAATATAAAAAGGAATACAAATTGAAAGCATAGATGAAAAACACCCTTGCGTATGGTGTGGTCGTGGTCTTGTGCGGCCTCCGGCGTTGGTGACGATGCTGAAGACGCGCTCCAATCCTCCACAAAGTCCTCTCCGAAACCCTAATCGCAACCCTCCAGAAGTTGGAAGAAAAGATTGGCAAAAAGATGTAGAAAAAGTCTCCAAAACGGGCTTTTATAACGTTGAGTCGCGGCTTTAAATCAGCTGAATCGGGATTTCACATGGTCATGTGGAAATTCCACATGACCGTGTGAAATTTCTGGAATCTGATTTTCTGCAAACAGTGAACAGTAACTTGCTACATTACTTTTGCTATAGTATCTTGCTACAGTGCTTTGCCGAAATGCCCCCGAATTCATCGTTCTTCATCGAGGCCATTGAATTGGGCACACAATCAACGGTAGACTGTGCCGATTGCTTCAAATCTCCTTATTAGTGAAGTTCTCCTATGCTAACACGGCCCAGACTCATTGTGAATGTGACTGCCTTTGTGCCCCTCCAAAGGAGGTTGGCACACACCCACAAGTCTAGATCCGTGCCTTGTTCCTTACTTAGCTCGAAAACTTCCCAACAATGGCAAACACAATCTAACTTCGCTCATTTTCTCTAAATTAGCTCCACAAAACTACAATGCACAAAAACACACGAATGCACACAATTTAGTGATAAAACCTGGTAAAATTAATGTTCATTGTAAGATAATAATACTTTGCATTATTATAATACAAGCACTTATTAGCCATCTTGAATCATTTTCTTAGTTAGCTAAGTTTTCAATTAGTTTGCTTAATTTTGCATCTCAAAGCCTTTTATGAGGTTTGAAAGTAGTTGAAAAAGGAGTAATAGTAGATTATTTGCCCCGAGGAATACGATCTTCGTGCTTGAGCACAAGGTATTACTTGATGATCACATACACTTGGGGAAGAATCCATCACTAAACATGCACCAAATCTATCAAATCATGGAAGAACAAAAATGATAGATGCAAGATGATCATCAACTTATTCAAGTGAACTTACACTACAACTATAACAGAATAGACTAAACTAAGAAGAAAACAAATCAAATGAACGCTTAGATTGCCTCCCAAAAAGCACTTGATTTGCGTCACTAGCTTAACGCGCGTACATCTTCTTTACCTTATGGAGGCTTGAAAAGGGTGTGCCCCTTCCTAGTATAGTTTGCATAGCTACTTCCCATAAACACAATGTTATCCTGTGGGGAATGCACTTTTGTTGGAGGCTTGAACAATATTATTGTAGGCCTCCATAGAAATAATTGGGCTAGGAATTGTTCAAGCTCAACTCAGGTGGGCCATTAGATGGTTTGAGCCTCCCACCCACATCTTCTTAATTCCATTCCCATAACCTCTTTCCTGCATTTTGTTGGTTAATCAATTCCAAGGAAAACTATTTGTTTCATTACCTTGGGGTTTGCTTCTTTTACCTTTCAACTTGAAAGAGATATGGCTTTAACAAACCCTCTTATACAGCTTCCTGTTCATAAGCATGTTGTTCATAACCTAGTATTCCTAAGTTCCTCGCCAATGGTGCCAAAAACTTGATAAGGACTAATATCACCTATGAAACACAAGTGCACGAGCCGATCAAGTAATATAGTGTAGTTAAATGCATGGTCGTTGATCTCTCAAGGAACTAAAAAATACTAGTACTAACGTTGATCCTACTATCTAGCCTAAGGCAAGAGTTGGTGAACAAAGTCAAACAAAGGCAAGAATAATAAAGTCAAACTAATGACGAAAACTGACAAGGGATAAATTAAGCATGAGATAAAGGTGTCCGGGCATAGACTTCCCCTAGGCTTTGTTGGGCCATGGATAATCATTGTATAAATTATTGCAATCTAATTTGACCGCGAGAGTTCCTAAAACTTGTTATCCCATTTCTTAAAGTGAATAGCAACCGGTCCCATACGATGCTAATATAAACAGCCCTATAACCACAACACACTCTATGAACTCTATCTAGAATAAGCAAGCATTTAGAATATAGATAATACTTCTCTCGAAGTAATTACCCATAATCCCATAGGAAGTACAATCCAAATCTCTTCATGAAACTACTCCCTATGATTGCATTACGAATGGAATTCCATACTAATTCACTCAAATTTATTATGGGAGAAGAAATCTCAACTCCAAATTACCCTATCTCTAGGCGAACTCATAATCTCCTTCAATTGCGGCTTGTGTATACTTGGTGGGTCTCTCGACTTGTCACACATGAACATCAAACATGGAGTCATGGCTCCCGTTATAATAGAATCAAAGGCAATATAGACACTTAAATGAATTCTACAATAAAAATATTGCAATTAACAAATTAATATAAAAGTATACAAAATCCACAAAAGGTTATCAAATTGTAAACCCTAGAGTTCGTCTATGACTAAACACCATGAAAATTAGTTCTCCATTATTGGAAAACAACAATCCAATCCAAATGAAATAAAATATATAAAGAGAATAATAAAACTTCCTCAAAGCTCACAATCTCCTTGGATAGATGAAGTTCTTCGAAGATTCCTCTATATCACCGCTAAGATCTCTCCACGAATGGCTTTCTTAAACCTTTATCTAATCTCTCCCTTTCGCTTTCTTCCCCAGAGAAGATATACAATAAAAACCATCCAAATCGCGGCCTAAAGGCCACCAAAGAGTAGAGAAGAAACTTCCCCAAAAGACCTAGCTTTTGGGCTTTTATAACTGAAAAATCAGGGGTTCTTACAGCCATCAGATGTTCTTACGGTTAGATACTTACGGGTATAATAGTATCCATAATAGTGCCAGTAATCTTCTCATGTTAGGCATTACACCTGTAACAATACCCATAATAGTGATTCGCTACAGTATTATAAATAATTCACTGTTATAGTACTCACCCATAATAGTTCTCGTAAGCCTGATCATAAGTCACTTTAAAAACTCTGTGCTTCTTCTAAAATTGGCTTATATCACCTCAAAGTTGTTACTCTTGATCTATATGTCCTCATTCTAGCCTTCATACGAAAAAGCAACGAATTATACACCAAATTCAATCATATATTTAACAATTACATGCAAAGTACCATAAATAATAATAATAATCAAATATGCTTATCATTGCATTACATTCCCCACAACCAAATATACAAATCATTAAGTATTGTTTGTATATATTGTATGATATATACCTATCCTTGATATCATAAGCAAACTTGGCTATTTTGTTGCACCAATTTCTGAAAAAAAAAAAAAAAAGAAATATTGCAGGAAGTTTTTCTTGGATTTAGAAATGACAATAACCAAGCAAAACATGAGATTCCTTAAGCTAAGCTACACTGTCCCATGGCGGAGCTCACAAAGGTGTTTGGGGTGGCTATCGAGGTGGATATCACGGAGGCTACATGACCCTTGTCGTTTTCATAGACAAGATTCCCTGCAATCTCCGAGATCTGATGATTAACATAGGCTTGAAGCATCAAGGACGCAGGCTTGCAGAATGTCGTCATCAACTCACTTGTTGATCCTCCACTAAAGCACAGTCGAACACTTGACCCTGGGAAGGTTTATAAATAATGTCTATGACCAAGACACAGGCTTGAGGAATGTAGTCATCAACTCACCTGTCACCATTTCTCTAGAGTTGGACACATAGCTTCAAAGTGGCCCATGATTGCTGAAGATGCGAGGAAGAAAAAGATAAGATCCAGAAGATCATCTAAGGAAACAAGACCGCTCGTTCATGTGCATTATTCCTTTTCTAAGTCCTACATTGCCTCTTCTAAGCCTCCTTCTTTAAGAGGCTCTCTATCCATTTCAGAGAAAATTATCAACTCAAAAGAAGAACCGAGGAAGATGATTGCAATCAAAATAATTTCAGGCAATGCAAGTTTTAGATCCTTGTCGACCGTGTTGCTGGAGCTGCTCAACGTTGATAGTACCGGCTGTATCACACCATATGATGATTGCTTTCTATTCCCACTTTCTTCCGTGAAAGTTGTCTCCATTTCCTTTGAAAGAGCCTAATCACATTTAATTCCTCGCTGGGACACTATTTAGTAAGCTTATCTCCGTGGACGTTGGAGTTAGGTTTTCACGACTTGGCGGCCGGAAACTAAAATTGGATTCTATTATCCAACATGCCCCTTCATTGTTGGAATTGGGACTCCATAGTTGCAGTTCTAAAACCTCTTGGAGACCTTACTATGTTCAAAAATGGGAGGAATCTTCACTGAAGCACCTGAGGGTTCTAGTGAGATTAAAAAAGCCGATTGTCTTCCCTATGAACATAGTTGTTGATGTAGGAATGCGAAGCTTTGTAGTTTTTCTCGAAGACTCATGAATCCCTATTCTTTGTTCTCAAGTTGTCTAAGATTCTTTGATGAGCTCAAGGATAGCAGTGACCTCATCACTTCCACCTACTAGCCTCCATCCCGACAACCCCAACCAAATCCCTAGAGAAAGCAAATGAAAGGAACCGATGGTCTATCCTCTCATAGCTGATAATTCCGGCAAAGCCGTTGAGCCTCGCTCCTATTTTAATTGATCAACAGAGGGTAGTACTATTCCCCCAATAATTCACAAATTGGGGGCTTTTACCTCTTTGCTCAGTGCTGGTCAGAGCTCCAGGGACTGACTAAGAAGGGTAGTGCCCGTGATCCCAAATGCAAATGCCGAGAAAGAAGAACAACTATTTCATAATAGTTCTCACGTGATTCCCAATAGCATAATACCCGTTCATCTGCCTCGGGATAAGCATATGGGTGACAAAGATGTTCCCTTGTCTGGTCCGATGGTGCGATCGTTCACTGTTGATCCATCTTGTGATCTGGTATCAAAAATCCTTGATGATTTAAGGGAGAGCTCAAAAGTCGTTAATCGGCCTCTGGATAATACCCCACGAGATGAAATCTTGCCTCATGATGTTATATCCAAGGATGAGATAAGCTGGGCCTTTGATAAGAAGATCCCACCACTCCCTCAAGATAAGAATCAATTTGTTGAGATTTTGTTTAAAGCTCCTCAAGATCTAGACTCAACTTTGGATAAGACCCCTACAATCTCTTGTGATAAGGCCATGGCTGATGTTATTTTAACTTCTAAGATCAACAATGTGCCTCGGAGTTAGGTTTTTCCAATAATTACCCCTAGTAATGATAATCTTCCCAAATCAACTAATTTGCCTAGGGATAAGATAATTTCAAACCCTGATTCATACCTAGTGCAAACTAGTGCTTATTCCAATATTGTTATTCTTGAACAGGGTTCTACACCATCACCAAAAACTCTTCCCGTTCATTTGAGATTTCTTCACCCTTCAATGGTGATACCTAATGGATACAAATGGGTAGTCCTACATAGAGGATGGACTCTAATTCCAAGAGTCAATTCAAAGAAATTCAGCTTATAGGAACAGACTCCACTCATCCTTGTTCTTGAAGATCCTTCAAATGAGGAACTCCTGGAATGGTGAGAAGAAGAGGACCAGGTTTCTACGGTAGAAGACTTTGTAAAGGATGGCATTCTTCTGGAAGCAAAGGATACGCTTCCTCAAGTAGACAGAGGAGCCGCCCTATTTGAAGATCCTCCATTGGACACAACTGAAGTCCTAGCCCAAGTAGTAGAAGAAAATATTAGCTAGTCACAGATGGATCAACAGCAGGAGTGCCCACTCGAAACTACCCAAGATACCATTCCAATCAGAAGAAGCGATAAAACCAAGAAACATTCCACTGATTGGAATAAAAAGGTAGGCTTTCTTCCGCAACCTCCTAAATCCTCCAAGAAAATAATCCCAGAAGCTTCAGGAGAAGATACTTCCTCTACCCCTTGCATCTTAAATTCCTGGTCTGATACTCATATTCTTAATTATAGTGCTTCAGGTGGTATTAAATTCTTGGGTTCCCTAAACCATATGTCTAAATGTTTGAACACTATGCGTACTTTAGAACCAAAAAGAGCTTTTCAACCTCTTCCCTTTGTAGAAACCTTACAGTCGGCTACTTAAACTCCCAATCCTTCTCCATGAAAAAGTTGACCTGGAATGTTAGAGATTTGGTAAGACCCTCCAAAAGCTTCCTAGTAAAAGAACTTCTTAGATTGGCAAAGGCAAGTGTAGTATGCCTCCAAGAGACAAAACTTTAAAAAATTCATCAATCCCTCTAGAGATCGATTAGAAACAATCCCTTAGACTCCTATGAATCATTATCCTCTACTAGCTCAGCGGGAGGTGTTTTCTTAGCTTGGGACAGCACCTAGCATAGAATATCCTCGCTACACTTGGGCTCCTTTTTCTATTTCAGTGAAATTCAGTAACAAAGTAGATAACTATGACTAGATTTGCACCACGGTCTATGGACCAAATGACAGAATTCTTAGAAGAGAACTCTAGTCAAAACTTCGACTAATATGAAATCTGGGCTCCTCTCCTTGGGTAATATGTGAGGATTTCAATGTGCTTTTTCACCCTAAGATAAAAATAAAGGTCAAGCTAATTTAGGTGAGATTTTTCTCACTCAAAACTTTTTACAAGACCTTGAATTATTCTATCCACCTTTACATGGTAGAGGGCTCACTTAGACCAAGGGTCAATCAAATCCGTTGTGGGTTTGACTAGAATGTTTTCTAATCTCTCATACCTAGACCTCAATTTTCCCGAGGGCGTTTCACTCCACTATTCCCGGATTTGGATCGGATCATAACATACATTCTAGGATCTTTTGTTTAGAGAAATCTTGGTACTCCAACGACCAGTTGAATTCCCTAATCCGAGACTGATGGTCAGAATCTCACCATGAAGGATATGGCAATTTTATTTTCACAAAAATAAAATTATTCACCTTAAAGATAGATTATGCAAATGGTTTTTAGAGAACTTTAGATCATTCAATATGGTAAAAAATTCCTTACTTCTTGAATTAGACTCCCTAGATACCATCAGTAAAAATAGATCTCTTTCCACTTCAAAATTTTAGTTCCTTTCACAAGAAAGACTGGAACTCTATTCCTTGCACCTCCAAGAGGAAATTCATTGGCTACAACATTCCAGTATTAGGTGGCTTAAAGAAAGGGACTTGAACACCAGATTCTTACACGTTATGACCAATGGTCGATGCAATTTGAATCTCATCCCTAGAATTAGTCATAATGGGAACTAGATTGAAGGGGATCAAGAGCTGGGTAGGATCTTTACAAATCATTTTCAACTACTACTTAGTTGCCCTAGATCCATCATTAATTGGCAAGCTTTGTTTGCCCATAAGGAGAGAATTTACCTCTCTCCTCTTGAAAGCCCATTTACCTTAGAGGAAGTCAAACAAACTATCTTTGATTTAGATGCTGACAAGGCCCCGAGAACAAATGGATTTCCTATCTTCTTCTTCTAAGGACACTGGTCCCTGATCCAAAGGGACATCCTTAAGTTGTGTATGGATTTTTATGATGGAAAAGCCAACCTAGAATGCCTTAACTAGGTCAATTTAATCCTTATCACTAAAAGTAATTCCTTTGAGCTCATATCAGATTTTTGGCCAATCAGTCTCATTAACTACTCTTGCAAAATCATTTCCAAACAAATAGCCAACAGATTGAGCTGTGTTATTAATGACCTAGTGGATGATACACAATTAGAGTTCATTAAAGGTAGATGCATCTTAGATAACATAATTGCAGCACAAGAAATAATCTTTAGTCTCCAAAAATGCAAATTACCTGGATTAGCCTTCAAGGTAGATTTTTCCAAAGCCTTTAACTCCCTAGAATGGAATTTTCTCCTTGAAATTTTAGTTGCAAGGGGGTTTGGCCCCCATTAAATCCCATGGATCTAAACCATTCTCTCATCAACCAAATGTCGGATCCTCTTTAATGGCTCATTGCATGGTTACATCCATTGCAAACAAGGTCTACAGCAAGGAGACTCTCTGTCTCCTCTACTTTTTGTACTTGCTTCAGATACATTAAGTGCAATGTTCACACATGCACTCTGCTCTCGGACCCTCTTATGAGTCTCCTTTGGAAGCCTTCAGAACATCAATCACCTGTAATATACGGATGATCTAATCATTTTCTCCACAGGGGGAAGGAAAACCTTCATGTCATCAAACTTATTTTCTACCTGTTTGAAGGCTCTTTTGGTCTCACAATTAACTTTACCAAAAGTTGCATATTTTCCACCATCTTTGGTTTCCAACCACATGAATCCTTGGCAGCTATACTTAACTACACAAGGTATTGCCTCCCCCTAACCTACCTAGGGGTTCCAATTTCGGGGAAAAGATTGAGATAACAAGATTGGTTGAAACTCATTCTATTGGTATGTGCTAGACTTACCTCTTAGAAAGTGAACTACCTCTCACTAAGCGGTCGACTCACCCTCCTTAACTCGGCCCTTTCTTCTATTCCAACCTATTGGATGTCCATTTTTAAATTACTAGTCTTTGTTTTTAAAGAGATGGACTGGATTCGTATAGACTTTCTTTGGAAACGACCTAGGTTGGGTTCAAAAGAAGTTCAATTAGTTTCTTGGAACAGGATTTACATAACCCGTAAGATAGGTGGTTGGGGTATCCTTAATCATCAAGATTTTAACAAAGCACTCCTGGTCAAGTGGTGGTGGAGGATCATCTCAGAGGATAAAAGTTGTCGACTTAAAATCATCATAACTACCTAAATGGACAATCCCAAGAACCTTTGTTTCATATTCCACTTAGAAACAAATCCTTCTTCTAGGCAAGAGTCATACCCATTCTACCTCTTTTCATATTTTGCTCTTGAAAGATAGTTAAAAATTGAATTTCTACTCTGTTTTGGCATAACAGATGGTTAGACGGTAGAGCCCTAAAGATTTATGGCCTGATCTATTAGAGGATTGCAATATCTCCTAGTCTTCTTTAAGAGATTTTTCCTCATAACTTCATTATCCTGAGAGAATTTTCCATTCAACTATCCTGATAAAATTTCACCCCTCCTAATAGCAATCCCGGATCTTCTTGATGATCAAGAAGATGTGAGAATTTATACCCTATAAAGTAACAGGATTTTTTTAGTTAAATCCTTCTATCATTTCCTGGCGGATGATGGCATTCGCAGTGTACTGTATCCTTTTTTTTTTTTTTGGAAAATTGGATATCCCAATAAAATAACACTCTTCTGTTGGCTTGCCTGGGATGATAAAATTCTAATCCTCACTAATTTAGCCAAAAAAAAGGCTGTAACTTCCAATGTGCAACAGAAACTTGTGTTCTTTTCCATAGGTGCCTAGAATCGGCGGATCATCTCTTACTAAAATGTGATTTACTGATCGCATTTGGCATTTCTTCAAACATACTTTGGGATTGTTCTCGCATCCCCATTCCATCTATGAAATCTGGACTACTTGGATCCCTTTATTACATACCCAAAATCTTCTGTTCTGGGACTTTCTCGTGCGGGCCATTTTCTCGTGTGGGCCATTTTCTGAAATCTTCTGTTCTATGACATCACCCACTACCAAGGAGTGATCCACTCCCGTCTTCAACTTTGGAAGGCCTCGGATGCCAGACGGTGGACCTCGCATTCTAAGCTTCTCTTTCTTTTGTTTCTTGGTTACTTGTTTAGTTGGGTGCATCATCCCTAGTGATTGCACTTTATCTTTTTTCTGGTTTGTAGTTGTGTCTGTCTCTTTTTCTTTATTTTTTCCCGTTTCTTTTTCTGGTGTGCTTGTACTGTTTTACTTACTAATAAATCGGTGGTTTATCCATTTTATTGAAAACAAAAACAAAAAACAATCACCATGCTAGATTAACTTGCTTATAATTAGAACAAGTCATACAAAATTAACTTTAATGAATATTTATTATTATAGATGTTTTATCAGATATTTTCTCTCTGGGGATATTTTATTTAATACACACACGTTTAACTATGTTCCATTTTGGTGTTTTTGCTTATTTTATATAATTAAATGGATTTATGGGGTATGAGTAATTTCATCAACATAGTTAAAACTATAAATGAATAAAAATAAGCCACATGGTTTCCAAATTGATTTGACAAATCAGTGGAATAAAGATAATGAAGACTGAATTAATATGTTAGATTAATTGTCAACATCCTCATTTTTTATTTGGTTGCAACTATATTAATAAAAATTCATTTTATACTTACATACGTAGAAGTTATAGATTTATTAAAGAGATATTGAACAAAAATTCTTCTTGATGTTAAAAGAATTTAGAATAATAAAAAACAACCTTAATTTAATTTTGTCATAAGTCACACACTATAGACATCATTTGCAGCCAACAAGAGGGAAGGAAGGTTAATTTTTTTTTTTTTTTTTTTTTTTTGATAAATCACTAAAGTTTGGTTAAATATCAGTTTGATCACTGAATTTTGATTTGTTTCAAAATGCTCACTAAAGTTACTAATCATTTCATTAATATGTCACCTGATGGATTAACACCTTCATTAGCTGACGTGGAGTCTAGTCAGCGCACAGGTGGAGGCCTCCACGTCAGCTAATAAAGATATTAATCCATCAGATGACTTGTCGATGAAATGATTAGTAACTTCAGTGAGCATTTTGAAACAAATCAAAATTCAATGATCAAACTGATATTTGACTAAACTTCAGTGATTTATCAAAAAAATTAACCAGGGAAGGACATCTACATAGGAGGAGGTTTGTATATTGTTTTTTTTATAATCCGTGCTCATAATTATGGAAGTAGACTAAATGCAGAAAATGTTTAATTATTCGCGGCAGACAATTCATTTTCATTTCCACAAGATTTGGGAGATATTGAGATATTTAGCCAGAGATCTTGTTATGCTTCATTTTCATCAAACAAGATATGAAGCATATAAAAAATCTTTAAGATACTATATTCCCTAAAAGTAATTGTTCTGTTTCTTTATTATATATTTTCTAAGTTATTTAAGTCTTAATGTACATTATTTTTAGGGATATGTCTTCTTGTAATTTATATTTAATACAGTATGTAAAATATAATTAAGTTTATGTAATTAAATTAACACATTCTAATAAATAAATATATAAATCTATTAAGCTAGCATAATAAAAAGCTATTTTTGATTGCCGTTAGAAAGTGTCACTTAAGATATTGTATAATAAAAAATAAAAATTATGGTTTAAAAGCCTAATTAATAATATTATAATTTATTTGAAAATATAAATGAGGTAGAAAGATGTCTATGTTAATTATATGGCAAAGACATTGGGAATTTTAGAGTAGTCAAGATCTCTTAATGAATGAGCTTTTTTAAAATATTGCCTTTTCACAAAATAAAGCAATTGTCTTTGCTAAATTATGGGAATGGTATGAATTCAATTACTCTGTCAAATATGTACACAAGCCAAGCAATATACACTGCCTTTTCCTAGAAGCATTTATCCGTTCAACTGCAATTTTTGATCTAGTCCACACTGATACATGGGGTCCCTATCACACTTCAACACAAAAAGGCTATAGATATTTTCTAACCGTAGTAGATGATTTTAGTAGAGTTACTTGGACTTTTCTCCTTACAACTAAAAATGATGTTATGTCTATTTTGAGGAATTTTATCTTGATGGTAGAAACACAATTTCAAACTAGAGTTAAGCAATTTAGATTAGATGATGAAATGGAGTTAGGAAGTGGAACATCTTTGAAGTCATTCTTTCCTGAAAAAGGAATTATCCACCAAACTACCTATGTACATACTCCTCAACAAAATGGAGTTGTTGAGAGGAAACATAAGCATCTTTTAGAAACCTCTAGAGCTCATCTTTTCCAATCTAACTTGCCACTAAAATTCTGGGGTGGATGCATTTTAACAGCCACTCTAAAATTTTAAATAACAAAACCCCTTTTAAAATGCTTTTTGGTAGACAACCTGAGTTACAACACCTAAAAGCCTTTGTTGTTTGTGCTTTGTGACTAATACAGAAAAACATAGAGACAAATTCCAACCCCAGAGCATTTCCTTCAATTTTCCTTTGGTATTCATTTGGCAAAAAGAGGTACAAAGTTCTCATCCTTCATACTCAACAAGTAGTTGTCTCACACAATGTTATTTTTCATGAGACAATTTTTCCTTTTCATTCCAAATTTCAAACTCTCAACTCATCCTTTCACTTGCCAAGTGCAGTGCAAGAAAAGACAAATGTTGAATTTTTTTATAATCATTCACTCAATGTTCCTTCCATCGTTACTCCACTAAATAATATTCCATCTGCCAGTCTTACTGAGGCTTTAATTTCCAGAAAATCAAGTAGAGTACATAAAACTCCTTCCTATCTCAAGGATTTTATTTGCAACAATGCCAAAGCTAGTTTTGAACACAATCATAATTTTTCTTCTTGTTCAACCAATTGTTCTCATACAGTTACAAATTGTTTTCTACTTCCTGAACATGTTGGTTTTTCTAGTCTACAATACCAAAATTAGAAAATGCTTGCACTACTAACAAAATTACATGAGCCACAAACTTATGAAGAGGCTTCAATTGATTGAAATTGGCAAGTAGCTATGCAAAAGGAGTTTGAAGCTCTTGAAGCCAATAAAACCTAGGAGATTGTTCCTTTTCCTAAAGGAAATAAACCCATTAGTTACAAATGGGTGTTCAAAATCAAATATAGAGCAGATGGGAGTCTGGAGAGACATAAAACCAGGTTGGCAGTAAAGGGGTTTACACAAAAGAAGGGAACTGATTACAATGAAACCTTCTCACCAATGGTAAAGATGACAATAGTAAGGAGTCTTATAGCAGTGGCAGTAAAGAAGAAATGGAGTCTCTTTCAGTTGAATGTAAACAATACCTTTCTCCATGGAGAATTATATAAGGATATTTATATGAAGACTCCTCCAGGATTGACAGCTGATGATCCAAACAAGGTTTGTAGATCAAAAAAATCACTCTGTGGTCTGAAATAGGCCTCAAGGCAATTGTACTCCAAATTATTTGATGCTTTGAGATCAAAGGGCTATCAAAACCCAAAGAATAATTATTCCCTATTCTACAAGCAAACTAATGACCAAATTATATTCCTTGCTATCTATGTAGATGATATTCTTATGACTGGCCACAATGAAACAGACATGGCTAGTTTGAAAGTTTTCCTTAATCAATTCAAAATCAAAGACCTGGGTTTGTTGCATTATTTTTTAGGTGTTGAAGCAATTAAAGAAGGAGATAATCTCATTTTGACTCAAAGGAAATTCACTATGGATTTATTGACAGAATTCAAATGTGATACACTGTCTACAGTTTCAAGTCCTATATTATTTGGACTAAAATTAACCCTTCACAACCTCTCAATGACCCCACAGTATATAGAAGGTGAATTGGAAAATTGAATCGCCTAACTTCCACTTGACAAGATTTGAGTTTCTTTGTTCAACTTTTGAGTCAATTTATGGGAAATCCTCATATTACTCACATGGAGGCTGCTATACATGTATTGAGATACTTGAAAAACAATCCAAGCTAGGGAATTCTTATGAGTCCTAGTACAAATTATCAACTCCAGGCATTCTGTGATTCAGACTGGGCATCTTGCTCAGTGGTTTTTACATCACTCTAGGAGGTTCACCAATATCTTGGAAATCTAAAAAGCAAGGTACAATTACTCTAGCATCTACTGAAGAAGAGTACAGGTCAATGCGAAAAGTATGTGCAGAATTAGCTTGGCTCATGTGTCTGATTCAAGAGTTCCTTCAAAGTTTCAACTTGCAGACATATTCACTAAGGCCCTTCCTAGTCCACAGCATCAATATCTTTTATCCAAGTTGGGAGTGTCCTAACACACCCACCAACTTAAGAGGAGGGGTGGTGAAGTTCTATGTTTTATTTTAATAAAGAAGGAAGAAAGATTTCATACTTTGTTTTTCAGAAAATGAACAGAAAAAGATCGTTCTCTGTTTTCTGAAAGTTAAAGGAAGAAGAAGTTGCCATGTCAGCAGCCAGTTCAGTAGTTAGTTATAACTATCTCCAGCTCATCAATTAGTTACAATGGTATGAAGCCAGCTCAGCAATAAGTGTTTGAGTTGGATGTTATTACAGTGAACACATGTCATTTATCCATTGGATGTATAAACATTTTGTTATGCCACGTAGGCATTCTGTTGGGGTTGTTAGAACACGTCAGCAAGGTGTTCTCAAACACCATAAATACAGAGAACATTTGATAAGTGCTCGTGTTACTGTGTTACATTGAGCATTACTTTTATCAGGTTTTATCATTAAATTGTGTGCATTTGTGTATTCTTGTGTATTGTAGGGTTGTAGAGCTAGTTTGGAGAAAAAGAGCAAAGTTAGATCGTGTACGTCGTTGTTGGGGAATTCTCAGACCAAGCCAGGAACAAAGCACGAGTCTAGACTTGTGGGTGTGTGCCAACCTCCTTTGTTGGGGCACAAAGGCAGTCACATTCACAACGAGTTTAACTCGTGTAGCATAGGAGAATTTCACCAAGAAGGAGGATTGAAGCAATCGACATGATCTACCGGTGATTGTGTGGCCAATTCAATGGCCTCGATGAAGAATGATAAATTCGGGAGCATTTTGTCGAGAGTACTGTAGCAAGTTATTGTAGCAAAAGCTGTAGCAAGTTACTATTCATTGTTTGCCGAAATTCAGCAAAACAAAAGCTTCACACAGGCATGTGGAAATTCCACACGGCCGTGTGAAATCCCAATTTTAGCCGATTTGAAGCCGCGACTCAACACTATTTAAAGGCCCTTTTGGGACTTTTTCTGGATCTTTTCGGCCATCTTCTGGAGAGTCACGGCTAGGGTTTGGAAAGGACTTTGTGGAGGTTGGAGCTCGCCATCGGCATCGACATCGAAGCCCGGCGGCCACACAAGACCACGGCCACGCTATACAAGGGGGTTTTCATCTATGTTTTTGATTTGTATTCATTCATATACATTGATGGATTTGTATAGCTCTATGAGGAGCTAAACCCCTTGTGGGTATCCGGACTTGTAAACCCTAGGATGATTATGCTTTTGTAACATGTTATTATGCTTTCTTTATTGATGAATTTAATGGAGTTCCAATCATAATTGCATATTGTATTGATTTTCTCTTAGCCGTGACACTAGGGTTGAGAATCGTCTAGGTTATCCTTTGGAGGTGTGACAACTCCTATAGGGTTAGACTACTTGAGATTAGAGAGGGTTGAGAGGGTGAGTCGTGAGGTAGCGAAACGTCTCCTTTCCCCTCCAGTGTGATTTTTCCTACCTCCGTGTTCCATGAGTTTTTAGCGGTCGAGATAAAGCGAAGTGCTAGGAGATGAACTCCCCTAGGGGCTTAGTTGCGTGAGCAACAGAGTGAAGGGTTGTAGTGAATCCTAGTGCTGAGGCTTAATTGAGACTAAGGTTCTTTCACCTGGACCAAAGGGTTAGAGCTATACATAGGAACAAGGCCTTTCACAAGGAATCCCTAGAACTTAAAGCAATCCCGCATAGTGTGAGGCTTAGGAAGATGGACTCCCCTAGGACTTAGTTAACAGGTCAACAAGAGTTAAAGGTCGTAGTGAAACCTAATGCCGAGGCATAATAATTGGGATTAGTTACGGTTGACCTTAGGTTTGGGATCGTGTATTTAAGGATATCCTCGACTCATTAAATATCAATAGGAGAGTATAACAGTATTTTCTTGCACTAGAAGCATTAATCCTAGGGGTAGCTTGTCCAGGTACCCTATCTCACTCATTGATTGTCCTTCTCTCACTTTTTGCATGTATTCTCCCGTTTTCCATACTTCTCTTTTATTTCTTGTTTCTTTTAATTACTCTTGCATACACACACTGATTCTGTTTTCACTCTCCATACATCGCACTAGCTAAATAGCAAACGCTTGTGTCTTTGATTCATACTCCCTGTGGATTCGACTACCCTTTCACCAGGGTACTATTATTACTACGACAACCCGTGCACTTTTGGGACCCTGCCAACATTGTACTAAAAAATAACTTTGAATTCTCAATCAAAATTTATCTCTCTTTCTTCCAATCTCTCATTCTCTGATTTCTCTTTGGATTTTGGTCTGTTTGTGGCTTTGATCTGAATCTAGGATTGAAGATCGAGGCATTATAGAGTTGCTGATTTGAAGTTGTTTTTATGGAGTTGATCTGAGCTTCAAATCTCTGGAGGTTGTCAATCTGTGCTTTCACTTTGATTGCTGGAAGACTAGTAAAATAGAGTGAGTTTTTCTTATCAATCTCACAGGTGGCACTTGATGCTAATGTAATTGCTCCTTTGATTGTTGCAGGAAACATGTAAGCAACCCAACAAACACGACGAGAATTTTCAGATAGGATAAGACATCTAGTAACTAATAGCCATATCTTTGAAAGGTAAGGTTGACATGAAAAAGGAAAAGAAATTGTTACTAAGCAACATCACCTAGATGAGATTCAATGCTGTGAGAATATGCCCAATTCTAATCGATAGGTTGACAATAATTTTTAATGAAATAATGGCATTATCATAAGTAGAAAACTCGCGATAGTTCAAAAGTAACATACGAGGCTCTTTGGTAGAGTAACTCAATACTGGTTTGAAAATCAAGCTATGGGGTAGTTAGGGAGTATTAGAGCTTAATTCATTTCTTAAACTGTCTGAGTAGAAGAAAGGGTTTTCACATTTAAAAACTTTATTGACTTATTGGCTTGGCTAAAAGATTCCATGTAACAAAAACTAATTTTTTTTTTTTTTTTTTTAAAGTAGTGACATGGCATTGTATCTGCAAACGAGCTAAGTCAAGCCAAGCTTGGCATGCTCAAGCTTGGCTCGGCACTATTTTAACCAAGCCCAAGCCCAGCTCGAGCCTTTTTTAATCAAGCCTGAGATGAGCTCGAGCTTTCTTCAACCGAGCCCAAGCCGAGCTCGGGCCTACTCCGAGCTTTATGAAATTCCAAGGCTCATACTCAGCTCATTAGCTTGATAAAACTCGGTTATTTTTTCATAAATAATACATTATTAAAATAATATTAAACCTTCTTATAATAAAAATTAAAAATTAATCTTATGTTTTACTTAAATTTATACTATTTTTTTTGTTGTAATGGATTATTATTAATGATCCCATAAAAAAACCATTTAAAATTACTGTAAATGATTCTATAAGTGTTTTATATAAATGAGCTTATTAATGATATTATAAACAATTTTAGTAAGGATTCTTATAAATGAGCTTGTTGATAATTATGTAAATGAGCATCTTAACAATTCTTATGCACGATCTTTTAATAATATTATAAATGAGTTGTTCATGAGCCTTAACAAGCCAAGTTTAGTAGTGTTCAAACTCAACTTCTTTACCTCATGAATTTAGAAATTGTATTTGAAAATCACTCATTTACCTTAATAAGCAAGTATAGTTGAGACCTTAATGAGTTGAGCCTTCGAGCTTTCAACGAATGTATCAGTTCATCCCTACTTGAGAAAAAAAACACACATTTAACAGGCTCGTTTAGTGGCCTTGCAAGTAGGCTCATTATCAAATTTGTTTAACATATTCATTAGTAAGCCAGTGAGCAAGCTTTTACGTAAGCTTGTGAGCAAGCCCGTTTCACATTAATTATTCGAGCTTAAAAGTCAAGCTCGAGCTCAGGTTCATCTCTTAATGAATGAGCTTTTTTCAAATCAAGCATCAAGTAGCTTGCAATCAAATTGGTTCATTTGCAGCCATGCCATCTTGCTAATTTTTTTTAAAATAATATAGATAAAAGTGGAATGATGCATTAAAATACAGTGCTAAAATTAGTGTTAATCCTTCTATGAATATATATTAATATAGTATATATGTGTAATTTAAATATTTTAGATGGGTATACAAACGAAAGCAACCTACAAGATATATAATGTTTCGCTCAATTAAAATATATGCACCTGGAATTTTATAAATAAAGTAGGACTATCAAGTTGGGTTACTCAAACCAAACCTCATGCAAGATCAAAACTGCAGCGTTGGAAGCCAGCATGTTTGCCTTCCAAAACTGCATGCAAGCATGACCAAAGTGCATGCAACCCAGGATTATTATTTAATTAATTTAGTTAAATATTTAAGTGAATAGCGTTGAATTTGCCTTCAAAATTTTCAACCAGTATGTTTCACATAGAATTAATTTATAGTCTGCATATTAAATTCTAATTACTAAAGTGAAATAAGAATTTTGGCTTCACCTCAAGGAAGTGTTTAATTTAGGGATGATTTGAAATTATGCTAAAAAAGTCCTCAAATAAAAAATTACAAGGAAGGCATGTCAATTGCATTTTCTTGTTCTTGAAATTTCAATTCATAAATTATATCTATATACGTAACATCTACTCAACAAGAGAGAGAACTCATTTAGCTCAACTAATTGCCCTATTTTTTAAGACACTTAATTAAGAAGTGAGTATAAAATTCTAGATGAGAATTACGTATAAAACTCTTTGAACTCACAGTCTTATTCATTCCCAATATATTTTCTATTCATTTAATCTTTAGTGCCATAATAGCTACAATATTATTTTGATTTATTATATTAAAATTATTTCACCAACAACCTCTTAGTATATTAGCAATAAGTCTCTTATGTAAAATGTTCATATTTATTGAAAGGGTAAGGTTTAAAACCTAACACACGCAAAATGAAAGCACAGGTGCATTAAAGAATTAACTCCATCCTTTCACACATGGCTCTAACATTTACATTTCATCATTATATACACACACATATATATATATATATATATATATATATATATATATATATATATATATATATATATATATAACCTCACATTTTTAATAGTATTCTCATTTGACGGAGTCAATAGGTTGCTTCAATATTAATTAATCATTGATGCACCCACATGCTTAAATGTGAATGATAGAGAACTCCACATAGGGAGGAGATAGGTTTCTTTATTTGTCTTTTTTTTATTTTTTTTCTTTTAATCTAGCCTTTGAACTGCCATCTCAAAGTAATAGTCATGCACAATAGAACGTGGCTCTGAATTCAAATCTTAAAAAGTGGAGAATGGCTTCCAAGTCATCTAAGGCTTTGCAACTAAGACTATTATTTTCATGCAATGCCCCCCTGGCATGACACTGACCTTAATGTTATAAAATGACATTGACGAATATTGAAGCATTCCATTTAACACATTGGCATTGGCATGGTTTTTAATTGATCTAGAAGGGGATCCATTTGAATTGACCATCTATCAAAAACTACACCACTTGAGAAATGAGAGTGTGAAAACTTAGAAGGTAGAATGTCTTGAATGCATGACATCAAAATCCACATTAGCATCTTTTCCAAAAGAAGAGAGAGTTCTATTTGGCATCTCCTTCCACCACCGTTGCTATTTTTTAGTTTATTTTATTATCGAATTATTTGATTCCATTTAAACTTGATTTCATTTGATATAAGGCTTTTACTTACATAGTTTTCTCCTCAAGAATGATTATGATGATATTACTTAGCATCTTCTCTTTTATCTCTCAACCTATTTACTTTTTTTGTTAATATAAATTGAGTGAATTCTCTTATTCCCATGGAAATATAGTGAGATATATTGTTTTTAAAATTTTAGTAAAAATAATATCATATTTTCCTGCTTTAGGCAATAAGACTATGCACGCATATTCTTAATAAAAATAATATTTAATCTTTTAAAATTAAAATCACTTTAATACAGTCAAGGTAGTAGTTGAAGTTTTAATTAAACTGAGAAATAAAAAATGAAAACATCAATTAAAATTTTGTATCTAATCCCTGTATTGAAAGATGTGGCGAAGAAATAAATATATACTCATAAATATTTTAATAATTTACATAAATTTATTTTAAAAAAAAAAAGAATCACAAGAAAAAAAACACGAAATTTAAGAATATACGATAACAAAATAAGTATGGTCGTAAAATAAAAAATAAAAAAACACATTATTGATAAAATCAACAAAAAAAAAGCATGTGATAAGATATATAATGTGGATCAAACCATATTTCATCATGAAATTTCTATAGTATAATTTTCTTGTAAACTACATCATTTCAACCTCAAACGCCAAGGATTTAGAAGGAAATTGAGATTAATTGAACTCATTCAACAAGTTAAACTTTCTAATAATATAATCTTTCGGCAGCATTATGATTAATTTATAGTTTCTTGAAATGACTAACTCCTAATAAGTTCATTCACAACCAATTTTAAAGTCCAACTTTTAAAAAAAAGGACATGTTGTATAAAAGCAAACTATTTGTGGGCATGACTTTGGCTTTGAGAGTTATAAAGTTTAACAATTCAAGAAAAGGTTCACAAGGTCAAAAAGCAACCTCATAATTGATTCGTTTGATGGAAGAAATTTCTTTTTGTTTTTGCTTTCAATCTAAATACTCTCAAACAATCAAGCCAATAATATTTCTTCATGATTTGATTATAACATTTTAAGATTCTCGATTTGATCACAAATTTGGGTGTTAATTATAATTAATAAAAGACTTCAGAAATAGTATAAATTATAAAAATATTTTGAAGATGTTAAGGTCAAAATATTTTAGACATCTTAGTTTTATTTTATTTTATTTTTTATCGCTACGAGGAGTGTACTCACAAGATAGAAATTTAACGTTCAGCTCATGCACCCTCACCTTGGCGAGGCAGATTCGAGTTATAAGTTCAAACCCACAACTGAGGACCTGTTACCACCATTGTGTCTAGTAGGATTTAAGTTAATGACATTTTAAAATGTCCAACACTGAGGTCTTTTGCAAAAAAACTAATGCTGTTGGACTATGAATCTTTTGGCATCTTTATTTTAAAAACTTTTAAAATATTTATCAGGGTTTACATTGAAATGAAGATTTATTTATTTTTATTTTTCATTTTTGATAAAGGCAACAAGTAGTGCGTCCACAAAGGGGTTGTTAAGGGAAATGTAGGTACAAGTATGCACTAATTAGAATGGCTTATCAACCCCTTAGGGATTTATTAACTCAGTTGCCATCACATGGGGTGATTAGAGTCCCTACCATGTGTATGCCTAGAAGATTTTCAAGAACCAAACCGAGCTAATAATTCCCCTATTATGAAACCTTTTAGAGAAAAGAAACAATATTCTCCCACAAGGAACCTAATAAGCACTAAACAAACACTATTCTTATAGTTTCTGTAGTATTACACGATATTGTTTGACTAAGAGATTCGACACTTAGTGTACCTATTCACTATTTTAAATAACAATTCACTACACTAGGCAGTGTGCTAGAATTATCAATTTGCCCCGGACCTGAAGGGGAAACTGATTCCTCGCCCCGATGGGCTGGGACGAAGGCTAAAATTTCGGGGAATGGGGTCCAAGCCAGGACGGGCGGGATGCAAATCCCAATCAAGGATGGAGAATCCCTTTCCTGCCCAGCCATTCCCCCGAATATATAATTTTAATATTATATTTATATATAATATTAAAAATTATTTATATTAAATAAAAATATATATTATTAGAAGATAATATATTTTTTTGTATTTAATAGATACTAAAAAATTTAAGGAGAGGGAAAATTTTTTCCCTAAAGCAAGGTTGGGGATGTGGTCTGGGATGGATTTGGCAATTCGATGTTGAGGCCGGGGAATCCATCTTCTAGTGAATTTCTGCTCCATTGATATCTTTGGTCATGGTCATTAATGTTTACATTAGTATGTTATTTAAAACTTATTAATTTTATAAAATCAAAACATTAAGATTTTAAAATTTAATATATCTCAAGTGACATTCATTGAAAAATGAAATAATAAAAACTTTTGAATTTAATTAAATACCAACTAAATTTAATAGTAAGCTCTTGAGTTTAATTCAAACCTCATATCCCACAATACTTAACCTATAAAATAACAATAAAATTCAATCCGTCAAAGTCTAAACTTAATGATTTAAAAAAAAAAAAAAACACTTCATGTCATGTCAAGGAGGTATTTGTAATTTACGATATGAAATAAAAGAATGTGATTAATGCATGTAATAACACCACATTCAATGCACAAAGTGCGATTAAAGTGAGTAAAAATCCTTAATATTCATTCTCCAAATATGCTCTCCTTTTTCACACTCTCTATCTCCAACCACTAGTTGTACCGGTCCCTTCTCTCAAGTGCCCTCTTCTCACTCCCCTTCATGACTATAAATATCTCATAAACCCCTTTTCCCCTCACATGCAATTCACTCCTCCCTGCTTTCTCCTCTGTATCTCCTTCAAAACTTGGAAGAAAGAAGAAAAAACAAGAAAAGAAGAAGAAAACCATGGTGGTCTTAGTAGCAAAGCCAACAATAGAACAACACCAAATCCCTCTGATAAAGTCCCCAAAACAGAGCACCTTCTTGTCCATCATCCCCATCATTGACCTCTCTGATCCAGTTTCAGCTTCCACTTCCATGGTTAAAGCCTGTTCAGAGTATGGATTCTTCAAAGTGACAAGCCATGGCATCCCCATGGAACTCATCAACAAGCTTGAAGCAGAGGCTGTGAAGTTCTTCTCATTACCACAGATTGAAAAAGAGAGACTTGGACAACCAAATCCCTTTGGTTATGGTAACAAGAAGATTGGTGCTAATGGTGACGTTGGCTGGCTTGAATACCTCCTCTTGGACATCACTTCCAAATCCAAGAACAAGTCTTTTATCTCTTCCTTCCTTTCTGAACCTTCTTCAACCTCATTTTGGTACACTAAGAAATCACACAAATGCTATTTTTCCTTTTTGAAACTTTTTTTTTCTTTTTTTTTTTTTTTGGCCTTTTTATTTATAACAAGCTCTTAACTTTTTTAAATTTAATGCAGTGCTGCTTTGAATGAGTACATAGCTGCAATGAGGAGGTTGGCAAGGCAAGTGCTGGAGTTGCTTGCAGATGGGTTGGGGATTAAGCAAAGAGATATTTTCAGTAAACTAGTGATGAATGAGGAGAGTGATTCAGTGTTCAGGGTGAATCACTACCCACCCTATCCCTTGCTGCAGGGTTTCAATTGTAGTCTAACTGGTTTTGGAGAGCACACAGACCCTCAGGTTATATCAGTCCTGAGATCAAACAACACTGCTGGTTTGCAGATTGCATTAAGAGACGGTAGCTGGGTTTCAGTCCCTCCTGACCAAGAGTCTTTCTTCATCAATGTAGGGGATTCCTTGCAGGTGATTAAATGAAATCTAAATTTTCGTATTTTCATTATATATTAATAAATTAAATAACTGATGTGGGACTATTAGTTAATATTTTTTTATTTTTGATTTTTTGTTTTTTGGACCGGGCACAGGTTCTGACAAATGGGAGATTCAGGAGTGTGAAACATAGGGTTTTAGCGAACGGGATGAGATCGAGACTGTCAATGATATACTTTGGAGGACCAGCTCCAAAGCAGAGGTTGGCACCACTACAACAATTGATGGAGGAAGGGGAGCAGAGTCTGTACAAGGAGTTCACATGGTTTGAGTACAAGGCCTCTGCTTACAAATCAAGGCTGGCTGATAACAGGCTTGCTCAGTTTGAGAAACAGAAGCAGCTTGTGAGTGATGGAAAAACGCTCATCAATCATCAATGATCAATTTATCAATAACTAGCTTCTCTCTCTCTCTCTCTCTCATTTGCTTACTTTTGCCTTGGTATTATTAGCTTTCTTTCTTTCCTATTTTGGGTTGTGGGGCTGGTCAAAAGGGCACACAAGCTGTTTAATTATGTGAGTGTGACCACCTGTTCATCTCGTTTAAGTCTTAACAATAGAGATGGGATACAAAAAGGTTCAACTTTCAACTATCTTTTGTTTAATTATTAATCTTTTTTCTTTTTCTTTTTTAATATTAAGTTTGCTTATCTCCCCCTACCTTTGTATAAAAATGTCCTTTATGTGTGTTGATTTGAATAGAAAAGGTCATCTTGAACATACATGAGTTGTTGAATCTTGGGGTTGAGGAGATGTGCTGGATTCTGACATTCCTTTCTTTGCTTTCTCATACTAGTACATGGTTTCATGAAGAGAAGACCATGGATTCCATTCCATCATGTCCACATTGGGAGTGGATGTCATGCCAATAATATATTATCATTTATCTAATAATTCTTAACAAATATGAAAATCAAGTAATGAAACTATATATAATATCAATAAAATCAATGAAAGGGAAAAGAGATGGTTGGGAAGTGGGGACATGAAGAGTAAAACCAATGGTGGGTTGGTGAGATGATGAGGTGGCTGGCTTTCAACTTACCAATTGAAACATGAATCTATCTCTTTCCATTGCCTTCATTATCTCTATCTTCACATAACATTTATGGCCTTCAGGGGTGTGCTTTTAAAACATCTGATCATTGAGATGGGTATCAATGATTCAAGAGCTACACCTTCTTGGGTGATCAAGTTTATCACTTTACTCTGCCATGCGATGCTTATTTACCTAATAACAATGCAAATGTATGACTAATAGTATATCTAATTTGTTTATTTTTTTCCATAAAATATTATTTATAACTAGTCTATGAATGTTCATTCGCTTTAAATGTTATAATAAACAAATATATTTTATCTAATATGATAACTATTTTTAATAAAACAATAACTATTTCAAAAAACAACTCATGGATTAAATATTTTTTTAAAAACATAAATCGTTTAAAATATATTAAAAGAGCAAAAAAAGAATACATATAAAGATATAACTATTTAGAAGAGAGAGGAGAGAAAAAACAAAATATCCCTACAGTGTTCCACAAACACCAAACCACCAGAAGATGGTGGTCAGAGAAAATGCATAAATTTACTTTAGAGAAAATGATTAAAATAAATAAATTTATGTTGTTTAACCATCAAAATAAATATTTTATTAATTAAAAAAAAACACAAACAGTGACTTTTTAACCTTATATTTTGCCCATATATGCAGTGTAATCAAATAAGAAGAAAAAGAAAAACAGAAAGGTGAAAACTGAAAACCTAGAAGAAGGTAGGGGCCCGGGGCATCAAAAGTGGAGAGATAAATGGGTCAAAGGAGAAGATATATTTAAGGGCCTTGGGTCAGACGGGCTACTTTCAAACCGTTGGCCATAAATAAACCTTAGAGCACCTGTTTTCTGGTACATGGAATCAATGCAGGGGGGGTCATAGACCCTTGTGCATATGATTGACCACTCTTGACGCCCTTTTCACTGACATGCTTGCTTTCTTTAGGGAATGCTAGTTCTAAATTATTACTTCTTCCTCCTTTTCATCGTCATTCATATATGGGAAAATTATACTGTAGTCTCTGGAAAGTTTCATTCTTCCCGTATAACCCTCTAATTTTTCTATTTTCAAAAAAGTCTCTCATTTAAGGGTTGTTTGGCATTGTTTCTTTTTTTTGTTTTTGTTTCGCTTTTGTTTTGTTTCTGCTTTGTTCTCGTTTTATTTTCAATTTTTTAAAACAAAAACATGTTTGGATACACTAACTGTTATGTATTTTAAAAAATTGTAAACAAAAACATATTTGATTAGAACAAAAATATTATAACGCTTTTTTTTATCATTTTTTAAAATCCATATTTTTAAATATTTTTTATAAACTTTAATTTTCATATTAGTTTACTTGATTATATTCTTAAATAAAATTAATAACATAGACTAGTATTGTATTGGTTAAAAAAAATATCTCATAAAAATTGCACAATTAAAAATTAAAAAATATTTTGGCGTTTGCCTTAATATATCATAGTTTATAAAAATCACGAGTCAACCAATGATTTTCACAAATAATTTCTAAAAATATAAATTTTTATACTATATAAACTAATTTGTAAAATATCAAGCCAAAATAATACATTTTTATAAATATTTTATTTAAAATAATTTTTTAAATATTATTATTAATTTGTAAAAACAATTGATATTTTTAAAAATAAAAAATTAAAATTAAAAGGAGAGAGAGAAATGAGTAGAAGAGAAAGGGTTTCATGGTGTGAGGAAGAATTTTGAAAATATTTCCAAAACAGTTGAAAACACAAAATTGTTATTCTTTGTTTTTTTGGAAACATGAGGATTGTTGCCAAAATTTTTGGAAACGAAAACAATCTGCCAAATATGTTTTTTTAGTTTTGTTTCTAAAACATGAAATTGAAAACAAAAAACAGGAATTGGAAACAATGCCAAACACCTTAATGTTTGCATTCCTTTTCAGTCCTTGCCGTCCAAGCCGTCACTTAATTGGCTGTGAATTTACAAGCTTGCCATTGTCTCAAAAGCAAACTTTGGAGGGATTTTTCCCTCCATGTCACATCAACTTTTTGAAAAAAAAGTAAAAAACTAATCCCAAAGAAGTGTACAATGTCAGATTTTTCAAAATTTTTTTTCTTCTTTTTTTTATTCTTCTTCTTCTTCATCTTATTGCTGAAGCTTCCCATTTTCTTGTTCTTCTTCGTTTCTTCATTGTCCTTGTTGTTATTCTACACCTTCATGAGGCCCGAAAAAGAGCTTTCTTAGATTCGTTATTGTCTTATTTTTTATTCGCCATCTTGTAGAGGCCGTTGGGAAAGCTTTTTGAGGTTCTTTATCTTCTCACCTTTTATAGTAAGTAATTACTGATAACCTTTGTACCTTTTTCAAATTCCATGCAGGTGTTCATAATCAATAGAAACCATTTGTGCCATGGAACGATACAAAGGAGAAGGACGTATGCTTCAATTCGTCGTATTGAGTTCATGGAAAACAGAAATGGATGACATATGTGAGTGGTGGGCACTAGACGTTTCTTAAGTAAGGATGAAGTTCGTAACACCTGACTCGTACAAAACGCTTTGCCGAATCAAGCGCCGGTTACCTTTAATTTGCATGTTTCTGTGTAATTAAATACTTTTATGTGTATTACATTAGCTTTATGTGTTTCCTGTAGTAACAGTACTTGTTGTGGAAAATCAGTACTTTTTGTGTAATATTATGCATTCATGTGTAATATTATTCATTTCTGTGTAGTTTTTAAGTTTGGTGTGTAATAAACGTTGTTACTGATATTGTTTGTGTTATGCATTATCATACAGGGACTCCTTCTCAGCAAACATAAACGACGATGTCGAGACTTTTCTGTCGCAACATCCTCCCTCAGGGGCGCTCAGTAATGCCATCATTGAGAATGATGGTGACCAATTTAAACATGCGTTCTTCTCATTTAGGGGTTCTTTGTTGGGGTTCAAGCATGGGTACAAGTCATTACTTTTTGTTAACGAAACACGTTTGTTTGGTAAGTATGTCGGGATTCTATTAGGTGTAACCGGTAAAAATGACAATGAGGGTATCTTGCCACTCTCGGGGAGGCAATGCACGGTTAAGATGACTACGCAGAAGTTATTACATTTATCTCGGATCGATCCAAGGGTCTTATGAAGGTAGTTGCAAGAGTCTTCCTCTCATCGCCGCATGGTTATTGTCAGCGCCAACATTATAAAGACCAATGACAGATTTAGAATAGCATTGAAGAACAATGTTGGACACTAATCACCAAAATTGCGTATGTGTACACATCTAAGGAGGTCGATGATGTAGTCAGTGAACTTACATCTACTTTGACCAATGCACATGCTTGGTTGTTACATAAGTCCAACCTTGATCATTGGTCCAACTATTTGTTCAAAGATATACAGTGGGTCGAGATGTCTACAAGTAACGAGTATGGTCGATTCTAAAAGATTAGATTAAATCTATAGTTTAGTGATTTTCTGTGTATTGGTAAACGTTAGTGTGTAAAATTTTTCATTAGTGTGTAACCCATTTGTTCCTATGTAGTACTAGACGGTCATATGTGGACAAAATTGTTAATGTGTAATAGTTTTTATACCTATGGACTACCTAACATTAATGTGTAAAATAGTATATTCCTATGTATTATTTTAGGTTTGTGTGTACGATATTATGTTCGTGTATAATATTATCACTACCTGTGTAGTAAATATAGTTAATGCGTAAAATCGTACATTACTATGTATTATTATAGGTTTGTGTGTAACATTAATTGTTTATATAAATTACTAACTTTTAATTAGCTTCTCGTATATGAGCATGTTTAAACTTATGAACATGCTAGCTGAGCGGTGCGAAGTGTCAGTCAGGTGGAATACATACCTTTGCTTTGAGATACGCAAGAAGTTTGAACAAATTGCCGAAGACATTCAGTTTTTGCGGGTGGGCCGATCAATTGATGACACTTACGAAGCGGTTAACGATCACAACAGCGTCGTCAACCTTCGGGTTCGAAAGTGCGCCTGCAGGAGATGGGACATAATCGCCGATCCTGTCATGCAGTTATTGCGGACTAATAATAAAAAAATCCTTTATGCAATTATTTTTACCTATTTTGAAGTTTTGTACTGTCTACGTGTATGTTTACATGCAGGTGTATCTATACTTTATGTGTTTCCTGTATAACAATATGTTTCTGTTTAATGTTAGTGTTCTTGTGTAGTATATAGTGTTCCTGTGTAAGTATGTTTCTTTTTGTGTAATTATTTTGTTTCATGTTTAATTGTGCTTGTTCATGTGTAGTTATAGTTGTACTTGTGTGCTATACGATTTTTCAGTTTTTCGTTCTATTTTCTTGTATATATGTGTTTTCTTTGTTATGGATTTTTATTTGCGGAAATGTATACATGCTGAAATAAAAATTTTACCTGCAGATTAATAAATAATAAATAATAATAATTAATAAATAATAATAAAATAATAAATAAATAAATAAATAAGAATAACAATAATAAATAAATAAATATGAATAACATTAATAAATAATTAATAAATAATAAATAAAAAAAGAAGAATAAATAATAAATAAGAAGAAGAAAAAGAAGGTGGTGGTAATCTCGTCATTTCGCATGGCCAGAGAATTTTCTCTATTTAGAGGGGTATTCTGGTAACTTCCACAACCATTTAACATCCCATCAAACACCGTTTGGGGAATAAGGACTAAAAAGTAAATGCCCAATAAAGGAGGGACTAAACAGGCAATAGAAAACTTGCAGGGGATTTTAGATGGAAAGTGCAAACTTCTCAGGGATCAGGCTATATTTTCCTGTTCATATATATATATATATATATATATATATATATATATATATATATATATATATATATATATATATATATATATATATATTGAGAAATTGTCTTGCCTTGAATCAGGCTCGCCAGACTCGATGCACAGACAAATGGCCGTACACCTATAGTGCATAACATGCAAGGCTGCAGAACCTATCTCAAGATAAACATACAATGTAACAATACTATAAAGTTCAAAGGTCAAGCTTTGAAAAAAAAAAAAAAATACAAAACTTCCAGAATACAGATCTTAGAGTTTACAAAATAGACAGATTTGATCTCAACTAGACTAGGGACATGCTTGCTAGTTGTTCACTCTCAGTGAGCTATTAAACTCCAGATCTGAAAAAAAAATTAACAACAGATTATGAGCTTGACAGCCCAGTAAGCACCCACTAAATATAGGGATCATTTACAAAAATCATAATTTATCAAAATAAAAAATCAGTAATTAAATTTATTTTAAATAAACACTTATGTCAAAAACTGAGCATATAGGTCCCCCAAACAACTATTGCCAAAACAAAATAATAGAATTCATATATTTACCTTGGGTGACCTGAGCCAGAATATTAGAGCTTATTTGTTTACTCTCGGTGACCCGAGCCAGAATATCAAAGCTCATTTGTTTACCCTTGGTGACCTGAGCCAGAATTATGAGAGTTCGTTATTCTTCATCGACAAAAAGCGGTGGGAAACTATAGTTTCTAAATCAAAATACATGTCGACACGGTCAATGTTTAACCCCCAATGACAGGGTAGTGCATAGTTAATTGGGAACTAGTTTCTATGTCAAAATACTTCATGTTCACAAAATAATAAACTATCAAAATTCATATTTGGCAAAATACAAGTAATTTGCTAGGTAAAAGTTTTTTAATAGTCGCGTGATCTCCTTTTTATCATATCAAAATAAACCAGTTAATTGAATCCAAACATGAACAGATAATAAAAAAATAATAATAAATCAGAAATTAAATAAAATATCTGAAATTTGGAACTTAAATAATCTGAATTTAAATTAATATTTAAACCTTTCATATAATTCTAATCCAAAATGAAATATCATTAACTAGAAATTTAAAATAATTTAGAATAATTCCGAAAATAATAATAAATTAATAATTCAAAATATAAATAAAAAATCATTACTTTTTCAAAAATCCCAAATGTTAAAAAAACTAGAGTATATACATATAATATGATTTATTTGTGGGCTACTTACTTGATTAAAACCCAAAAATACTCCCAAATCTTACACGAAATCAAGACTTTTGGCATGCCCTATATTTGGGAAGAGATTCTATTAGTTTTAAAACAATATCTGATGATGCTACAAAGTTTAAGAGGCTAATATTCAATAGTATTACAAAATGAGATTTTTAGAAGAATACAGATGCAAAAAGTTCAAGCTATTAATTTAGACTCCCAAATATTGATTCTTGTTAGGGTACAATAGCAATTATCCACTTTAAAGGGCATATAAACAATTCCATCATGACCATTGAGCACTAAACCACTCATAACTTTACATATACTATTCCAAATCACAAATTTTAAGATTCCAAGAAAAGTAGACACCTAAGACTATGATATATCCGAAATTCACATTATTTGGAGTACTACTCAAATTATAGCATTTATTTGATTCTCCAGTTATTTCTGCAAACTTGTAATTCAGACATATATCTTTAAAATATACATATCTCTCAACCTACAACTCCAAAACTGACAGTCAGATAACTCAAAAATGAACAACTCTCCTATTTTTCACCTTACCAAATTCAATCTCCATGATCATAAAAAATGGCCATAATTCTTCAGGTTTTGCACTGAAATATCATCCTAGACAATTATACTAATAGGGCTATATCTCACAAACTACAGATGCATAAAATCTGAAATTTTGCAAGTATTTAGGTAACATCAAAATCTACAACTTTCATATTTTACTCTCCTCCATATTCTACCTCTAAGATCCCTAAAATTGGAGAGGGATTTCTGTTATTATCAAAAATGAAAATCTGAAACTTATCAAATTAAATCAGCTAACAATTCCTTTCTCATGGCGAAAGATTGTATCTCAATCAACCATACATCGCATTATATCAAATATATCATGCAAAATCTCATCCTTGAGACGCGATTAAATCCATTAAAACATCATGGTCAAAGATACTAAGAGTATGCTTGGTGCACACATCAAAAGAGAAACAAAATTCCTTCAAACTACAAATTGGGAGCAAACCCTAGAAAGTCAAGGGCTAAATCAAAGGTTTAAAGATGAATCATAAATAGGAACAAATTTTAGGGTTTCAGAAAGAAAGAAATATAGAGCCAACAAGCATCAATAATAATCATTAAAATTATGCACAAAGCTCTAAGATCCTACCTTGAAAGAAGCAAAACAACTCTCGATAAGAAGATCCACTCGTCTTTGCCGGAGGCACCAACGTGAAGGAAAGGAAAGGGAGATTAAGAGTTTTTCTTTTTTTACAACAATAGGAGATTGTGGGCGGTGGAGATACAATCAGATCGTGATATTTGGTAACCGAACAAGGGTTATAAAATTTTAAAAAAATCGATGGCTATGATTATATGAGCATTTTTGCCCATAATTTTCCTATAACGACCAAGAAATTGTTTAAATCGAGCATCTTCATTTTGTACCAATTCAACTACTAGGGTTAGCACTTTACTTGCATTCACGATTGGTGCATTGAGATCTCGTTCATCCTCGACTATCATGTTGTGCATAATAATACATGTGATAAGAGCCTAAAAGTATGTATGTATACACAGGTTTTGTATATGTTTGCATGCTATTTTGGATGAATAGATGCCCGTTGTTCACCTAAATTGGTTATATTCTCGTTATAGACCTCAGAGAAGCTAGAATGAGCTTGAGAACGCAATTGGAGTGAAATCGACACCAAAAATCGTGTTTTTAAAGCAAAAGTACTATTACAGGAGTTGTAGCAAGGAAATCGGGTGGCACAAGAGTCAGACTGTAAACCTCATGGGCTCCATGCGCCCGCATAAAGCCCGTGAGACTCATTGAAAATTTCAGAGTAAGTACTGTAGATAAAGCACTGCAGCAAAGGCACGCGAACAAAAGCACTGCAGTCGATTACTGTAGCGGAGCACTGTAGCACCATGCTGGTTTCGTGAGCAGAAAGGCAGGAAGCCTCACGGGCACTATACGGCCCGCACACCACCCGTGAGGCTCGGGGCAGAAGTCTTTAAAGAAAAAGCTAGGGCTTACTTTTGGGCATTCTTTCTTCCATATTTTAGAGGCTCTTGTGAAACCAGAGTCCCTCTAGTCGAGCAGGTATAAGCTCTTACCCTTCTTTAGTTCAAATCTTGGTCTCCAAAGCTTGCTTAAGATTGGAGAAATCCGATTTGTTGTTATTCCTATTAGATCTAGGACTTCACCTGAAAAGAATATCGATCTTGTGTACGTTGTATTTGATGGAGCTTTGGATTTTACTTTGCCTTGCTGCTTAATTTGGTTAAATTTTAGTTATCTCTAAAGGGACAAAGGGATTTTGATAATTGGTTTCTTGATGCTTAAGATTGACATTAGTCTCTGAAGTTTGGTTTCTACTATGGTGGCTATCTTGCTCTCATGCCATCCAACCTGCTATAGATTTGAATCTCTTGATTAATTAACAGACCATATTACTATTATAATTATTGTTATATCCGTCATAAATTTTAGAGTTTCATGTTTATTATATATTCTGGTTTTTATAGAAGATTGACAACAATTTCAAAAAACAAATTTGATCGAGTTGCACTATGTGAATTAGTTCTCTATTTCTCTTTGTACTTTGATTCACAGTTAAGTTTTCTATTTCCATCTCATATGTGTTTAGAAAATCAACAAATTGTATTAACTGTAGCTGAGATTTTGAAAGCATGAAACTGTATCTCTTGTTGTTTGCACTTGTTTCTTGATTTGTTTACTCATCAAACAACGTTCTTGCCTCTGTGTGTTTATATATCCATGCCCTTCCAACCTACATTCCTAGCCAACACAAAGCACAACAGGAGCGATGATGATGATGATGTTGATGCATTGCAAACATCATGGCATGAGAATGAAACCCCAACCAACAGTAACATAATTAACTAGATGATGAAACATGTAATAAAGAACACATGCATGTCATAATAATTGATTATTCATAGTATTATTGACAAGAGAGAACCAATGCTACACTGTCCAACTTGTGTTTTCTATTTTTTATTATTTACCTAACTATTGTTTTCAATGTTATCTCATGTTTAAGATTGACGTTAGTTACCTTTCTTTTAGTGACCTGCATTTGGTTGATGTATTTCCACTTTATATCCAAAAAAAGTTGTCAACTTTCTGCTTGAATTTGCATTTCCTTGGCAGCATTATGTGATTTGCCTAGTTGGTGCTTTTCATGTTGTTTTTTAAGATGGTATTGTAGAGGGAGCAAGTAGTTAATGTATCCATATTTTACCTTTTCCAAATTTGTGCTTTTGTTTTTGTTTATAAAGGATCCATAGTGCTTCATTTGATCCTATTGCACATTTGTTTTCCCTTCATATATACACAACGCCTGATGAGTATGCAAGAAAGTCTTACACTAGTGTTTTAATATACTTCATATCTTCTCTAAATGGAGCTCTTAAGCTAGAAATCAGTTATTTCTTGAACTAGAGTCATATTCTGCAGTGAAATGTAGTAGGGTTTTCTTGATATGTTTGTTATTTCTTGAATGTGTTCTCCAATTTTCAAAATACTGTAGAATGCTTCTTGTGTAACAATATAGAAATGACATTGACTAATACCATTAACTTTGGATTATAGATGGCAAATCAAGAGAAGACCGACACAAGGGCCAAATGGAATGAAAATCATAGGGCTCATCTAGTAAAATTGTTAGGTGATTATAATGTTCTAGTGTACCGCTCACAAAATGGATAGACTAAAGAGACATGGAATAGAATGTTGCGTGATATGGTAACAAAATTTTCTAATTTAAAATGCACTGTTGTACAAGTTAAAGGATTAGAGCAAGAGATAAAAAAAAATTACAAGCTTCTAAAGGGGTTTACCGAATTAAGTGGCTTTGGATGGGATTATGGGAAAAAATATGGTAGATGCTATTGATGAAGTTTGGGCACCACTACTTAAGGTATATATTTTTATCACATAATTTACAAACTTTATGCAATAATTTCTTTTAATCATTTTCATCAAAATATGCAGAGAAATAAAGAAGTAAGAAGATGTCATCAAAAACACTTTCCATATTTCACAGTATTGCAGGAGATTTATGAGGGAAAAAAGTGTTGTTTACTAATATTTGTTATAAAGATTTGTAATAAATTTTCTAATCATTAGTACATTTATCACACAGGGAGATATGCAGAAGGAAGACACTCTCATGATGTAAATTATTATGCAAACTTGCCAATGGACACTCCATCTCCAAGCATTCCGGCTCCAAATGATCACATCTAATTATTATCTACACCCAAAATAGAGACAGAAGATCATGATTTTGTACAAGTGGAACCTCCATGCAGTCAACCATATATTTCACAACCACAAAGTTCATGTAGTGCAAGACGACAAAACTTAGGTGATGATATGCAAAGAAGAAAAAAGGACCAAAAGCAAAAAAGTGTTAAAGAGGCATTCTTAGAACAATATATAGATATGTGTCGAGCTGAGATTGATAGATATATTGATGCTATGAAAATAAACCAGGTAGAGGAGAAGTACATCATAGGATAATGCATAGCGTCATTTAATGTGGTTTGTGATCTATTTTCAAATGATGATTTTGTTAAAGCTACAACATTGTCTAAAGATAAGGATAATCATGAATCTTTTGAGTCTCAAGGAAGATCAGAAAGTGTTGTGGCTTTGATAAATGATTAATTAAAAACAATGATATGTTATGTTATATATTTTTTATATTTTTTTACATATAATTTATGTTTGAGGATGTTGATCATTGTCACAATGACTTGACTCTTTTATAGAAGACGTTATGTTTATGAGATCTATTTATTTATTTGAGATATACTTGTTTATTTGCGGGTAGGTTTTTGAATTATTTGCGGATATTCTATTACTTAATAACAAAAAAGGAGTTTTATAAATAATAATTGTAGCCATATTGATAATCTTACACAGGGCAACATTCTATTACTTAATAACAAAACAAGGCAACATTAATAATCTTACGCATCATTTATATTACATTTCTATGATAGTTACAGTAATCAGTCCACATTTGCATTGCTACTTCATCTCTTTTGCGAGCATCTACAATACGTTTAGAGTTCATTACATTGACATCATTTTTATATGTGTTATCTCCATTTGGAACAGTAACTTCGTTAGCTCCATTACTGATTTCCTCAATTTCATCCGTGTCATTGTGTATCCATATGAAATTATGCAAGACACATGCAGTAACTACTATATCAGTTTGAGAATCTATTAGATAAAAGATTGCAACTTTAAGTATAAGAAATCTCATTTTCAAGATACCAATAATGCGTTCAATATGATTCCTCAATGAAGCATGCCTCAAATTAAATAGTTCGTTGTAATTGCTTGGTTTACATCCTGCCCGTCCTTCCTCCTGTAAGTGAAAACACACACCCCGCTATGGAGCAATAAAATTTGGAGTATTTGCATATCCTGCATCCACTAGGTAATATTTACTAGACGGGACATGGAAGCCTTGGTCGATTGAATGCTGAAGTACTCTAGCATCAGAAGCAGAACCTTCCCAACCAGCTCGAATATATACAAAACATAGGTTAAAATTGCATGCTGCCATAACATTTTGGGACAATGTTTGTTTTCTATTTCTATAAGGATCTTGAAAGGCTAGAGAAATAGTGATTGGAATATGTGTTCCATCAATAGCACCAATACAATCCTAAAATAATAAACCCCTAACATTTGTTAAGAAAAAAAAATTAAAAAAAAAGTAAATAATAAATAAAAAGACAGTATAAAGAATTCTAACCTTGAAATGTGGAAAAAAAATGTTTAATATTTCGGATAACGGGTTGTGTTGTTGTTGGTGGTAATTCTATATATGTACTAGCAAGAGTAGTAATAGCTTTAAGCACTTTACCCAAAACACGGCTTACCGTTTCTACCGAATGTTGAAAGTGCTCTTGTACGTCACAATTACTAGCGTTGTGCACAAGAGTGTACACAAATATGCTAGTTGTTCCTCGATTGTAATTCTTTTCGAGTTGCGAAGAAGAGATCTTTCCCTTAAACAGTTAGCAAGTGCTTCAAATATACAAGGTTCCATACGAAATTCACTCTTACAACATGCCTCATGACCTTCAAGAATTTTTTGTATATATGCAGCACCTGTTAATATTGATGTATGACGAGGCCTAGTTTATGAACTTACAGGAAATAGACTTGGTAAAATGGTGAGTATGAATTCGTCATCATCTTCATTAATCTTTCTCTATTGATCCAAATCTATATTAAAACAAAAGGACTTTTAGATATAAAAATTTGAGTTGAAGAGAGATAAGTTTACATATTGCATAAGAGTGTTGGCTTTAAATAGAGGCAAATTGTTAACGGCTAGTTTTTAAAAAACTCCAATGGCTAGTTTTTCAAAAACTCCAACGGCTAGTTTTTTTTTTCAAAACTCTAATGGCTAGTTTTTAAAAAATTCAACGGCTAGTTTTTAAAAAAAAACTCTAACGGCTAATTTTATTTTCAAAATTAAAAATTTCTATGGAAAAATTCCTGTGCACATCCAAACACTATTTTGTAGGAAATTTTTCTGTAGTAAATTCCACAAGAATCATTTTTGAATACTATGGAATAAAATTCCTACTTACTATGCATCTAAACAAGGCCTAAGTCTGAGCTAAATGTGAATTCAATAATGAAGAAGAGATGGGAAGAAGAGGGGAGGAGGGAATGGAAAGGAGGAAGTGGCAGTGTTGCTCCTTCTTTGCTTTCTTCTGGCGCTTTTTCAGGATTTATAGTGACTGTTGGAGTGAACATGGCTGATGAATGTTGAGATGCATGCTATTCGGTACTCTAGGAGGAGGCGACCAGACTTGTACCACACGTGTTGTAGATAGTCTTGGCCCCTAATGGCCCCGCTCACCATTGTGGTGTCTTCTGGATGACGCAATGACTGCACCTTCTCTCGCCGGTTGCTCCGGTGGTAGGTGCAATGATGGACTTGGGTTTCCGACCTCTTTTCTTTGGTTTGGGGTTTTGCCAGGCTTCATCGTCTAAAAGGAAGAGACTTGGTGGTTTGAAGTCATAGATGAGGAATGGTGGTGACAAGGACGACGATGGGCAAGATGACACTAGAGATGAGGTGGAAGACGAGGATGTGGGGTCGTGGTTTTGGCCAGAGCTTGCCCGAACCCAACTGGGTATTCAGTGACGCTTGTTCTTCTTAGCTTTAACAGAGACTACGGCTTCCACGGACAAGGGTTTGAAGGGTAAATTACCTAACTACCCCTTATTCATATTTTAAAGCAAAAAATAGTTTTTACTATAGATCTACATCGTGCGGAGTTGATTCATCCACGTCTCGGTGCCATCTTAAGTACTACGGAGCCGAGTTCGTGAAATCATCACTCCTAGATTCAAAGTGTCAAGGGCTAGGCAAGGGCTAGGGCTTGTTGAATTCACCCAAAAATCGCTAAAAAAAAAATATTAATACATTACAAACATATCATTTATTATATAATGCGCAATGAATAATTTAACTAAAACGCTTTATATTATAAAAATTATAGTGATCATTTGTTAAAAAAAAAAATTATGCCAGATACTAAGTTTTACAAAATATTGAAAGAAAATTTAAAACTCAAAATTAATTCAAATGTCCAGTCAATGAAATGAATTTTAAAAATTTAAGTAATTTATAAAAATTCAATCTCAACTTAAACTATTTGGAATATAGCTAGACTCCCACAAGGAAAAGTTGAGGGTCCAATTTTATTTCAAAGTATGGTTGAGAATTTAGGGGATGTGTATTGTGTTTGATAGCTTGTCTATATTGTTAAAAAATAAAAATAAACATAAAAAATAAAAAAAATAAAAAAAACAATTTAAAAGATTTTTTTTTCTTTTAATAAAAGTTTTAGGTTTATCTTTATCCAATTATCTTACATCCTATTCTTCCTCAACTTAGAAGATAAGGCCAATTTTACTTCGCTATGGAACCTTATCATTAGAAATATCAATTCAAGATCTTTCCCATCCTCAAAATTCCCAAGTTGTAACATCTTCTTTGGCTAGAATTTCTTTGAGATAAGAGTGCTTCATCAATGATAGGTTGGGATGTGACTCATGATACAATTTTTTATATGATTTTTCTCTTTTGAAAAGAATTATAAGGTTGTTGTTATGATGATTTATTTAGATTAGGATGAATTTAGTTCCTTCTCTCTAAACTGTGCATTGTGATTTCTTTGTTGAAATTTGTGGCTTTGATGGGCAAAAAATAGACTAAAGTAAAACATCATTTCCCATAAAAAAATGTGTAAATATGGAAGTGCATGACAAAGAGATATAATATAATATAATATATATTCCAGGCATATTTTTCTCCTTGTGATCACTTGAAGAAATTCATGAAGCACATAGGTTGTAAATGTTAATACTTCAAGATAATATATATATATATATATTGGAAGCTACCATTCATTCACCCCAGTTTCACTATGACCATTTGATATAGACATGACACTCACCATCCATATATACATCATAAATGCCACATGGATGGATGGAATGCTCAACATAAGCAATTCAAAGTTGGCTCAAGGTTTTCTCCTCCCTTTTCCTTTAGAGTTATTGTTTTCTTCTCTCATATATTTCATTGCAAGATCTCTAAATTGCATATTTATCTAAATGCAGAAAAAAGGAAAAGAAAGTTAGAGGTAAATTTCAAGTTTCTTTCAAACTATATATATATATATAAAAAATCATATTTCGAAAAAAATCTAAAAAAACCGTACATTATTATATTTCAGGACAATAGAGGAGGGAATGAAAAAATTGCAAACGTTTTATTAAAAAAAAAAAAAACCATGCTTATATTGCTTGTGAAAGGAGAGTGTTAATAATTAAAGATGTTATTGATGCTAGTATAGAATGACAAAGTTTAAGATAGAGAATAATAAAAATAAAAATAAAGCGGGAGATAATTATATTAAAAAAAATAGACTGCATTATTTTACCTTCTTTAAATTAATCAAAGAACTTAATTGACACAATTAATGTTTTCCTTCCAAGTATAAGTAACAAGAAAAAATGACCACTTAATGTAAATCACTGTTATTTTAGCAACTTCTCCAAAATAATAGATACTCAACTTGAAAAATAGAACCAATCCCAACAATAATCATTTACTAGTTGTACTCACAACAATCAATGCAAAAGGTTCATGATGATGATCTAGAATCCCAAGTAGGGTAGATGAATTGGCAAGCTTTACAACTTTAAAATAATTATAAAATGCTTCACATGGACCATTTCATATGCTAAAGCGATAGAACTTACATTTCTTGTTACCTCTAGGGGCATTTTGTACTATACCTATATTTCAAGGACGCATTGTGATGATAGTGTGAGTCATTGACAACAGAGCCGTAATTGTTCATCTGACTTAGAGATAGGACCGCATTATGAAACATAGCACCTATTCATGTAAATTGAGCCCCGCTTTGATTGTATCCCTTCAAAATGGCCTTTATTACGTCTCTTTCCTCCATAGATTCTTTCCAACATAATTGGGATCATGGGACAATGGTTGCATTAGTATTTGATTGAATTTAGTGTGTATATATTGCACTTTTCTAGTAATTAATTAGCAATGACATTTTCACCAAATTAGGTGGATCTAGGATGCAAATATGCAATTGGGCTTGAGCTCAAGTCGTTGTCTTGCATTATCTAGGGTCCCCTCATTTTCAATGTCCTAGAGCCATAGAAATCATAGACTAGGCATATATTGAAGATACGTGTTGACTCGTGGGGTGATTGTGATCCCTACGTATTTTATTTATATTTTAATAATTTTTTTAGTGATTGCAACACTCACGGTGGTTAGGAAATATATTCAAAAATTTATAAATTATGTCTCAACTGAATTAGGTCTTGTAGGTCTAACAAAGACATCTACAAAATGTAAGTAGTCAAAATTACTATTTTGATGTCATCTATATATATATATATATATATAATAACACAGTAATTCTCGTATCATTTTACTACGAGAATAGCAGTATATTAAAAACTAAAATTTTACAGGAGAAATAATTTATTCTTCTATTAAAAAAAACATGTTAAGAAGAGCCATAGATAATTGGTGATAAATTTTTTTATCACAATATTCAAAATTCAAAGAAATAACAAAAAGAAAGGTGCACTTAAAGAAATACTGCTAGCTTAGTTTTTGTTTAGATATTTAAGTGTGACCTAACTCTAATTATTATTATTATAATAATAATAATAAGAAGAAGTAGAAGAGAGATAATAGAGAGAGAAAGAGCGTCCAACAACTCCAATGCAATCATCCCCACAGACAGCTATCTCTTGATACTGAGACATCAGCATGGCACGTGTGGAATGAGAAATGATGAGGCCGTGAGCCCCTACAATCACTATCCATAGAAGCTCATAGTTGGTCCAAGCATGGACCAATTCAGTCAAATTACACTTCCAAAAAGCATGCATGCATACTTTCTTCACATCATTGGAAGGGCCAACCCAGCCCCTACACACCCCAACCGATTTCACATCTTCTTTTGCAGGTGAGACAACCTCTCATAACTCTCCCGTGGCTCTCCTTTTCAACCCCCAACTCTTTTTTGACCATCAAAACACAACCCACAGTTTCTTTCTTCTTTCTTAATTTCTTTTTAAGTGATAATTAATCTCTGGTTTCATATCAACTAACTACACAAATATTGGTATGAAATGAAAAATAATACAAGTAGCTAGCAAGGATCAAGAGTTTAGCTAGTGAATTAAATTAAAATTATGAATTAACGTCTAACATATTAGTATTGTTGTATAGGGCAAGCATGAAGAAGAAGAAGAAGAAGAAGAAGCTGGTAATGCAATGAGTAAGAGCACTACCTGTGGATGGAGTGGTTCCCATTGATCGAGAGAACTCATAGGGGAGATGCATCCCCATTGCTTTCATGAGAATGAAATTTAGGTTTGGTTTGATGTTTCTTATTGTGAGCTATTAACATTGAACGTTGGAATGGCACCATACTTTTTTAGCTATGATATTGGATTGGCAGTTGCAACGACCATATCGTCCTTCAGGGTCCCCATGATTGTGATGCCTAAGGATTAATAATGTACCATTTTCCAAGCTCCACTTTCCGACCCAATTTTTGCTTTGACTACGCCTACTTTTCAATGCCATTAAGAAAGGATGAATTTCTATTTTTTTTCTTTTCTGTTTAAATATGCATATGAAGTGTTTATTTATTTATTATTATTATTATTATTATTATTATTATTATTTTCATTAAAATGGACAAGTCATTTGACTCAATTAATGTAAGGTAGCGTTTGGTTGGATGTAATTCTAAATGTAGTGTATTTTTAGTTACAATATAACTGGAAATGCTTGGTTTTTAAAATACAGTGCAGTCAAATCTTGTGTTTGGTTGGATGTAACTGGAATTACTGTATTATAAGATTTTATATTTGTTTATAAGGATTTGTAAATTTGGAGTTGAAAAACATGTGTATAAGTGTATGTATATGTTTGTGTGTGTATATATATATATATATATATATATATATATATATATATATATATATATATATATGCGTGTATATGTGCATATACATACATACATACATACATACATGTATATGTGTATTTGTATATGTAAACATACTATATATAAGTATATCTAGAAGTATACATATGTATGGTTATATGTATACTTCTAGATATACTTATATATAGTATGTTTACATATACAAATACACATATACATATATATATGTATGTATGTATGTATATGCACATATACACGCATATATATATATATATATATATATATATATATATATATATATATATATATATATATATATATGTATAGATTTTTGTATATATATATGTATGTATGTATACATATGCATATACATTGGTTTTGAACTCTCGGGATTTGGTTTATGGTCTTTGTGACCATAAACCAAAATCCCTTAATGATAGGATTTAAAAAACATATGAAAAATGAAATACTTCAAAACAAACTCGGGTTAAAAAAAAAAAAGGTATTTGGAGTTACATGTAACCCCAAATCCCTTGAAACGAACACTACTTAATTGTAAGAGGGAATTGATCCCTTAACCTTTCACTTGGCAAGAAAAAGAGTTACAATTATTGTACAAGGATAGGAAATGCACATTTGAGTATGATATGTGCAGAGTAACATATACAAAAACACCGGAAGGACGAACACACAAATAATTGGAGAACTTGAATATTAGTTTAAAATCTAAAACTAAAAAAAAAATATATTGGGAAATGCCAACAATTACACCAAATTCTCTCACTTTATACTTCTAGTTAAGGTAATCAACACATTGTGAGGACAAGTACATGTACAGAGGACGGGAGAGGTGTGGCAAATATTTGACATAAAATGAGAGAGAAGATCTATAACTTTTTAAAAAAATTTGTTATGCCAGCATGAGTGGTGGATAAGAAAGGGCAAAAAAGGAGAAGAGGCAAAAGAATAGAGTAACTAGCTAATAACGGGTCCGCAAGCGCACGTGTCATTAAGTAATACCCCTTGCGCAAACAAGAGGGGGTCATATTCCTTAGGGTCCCAAGAGCTGATATTACTCCTTTCTAGATGACACTGTCTAATCTAACAAGTATAAATTTAAAACAAGATAAGAAAACAAACAAAAGAGAAAAATATAAACAAGTGGACTAAGGCACACCACAATAGCACATTAAGGGAACAATTAGTAATAAAAGTGCGAGGTCCCCGGACAAGGATCCCCTCGGGACTACTAAAGCTAGAAGGATACTCGAATTACACAAGCAAAGGTGGTTAGGCCAAGAGATGTCCAAAGGTAGGTCACCCCGATGGTTATGGTGATAACCCCTAATCCGGTACAAGTATTGAATACGGAATTCCTTCTGTTCAAATCCTCGCACGATTGCATTAAGAATAGGGAAATCTCAAATTAGGGCCGAACTCAACCTAGGTCCAGCCCTAATGGTTGGAGGGGTATGAAATACCCGATGGTCACGGCGTATTCATACATGTATCCCTTCTAAGCCTAGTGTGTCTAGTACAAGGGCGATGGTCACGCTACCAAGTACAACCTAGAAGTTGAAATACAGAGTTCTCATGCAAATCAACACATCAAAGATCACAAGGCTTAGACACAAACCACACAAATGCCATAAATGTACTCAAAACATCCATACAAGCAAGTTCATCCCAAGGTTCACCGGATGCCCGGCGACCTTGGGAGTCTAGTTCATCATCGACAAGAGAGTAAGTATATAAAACAATAAATACAAGAAAAAGAATAAAAGATAATAAAATTTCACCCTAAGATGAAGACTAGGAGATGGTGATGAGAACTTGATGGATCCACGTCGGCAAGTTCCTAGATGTGCTCCTTTGAGTATAACCTTCTTCTCCCTTCGATTTGCCCTTTAGATCGGCCTTCTCTCACAGCCTTGAAGCCCTAGAGAAGTATGGAGGAGAGAGGGTGACCAAAGACACCAAGAAAAATGCCCTAACCATCTTTAAAAGGTGTTCTCGGGATGCCATGCGGTCAGTATATGGGCACTGTAGCTCCCCGAATTTCGTGTAAGTTGCTGCAGTGGAGTGCTACGGTAATAATGCTGCAGTAACTCTGCTACAGTAAAACTGCTACAGGACTGCATGCGGCCGTTTATACTCCCGTATGAGTGCCGGCATGGAGTTCCAGACTTAGCCATTTCTTTTAGTTTTCGTGCTACAGTGTTGCTACAGTCTGCTACAATAATAGTGGCTCTAAAATGATGTTTTTCTTGCCACTTTCTTCTTAAATCTTGATGTTGAGCTCTCCAAGGCATATTTTGTACCTGTAACACAAAATAAACCAATTTAGACCGAAAACGGGCATCCACACATACAAAAATACTCTATTTATAAGCACACATACATAAATGATACGTACATGCATTTAGGCGTTTATCACTAGCTTTCGGAAAGAGAAAGGGAAGTTAGGAGATTAGGGGAAATCCTTTGTTGAATATGAGCTCCAAAAGGTTTCTGTAATGCTTATTTTTCTCCTTAAAATCTTCTTGATACCTTTGCAGCAGTGTGGATTGATGGATTCCTGAACCTTATAAGGTAGTGTTTGTTTTGAAGTATTTGAACTTACAATGTAAATTCAAATACCACATCCAAAAATCCTTTGTTTGGTTTGAGAGATTTTAAAATATCAAGGTAAAACTAATTATCTAATGGATGTATTTGGACTTACGTCCAAATTGGGCGTAAGTCAAAATCCCGGGAATTGAAAATTCTTAGGTGATGTATATATACATGTATATGCACATATACATACACACATAATGTATACATACATACATACATACATACATACATATATATATAGAAATATATACATATACATTTATATATTTATATAAACATACATAGGTATTTTTACATATGTATACATATATATACATATGCATATATACATATATACACACATACATATACATGTATGTATATATATGAATATATACTCAAATATACATACACTCATATACATCTATGTATATATATATACATATACATATATATTTATATAAACATACATAGGTATTTTTACATGTGTATATGATAAGTGCTCGTGTTATAGTAATGCGAAACGTTATTATCTTGCAGTGAGCATTGATTTAATCAGATTTTATCACTAAAAGGTGTGTATTTGTTTACTGTTGTGTATTGTAGGGTTGTGAAGATAAATTGGAGAAAAGGAACGAAGTTAGATCATATTTGCCGTTGTTGGGGAGATTCTCACACTAAGCAAGGAGCAAGGCATAGGCATAGACTTGTGAGTGTGTGCCAACCTCCTTTGGAGGGGCACAAAGGCAGTCACATTCACAATAAGTCTAGCTCGTGCTAACAAGGAGAACTTCACCAATTAGGAGATCTGAAGCAATCGGCACGATCTACCGTTGATTGTGTGCCTAATTCAACGGCCTCGATGAAGAACGACGAATTCGGGAGCGTTTCGGCGAGCACTGTAGCAAGATATTGCAGCAAAACACTGTAGCAAGCTACTGTTTATTTTCGGCCGAAATTCAGAAAACCAGAGAGTTCACACGGGCGTGTGGAAATTCCACACGGCCGTGTGAAATCCCGATAAGTTCAATTTTAAAGCCGCAACTCAACATTATAAAAGCCCGTTTTGGGGATCTTTTTGGCTCTTCTTTGTCCTAACTTCTGGAGAGGCGCGGCTAGGGTTTGAAGAGTACTTTGTCTAGGTTTGAAGCGCATCATCGGCGTCGACATCAACGTCCGACGGCGGCACAAGATCACGGCCACATCGCACACAAGGGGGTTTTCATCTATGCAATCAAATTGTGTTATTATTATTATTTTTATGGATTTGTATAGCTCCATGAGGAAATAAACCCTTGTGAGTATTCGGACTTGTAAACCCTAGGATTATTATGTTTCTTTGACATTGCTATTATGCTTTTCTATAATTGATGAATAAAGTTGAGTTTCAATCTTAAATTCTTTTCTTTTATTATTGTTTTCCCTTAGCCGTGACACTAGGGTTGAGAACAATCTAGGTTATCCTTTGGAGGTGTGACAACTCCTATAGGATTAGACTACTTAAGGTTGAAGAGGGTTGAGAGGGTGAGTCGTGAGGTAGCTGAACATCCCCTTTCCCCTCCGATGTGATTCTCCCTACCTCCATGTTCCATGATTTTTTCGCGATCGAGATAGAGTTAGGTGCTAGGCGATAAACTTCCCTAGGGCTTTATTGCGCAAATACCAAAGTATAGGGTTGAAGTGAATCTTAGCACCGGGACTTAATTTAGACTAGGGTTCTCTCACCTGGATCAAATGGTTAGAACTATACATAGGAACAGGGTTAATCACTAGGAGTTCCTAGAACTTAAGGCAATTCCACATAGTGTGAGGCTTAGGTAGATAGACTCCCTTAGGGCTTAGTTGACAGGTCAACGAGAGTCAAGGGTCGTAGTGAAACCTAATGACCGGAACATAGTGTTGGGATTAGTCACGGTTGACCTTAGGTTTGGGACCGTGTATTTAAGGATTTCCTCAACTCAATTAGCATCAATAAGAAGGTATAATAGCATTGTCTTGCACTAGAAGCATAAGTCCTAGGGGTAGCTTGTCCGGATACCCATCTTTTCCCATTGCTAGTCCTACTCTTTTATTCTTACTTGCACTCTCTCGTCTTCCACACTTCTCTTTTAATTCTTGATTTTACCGATTATTTTTGCACTCACTCACCGATTTCTTTCCACACAACATGATAGCTAAATAGTGAAATCTTGTATCTTAAGTACCTATTCCCTGTGTATTCGACTACTCACTCATCTGGGTATTTTATTACTTCGACAACCCGTGCACTTTCGGGCCCTTGTCAAAGTTTTTGGCGCCGTTGCCGAGGAATAGGCGTATTTCAGATATTTGTTTTTTGCTATTTTAGCTATTTCACTTCGCTTTCGATTCCACACTTCTTTTATCTACCGTCATCTTCACCGTTTTTCTTTTCTTTGATTTCAGCGGTACGAAAGGATGTTTGACACAACTGAAGCCTTTGATACACTTACAGGGCTGGTTAAGGTTGTGGAACAGAAAATGCAGTTATTCGCGCTACGATCATTTACTAATCATACTGAGTTTGAGCAACCAGCGGGTAATCCTTTTGAAGAGTTGGGAACTATTGTTGACCCTTTTCGTATGGAGCAGAACATGAATTATGAATTAGGCAGTGTATTGGATGAATTTGATAAATCAGCCCTAGTTTTCTCAAAAGGAGACACAGAGGAGAACGTAGAAAAGGTCCTTGCTCAGTTTGAATCAGCTTATTGGGAGCACAGGCAAGAAGTCTTTTCAGTGGGCGTTGTAGATCTGATAGAGGAGGCTTGTGAGTTAGGGACTTCAGCGGGGTCTCAAGATCAACTCAATAAATATGGTTTGGAGAAGGTTTCAGATAATTTCAATGAACAGCAAGCGAATAAATTTGAAGAAATTGATAGTTCTAAGGAAAGCCGACTTCGACCATCCATTGAAGAGCCACCTGATCTGGAGTTAAAAACACTTCCAGAGCACTTGGAGTATGCATTTTTGGCAGAAGAAAAGAAGTTACCCCTAATTATAGCATCAGATCTTTCCTGGGAGCAAAAGACTAAGTTGGTGAACGTGTTAAAGAAGCACAAGTCTGCCCTTGCATGGAAAATTGCAGACTTGTAGGGAATTAACCCCTCGTTTTGTACACATAAAATTTTAATGGAGGACAACTTCAAGTCGGTGATCCAACTTCAAAGGAGACTAAACCCGAACATGAAGGAAGTTGTAAAAGCAGGGTGGTGAAACTACTGGATGTAGAGATCATTTATCCTATTTCTGATAGTGCTTGGGTGAGCCCAACGCAAGTGGTTTCGAAGAAAGGCGGGATGACAGTAATCAAGAATGAAAGAAATGAACTCATCCCAACTAGAACGGTCACAGGATGGAGGGTGTGCATTGATTACAGAAGGCTGAATGATGCAACCCGGAAGGATCACTTCCCACTACCTTTTATTGATTAAATGTTAGATCGCTTGGTAGGACATCAGTTTTACTGCTTCTTAGATGGGATGTCGGGCTATTTTCATATTCCTATTACTCCGGAAGATCAAGAGAAGACCACTTTTACTTGTCTGTACGGGACTTTTGCATACAAACGAATGCCGTTCGGGTTATGCAACGCACTTGCTACCTTCCAACGTTGCATGACGGCTATCTTTGATGACCTTATTGAAGATATAATGGAAGTGTTTATGGATGATTTCTCTATGTTTGGTGATTCCTTTGACAAATGCTTGAAGAATTTGGAGAAAGTACTGATAAGATGCGAGGAGACAAATCTTATGCTAAATTGGGAGAAGTGTCACTTCATGGTTCGGGAAGGTATTGTTCTTGGGCGCAAGATCTCTCAAATGGGTTTGGAGGTGGACAAGGCAAAAATAGAAGTCATAGATAAACTCCCTCCACCAACAAATGTTAAGGGAATTCAGAGTTTCCTGGGGCATGCAGGCTTCTATAGACGGTTCATTAAGGACTTTTAAAAAATCACTCAACCGTTGACTAAGCTCCTTGAAAAAGAAGCTCCATTTGATTTTGGGGAAGAATGTGCGACAGCTTTTAATGTGTTAAAAGAGAAACTAGTTCAAGCTCTAATTTTGATTACACCTGATTGGAATGAACCTTTCGAGCTTATGTGCGATGGAAGTGACTATGCAATTGGAGCAGTTTTGGGGCAAAGAAAGGGCAAGCAATTTCAACCAATATATTATGCTAGTAAGACTCTCACATGTGCTCAAGAAAATTATACTACTACAGAAAAGGAATTGCTAGCAGTCGTGTTCGCCCTCAACAAATTCAGGCCGTATCTCATCTTATCAAGGGTCGTTGTGTTCACAGATCACTCAGCTCTCCGTTACCTCATGAACAAGGCTGATGTGAAACCGCAATTAATTCGATGGATACTAATCTTGCAAGAGTTTGATATGGAGATAAAGGACAAGAAAGGGACTAAAAACGTGGTGGCGGATCATTTGTCTCGGTTAGAGGGTAGTATTGTGCAAGAGTCATCGAGCAAGGAGATTAATGATTCCTTTCCCGAGGAACACTTATACTCAATCCAGAACTCCATGGTTCGTAGACATTGCAAATTATTTGTCAGGGAAAATCCTTAAACAAGGTCTCACGTTCCAACAAAAGAGGAAGTTCTTTAGCGATTTAAAGAATTATTTTTGGGATGATCCGTTCCTCTTTCGCATATGTGCAGATCATATAGTTCGAAGATGTGTATCAAGAGAGGAAAGATGGGATATCCTTGCTCATTGTAGTTCATGGCTTGTTGGAGGACACTATGCATCAAGAAAAACTGCAGAAAAGGTTTTGGCTGCAGGATTCTATTGGCCAACTCTCTTCCAGGATGCACACCAGTTTGTTCTTCGATGCGATAACTGTCAGAGGGCAGGAAATTTATCTCGGCAGGATGAGATGCCTCAGAACCCTATGCAATTATGTGAGGTATTCGATGTCTGGGGCATTGATTTCATGGGGCCGTTTCCGAAGTTCAACGGGAACCTGTACATATTAGTGGCAGTTAATTATGTCTCCAAATGGGTTGAAGCCCAAGCACTACCGACTAATGATGCTAGAACTGTGGTAAGATTTTTGAAGAGGTTGTTTACTCGGTTTGGAACTCCGCGAATCATCATTAGTGATCGAGGGACTCATTTTTGCAACGACCAGTTAGAAAAAGTGTTGAAGCGATATGGGGTACGACACCGCCTTGCCACTCCATATCATCCGCAAACTAGTGGTCAAGTAGAAGTCACAAATAGAGAACTCAAGCGAATCTTGACGAAGTCGGTGGAACAAGGGAAGCGGGATTGGTCTGAGCAGTTGGATGATACACTCTGGGCCTACCGCACAGCTTACAAGACTCCAATAGGAACCACTCCATACAATCTAGTCTATGGAAAGTCATGTCATCTACCCGTGGAACTTGAACATAAAGCATATTGGGCAATCAAAGCAATGAACTTTGATTTGAGAAAAGCCGGTGAACAAAGATTACTTCATCTCAATGAGCTCGATGAATGGAGATTGAAAGCATATGAGAATGCTAGAATTTACAAGGAGAAGATTCGAAAGTGGCATGACAAGCATATCAAGTTGCCCAAAGAGTTCAAAGTAGGTGATCAAGTGCTACTATTCAATTCTCGGTTGTGACTCTTCCCCGAAAAACTGAAGTCTAGATGGTTTGGCCCGTATACAGTCACTCAAGTATCACCTCACGGGGCAGTTGAGATCACTCATCCGGAGAAGGGGACATTCAAGGTGAATGGGCATCAGTTGAAGCCATACTTTGGAGGCGAGGTTTGTAACAATGAGAAGGAGATATTCTTCCTTCAACCGCCATAAGGTAAGGCAGGTACGTTGATAAGTGCTCGTGTTATAGTAATGCGAAGTGTTATTATCTTGCAATGAGCATTGATTTAATCAGATTTTATCACTAAAAAGTGTGCATTTGTTTACTTTTGTGCATTGTAGGGTTGTGGAGCCAATTTGGAGAAGAATGAAGCAAGAATAGGTTATGTTCGCCATTGTTGAGGAGTTTTCGGACTAAGCAAGGAACAAGGCACGAGTTTAGACTTGTGGGTGTGTGCCAACCTCCATTGGAGGGGCACAAGGGCAGTCACATTCACAAAAGTCTAATTCGTGTAGCATTGGAGAATTTCGTCAAAGAAGAGAAATGAAGTAATCGACATAATCTACCATTGATTGTGTGCCCAATTCAATGGCCTCGATGAAGAACGACGAATTCGGGAGCATTTCGGCTAAGTACTGTAGCATTTACTGTAGCAAACTACTGTAGCAAACTACTGTTCGCTGTTGCCGAAAATCAGGATTCCAGAGAGTTCACAAAAAAGTACTGTAGCAAAACAATGTAGCAAAGTTACTGTTCACAATGCCGAAAAATCACGATTTCAGAATTTCCACACGGCCGTGTGGAATTAAGACACGGGCGTGTGGAATTCCTGGTTTTACACAGGGCCGTGTGGAATTAACACAGGGGCGTGTAGAACTCCGATTTCAGCCTATAAATAGCCCGTTTTTAGATCTATTTGGGGACCCTCCCCTTCTATCACTTGGATTTTTTTTGGGTTAGAACTACACATAGGAACAGGTTTTACCACTAGGAGTCTCTAAAACTTAATGCAATCCCACGTAGTGTGAGGGTTAGGTAGATATACTCCTCTAGGGCTTAGTTGACAGGTCAACGAGACTCAAGAGTCGTAGTGAATCCTAATGCCGGGGCATAGTGTTGGGGTTAGTCACGGTTGACCTTAGGTTTGGGACCGTGTGTTTAAGGATATCCTCGACTCAATTAGACATCAATTAGAGGGTATAATACTAGTCTTGCACTAGAAGCATTAGTCTTAGGGGGAGCTTTGTCCGGGTACCCCATCTTTATATCGATTACCTCTCCTACCCTCATTATTCTTCTTGCACTCTTTTATTTTCTTTTACATTTATATATATATATATATATATATATATATATATATATATATATATATATATATATATATATATATATATATATACTTCTTTCATCATCGACTTCTTTCATAGCTAAAGAGCGATAACACTTGTTTCTGAACACTATTCCCTGTGGATACGACTACCCACTCACCAGGGTATTTTTATTACTTCGACAACCGTGCACTTGCGGGGTACACACGCAAGGGATGTGTCAAAGTTTTTGGCGCCGCTGCCGGGGAATAGGCGTTTTAGAGACATTTGTACTTTGCTATTTTAGCTATTCATCATTCATTCTATTTCACCTTTTCTTATTCTTCCATCATTCTTATTTGTTTTTCTTTTGATTTGTCTTACTTTTTCTTGCAAGGGGCCTAAATGGAGATTGATGCAATCATTGAGCTATATTCTCAAGTTGAAGCTCTCAGTACAAGGCTTGATAGAATTATTGCTTCACAACAACAAAGCAATCCAAGCTACAACACATATCATCCAAATGAAAGGAGCTACCAAAATTTTTTATGGAATAACGATGGACAACATTTGGAAGCACATCAAGAGCGATTTCAAAAGGATGAGAGACTCGAAGAGGACGCACCTCCGTGGAAAAAAGTGCTAGATAACTTTATTGAAGCATCCGATGCCTCTTGCCAAAGTATGGAAGCCACACGAAAGTGTCATGAAGCCTCCTACAACAAACTTGAACATCAATTAGGATGGATACTTGACACACTCTCCAAGGAACATGAAGTATTTGAGCAAGTAAAGCAAGACCCTTGTAGAGATGATGTGGTCGTGAATGATAATGAAGAAATGGGGCATACCGAGTATGTTGATGTAGAAATTGAAGAGGAAAAAGTAGAACGTCATTTGGAGAATTGGGATTGCTTAAATGAAGATGGTGCTTGTGAGCAAGAAAATTTTCAAGGGGATTTGTTAGTGTCATGTTCCTTTCAAGATGAAAATACACAAGAAGAAGCAAACCCTAAGATAATGGAACAAGCACCGCTCTTTGGGATTGATCAACTCATAAAAAGCAAGAAAGAGACTTTGGGAAGGGAAAAAGATGTGGGGAGGATATTTAAACCATCCCATGACCCACCTATGCTAAGCTTGGACAATTCCCAACCCAAATTGTTTCCTTGGAGGCCAAAAGTAAGATGGTCGGACCCTCCAACAAATACTCCACCTAGGCAAGTCAATTTTTGGTTTAAAGGAAGTAGCTATGCAAGATCTTGTCGGGAGGAACACACTCTTTTCAAGCCGCCTTGAGGTAAGAAAGAGGTACGTCAAGCTTAGTGACGTTAAACAAGCGCTTCTTGGGAGGCAACCCAAGTTTTTATTGCTTTTCTAGGCTTTAGTTTAGTTTTAGCATGAATAATTGCCTAGTTTCGGTGTTTTGATTTTATTATGCGTGTGCTGTGATTTCTTATGGATTATTGGTGTTATAGTGTGCCTAATTGTGATTGTCGAAATTTTGGGTCGTTTGAGTATGTTTTCATGGATCTCTGGTCGAATTTTTATTTTATATGCAAGCTCTGAACGTTGTATTTGAGTTTCTGAAATTTTCTGCAAAGCTTGCAAATTTTTCTAAGTCACCCAGAGAAGACACACGGCCATGTGGAATTTCCACACGGGCGTGTGTCACACTTCAGAACTCATCCAGAGAAGACACAGGGGCTTGTGATTGCCCCTGTGAACGACCATATAAAGGCACACGGCCGTGTGGAATTTCCACACGGCCGTGTGGATCTCTGCAGAGCTACAACTCTCCATCCCAAGAGACACAGGGGCGGTGTGAGTGCCCATGTGTATAGCACACGGCCGTGTGGAAGTTCTGCAGAACAAGAACTTCATCTAGAGGCTCACAGGGGACGTGTGAGTGCCCCTGTGGGTGAGCGTCTGCATGGCACACGACTGTGTGGAATTTCCACACGGCCGTGTGGAACACTTAGATGATTTTCTTGGGATCCAGAGAGTCCACAGGGGCGTGTGGGTGCCCCTGTGGCCGGCCGTGTGTTGGCCAGGTTGGGCACACGGCCGTGTGGAATTTCCACACGACCGTGTGTATGTTCTGGAAAGCAAACAGAGGAAACACAAGGGGGTGTGACTGCCCTTGTGAACCCTTTTAGTGGAGCCACACGGCCGTGTGGAAATTCCACACGGCCGTGTGGATGTACAGAACATGATAGGTTTTTTTTTTTAATTTTGAAATCTTCTTTTGGCTTTTCAATTCTAAATGCCTCCACACTCAAGGGATGTTTCCTCACATATTCCCAACCCTCTCTTTGTCCATTTAAGGAGTTTTTAAGTTGTTTTCCGGCCATATTCGAAGATTTTGATTTTCACTTCGTCGGTAAGCATATTTTGTCCTTTTCTTCGTCAATCTTTTCTTTTTCAGCACCAGATCCACCAGTATCAGCACCGACAGCAGCACCGGAGATCGAAGAATGGACGCCACCGACGCTTGAGGCGTTTTTAGCTTTATTTTTCTTTTGTTTTTATTTTTACTTTTATTGAGCTTCACTGAATCCCCCTTGTGTTTATGTGCAGATGGTCTTGCGAGAAACGAATTTGCGTACTAGTCATAGGCACGGTCATGGGACCGTGTACCCTCCACAACCCGTTGAGACTCAACCCTTAATAAACATAGCTCCATCAAACGTACCACTAGGAGTTCAGGGGAGTATTGTTTCAATTGCCCACCTCCACACATTATGTTTTGATTGTTATACTTTTTATTGTGCTTGCATGTGTACATTGAGGACAATGTACATCTTAAGTGTGGGGGAGGAGTTCACATTGCACACACTTTTACTTGTGCGTTCAATTGCTTATGCTTATGTAGCCTATGGCGGTTCACCTTAGTTGCAACGGTTGTATTCTTATAGTTTAGGAGAATTTTTAACATTGTATCCTATCATGCTCTAGTTTCTACTTGAATTTTAGGAATTTTTTGCTCGATATTCTCATATTGCACAACTTACTCTTGGAATCTTTTGGAAACTCAATCTTGAAGTTTTTAAGGACAAGTTTATCATCGTTCTTAGTTTTACTTTGGAAAATGCATAAAAAAAAAAAAATTGGGAAAGAGAAAAAGTATAATAATAATAAAAAAAAAAGTATATAAGTTTGTAAATATTAGCTTTGTTTTAATTATGCATTTGGGGTGGAAAGAGCTACAGCCTATAAAGTATGTAGCTACTCTCATAAGTCGGATACAAGTTATGCCCTAATGAGAAAAAGAGCTATCTCATGGGATCCGTGAAAGCTACTACCCCGGTAGAAAGAGCTACATCCTCGAAAGAGTGAAAGCCACCTTTGGCGGCCGCCTAGGAAAGGGCTACCTTCAAGGATGTGTGAAGCTACTACTTTCACCACTATTTTTGTTTTTGTATATAAATAAGTTCCCCTTACTTGTAGAATGCTTCTTTTGCATGCTTTTGGTGAACCTAAGGCCGAGCACTTTCAATTGTTCTTCCCAAGTACTTTCACGTTCTATTTTGCTTGAGGACAAGCAAAAGCTTAAGTGTGGGGGGATTTGATAAGTGCTCATGTTATAGTAATGCGAAGTGTTATTATCTTGCAATGAGCATTGATTTAATCATATTTTATCACTAAAAAGTGTGCATTTGTTTACTTTTGTGCATTGTAGGGTTGTGGAGCCAATTTGGAGAAGAATGAAGCAAGAATAGGTTATGTTCGGCATTGTTGAGAAGTTTTCGGACTAACCAAGGAACAAGGCACGAGTTTAGACTTGTGGGTGTGTGCCAACCTCCATTGGAGGGGCACAAGGGCAGTCACATTCACAAAAGTCTAATTCGTGTAGCATTGGAGAATTTCGTCAAAGAAGAGAAATGAAGTAATCGACATAATCTACCATTGATTGTGTGCCCAATTCAATGGCCTCGATGAAGAACGACGAATTCGGGAGCATTTCGGCTAAGTACTGTAGCATTTCCACACGGCCGTGTGGAATTAAGACACGGGCGTGTGGAATTCCTGGTTTTACACAGGGCCGTGTGGAATTAACACAGGGGCGTGTGGAACTCCGATTTCAGCGCGATTTCAGCCTATAAATAACCCGTTTTCAGATCTATTTGGGAACCCTCCCTTCTATCACTTGGATATCTTTTGGGGGGCTTTCGGCTAGGGTTTGGAGAGGTTCTTGGAGTTCTTTGGAGGCGATTAAAACGGCATCGACATCGACATCCTTTGGAAGAAAACTATTGGGGAAGCTCTCATCGGCATTGATTTGTCGAGGTGTGCCTTAGGCTTGACAAGGGATTCGTTGGAGAAGACACGCGACTACACAAGACCATCGATACGATCTACAAGGGGGTTTTCTTTATGGTTTTCATGCATATGTTCTTAAACTATTTATTGATTTTGTATTGCTCCATGGAGAGCTAAACCCTAGTGGGTATTCGGACTTGTAAACCCTAGGATGATATTGTTTCTATGACTTTTATTGTGCTTTCTTAATTTAATGTTCTATTATTGAGTTCCAATCTTGCATGCCGATTGTATGAGATTTTCCCTTAGCCGTGACACTAGGGTTGAGAATCTATTAGGTTATCCTTTGAGGGTGTGACAACCTCTATAGGATTAGACTACACAAGGTTGGAGAGGGTTGAGAGGGAGAGTTGTGAGGTAGCGATGTACCACTTTCCCCTCCGGTGTGGTTTCTCTCTACCTCCGTTTCCTTGATTCATTAGCGGTCGAGATAGAGTGAAGTGCTAGGTAGATAAACTCCCCTGGGACTTAGTTACGCGAGTAACAGAGTGAAGGGTTGAAGTGAATCCTACGCACTGGGGCTTAATCTAGACTAGGGTTCTTCCACCTGGACCAAAGGGTTAGAACTACACATAGAAACAGGTTTTACCACTAGGAGTCCCTAAAACTTAATGCAATCCCACGTAGTGTGAGGCTTAGGTAGATATACTCCTCTAGGGCTTTGTTGACAGGTCAATGAGAGTCAAGAGTCGTAGTGAATCCTAATGCCGGGGCATAGTGTTGGGGTTAGTCACGGTTGACCTTAGGTTTGGGACCGTGTGTTTAAGGATATCCTCGACTCAATTAGACATCAATTAGAGGGTATAATACTAGTCTTGCACTAGAAGCATTAGTCTTAGGGGGAGCTTTGTCCGGGTACCCCATCTTTATATCGATTACCTCTCCTACCCTCATTATTCTTCTTGCACTCTTTTATTTTCTTTTACATTTATATATATATATACTTCTTTCATCATCGACTTCTTTCATAGCTAAATAGCGATAACACTTGTTTCTGAACACTATTCCCTGTGGATACGACTACCCACTCACTAGGGTATTTTTATTACTTCGACAACCCGTGCACTTGCGGGGTACACACGCAAGGGGTGTGTCATACGTCAAGCTAAGTGATGTTAAACAAGCATTTCTTGGGAGGCAACCCAAGGTTTTATAGTTTTTTCTAGGACTTAGTTTAGTTTTAAGTTGAATAAAAGTCTTAGTTTTGGTGCCCTGATTTTCAATACATGTGCTGCGTTTTTACTGTGGATTGTTGACGTTTTTCATGTGCCTAAACGATTATTGACAAAGTTTGAGTTGGTTGATCATGTTTCCCATGGTTTCTGGTCGTGTTTTGATGGTTTTCACAGGCTCCAAGCATCGTATTTTTGTTTCTGAGTTTTTTTGTAAGTCTGTGGTTCTTTCTAAGTTAACCAGAGAAAACACACGACCGTGTGGAATAAACACACGGGCGTGTGTTACCATCTAAGGCTCAGCCAGAGAGGACACAGGGGCGTGACCCAGCCCCTGTGAAGAACCTCAGAAGGGGCACACGACCGTGTGGAATTTCCACACGGCCGTGTGAAAACCTGCAGAACTTAAGCTCTCGGTCCAGAGAGTCCACAGGGGCGTGTGGGTGCCCCTGTGAGTTACCCTGTGTTATGGCACACGGCCGTGTGTAAATTCCACACGGCTGTGTGAAACTCTGCAGAAACCCCCTCTTTCCCCCGAGAAACCACAAGGGCGTGTGGTGACATGACCCTTTGCGTGTGTACCCCGCAAGTGCACGGGTTGTCGAAGTAATAAAAATACCCTGGTGAGTGGGTAGTCGTACCCACAGGGAATAGTGTTCAGAAACAAGTGTTATCGCTATTTAGCTATGAAAGAAGTCGATGATGAAAGAAGTATATATATATATATAAATGTAAAAGAAAATAAAAGAGTGCAAGAAGAATAATGAGGGTAGGAGAGGTAATCGATATAAAGATGGGGTACCCGGACAAAGCTCCCCTTAAGACTAATGCTTCTAGTGCAAGACTAGTATTATACCCTCTAATTGATGTCTAATTGAGTCGAGGATATCCTTAAACACACGGTCCCAAACCTAAGGTCAACTGTGACTGACCCCAACACTATGCCCCGGCAATAGGATTCACTACGACTCTTGACTCTCGTTGACCTGTCAACTAAGCCCTAGAGGAGTATATCTACCTAAGCCTCACACTACGTGGGATTGCATTAAGTTCTAGGGACTCGTAGTGGTAAAACCTGTTCCTATGTGTAGTTCTAACCCTTTTGGTCCAAGTGGAAGAACCCTAGTCTAGATTAATCCCCAGTGCGTAGGATTCACTTCAACCCTTCACTCTGTTACTCGCGTAACTAAGCCCCAGGGGAGTTTATCTACCTAGCACTTCACTCTATCTCGACCGCTAATGAATCAAGGAAACGGAGGTAGGGAGAAACCACACCGGAGAAGAAAGGGGTACATCGCTACCTCACAACTCTCCCTCTTAAGGCCAATACCCTAGGCTTGGAGCTATCTTTGCAAGACCATATGTTACAAGACTTATCAAGGGGATGGACCTTCGTGAGGCAATTAGAGGGATGGAGAAGACTGTCATACCTTCTCCTATTAGCCTGGAGATGTTGAGACAGATGGGTATGGCCAAGAAACGTTATCAAACTTATGCACTGAACTGGCCCCCATCTGGGCCAGTCGAGGGAGAACAGGCAGCACTAGAGCCACCCCCAGGGCAGGCAGAGGCGAGGCACCACCCACAGCACCGGAGCCACCTTCAGTGCTGTTCTTTTCTCCTTCTCGAGGCCAGGACAAGTTTGAGCGCCTCGAGAGTGCTGTGCGTGTTTTGCAGACAGAGTTGGCCGAGGTCAGGGCTGCACACGCCGCACAGCATTCAGAGACGATGACACGCCTTGAGACTATACAGTGATTACTTGAGCAGGCCGTGTCATCACTATTCGTGGTACAGCCCAGAGCCCCTACTCCACCACCTTCTCCAGCTCCATCAGTAGCAGATCCATCTGCAGAGGCCGCAGCAGCTGTAGCAGCACTAGAGGCTCCACAGCAGGACACCGACGCTGAGCCGTCGTAGTTTTTTTTTTATTTCTGTTGCACTTGTATTTTCGTATTCTGTTGGACTTGTAGTACCCAGAAAGGATCTTCCTTCTGAGTTTATTTTTATTTTGCTTTTATTTTTCTTTTATTTTATCTCGAGTTGTATTTTATTTTCATATCTTTATATACTCGAGTTTTATTTCTGTTATTTTTTTAGCGTTACTGAATACCTTGTGTGTGTGTGTGTGTATGCGCAGATGGTCGTGGATGTAAGAAATTTAAGGAACAGTCATAGGCACGGTCATGGAACCGTGTGTGCTTCACAACCCATTGAGACTCAACTCTCAATACACCTAGCTCCATCAAACGCAACACTTGGAGTTCATGGGAGTAATGTTTCAATTGCCTACTTCCATACTATTTTTTTTACACTTCTTCACTTTTATTGTGCTTGCATGCGTACATTGGGGACAATGTACATCTTAAGTGTGGGGGGAGTTCACTTTGCATACACCTTTACTTGTGCGTTTAGTTGCCTTTGCTTATGTAGCCTATGGCGGTTCACCTTAGTTGCAACAGTTGTATTTTTATAGTTTAGGAGAATTTTTAACATTGTATTTTGTCATGCTATAGTTTTCACTTGAATTTTTAGGGAATTTTTACTCGATTATCTTATTGCACAACTCACTCTTTGAATATTTTGGAAACTCAAGTTTGAAGTTTTTAAGGACAAGTTTATCATCATTCTTAGTAAGCTTTTAGTTTTACCTTGGAAAATGCATATATAAAAAAATGAAAAAAAAATGAAAAAGATGAAAAAAAGAGAGAAAAATATGGAAAATGAGAAAAAGAAAAAAATATATGAGTTTATGAATATGTGTTTTGTTTTATTTATGCATTTGGGGTGGAAAGAGCTACCACCTATGAAGTATGTAGCTACTCTCATAAGTCGGATACAAGTTACGCCCTAATGAGCGAAAGAGCTATCTCATGGGATGCGTGAAAGCTACTACCCCGGTAGAAAGAGCTACCTCCTCTAAAGCGTGAAAGGCACCTTTGGCGGCCGCCTAGGAAAGGGCTACCTTAGAGGTTGTGTGAAGCTACTACTTCCTTTCTCCCTTTTTGTATATAAATAAGTCCTTGTTAACAAGAGTTTGAGGAGTACTCTTTGGGTTGTCTTGAGTGAGTTCACACACACTTACACATTTTCAAGTTGATTGACCCTTTTTATTCATGTTTTTAGCTAGAGCAATGATATCCTTATGCGATGTTTTGATTTCCCCTTACTTGTAGAATGCTTCCTTTGCATACTTTTGGTGAACCTAAGGTTGAGCACTTTCAATTGTTCTTCCCAAGTACTTTCATATTCTATTTTGCTTGAGGACAAGCAAAAGCTTAAGTGTGGGGGGTTTTGATAAGTGCTCGTGTTATAGTAATGCGAAGCGTTATTATCTTGCAGTGAGCATTGATTTAATCAGATTTTATCACTAAAAAGTGTGCATTTGTGACACACCCCTTGCGTGTGTACCCCGCAAGTGCACGGGTTGTCGAAGTAATAAAAATTACCCTGGTGAGAGGGTAGTCGAATCCACAGGGAATAGGGAGTTAGAATACGAGATTTCACTATTAAAACTATGCGAAGTACGGAAAAGTAGTAATCGATTTGTGTGTAAATTGCGAGAACAATTATACTAAAGACAGGAAATTAAATAAAGAAAGGTGAAAGATTAGAAATCGCAAGAAAAGAGATTAAAGAGGATTTAACAATTAATGAAGTGGGGTATCCGGACAAGTTATCTCTAGGATCTATGCTTCTAGTGCAAGACTATGCTATTATACCTTCCTATTGATGCTAATTAAGTCGAGGAAATCCTTAGACTCACGGTCCCAAACCTAAGGTCAACCGTGACTAACCCCAACACTATGCCCCGGTATTAGGATTCACAACAACCCTTCACTCTATCGCTCGCACGATTAAGTCCCAGGGGAGTACATCTACCTAAACCTCATACTACGTGGGATTGCATTAAGTTTTAGGGACTCCTAGTGATTAAACCTGTTCCTATGTGTAGTTCTAACCCTTTGGTCCAGGAGGAAGAACCCTAGTCTAGATTAAGCCCCAGTGCGTAGGATTCACTTCAACCCTTCACTCCGTTACTCGCGTAACTAAGCCCCAGGGGAGTTTATCTACCTAGCACTTCACTCTATCTTGACCGCTATTAAATCAAGGAAACGGAGGTAGGGAGAAATCACACCGGAGGGGAAAGGGGTACATCGCTACCTCACAACTCTCCCTCTCAACCCTCTTCAATCTTAAAGAGTCTAATCCTATAGGAGTTGTCACACCTCCAAGGGAAAACCTAGATTGCTCTCAACCCTAGTGTCACATCTAAGGGAAAACAATAGCAAGATAAAATTAAGATCGAAACTCAATTCTTATTCATCAATAATGGAAAAGCATAATAACAATGTCAAAGAAACATAATAACCCTAGAGTTTTACAAGTCCGAATACCCACAAGGGGTTTAGCTCCTCATGGAGCTATACATGTTCATCAATGTATATAATAAAACAATAAGTAAAGACATAGATGAAAACCCCCTTGTGCATGGTGTGGCCGTGGTCTTGTGCGGCCGCCGGACGTCGATGACGATGCCGATGATGCGCTCCAAACCTCCACGAAGTCCTCTCCAAAACCTTAGCCGCCCTCTCCAAAGTTTAGGAGAAAATTAGGTCAAAAGATGTCTCAAAAAGTCTCAAAATCGGGCTTTTATAATGTGGAGTCGCGGCTTTAAATTTGTTGAAATCGGGATTTCACACGGCCGTGTGGAATTTCCACACGCCTGTGTGAAAATTCTGGAAAATTGATTTTCGGCCGACTGTGGACAGTAACTTACTACAGTGTTTTTGCTACAGTAATTTACTACAGTACTGCTACAGTAATTGTGCCGAAACACTCCCGAATTCGTCGTTCTTCATCGAGGCCGTTGAATTGGGCTCACAATCAAGGGTAGATCGTGTCGATTGCTTCGAATCGCCTAATTGGTGAAGTTCTCCTTGTTGGCATGAGTTAGACTTATTGTGAATGTGACTGCCTTTGTGCCCCTCCAAAGGAGGTTGGCACACACCCACAAGTCTATGCTCACGCCTTACTCCTTGCTTAGTCCGAAAATCTTCCCAACAACGCCAAACACGACCTAACTTCGTTCGTTTCCTTCATTTTATCTTCACAACCCTACAATGCACAAAAGTAAACAATTGCACACTTTTTAGTGATAAAATCTGATTAAATTAATGCTCATTGCAAGATAATAACACTTCGCATTACTATAACACGAGCACTTATCACATTCACAATAAGTCTAGCTCATGCTAACAAGGAGAACTTCACCAATTAGGAGATCTGAAACAATCGACACGATCTACCGTTGATTATGTGCTCAATTCAACGGACTCGATGAAGAACGACGAATTCGGGAGCGTTTCGGTGAGTTACTATTCATTTTCGGCCGAAATTCAGAAAACTAGAGTGTTCACACGGGCGTGTGGAAATTCCACACGGCCGTGTGAATTCCCGATAAGTTCAATTTTAAAGCCGCAACTCAACATTATAAAAGCCCGTTTTGGAGACTGTTTTGGGGATCTTTTTGGCTCTTCTTTGCCCTAACTTCTGGAGAGGCGCGGCTAGGGTTTGGAGAGGACTTTGTGGAGGTTTGAAGCGCGTCATCGGCGTCGACATCAACGTCCAATGGCGGCACAAGACCACGGCCACATCGCACACAAGGGGGTTTTCATCTATGCATTCAAATTGTTTTCTTATTATTATTTTTATGGATTTGTATAGCTCCATGAGGAGCTAAACCCCTTGTGGGTATTCAGACTTGTAAACCTTTGGATTATTATGTTTTTTTGACATTGCTATTATGTTTTTCCATAATTGATGAATAAAGTTGAGTTTCAATCTTAAATTCTTTTCTTTTATTATTGTTTTCCCTTAGCCGTGACACTAGGGTTGAGAACAATCTAGGTTATCCTTTGGAGGTGTGACAACTCCTATAGGATTAGACTACTTAGGGTTGAAGAGGGTTGAGAGGGTGAGTCGTGAGGTAGCGGAACGTCCCCTTTCCTCTCCGATGTGATTCTCCCTAACTCCCCTAGGGCTTTATTGCGCAAATACCAAAGTATAGGATTGAAGTGAATCTTAGCATCGGGACTTAATTTAGACTAGGGTTCTCTCATCAGGACCAAATGGTTAGAACTATACATAGGAACAGGGTTAATCACTAGGAGTTCCTAGAACTTAAGGCAATTCCACATAGTGTGAGGCTTAGGTAGATAGACTCCCCTAGGGTTTAGTTGATAGGTCAACGAGAGTCAAGGGTCGTAGTGAAACCTAATAACCGGAACATAGTGTTGGGATTAGTCACGGTTGACCTTAGGTTTGGGACCGTGTATTTAAGGATTTCCTTAACTTAATTAACATCAATAGGAAGGTATAATAGCATTATCTTGCACTAGAAGCATAAGTCCTAGGGGTAGCTTGTCCGGATACCCATCTTTTCCCATTGCTAGTCCTACTCTTTTATTCTTACTTGCACTCTCTCGTCTTCCACACTTCTCTTTTAATTCTTGATTTTACTGATTATTTTCGCACTCACTCACCGATTTCTTTCCACACAACGCGATAGCTAAATAGTGAAATCTTATATCTTAAGTACCTATTCCCTGTGGATTCGACTACCCACTCACCGGGGTATTTTATTACTTCGACAACCCGTGCACTTTCGGGCCCCTGTCAGTATACATGCATATACGTATGCATATATGCATATATACAAACACATACATATACGCATATATACATATTTACACATGTGTTTTTCAATTCCAGATTTACAAATTCTTCTTCCAAACAAACATAAAATCTTGTAATACAGTAATTCTAGTTACATTCAACCAAATACAAGATTTGATTACGCTGTATTTTGAAAACCAAGTATTTCCAGTTACATTGTAACTGAAAATCCACTGCATTTGAAATTACATCCAACCAAACACCCCCTAAATGTAAATTCCTCTTTTTTCCATTGTTATTTTGGAATTATTCCATTTACAAAACCTCTTTTGTTAATTCTATTTCAATTAACTAAATAACTCATTCTCTAGATATATCTGCAGATTTAAGAAGCAATGAGAGGACTTAGTGTCCTATAATGATTGATACATTACATATTTGGTGCTTGTATTGTTCTTTTGTTTCTCAGAGATGGCTAACAATACTCACTTGAAAGATCTTGCTGCTAAAATTGAAACAGCAAAAGCAACCATACATAAATGTGAGGAGTGCATTAAATTGCTCGAGCAACCATTGACTAACATCTCCAAATATATTGAATCTTAACAATCTCAAAGCCTTGTGAATAACAATCATCTTCTTCCTTAACAAAGTATAGGCTTCCTCTATGATTCGTATCAGAAACAAACAATTCCACTCCAAATGAGATCTATGAAATTGGACTTTCTAAGATTTGATGGCATAGATGCTTTGCAATGGATTTTCAAAGCCAAACAATTTTATTATTATTATTCTTATAATTATAATAATTATTATTATTACAAGATTTCAAATGTTTAACATTTGAAGATAGCTTGACACACCGCTTGCGTGTGTACCCCGCAAGTGCACAGGTTGTCGAAGTAATAAAATACCTTGCTGAGTGAGTAGTCGTATCCACAGGAAATAGTGTTCAGAAACAAGCGTTATCACTATTTTAGCTATAAATGGAATCGATGGTAAAAAAAATCAATATGTATATATATATATATATATATAAGAAAGTAAAAGAGACCAAGAAGGGCAATAAAGGTAGGAGAGGTAATCGATATAAAGATGGGGTACCCGGACAAAGCTCCCCCTAGGACTAATGCTTTTAGTGCAAGACTAGTATTATACCCTCTAATTGATGTCTAATGAGTCGTGGAAATATTTAAGCACATGGTCCCAAACCTAAGGTCAATCGTGACTAATCACACACTATACCTAGCTCTAGACTTCTCTACGACCCTTGACTTTCGATGACCTGTCACCTAAGCCCTAGGGGAGTACCTCATACTAATGCCTAGCACCGTGTGAAATTGCATGGAGTTCTAGGGATTCCAAGTGAAAGACCCTATCCCTAATTATAGTTCTAACCCTTTGGTCCAGGTGGAAGAACCCTAATCTAAGATAAGCCCCAGTCCTAGGATTCACTCAACCCTTCGCAAGGAAGTTCATCTCCTAGTACTTCACTCTACTTCGATCGTGATTAACTCTTGGGATACGGAGGTAGGAAAATTCACACCGAAGGGGAAATGGGACATTCCGCTACCTCTCGACTCACCCTCTCAATCCTTTCCAACCTTGTGTAGTCTAATCCTATAGAGGTTGTCACACCCTCAAAGGATAACCTAATAGATTCTCAACCCTAGTGTCACGGCTAAGGGAAAATCTCATACAATCGGCATGCAAGATTGGAATTCAATAAGAAAACATCAAATTAATAAAGCATAATAAAAGTTATAGAAACACAAGCATCCTAGGGTTCACAAGTCCGAATACCCACTAGGGGTTTAGCGCTCTATGGAGTAACACAAAATCAATAACGAGTTTAAGAACATATGCATAAAAACCATAAAGAAAACCCCCTTGTAGATCGTATTGATGGTCTTGTGGAGCCGCACGTCTTCTCCAACGAATCCCTTGTCAAGCCTAGGGCACACCTCGCCGAATCGATGCCAACGAAAGCCCCCCTAATAGCTTTCTTCCAATGGATGTCGATGCCGATGCCGTATAATCGCCTCCAAAGACTCCAAGAACCTCTCCAAACCCTAGCCGAAAGCTCCCCAAAAGATAGGCAAGAGATAGAAGGGGGGAAGGGGGGTCCCCAAATAGATCTGAAAACAGGCTATTTATTGGCTGAAATTGGGCTGAAATCGGGCTGAAATCGGAGTTCCACACGCCCCTGTGGATTTTCCACACGGCCTGCAGAATTTTCATACGCCCGTGTGGAAATTCTGTTTTACTGATTTTTGGCAGACTGTGAACAATTTGCTACAGTGTTTTTCTGCTGTAAGTGCTACAGTACTTCACCGAAATGCTCTCAAATTCATCGTTCTTCATCGAGGCTGTTGAATTGGACACACAATCAACGGTAAATCACGTCGCATCTTCACTTGAAACACATTGACGAAGCTCTTGATAATGTTGCACAAGTCGGAACATGTGAATGGGACTACCTTTGTGTCCTCCAAATCACGTATTCACTTAACCCCAATTGGAGTTTGGCACACACTCACATGTCTTTGACCACAACTTGTGCCTTGTTCCTTGACCGGTCCAAGAACTCCCTCAACAATCACGTTCATGACCTATTCTTGCTCCTTCTTCTTTAAATCTTCTCCACAACCCTACAATGCACGAAAGAAAACAAATACACACTAATTAGTTATTAAATCTGAGAAAAGTAATGCTCAATGTAAGACAATAATACTTCATATTACTATAACACAAGCACTTATCAAACTCCCCCACACTTAAGCTTTTGCTTGTCCTCAAGCAAAAATAAAATGTGAAAGTACTTGGGAAGAACATTTGAAAGTGCTCGGCCTTAGGTTCACCAAATATGTGTAAAAGAAGCATTCTACATGTAAGGAGAAATCAAAACATTGCATAAAGATATCAATGCTCTAGTTAAAAACTCGAATAAAAAAGAAAGAGAACTCGAAAATGTGTAAGTGTGTGTGGACTCACTCAAGACAACCCAAAAAGTACTTCTCAAACTCTTGTTAAAAAGGACTTATTTATAAACAAAAAGAAAGGAAGTAGTAGCTTCACACAACCTCTAAGTTAGCCCTTTCCTAGGCGGCCGCCAAAAGTGGCTTTCACGCTTTCGAGGAGGTAGCTCTTTTTACCGGGGTAGTAGCTTTCACGCATCCTATAAGATAGCTCTTTCTCTCATTATGGCATAACTTGTATCCAACTAATGAGAGTAGCTACATACTTCATAAGTGGTAGCTCTTTCCAACCCAAATGCACAAATAAACAAAACAAATATTCACAAACTCATTTTTTTTCTTTTTTCTCTTTTTCCATAATTTTTTTTCTTTTTCCATATTTTTTTCTTTTTTTTTCTTTTTTTTTTTTCATGTATTTCTCAAATCAAAACTAAGAACTGACTAAAACAAAGATAAACTTGTCCTTAAAAACTTCAAGCTTGAGTTTCCAAAAGATTCCAAGAGTGAGTTGTGCAATATAAGATAATCGAGCAAAAATTCCCTCAAATTCAAGTGAAACTAGAGCATGATAGGATACAATGTTAAAAAATTCTCCTAAACTCTAAGAATACAACCGTTGCAACTAAGGTGAACCGCCATAGGCTACATGAGCATAAGCAATTGAATGCACAAGTAAAAGTGTGTGCAATGTGAACTCCCCCCCACACTTAAGATGTACATTGTCCCCAATGTAAGCATATAAACACAATAAAAATATAGCAATCCAACAAAAATATGTGGGAATGGACAATTGAAACAATACTCCCCTGAACGCCAAGTGTTGCGTTTGATGGACCTATGTTCATTGAGAGTTGAGTCTCAATGGGTTGTGGAGCACACACGGTCCCATGACGGTGTCTACGACTATTCCTCAATTTCCTTACATCCAAGACCATCTGCACGTATACACAAGGGGGTTCAATGAAGCTCAATAAAAGTAAAATAAAATAAAAGAAACATAAACCTAGAAGCGCCTCAAGCGTCGGTGTCGTTTGCTACTGGTGCCGATGCTGTTGTTGTTGATAGTGATCCTGGTGCTGAAAAAGAAAGAAAAGATTGAAGAAGAAAAAGAGAAAAGATGCTTGCCGACGAAATGGAAATTAAAAACTTCAAATATGGCCGGAAAATGACTTTAAAACTCCTTAAAAGGACGAAGAGAGGGTTGGGAAGATGAGAGGAAACATCCCTTGAGTGTGGAGGCATTTAGAATCGAAAAGGCACAAATAGATTTTAAAAGAAATCACAGCCTTTTGTGTTCTGCTCATCCACACGGCCGTGTGGAAATTTCACACGGTCGTGTGCCTTCACTGGAATCAGCTACTGGGGCAATGACACGCCCTGTGTTTCCTCTGTTTGCTTTCCAGAACATACACACGGCCGTGTGGAAATTCCACACTGCCGTGTGCCCAACCTGGCCAACACAAGGCCGGCCACAAGGGCACCCACACGCCCTTGTGGCCTCTCTAGATCTCAAGAAAATCATCTAAGTGTTCCATACGGCCCTGTGGAAATTCCACATGCTCACCCACAAGGGCACTCGCACGTCCCCTGTGAGCCTCTGGATGAAATTCTTGTTCAGCAGAGCATCCACACGGCAGTGTGTTATACACATGGCACTTACAGGGGCACTCACATGGCCCCTGTGACTCTCGGGATGGAGAGTTGTAGTTCTGCAGAGATCCATACGGCCGTATGAAAATTCCACATGGCCGTGTGCCTTCACAAGGTCATTCACAGGGGCAGTCACACGCCCCTGTGTCTTCTCTGGATGAGCTCTAGATTGTGACACACGCCCGTGTGAAAATTCCACGCAGTCGTGTGTCTTTTCTGGATGACTTAGAAAAAATTACAGGCTCTACAGAAAATTTCAGAAACTTAAATACAACGTTCAGAGCCTACATATACGATAAAAAATTCGACCAAAGATCCATGAAAACACACTCAAACGAACCAAAACTTCGATAATCACAATTAGGCATACTACAACACCAATAATCCATGAGAAATCACAGTACACGCATAATAAAATCAAAACACCGAAACTAGGCAATTATTCATGCTAAAAACTAAACTAAATTTTAGAAAAGCAATAAAAACTTGGGTTGCCTCCTAAGAAGCGCTTGTTTAACATCACTAAGCTTGACGTATCTTTTCCTTACCTTATAGCGGCTTGAAAAGAGTGTGTTCCTCTCGACAAGCATTGCATAGCTACTTCTTTTAAACCAAAAATCTACTTGCCGGGGTGGAGTATTTGGTGGACAGTCCATGTGGTGTTTTGGTCCTCTTCGCCCTTGTTTGTTGTTTCGATTGTCTTAAGTGTTGTCGTTTTTTTTCCTTTTGAGTTTTCTTTGATTTTTCTTGTCGAGCCTTTAGAGTTGTTTCCCGAGTGTTTGAGAGATTTTTGAGGGTGTTTGGAGGAGTTTAGAGAGGGTGTAGGCTGTGTACAGGCCGCACACCCCTCCTAGGGGCTGTGCGGCCTCTGTGCGGGGCTGCACAGAGGCCACACACCCCATGCAAAGGGGTCTACAGCAGGTGTGCGGGGTTACGCATAGCCCGCATACCGGCTCGAGTTTGCTTATATAAACCCGTTCCTAGCTTCTTTTTCTTCATTTCTTCTCTCCCAAACTTCTCTATCTCCTTCTCCTCTCTTCCTCCATCTTCTCATGAGGTTCTAAGGCTGACCTAGAAGAGGTTTTGGAGCTTGAATCTTGGATCATCAACTTGCTCATTCTTTGGATTAAGGTAAGCTTCCATCCTCTTGTTCCTTCTTCCTTTTTCTTTGATGAGAATGGTTAGGGTTTGTAGTGAACCCTTGTGAGAGCTTGATCCTTACATCTTCTTCTTCCTCTTTGATGGTTAATCTTGTGAGGATGGATTGTATTGAGTTGTTTGTCTTTGGCTTCATGAAGTGCTTGAACCTTCATCACTTTGATCCCGGAATCACTGCAGCTCCGGTGAGCTTTCCTTGTGCTCTTGGTTTCCTTGGTTTAGAGAGGAGTCTAAACCCTTAGAGTTGGTTTAGCACCTTGAGTTGTGGGTGGAGCAACCCTAGAGTGTATTAGGGTTGTTTGGTAGAAGAACTTAGGGTTCTTGCTTGACTTTTGTCCTAACAATTTATTGGTGTTTCTTGTGCTTTCTCAAGGAGGAGAAGCTTTGGATTGAAGCAAAGAGCTTGTCAAGGACTAGCGTTCAAGGGAGCGAAGTCGCCTAAGTTGTGAGTGGGACTAATAAGCATAATCCTATCCGAAGAATACTTATATATATATATATATATATATATATATATATATATATATATATATATATATATATATATATATATATATATATATCTTTGTGAATTATGATGCTTGATTTGGGTTCTATATGTTTTATACTTCGATTTAATATTTAAAATTGATTTTGGAATGAGGTATATATATATATATATATTTCTTACTTGAAAGTATTACCGTTCAAAGGAATGATTATTTGAGTTGTTATGTGATTAGGAATTTGTAAGTGAAGATTAGATATTCTATGGGTTGTAGATTGTATTATTTCACTCACCTTTGTCATAATTGGTTTAGTTTCACCTAAATGATACCTTGCATTATTAGTGGCTTTTGAAATGTGTTTTGGGTAGAGTTTGGAGCCATAATTAAATTATGACGTGGTCCCTTTCCTAAACATTATTAAAGTATTTATATATGTTGTTGAGATATGAAAATCCTATGTTTTGAAGTATATGTTTCAAATTCTGTATTCTTATGAGATTTGAGATATTTGATTTGATGACCAAAAAGGCATATTTGAATCGTGGTCAAGTTTATTTGCAAAGTTTGCCAAATGTTGTATTTAAGTTTGAAAGTTTTATTATGACTTCATGGTTTCCAAATTGAAGGTTTGAGACTTTTGTTATCCTACCCAAATGGGTTTATGTAACCTATTTATGTTACACCTTTTGTGTTATTGCCGATGCTAAGATTGGGGCAAGTGCTCAAGGAATCTTGTTTAGTTTTAAATGTTGTTTATTCGAACAAAGCCATGTGAAAATAAGTTGATTTTCATGGTATTAATGCAATGCACAAGGTGTATTTTCGAAAGACATCTTTATATGATACTTTTGATGGAAATGGTTTCATTATTAAGGATATGATCTAATTGATCACTCTTGGAGTGAGAATTGCCATTGCGAACACTTATTGTCTCTTATTGAGAATTATGCTATCATGATGTTTATATTGAGCCTACGGGCTGAGTTATTGTTTAAATTCTTTGTTGGTGACATGGGAGCCGAGCTCCAGAACTTGCTGCAGTAAGAAGAGGATGGTTTCCATGGGCCGACCTATATAGAGGTGGCGTGGAATACTGTCAAAAACGGTTATACCATGTCAGGTGGGAGCGTAGATCCCTGACATGGGTATAGTTGGGTTGTTCAGAGTCACCACACGAACTTCCCAGTGGCCAATGCCAAGATATGCGAATCTTGGTAGCTCCAGACCTAACCAAGGCCATGGTTAGCAACGGAGAGTTTTTGAGGTCATTCTGGACATCATTGTTCATTTATGATCGATGAGTTAATTATTTCTACGCATTTTGATATTTGAAATTATCGATGAAAATTGTGCTTATGCTAGGTCCAGGATGGCATGTGTTTTCTCGTTGATTTCTATGAAATTCTATTTGTATTTCAATGAGAAAATGGTATTCTTATGTGATAAGTGTTATCCTTATTATTCCCAAACTTTTGAGGATTTTCTTCATGTTAGAATTGATAAATCTTGTATCTTATAATTGCTATACTTGTTTACAACTTGGTGTTGTATTGAGTTATTTGTGGCATGGTAAAGTTTGTTAAATGTTCAGTGTGTTTTATAGTTTGAACATGTGTTTGGTATTTTAAAAGTTTCATTGTTTTAAACCCTAGTTGGGTATTAAGAATTTCTTGGTATTACTTTATTTTGTTATATTGTGGTGTAGATTATTATTACGGGTAAGTGTATTTTAAACTAAGTATATTATTAGTAAAGTATCTTCACTGATTCATGTTTTGGTACTATTATCTTTCGGTATATTTCTGGTGGAGTTGTGCTATTCCCCTCACTGAGTAACTGTGGTTACTCATCCTCTCTTTCTCCTTCCCAGTTTTGTTGCAGGTAGTAGGTGAGGCGGAGCGGCTGCGTACTGAGCATTTGTTGCCTTCTTGTTTCCTTGTATCACTTTTATTCGTGTATGTCATTTTTGGATCATGCATATGTTATTGGAGTCTTGGATCCACTAGTATGTCGAGAACTCTATTGCATGGTGTTGTACTTAAACCAGTCTTGAACTTGTGTGTATCAGCTTTTTCTATTATTGTCAGTGTCTTCTATCTTCTTTCCTTATTGTTGTTGTTGTTGTTAGTTCTATTACTCTTGTTGGGCATGGTTGCTCTTGAAACTTGGTATTTGCGTTAATATTGTTGAGCACAAGTTTATTGTTCAGCCTTGCGCTGTCTCGAGGGTTGAGCGGCGGAGCATCCCTCCTCGAGATGGTTGCGGCGGTTGTCGCATCCTGTGAACTTGCTGGTCGGGGCGTGACAGTCCAACCATCTTACTTTTGGCCTCCAAGGAAACAATTTGGGTTGGGAATTGTCCAAGCTTAGCATAGGTGGGTCATTGGATGGTTTAAATATCCTATCCACATCTTTTTCCCTTCCTAAAATCTCTTTCTTGCTTTTTATGAGTTGATCAATCCCAAAGAACGGTGCTTGTTCCATTACCTTAGGGTTTGCTTCTTCTTGTGTATTTTCATCTTGAAAGGAACATGACACTAGCAAATCCCCTTGAAAATTTTCTTGCTCATAAGCACACTGTTCTTTCAAGCAATCCAAATTCTCAACATGATGTTCTTCTTCTTTCTCTTCAATTTCTAGAGCAACGTACTCGGTATGCCCCATTTCTTCATTATCGTTCACTACCACATCATTTCTACAAGGACTTTGCGTTGCTTGCTCAAATACTTCGTGTTCCTTGGAGAGTGTGTCAAGTATCCATCCTAATTGATGCTCAAGGTTGTTATAGGAGGCTTCATGACATTTTCGTGTGGCTTCCATACTTTGGCAAGAGGCATCGGATGCTTCAATAAAGTTATCTAGCGCTTTTTTCCACTGAGGTGCATCCTCTTCGAGTATCTCATCCTTTTGAAATTGTTCTTGAGGTTCTTCCCAATGTTGTCCATCATTGTTCCATAAAAAATTTTGGTAGCTCCTCTCATTTAGATGATGTGTGCTGTAGCCTGGATTGCTCTGTTGTTGTGAAGCAATAATTCTATCAAGCTTTGTATTGAGAGCTTCAACTTGAGAATATAGCTCAATGACTACATCAATATCCATTTAGGCTCCTTGCAAGAAAAAGTAAGACAAAACAAAAGAAAAAAAATAAAAAATAAAAATAAGAATAACGGAAGAATAAGAAAAGGTGAAACAGAATGAATGATGAATAGCTAAAATAGCAAAGTACAAATGTCTCTAAAACGCCTATTCCCCGGCAACGACGCCAAAAACTTGACACACCTATTGCGTGTGTACCCCACAAGTGCACGGGTTGTCGACGTAATAAAATACCCTGGTGAGTGGGTAGTCGTATCCACAGGGAATAGTGTTCAGAAACAAGAGTTATCACTATTTTAGATATAAATTGAATCGATGGTAAAATAAATCAATATGTATATATATATATATATAAAAGAAAGTAAAAGAGACCAAAAAGGGAAATAAAGGTAGGAGAGGTAATCGATATAAAGATGGGGTACCCGGACAAAGCTCCCCCTAGGACTAATGCTTCTAGTGCAAGACTAGTATTATACCCTCTAATTGATGTCTAATGAGTCGTGGAAATCCTTAAGCACATGGTCCCAAACCTAAGGTCAACCGTGACTAATCCCACACTATACCTGGCTCTAAAAGTCTCTACGACCCTTGACTCTCGATGACCTGTCACCTAAGCCCTAGGGGAGTACCTCATACTAATGCCTAGCACCATGTGAAATTGCATGGAATTCTAGGGATTTCAAGTGAAAGACCCTATCCCTAATTATAGTTCTAATCCTTTGGTCCAGGTGGAAGAACCCTAATCTAAGTTAAGCTCCAGTCCTAGGATTCACTCAACCCTTCGCAAGGGAGTTCATCTCCTAGTACTTCACTCTACTTCGATCGTGATTAACTCTTGGGATACGGAGGTAGGGAAATTCACACCGGAGGGGAAAGGGGACGTTCCGCTACTTCTCGACTCACCCTCTCAACCCTCTCCAACCTTGTGTAGTCTAATCCTATAGAGGTTGTCACACCCTCAAAGGATAACCTAATAGATTCTCAACTCTAGTGTCACGGCTAAGGGAAAATCTCATACAATCGGCATGCAAGATTGGAACTCAATAAGAAAACATCAAATTAATAAAGCATAATATAAGTTATAGAAACAAAAGCATCCTAGGGTTCACAAGTCCGAATACCCACTAGGGGTTTAGCTCTCCATGGAGCAACACAAAATCAATAATGAGTTTAAGAACATATGCATAAAACCATAAAAAAAATACCCTTGTAGATCGTATCGATGGTCTTGTGGAGCCGTACATCTTCTCCAACGAATCCCTTGTCAAGCCTAGGGCACACCTCGCCGAATCGATGCCGACAAATGCTCCCCCAATAGCTTTCTTCCAATGGATGTCGATGCCGATGCTGTATAATCGCCTCCAAAGACTCCAAGAACCTCTCCAAACCCTAGCCGAAAGCTTCCCAAAAGATAGGCAAGGGATAGAAGGGGAGTCCCCAAATAGATCTGAAAACGGGCTATTTATAGGCTGAAATCAGAGTTCCACACGCCCCTGTGGATTTTCCACACGGCTTACAGAATTTTCACACGCCCGTGTGGAAATTCTGTTTTGCTGATTTTCGGCAGACTGTAAATAGTAACTTGCTACAGTATTTTCGCTGCAATAAGTAGCTACAGTGACTGCCTTTGTGTCCTCCAAATCAACGGTAAATCACGTCGCATCTTTACTTGAAACACATTGACGAAGCTCTTAATAATGTTGCACAAGTCGGAACATGCGAATGTGATTGCCTTTGTGTCCTCCAAATCACATATTCACTTGACCCCAATTGGAGTTTGGTACACACTCACATGTCTTTGACCACAACTTGTGCCTTGTTCCTTGACCGGTCCAAGAACTCCCTCAACAATCACGTTCATGACCTATTCTTGCTCCTTCTTTAAATCTTCTCCACAACTCTAAAATGCACGAAAAAACACAAATACATACTAATTAGCGATTAAATCTGAGAAAAGTAATGCTTAATGTAAGACAATAATACTTCGTATTACTATAACACAAGCACTTATCATAGCTGCTATTCTTCGATTGTCAAGTTGTTCCTTGGTTCCAAATGTTACAAACAACTAGGAATCTCTCTTTGTGGTCTTCTCTAGCTAAAAATATTGAGGCTACTCATGGGTCATCAATTTTTAAATATCCTCGTCATGTTTTGTTTAAACTCATAGAAGGATATACTTTGCAATTACCATTCTACCTTCATTGCTTTAACGAATTGTGTAGATGAAGTTTCTCCAACAACATTAATTATTGGATTATTTCATCAGTGGTGTTAAAAAAGACTTTCAAAGAGATGAAATTTCTTGGCAACCAGATTCATTAACTAAAGTTGTTACTCTCGCTAAACTACTTAAGCAAAAAAAATATGATTCTTCCAGCAAAACTAGCACTAGAAAATTACCTTATAGTCTTGATATTCATGCTATTAACAATCCATCTATTGCTACTATTAATAGCATCCTAACGACATCAACTAAATCCTTGACCAGGACAACTTTTTCTACATCATCAGCTTTTATTTCGACCATCCACCATTCAAAAGAATTAGTTTTCGTGAAATGCAAATTCATAATGGTAAAGGGATTTGCTTTAATTGTGACAAGAAATACACTCCATCACATAAATGAGGCAATAGGAAGTTCTTGTTATTACAATAGGATGAGGAACAATCAAATCAATCAGCTACTAAATTTCTCATTGATCCATATCCTTCTCCTTACATAGAAGAGTACTTTCATAGACACTCCCTGACTACTATGAATTGTGCACAAATTTTTTGGCACCATGCGCTTCACTAGTACAATTAGTTGACAAGCACTTCTAATTCTATTAGATGGTGCTAGTAATGAGAATATCATCCAACCAAGGATTGCAAAATTTCTACATCTTGATGTTTCACCTATGCACTCTTTTGAAGTCTGAATGACAACTCATAGTAGGAAGAATGCTTATTAAACAATAGAAAGTCAAGATATATGGCCAGTTATTGAAATTTAATACATATTTGTTGTAATTCCCTTATCAATTCAGTCTTAACTGTAGATTTTAAGGCCCAATCCATTACTATGCTATTGTAGATCTTTACTATAGTTAATTACTTTTCACTTGAGAGTGTTATTCACTTCCCTAGTTTTTTTCCCCAAATAAAAAAGGGTGCTTTGGGTACTGTAGGTGATGGTGGAGAAAAAGGGTTAAAAGTTTTTGAAGTGGATGGGATGAAGAGGAAGAAGACGGTAGGAAGGATGGAAGGTAAGTGAATTAGATCTTGCTCTTCGTTCTTGGGATGTCGTATGGCTCTTCAACTCTTTATATTCTTCCTTGCAACTCTTACCCCAAATTTATGTTAGCATGTGTAAATTTTGTGTAGTTTGTAGAAGTGTGGGAATGGTTAAACTTTTTCATGCCTGCATTGTGTTTGGAGATGATTTGTAAATTTTAGAGTTGATTGTTGAGGAACTTTGGTTGAAAGTGGTTGTTATAAGTAAAGAGAGGGTATAGCTGAAGGAAATACAAGATAGAAGATAGAAGGAATGATTGAATTGAAACTAAACATGGTTATACAAAGAATTGTTTGAGAGTGAAATCTAATGAAATATGATCCATTCTATTTGACTTGTAGAAAGTTAAAACTAAAAAGTTGTAGTGATTTGTTTATTCTGTCTACCTACGAAATTGCATATTTTTTTGGGCATACATTGGATGAGATATGATCCATTCTATTCGACTTGTCCTAGAGGTACTATTGTGTATACAGGCAGATTCTTAGGAAAATTCATAATTCCCTAAATAGAATTAGATAAAGTTTTTAATATAGAAAATGTTTCCTATCACCTTAGCTTCAACCTGAAAAATTTCAAGCACATTAGATCAGGGAACGTCTACCTTTTTATTCTTTCCTAATTGTTTTGTTAGGGGACTTGTTGATAAGAAGTAAGGAAGAGAAGGAGGAGAGTGAGAGGGAGGGAGAGGCAGAGGTAAAGGAGCCTTGTTGGGATCTTTAAGGGAAGACATAGCGAACCTGCGCAGGAGACAGAATACCCACTTGAGTGGGGGGAAGTTATCACCACAGAGTGTCCTCAGTAACACTAGGAGAGGTTAGTAGTGAATCCTTGAAGTATGTGGGAAGTGGTTACCGTACTGATACTAGTGTTACTAGTATTGTTGTTCAGATTATTATTATTATTGCCTTTAGTGGTTTATATTTGATATCTTTGCTTAATAAGTTTCTTTAATTAGAATGCTAAATGTTTCTATTATGCTTTCAATCTAGAACCTTGGGAGGCTATGATAGGAGCATGGGGAAACTATAATTTGAAGCATGTGTATACCTATACATTTTTTAGTATTGGTATTTGCTTATAGGCCAACAAAGTGTATGCTTGTACACATATGTTTGACTTGGATAGAAAGCTAATGTTTTGGAGGAATGTACACATGCGAGAGCTACGTTTTGAATAAGGATAGTTGATAAGTACTTGAAAGTGCTTATTTTATATATCATTTATACTGCAATTAGCATGAGATTTCACATGTTTTAGCACCAAATTAGTACATAATTTCATTCTTTTGTTGACCATGAGCTTTAATTCTTTCTTAGGGCCGAAGAAGCAAATATGGAGGCATTTTGAAGATAAACAGGTCAATTTGTTGATCCGGAGTATCATCATTGTTCACAATGGGGGTGGTGACTGATGAGTGCATTTTATATCATATTTTCATGCCTTCTGTTCCATTCTTCTATTCGTCCTTTAGCATATTTTTATGTATATTTTTTACTATTTGAGGTATAATTTTCATTGTGTAGGAATCTCGGGTGCGAGTCAATTTGGAGTGAAACCAAGGGCAAAACGTGTGTGTTTGATGGCCAAGGGAAAAAAGCAAGCTGAACATGGGCAGAGCACGGCCATGCTCTGTCCCACTGATTTTTCTAGCCTGGAGAACAATTTGGCTAAATTTTGGGACGGGGGTGTCCCTGGTAGAACACAGTCTCAGCACGCCCGTGTCCCTCCCACTGAAAATCTCAGGAAAAGGACATATTCTCTTCTTCAGGGGGAACATGAGCACGCTGCCCTTTACACGGGCGTGTACTAACAGAGCACGGGGGACGCACGACCGTACGGCATCCACTGATCATCCCGGGTTTTGTATGCATGGAAATCTCAGAAAAGAACACGGGTTGAACACGACCATGTCAAGACCGTGTTGGTCCCGAAACTGCCTTTTTAACTCCAGATTCTAGGGTTTATATCTCATCTTTGTTCGGGGATTCTTCTCTCCACCGGGAAGACTTGGATGAGAACGAAGATCTGGCTTCACCGCACCACCTAAAGATACAAAGGATGAGTTGGAGGCACTTGAGAGGTAGGGTTAGCACACGGAGCTCGGCAAGGAAGGTCATCTAGAGAAGAGAAGGGAGTCATGTCTTCTGTTGTTGTTCTTTTATTGTTTCTTTCTTGTTTTACCCGCCTATGAGGGGCTAACTGGCCATAGTTCCACGGGGTTGTGAACTTGGATGATTTGTATACTCTAATACTTGCATTTATTGCTCTACAGAGTTCTTTTGATTCTTGTGTTTGCATAACTCGATGTGTTTAATTTGCACAGTTGCTTGGGCAAAACTCGGTGCATGGCTTATCTAGCAAAACTCTGTGTATTTGAGAACCATAGATGCAATATTGCTCATGAGCACACACACGAACCATAGAATGTACCTGGTAGGCATTAAGTGTAAGATAGCATGCAATAGTCCATAGGAATCACCCCAGGGCATTACTCTCTTTCTGTTGAAACACTCGATCCTAGTTTACCTATCACATTTACCATTCAATCTTTTCTTTATTATTCTTCATTTCAACTATCTCTCAATTTGTGATACACTAGACATTAGAGGAGAAATTAGTACTTCGAGTCCAGTTCCCTGAGGTTCAACAACCCTATCCCTTAGGGGGTACCACTGTATTATTTGTGTGAGACCCATGCACTTGCGGAGAACACATCAAGTTTTTGGCGCTATTGCCGCGGAACTGGCAACTCTTAGGAACATTAGGATTTTGGTGATCTAGTCTGTTAATACTGTGCATACTTGTGAACATACTTTTCCGCCTTTTTGCGTATTTATTCTTTGATTTTTTTAATTTTAACAGTTGTAGGAAATAATGTGAATTCATTGGGTACCAATGCTGCCCTGTACCACAGTGCCACCATGGATGAGCTATTAGACGCCCTACGCAGTTACTCGCACATTCCTAACCATAATGAGGGGTATATTGAGTCTATTGACAAGCAGGGACTGGCTACACTGATTTCAAAATTTTGGCATCAGATAGATCAGTGGAATGAATTTGTGAGTACAATTACTGGTCCTGGCCAAGATTGTCAAGATCAACAGGAGGGAGGTGATGTTGGGCTGCCGGTAACCGTATCAATTGGAATTAGTAAGGATCTACAACCCGAGCCATCTAGTGGTTACGTGTTTGGTGAGGATTAGTTCACTTCCGCGGGAAACTATGAGGAGAGCAATTTTACGGCTAGCATAGTTGTTGAGAAGAAGTTGAGAAGAAGGAGGAGAAATATACAGCTATAGAACCAATAGTGCCATGTCCTGCTATAAAGGAACTTAAAGAGCTACCTGCACATTTAGAATATGTCTTCTTAGAGGAGAACCCAGGAATTCCTGTTATCATTTCTTTTGCACTAGATGCAGAGCAAAAAGGGAAATTGGTAGATTTATTGCAATTACATAAGAAGGCCATTGCCTAGAGTATCTTTGACATTAGGGGAATCAGTCAATCATTTTGTACACATAAGATCCTGATGGAAGAAAACATGAGGCCCATAGTCCAACCCTAACGGAGGTTAAACCCTAATATGATAGAGGTGGTCAAGAAGGAAGTGAAAAAAACTCTTAGATGCCGGTATTATCTATCCCATATTAGACAGCCCGTGGGTGAGCCCAGTGCAAGTGGTGCCAAAAAAGGGCGGGACTACGGTGATTTCAAACGAACACAATGAGTTAATCCCCACCCGTATGGTGACTAGATGGTGTGTTTGCATAGATTATCGGAAGCTAAATGATGCAACATGCAAGGATCATTTACCCTTACCTTTTATTGATAAGATACTCAAGCGGCTTACTGGCCATTAGTATTATTGTTTCCTTGATGGGATGTCCGGATACCTCCAGATTCCAATGGCCCCCGAGGACTAAGAAAAAAACCACATTCACATGCCTTTATGGCACCTTTGCTTATAGATGAATGTCGTTCGTTCTATGTAATGCACTAGCAACCTTCCAAAGATGCATGATGGTGATCTTCGATGAGTTCATTGAAGACTTCATGGAAGTGTTCATGGATGATTTTTCAGTCTTTGGGGATTCATTTGATGGATGCTTGAGAAATTTGAAACGGGTCCTTGCAAGATGCGAGAAAACAAACTTGGTACTGAACTGGGAGAAATGCCACTTTATGGTGAGAAAAGGGATTGTCTTGGGTCACAAGATCTCGAGTGTTGGGATTGAAGTGGATAAAGCAAAGTTGGGTGCAATTGAGAAGCTTCCCCAACCATCAACCACAAAAGACATATGAAGTTTCCTTGGTCATGTGGGGTTTTATAGGATATTTATTCAGGACTTCTCAAGGATTTCCAAGCCTTTAAAAATCCTCTTGGAAAAGGACACACCTTTTGACTATAATTAGGAGTGTCTTATTGCTTTCCAAGGTTTAAAGGAGAAGTTACTTAGCGCACCAATTGTGAAGGCTCCTGATTGGAGCGGCCCTTTTGAACTCTTGTGTGATGCAAGTGATTGGGCAGTTGGAGTGGTATTAGGATAGAGGTACGATAAACAATTCCACCTGATCTATTATACTAGTAAGACCTTGACACCAGCCTAAGGAAATTACACCACCACGAAAAAGGAGTTGCTCGCCATCGTTTATGCTTACTGTAGATGAGTGCGTTACTAATGATGATTCGTGATTGTTTATTTGGTATTGCTTGAACTTAGGAGGACATGGGTGTGTTAGGAACCATTGGATCTTAATTGTAGACTCCCTTTTACTTCTGAGACCAAATATTCTTTTACTTGACCATGATTGTGGAACCACCTGTCTACAATGAGATTGTGTTCTAAAAAAAAACTGAAAAGTCTGATTCCCTTCTCAGAATTCCTTACCAGTCAAAATTTTGGAATTTGTGTGTAAAAGATGGTAGAAAGAGCTATCGCCTTAGATGAGTGAAAGCCACTCTTGAGTAGTTTAATTTTGGGCATTACAAGTGTACATTTGATGACCTACCAGGGGAAAAGCCTACGGCTAGTGTGTATGAAGCTACTACCCATTGTTCATACTATAAATAGAGGTGGATTGTCTAGTTGAGTCTTTTAGACATTGGGGCACACATTCTAGGGACCTTGCACACACACACACAAGGTCTTTAAAGTAAAGATGGAACCTTATTTGAATCAATCGTGTTGCTCTAACCCTCACTGTTCCTCTTTTGCTTTGGCCTTTACCAATCATTTAAGATCAAAAGTTTTGCACTCATCTATACTTTTATTGAGCTTATTGAAATTGCTTGAGGACAACCAACAGTTCAAGTGTGGGGGCATTTGATGAGTGCATTTTTATATCATGTTTTCATGCCCTCTATTCCATTCTTTTATTCGCCCTTTAGCATATTTTTATGTATATTCGGTGCTATTGGAGGTATAATGTTCATTGTGTAGGAATCTCTGGCTCGAGTCAATTTGGAGTGAAACCAAGGGTGAAACACGTGTGTTTGATGACCAAGGGAAAAGAGCAAGCTGAACACGGGTAGAGCACGACCGTGCTCTATCACACTGATCTTTCTAGCTTGGAGAACAATTTGGTGAAATTCTGGCACGGGGTGTCCCAGGCAGAACACGGTCTCGGCACGCCCATGTCCCTTTGATGGTGTCCCACAAGTGCACGGGGTCATCAAGTAATACCTCTCGTGCGGGCACGAGAGGGTCATATTCCCTGGGCCCAAGGAGCTACCCTTACTTCCTCTTTACTCGTTGTCTAACCTATCAAATCACTTGGGAATTATAGCTACTAGCAGAATTAAAACTAACCAAGTAAATGTAAATACGCCGAGTGAGAAAGTGTAAATCAAGATATGAGGGTGGTCACGGATGTGGATCCCCTTGGGGTTACTAAGTGTCAGAAGAATGCTAGAAATGCTAAGCATGTGGTGGTTCAGGCCAAGAGAAATCCAAGGGTAGATTATCCCGATGGTCATGGTAATAATCCCTAATCCCATATGAGTATTGACACGGAATCTTTTCCGGCTAAATCCTCCTACGATTGCACTACGCACAGGAAAATCTCTAATTAGGGCCCGAACTCAACCTAGGTCCAACCCTAATGGTTGGAGGGGTATGAAACACCCGATGATCACGGCGTGTTCATACATGAATCCCCATTAAGCAAGGTGTGCCTAGTAAAAGGGCGATGGTCACACGCCGAGTACAACCTAGAAGTTGAAATATAGAGTTCTCATGCAAGATCAACACATCAAAGTACACCAAGCTCAAACTAAGAACAAACCACATGCATTAAGCAATTCAAAGCATTCCACAACACAAGTTCACCCCAAGGTTCACCGACACCCGGTGACCTTGGGGTTTAGCCATCCATACAAGAAATCATACAAGATATGTTCATGAAAACAACCAATAAATGCATAGAAAGACTTCTTCAATCAATGGGAATAAGAAGAGTAGATGAAAGGTGCGGGTGTCTTCCACGAACGACGCAATGGAGGCCGTTTCCCTTGCGTCTCCTAGCTCCTTCAAGGTGGAATCGATGAAGCTCTTGCCCAATGATGTTCTCCCCTTGATTTTTCCTCCTCTAAAATGTGAAGATCGGCCTCAGTTATCTCTGGTGAAAAGCCTCCGCAGAGAGCCTCCAAGATGGGGAAGAAGAAGATGCCCAAAAATAACCCGAATTTCACTTAAAAGCTTTCTACCCTGAGTCGCGCGGGTGGTGCACAGGCGAGCGGTGCCCACACAGTTTACTGCCTTTTTGTTTGCAGAAATTGTGTCGGTGCTACAGTAACCAGATATAGTACTTTGCTACAATAATCTGTCTACAGTAACTACCCTCGCCACCCCCGAATTCTTCAGTTGGTGCGTGGGTGCGCAGTGCCCGTGCGGTTTACAGCTTTGCTCATATAAGACCCGGCTTCCTTGCTACAATGCCACTACAATGTTCTTGCTCCAAAAACACGACTTTTGATGCCTATTTTACTCCAATTGCGTTCTTAAGCTTATTCTAACTTCTCTGAGACCTATAACAAGGAAATAACCAATTTAGAAGAAAAACGGCCATCGATTCATCCAAAATAGTATAAAAACATATACCAAACCAACATATAAATACATACATTTAGGCTCTTATCACCCTCCCACTGAAAATCTCAAGAAAAAGACATATTCTCTTCTTTAGGGGGAACACGGGCATGTTGCCCTTTACAAGGGCGTGTACTAGCAGAGCACGGGGGACGCAAGACCGTGCGGCATCCGCTAATCATCATGGGTTTTGCATCCATGAAAATCTCAGAAAAGAACATGGGCTGAACACGACAGTGCCTAGACCGTGTTGGACCCGAAACTGCCTTTTTAACTCTAGATTCTGGGGTTTCTATCTTATCTTTGATCAGGGATTCTTCTCTCCACCGGGAGGACTTGGATGAGAGCGAAGATCTGGCTTCACCGCACCACCTAAGGATACAAAAGACGAGTTGGAGGCACTTGAGAAGTGGGGTTAGCACACGGAGCTCGGCAAGGAATGTCATCTAGAGAAAAGAAAAGAGTCATGTCTTTCTCTTGTTGTTCTTTTATTATTTCTTCCTTGTTGTACCCACCCATGAGGGGCTAACTGGCCATATTTCCCTGGGGTTGTGAACTTGGATGATTTGTATACTCTAATACTTGAATTTATTGTTCTACGGAATTCTTTTGATTCTTGTGCTAAATCTTTTGTTTGCATAACTCGATGTGTTTGATTTGTACAGTTGCTTGGGTAAAACTCAGTGTGTGGCTTGTCTAGCAAGAAGCGCATAGTTACCCTAGCAAAACTTGGTGTATTTGATAACCATAGATGTAACATTTCTTGTGAGCACACACACGAACCATAGAATGTACCTGGTAGGCATTAAGGGTAAGATAGCATGCAATAGTCCATAGGAATCACCCCGGGGCATTACTCTCTTGTTGTTGAAACACTTGATCCTAGTTTACCTATCACCTTTACCATTCAATCTTTTCTTTATTATTCTTCATTTTAACTATCTCTCAATTTGTGATTCATTAGACATTAAAGGAGAAATTAGTACTTCGAGTCCAGTTCCCTGAGGTTCAACAACCCTACCCCTTAGGGGGTACCACTGTATTATTTGTGTGTGACCCGTGCACTTGCGTAGAACACATCAGTGACATCTTACCACGATCGTTGTCCACTTCTCTCATGACCGTTACCAAGCTGTGTTTGTGTGGAATCATAGAAAACAACACAAAAGTTATAACAACCTTCTCAATGGCTATTGTAAATCTAAACTAGTGTGGCCAATCCACATGACGCCAAGGTAATCGATTCCACTGGGACTAGAAATCTCTCGGTACGAATTGTTCTTCCAATATCTAGTCTGCTCAATGATTGGTGAATGATTCTAATCTATGAATCTAAGAAAGAAAAGAAAGTATAGGAAATAAGGAGATGAATCTAGCAAGTAGCAATGGTGGGGAGTAGCGCCCCAAATCAATCCCCTAGTGAAATAAGGAGTGACTCTCCTACAATGACTATTTGGTACATCCTATGGATTCTACATGTGTTCTCAAGCCTTGTCATATCTATGGAAATCAAATAAGCCAAGTTTTGGAACTATAACTACGGAAATCATGCACATCCAATTTTGAAACCACCTATGATGATTACAACTATGTCAATCAACACACTCCAAGTTTTACAATTACATCTACACAAATCATGCACATCCAGTTATTTGACATGAGTTTTAACATAGAAAACAATATAACTCCATAGTCAATGCAAGAGAGTAAATCAAACTAAAAATTAACACATAGTTTCATGAATCTAGGGCACTGGAGATGATTAGCCCATCATAGGTTTACACAATATGAAAAAGTTAAAGAAAGCAATCAAGTAGAAATCCATTGACTCCCTATTGCTTCTTAATCGATCCAATTGCACTCCTATGCGCAATCCGATGGCAAAGCTCCACTCTGATTGTGCCTCTCAATCATTGCTATAATCTCTTGAAGGATGGTGGTGAAGGTTACCTCAAAGTCGCCTCCAAATCCCTAAGCCCAACTCCCCTTGACTTTGGGACTTTAAAAGGAGTTTCCAACCCAAGCACGTGCTTGCTAAGGTCGTGCTATTTGCGGCCAGGCCTAAGGTTCAACATCAATTAAATTTCAGCCATACAGTAGAATGCACGACCCAAAAGCACACCCGTGCTTGGGCCATGCGTCCATAAGCATGACCATGCTCTGGGAATAAAAATAGTGCTTTTCATCCACTGAATATTTCTTGAAGTCCAGTAATCTACACAGCTCAAAAGGATGGCCATGCTTACTCTAGTTACTTGCAACTTGGTTCTTTTGATGCTGAATTTGCTGCAAGACATTTTCTAATCACCAAAGACCTATTAATCTTCATCAAGAACGCCAAGATACCCAAAGTAGTACTAAAATACATAAAACGAATACTAAAATATAAGCAAAACATGGGTAAGAGATATATAAAATGAAATGCACTCATCAGACACCATGATTCAGCATGTGTGTGGTCTCAATGGCCAATGCAAAGGGTTTCAACCTTAGCGGGGCTTGACTTAGCTACTGTCATGGCTAGGTTCAAGGTGAATTCTTAGTAAACCATTATAGACGTGTAATGATACTACTTTCTTGTCTTGTTTAATTTCAGCCTTGGGTAAATTTTTATTTATTTATTTATTTTTACTTTCTACTACTTTTAAGAAGAGCTATTCAGGGGATAACAAATAGTCTAGCGATATCTTGGGGTGATTAAATGGCTTATCATTCAATTTAAGATACCATAGCGGTTGCCGCGTGCCTGGTTTTGAGGTTGGGGCATAACATTTATTACCTATTATTTGTGCTGAAATAATTTTAGGAGCAGCATGGTTTGCCATTTTGGGACCACATATTGTTGATTACAATATACTTCTTCTTCAATTCTATCATGATAACAATTTTATTTCTTTATATGGTGAACGAAATTCCCCTCGCCACCCTTAATTTGCCACTGTCTATCAATTACATTGCTTGTGGCTAACCACTATTGATTAATCATTATTTTTTCCATCTGAGATGCCAACTAACCTTGAAGAGTTATTATAGAAATATCAAGTGGTTTTTTTGTTCTTGCTGGCTTACCTCCTCTAGGTCTTATAATCACAAAATTCCTTTATTTCCTTATTTTGCCCCAGTTAAGGTGAAGCCTTATAGATATCCTTATAGTCAAAAAGCCGAAACTAAAAATATGGTATTATAGATATTGTTTGATGGTTAGAATGAACCAAGAACAAGCCCATTCTCTTCAACTCTTTTATTAGTTCTTAAAAAACATGGTTAACGTCACTTATATACATATATATATATTATATAGCATTGAATTCAATTACAATCAAAGATACTTTTCCTATTCTAGCCATTGATAAACTTTCGTATAATTGTTTCGAGCCAATTGCTTTTCAAAGCTAGATTTAACATATGGTTATCATCAAATTTTATTACATCCAGAAGACAGGTATAAAATGGTATTTCAAACACACCATGGTCATTTTTAATGGTTGTTCACGCCATTTGGAATGTTTAATACCCCTACAACATTTCAATCTTTAACGAATTAGATATTCAATTTGCAATGAGAAAACTTGTGTTGATATTCATCGATGATATATTAGTATATAGTCCTAATTGGAACAACATATGGAACACTTAGTGACAGTGCTTTTCACTCTCAGTAAACATTTATCGGCAAAGTATGCTAAGTATAGTTTTGGTCTCACTTAGGTAGAAAATTTGGGACATGTGTTTTTTGCTAAAGGAGTAGAAATGGGTAAACCTGGAATAGATGCTATTCTTTAATGGCTAATATTGTTAAACAATTTAGAGGTTTTCTAAGGTTAAGTGGGTACTACAAAAGATTTATTAAAAATTATGCTTTTGTGGCACAACCACTCACTTATCTATTTCAAAAGGATAAGTTTCAAATGGATTAAATTGGCTCATGACACTTTGCTTAATCTCAAAAACACAATGGCTATAGCATCGGTCTTAATTCTACTTGACTTCTCTCAACCATTCATACTTGAGACTAATGCTTCAAGATTGGACATTAGAGCTATCCTTAGTCAAAATCACCACCCTATTGTGTGTGTGTATTAAAGAAAAAACTCTTAAAATGCAGAATTAATCAACCTATATTAGTGAGTTGTTTGCCATTACTGAGGCATTGAGTAAGTCCAAACACTATCTCCTTGGCAATAAGATTTTCATAAGAACTAATTAACAACTTTAAAACATCTCTGTATTTGGCACTTAAAAACGCTTAAGTAGCAATGTTTGCTTCCTAAGTTGTTAGGATATGATTTTAGTATTGAATATAAACTCGAAGTAGACAACTTAGTAGTTGATACCTTATCGCGTTCTTTCTTTTTTTATGGGACTCTTCACATCATAGTGCATGCTTATTCATCAATCGTTCAAGTTCTATAAGAAAACATTTTCAGAGATTTTAAATTTTTAAGGAGACAAACCAACTATGATGGAATGGAAGAATAGTAATCCCACCAAATCCTTAACTTAAACTTCAACTTTAATCTACAGGAATATCCACTACACGAAAGTTGGCCTATAGTGATTAAATTTATAAATTTATCGCTAGAAATCTCTATAGATGTAGATTTTTCATATTAGCCGCTATAGATGTGTTTTTAGCTACAAATTTTTGAATTAGCTACTATAGAGATAAGTTTATTTATTATTATTTTTTAACAATAATTTTTATAGCTGCAAATCTATGAATTAACCTCTATATATGTTAAATTTAAAAAATTATATTTAAGGGTTGAAAATGATCTCCACTATTTTTTATCATTTATTTAAATAAAAATTATTAACAAAGAAATTACTTATCCAGAATTGTATGATAATTTTTTATTTCAAAAACTTTTAACAAACTTTGACAACTCTTTAAAATTTTATTTATTTATTTATTTATTTATTTTAGATAATCTATTATCCGAAATTTTATGGATAACTTTTTTATTTCAGAAACCTTATGATGTTGTCCAGCTATTATGCTTTAAAAAATCACTTATGATTAGCACAAGTATATAATTTACACATATATATCGTCATGCCCAATCCTAGCTGGTAAGTGGTACTCGCTAGCATAAGAAGGAGAGGGTCCCATATCACTTGACATCCGAGTCGACAAAAAGCTCAACATAAACCTGATAACATAATTTTATTGAAAGGAGAAGTCAAACTTAATAGTAAAAGTATAATAGGTTCCCCTACACTGGAGGCCCTAAATACAAGAAACATCAATAGAAATACAAGTCAAGGTTTAAAATACACCCAAAGTACAAAGAGTACAAATACAACAACAAAACGTAGAAATCAAGTATTGTGGATCCATTAAGTTTACATGCAAACAGGTAAACTATCTTAGACACTAGAGGGGATATAAGTCACTCTAAAGATTGCCTAGCACAACCAAGTCCAATGTCACAATTTGAGAGAAAGGAAGAAAAAAAGTAATTAGTAACAAGTGTTATCCAAGACTGGTGACACAACCCCTTGCGTGTATCCCTCAAGTACACAGGCTTGTCAAAGTAATAAATTTACCCTGGTGAGTGGGTAGTCGAATCCACAGGGAATAGGGACTTAAGACACGAGGTTTCACTAATTAGCTAAGTAGTGTACGGTGGGTGTGAAGAGAATTAATGAGTGAATATGAAAGCAATATAAAGAAACAAGAAATTAAATAGAAAGATGGAAGGTAAGAGAGTGCAAGAACGAGTAAATAGAGAAGGACTAACAATGGATGAAATAGGGTACCCGGACAAGCTACCCCTAGGACTTATGCTTCTAGTGCAAGACTATGCTATTATACTTTCCTATTGATGTTAATTGAGTCGAGGATATCCTTAAACACACGGTCCCAAACCTAAGGTCAACTGTGACTAACCCCAACACTATGCCCCAGCATTAGGTTTTCACTACGACTCTTAACTCTTGTTGACCTGTCAACTAAGCCCTAGAGGAGTACGTCTTCCTAAGCCTCACACTACGTGGGATTGCTTTAAGTTCTAGGGATTCCTAGTGATAAAACCATTTTCTATGTATAGTTCTAACCCTTTGGTCCAGGTGGAAGAACCCTAGTCTAAATTAAGCCCCAGCACTAGGATTCACTTCAACCCTTCACTCTGTTGCTTGCACAACTAAGCCCCAAGGGAGTTTCTCCTAGCACTTCACTCTATCTCGACCGCTAAGAAATCATGGAACATGAAGGTAGGAAGAAACACACCGGAGGGGAAAGTGGACGTTCCGCTACCTCACGACTCACCCTTTCAACCCTCTTCAACCTTAAGTAGTCTAACCCTATAGGAGTTGCCACACCTCCAAAGGATAACCTAGATTGTTCTCAACCCTAGTGTCACGGCTAAGGGAAAACAATTACAAGAGATAATTAAGATTGAAACTCGAATTTATTCATCAATAATGGAAAGGCATAATAACAATGTCATAGAAACATAATGATCATAGGGTTTACAAGTCCGAATACCCACAAGGGGTTTAGCTCCTCATGGAGCTATACAAATTCATCAAAATATAAAAGAAAGCACAAATTGAAAGCATCGATGAAAACCCCCTTGTGTAAGATGTGGCCATGGTCTTGTGCGGCCGTCGGACGTCGGTGACGATGCCAATGATGCACTCTGAACCTCCATGAAGTCCTCTCCGAAACCCTAGCCGCGCTCTCCAGAAGTTGGGGAGAAAGATAGGTCAAACGATGTGTCAAAAGTCTCAAAATCGGGTTTTTATGACGTTGAGTCGCGGTTTAAAATTGAACTTATCGGGATTTCACACAGCCGTGCGGAATTTCCACATGCCCGTGTGAACTCTCTGGTTTTCTGAATTTCGGCTGAAAGTGAACAGTAGCTTGCTACAATGTTTTGCTACAGTGCATTGTAATAAAGTATTTCAAATAGTATTCATCTACTAATAATAACATTTAAATGATTTTCCAAGAATTCAACAACTTAACATTCAAAACATGAGTTATCAGTAATACACGCAAATAAAATCTTCAACACATTAAACACAATTCAAAAATATAAGCTGGTCTCAAATAATTCCTAAGCATATCTTGATCAAGGGTAAACACAGGGTTGACCAGACCTTCTCCCATCAGGTTAGACCATGGGACCCCCATTGCAGTGTTGAACTAAAGTCTGGGGTCGGGCCATAGCTCGTAGTCACCATCAAAGTTGAACACATAAATATAAGCATTTCTAATTTTACACTTAAGGAATCCATTATAATTCAAGTGTGTGTATATATATATTCAAACCATTCAAATAAATTCATCCTTGGTAAAGAAAATGAAATACGATTTGATATAAGTAATAGGGTATAAAGAAAGAAATATTGTAATACTCTTATTTGAGACTCTACAACTACATATCAACCACTAATTGAACAATTCATCTCGCATCAAGACGCGCTCACTATTCATAAATTTCTTTCCACTTAGAAGATGTTTCACCACCTTGACACAAGCATGGAATTGAAAAATCAATGAATACAATAATGAAAACCTAAAATTCATATGCGTTTGCGAGGTTACATGCCGAACATATAACACTAGGGTAATAGGGAAAAATGACACAATTTTGGACCCAAAAGGTCTCAAACTAGAGTTAAACCAATTCTAATGAAGTCCAAGTATGAAGAGCTTCAATTTGGACCAAAGAAGTACAAAAGGATTTTGGTGCTAGAGTAACTATGAAACTGTTACAATAGAACCTGACACTAACAAAGGAGTTTCTATCAATTTACAACATCATACATAAAAATTTCTTTACAAGCATCAAGAATAACAAATGACAACATCAAGGGCTCCATTTTAAGCCCAAAATTTCCCACAAAATATGGTAAAATATAATATTTAAATCTAGGGTTTTAAACAATAAATATGGTATAAATACAAAGAAAATACAAGGTGAAAACTCAAATAAAGGCTCCTACCATACGCAATAGTAGGTGGGAATGCGTTTTTGGGCGTTGATCCACCAGAATCAGTTGCAGGAAAATTGTTAAAGGGTGAAGAAATTTCGGCTGAAGAAGAAAGAAAGAAGAAAAAAAAGATGATGGAGCTCAGGTAATGATTCTCTCTCATTTTTTTTAAGAAATGAAAAATTACCATTTTGCCCTTGATAAGTGCTTGTGTTATAGTGACGCGAAACGTTATTATCTTACTATGAGCATCTCTTTTATCAAATTTTATCACTAAATAGTGTGCATTTGTGTATTCTTGTACGTTGTAGGTTTGTGGAGCCAAGTTGGAAAATAAGAACAAAGTTAGGTCGTGTTCGCCGTTGTTGGGAGGTTTTCGGACCAAGCAAGGAACAAGGCACGAACTTGGACTTGTGAGTGTGTGCCAACCTCCTTTGGAGGGGCACAAAGGCAGTCACATTCACAACAAGTCTAACTCGTGTAGCCTAGGAGAACTTCAGCAAGAAGGAGACTTGAAGCAACCGGCACGATCTACCATTGATTGTGTGCCCAATTCAATGGCCTCGATGAAGAACAACATATTCGGGAGCGTTTCGGAAAGTTACCGTGCATTTTCTGCCGAAGATCAAGTTTACAGAGAATTCACACGGGCGTGTGGAATTAACACACGGCCGTGTGAATCATTTTCCAGCAAGCCAGAGACTTCACACGGGCGTGTGGAAATTCCACATGGCCGTGTGAAGTAATTTTTCAGGAAGACAGAAACTTCACACTGGCGTGTGGAAATTCCACACGGCCGTGTGAAGCCCCAATAAGTTCAAATTTAAAGCCGCACTCAGCCTATTTAAAGCCCGATTGGGAGACTTTTTGATAATCTTTTGACCTAGCTTTCTCTCCAACTTCGAGAAGGTGCGGCTAGGGTTTTGGAGAGGACTTTGTGGAGGATTGGAGCATGCCAACGGCATCGTCATCGACGTCCGACGGCAGCACAAGACCACGGCCACATCACACGCGAGGGTGTTTTCATTGATGTTTTTATTTTGTAATTTATTTTACACTTTGATGAACATGTATAGCTCCATGAGGAGCTAAACCCCTCGTGGGTATTCGGACTTGTAAAACCCTAGGATCATTATGTTTCTATGACATTGTTATTATGCTTTTCCAATATTAATGAATAAATTCGAGTTTCAGTTTTAATTATCTTTTGCTATTGTTCTTCCTTAGCCGTGACACTAGGGTTGAGAACAATCTAGATTATCTTTTGGAGGTGTGACAACTCCTATAGGATTAGACTACTTAAGACTGAAGAGGGTTGAGAGGGAGAGTTGTGAGGTAGCAATGTACCCTTTTCCCTTCCGGTGTGATTTCTCCCTACCTCTGTTTCCTTGGTTAATTAGTGGTCAAGATAGAGTTTTAGGGCTCAATCTAGACTAGGGTTCTTCCACCTGGACCAAAGGGTTAGAACTACATAGAGGAACAGGTTTTATCACTAGGAATCCCTAGAGCTTAAAGTAATCCCACGTAGTGTTAGGGTTAGGAAGATAGACTCCCCTGGGGCTTAGTTGACAGGTCAACAAGAGTCAACGGGTCGTAGTGAATCCTAATACCGGGACATAATGTTGGGGTTAGTCACGGTTGACCTTAAGTTTTGGGACCGTGAGTTTAAAGATATCCTCGACTCAACTAACATCAATAGGAAAGTATAATAGCATAGTCTTGCACTAGAAGCATAAGTCCTAGAGGTAACTTGTCCGGATACCCTATCTCACCCATTGCTAGTCTTTCTCTTTTAACTTCTACTTGCTTTTCTCTTGTCTTCCATCTCTCTATTTACTTTCTTGTCGTTTATTTTAATTGTTTCCATAAATTCACTCATCACTCCGATTATTTCTTTTCGTACACCGCATAACTAAATTGTGAATTCTTGTATTCTAAATCCCTTTTCCCTGTGGATTCGACTACCCACTCACTAGGGTAATTTTATTACTTCGACAAGGCCGTGCACTTGCGGTACACACGCAAAAGGTCGTGTCAAGTTTTTGGCGCCATTTCCGGGGAATAGGCGTATTTTTAATACTAGTTCTTGCTACTTTAGTTATTCACTTCGTTGTCCATTTTACACTTTCTTTATCTATCACCGTTCTTATTTTTCTTTTCTTTGTGTTGGTTTCAGGTTATGACCCGCAGGAATCCTTCGATTCTTGTTGAAGGAGACCCGAACATTGGTAGAAGAACGTACCGTAAAGGGAAAAAGCCTGTGGAAGAACAATCCAAGCAAGCCAGCATAGATTCAGAAGGGTCGGAAGCTATGGCAGAACAGAACGAACAACAAAGGACGTTAGCTGATTTTGCTAGACCCGCGGTAATGGGAACCCAATCAAGCATTGTGAGGCCCCCAATTACCACAAACAACTTTGAGTTAAAGCCGTCGTTCATTCAAATGTTGCAACAGTTCGCACAGTTTAATGGGTTGGCCGATGAAGTTCCCAACAACCATCTCGAGAACTTTCTTGAAGTGTGCGACATGTTGAAGATCAATGGAGTAACAGACGACGCAATCAGATTGAGAGCCTTCCCATTTTCGTTAAAGGGAAAAGCGAGACATTGGTTACATTCATTACCGAGAGCATCTATTACTACATGGGAGGAGATGGCCGAGGCATTCTTGGCTAGATACTTTCCCTCGGGAAAATCAGCGAGGCTCCGGAATGAAATCTCATCCTTCATGCAAGTGGAATTGGAGTCTCTATTCGAGACATGGGATAGGTTCAAGGAGCTCCTCCGAAAGTGCCTGCAACATGGATTCCCCGAGTGGATGATCATCCATACCTTCTACAACGGGTTGAATCCAAGCACCAAGCAACTTTTAGATGCAGCGGTAGGAGATACTCTAGGAAGTAAGACTCCCAGTGAAGCCCGGCACCTTATTGAAGAGATGGCAATAAATAGCTATCAATGGAACACAAGGGACCGAAAGAGGGTAGTCGGAATTCATGAGGTTGATGCAGTTACATCTTTGGTGGCACAAGTAGAATCATTGAGTAAGAAGTTGGATGTTCTAACTTCCCCAAGAGTTGCAGCCATCACTACTTGTAACGGTTGTGGAGGAGGTCACACTTCAAGTGATTGTCCGATTGCTATTGGAGGTGCTAGTACGGTGGAGCAGGCTGATTTTGTGGGAAATAACTATAGAGGACAAGGCCAAGGCAACCCGTATAGTGGTACTTACAATTTGGGATGGAGAAACCACCCAAATTTCTCATGGAGCAACCAAGGACAGTCACAACAAAAGAACAACACACCACAAGGATTTCAAGGTCAACAAGCACCGAATTTAGAAAGCCGAGTGACGAGGCTAGAGGGAAAGATGACCGATCTTGAGAAAGCCCTTACAAGGTTTATTTCTTCGTCGGATGCTAGGTTCCAATCGGTGGAAGCTACACTTCGCAATCACACCGCCTCTCTACACAACTTGGAAAATCAAGTGGGGTAAATTGCGAAGACATTGGCGGAAAGACCTCAAGGTAGTTTGCCTAGTAACACGGAGACCAATCCGAGGGAGCAATTGAAGGCAATTACATTGAGGAGTGGAAAAGAGGTCGAGAGAAATCTCCCTCTAGAAAAGACACAAGAGAAACCCGAGGTAGTGGAGGTAGAGGAAAGAGCGACAAAGGAAAAGGAGGTGGCATCCCCACCCTACAAGCCAAGGATCCCCTATCCTTCACGATTGAAGAACAACCAAGAGAACGAACAATACAAGAAATTTCTGGGGATTTTCAAACAGTTGCACATCAACATCCCATTCGCGGAAGCATTGGCCCAAATACCTTAGTACGCGAAGTTCTTGAAGGACCTTTTGACCAACAAGAGGAAATTGGAGGAGAGTGCGTCCATGATCCTTGATGCCAATTGATCGGCGGTATTGCAAAAGAACATGCCGAGCAAAAGAAAAGATCCCGGGAGTTTCATAATACCATGTAACATTGGCGACTTGGGTGAAGAGATGGCATTAGCCGACTCGGGGGCAAGTATCAATGTCATGCCATACACGTTCTTCCAAAAGCTAGGCTTGAGCGAGCCTAGACCCACGCGGATGACACTTCAACTCGCGGACCGATCGGTGAGGCATCCAAGGGGAATTGTGGAGGACGTCCTAGTAAAAGTTGACAAATACATATTTCCTGTTGACTTCGTGGTGTTGGATGTCGATGAGGATGTTGAGGTTCCTTTGATCCTTGGAAGGTCGTTCTTGCGCACTTCTAAGGCTTTGATTGACATGGATGGCGGGGAGCTCACATTGCGAGTGGGAGAAGACAAGCTTACATACCGCCTCGCCGAAGCCATGAGACACTCTCTTGACTTTGATGATACTTTATATTTTCTTGACACTACTGATGAACTAATTGATGATTATGTGCAGGAAATATTGAACCCGGATCCGTATGAAGATTGGCCGGACCAAGACATGGAGAACAAGGAAGAAGTACTTTCACTTGATCTAATCGAGAAGGAAGTCAAGCCGGACCCGGGAGCCATGAAAAAGATGAGGAGAAGAATGAAGAGAGCCAGGAGGTGCCACACGAAAAAGCCCAAGAACAACGGGGATGAGCAAGAACGGAGTAAGGGTGGTTCACCCTTGTGTGGTAACAGAATTACTAACTCTCCCTCTATTCTACAAAAGTTATATAATGCATGTTTTCAGGTTGTAGGAAAGAGGTCAACCTTCATTCATGAACCTCCGTAAGGTAAGCAAGGTACGTCAAGCTAAGTGACGTTAAACAAGCGCTTCTTGGGAGGCAACCCAAGGTTTACATGTTTTTCTAGGATCTAGTTTAGTTTTAGGTTGAATAAAAGTCTTAGTTTTGGTGTCCTGAAGTTTTAATGCATGTGTTGCGATTTTTAGTGTGGATTGTTGACTTTCGTGTGCCTTACTGTTAATTGACGAAGTTTAAGTCGGTTGAGTGTGTTTTCAATGGTCTCTGGTCATGTTTTTATGATTTATACAGGCTCTAAGTGGTTTAAAAGAGTTTCTGAATTTTTGGAAGAGTTTGTGAATTTTTCTAAGTAAACCAGAGAAAACACACGGCCGTGTGGAATTTCCACACGGGCGTGTGTTACCAACTAGAGCTCAACCAGTGAGGGCACAGGGGCGTGTCTATGCCCCTGTGAACAACCTCAGAAGGGGCACACGGCCATGTGGAAATTCGCAGAACTTACACTCTTTTCCAGAGAGTCCACAGGGTCATGTGAATACTCTGTAGAATCCCCTATTCCTCCCGAGAATTTACAGGGGCATGTGGCTGCCCCTGTGAGAGAGCATGTGAACGGCACACGGCCGTGTGGGATATTCACACTGTCGTGTGGTATACTTAGCAATTCTCGGGATGATCCAGTGAAGCCACAAGGGCGTGTGTTGGCCCCTGTGGCTAGCCTTGTGTTCTTGGCCAGGTTTGGCACACGGCCATGTGGAATTAACACACGGCCGTGTGAAAATTTTTAGAGACCTTCTGTATTTTCCCGTGAATCCACAGGGCCGTATGAGAGCCCCTGTGGATCCCCCTGTGAAGGCACACGGCTGTGTGTATTGTTCACACGGCCGTGTGGGGTAGCCCAGAGAGTGAACAGAATGCACACAGGGGCGTGTGATGACCCCTGTGAACCCTAATTTCAGAGGCACACGGCCGTGTGAATTCCCAGAACTTCAAAAGCCGTGCGATTTCTTTTAGTTTTCACTCGTGCCTCTTGACATTTTCATTCCAAACTCTTCTCCTACCCACTCTACTACTTCCCCGACTTCCTTGGTTTATTGGAGTTTTCCGGCCGATTTCCTTGGTTTTTCACTTCACACCGTCGGTAAACTCTCCCTCCCTCTTTTCTTCGTCAATTCTTAATTTGATTCGTTCTTTGGATAATTTCGCTTGCTTTAAATGTTTATTATGTATGCGAACATGCTTAGGGATGAATTAGAACAAACTAGAATGTAAATTTTGGATTTCTAGACCCACGGCCGTGAGGCTCTGTCCGCCAGAAGCTCCACACGGGCGTGTGGAAATTCCACACGGCCGTGTGGATTTCTGCAGATTGAGTTTTTGAACTGATTTTTAACTGGTTTCTTTTGCAATTTGGCAAGTATGTCTTCTAGGTCTAAGAAGTCAGCAGGGAAGCGTCCACGAGAGGCTACTCCACCTCCTGAGGAGATGGAGTTTGATATACCGCAGCACAGGGAGAGATTCAGGAAACTCTCGGCACTTCGATTTGGATAGTCGCGCTACCCAGACTTGAGTGTGTTGAGAGATATACAGGGGGACGACGCTGTAGCGACCGAGGTTGAGGAGTTGCTGGCAGTGGACAGTTGGGACCGACTACTATCTATCAGAGAGCCAGCGACTCGAGCACTCACCCTCGAGGTCTTGTCGAGCTTTGAGTTCGACCGAGGGTACGATAGCTTCACAAATGGCGAGACGATCCAGTTTCGTGCCCTCGGTAGACACTTCAGCCTGAGTATCACTTAGTTCTCGATCGTGATGGGCATGTATGATCAGGCATTCACTGAGACAGAGGAGTACACATTGTTGCCCACCGATTATCCAGGGACCCTCACACTACAGATGATTTACAGGACCTTGTGTGGCGACTTTTCTTTCCCGGCTAGCGTACAGATACATTCATGCCATCTTGAGCAGATCTATCAGTGGCAGAGGGGACAGTACAGGGGTATTGAGCAGACAGAAGCTGCTATATTTACATTCCATGGTACAGAGCGAGCCACTCCACCTGGGGCACATTCTAGCCGAGTACATGCGCCACCAGGGCCAGTACCCCAGGGTTGGAGTCATCTTTGCAGGTCCCTACGTCACACGCCTCATCATAGGCTTGGGACTCAGAGATGGGGTGCGCGGGGCCGAGAAGATCGCTACACCAGCCCCGCTTACTAGAGATACATTGCGAGTGATGGGGATGGTCCGCAGAGCAGGACCAGGAGTCTATACACTGATCATCCCCCACTCAGGATCTACAGAGCCAGATCAGACAGAGGGGACACAGGCAGCGATAGAGCTACGCCTGGAGCACACAGAGGCCGAGGTACCACCCACAGCACCGAAGCCACCTCTAGTGCATATTTTCTCCCCTTCTCGAGGCCAGGACAGGTTTGAGCGCCTCGAGAGTGCTGTGGGTGTTATGCAGGCAGAGCTGGCCGAGATGAGAGCTGCACAGGCAGCAGAGTTTGCAGAGTTGAGGACCACTCAGGTAGCACAGTTTCGCTCAGTTATCGGCACAGCTTGCCACGGTTATACAGATGTTCGAGCGATCTGTGGTACGACCCCGACGGGTACCTTCACCGACTCCACCTCCGTCTCCATCACCATCAGATCCACCAGCACCAGCACCAGCAGTAGCACAAGAGGACCTACAGCAGGACACCGATGCTGAGGCGTCATAGTTTTATTTTAGTTTATTTCACTTCTGTTGCACTTTATATTTTTCTGTTGGACTTGTAGTACCCAGAAGGGACTCTCCTTCTGGGTTTGTTTTTAGTTTCATTTATTTTATTCTGTCTCGAGTTGTATTTCATCTTCATATTTTTATATACTCAAGCTGTGTTTTGGTTTTTCTTGAGCTATACTGAACCCTTGCGTATGTGTGCAGATGGTCTTGGATGGAAGGAATTTGAGGAATAGTCATAGGCACGGTCATAGGACCGTGTATGCTCCACAAAAACATTGAGACTCAACTCTCAATGAACCTAGCTCCATCAAACGCAACACTTGGAGTTCAGGGGAGTAATGTTTCAATTGTCTACTTCCACACTAATTGTTGTTCATTGTTTTATTTTTATTGTGCTTGCATGCGTACATTGGGGACAATGTACATCTTAAGTGTGGGGTGGGGGGGGGGATTCACATTGCACACACCTTTACTTGCGCGTTCAATTGCTCATGCTCAAGTAGCCTATGGCAGTTCACCTTAGTTGCAACGTTTGTATTCTTAGAGTCTAGGAGAATTTTTAAACATTGTATCCTATCATGCTCTAGTTTTTACTTGAATTTTTAGGGAATTTTTGCTCGATTACACCTTATTGCACTACTCACTCTTGAAATCTTTTGGAAACTCGATCTTCAAATTTTTAAGGACAAGTTTATCATCGTTCTTAGTTTTACTTTGGAAAATGCATATATAAAAAAAATATGAAAAAGAAAAGAAAGAGAAAAATATGAGTTTGTGAATAGTTGCTTTGTTTTATGTATGCATTTGGGGTGGAAAGAGCACCACCTATGAAGTATGTAGCTACTCTCATAAGTCGGATACAAGTTATGCCGTAATGAGAGAAAGAGCTATCTCATGGGATGCGTGAAAGCTACTACCCCGGTAGAAAGAGCTACCTCCTCGAAAGTGTGAAAGCCACCTTTGGCGGCCGCCTAGGAAAGGGCTATCTTCAAGGATGTGTGAAGCTACTACTTCCTTCTCTCTTTATTTTTGGTTTTTGTATATAAATAAGTCATTTCTAACAAAAGTTTGAGGAGTACTCGTTGGTTCTCTTTGAGTGAATTCGCACACACTTACACGTCTTCGAGTTGTTATCCTTTTTGATTCATGTTTTTAGCTTGAGTAATGATAACCTTATGCAATGTTTTGATTTCCCCTTACTTGTAGAATGCTTCCTTTGCATATTTTTGGTGAACCTAAGGCCGAGCACTTTCAATTGTTCTTCCCAAGTATTTTCATGTTTTATTTTTGCTTGAGAACAAGCAAAAGCTTAAGTGTGGGGGGATTTGATAAGTGCTTGTGTTATAGTCACACGAAGCGTTATTATCTTACTATGAGCATCTCTTTTATCAGATTTTATCACTAAATAGTGTGCATTTGTGTATTCTTGTACATTGTAGGTTTGTGGAGCCAAGTTGGAAAAGAAGAACAAAGTTAGGTCGTGTTCGCCGTTGTTGGGAGGTTTTCGGACCAAGCAAGGAACAAGGCACAAACTTGGACTTGTGAGTGTGTGCCAACCTCCTTTGGAGGGGCACAAAGGCAGTCACATTCACAACAAGTCTAACTCGTGTAGCCTAGGAGAACTTCACCAAGAAGGAGACTTGAAGTAATTGGCACGATCTACCATTGATTGTGTGCCCAATTCAATGGCCTCGATGAAGAACAACATATTCGGGAGCATTTCGGCAAGTTACTGTGCATTTTCTGCCGAAGATCAAGTTTCCAGAGAATTCACACGGGCGTGTGGAATTAACACACGGCCATGTGAATCATTTTCCAGCAAGCCAGAGACTTCACACGAGGGTGTGGAAATTCCACACGGCCGTATGAAGCCCCGATAAGTTCAAATTTAAAGCCGCACTCAGCCTATTTAAAGCCCGATTGGGAGACTTTTTGATAATCTTTTGACCTAGTTTTCTCTCCAACTTCGAGAGGGTGCGGCTAGGGTTTTGGAGAGTACTTTGTGGAGGATTGGAGCATGCCAACGGCATCGTCATCGACGTCCGACGGCTGCACAAGTCCACGGCCACATCACACGCGAGGGGGTTTTCATTGATGTTTTTATTTTGCAATTTATTTTACACTTTGATGAACATGTGAGGAGCTAAACCCCTCGTGGGTATTCGGACTTGTAAAACCCTAGGATCATTATGTTTCTATGGCATTGTTATTATGCTTTTCCAATATTGATGAATAAATTCGAGTTTCAGTTTTAATTATCTTTTGCTATTGTTCTTCCTTAGCCGTGACACTAGGGTTGAGAACAATCTAGGTTATCTTTTGGAGGTGTGACAACTCCTATAGGATTAGACTACTTAAGACTGAAGAGGGTTGAGAGGGAGAGTTGTGAGGTAGCAATGTACCCCTTTCCCTTCCGGTGTGATTTCTCCCTACCTCTGTTTCCTTGGTTAATTAGCGGTCAAGATAGAGTTTTAGGGCTCAATCTAGACTAGGGTTCTTCCACCTGGACCAAAGGGTTAGAACTACATAGAGGAACAGGTTTTATCACTAGGAATCCCTAGAGCTTAAAGCAATCCCATGTAGTGTTAGGGTTAGGAAGATAGACTCCCCTGGGGCTTAGTTGACAGGTCAACAAGAGTCAACGGGTCGTAGTGAATCCTAATACCGGGACATAATGTTGGGGTTAGTCACAGTTGACCTTAAGTTTTGGGACCGTGAGTTTAAGGATATCCTCGACTCAATTAACATCAATAGGAAAGTATAATAGCATAGTATTGCACTAGAAGCATAAGTCCTAGAGGGAACTTGTCCGGATACCCTATCTCACCCATTGCTAGTCTTTCTCTTTTAACTTCTACTTGCTTTTCTCTTGTCTTCCATCTCTCTATTTACTTTCTTGTCATTTATTTTAATTGTTTCCATAAATTCACTCATCACTCCGATTATTTCTTTTCGTACACCGCATAACTAAATAGTGAATTCTTGTGTTCTAAATCCCTATTCCCTGTGGATTCGACTACCCACTCACCAGGGTAATTTTATTACTTCGACAAGGCCATGCACTTGCGGTACACACGCAAAAAGTCGTGTCAGCCCTCCTAATAAAAGAATGAATAATGATGGGTCCAAATGATCGAATTGTCCCTGGTTTTGGTTGGAATTTGCATAGAAGGCTTAGTACAAGCATGCAAGAATGCCACTAGTGCTAAATAGCTATTTTACCTCTAATGCATGCCAAAAAATCAAAAGAGGCACGCTATCCAAATTAGGACTGGACACAACAAATGTATTGCCCATTCATTGAGCCCATATTAAATTTATATATCAATTGTTTAATGGACCTAAACATTGGTTCTAAAATAGGTGGGATTAGCATTTAATATAGGTCATTCTATAATAAAGATTTCATATTTGATTTATTTTTGAAATTCTGGACTTATATTCATGCTCTTTGATGTGGTTTATTAGATAACGCATTAGCACTAGCATTAATTTACTAGATGGTTTGCAATGTAAGTTGATATTGTTCAATATTCTTTGACCCCACCATTTGATGTTTTGTTGAAATACTGGTAACTTATATATTGTTTCAATTATGTTCTTATCGAGAGTGGATGTTTGATGGATGGTCATAGACTATAATATTCAAATATAAGTGGGTGTGCTTACTTATTTGTTTGAGCTTGTGTGCACTAAATTTTGTGTTAATTGGGTTGTAAAGATTATTTAGTTATTTCATTTCATTCATTCAATTTGATTCATGTCTTTTATTGAGAGGGAGAGAGGGGGGGGGGGGGGGGGGGGGGGGGGGGGGGGTGATAACTCCAAGAGAAAAGCACTTTTATTTTATTAACATCATTCATGTATAATTTTATTTTAAATAAACCTATTTTATGATATTATAGTTGTGTCATGGTGTTCGTTATTTCGTCTTACATAAATTGGATAACTTGCTTTACACATGGGCCTGAAGTGCAATTATGCTGGCTATCTTTCTCATATTATTCTTGATATCAAACTTTCAAAAGTATTTAGATACAAATGTGAATCTTGGTTTTTATAACATATTCAAATGGCATCCATATTGGTGACAGGGGCCAAGAGCTTCGCTTACTGTAGTAGGGGTCTCTATAGTCAAGCTTACTCAAAGGAAGTGCTTATTTATTTAATTATTTATTTTTCTATATAAAATATCCTATCTTTGAAGGACTTGAAACTAAGCCGTGACCATAGCTAATTAGGGAACGAGATTTTCAAAGTGTACTATATTTATACATTGTGCTTTGAGCCTTAATTTAATTTTAAACATTTGATACTCAGGCTTTATTTGTTTGGTCAAAAGCTTGGATTTATATTTTTTTTTACACCAATATGAACTTGATTTTGCCAATGACTATATGAAATATGGCTAAAGCAAGCATATGGTTTTTCCTATACTTTTGAAATTTATTTAGAATCCTTGTTCATTATGGAATCTACTAACCTTTTCGTGTGTTTTTATCTTATATATATTATCTTTAAAATGAGGGGTAAGATCTTCATAAGTAAGCCATTGGTTTAGCCTTGCAGTGTCTCTGAGCTAGGTAGGCATGCATGTCATCTTCTTCAAGGTATCGCGATGATTGCTAGGTGCTTGGTTTGTAGATTGGGGTATGACATGGATTGCAACCGTCCAAAGGTTTTTCTATCATTAATGTCATGATTGATCACCTATCTAAATATGACCATTTCATTCCTCTCAAGGTTGACTTTAATAGCACAGTTCTAACTAAAGCCTCCATCAACAATGTGGGTAAACTTCAAGACGTCCCTAAATCTATAGTAAGTGATCACCATCACACCATTACTAACAAATTTGGCAATGCTTATTCCACCATATTGGCATTACACTTGCAATGTCTTTGGCTTATCACCCATAAATTGATTGGCAAACAAAAATTTTGAATAAATATTTATAGCTCTATTTGCATTGTTTCACTTTGGGGCATCCCAAAAGTTAGGTGAATTTTCTTCCATGGGCTAAATTTTGGGATAATATCTCTTATCTTATTAGTATTGAGATGACATTATTTAAGGTGGTTGATATATGAGATCTTTCTTTGTCGCTTAGATATTATTTAAATGATAATGATCCAACATTTCGTTCTACAGTGCTTCATCAACGGGATATAGTGTTAGCTCAACTAAAATTGAATTTGTTCAAGGAACAAGCATGAATAGAGAGGCTGGTTGATCAGCAATGCTATGAAGTTTACTAAGATGTAGGTGATTTTGTGTTTGTTAAACTCCAAATATTGAGGCAGTATTCACTCTTATTCCACAAGAACGAAAAACTAGGTATAAAATACTCTCATCCCTTCCAAGTCATCTAGAGAATTAGATTAATAGCCTATAAACTTCTCCTACCATCAAGGACGAAAAGATACCCAATCTTTCAAACTTGCTTGAAAAATGCCATGGTAATTTAGAAAATTCAATGATTCCTCTTTCTCTCCTTATTGCTAAGCATGGACCACTTATATAGACAGTATATATCCTTCAAGCTAGAAATATTCTTATAAATGATCAGAAGGTAACACAAATACTTATATCATGGGATGGACTGAATATGAATGATACTTCATTGGTAGATCTCACTTAGTTACAACTTTAGTATCCTCACTTGGGCCTTGAGAACAAGGTCTCTCTAGAAGTAATGTAATATCTCCTGTTAAGGTGCCTATGAAGAATTTTCAAGTAGACGAATCAACACATGTGGAGACTAGTACATGCATAAAGGAGTGACAGATATGTAGCGTAAGAGAAAACGAGAGAGAAGACTCAATAACCAATTTAACATATTTGTTATGTCAGCGTGGAAGATGGATAATAAAAGGTAAAAAGAAAGAAGAGAAGCAGTGAAAAAATAGAGCATGGTGTGGCTTAGCTTTTGGGAAGAGGTTGGGAAGTTGAGAGATAAAGTGGAATCCTCTGGTGAAAAGAAACTGAAGAAGGTTTCTATTATAGTGATTTTCTCCTTAAAAAAATTCTTAATCTTTGTGTAGCAGTGTGGATGGATGGATTCCTAAACCTTACAAAAGTGAATCCCACTCTTGCTATTGTTATTTTAGAATAGATTTCATTTACAAACTTTTCTCATCTTGATTCTTTTACAATTAATTGAAAACTTCATTTTTTTTAAAGATATTTTGAGTTGTTGAATCTAATTGAGTGAAAGATCTTGGAAATAGTGAGAAGACTTAGTGTTATACATTGATTGATTCCTTGTTGTTAGGTCCAAAGAAATAGCAGTGTGGTAATTTATCACTCAACCTCTCATGTAATGTAATCACACATACTCAATGTAAAATCAAACATGCAAGAGAAAGAAGACACATAAATTGATTACCCAATTTGGCACAACCTACCTACATTTGGAGAGTTAAGCCTGGAGAGAACAATCTACTAAAAGAGGGAAAGAAAGAAGAGTACAACACTCATTCTCACTCACACAATGACAAAGAATAACCCTCTCTAGATTGCCCGATGCCCACTCTCCTCAACCCACGCATTTAGATCACTCACTCGTGTTACACCCTAAATTTCAGAGTAGGGGTTTCTTATATAGACGTTTTCACATCCCAAATATAGCGCTCACTCTTTTAGAATCTTCACTGCTTCCTAACTTAGACACCTTTCAAAGTTAAACGTTGCAACTCCTGTTGTAACAGAGCTTGCAACGCGGCCCACCTACTGATCCTAATTGAGTTCTAGCTTCTGTTGTAATGTGACCTTATGACGTCTCCAGTCTTCCGGACTATGCTAGTCCAAGTCGATACAATCAACTCCTCCTGAGCTTTCACTGCCAGCAAGTAGCTTGCCTCCTCACATCATATCAGCAGGCCTCTCTCCCGAGGGTCGCACCCACCAAGGCGCGTCTCAATCTCACCAAAGATGGTCTTCAAAGATCTTCAAAACCTTCTTTCCAAACATGATTTCCATTCATCTAAGTTTGGTCTTCAGCAATCATCAAACTTGATCTTTATTCATCCAAGTTGGTCTTCAATATCTTGTTACTAAACTTGATCTCTTTTCATCAAAGTTTAGCTCTTCAATATCTTCCATGCATGATCTTCATTCATCCAAACTTGGGTCATTAATCTTCTTCCAAATATATGCACTTGCCAAAGATATCTTATGCCCTTGAATAGCTTGTGTCTTCAAGTAGCTCCGCCCATAATTAGCTTTGGATTTTTTTCTTCAAATTACATTGCTAATTATGGTCTTGAGAATCTTCATAGCTTGGTGTTGTCTATCTTAGTTTATTCCTTCAATTAAACTTTACACCAAACTAAAGATCTCCAAATCTTGGCCTCCAAGTAATAAATCTGTCATGGGAAGTAGAGTTACCAAAGATAGATTTTATCATATTGGATCTTACTAAAGATAGATTAAATCATAACTTTACATTTTCTCTTCATGGCTTGCTCTTCAAGTGAAATCCTTTCACCTTGATGTTCCTTACCAAATATAGTGCCTCCAATAATAGCCTTCGTGTCTTCATTGTGCGCCACCTCATCTTATGGCCACTTCCCCATGTCATGTAATCTTGATAGCCACATCATCACTTTTGCCACTTCATCATGACTACCCGTCAAATGATGCTAACTATATAGAGCTTAGCTCTAACAATCACAAACTCCCATCTTCATTTGAATTCTATATAAAATTTCATACTAAGCACTAATGACACATTAGTGATACATCCTAGGATTATTATATATTTCACATGACTATTTTTTTCATTAGATTATTTAATTTTAGGTTATTTAACCATATGCTTAGTATTACTTTTTATATTTTAAAGCATCATGAGTATTATAAATTTGCTTTGATAAGTTTTAAAATGCCAGCTATTGCATAATCTATTTACAATTTGATTTTTTTTTTTTTTAAGTAAGTCATAAAACTTATTTATTATCTTTGACAATATTTTATCCTTTACTCCAATTTACGTGTGGAATAAAACAAGAGAAAAATCATAAATTAAATACATATCCATATAATATATAGAAAACTTATTAGATCAAAATATTGCTATAACCTAATTAATTTTAATCAATCTTGTTAAAATTTATTAAATTAATATCATGTTTCACCATCAGCTATTAAAAACAAAATCACTTTAAAATAAAAAAAAGACAAAATTACATAAATAATCAAAAGAGGGCCACAGATTCACTAAATATCATTTTAATATTTCTTCAAAATTATATATATATATATATATATTAAGTATAACATAAATGTTTTAATGTAATGTGATTTTATCCATTTTTTCAAAAAAAACAAAAAGTGCTTCATGGACCAAACTAGTAACAAAACAGCAATGTCATGAAACAAAACAGCAATGCCATGAAACAGAAAAATGGGAGGACTAAAGCTGCTTTTAAATTCTAAAGGTGAATCCATGTCAGATATAATCAGAAATTAAATGAAGAAAAAATTACCCCAAGAATCCAGAGGACATAAGTGCACGTAGCGCTTATATTGGGCTTGGGTCACCATAGCATGGCCCATTTCGCAATGTCACCCAGTATTTGAATAATGGTGTGGGCCTTGCTTACACAAAAATTTCTAATTAGATATTTAGGTTAGTTCTCTTGGCCCATCTTGAAACCCATGAAAACCTTGACCTAGACGGAAATAATTATTTTATCAAACATATCAGTTTGGTTTTTGGTTCAATTATTTTTAAAGAAAAACTTCTTTTTTTGTTTGCTTAGATTCAAGTAAATTTGATTGAATTGTTCGACTTTAGATAGTTCTAATGTTAGATGTTAATAATAAATTTAAATATTTGATGTTCTTCTACTAGGATTGGTTGCTGACAAACCTACTAGCATCTAGGAAGCAAATGAGATTAATTTGTGATGATCTTTTTATAACTAATAAAAGATTATTAAAGTAATTTAAAGTTAATACATCACTTGGTAGTTCATGCTCTCGACCAAATGCCTCTTACGGACTTGTATATTCATTCTAAACATTTATTGTGATTTTGTTAAGAAATGAAGTTAGCTTTATTGGGTAGAGATCCTTGTTAGTTTATAGGTCATTTGAAGTTTTTGAAAATGAAACAAACAAAAAGTAATTGTTAGCTTAAAAAAGTTATTGAGCAGAATTGGCTTTAGAGGAAGGCATAGACCCAGTAAAAGAAAAAGAAAAAGGTAATTTGGGTTAATATTAAAAATAAAACTAAATTTAAAATTAATTAAAATGTAAGATTCACTTGAAGAAAATAACTTCGAAGATTGAAACTGAATATTAGAAAGCTATTGGTTCATCCAAGTGAATTCTATTTGAAAAATCTAATAAACAAGACATTATTGAATTTGTTGGATCTACCTCCTAAAATGTTTCTCAAAATAAGAGAAAAATGGAAATTACTACTATAGAAGAAAGGAATAATCATAGATATAGCGTTAAAATGGCAAATAGAAGATTGGTTACATGAGGTAAGAAAATATATGTTATTCAAAATCGAATTTAGTGGAAGTAGAGAAAAAAAACTTGCAAGGAAGAGTAGGTTAATAAACCTATATGAACCGATTCAAGAACATTTAAAGAAAATATTAGCTAATCCAAGCAGTATAGTAAGAAATGTTTGTATACAAGAAAAGTATATTAGGCAACCTAATAAATGGAGAAAAATAATATGTACATGGAATAAATATTATAAAGGAATCTATAAAGAGTTTGATTGCCAATATGCACATAATAGATATTATACATATTTAAAAATCTTTTGATTAGATAAGTAAGTCCACGAGACAAAATTATAAAGAAGACTATTTCCTAGGTAAAGACTTTGGTCATCCAAATAAAAGACTGACTCCAGGTACTCTTCTAACACACTCCTTATACCTGAAAAGGAATCAGTATACAAGTAAGCTAAAATGAAGAATTTATAAGAATAATCAAATTTGGATGAATTAGAAAAGCTCTACCCAAATAATTTTGATCACTAATTTTACATAGAAGAGACAAAACTCTAAATGAAGAAACAAAAGCTTGAAAAATGTTATAGGTAGATTATCTTTATTATTTTAATTAATTTTGATAGCTAAATCTTTGATCTAAAAGTAATTAGCATTTAATTGAAAATTTGAAGAAGAATTAATCATAGAGGCAGAAAGTACCGAATGTAGTTACTGTTAATGTCATGCTCCTACCCAAAGCCAAACACGTGGCAATCGTCGAAATATCCTGAAGTAGGTGGTAAGCAAATTCACCACTCTAAAATATTGCTGGTCTACTGATAATCTATGAATAGTTCTTCTGCAAAACAACGTAAAATTATAAAACATAAAGATTTGCTAAACCATCGAGCAGTTAAAAGGGTTTACACAAGAAAATAAGTTCAAGTACTGAGAATGCATAACCCTCACACGACAAATATATATATATTTTTTTTTAAATACTAGTTTCCAAATTACCTTCAATGATTGGGCTAAAAGTCAACCTACAATGTAGGCAATTTGGGATGAGGATGAAACTTAGCACAATAACATGTTATGCTAAAGGTGGAAGCCTAAAAAATAGAAAGAAGAAAATACAATGAGTAACAAAGTTACTGATACGCCCCTTGCTTAACAGCAAGTACACGGGTTGTACAAGTAGTAAAGTGTACCTAAAAGGATAAGGTAGTTGAATCCACAGGGACTGGTTAAAACTTTCAATACTCATTCGTTTCCTAATATCTAGCTGGTTCAAAGATTGGATTTCAATAATCGAAACTACTTAAGAAGAAGAAAAGAAGAAAAGAGAAAAGACAGGGTTTAGGATTGCAGAGATAGCAATGGGAAAGACACTGTCTCAGATTATTCCCCTTGACAAATGCATTGATTGTGCTATTGATTACATGGACACCTCCTTGGACAGTGGTGACCATCTATGGAGGGTTTGATAGTGTACGCCCTCGCTCAAGGCTCAGAGCGGACTCAACCCCTTCCCTAATGTGTGCCCTAACTAAATGAATAAAGCTTATTCTCTAGACAACAAGAAATCATTCTAGGGTTGACATGCACTCTTAACAGTAATTGCAACTACGGGGAATACTGCACGTCACATCAATACTCTCGAAGATAGCGACAATCCCCATGTCGAGTTTTGTAACATACAAACATCAATGGCAATCAACTAAAGAAAATAGTCCACATAAACAAAAGGGAGTTCACAAGGAAATTCAATAATAAAAAAAACACACAAGTTAATACATCATAATGCCAAGGTTCATAATCTGGGACACCGAAAGGCAATTAGCCCTTCATGGTTCTACAATCAATTATAGAAAAGCAATGAGAGAAACAAAGATGATTCATTAGACTCCCTTATTGCTTCATTATCGCGTCGAAGAAGGCTTAACAATGATCGTCACCGGCAATCCTCTTATCCCGTGCTTATCTCCACTCCGAATCTGACCCTGAATGATGCCGACGACTACCCTAATTCGCGCCTCTCAAAAAAGACAAGAAGATGCTTCTCAAATCTAACTTTAGAGCTTAAATACTCCTTTCTCGATGTCAACAAGGCCATGCTGATGACCATGCTGGGATCCAGATTCCCGGACATTCTCTTCGGTACAAAACTAGTAAAACACACGAGGCTCAGCATGCCCGTGCTTACTGCTCGTTGATAAGTGCTAAACTGACCATATTTTCTCTATATCATCTACACCGCATTTAGCATGAAATTTAACTTGTTTAGCACCTCATTAACATGAAATTTCATTCTTTTGTTCACCATGACCATATTTCTATTTTAGAAAAAAAAAGAAGCGAATTCGGGGGTGTTTTAAAGCAAAATGGACCAAGTTGCCGAAACAAAGCTACAAAATGACTCACAGCGAGCATTATGGAAACTTACCATGCCCGTTGTCTATACTTACCACTGTTGTGATCAATCCATGGCAACATGGATCCACCAAAACAAACACCGAAGCCACAACGGCATCACAATGGTCGTTGTCAATACCATCACGACCGTTATCAAGGCACATAAAGCCCAAAGATAGTGTCAGGATGTGACTTGGAGCGCAAGTAACAACTTACTCACCACGAGCATCACAACGCCAGTGGTGAGATGGTGGCAGAGACGATTATGATAAATACCATAGGTTTCTCTAAAATTGGGAAGACTCTTTTGCTGAATAAGATAGGGCGGCCAGATTTCTGGAGATCTGAGCCGCGGGAGACAGGGTTTCTTCTATATTCCAGTGGATTTTGGCTGATTTCTCAAGAATTCATCAACGAGCATCATTAAGGAAAATCGCATGTGACAGGCATCTTGAAGGATCATTGTCAGAGTGGTGCGAGTGACACGTGTCATCCGACAATCTTGGGATCCTCTAAGCCCCAGCCTTTGGAGAACTATTGGAGAAAGTTATGATGCTTTGCTTTTTATGATCTGTAAGAACCCAATTCGAGGGAAATTGTATGTCTAGGTCCCTCGGTTATTATTTATGAATCCTGATATATATATATATATATATATATATATATATATATATATATATATATATATATATATATATATATATATATATATATATATATATATATATATATATATGTTCTAGTTTTTGTAATCATTGCATATTCTTAATTGATTATTACTGTTGATGTGGATGAGGAAGTTATACCCCCATGTTGATGACACCCATGCCATGATAGATCTATCTATGTTTTAAGAGGTTAGGCATAACTAGGTTTCTAGATTAGGGATTTATTGCCCCTTAGCCTTAGGGTTCGATTGGTCTCTTCTCTTGGGATTCCCACACTTAGGCCTCGTTTGGTATGATGTAAAGTTGTTATTTTCCCTGCAAAGTAAGAGGGGTGAACCTTTTTCAACCGTTTGGTTCTTTAAAAAATTATGGTCTCCTTGTAATCACTTTCCATTTTCCTAGGGAAAGTGATTCATAAGGGGAGTAGTTTGAAAGTGATTACACCCTTGGATGGGAAAGTTTGGTAATTGTCAAATTACCAAAATACCCCTTATGACATAAAACTCTTCCTTGTTTATTTTGTCTTTGGAAAAACCCTAATGCGATCGTGTTTCCTAATTCGCCAAAGAATTGTCACTTCTTTTGAATCGTAGCAATTCTGATAATTTTTTTCTCAAGTTTGTTAGATTATCTTTGTGTTAAATTTTGGTTATGTTTTTTTGGTGTAAAATTCATGTTTTAATTGGATCAAAAACAAATAAACTTCATATTTGTTTGGGTAATATCTTTATGGGAGAATCTTTGTTTAGATTTAATCAAATCTATGTTGATATAATAATGAAACTTGAGACGTATCTATATTTTATTTGTTTCTTGTTGTCCATGATTGTTTTTCTTTAAATTCCCACAAAAAATTATTCTGTATTTGTATTGAAATCTATTAGATAAATAAATAAATATTAAGTACAAGCATTCAAATCAAAATATCAATTTCTTAGCTTAACAATACTGTTTCTTGTGTCTTTTTATCATGTCTTGTATAACATATGTTTTTATTTCTTATGGTATTTTATTGTAGATATAATGGTGCAAACCTTTTTTTTTTATGTTCATAAATTCCATGTTTTGCTAATTTTTGTTAACTTGATAAAATTTATGTAAACGAAAAAGATGCCTTTGATATTTAAAAAGTTAATGCAATTCAATGTAATTCATCAAAATTTTAGGGTTTTGCTTGCAAACTTCATACATTCTTTTGAAAACTGGTTTGTTGAACTTTTTATATCTTCTTTTTTTTATTTTAAGATTTATTTTTTTGTAATGTTAAGTTATAGGATTTATTGTAGTAACAACAACAACTAAGGGCAAAAATGAGAATAAACTTAACTTTACATTGAAAACAAGTTCATACCAAATGATAGAATTAAGTTTGCATGCAAAGTAATTAAAATTTTTATTGAGATAACCTAATGTTGTAATATTATTTTGCAATTAAAGTAATTGCATGCAAAGTCTTTCCCTGTAAAAACTTTGCATGCAATTACTTTCCTTGCAAAGTTCCAAACGGACCTTTAAGGTGAACATAGGAGGTTGGCGTAAAAGATATTCCATCTTAAGTTCCTAGTGATTTAGACCTAGTCATCATTTGTTTTTGGGGCTAGTAGGCCTTTGAATTCGCCTGGTTCGAACCTAGAACACGATTGACACTTAACGGCTATCATAACTAATGATCAAGACAACTATAGTACATACTCCCAACTCCTTCCAAGTGTGCTTAACGACATCTCCAATTGCATTGTTTAATAGTGTTGTACAATTAAACTAAAGAAAAAGCACAAATGATTAGGCTATTGATTTAAGTGAAAAGGAAGTAATAGGAGCCTCTCGTGCATTCCTGGGAAATATTACCCTCGTGCTCATCCAAGAGGTATTACTTGACGAACTGTACACTTGCGACATTGTGGACCAATTGCAGTATCAACTGCATACTTGTATGTTTATATATTTGCATAATTTACACATCCCCTAAGTGGCCGTCAAGTTTTTGGTGCCATTGTCTGGGAACGTTTAGTCGAGATATTCTAGGAAAACTTTTAGCTTAGTGTTTTAGCCAATTATTTTTATCATTATATTATTGTTATATTCATATAACATTAAATGCTTATTGCCACTATTCTTTTCTACAGGTGACTGTTTATGACCAAAGCTAATCCCACAGATTTAGTAGAAGGAGACATTGAACCAGAGAGAACCCTAATGTTGTTGAGGAGACTTCAAAAAAGGCCAGTTGTGGAAGCGGATAGTGATAGTGAGAGCGTAGAATCTGCGACATGGTTGAACCAAGAAGAACACTTTCAGAGTATGAGAGCCCATAGTTTATAGGGTAAGAATTCAGTGTGCAAGTCCCAGTAGTTGCAGCTAACAACTTCAAAATCAAAGCTAGAATTACTGGGATGATTCAAAACTCTTGTCAGTTTCATGGCCTAGCGGATGAAGACCCAAATGCCCATCCCTCAAATTTTTGCAGATCTCTTTGACAATCAAGATGAGCACAGTAACAGATGATGTGATTAGATTGTGACTCTTTCCTTTCAATTTGAGAGGTTCGGCATACCTGTGGCTTACTTCCCTAGCACCGGGCTTAATCAAGATATGCAATGACTTAGTCGAGAAGTTCCTCGAACGATACTTTTCGCCAATCAAGGCAGCGATAATCAGACAGAAGATCTTTGTATTTAAGTAAGCAGAATCTGAAACACTGTTCGAGGTACATGAATGATTCAAAGACCTTCTTAGGCGGTGCCTACATCATGGATTCAATGCATAGATGAGATTGAGGCTTTTGTACAATAGACTGAATTACCAGATTATACAGGTCATTGGCGCCGTAGTAGGAGGATCCCTGAGTAACAAGTATCCTGAAGAAGCAGAATAGTTGTTCGAAGACATGGCTAACAATGAGTCACATTGGAGTTTAAGAGGGAGATGGCAAAAGGTGGCTGGGCTGCATGAGATAAATGCGGATACCGCTTTGGCGGCAAAAGTAGATGCGCTCACATGAAAGTTGGATCTATTCATGAGCAATGGTTAGGGTGTTAGTTTGAATCCTAGGGTTGTTTTGTTTTGTGAGACTTGTGGAGAAGGGCATGGATCATCTCAATGCCCAATCATAAGTTCAGCAATAGCTCCTGTGCAATAGATTGATTACATCAAAGGAGGTCAGAAGAACATGAATAACCCATATAGTAGTACCTACAACCAGGGGTGGAAGAACCGTCTTAACTTTTCCTGGAGTTAAGGTCAGCATCAGAGGCCTCCTAAGCAATAAAGCTACTAATGCTAGTCCCAACAACTACAGTCTGAAAGAAAGATCTCTATGGAAGATGTTTTGGCAAAATATATGAATAGTAATGATGTGAGAATGGATGAATTTGGTATAACATTAAGAAACGTTCAAGCATCAATCAAGAACTTGGAGAAACAAGTTGGACAGTTGGCAAGAACTATTACAAAAAGACCTCAAGGAAGCCTCCCAAGCAATACTGAAGCAAACCCAAGGGAGAAACTTAAGGCTATCTCACTCTGCAATAGTAAGACCATCGAGACAAAGATCACTCAGGGTCTAAGTGCTTAGATATAGAGGGCAACCATACATGGAGGCCCTAGTACTTTACAAGAATCCATAGAGGAGGAAGAGGAAGTAGTTGAGAAAGAACCAAGGAGTCATTACCAGCTTGACCCAGAATGCAAGAATGCAAAAGACGAGTTCCTTATCCTTCTCAACTGAAAGTTAATAAGGAGGATGTGTTGTTCAAGAAATTTATGACTATTTTCAAGCAACTCAATATAAACATCCCCATAGTTGAAGCATTGTCACAAATGCCGAAGTATGGCAAATTTTTAAAGGACTTGCTCACCAACAAAAGGAAGTTGGAAAGGGTCGACACGGTGACTCTCAGTGGGAACTGTCCCGCCATTGTGAATAAAAAGATGACAATAAAGTTGAGAGATCTCAGAAGCCTTGTGATCCCATATTTGTTGGGTGATGGTGTGGAAGAAAATGAACACACCGATTCCAGAGCTAGCATAACTGTAATACCGTACACTATTTATATGAAGCTCAGATTGGGAGAGTTGAGGCCGATAAGAATGACCTTGTAGTTGGCAGACAGGTTATTAAAAAGACCACAGGGAATTGTGGAAAATGTTCTTGTAACTATTGAAAAACTTGTATTCCCCATAGACTTTATAATTCTTGACATAAATGAGGATGTAGAAACCCCACTCATTCTTGGAAGACCCCTTCCTAAATACATCTGGGGCCTTCATCAATTGAAGAGATGGGAAGATGACATTAAAAGTGGGACATGAAGAAATGGTGTACCAACTCCCAAGTGCCATGAAGCACTCGCTAAACCAAGATGATGAATGCTATTTTGCACATGAGCCTGATCTTTCTATGTATGATTTTGTACAGGATGTGTTCATGGTGAACCATCCTCGCAAATATGTAGAGAAACGGGTTGGGGAAAGACAGACACAACTCACAAAGCCACGACTTCAGAAGAACAATAGAGGGAGTAATATGAGAGCCACATCAACAAAGAATATATGGAGGAAGGTGGAACCAAAAGAGAAACACACTATTGAGGTAACAAACTCTAGTACCTTGAAAGCAGGTAACGAAGAAAAGCTTTCTCTACCTACTCCATGTAACCCAAAGTCATCTTGAGGTAAGAATAGGTACGTTAGGCTAGCGACGTGAGGCAACTCAAGTAGTTTTCTATGCTCTAGCTTGTTTAATCTTAGTTTTAAATCTTATTCGTTAGTTAATAAAATATAATAAGTGGTAATTAATTCAAAAGATATGAAGTTGGCTCATCCCCATTGAATTTTATGAGCAAAACATGATTGGGGAATCTCGTACTGTCAGTAGGAATTGTTTTCATGCTGCTTTACACAGGGAAAACCCTTAGCTTTTCACTATGAGCATCACAACGGGAGTGGTAAACCTGTTATACCCATTGTGATGCCTAGGCAAAGAGTTAGACTTTTCTAGAAAAAATTGAGTGAGTCTTTCATAGGCCTAGGACGCTTGAGATCACGACTGTGGTAACTTATCACGGCCATTCCATGAGCGTGCTGTCTCTGGGTTTTCCAGAGGTCTAGCATGGCCTCACCACACTTATTGTCTGGCTATGACGAGCACAACGAGCCTTAGAATGGATGTTGCCAATACATAGAATCTTTTGAGCCCTAATTGAGTTGACAATGGCCTAATAACAAACTTGTAATGGCCATGGTGCCTCGAAGAGTTTGAACAGATGAACAACAACTATTGCTTTCCCATTGTTAACTTCGTTACAAGGAGATATAGGGTCACCGACAAAGGACTCTTGCCTTTTCTCACTCAAAACCAACTTTCCTCTCTGCCACTTCACCGGAGAACCTTGCCCAATGTTAGTTTAGTGATTCCGAGAAGCTTTGGCTTGTCTCCGCTCGATTTAGCACTACACCTACTTGATTTTCACCTAGGAACAACTTTCACTTTTTGGCTGATTTCATAAGAATCATTTCAAACCTTTCAAATCATGATTTCATGATGTATAAATGGTATGAAATAGTTGTTGGACGCTTGGTGAATGTTTTTAAATAAATTTCAATCAAAATAAATCAGTGTACAAAATTTTTTCCCCATTGTCGAGCTTCAAAATGGTTATTCCTCGATGAACAATGGCCGTTGTAATTACCGTTGTGTTCAAATATTGAACCATGGGGGCGATGAGCCACAACAGAAGTTGTCCGCCTGTTGTTAGGCAGTTAGAAGATTTAGCATGACCATATTTGATTCTACACTGTATTTAGCATGAAATTTTACTTATGTAGCACCTCATTAGCATGAAATTTCATTCTTTTGTTCACCATAACCCTTATTTCTATTTTAGGAAAAGAAAAAAATGATTCGAGGGTGTTTTGAAGAAAAATGGACCAAGTTACTGAATCAAGGTTGCACTATGACTCACAACGGCATTATGGAAACTTACCATGCCCATTGTCTATACTTACCACTGTCGTGATTAAGCCGTGGTAGCATGGAACCACCAAAAGCAACACAGAAGCCACAATGGCCTCACAACGGCCGTTGTGAATGCCATCACCATTGTTATCAAGACACATAATAGACAAAGACCGTGCCAGGACGCGACTTGGAGCCCAAGCAATAATTTACTCACCATGGGTATCACAATGCCCGTGGTGGGACTGTGGCGGAGCCAATCACTATAAATACCTTAGGTTTCTCTAAAATTTGGGAGTCTCTTTTGTCAAATAAGGTAGTTCGTACGGATTTCTAGAGATCTGAGCTGCGAGATATAGGGTTTCTCCATATTCCAGCAGATTCTGGTGGATTTCTCAAGTATACGTCAATGAGCATCATCAGAAAAGATCATGAGTGACAGGCATCTTCAAGGATCATTGTCAGACTGGCACAAGTGACACACATCATCTGGACAATCTTAGGATCCTTTAATCCCCATCATTCGGAGAACTATTTGTTGGCCCAAACCATTGGCCCAAATCAATGACTTACTAAATCCATTGGCATAACAAACCATCAACTAAAGCCCTTGGTTTTGAGAAGTTGTGGGCTGGATCTTCTCCTATAAATATGTGAAGCTCTAATCACATTCTTAAACAAAACCAAGAGAAGAATAGTGAGAGTGAGAGTGAGAAATGAGAGGAAAAAAGGAAGAGTGGAGAAGTAGGAAAAATATTTTGAGAGTTGGTCTATTCTCCTAATATAAGAGAAAGTACTGGTTTTCTTCTTATTATTAGAGAGAGTTTGTAACTCCAAAAATTTTTTCACTTAGTAAAATTCTTCTATCCTTGCCCGTGGTTTTTACCCTACTTATTTAGGGGTTTTTCACGTAACATCTTTGTCCCTTTTGTTTTTAGCATTATTCTTATTTGTTTTACTGTGGTACTGCTCTATTCGATCCTACATTTCTCTAACAAGTGGTATCAGAGATAGATCTAGATGATATATATATCTACTTATCGTATGCTCTGTGGTTGCCACTATAAGTTGATCCTCCACATCAGAAAATAAGTTAGATTATTATTCACCTTCTTTTTAGACTCTGCTCTTACAGCAATATCTAATAGAAGCAATGGCGGCAAAATATGAAATTGAAAAATTTAGTGGGAGTAATTTCTCACTGTGGAAGCTAAAGGTAATCCTGATGAAGGACAACTGTTTGGCGGCCATCACCGAAACCCAGCTGAGGTTAAAGATGACAAGTGGAATAAGATGGACAGGAACACCGTTGCCAATCTTCATCTGGAACTTGCTGATGGAATTCTATCAAGCATAGCGTAGAAGAAAACGGCGAAGGCGATCTGGGATTACTTCACTAAGTTATATGAGGCCAAGTCAGTCTACAACAAAATATTCCTTAAGAGGAGACTCTATACTTTGCGTATGGCAGAATCTACTTCAGTGACGGAGCACATGAACAAACTGAACACTCTATTTTCCCAACTGACATCAGTGGGTCATACAATAGAGTCAGGTGAACGTGAGGAAATTCTACTCCAAAGTCTACCAGATTCATATGATCAACTCGTCATCAACTTAACAAATAATGTCCCCACGGACAGTCTAGTCTTTGATAACATCGCAGCTGTTGTTCTGGAGGAAGAAAGTCGCCGCAAGAACAAGGAAGAAAAGTTAGCAAGTTCACAACAAGCGGAGGCTTTGATGGTGACGAGAGGAAGACCAATAGAACGCGGATCCAGTGGGAGCTACAATCATGGTAGATCAAAGTCAAGGAGTAAGAAAACTTTCAAGTGCTACCATTGTGGCAAGAAAGGTCACTTGAAGAAGGATTGTTGGAGTCTAAATAAAAAGGATTCCAATCCTCAAGAGAATGTTGAAAACACTTTAGATGATGGAGAGGCCATGGTATGTGAAGCAGTAACTACATCAAGTAAACGATTTGCTGATGTAAGGCTTCTTGATTTAGCAGCCACTTTTCACATGACCTCCCGAAGAGAATGGTTCCATCACTATGAACCTATCTCTGGGGGATCTGTGTACAACTGTAACGATCAAGCTTTGAAGATCGTTGGCATTGGCACCATCAACTTGAAGATGTATGATGGCACGGTTCGGATTATACAAGAAGTCCGACATGTGGAGGGCCTCAAGAAGAATTTGTTGTCTATAGGATAACTTGATGATCTTGGTTGCAAAATTGAAGTCCAGAACAAGACCATGAAGATAATTCAAGGAGCACTTGTATGCATGAAGGGAGAGAAGATAGCTGCAAATCTATATATGTTGAAGGGAGAAACTTTACAAGAAGGAGAAGCTTCAATTGCGACAAGTAGTCCAAGTGAAAGATGCACAATGACATGGCACAGGAAACTTGGACACATGTTAGAGCAAGGAATGAAGATTCTTGCAGAGAGAAATCTACTTCAAGGTCTCATAAAGGTAACACTACCCTTTTGTGAACATTGCATTGTGAGCAAGCAGCATCAATTGAAGTTCAACACATCTAATTCTAGAAGTAAAACAATTCTAGAATTGGTTCACTCTGATGTGTGGCAAGCACCAGTTACATCCCTGGGAGGAGCAAATTACTTTGTATCATTTATTGATGATTATTCTAGGAGATGTTGGGTGTACCCTATCAAGAGGAAGGCTGATGTGTTTTAAGTCTTCAAATTTTACAAAGCACGGGTGGAACTTGAATCTGGCGAGAAGATCAAGTGCTTGAGGACTGATAATGGAGTATAATACACTAGCAAAGAATTTGATGAATTCTGCAAGCAAGAAAGCATCAAAAGGCAGTTCACTACAGCATACACTCCTCAACAAAATGGAGTGGCAGAGCGGATGAACAGGACTCTGTTGGAAAGAACGAGAGCTATGATGGAAGCTGCAGGCTTAGACAAGAAGTTTTGGGCAGAAGCAGTCAGCACCGCCTGCTATGTTGTGAATCGGGCTCCATCAACTGCAATCGAGTTGAAGACACCGATGGAGATGTGGACTGGTAAGCCAGCTGATTATTCAAACCTTCATATATTTGGAAGTCATGCATTTGTAATGTACAACATCCAAGAAACTACAAAGCTAGATCCAAAATCCAGAAAATGTATGTTCTTAGGATATACTGATGGTGTTAAGGGGTACCGCCTGTGGGATCCCACTGCCCAAAAGGTTGTAATCAACAGGGATGTTATCTTCATAGAAGACAAAGAAGAAGAGCAAGCGAATGGCAAAAGCACAGAGACTACAATAATACATGTAGAAAAAGAAGTTGAAGCTACACCAGAGCATGAGGTACAAGAACCAGCTGAAGCTGAAGCTCCAGACGTTAGGAGGTCAACTCGTACAAGAAAGGCACCAAGTTGGCATTCTGACTATATTATGGAGGGCAACATTGCGTACTGTCTTCTAACTGAGGATGGAGAGCCATCAACTCTTCAAGAAGCACTGAGCAATTCAGATGCATCTCAATGGATAGCAGCAATGCAAGAAGAAATTGAAGCTCTTCATAAAAATAGGGCATGGGAACTGATGTCACTACCACAAGGGCGAAAGCCCATTGGCAACAAATGGGTCTACAAGATCAAGCGCAATAGTGATGATCAAGTAGATCGTTATCATGCTAGACTGGTGGTAAAAGAATATGCTCAGAAGGAAAGAATTGACTTCAACGAAATATTTTCACCTGTGGTTCGACTCACAACAGTCCGAGTAGTCCTTGCAATGTGTGCTGCATTCAACTTGCAGCTTGAGCAGTAAGATGTTAAAACTGCATTTCTTCATGGAGATCTTGAAGAAGAGATTTATGTGCTCCAACCAGAAGGGTTTGAAGAAAAAGGTAAAGAGAACTTGGTTTGCAAGTTGAACAAATATTTGTACGGTCTAAAATAGGCGTCGAGATGTTGGTACAAGAGATTTGATTCCTTCATCATGAGCCTTGGATATAGCAGATTCAATGCAGACCCTTGTGCATATGTCAAGAGGTTTGGAGAAGAAGATTTTGTCTTCTTATTGTTGTATGTTGACGACATGTTGGTTGCAGGCCCCAACAAAGATCGTATCAAGGAGTTAAAGGCACAATTGGCTAGGGAGTTTGAAATGAAGGACTTGGGACCGGAAAACAAGATTCTAGGGATGCAAATTCACTGAGATAGAAATAATAGGAAGATTTGGCTTTCTCAGAGAAATTATCTCAAGAAGATCTTGCGATGCTTCAACATGCAAGACTGTAAGCCAATTTCTACCCCACTTCCTGTTAATTTCAAGTTATCCTCAAGTATGTGTCCTAGCAATGAAGAAGAGAGGATGGAGATGTCTCGAGTACCGTATGCATCAGCGGTGAGAAGCCTAATGTTCACCATGATATGTACAAGACCAGACAGTGCACATGCAGTGGGAGTGGTAAGTCGGTACATGGCGAATCCTGGTCGAGAGCATTGGAAGATTGTTAAGAGGATTCTCAGATATGTAAAGGGAACCTCAGATGTTGCATTATGTTATAGGGGATCAGATTTTACTATCAGTGGATGTGTTGATGCTGATTATGCAGGTGATCTTAATAAAAGCAAATCCACTACTGGATATGTGTTCACACTAGTAGGAGGAGCTGTGAGCTGGGTTTCAAAACTGCAGTCAGTCGTGGCTACATTAATGATAGAAGCAGAATATTTGGCAGCTACACAAGCTAGCAAAGAAGCAGTGTGGTTGAAGATGGTGTTGGAAGAACACGGGCAAAAACAAGATAGCATTACTCTATGTTGTGATAACCAGAGTGCATTGCTTCTTGCAAGGAATCCAGCATTTCATTCAAAGACAAAACATATCAGAGTTCAGTACCACTTCTTTCGTGAGAAAGTCGAAGAAGGTACGGTGGACATGCAAAAGATTCATACCAAGGAAAACCTAGCAGACTTTATGACAAAAGCAATCAATGCTGACAAATTCATATGGTGTCGATCCTCTTGTGGTCTGACAGAGACATAAGAAACATACGGCAAGATAGAAAGAATGGTGTGAAGATTTGATTGTTTTTAAATCAAATCTTCAAGTGAGAGAATTGTTGGCCCAAACCATTGGCCTAAATCAATGGCTTACTAAATCCATTGGCATAACAAACCATCAACTAAAGCCCTTGGTTTTGAGAAGTTGTGGGCTGGATCTTCTCCTATAAATATGTGAAGCTCTAATCACATTCTTAAACAAAACCAAGAGAAGAATAGTGAGAGTGAGAGTGAGAAATGAGAGGAAAAAAAGAAGAATGGAGAAGTAGGAAAAATATTTTGAGAGTTGGTCTATTCTCCTAATATAAGAGAGAGTACTGGTTTTCTCCTTATTATTAGACAGTTTGTAACTCCAAAAAATTTCCACTTAGTAAAATTATTCTATCATTGCCTGTGGTTTTTACCCTACTTATTTAGGGGTTTTCCACGTAACATCTTTGTGCCCTTTATTTTCAACACTATTCTTATTTGTTTTGCTATGGTACTTCTCTATTCGATCCTACATTTCTCTAACACTATTGGAGGAAGTTAGTCTAGGAATACATTGAACGCTTATTTATTCTTTATTTGGTCTCATAACTCTCTTATGCTTTGATGCTTTGCTTTTTATGATCTATAAGGACCTAATTTGAGGGGAATTATATGTCTAGGTTCCTCAGTTATTATTTTTTAATCCTGATTGATATATATATATACAGTTTTTCATAATCATTGCATGTTCTTAATTGATTATTACTGTTGATGTAGATGAGGAGGTTATGCCATTGTTAGGATTATGCCCTCGAATGCCAACGAGGATACTTGTATTAGGGCATTTCATTTATATTATACATTCTTATTATTATAGGCATTTATTTTGATATTCATATAAATCTTATGATGGCATTATAATTAGTTTTGAATATCACAGTCTATGTGTATTAAGTTAAACCTTCTATTTTTTGTGGGATAAAGAGGAGAGCACTAGAAGGGTTTGGTACTTATACACTTAAATAGTTCGCAAATCGGGGAATCTTTAATTGGATATTAAAGATTCGTAAGGATTTGTATGACATATACTTTGACGAAGAGTGCTAGTTGAACACTATGGAATAGTGGGAGCATGTGTCATAAATACATCACTGGGATTGGTGTATTCGAACATGACTCGCAACAATCCAATCACATGGGTTTTACTCTTTGACAGTCAATGATTGAGATTATTGGTTATGATTATACGAGTGGACCTTAGACCTGAGGTATCATAATCACAATGTACCTGTGACGTCTAGTCTGTTACTAGAGTCGTTAGGCTCAGTTTACCTTTTGGTAGGGCCAACCTAGAAGTGCGACTATGTCGGGCAAGTAGCAGTTGTGAGTGATCACCAAGAAGGAATTCGTTCTCTCGGAAGTAAACGAGTTAGTATCCTATGCGATTATAAGTATGTGAGATTAGAAGACCTTGGCCAAGGCAGTCAAACTAATCGTGTGGGACACGAAGGGTAGTTCGGTAATCTCACCTTACTATAGCTATTTGCATACGATCGAGTTCAGTGAGTTTGACAATTACCATGGCTCTCACTCGGTTGGGATACAAGAACGAAAGGTTTATACACATATGGCAATAATAATCGGAAAGGTTTGTAATAATCTACTCATTCGTGTTCGGTTGGGTTACGACGTGGGGCCACGGGGCTGGCTAGGTGTCACCCACGTTTTTTGGTATCCTTCCATTGCCAATCGGAACGAACCTAGGGAGTCACGCTTAAAGGGATAAAGAATCAATCTTGTTTTGAGTGCAGGGGTAAAATTGTCAATTTACAATTTTACTTCATGAGATAAGTTAAATTGTAAATTGGTCTACGATTTTTGTCTTGAGTTTAAATTTTGATTTAAATTCGATGGAGTCGAATAGATAATCAAAATTATAAGGACTAAAAGACAAAAATGGTTTTAGTTAGATTATGACTCATATTTCTATTAGAACTTCTATGATGATGTTTATCATATTATGAAGGTTCATATTTTGAATAGGACTCATAATTGAATAATGTTTATCATGTTTTATGAAGTCTCTATAAATATGACTCCTCTCTAACCCTAGAAAATGAATTAATTATCTAGTGTGAGAATTCCCAAGCTCTTTCTTCCTCTCTAACTCTAGCCGTCTTTTGGAGAAGAATAAGAAGATAGTTTCCTAATCCCGGCGTGTGATCTAGATGCGTGGGACCTTCGTTCGACGCTAGAAAGATCTACGGCAGTCCAAGAAACAAATTCAACACATCAAAGAAAGGCTTTCAAACATTACGAGGTAATATTCTAGGCCTTTCTAATTAATTAATTAAAATTATGGTGTTCATTAAACCAATTAGACTATATCGCAAGTTTATTATTGCTTCCGCATGTTTTTGATGATATCTTTGATTTTTGCGATATAATCCAACAATGCCCACATATTGATAACGCCGATACCATGATAGATCTATGCATGTTCTAAGAGGTTAGGCATAGCTAGGTATTTGAATTAGGGATTGTTGCCCCTTAGACTTAAGATTCGATTGGTCTCTTCTCGTGGGATTCCCTCACTTAAGGCAAACATAGGAAGCTGGGGTTGAAGAGATTCCATCTTAAGTTTCCAGTGATTTAGACTTTGTCGTCATGGGTTTTTGGGGCTAGTAGGCCTTTAAATTCCCCTGATTCGATTCTAGAACATGATTGACACTTAACGCCTATCATAATTAATAATCAAGATAACTATAGTACATACTCTTAACTCCTTCTAAGTGTGCTTAACGACGTCTCCAATTGTATTGTTTAATAGTGTTGTATAAGTAAACTAAAGAAAAAGCATAAATGATTAGGCTATTGATTAAGTAAAAAGGAAGTAATAGGAGCCTCTCATGCGTTCCTGGGAAATACTACCCTCGTGCTCACCCAAGAAGTATTACTTGACGAACTGTACACTTGCGGCATTGTCAACCAATTGCAGTGTAAATGATTAGACTATTGTTTAACTGAAAAGGAAGTAATAGGAGCCTCTCACCGTTCCTGGGGAAATACGACTCTCGTGCTCACCCACGAGATATTACTTGGTGACCCATACACTTGTGGTATTACAGACCAATTGTAATATCAACTGCATACTTGCATGTTTATATATTTGCATAATTTACACATCCCATAAGTGTCCATCACTCGTGCTTGTTGAGCACGATGGTGGAAGGAGCCTTATGACCATGCTAATATTTCCTAGAGATTTCCAGTAAAACGCACGGTCATAAGCATGCCATTGCTTGCCCACCGTGCTCCCTTAGCACGATGGTGCTAGGAAAGGCGAAACCGTGCTTTCGAGCTTTGTGAAGACTCCAGTAAAATGCATAGGGCTCAGAACACTTGTGCTTCCAACTATGCTTCTGAGCACGGCTGTGCTATGGACCATGCTTATTCTAAAAATTGCATTCTAACGTTGCTTTGCATCAAAATTCATCTCTATTTATTCCTTTTGGTACAAAACATAATTATCTGCAACAATTAGCAAACATATCTCAAGTAGTATCGATTTATAACAAAAACATGCTAAAAGGACAAGTAAATCACACAATAGGGTATATTAAATATCTATAGAAAATGCATTCATTAGTTACCTAGTGATTGGATACGCAAGTAGCAAAATAAATAATTAGATTAAAAACAAGGAAAACAAGAAAACATACTTTTGAACTTTAAATACTAAAAATAAACAAGAATGGGAAAGAAAAAAATCATAAATCAACTTTGAGGTCTTGCCAAAATCTTAGCCTGAACCTAGTTGTGGCCTCGGCTAGGTCCTGATCCACTAGGGTTGTTACTCTTGGTGTGTGCCACTGAGAACACACACGTGCTGAATTATGAAGTCTCAGCCTTACTAGAGGTATCCCACCAATTTTCCCATTAGGTTTTTTTTTGTACCTCCTAAACTGGTTCAGATCCATGTTGCTTCTTGATAGGTAGGACCGTGAGGATCCTAGTGCAATAGGCGGAGCTCTAGGTTCCCCGTCACCAAAGAAACTATCATGCAATTACAAACAATTTATATCCAAAAGAAATATTTTGTAACCATGATTCAAGTGCCACAAACACACTCCCATTTCCACATTGAAAACATATCATCAAATTACCAAAAGAATTTCACATATAATCCCAAAGAGAAAACATGATAAGTAAGCCCTTGATAAGAATGAAAATAAATATTATAGCTATATATAAGAATATAAAATGAAATCACATCAAATTTTCCTTCACAAGTATGCTAAAATAAAACATAATCCACTCACAAGTTTTTGCCTAGGAAATAGAAATAAGCTTCTATTCCTCCATTGGTGCTTTGGCTTTGCTAGAGGTCTCGCTAATTAAAAATAAGACTTACTGATTTAGCCCAAATAGCAAGTATAACATGCAACTTAGCTACTATAAAATATTTAACGAACCTATAATCTTCAACAATCCTATCTAAGTAGATCAAAGTAAAACCCACTAAAGGTGAGTGAGCTAAAATCGGGCTAAGATTGCCTAAGCCGGCCTTAACTAGCTTAAACTAGGTCAAACTAACACTAACTATGTTCGGTGCTACAGTAAATATACAGTAACATCAACCGAAGATCACTCTTTAAGCCTAAGAGAAGATGGTAAATTTGCTATTATTACACCAACTTCTCTTCCCATGACCTTAACTATATCCTCACATTGTCAGCACACCTAAATGACATCCATTTTCATACTTAAACAATGTTGCTTTTGCATGTCTCTTGAATACATAAACTTCCATCAACATAATACACATGGATACATGTAAACACCTGCTTCACTTTCACTATCCCAAGCATGTCATGAAATTATTCATAACCTCTCCCATTTCCAACTAAATGACATGAATTCCACTCCTCTTCCACAAGCAATCCATGCTCTTCTAACTCATGCCAACATCTATAACTCATATTTCATAAGAAAGCATAGACATATCCTTCTCTTAACTTGACTAGTATCTTCATTAACATAGATATATATAGTGTAAATTAATAAGCAAGCCAATCTTCAATAATGTGAATCACTTGACAAATTTCCTCCCACCTATACTCAGAAAACAACACCACAACAAAAGAACATGAAATATAAACACAAGAAATACAACCTTCTAGCAAATTTGCTCAGAGGCATTAGACTGAGCACTTAACGGGCATTAATCAAATGCTAAGAAAAGTTAGCATGGAAGCTAATACAAATGATTGCTTATACAACAACCTTAAATTCAATATCAACTTCAATCACATCCATGACCATCACTCTAACTCTAAGTAAGCATGCGAGCTAATAATCAAGTTCAACATCCAAAAAAATGAAAAAGGCATAGCTTTCAATTGCAAGGTTTCCAAGCTATGAGGTACAAGCTATCAATCAGGGATGCTTGGAGGAATAAATTAACAAAGCAAATAAAGGGAGTTTTCCTAAGCAACTATAACTCACAGCATCCTAAAGGGTGTCAATCTAAGTAGAATCATGCATCACAACATCCCAAAGTGTGTCAACCTAAGTAAGATCATGCATCAATTAAAGGACTTTGAACATGGAATCCAATGAATGAAAACTTGTACAAAATTCAAAGATCTTGGAAGATACAAGCATGATAAAGCCAAGTAACTCTTGCTAATTTAAGCTATAGCATGATAAAGATGCATACCAAAATTTTAATTTTAAAAAAATTTGAGCGCAAGATAAAGACCTGCCTCTCCTTCTCCTTGGGTATAGTCTATGTGGAGAAAGAAGAAAGATAATAGAGGTTTTAACAGTTAATTTTCAAACTTCTATAATATAAGCATAAATTGCTAAGTTGCCCTTTTATAGTACTACCTATAGTAAATAGTAATGGGCTACATTGAAGCTACAGTAATGCTATGTCCAAAGATAGAAAATACAAGGTATTACACTGAAAAAGAGAAATTTACTAACAACTAAAACTACTACAGAGTTAGATGAAATGATCTATCAAATACCCCTATAAAAAAGGCATAACAACCTAGAATTATTACAAAGCATTAGAGGTTACACTGAATTCAAAAATGTAGTATACCTAAAAAAACAAGGTCAAATATTGGGAGATAAGACAATTATGGTATAAAGATCTAATTCACAATATAATAACAATAGAAAAGGTCAAATCAAAGCCCGCCTAGATCCACGTTAAAATGATTAATCTATAAAGTGTTTATATCCTTATAGTACTTAGATATTCAAAATATGAACAAAATATTTTCATACACACATAAACATTGGTTCAAGGATAAGCCCAGTTAAAAATAAGTGCTATCCTCAAGAAGAAATAAAAGATTTACTTGTTTTAATTGAAAATGATTTTTTAGGAAAACATCATTATTGGAATAAAGGGATTAAAACACCTAAAATGGTTTTAGGGGACCATATAATCATATGTCCACCCTTTTACTTTAGTTCCTTAAGCCATGCAGATATTTTACTAGGAAACAATTTTATTACAATATTTCGAAGATATCAGCAAAATTCTAAATATATATATCCTTTTTTATACTCTTTTATAGCTTAATGAAACTCCCCAAAGTTCTCCAAGCCTATAGTAGGAATATAATACATTTTCAACATAAATATACAAAATTCAAACCGAATAAAGTCGTCTATCAAAAGACTCCCCTGTTATTAATACAAGAAATAAAAATTCCGTAGTAGCTGCTTTAAAGTTGGATACTAGTTATGCCCTAATGAGAGAAAGAACTATCTCATAGGATGTTTGAAAGTTACCACCCTAGAATTTTTTAGTAGAAAGAGCTACAGTCTCGAAAGAGTGAAAGCCACCTTGAGTGGTAGCTAAGAAAATGGCTACCTCAGAGGATGTGTGCAGCTACTACCCATACTTTTCATGATACTTTGTTAGTTAGATGAGAAATAGGTCTCTTGGAATATGAACTTCAATTAGTGGATGAGGGGTTGACATGAGTGGAGTTTTTTCACACACACTTGCTCTTAGATTTCATTTCTCTAAATCAATTATTTTCTAGAGCTATGTTGTGTTACTTGGTGTTAAATAGACCCCTCATTGATTTTAGAATTCTACTTTTGTTCTCTCTTGTGAACCAGAGGCCAAGCACTTTTCCTTCTTTTCCTTTGTGTGCATAACTACTTAGCTTGAGGACAAGCAAACCCTTAAGTGTGGGGACTTTGATAAGTGCTTGCTTATACATATTTTGGCACATTAATTTATGTACATTGAGCATGATCTTTGATAAGTGTCTAAATACACTATATTTCATTGATATACTTTACTCATTTTCATACGAATTTCATAACTCCGGTGCCCTTTTATGCCATTTTTGTGTTATATTTGTTTTAGGACATACTAAAATCATTTATAGAATGGAGAAGTGTTTTTAGATGCCTATGTGGCCCCCATGCGACCACACATCCGCTCGTACACCCGCTCGCACACCTGGGAGACTATTTAAACCAATTTTAGGGTTTTTACAATATAGCTTGGCCGCCACGCATATCCAAGTACTCCTAGAGCACAAATCCATTGGAGAATGCCGATTCAAAGGAGAATCGAGGGGAAAAGAAGGTGAAACTCAATGAGAACATCAAAGAGCTCGATAGCACAAATCCGGCAAGGTCTCATCACCACCATTAGTCAACAGAATAGGGAGTTTGTAATGAATCTCTTTATTGATTATTTATATCTCTTACTTACTCTTCTTTTGATGTCGAACTAAACTCCGAAGGCTGCTGGCTTCCGATGAACCTTGAAAGAAAACTTGCATAGATAATGCTTTAGTTTAAAATTTATTGTTGCATGTTTCTTGTTTTGGTTTCAAGCTATTATTTCAAATGTTCAATCTACAATGGATGGATTTTGTAGATTTTGATTCATGAATGATACTTGTAGAGTTGGATTCTTGCACGTATTAGGGCACACAATAATTGAAGGAGAGTTCATTCTATTGGCATGCCAAAGGCTCCGGTTGTCATTGTATTTAATGGCATCATAACCAAAACTCCTTGTATTTAATGGCATCATAGCAATATTTCCCAAATGGAGGAACCCATATGTAATTAGGGCTACATTGCGGAGGTTTTACGGTAGTCAACTTTAGAGTCTAGCAGACCAAAAACTAAGCCACCATCATACTTTAATCCTTAAATTCATCCATGCTTGTTCTTCGCCCAAGTGGATCCTTGCCAGAGGTCTTTCCTTCTCATTAGTATTTGTTGTCTTTAATTGTGTATTGTGTTTTAGCTCATTTCTCTACTTTCTTATTTTTCAATCAACCAATCACCTTTATTTGGTAGATTGGATACTGTAGTTGAAGAGAAAGTAATAGTAGCTCTTGAGATCCCAGGGAATACGACACTCTCACATTCGTGTGAGAGGATTATTGACGACCCACGCACTTGCGACCCATGGATAGGTGTGTTCTTTTTCATATGACACAATTCTCACCATCAATCTTTATTAGATATTTTCACTCATATCATGTATTTTATGTTCTTTTGTACAATCAAGGTGTGTGAAACTGATTTGAGAAAAAAGAAAGTAAAGATAGGGTTGTAAAGCATTTTTAAAGCTCTTTTATGAGCCACAGGGGCAAACACATAGGTCCGAAATATTTATATAGGTGTGTGTGCCAACTTTTAGGAGTTTCAGAGCCATTTTCACATGCTAGAAGGGCATTCAAGTAGTCGCACACCCGTGTACCTGTCCGTGTATGATTTTTAAAAGAGATTTCAGCAATTTGAAGAGTCAGGAAGCCACACACCTTACCACAAGGTATATGCCGGGCAGTATGGCCTCATAGGGGCAGTCACATAATGTGTACTATATTTGATTATTGTAGCACATTATTGGAGCATAGTTCTTGTAGTGATGCTAGCACAATACAGGGACATTTCACATGTCCGTGTTAGGGGCCGTGTGAACCCTTGATTTTTATGTTTAAAAGGCCGCTCATGCGAGTTTTATGGAGTTTTTTCCACAAGTTTGAGAGGGAAAAGCAGTTAGGGTTTGGAGATGAGGTCTTTGCATTGAAGGAGGTGCTCCATCACCAACATTTATCGATTCCTCCATTGTTATAGCTATCAAGCGAGTTGTTGATGACTTCTTCGTAGACGAATACCTAGCTTCATTAGAGGGATTCTTGAAGATGATGGAGATGCTCATCAAGGCTATCATCACTTACTCAAAAAAGGTTTCTTTATATATTTTACTTGTTCTTATTCATTCATTAATTGGATTTTGTATCAACTTTTATTTTGCTTTTTTGAATTGAGTCTTATGTTGAGTTTCAATCTTGTGTTTTCATTACCATGCAATCCTTATTAGCTATTTCTTGCTTGGTTGTATGTTCTAATCACTCCAGTGACGAGTGATCATCGCTAGAGTTAGATTGACCGAGATTAAAGAGAGTTGAAAGGGTGTGGCATGGGGTAGTGGAGCATCCCCTTTCCATTCCAATTTGATTTACCCTACCTTCATATTCCACGAGTTCTTTGCAATCGTATGTGATGTGAGGTGTCAAGAGAACTCTCCACTGGGGCCTCATACGGGATTAGGAATTTTTTGTGTAGAGATAGGGTTTGATCTATTCTTCGGAATCTGGTTAATCACTTGGAATCCCTAGAACTCCAAGCAATCATATGTGGTATGAGGCATTGAGAGAACTTTCCACAAGGATCTTGTAGGGGACTATTAGTTGGTTACCTAGAGATATGGACCGGTGTGCCATTGGATTTCCCACAACTCAACTATACTCATTTAGGACGGATTATATTAGTCCATCACTTATCATAGATTCTAGGGGGAGCATTATCCAAGTACTCATTGATCTTGATTGATTTCCCTCTTATTTCTCTTATTGCTTACTTGTTTTTTTTTTCTCATTTACTTTCTTGCATGATTGATCATCTCACTCTTTACTTGAGGTTAGATAATAAGGTTCATAGTTATTACTAATACTTATGTTTGCTATGGATTCGATTAGCAAACCCTCCAAGTACACTTTATTACTAGATGACTCATGCACTTGTGATCACAGAAAGGGTGTGTCACTACCATAGTTGAGGCATCTAAGTTACTTGGATCTCCTTTTTAAAGTAAATTGTCGTATTGCTTTTTGCTAAACAAGTGCATAGTATTATTCCAAATTTGGAACAAGGTCTTTGCGTAGTATCTCTCCCTAAACTTTCTCAAAGTTTTCATCTAATCCACCAAGAAAGAAAAATATGAATTCAAACTCTATGAAATTTGCTTTGGAAATGGCAAAGGATGCTAATGTCAAATTTGATTACATTTTCTCTGATTGTGCAACGCTTTGCAAAAAGGTTGAGTAGTAGTCATGATATTACTAACTGGAGATTGGAGCAAGGAACCAGCAATATCATTAACTTAATGAAAGGAGGTGGAATCAAAGGAGTGGAGACAATTCCATGGACTTGGAACCTCTTGGCAAATAGACTGCCAGCTCATGGCAAGCACATTACAAGATTGTCTCTTTTCACAAGGGAATGGACTTGCCTAGGTGGGTCATGAAGCTTGTTTTGCCTACAGGATTTTCTTTCAAATATTTCTTTTCTTTCCTTTTGGCTAGTGTTGTAGTCTTTCTTTTTTCTGATGTCTTGAGTAACTCTCTATTCTTGTTTGTTTAGCAGTTCAGTTACTTTTGTAACTCTCTTGTAAAAAAACTGTAAGTGACACAAACCGAATTGCGTGTGTGTACCGCAAGTGCACGGATGTTGAAGTAATAAAATACCCGATGAGTAGGGTAGTCAAATCCACAGGGAATGAAAGTACTAGTAGTAACTACCTCTCTGTTATCTAGTCGAAATCAAGAATATAGTGGAATGAACTCAATTGCAAGAATAAGAAAGTCGCAAACAAGCAGAAGGAAAATACAGGAGACCTTAATTAATAAAGATAAGGTACCAGGGCAATGCTCTCCTTAGGATCTAATATGAAGCACAACATTTACTAAATGTTTCTAAACCGAGTTAAATGAGTCAAGGCAATCCAAGAATAATTGGTCCCTGCCTTCAGGCCACCGATACTAGTCTCCTAAGAGGTCCCGATGGAAAAATCGCTCAATCTCAACACCTCACACCACATATGACCGCAATGAACTCTAGGGATACCTAAGAGTAAAACCATTTCCTAAAGATAGATCTAAACCCTAGGTCTAGGTGGAAGATCTCTAATCCCCTCCAAGGTCCTGGTAGAGAAATCTCTCAATCTCACACCTCACACCAAATATGGTTGCATAAAGCTTAGGGAATATGGAGATAGAAAACACTTAATCGGAAGGGAAAGGGGATACTCCACTATCTCATTACTCGTCCTCTAAATCCTCTCCAATCTTGGAGTTCTAACCCTAATGGAGACCTCTCTCTTACCAAGGCAACAAATCAAGCTACAATCAATTAATCACAAGGATTAATAAGACATGTAAGCAATGATAAAACAAGATTGAAACTCAAATAAACTCGGATTTAATAGAAATCATTAAATAAATCAATGCAAAGAATCGATCCTAGGGTTCACATGCCCAAATACCTACTAGGGTTTAGCCCTCCATGGGGCTCATTACAAAACAAAGACTAATGTAATGAAAATCAATGAAAACCATAGAACAAAACCCCCTCAAATTTGTGATAATGGCCTTGATAGGTCGCTCAACGTCTTCAAGGATCCCTCTCCGAAGCTAGGTTGCCAAAGGCTCCCTTGATGCTATGACGGAGAAAATATCTATCAAAGTTGGTGAAGAACAACCACCAATCTCGCCAAAGACCTCCTCTTGAAACCCTAGCAGCTTCTTCTTCCAAACATGCGCTAAAATGTCCCTAAAGAATTGAGTAAAAGGGCTATTTATAGACATAAACCGCGCCTGTCATGTGTCTCCACACGACCGTGTGAGATTTCACGCGCCCGTGTGAGCTGCAGAAAATCCCACGCCACCGTGTGGAATTTTCACGCGATTGAGTGAACAGTAACTTTGCTACTTTACTGTTACAATAAATTGCTACAATAGTCTTCATAAACGCAATCCAAATTCTCTTCTCTTGAAGGTACATGGTCGGGCACACATCCATGTGGTAAGTTATGAGACTTTTCCTCGTCGAATCATCATTTGAAAGTTCTTGCAATCTTCACACAAGTAGAGACATGGGAATGTAACTGCCTTTGTACCCTTCCAACTTACAAAATTGACTTGAATTTTCTTGGAAGTTGACACACACCCTCATGTATATGAACTCTTCTTGTGTCTTGATTTTTATGTTATACAAAAACTCCCAAAAATATGTCTTCATAACCTATCTTTACTCATTTTTCTTCCTTCAAGGCATTCACAACCTAATTGCATAAACGAACACCAAATACACTTTATGAGATATAAACTATAGTAAAAATGATACTCAATGCATGTAAAAATGTATAGAAATATGTCTGCTCAAGCACTTATCAATAAACACTTATACTTGAATATAATTATATGCTTGATGATTCGAGTGATCACTTTGTAAGTACTTTATTTATGCTAATCATTGTCTAGATAGGAAAAGATTTCAATTAAAATTCCTCTGCCATAGAATCTTAAACCCAATCTTTTCTCTGACCGTTCTCTTGCTCCTCCTAACTTAGGCATCGGATAGCATTACTCTTTGGTGAAATATAATCCATCATTACTAGTTTCAGTTCTTTCATTTAACTAGCTCAGTGCCCAAAATGCACGCTGATTCCTATTCAAAAAAGGTATCGATTTTGATGCCAGCACCACATAAAAATAGTTGTCTTCTATTCATTGGTTCTTGATTAAATAGCACAGATTCCTGCTGCTCGATTGGTAGTTTATCCTATGTGATGCCAAATTGAAATTTAGCAATTAAATAAATTAGGTTTGCAGAAAAACTCCAGGAAAATATTTGAAACAAGCCAAATAACATTGATACTGAGTTTTACTTCCTAAGCAAGAAGACAAAATTTTCCCAGGAAAAACAAAAACCAAAGCAAAGAAACAAAGAGCAACAACCTTGATGCGACAATCAAAATAGAGAACTCACAACAGAAAGAAAAATACATAAGCAGCAATATACAAACTCATATACATATATCCTTATATCAAAATAGAGATACCAAGATCTGCACGTAAATTCATTCAACAGCATTACAAAACAACGAAAAGTCTTTTGACGAGCACAACAAAAGGCAACAAGAAATTGCAAAAAAAAAAGGTTGATGACAGAAGCAAGTTCAATCATGGAATTGAAATGAACTCTACTTATTCTGGCCTTTCTTCTTCCAAAGGTCTCCAAACATCTTCATCCCACCACTCTTCCTCTTCCCTCCCCCAAAGGCCTCATCATCGTCTCCGGTGATCACCGGAGAATCCATTGCCGCAACAAAACCTCCAAAATGTTTTTCCATCGATCCACAACGTTCCGCAACTCTTCTCCCATTAACTTCCACCATCATTCCATCATCATTGGCCAAAACAGCAGCCGCGGTCTCAGCTGCCTTGCGCCATTGCTCTGTCTGTATTTTAAGCCGTCTCATCTCCACCTCCAAAGCCGACTTTCCGTTCTCTGTTGTCTCTAGTTGTTCCTTCAACTTCTCTGCTTTCGATATTATTTCCTTCAGCTCTTCTCCCATACTACTTAGTTTCACTCCCAGCTCTTCCTCTTTAACATGTGCAGCCTTTACGTCTGCTGCCACTTCTGTAATCTGCATTTTCAGATTCTCATTCTCCATGGACAAATTCTCCACAATTTTTTCTGCCTCAGCCAATTTGTTCCTCAATTCCAGCAACTCTTGATTCTCATGATGACCAACTTTTTCATCCTCTTCAACAACTGTTTTCATCATCTCCTCATCCTTCACAAAGTCTGGATTCTCCTTCTCCTGTTGTTCTTCTCCAACTAGCTCAGCAGGAATAGATGATTCAGAAACAACCTCAAACACATCAGTTGTACTGATATTCAAATTCTCTCCTTCACTCTGCTCCTCAACAAACTCTTTGTGTTGATCCACAGACTTCTCAGGAGTTGACTGAACTTGTTTCATAGCTTCCTTGAGTTGAACTTGAGCCAATTCTTTCTCAGATTCAGCAGAAGCCAGCTGCTCCCTTAGTTTTTTGAGCTCTTCCTCAGCATTAGACAGTTTAGTTTCAAGGTCTGCCACCTTTGTCCCTCTCTTCTTCTATTCATCCATCCGCAGCAAACCCTGGTTTATATACAACCAAAGAAAAAGAAGAAACAGAGGGAGACATATGATATATGTGTACCTCATGGAGAGGGCTGCGCGGAGAACGGCGATCATCGGATCTGGGCTTGGTCCGGTGAGTGCTGTTGTTCTCGGAGCAAACGGTTGTCTTGAGATGCAGGGGCGCTCGGGGAGACTGTTTTTGAGGCATCTCTGTTCCTCTGTTTTGTAAATAAAACCATAAGCTATGAGCGTGATGAAGTTGAATAAGTAAGAAACTTGAATAAGGGATCATTCATTACTACTACCTTGACCTTGGCATTGTCTTGATTTTGGAAAAGTCTCAGACGAGTCCTGCAAAGAAAAATAAAAGAGTTTTTTCTGCATCGGTACAAATTCAGTCCAGAAACAAACAAAGAAAAACACAGATGCACGCTCACACACTTCAAGATTGAAACTTTTAGAGCAAATTTGAATTTTGAATGTTGAAAACTTGCAGAGAAGCCAAGAGAGAATGGCAATGGAAAGAGAGTGCCTCTTGGTTCTCAATTATCTAATTGAGTTTGCCCTACATTTATGATGAAAGACATGGATACTGAACAGGGGTGGAGTTGCAGCACCCACGTGGACCAGGGAGGGATACACCTGCTCCCTTTCTCTTACATGAATGATCACAATTTTTTTTTTTTTTGTGTAGTTTTTTATTTAGTAAATCTGAAGAAATGAGCATCAATTAATTATCTTCAGTAAAATGTTTTTCATGTGTAAAAAAGGCAACTGATGAAGAAGCACAGTGGCCAGACAACAAGACAACATGAATCCCATTGAGATCTTTAACCATAGCATGCCATTGAAAGTGGAGAAAGTTTTTAAAGAAAAAGATGAAAAATAAGAAAGTTTGATCTGAAGAAATGAATGCCCATGAAGTAATGAAGTACACACAACATAATTGAAGAGAGTGGAAGTTTACCACTAAATGAATGGATCAAACAATGCAACTTCAAACTCTTTGAATCTCAACTTCCAAGCAACTTCACAAAATTTGGGGATGAAAGAGACAAGGAGGAGAAGGCCTTGTGGAGAGAGTTCTATAACATTGAGAAGGATTTCAAAACAAAAGAATAAGATAAGAGAGTGTCACTGGTCACTATCTACTTTTGAATTAAAGTGAAACATGGAGGCAGTGGGGAAGAGGACAAATGTATAGACGACCAAGAAGGGGTGTTAGTTCCGCACTTGCTTTCCCTTCAAATGCCAGCCTTTTGCATTCATTTTTTTTCCTTTTTCCTTATGGCTTTCTCTCTCTTTAGTGCACACAAGCTTTTTCTAGTTGTTCATGTATCAGTCTGGAAAACTAAATATTTGGTTGAATGATTTGATTCATCTTTAATTTATTCTTTTCTTAATCCATTGATTAGGTCTCTATTTACTTAAAATAATGGATTATTTGATCCCCAAATAAGAAAATTCTAGAGGTAACCATTTTCTTTTAAAAATGCAAATAAACCATGAATTCGGACTATCAATGTTCGATTCGCAGGAGAATAAAATGTAACTCTTCTATTATAAAACCATTTTTTACATCAAAAAGATGATAATTTTTTATTTTATTAAATAAGAGGCTAACAGATTAATCCTCTGTTACAATATTGGTTGAGGTCAGTCATCTTCTCATAAAAAAACACTTTTCTATCATATAATTGATACCACAGATAATAAGTGATAATCTAATATAATATCACTCATATGTAACATCTATAAAAATAATAAATTAATATATTAACATCATTTTTATTCTTTTTTTGTGCGCTAATGTTTATTTTTATTTAAAGCATCCAAATTAATATGATTTGAAATACGTCTTTATTTATGTGACATTTTTTTGGCTCATCATATCATTTTTTTTTTTTAAAGGACGACAAGGTTGCTCGACACATTTTTATTCTTATAAAAAAAACCAAATCACTAGTTTATTTTATTTTTTTTAAATGACTAGTGCAAAAGAAGAGAATATAAAACAAAGTCTACTAAAAATTGGATATAAATAGATTAAAAAAATAAGTCATCGTAACACTATAGAAATAATCAAAGAAAAGACTATCGACCAAAGGTGATGTGAGCCAAATTTTCAATAGAGCTTAAATTTAAAATACAAAATAAAAAATAAATATTTTAAAAAATATTGAGTTAATGTGCTACTGGCTATTCCAAATGTCAATATTTTCCGACAAGGGAGAAAGACAACCGTTTGACCAGAAGGACAGCGTTGAGTGAGTAATGAATCATATATTTTACTATAAATATTAATATAATATTAATCTTTAATGTAAATATATAAAATACATAACTATGATCTATAACTTTGAGTTTGATTGATTTATAGCTTTATTTTGTTTATTAACTAACTTCAACAATTAGCTCATCACAAGCACTCGCACCAAAGAGAATCAAATGCCATTTTATTTGTGTTATGCGACTGTCAAAAATAAAGTGGAGGTGCACGTGTGCCAAGACTCTGGAATAAGCTGTACAAAGAGCTAGTGTGGATGGCAGGGATTCCCTTTATTTATGCATGCAAGTATTAGCCATTGTCTATGAAATTTAAAGGTAGATCTTTGTATGTTGTCTTTAACCTCTTCCTATTGTTTTTACCCATCAAGCTTTTTGGTTCAGCTGTTTAAATTTTATTTTAAACTGAAAAATTATTCATAATTTATTTTTTTATTTCTAATAAAAAAATAAGTAATTCATCGCAACCAATGTTGTGAGAGATTGTTAATCCCACTTGGAAGAGTAAAGAATTACTATCATTTTTTGTGTGAATATGATATTTATTTTATAACTTTAACTTAATCGATATATTTAAAATAATTAAATTTTAAATACTTAAAAAATATTTATTAAAATTGATATTTTAAAAATTAATTAATAATAAAATTTGTGGGAAAAATATGGTATCACTCAAGATATTCCAAAACTCAGAAGAAACCTTACTTGGATTGTTGCTTTTTCAACATATAAATTCTTTTGTGTAACGCTTTTAGTGTAAAATTCTATTGTATTGAACAATAGCGTTGAATTGTTAACAAGAAAAGTCCAAAATATTGTTAGTTTTTCCTAGGTAAACAATATTTTAAACTATTGAAATAATATTGTACCAGTTGAAACTTTGTATTAAAATGTTTTAATTAGTTCACTTAACATATAAATTGGACAATTTAAACAAGAATATTTTGTGGATTATAGAATAGAGATATTATAAAAAATAAAATAAAATGAAGAAATATTTTTATGAAATGTGAGGGAGTTTTGCGTTTTGACTTAAAATAGAGGGTTGAAAATTTGAAATTCCCTTTTCTTTTACTCAAATTAAGAGTTATTAACAAGATAATTCAAAAGTTCATATATATATATATAAATTTTAACCCTTTGTAATTGAATAAATTGAGTTAATCACAAGAGTGTATATATATGTGTGTATACGTATGCATGTTAATTTTATACGAGTATATATGCATGCATGTACGACTCTCTTTTTTTTTTTTTTATATCCATTTAAGGTTCTAGGTTGGATCAAAAAATATTTAATCACAAGATAAAAGTTAAAAAAAAGGAGGCTGATACTTGATATCATGGACCACACATGAATTGGTGCACCAGCCTAGACATGATTTATGGCAGCCACATGGTTTTTTTCCCCCACCCACCCAGTGCAAATGCCATCACCAAATCATATCATTTGATCATTTTTTTTTTTTTTTGTGACAAGATTTATGAGACACCAAAACGTACCCTTTTCATATGGATCCCACTCTACCAAAAACATGAGTGGGATTCATTGTTAGCAAAAATTATCCATAAAATTAAATGTTCACATATTCAAATCACACTTGAATTCAATAGCACAATCCCTAGTGAGGTTCTTTTGTTTTTTTCACAAATATAATAAGCACAATAGTTATACACGGGACCCCTTTATTATTCGTACACAATGAGTTTTTACTCACAAAATTTTGGGTGGAATTTGAACACTGAACTCCTTGTATGAAAACAAATACCTTATCTATTGGGTTATCCCAATATTGGTATGTCTGATGAATTTAAGAGCAATGTATTATACTAAGAAGAGTCAATAAATATTTATAAATGATAAAAAATTAATGTAATATTCAAATGTAACTATATAAAACAATGATTAATATAATATATCTAATAGATTTAATAATATGAGGTAATAAATTTTAGTGCTAATCTATATATACTATTAAAGTAGATGCATAAAATGTTTTGAGAGTGTTTTAGAAATAATTTTAAGTATTTTTATCATATTTAAAATGATATTAATAATTAAAAATTTTAATTGCTTAATAAATGTTCATGAAACCTTGCAAAACTAAAGTATACCAACCACTTTTGTTTAAAAGGGTTATTTATAATTATAATATTAGAGTTTTCATTGTTATATAATATTGCCTTAAAACTAAAATATTGTAACAACCCAATGCGGAGCGAGAGAAATTGCCTAGTTTTTATTAATTTTTTATCATTTACACATTGGTTCCCTAGAAGCTAAGGACATTAAATCAGTCTTAGTGAGATAGAATAATTATTATTAAATTATGTACTTTATAACCAAATTCCTCCCAATTTTTGTAGTTGATTCTAATATTCTAGAATTTATTGTGATTTGAATTTTTTTTTCCTATTTTTCATTGAATTACAGTTTCTTAATTCCTATTCTATCAAATCATTAAATATGTTATTTTCTAGATTTAATTAAATGATTACTTTTGTTATCAAATAAAATATGACATTTTTGATATAACAAAATTTAATCGATGAAATAGAAAAAAAAACATGCATGCATGCACTAATATAAACAAATATGGAAGCTATTTCAAAACCTTACCTTGAAAGGAAAACCATATAATTTGATTTATTTTTTATTTTTTTGAATTGTGGGTAAGTCATAAATAAAATTTTACTTGCCAATCGTACCATGGTGAATAAAATATTAATTATTTTATTACTGAGGTGATTACCCATTTCAAATGTACGCAAGTGAAGGACCAAAAGAGGCGCATATAATGGAAGGTCTCATTGGTGTGGGTGCATGCCTAGCTCGCATAGAGAAAGAGAGAGAGAGAGAGAGTGGGCATGCCATTAGCATATGGCTAATAAGCTTGGGGCCATGGAGAATTTAAAAGGAGAAGATGTTCCCATGTGAGTAATAAATTTGGAGCATTGGGAATCAATTTGCCTTCTTTTGTGGTCCTGACTCATATGTGTAAGTTTCAATGCATGCCAAAGGAATAGTGCTTTGTTTGGTTCGTACTTAGAATTGTGTTGTTGTTGGGTACCTAGGGCCCAACATGCACTGCTGGACTGTTCTGCCCCTCTTATAATTTTTAATCAGCTTGTGATTAGACTTCACACTGGTGCCGGGGTACACATTAATTTGTTTGTTTGTTTTTTCTTTTAATATTTAGACCAACATATTCAAGTAAAAAAGTTTGACTATGTGTCTAATATCTTTATAAGTTGTAAGCCTCTCATCAAGATTCATGAAAATTAAAGCGCAAGCTTTTATTTTGAGAGTAGTGATCCCACGGACTCGGTTCCGTGGGATCACAGGTGAAACCCAGCCACGTGTTTTTTTTTTAAATTTTTTTTAAAACATTAGTATAATTTAAAATATAATGAAAGGGCAATTATGTAAATTTCACACTTGTTTTTCCCTTTTTCTTCGTTCCCATCTTCTCACCCGTCTTCTCTTTTTCCTCCTTTTTTCATCCAAATATCTATTTCCGTCCTGTCCATTGATGTTACTACATTATTATAATGTTCTGTCACTTTGGGCGGCGGTGGAAGGATGTTTGATATATAATTTTTTTTTTCCATATGATTCCTGTGATTATAGAACTTAATGTCCAATCTCCAAAACAACTGAACAATATTGCTACAAAGAAAAAAAAACAAGATATTTGAGACCTTGTGTAGCTCTATATTGAAACGATACTTCCATAAGTGCAGCAAGCGCAAAGAGCCAAATCTACGTTGTTTTATTTCTTCATAGTATTCCCAACTATCTCAATCCAACAAGATCTTAAAATAAGGGGAGAATAGAGAAAATATGTAGAAATAATTGAATTAAAAAATACATAAAAATAAGAAACAATAAAACAGACAAAAAAAATCCAATCTAAATAATATTAAAAGAAAAAATAAAACAAACCTTATCACCAATCTTAAATCTTTGATAAGAGACACTTATTCTTCTCATATCCACATATTCTCATCAAACTTTAAATCAAACCAACATGGTAAAAACAAACATCTTTAAATACAAAAACATTCATTAATTTCTTCTAAGCATCACTAACGAACTCCTAAAAACCTTGATTCAGACTCCTAAAACATTGAGTCAGTTATCCTCTTCCAACTTCTCAGCCTCTTCGAAAGCTTTCTGTTTCTCTGCTGCTTCAACGGACACGACGGAGAGAGATGTTCGGATGAGAAAAAGGGGAAAAAGAGAAGACTGGTGAGAAGATGGGAACGAAGAAGGGGAAAAGCAAGCGTGAAATTTACACAATTGCCCTTTCATTATATTTTAAATTATACTAATATTTTAAAAATATTTTAAAAAAAAAAAAAAACGTGGCTGCTATGCAGCCACGTCTCGGTTTCACCTGTGATCCCACGGAACCGAGTCCGTGGGATCACTACTCTTATTTTGAGGGTGTGAACGGCCTTGAGATACTTTTAGAAGATTAAAAAAAAAAAAAAAAAAAAAAAAAAACCATTTGCTATATCAAAAAATTTTAAGTTACAAGCTTCTTATTATTTTTTTATTTTTTTGGTGAACATGTGTGTGTATTGATGACTGGATGGGCATCACAAACTATGCCTTCACAACACTTTCAGAAATACCTAACACAAGTTACACCATGTTTGCTTGGGGATATGCACAACTTCTTTAATCAAGCAAATTGGGATAAGTTATAAAGAGATTTTTATAAAAATTTAATTTCTAAACAATATATTTAATATTTTTAAAAAGTAAAATTGATAAATATTTATTATTATTATTTAGAAAAATAAAATTTTATTTTTTTAAATATTTTGTTTTTATTAGGATTAATTAAGTCGAATTTTGGTTTGTTTAATCCCATATCTTTATCCCCCAAGCATCAACTTGGTTATGAAAAACCAAGCTTGTGAAATCTATTTATCATTATAGGCTAAGTATATTATTGTTGAACATAAATTTTTTTTAATATGGTGGAAAAACCATTCATTTTACAACTAATGTTATAAGAGTGAGTTGTAGCTTCTCATTTAGTGCTAGAAATTGTCACCATCCTTTTAATGTGAGGTGCTAAAAAATCTCTAACTTCATATTGGTTTTGGCATATTATACCTGTCAGTTCCGCCAGTGTGGTTTATAAGTTTAGAAGACACTCAAACACTCATAGAAAACTCACACAAACCAAACAAAAAGAGATATACGAAATTGGTAACCCAGTTCGGCGTCAACTTACCTACTTCTGGGGGCCAAGCCCGGAGATGAACAATCCACTAAAAAAGGTGTAAATACATGAGTACAAACACTTTGTCACTCACCCTCACAAATAAAGTTCACTACCCTTTTTAGATTGTTTAGTGTCCACATACTTTCTTCCTCAAGAGTCACACCTAATCTTAGAGCAAGGTCGCTTATATAGACGACTCAATGTCTCAAATATAGCACATACCTTTTTTAAAATCTTCGCGGCTACTAACTTTAGAAACTTCTAAAATTAGCTGTTGCAACTCCTGTTGTAACACAACTTGCAACATGACCTTGACTGCTAACTTAATTGAGTTCTAGTTCCATTGCGAAGCGACCTCAAGACCCATCAACCTCCCCGGTCATGCTTAGTCCAAGTCGATGCAGCCAGATCTCCCGATCCCGACTATCGGCAACTAGCCTACCTCTCAATTTCTTACCACGCAGTCCCTTCGCAAGGGGTGCACGCACGCTTTTGTGCGTCTTCACGAAACTTACGAAACTTGATCTTCAATTTATCCAAGTTTGGCTTTCAAATCTTCAATTAATCATGCCAATCATACCAAGAATAGGCATGCCTTTAATCATACCCTTAATAGTCTTCAATCATACTTATTAAGGTTTTTCAAATCATACCTGCAATAGCCTTCAATCATGCCATTGATAGGTATTTCATCAATTAAGCTCCATCCATATTTAGTCTTTTATCAAATCTCCTAAATATAGTCTTGATAAAATCTTGCTTTCATGTTGTAGCACACACCAAAAATAACTTCACCAAGATCTCCCAAGATATTTTGCCTCCAAGCCAAGACTCCTTGCCACGTCACCAAGCTTCCCATGTCATCATCTATGCTACATCACAATGGTTGCCATGTCACGTTGACTTGGTGTCAAATTATGCCAAAAAAAATACCAACAAGGTATGTCGTTTATGTTTTACAATACACAAACACGTTCACCACCCTAAAAGTGTTTAGTTTAGTGCTTGGATGCCACAATATATTCATTTCCGGTCTCTATTGGTAAAACAACAAAATTTATGACTAAAATATTCCACAAGACAACAAAATGGCACACCATCATTAATGAAAGAACCATAATATGTTTTATATAGGTAGGGACCAAAGTAAAACTTTTTTTTCAATTTATAGAACAAACCTGTTAGTTCCGCCGGTTAGGGTTTGTAAACTTAGAGGAACGATCTCTCACTTAAGCACTCAATAATAGAACACACAAACCACACAAGAGAAGACACAAAACGTTGGTAACCCAGTTCGGCGTCCACTAGCCTACGTCTGGGGGGCCAAGCCCGAAGATCAACAATCCACTAAAAGAGGTGAAAATAGAAGAGTACAAACACACTTGTCACTCTCTCTCACATACAAAGAATACTACCCTCTCTAGATTGTTCGGTACCTCCCTACTCCCTCTTTCAAGAGTCGTACCCAATCTCAGACCAAGGTAGTATATATAGACGTCTCAACATCCCAAATATAGCGCATACCTCTTTTAGAATCTCCGCGGCTACTAACTTTAGAACCTTCCAAAATTAGCTGTTGCGACTTCTATTGTAACATATATTGCAACATGGCCCTGACTGCTGACTTGACTGAGTTCTGGCTCCATTGCTAAGAGACCTCAAGACCCATTAACCACCTGGTCATGCTTAGTCCGAGTTGATGCAATCAGATCACCCTATCCTAACTACCGGCAACTGACCTCTCTCCTCAGTTCTTCACCACACAGTTCCCTCGCAAGGGGGGCACGTCCTATGTGCATCTTCATGAAACTTACCAAACTTGATCTTCACTTCATCCAAGTTTGGCTTTCAAATCTTCAACAAAGATCTTCAATCAATCATCCAAATCTTGCAAACAATAGGCATATCTTTAATTATACCCTTAATAGTCTTCATCCAAATCTATTAAGTCTCTTCAAAACATATCTTCAATAATAGTCTTCAAATCTTTCCATTGAGAGATATTTCTTCATTTAGCTCCACCCATATTTAGTCTTCAATCATATCTCCTAAATATGGTATTGATGGGATCTTGTCTTGCTTATTTGATCTACTTGCCAAAAATACAAGTGTCTTCATTTAGGCTTCATGAAAGTTGCAACTTCTTGCCAAAAATAACTTCACCAAGATCTCCATTGATATTTTGCTCCTAGTCAAGTTTGCTTGCCATGTCATCATTCTTTATCCATGCCACATCACCTAGGTTGCCATGTCACCTTGACTAGGTGTCAAATTATGCCAACTAAAAGTGCATTTGCACTAACAAAACAAAAGACATGTTTATTGTTCATGAAAAAATATGCTTAGTAGTATAGTTGGACAAAATTGTGAAAAGTAAGAAGTAACATGAGAACCACTAATAGTCAAAACCTTTTGACCTTTGTTACTATATGGTACTGTATAGCATTATATAATATTGTGAAAACTCCTTACAGTATTGTTCATAGTTTACTAGGTTTCCTATAGAAGAAATTGTATTCTTCTTCCCTCAAGGCTTAACATAGCAGAGAAGATATCTAGCAGGCCATTATTGCCTTGTATGTTGTTCGCCCTTTATGAGAAAATTGTTAGAGTCGTTAAACCATCGTAGCTAGTGCACCTTTATATCTATAAGTTTCTTTGATGACACTAATTGTTTTTATAAAAAAAAATATCATCAAGTGGAGGCAACCAATAAACCAATTCAACTTTTTGATACTATATGGTACTGTGTAAATATTGTATAATACTATAAAAACACCTTACATAACTGTTCACTATTCAGTAGGTGTGTGTTTGATTCGTGGAATGAGAATGGGGGTAATAGGATTAAAAATAGTGAAATAATGGGAATGGAAATAAGGTGATAGGAATGGTAATGAAAACTTTATTTGGTTAGAGAATAAGTTATTGATAATAGTAAAACACGAGGAAAGGGAAAATAGTCAAATGACGCTTATACCCTTTCAAGTAAAAAGATAATAAATATATATATATGAAATAGTGAGTTATTTACAAACTATTTTAAATATCATAATAAATTTTAATTAATATAATTAAATATTTAATATAATACCTAAACTTAATAATTTATTGATTTAATTATATATTAAGTAAATAATCTTTATATTTGTAAAATATTTATGTATGACCGTTATTTTAATTAGGAAAAATTACTTATTAGTTTTGGAACTATTTGTTTATTCCAATAAGTCTTTCTGACAAAATATTATTCTCCCCTGTTCCTCTTTTTTACAACCAATTTGATTTCATCCTTCTCGCCACCTTTGGAGTTTGAATTCTATTCAACAACACACAAGTTTGAATAGATTCACCAAATAGTAAGCAGATACACAAAAAATCAAAGTGCAAAACTAAAAACTGAAGTTGATGTAAGAATAGTAAATCCGAGATTATCTGGCCGTTGGACTTAAAAGTAATTATGGGAAAAAGGACAGACTTTTAAAGGATTTGGAAAAATCAAATTTTTTTGGTCCAAATGCTAAAGTTGCTTGGACTTTTTTTTTTTTAGCAATTCCTCTTTTAATTACTAAAATTTTAAATAATTGAATATTTCACTTAAATAATTAATTTATTTAATTTTTATAATTACCTGCATAAATGATATAATATTTTTTGGTAGTTTTTAAAATTTTTATTATAAAATGTTCATAATACTATTATTCATTTAATTTATTATAATTGAATGTTTAAATTAAACCTATAACATAATAATTAATTGATTTAATTATGATAATTAACTTACAACTTTTATTAAAAATTACAATAACTATCACACTACACTTTAGTTATGATATATTATCTCACACTACTTTCGAATTGCAAAACACATACCTGCAAATCTTGAGTGACCTACATAGATTGTTTCTTCATTCCACAAAAGGAAAAAAACATAGACAATATATATCTTCATTCCACGACAGAAAAAAAACATAGACAATATATATCTATATCTATATCTATATATATATATATATATATATATACACACACACACACACAATAGTTCAAAATAACAAGTGGTCTATATGATATGTTTGCATGGTTTACAATTAATCACTACCCATGCTTTACGAACACCACTAATGTTTCCAAATAACACATGGTTTCTAGACACATGGTTTCAAAATAACAATAGTAATGTTTAAAGGCAAACACAAACACAAACACAAACACACTACAAAATATAGATGGAATAGCTTGATATGCTTGTATTGCTTGAATTGTCTTCCATTTTTCTCATCATTATTGCTTGAAAGACCTAAAAAAATGTCACAAGAGCTAGGTAAAGAAAATCACCATTTGGCACAAAGAAGAAAGCAATTCAAAGTAAAGATAATATGATGCCATCTTAATCAAATTAAAGAGCAACTATTACTTTCATTAGAACTATTAAAATTGGACTTATAGAAACATGATGTGATCTAAAGTGAAAAATAAGCACGACATATGCAATATGAAATTCTTACCATGAAAATTTACACACTAGGCTAGTAGTATGGCATCCTAGCTAAAAGTACCCGACCGAAACTCAATTTTTTATCATTTGGAAGGTCCCAAAAAACCTTCAGTTGATCCTCATTCTCTGCTAGTACTTGCAACATGATAATTGCTTCATCATCACTTTGTCCATCAATCTCAAAAATTACTTGGCTTAGTACTTTCTTTTTTCCTTCAATTTCTACATGAGTTGCTTCCTTGAGAGCAACAATTTGATATTGTGGGCACTTGCTTCAATATTACGAGCTATAGATTCAACAGTGTGGGTTGCAACCTTAGCTAATTTTCAAACTCTAGGCCAACCATATCTTCGAAACTTCAAAAATTTTTAGATATTTGCTCCATTGTTGGGTTAATTGCAATGCTTTTTCTTTTTCAGCGAGCAGATGTTCTTGAGGTGCTGGCATTAGCACTACACTATAATGAGTCTTTAGCGGCATTTAGTTTGCGCCGTTTTTAACAAATGGCACTATATTTAGGGTTTTCACGCCGCTTTTCCATAAACACTCATAAAATCACAATTTAGTGGCGTTTTTTTCAACAAACACCGGCAAAGTACTGAAATTTAATGTAGTGGCGTTTTCAAGTAAAACAACCCAAAAATCTTGATATCTTTAAATTTTAAATTCATAAAATTTATATTTAGCAGTGTTGTTCAAAAAACGGCTCAAAATGATAGATACTTTTTTATTTTAAAATTCACAAAATTAAACTTTCATGGTGTTTTTCAACAAATGCCGCCAAATTACTGAAATTTCATGGCATTTGCAACTATAACGGCACTAAATTATTGATATTTTAAAATTTCAAATTCATAAAATTTATAGTTAGCAGTGTTTTACAAAAAAATGCCACTAAATGATAGATACTTTTTATTTTAAAATTTATAAAATTAAACTTTCACTACCTTTTTCAATAAACGTTGCCAAATTATAAAATTTTTTGAATTTAAAATTTATAAAATTAAATTTTAGCCTCGTTTATCCCATAAAATGTCTCGAAACTATAAATATTTTTTAATTTAAAATTTATAAAATTTATAAAATTCAATTTTAACGGCGTTTATCCCATAAAACTCTCCTTTCTTTTATTAGTCCTCAATTGTTTTCTTTTTATCATGCATGTTATTTGTACATTAAGGACAATGTACCATTCAAGTGTGGGGAAGAGTTTTATTTGTATCAATTGTGATGATTGCATGACTTAGGACGATCTATAATTGTGGTTGTTAGAAATTGCTAAGTCTAGGGAGACAGGTGTGAGTTAGTGTCTTTATTTTGAGCTAAATTATAGACTCACTCTTACTTTGAGAATCTAGTCAGATGACATCATCCTAAGTGTGGAGCCACTTGTGTTTAGGTTGAAAACCTGGTTTAGAGACCCTAGTTGTTGTTTTTGTGTTAAAAAAAATTATAATAATAACTAGAAGTCAGATGCCTTTTGGGATGCCCTACCGGTATTTTTTTTTTTTTTTGTAAATATTTTGTAAAATAAATGGTAGAAAGAGCTATCATCTTAGAAGAGTGAAAGCCTCTCTTGAGTTGTCAAATTTTGGGCATTACAAGTGTACATTTAATGGCCTACCGTGAGAGAAGGCTATCTCTAGGGTGTATAAAGCTACTACCCACATAGTTTAGTTGAAATAAAGTCTACGTGGACTAGGTCAATCCAAAAGCACGTGGGGCACTCAACTTAGGGTTTCCACACACACACACAAGGTTCTTGAAGTGAGAGTGTAGTCTTTTATTTGAGCATTCTTAATTCTTGCACTAACCTTTGATAGTTCCTCTACGATTTGAAATTTTCTATTTTGTTGAGATCAGAGGTCATGCACTCATCTTCTTTTTGTGTGAGGTGAGCGAGATTTCTTGAGGAAAAGCAATGACTCAAGTGTGGGGGTATTTGATGAGTTTATTTCATATCATGTCTTATCTACCTCCAAATCATATTTTTGCTTGTCTTTTAGCATTCTATGTTTATATTCGATCCTATTCTGGGTATATTTTGTTTATTGTGTAGAATTCTAGGGTTTAAAGCAATAGGAGTAAAATTAGATGGAAAATCAACAAAGAACAACATTTTCTAATTGTTCAAGATGAGCATGACCTAAGCATGGTCGTGCTTCTTCGCCTACTTATTGCTGATTTTAGGAGAGCTGCGCAACAAGGCAAGCATGGTTGTGCTCCAGGGCAAGCACGGACATGCTTCCTCACTGTATATTTCTCTGGATTTTGGAAGTTCTCTCTATTTAGCCGAAGCATAAGTTATTTGCCCCGTTCACGAGATCTATTTTTGGGTAGTTACTAGAGGTTAACACTGGACTTCATCACACCTTCTGGGGAGACCAAGATAGAGTTTGAGGTACATTTAAGGAGTGAAGCTAGCCAACCAAGGAAATTCTTGACCATCAATTGAGGAGATTTTGCAAGAAAAAGGGAGTCATGATTTTCTATTGTTTTGTATCTCTTTTCCCTTCTCAGTTGTATGAACTCATGAGGGGCTAACGGTTCTGCGGTGCCCTGGGCTATGAACCTTGTTGTTTAGGGTACTTTGACTTACTTGCTTTTAATGATTATGGAGTTTTTATGCGTTCTTATGTTAAATATTGTGTTGTAGAACTTGATGTGCTTGAATTGCGTAGTTGTAGTTGTGAAACTTAACGTTTGTTAATTACCATAATTGTAGTTGCCTCGTGTGATTGCAAAACTTGACATGTAAGAGACAAGTAGTCACAATTACAAAACTTGACATATTGGAAAATCATAGATACAACATTGCTAGTGAGCACTTGTAAAAACCTTGAAATGTATCTGATAGTCATTGGAAACAAGTCAGTACATTATTGCACTTGGGAATTAGACTGGAGCATTAGCTCTCATTGTCTGCACAACCTTTCTGTCTTCACCTTTCCTTTCACCCTTCTCGATTATTTCATCTTTGTTAATTCACAACCAACCCATTTTTGACTGACTAGAGATTAGAGAAGAGATTAATACTAGAAGTCCCAGTTCTTGTGGTTCGACAACCCTACCCCTCACAAGGTACCACTTTATTACTTTGAATGATCCATGCACTTGCGTAAATTAGTCATCAATTGTGCATCATGCCTTTATCATACCTTCATGATTTGAGACCAAGTGCATGTACAAACATACATTATTTTTAGCATGTTTTTAATGACCATAAATCATGTTTCAATATGATTTAAAAAAATATTACATAAAAGGTATGTTTTAAAAATTATGTCAACTTCATGCACCTATCACTTACCACCTCTTCTTCTTTAACTAATTCACATTATTAAAAACTCATTATTATTGATTGTTATTCTGATTCATTATTCTATTTTTTGAGAAGTATGGTGATTTATAATGTTATTTGATTGTTGCAACAAGTGTAGAAAATGTTAAACATGAAAGAAGTGAAAGATGAATGATACTGACACGACCCCTTGCGTGTATCCCGCAAGTGCACGGGCTTGTCTAAGTAATAATATTACCCTGGTGAGTGGGTAGTAGTATCCACAGGGAATAGGGATTTAAAACACGATATTTCACTATTTAGCTAAGCGGTGTACGGTGAGTGTGAAGAGAATTAATGAGTGAGTGTAAAAGAAATTATAAAGAGTAAGAAATAGAATAGAAATATGGAAGGTAACAGAGTGCAAGTAGGAGCAAATAAAGAAGGACAATCGATGAGTAAAGTTGGGTACCCGGACAAGCTACCCCTAGGACTTATGCTTCTAGTGCAAGACAATGTTATTATACTTTCCTATTGATGTTAATTGAGTCGAGGAGATCCTTAAACACACGGTCCCAAACCTAAGGTCAACCGTGACTAACCCTGACACTATGCCCCAGCATTAGGTTTCACTACGACCCTTGACTCTTATTGACCTGTCAACTAAGCCCTAGGGGAGTTCGTCTTCCTAAGCCTCACATTGTGTGGGATTGTTTTAAGTTCTAAGGATTCCTAGTGATAAACCATGTTCCTATGTATAGCTCTAACCCTTTGGTCCAGGTGAAAGAACTTTAGTCTAAATTAAGCCCCAGTACTAAGATTCACTTCAACCCTTCACTCCGTTGCTCGCGCAACTAAGCCCCAGGGAAGTTTATCTCCTAGCACTTCACTCTATCTCGACCGCTAAGAAATCATGGAACACGGAGGTAGGGAGAATCACACCGGAGGGGAAAGGGAACGTTTCGCTACCTCACGACTCACCCTCTCGACCCTCTTCAATCCTAAGTAATCTAACCCTATAGGAGTTGTCACACCTCCAAAGGATAACCTAGATTGTTCTCAACCTTAGTATCACGGCTAAGGGAAAACAATTACAAAATGCAATTAAGATTGAAACTTAATTTTATTCATCAATAATGGAAAAAGCATAATAACAATGTCAATGAAACATAATAATCCTAGGGTTTACAAGTCCGAATACCCACAAGTGGTTTAGCTCCTCATGGAGCTATACAAATCCATCAAAATATGGAAAGGAATACAAATTGAAAGCATAGATAAAAGCCCCCTTGCGTATGGTGTGGTCGTGGTCTTTTGCGGCCGCCAGACGTCGATGACGATGCCGATGACGCGCTCCGATCCTCCACAAAGTCCTCTCCGAAACCCTAGCCGCAACCCTCCAGAAGTTGGGAGAAAATATTGGCAAAAAGATCTGTAAAAAGTCTCCAAAACGGGCTTTTATAACGTTGAGTCGTGGCTTAAAACCGGCTGAATCGGGATTTCGATCACACGGGCGTGTGGAATTTCCACACGCCCGTGTGAAGTTGCTAGAATACTGATTTTCGGCAAACAGTAAATAGTAACTTGCTACAGTGCTACAGTTCTTTTTCCGAAACGCTCTTGAATTCATTGTTCTTCATCGAGGCCGTTGAATTGGGCACACAATCAACGGTTGACCGTGCCGATTGCTTCAAATCTTCTTATTGATGAAGTTCTCCTAAGTTAACACGAGCTAGACTTATTGTGAATGTGACTGCCTTTGTGCCCCTCCAGAGGAGGTTGGCACACACCTACAAGTCTAGACCCGTGCTTTGTTCCTTGTTTAGTCCGCAAACTTCCCAACAAAGGCAAACACGATCTAACTTCGCTCCTTTCCTACAAATTAGCTCCACAAACCTACAATGCACAAAAGCACACGAATACACACAATTTAGCGATAAAATCAAATAAAGATAATGCTCATTGTAAGATAATAACACTTCGCATTACTATAACACAAGCACTTATCAGATACTTTGGATTTTAATTAATTAGATTGAGTATTAAATTGTTTAGCATTGTGGTGATTAATTGAGAGTGAACAAGTCACAAATCATGACATTAATTGTGTCTTGTTGTTTATTATTTACAGTGATTTTTTAAATGATTTTGTATATTTGTGCGGCGTCAATAATTTTGGCATTGCAAATATAGCTAAAGTTACTGATAGAAACATAAGTGTATGTGATGATCGTGTAATAAAGTGCTAAAAAGCAGGATATCGATCCACAGGGAAGAATGAGATTTCTAGTAATAACCAGAGTTCTGAAAATTAGCCTAAATAAGAGAAAGTGATGTGTGTGAACAAACACGAAGGTAAAAATAGAAAATACGGAATAAAGAGTAGAGAAATCAGGGAAAGAAGCGATGTCCGGGCATAGCATGCATCCCTTTAGGGTTTTGTTAAGTGAATGACAAAGGTTTTCTAAACATGCAATCCTATTTGGACCAAAAGATTTCCTAAATTATACTAAACCCCACTTTCATTGGTGGAAAGTAAATAAATCGGTATAGTGCAAATACAGTCACCACACAACCGCATTATGCTCTGTGAAATGTCAATGTAAGTTAAAAAATTTCTTAAGAAATCCTTCTTGCAAAGAGATTACTCCTAATCAGAATATAGAATAGAGATACGATTTCTCCTAAAATCTATTCTACATGATTCAAAGACCATGAAATACTTGTTAATCCACTCAGGAGGATTGAGGGAGAAGAATTTTCCAAAGTACCCTATTTTTAGGGTTACTCACAATCCCCTCTAATTGCGGCATGTCTATACTTGGTGGGTATTTCTACTCGTCACAAAGTACATTGAATATGATAACTAGGGCTTTCACCACAATAGCAATCAAGCAATACTAACATGTAATTAGATTCAAATAACATGAATTGCAATTAAGAAATAAGTAGCTCAACAAGATTCAGAACCAATGTCAAAAGATAAAATCCTAGAGTTCAACTATACCCCAACATCTAAGAAATTAGCCCTCCATTAATGGAGGGCAAGCATTCCAATTACAAGACACGAAGAGAATAGACATAAGTATTAAAATCATCTTCTCAATCGTGCCGAACGTTGATCATTAGAAAACTATAAGGAACTTTCCGGGAACACTGCTAAGGTAAGTTTGACAACTTTAATCTTCTTCTCCTTGATGATGGAGTCAAATACCCTTCAAAAATTACCTCTAAAGCCCTAGAGATTGACCTTCTTTCTTCCCTAGACTCACCTCCAAGAAAAGAATTAAATAGTGCCCTAAAAATCCTCATCAAATCTATTTATATTGTGTTGTTTAAGAGTTGCTTACAGGTATAAGACCGTGGCAGTAAGAAGCTAGGGATGATGGGTCACGAGCCTTACTAGGAACACTTAAACCCATAAGTCCCATCCTTAAGATCCTCTGTCTTGTGTTACGGTGCAGCTTATGCCCATTAGTGTTGGATTGTAAGCTTCTCTGTATTGCCCTTACGACCACTATTACAGGTGTAAGCTTTGCTCGTAAACTCCTCTGTATGGTCCTTAATTACTGTCATCCTTATGAGCGTAATTCCTGCTCGTAAGGTCCTCTGATTTGGTTTTATACTCTTTTTTACGGGCATAAGCATGTTTGCAAGGTTCTCTAGAAGAAGCTTACGGCCGTAAGTCAAGCTATAAGCTGCCCGTAAGCTATCCAGTTGCCTTGTCCTTATCTAATTGATGCCGAGAGAGTTCCATCTTCTTTATTTAGGGTATGGAATACTTCTTTCGGCTTTCTCTCATTTTTAAGTGTTGTTTGAAGCCTGAGAATATGAAATATACTATGTTTAGCATCGAATTCCATAATATACTTCTAATACATGACTAATGGGAGTACAAAATGATATAAAATAATAGAACATTGTACACTCATCAGTTGCTTTCAATGACACTATTATATATTATGTAGTCCAGTCAACTTTAACTCATTAATGGATGCCAGTTAAAGTTTTCTCACAATTAAATTGTTAAGTTGAGATAGTGATTGAAAGCTACTACTTTATGACAAATGCTCATTGAGTTTAATACAAGGAAATTAAAATTTTGTGAAAAGCCTAGAAGAAGCACTAGGATCCATAATGGAAAGAAATGAGATGGTTGCAACTACTTAATAATGGTGAAAGCTTAGCGTGGATTATGGAGGACAAGGCTTTCGTCGATACCGTTGGAATACTATCACCATATTGCAATGGAGGGCAGTGAAAACAAGGTGGTGTGGAGGCAATCAAATGGAGTTCTACCGAGATGACGGTACCGGTGTCGTTGCTTTGAGAAATGAGGTTTGTGAGAATAAACAATGAAGAAAGGAAAGTTAGCCAAGAGTTCATGGGTGGATTTGGCTAAAGAAGATGAACCTTTTTTTTTTAGTAAGAAAGGTATTTAGGACTTTTTAGTTGGGGGTAATGGCCATTACCACAAAAAATGAGGGTAATGACCATTATCCTAGCTAAAGCATCACCATTACCCTTCAAAGGGTATTTATGACTCATGATGGATACCCAAACACTATATATAATGGTTCCCCCCTTTGGGTGGAACCATTACTGTAATCCAAACATCCACTAGGTTTTTTTATGGAAGGAACTATATTTTTCTTCCTTCAAGGGTTACATAGCAGAGAAGGTATCTAGTAGGCCTTTATTGCCTAGTGTGTTAGTCTGCCCTTCATGATAAAAATTTTTAGGGAGATTAAGCCATCGTAGTTAGTGTACCAATATACCTGCCAGTCTTTTTAACGATGCTTAGTTTCTTTGTGAACAAAAAAATAATATCATCAAGTGGAGGTAACTAACAAACCAATGCAACTTTTTGAAAATTCAGTTCATCACATTTACACTTGACATACAGAAACCGGCTATAATTTATTAGGGAGGTTAGAATTTATTAGAGAGATTATAGCAAAATGGAGTCTAGATCTAGCATATTCCAACAAGAATGAATATGTATATTAAAGTCAAGCTAAAATTTTTCGCGCCAAAATCATATAATATTATAATATTAATAAAAATTATAATATAATACATTAAATTAAGTTATATTATTTTAAATAATTTAAAAAAGAAATAAATTTTAATTTCATGATAAATTAAAATATATTGAAATATTATTTATTTAATTATAAAATTTATAATGATAAATATCATATCTTATTTTCTTTAATAAGTGAATTATTAGATTAAAATTTTTTAAATAATTTTTTCTCATGATAAATTGAAATCTTTTATTTATGAAATTGTAATATCAATATATATATATATATATATATATATATATATATATATATATTAAAGTAGAAAAGTGTAAAGACATGTGTTAAGTCAAAGTAAAAAGTTTTCCCTACAAACACCATATAATATAATAATAATATTATATACATGGAAGTAACTATTAGTCCCTTTATAGTTTGCATATCCCTAAAAATCCCTCTAAGTTTGGGTATCCTTAAAAGGTCCCTCCTTTTTTTATTTTTTTCCTTTTCAGCCCAGATGTTTGCAACAGAGGAGAAGGTCATGTTAATCGGCCAAGGAAATTACTACTCTACCCCTGTTCCTTATCCCATAATCTCAAGCGTGCGAAATGATGAAAATACCCCTCCAATCGGCATTGGGAACTACTACACGGGCAGTTGGACAGCTGGCGGCCTGAAGTGTTGGGATGCGAGAATAAAACCCTTGCTTCGCTGAAGGCGCTCCACTTCGCCTTCTTCTTATTGTGATGAAGCCTGTAGAGATCCCCTTTCCTACAGTCATTTTCCTTGTGAAACATCATCTTCGATCTGTCTGAAGACTTTGTCTCTCATTCTAGGTATATTAGTGACTTCCTTCAAGGAGAAACCCAGCCGTACGGTGAGAAGACATGCTTGGGTGGTCGCCAAGCAGGATCAAGCTCTAATGTTGTGTGACATATAATTTTTAGCGTTTGTAGTTTGGTTGTTTATTTCCTGTGTAGTATTGGTTGGCTCTTGTGTAGAATCCAACTTTCTGCACTATGTATTTTGTAATGTTTGTCATTTTAGTTGTTTATTTTTCTATGTATTATTTGTTGGTTTTTGTGTATAATGAGGTTTAAGTGTGTGTCACTTTGTTTTGATCTTCCAGTCTTTGACTAATTATGTGTATTTCTTAATAATGACTGGAGATGGCTACAACACTAGTCAATACGAGATGTTATCTGGTCCTTGTTGTTAAAATGATCTCTAAATTGAAGAAGGAAATGAGTAGGCGATATTGGGAGATCCTCTACAAAATACCTTTTGCCCATTTTATGGATGTGGCACCCATGATGCAAGAGAGTGGGGTGCTTGACGAGCTATTGCAGGTTTATAGTGATCGCAACCAGCGCTTTAAGCTAGGAGAAAGCATGCTACCATTTAGGGCAGAATATCCGCCACTCATTCTAGGAACTTTCTAAGACCTCCAAAAGATGTTGAATAAGAAGAAGAAGAGGGAAAGAAAGGGAACAAAAGGACTTCACTACAAGTTTGAGCTCCTAGGAAGAACAAGAACAAGAACTAATAAAAAAACAGGGAGCTTCCCCAAGAATATTCCCAAAGAAGAAGAAGAATAAGGAGAAGGAGAAGGAGGAGGAGAAAAACAAGAGAAGAAAAACCAAAAGCCTCTAAGAGGGAAGCTCCTTTGGATTTTATCTGTACACCTAACAGAAACTAGATGTGACTTGGAGGGAAAATGAATTCCACCAACTTTTCATTTTATCTCACATGGGCATTTTTGGTACTTCAATGAAACTAACTGATGGATTTAATGACATGGACTAAAAGGAAAATGGCTGAAAAAAGGAGGGATTATATGGAATTTTTAAAAGTCAAAGGGACTGTCAGGGAAGAATGAAACTTATCAGGGATTTATAAGTAATATTTCCTATTATATATATATATATATATTGTATCTTTTTAAAATATAAATAATTATCTTATCTTTTTTAAAATATAGAAATACATTAATTTAAGTTATGATAAATTAACATGTTATTAATATTATATTATTTCTAATAATAGGAAGTTCAAGTTTTGATTAATCTATCAATTATTTACATTAATATTTTTAAAATAAATTTTCAAAATATAAATATAGGTAAATTAATTTTTTTATTGATTAAATTGAAAAATTAATAATGATAAATATTCTATCTTATATTAATTTTAATGTTATGAGAAATTCAAGTTTTAATTTATATATCAATCAATTATTTAGTTTACTATTTGTTTAGTTACTATTTCATTTGTTATTTTCGTAAATTGTATAATGGCTTTTACTAATTAAGTTTAGGGTCTTTTAGGGTTATTGATGGGATTAGTAATGCTTTAGAAATTATTGTAGGTTCATGAGTGCTTGTAGTTACTTAACAAATTTGCTAATGATTTGATACATGATTTAACAAGGGCAACATTACGTGAATTATACAATTCTAAACCTAACAAACATGACCATTTTATTATATAATAAATTTTCATTTACCTTCAATTTTCAACAGATGGATATCTTATCTTGTTGACACTTAGGTTAGAAAAAATACAAATAAAAACTCAGCAAAACGGTGATTAGGTGACAATAATGAATTAATTTCAAAATATATTTCAAGTTCTTATATTGAAATCTTGTTGACGTAAAGTAAATTAGTTATGGCTATTAAATAATTAATTTTTCAAATCTTATTGCATATTTCCATGAGTCTAATGTGTTTTTTCAACTTGATATACTAACGATGCTAAGTTGAAGGTGTATTTACCTAATACTAATCAAACACAAACTATCTTTAATGTTGTACTAAAACTTAAAAACAAATTATAATTTCAAAAATATTTATAATTATAAAATATTAATAATTTCAAAACTTAATAAAATTTGATATAAAAATATCACAAAAATAATTGTAAATTATTTGAGGGGTTGTATTGCAATAGCATAAAATATTTGTAATTTAGTTATAAATTAATTAAAGAGTGTAAATTACAAATAATATGTATAATACAATATCTTATATATACAATTTTATCATATATTTTTTTTAGTAATGTATAAAGGATAAATATTTTTTTATCATTTTGAATACATTTGAGTCAAAATTATCTTTCGGTTTTGTTGAAAGCAATGTTGTTTAATTATATTATTTGCTATAAATATTAATATCAAATTCATAGCCTGTCATTTTATAGAACAATCAAACAAGTAATTGAAGTACTAACTATGCATCATTAATTATATCATTTTGTCCCTAGATTGAGAGTATTTTTTTTTTAATTTTCAAATATCTAATTTGGTCTTCATATAAAGTTAGATGAAAAACAATAATATTAAATTTCAACAATCAAATACTCTTTCTGATAATTTATAAATATTAATTTAATATCTTAAATAAAATACAAGAAATATGTCATGATAATCTAATATAATTTAAAATACAAATTCAGCAAAAAACAACATTAGAAAATTAAAAATAAATTTTATACATAACCCTCGAGGTTGACCTAATTTGACATGACCGGTTGACCGGTTCAACGAGGTACTCCATAGAGTCATCCATGTTAATTCCTTGTGCCGGATTTTCATATAACCAGACCAAATAACATGACTGGATTTGGTAATACTAGGTAAAACTGATCAGGTAAAATTGGATTTCAAACTATGGATTTACATTATCTATGTCGTTTATCTCTCTCGTGTCTAGTATGTGCATAACACTAGTTATTTGTAATAGAATATATTAAATTAAGTTACTTATCTAATAATTTTTAAAAATATGAATAAATTATCTTATCTCATGCCATGATATATATTAAATTTAATTTTTATACATTAAGATATTTTTAAAATAGTATAACATAAATTAAAATCATTTTATTTTATGCAATTATAATAATAATAATAATAATAATTTATATATATATATATATATATAGAAAAAACATCATCTAGGTAAGTCCGTAGATTTGAAATCTATGGATGTTTAAATCTAAGCCATTGGATCATCATCCAATGGTTGTTTGTTTATATAAACACTGTATGCTTTTTACTGTTCATGATTACTGTATAACACTGCAGAACGCGGTTTCTACTGTTCATAATGATAATAGCCGTCAGATTATCATCCGATGGCTACTGTGGACATCCCTAAATGATGGGTCCTCATATATATATATATATATATATATATATATATATATAGGAAGTCTAAGTTTTTATTAATCAATCAATTATTCTGATTAATATTTTTAAAATAACCTCTCATGGAAAAGGTTGATTTTGTAATTCAAATCGTCGCTAACAAGACATGGAAAAGGTTGATTTTGTAATTCAAATCGTCGCGAACAAGACATAGTGGATATTGAAGGGTTGAGTAGTTAGACGTTGGGAGATTCATGCTTTCAAGATGAATCAAAATCAATAGTATTGAGATAGGCTTCATGGACGGCTTGGCTTTTTTTTTTTTTTTTTTTGATATAAAACTATTATATGTTTGAATATTAATTGTCTATATAATACCTTTTGTTCCTAAATTAGCTATTTTTTTTTTTTTTATCAAATTTGTACTACAGAAGGTTTCACGCATCAATAAAACATTAATTGGGTTGACAGTTTAGAACATTGATTTATGAAGGAAAAGAATATCTTCTACCTAAGTTTATAATTGGAAATGATAATATGCCATATAAATCAACAAGCCACAAGTTCAAGCTAAACTTTACGTTAAATAGTAATGTTATAGATGTTGCAGATGAAAATTTTCCAAGGCAATGTTTTATGTTTAGATCACTTGCTGACATTTCTTAGATGAACTTGATGATAAGAAATTATTAGGTAAGTATTTAATTATTTATTCAATTGTTTATGCTTTTGAAGATGATGTTTTATAATACAACTTTTTTGAAGATGCAATAGGAGATATCGTTGGCAAAGATAATCCTAAATATCAGGAATCTTGCAGAAAGACAAGCAAGCTTATTGGATAAATTATGCAGTATGCCAGAAAACTTTGGCTTATATTCATTTTAGTCAACAAAATTCGATTTGAATTAAAATAGTTACCCAACGTTAATTTAATTTCACCAAACTGCCACTTGAGACATTTGGACTGCCACTTGCTTACGTGGCCGACGAAAATTCTAAGTCAGAATCCCATAGCCATGTTGGATTGCCTCTTTGGTGTGTCCTTGGCACGTAAAGTTTGCTGCATTAGTGAAGAGCCACCGCATCACCTTAAAGTCTCAACGTCACCATAGGGTCTTCTTCCTCCTTCCTTCTAGAGCAATAGCAACACCTAGGGGAAAAGCATGGGATGATGAGGCCTTGCGAGGAGTTTGTGTTAAAGCTTCAACACTCTGTAATGGGCATGTGCCCTAGATAATATGTGATCTAAAACAAACTGAAATTAACATTTCATTGAAGCTAATTAATAGATTTTTTTTTAATTTTCATTTGAGTTTTCTACCTCTCTTGTTAATTTCTGATTGATTTTAATAATTCTTTCTGTTGAATATTAATTTCAGGAGCAATAACTTTCTTTTCCAGCTGGATAATAGAAGCTGGTTAATTTCCCTCACTTCACTTACTTTGTTAGAACTTTAAACATCTTCAGCCTAATTGCATTAATGAAAACAAAGCTTAACTATTTCATTAAGTTTATTGCCATTAATCTGACAAAACTAAGTAATTGCTGATGCTAGCATTAATTAATCACTAATGGTTAATTAGTACATTTAGAATGTTTGCATTGAAGATCAGTTAGCAATCATATAGGACTGATTAATCAATGGTATTAAACATTCAACAATGCTTAATTGCTACATTTCTCTTGTTAAAAAGGAAGGATGAATTAATTAATCATATTAACATTAATCAACAAGTAATGCTTACTGATACCCCAAAAAAAAATCCTTGAGCAACATTCTGGTATCTAGTCAACATACATACAATCAATAAAAAAACCCTATAAAAGAAAAACATGTGGGCAACATCCCAGCTTCGTCACATTGAACTTTATGCGAGAATTAAACCAAAAAGAACAGTTGTACAGGCTATTAATAGCATCTAGAACACTAAACATCCACATGTCTATAGTATTCATAGCATACATGAGAGAGAGAGAGAGAGAGAGAGAGAGAGAGAGAGAGCTTGGAGTAAGGAACAAAAAAACAAATGCAACATCTCATATAAATACACCTCCATTCAAAATTGTAAAAGAAATCTTTATCGTAATGTTTTAAAATATTTAAAAAATAGATAAAGTAGACAAAACCAAAAAACTGCACTTTAATTTAGATTTGAAATGTAAAGATTTACATACATTGGGGTTGATAAGTTCATCAACCAAAAAAAAAAAAAAAAATGCAAAGCTATAATTTCAAGAATCGTATAACAAAAGATTTCTGCAAACTTGGCCAAAACTGCAAAGGAAGAAATTAAATTGCAACTCCTGTGCAAATTCTTCCATGTGGACCACCTCCACTAGTAGAAGATCTTGGAGAGACCTATATCTTCTTATTTTATTATTCTTTTTTTATCATTTACAGTTGTGCGTTTGCCTCCTTTTACACTCTTTTTTTCCCTCCTATTCTCATCATTCCCTGTAGCTTATGACCTTATGGAAGGGGCTTGCTCAGGTGCATTAATTACCATTAAAAAAAAAAAAATACAAAACTAGGTTAGTTTCATGTGAAGGCAATATGACGAGCAAAATGAAAATCTATAAAAACTTAAGTCAGCATGAGCTGTGACTTTGGTTCCTCAAGGGCTTGTGTATGTGATGTGTTTGCCTCTTGTTGGTTGATGCTAAGCCTGTTAAATCAAACAGATCACAAGTGAGCCCTACATATGTCTGGAATAGATGCCGTTTGATGCATTGTGTCATGTTGACGCACACTTTTCTGTAAGTGCATGGGTCATCAAGTAATAGTATGTGAGTAGAGTATCAAATCCACATGGACTAAATAGTAGAAGTACTAACTCTAATCTTGTTATCTAGCTAAGAACAAATTATCAATGAGTTTCAAATCAACTAAAATCTAAAAATAAAAAGGACCAAAATCATGAGTCTAAGGATTGATAAATTAATATAAGAAGAAGGTGTCCGGATAAGATTTCATTTGGGAATTTAGAGTTAAAGTAATTACAATTAAATATAGATCAAACCCTAGTATTGTTAGACTAAGGGATTTCAAAAATATATCGGGTGCTCTCTCGAGAGACCCAATTCCTAATCCCATACTATGATAGAATTTAATCTCTTCTAATCCTACTTTCACACGATTGCATAGAGATCTATGAAATCCCTAATTGAAATTGGAGCTCTCGCTACATGACTCTAATTCAGAGGAATCACAAGTCAGCTATCTCTAGCGTATACTCATGATTCCCTTTATTTATGGTTGATGTCACTCAATGAATTTGTTGATCTTAATCACACATCAAAATGAAATAGGTGCTCTCGTTGTGCTAAATTAACAATAAAGAGAAAGATGAACCCAACAATCTGAAGAAAATCTATATTAAAAGCAATATCAAAATGAAATCATCCCAAGCTACACCAAATCCAAACACCCAAGGAAGTTACCCCTCCATGAGTTCATATTCATCTTAAAGCAATGGAAATAAAGCCCTAGAACACTAAACATAGAAGGAAAAAACCCTTCCTCAATGTCTTCAAAGTAGGAATTGACAGGGGCCCAAAAGTGCACGGGTTGTTGAAGTAATAATACTATGGTGAGAAAGTAGTCGAATCCACAGGGAGTAGTGATTCAAGACAAGAGAGATTGCTACTTAGCTAGTGCGACAATAATGGTGGTGAGAGAAAATAATGTGTGTGTAATAAAATGAAAAGAAACATGAAAGACAAGAGAGTGCAAGCAAAGAGTAAGGAGGAAACAATCAATGCAAATATGGGGTACTCGGACAAAGCTCCCCTAGGACTAATGCTTCTAATGCAAGACTAGTATTATACCTTCTAATTGATGTCTAATGAGTCGTGGAAATCGTTAAGCACACGGTCCCAAACCTAAGGTCAACCGTGACTAGCTTCAACACTATGCCCCGGTACTAGGATTCACTACAACCCTTCAATCTGTTAATCGCTCAACTAAGCCCTAGGGGAGCCCATCTTCTAAACCTCACACTACGTGGAACTGCTTGAGGTTCTAGGGATTGTAAGTGATCGACCTTGTTCCTAAGTGTAGTTTTAACCCTTTGGTTCAGGCGAAAGAATCCTAGTCTCAGTTAAGCCCCAGTACTAAGATTCACTACAACCCTTCACTCTGTTGCTCGCGCAACTAAACCCCAGGAGAGTTCATCTCCTAGCACTTTGCTCTACTTCAACCGCAATGAACTCTTGGAATACGGAAGTAGGGAAAATCACACCGAAGGGGAAAGGGAATGTTTCACTACTTCTTGACTCACCTTCTCGACCCTCTCCAACCTCGTGTAATCTAATCCTATAAAAGTTGTCACACCTTCAAAGGATAACCTAGATGATTCTTAATCCTAATGTCATGGCTAAGGGAAAATCAATACAATTATCATGCAAGATTGGAACTCAATTAAAAAGCATCAATTAAGAAAGCATAATAAAAGTCATAGAAACAATGTCATCCTAGGGTTTAGAAGTCCGAATACCTACTAGGGGTTTAGCTCTCCATGGAGCTATACAAAATCATCAAAGTGTATGTATGAACAAGCATAGCAAACATGAATAAAACACCCATGTGATGCGTGGCGATAGTCTTGTGAAGCCGCTCCGTCTTCTCGACCAAGTCCCTTGTCAAGCCTAGGGCACACTTCGCCGGATCGGTGTCGACAAAATCTCCCCCAATAACTATCTTTCAAAGGACGTCGATGTCGATGCTGTAGAATGCTCCAAAATCCCTCCAAAATCCTCTCTAAACCCTAGCCGCAAACTCTCCAGAAGTTGGGCGAAAAATAGGTTGAAAAGTCCCCGAATAAATCTGAGTCGCGGCTATTTAAAGGCTGAAATCTGGCATCCATACGGCCGTGTGGAATTTTCACACGCCCGTGTGGATTTTCTGGATATCATTTTTTGGGGCGCAGTAAACAGTAAACTGTTATAGTAATTTTGCTACAGTGCTCGCGCCCAAGTTGTTCCCGACTTCATGTTTTTTATCAAGGCCATTGAATTGGGCACACAACCAATGGTAGATCATGTCGTTTCTTATTTTCTCCTTATTCACGAAGTTATTCAATGTTACACGTGCTAGACTTTATGAGTGTGACTGCCTTTATGCCCCTCCAAATCATAGAACAATTCGATCACATTGGAGGTTGGCACACACCCACAAGTCTAGAACCTGTGCCTTAATCCTTGCTTGGTCCAAGCAGCTTCTCAACAAACGCGGACATAACCTAATTTTGCTCCTTTTTCTCTAACTCTTCTCCACAACCCTACATGCACAAAAGAACACAAATGCACACTAATCAATGATAAAATCTAAGAAAAATAATGCTCAATGTAAGAAAAAAACACTTTGTATTACTTATACACGAGCACTTATCAGGAATCAATGTGAGCCGATATCGTTGAATTGGATCATCACTCAGGCAACTTCTTCAAACTCCTTCTTGTTCCTTTGATTCGCCTCAAAACCCTAGCATTGTCCAAGAGTTACTTTTCCAAAATTTGACTCTATGAATAACTTTTTTAGCTTTCTATTTATATCCTTAGGAATCTAGAAGGTACACGGGTGTGTATTTTGCTTGTGTAGATCTCTTGATGGCTCGAAACCATGACTCCTAAAGTACACGACCGGGTGTACATGGCCATGTATTTCTTCATCTGGTAGTGTATATCTCTAGAAGGTTCTACTTCTTAGCTCTTGAGATGCGCAAGAGTGTGTCTTACTTCAGCTCATATTCTCCTCTGGACCATGTTTTTTAAGTTCTTGGATATACACAGTCATCATGTACATCATATACACGGCCATGTTTTTCTTTGGAAGACTTGGGTTTGGGGAGTGTACGGTCATGTACAGGGCCATATGTATGGACTATGTATTTCTCTTGATGCTCAATGTTACCGATGCTATGAAGGATACATAGGCACATACACGGGTATGTATCATACCCGTGTATTTGGATGAATGTTGTTTTCAGCACTATTTTTCTCCCGATTTCATACTTTGGCTTCAGTTGTGCTTTTTTTGCCCTGAAAGTATATATAGAACAAACTAAGTACCAAATCATCCATAAAAACACTCTTGAAGACCACTTAAGTGCAAAATATAATCAATAAGACATGTATGATATAACACTTATCAAATAACCCCCCTCCACCCCCCACTTAAGTTTTTGCTTGTCCTCAAGCAAAAAAATGATAACAAAGATAAGTGCTCAATCTTAAGCTTCAAAAACTAAAAGTCTAAAGTGAACATTAAAAGTGACAAACAAGTGAAATACATTCATAATTGTTTTTAACAAGTATAAACACGCCCTATTCAAAGTGTTCCCTATGTGTGTATATAATTCAACTCACAATTCTCATCTACCAACAAAGATTTGGTTATTCAATACATTTTTACAATCGTGTCTTTTACCACTTAGGTTAACAATAAAATTTACAAAAAGAAATGGTAGCTTTCACACATCCCTAGAAGGTAGATCTTTCTCACATTAGGGCTTACTTGTATTCGAATTTTCAAGAGTAGCTTCACACTTCAAAGGTGGTAGCTCTTTTCTTTTTTGCTCTCATGCCCGTGTATTTCACAGAATGTTGTTTTCAGCACTGTTTTGCTCATACTTTGGCTTGAGTTGTGCTTCTTTTGCCCTAACAAATATAAACAAAACAAACTAAGTACCAAATCATCCATAAAAACACTCTTGAAGGCCATTTAAGTGCAAAATATAGTCAATAAGATATGTATGATATAGCACTTATCACCTTTTAAAATTTAAAAACATTAAACTTTCACTGACCATTGTAAAATATTCCTGCTAAACTTTGGAGTCAATTCCATCCATTGGACTACATGACAAACATCTATTTAATTTTATGGCACAATCAATGTAAGAACAAAAATTACCACTAAGTAGTAGACATTTACCTACCTTTCTTCACGATATCTTATGTTGTGTCCTGTAGTGTCACATAGTGCGTGATTTGCATAGTTGTGATTGTAAAACTTGAAGTGTGTTGAATGCCATAGTTGTGATTGCCGTAGTGTAGTTGTAAAACTCAATGTGCATGATTCCCATAGTTACAATTGCAAAATTTAGCGTATTTGATTGTCGTAGATGTGACATTGCTTAGAGAGCACACATAGGATCCATAGGATGTACCTGATAATTATTGTAGGAGAGTTACTGCATGTTTCACTATGGGATTGGTCCGGGGCGCCACTTCTTATCACTGCTTCTACCTAGCTCTTATCCCATCTCTTTCCACACTCTTTTCACTTTTCTTATTCTTTCTTTAGATTCATAGAATAGAGCTTTACCCCAATCTTTGAGTATGCTAGATATTGGAAGATAAATTAGTACTATAAGATTGCTAGTTCCTGTGGATTCGACTACTCGATCTTCTTTGGGTACATTGTACTACTTCATCTGACCTGCGAACCTATGGATATGCGAGGGGTGTATTAGTATCCCAAAGGGGATACACATCCGGGGGCCATCATCTTCCATCGGTATTCCGTCTAGAGATTGTGCATTTGCTTGAAGCTTATAGTTCTTAGTTTTCTTAGGAGTCTTTTAGCATTGTTGGCAATTCCTTTTTTTGTTTTCAATTTCATGTTTTGGAAACAAAACAAATAAAAATATATTTTGGCACCTTGCTTTTGTTTTCAAATATTTTTGGCAACAATCCTCATGTTTCCAAAAAAATAGGAAACAAAATTTTTATATTCCGTTTGTTTTTTTATATTTATTTTTTAAATAGGTCAAATTTTTTACAAATTAATACTAATAGTCTAAAAAATTAATATTTTTAAGAAAAATATTTATAAAAATTTATTATTTGGCTTGATATTTTACAAGTTGGTTTATACAACATAAAAATTATATCTTTAGAAAGTATTCGTGAAAATTATTGTTTGACCCTCTGACTTTTATAAACTATAATATAACATATTAAAAACAATATATATTTTTTGAAAAAATATTTGTAAAAAACTATTGTTTGAGCTATTGACTTTTTACTTGTCCATTAAAAAAAAAAAAGCAATTTACGACTACGTCTCTACATCCTTTTCCTTTTTATATATTAATTTTTTTAAGGTGAACCCCAAAAATCTGTTTTAGTTATTCAAGTTAGCAAACCCTACATCTTTCTTTTGGTTCCGCCACAGACACTAAGTAAGCTACAACAAATGGTTTGTGTTAGAGATATTTTTTTACCCATACAATACCAGTCTCATGTTATGAATTTTATTTAATAATACAATCAAGAAAACTAATATAAAAAACTTTTATAAAAATATAAAAAATATGAATTTGGAAAAAAAATGACAAAAAAGCTTTATAATAGTTTTGTGCTAACCAAACAAGTTTTTTGTGTTCAACTTTTTAAAAAACATGATAGTTAGTATATTCAAATATGCATTTATTTTTAAAAAATTGACAATAAAACAGAACAAAGAAAAAAAAAAGAAGAAAATATGATGCCCAACAACCCCTAGTTAGTGTAGGTTCAAAACACCCTTAAGTCATATAGGTTAGATAATAGGTGAATAGTGCATAATAGTATTTCTTTGACCTCGTCAAATACTATCTTCCAGCTAATGTAGTAAGCAACCATCAAAGTACTAAACACGGTTTCAGGTCAAAGGAAACACGCTTGTGGTTCCTTTCAACCCAAGCCGTGTTTAGGCCCATATACCCTAGATGAAGTTCTAATTATTGAATCTCTACTCTAAAGTGTTAGGTATGACATTCAAAACATGCGCGATGCCCTAGCATGAAAAATGAGTAAATGATTGAGTTTCAAACAAAGACTTACTCTAAAATAGTGCAAAGTGAAAGATGAAGATGCAGATACAGATACATGAGAACTTGAAGGGATTGCAAAAGGAGTGAGTGTTACTAAAGGTCAGGGCTTAGGTTTCATATATTGGGAACATTGCTAGTGAAACACCAACGTTTTTCACCTAGAATGTTGTGTTTCTACCTAATAAGTCCTCTTTGAAGAAGAACATGGCTAAATAAATACAAGTCTGTATGAACCCATGTTTCAGCCCGAAATTTTTAGAAAAACTTTGAATGCAGCTGTGTTTTCCCAAACATGGGGGTATTTTCCATTGACGTGAACCGTTGTTTTATTAATATGAGAAATATAGACAGGCGCATTCCATACATGTGTTTCTACCTATAATTTTCAAAAAGTCAAGATATTGTTGTGTTCAAGGAAACACGGGTTTGTTTTAATGTGGGAATGACCATAGAACACAAATACTACCCTAAAACATGGGCATGTTTGTATTCTGTGAAGTTGAGTTTAAAAAAACACAAGCTAAATTCAGGCATGTTTCATGCCGTGTTTAACATAAACCAACTTAATCATGAAAATTTGTCACAAAAACCCTCAACCCTCTAAGGCATGACAACTCAACATGACCATCATCAAAGAATAAAAGAATTTAGCATGAATGCAACATCACCATAATTTATTCAATCAAGAAAAACTAAGAACTTAAATGCTAAATAGAATATGGAAAGTGGAAGAGAAAACACATATGTTGACTCTCAAGAAGCACTTATTTAACTTCTTAAGCTAGATGTACAAACCTTTTTATGGTGTCTTTGAAAGTGTCACATGTGGGACCCACGGGATGGGGCGTGACATATTTTAGTGTGGATCAGTTGGTGAGAGACGCTCACTTTAAGTGAGACAAAAGGCTTAGGTCGTGGGTTTGACTCCGAGGGAGTGTGAATTATTGTGCGACTAAGCAAAACAATATCTGTCTTGTACAGAGTTTTGTTCTGGATCTCACTGAGGTGGGCCGGTCTCTCATAGAAAAAGTATAGTATCCCTTACCAATTTGTGCATAAACTCCAAAACAAAAACAATTTCTTTTAAGAGAATAAAATTAACCTTACCAAAAATTGGTTTGGATTGTGAACCTTCAAACTCCAAGTGTAAAATTCGGTTCCTAAAAATTATAGGTTGGTTCTCCACCTTGATTTACCCTTTCAAAATCCTCTCCATAGATTGGAGATATCTTCATCTTCAAGCAAGTCTCTTGAACTGATCAAATTAGTGTAACTTTAAACTTATCATCCACTTGACCTAGATGCTCCTTCAACATATCTTCCTTCACAAATTCCTGCACACAATTAGAAATAACCTTATTAGTATCATCAAGAGAAAATAGAACATCATCAAATTCTAGTAGATGTTTCAGATCTTCCAGCAACTTGAAGACCACTTCTTCTTCACTAATTCTCAATCACTGGAGGAACTGGTGTTACGCCTGGAGGTATCTATTTATTCTAGGATTTGAATTTACAATACATATATACAAGCATACACTACAAATCTAGAGTGAACATATATAGGCCCATGCTGTTAGAGATGATCCTAAAGAAAAGGCTTCAAATTAAAGAATCCTGAAGAAATAAAAAGGAGGGCTATCCTTACCTTGAGAGAGCTTTGCCTGAGAATCCGAGGAGAAGAATTGACCGATGAAGAGTCGAAGACGGAAGATGGGAAGAGGAGAAGAATATAAATTAGGAAAGTGAAAACAATATAATACTTGTCCTGGTTTTTCCAAAAAACTAATTTAAAAAACTAATTAAAAAAACAGAAAACCGGGTTTTTCCTGGTTCCAATTTAACAGGATGGTTTGCTGGTTTTATCCGGTTTTGACCGGTTCCAAACTTGGTCAAAAATCAGTATTAACCCCGACCGGACTGTGGTCCGGTTCACGGTTTTTCCTGTCGGACGGGCCGGTCCGGTCCGGTTTTAAAAACATTGCTTAAAATAACCGGTCTTCTATTTATAAGTATTGAACTTCACCACAACGATGGTCATGACCATGGTTTTCTCAATACAAGAATCTCAAAATCTCCATCAAAGAGCTGACCTGGTATCCCATACAACTAACCACAGCCTCAATTCAAGTAATCACACCTATGGTACCCCATTCACAGTCTGATTTAGTCTATGGTGAACACTTGTTTTAATCAACTCTCTAGATGTAGATCCATTGTGTTTAGACCACAACCATGGTCAAGGGCATGGTGGCTTTAAAAATATGATTCAGCTTTTAAATATCTTGAAAGAACTCCAAATACTTTCTTTTGGTCCATAAGTGTGAAGACCTGACCATGAAATCTAAACATCTATGTACCAGAATATATGATTTTAATCAAAAGAACAAGCAAAATGCAAAGATGATACAAAAATTATATAATCAAACACTTACCATGTCACTACTGTAAGGAAATAGCCCTTTAGTAATAAATGAGTCTACAAGGTTAAGCTCAATGGAGATGATCAAGTGGATCAATATCATGCTAGATTGGTGATAAAAGAATATGCTCAAAAGAAAGATCGACTTCAATGAAATATTTTCACTTATGGTTCGACTCACTACAATTCCAATAGCCATGACAATGTGTGCTACATTTAAGTTGCATTTTTTTTTAAAAAAAAAGAAGAAAAGAGTCTCAAGGCTATTTTATTAAAAAGAAAAAAGGTGCAAGGAGAGCGAAAAACTAAAAAAAAATATAGAAAAAGGAGCGCATACAAACAAGGAACAACAACAACAACAGAGACTAAAAGATAAAAACAAATTCACTATGAATTTTCATGATCCATCTAGGAAGGTTGCGACCATGGTGGAAAAGGGTTAAAACATGTAAATTGATACCATGTTTAGCTTAATGGCTGGAACAATCTAGGATCGAAGAAAGTTATGAATTTTATGATTCCCAGCAGTGATGAGAAAGTGTCTGAGAGTAGGAATCCAAGAGTTATGGCACCAGGCACATTGAGATTCGTCCAAGTTACGGGCAATGATAAGCATAGGACTAGTAGTAAACCAGTCATGAATCTGAAGGCAACTAGCAACCACAACTTGAAGGGGGACAATAAGACCTTTCACTCCAGCCACAATTTCCATATTGGAAGAAATGGAGCATCATCATACGAGATAGATAGAATGGTTAGAATCAGAAAGAAAAAATCTATTGCCACCTACCTCTACATCACCATTCCAAGCCATGGATGAGAGAAAAAAGAGCCCATCTGTAAAGGAGAAGTTATTAAGTAGCAACCGCTTACCAAACTGATCCTTGTTGGCACAGGAGAATTCTTTGCATATGCAAAAGTCCTGGAGGAAATAATGGAGTAGTTTGGAGGGACATTTTTAAAAATAGCATCATATCTAACCTTCCAAATAAACCATGCTGCAGCTGCAATAATAGAGGTTGTAAAGATAGAGTGATTATAACTAATAAGCCAATCCCCAGAGCCAAACCCATTTAGGAAAGCCAAGCATTTTCCTATCCTAATACTGAGCCAACTCCAAACCAGTTGATCCTTATTGCAATGAATCAACAAGTGCTCGACAGATTCAAATTCAAGCCCACAAAGGATACACATATTCCAGCGACCCAAGTTGAGAGAGTATAGATAGTTACTAGTTTTGATTCTCCTTTTAAAAGGCAACCAAAGAAAGTGCTTGACATGGGGAACCACTTTGAGAGCCTAGAGTTTCCTCCTACAGGTCCAAGTGTTAAAGTATGCCAAGTTGGGATTTAGAAAATGATAAGTCATGGAGGAAATCTTCTTACTTTGAGACTTGGGGAACCATACCCAATGGTTATTGGCATTAGCACCAATGAGGCCAAGTCTTGGGGTGAAACAAACCAAATTGTCCCTAAAGAGGCAACGTAGCCTTTGGGGATCCTAGTTGCTATCCGAAACCAAATTAGAAACATTGAACTAATCAAAATCAATATTCATATTTAGATAAGTAGGCTTGAAAGCCATATGTACCTTAGAGCAAAGAATGAAGGAATAGGATCCCTTTAAAATGATTTCAAACTAGTGATTTCGTTTCAAAGAATTAATCCAACAAAAAATTTTCAAACTAGTAGCAAAAGTGCATAACCCTTAAAACACCATGAGTAGTTTGGAGGAACAGGATCGTTCCAAAACGTTAAGTGTGTTATACTTGATATCCAAAATGGCAACCCAAATCGCATCATCAGAATTAAGATATTTTAACACTTTTCTGGCTATAAGAGAATGCTTAGAAATTAAGAGATTCTTAATTGCCAGGCCCTTCTCAGTCTGGCCACCGGTGATATTATTCCAACTAGCAACTTGGATGTCCTTTCTATTGCGACCCTTAGACCAAAAAAAATCCCTAACAAACTTAGAAATCTCATTTAAAACAGAATTAGGGATATGATATACAGATAAATAACGACAATCGTATACATGAGATGGTTGAAGTTGTAATGAAGACTACAATTAAAACCAAGGATCATACTATGACAAAGAGCAAAATTAAGAATGAAGATTGAATTTTTAGGAAACTAAGATGAAGAGATGAAGTGATAAGAGGAGATGAATGGGATCATGCACCTTGATGGACTCCCCTAGAGGAGGTAATCTAGGGGGGTGGGGTGACCATTAATACCGAAAAAGAATTAGCTAAAGCTTAGACAAGTTCTGATCCAAGAAATAGAAGTATTAGAGAAATTCATTTTTGTAAGGGTGGCAAGAATTTCAGTCTAGCTAAGAGTGTCATCATTCTTTTCAACAATATCTTGACTAACATCCTAGAGGGGCCATTAAGCTCACCCTCAACCGGATGCACAACCTCTTGAAAAGCAATAATATTATGAAAAGAATAACGACCAGTGACAAAACTAGCTTGTTCTATACCGCTAAGATGAGGGAGAACATGGAGGCAATTAGCTAAAATCTTAGAAATGATCTTAAAACAAACATTACAAAAAGAGAAATAGGCAGAAAAATTTGAAACCAATTTGGGGTTATCCGTTTTGGGAATAAGGGAAACATAAGTCCTACCGCAAGAAGGCATGATTGAATTGATGAAAAAATATTGAACAGTGGAAAACAGGTGATCACCAACTTCATTCCAGAAAAATCAAAACAATTATGCGTTAAAACCATTTATATAGGGCTTTTACCTGAACGAAGAACGAGGACGGCAAGGTAAACCTCCTAGCGAAAAAACTCACAGGTAAGAAGGTCACAATTAGAGTCAGAAAACTTAGGAAGATCATCTAGCAAAGCATTAAAGATGTTTAGAAAATTGCTATCCGACAAAGTCGTCCACAAATTAGAGTAAAATTTTTAAAAAACTTGCTCGATGCCAGAACAATAACAAAAAGAGTTCCCATTCGGATCAGTAACCAGTGAAATAAAATTATAATGTTTTCGAATATGAGCATAATTGTGAAAAAACTTTTATTATGATTTCCATCATGGACCCAAAGCAAGCAAGCACGCTACCCACATTTTATGGAGTTTTGTCGTTGTAGGGTCACAAATTTAGCATAAAGATCCATAAGATAGGTATGGGAGCCGATGTTGGGTAGATCAAAATGTTCTAAATAAGAAATGGCAGACTTAGTAAGATTAAGATCCGAATCAATGGAATTTAAACCAAAAGAACACTAGGAAATAAGGTTAGAGCAAGTACAGGAAATCAGATGCGAAAAAGCATGCATGGGGTGTTACCATGGGAAGTAAAATTCCAGGCATTTCTAACAACAGTATGGCAACCTAGATAGTCCAACCAATAATTATCAAAATAAAAACCATTCCATTTACAGAAAAAATGCAAGTAAACAACCAGGAGGAGCGAAGCATGGTTGGAAAAAAATCCTTCGCAAGTGCTTAAGAGAATAAGAATTAAAAGACCAAGCTAGATTCACTAGGCAGCGGTCTAGTCGGGCCTAGTGTCTTGCATAGCCCGACTAGTTATTGCCTCAAGTGAAACTAGGACCGGAGAAATTCAAATCCAAGCAATTGTTATCCTCAATGAAATTAAAAAAAAAAAACCGAGCTTTTCAATAATAATAGGAGAAAGAACCCCCTTTGTGCTCATTGCGAGTAACCACCATGTTGAAATTACCCATAATGAGTTAAGGTAAATTCAGAGAAGTCATTTTTGAAAGCTTATGCCATAAAGAACACTATGTCTGAATGCAGTTGGCATCATAAATAACAGAAATGATCCAATTAATAGAAGAATATGGGGAAATGATAATATGTAAAGCTCTTCAAAAGACATTGATAGGAATAACATGACCAACAAAGTTTCTCTCAAACGACATTGATAGCACTTAAGTAACCGTCAATCAGAATAGTTGTCCACTCCCAATCATGGGGAAGTTTAGCACATAATCAATCCACTTAGACAGAGTTGGCTCTCCTTTCAATAAGTCACAGGAGATATAGCTCCAACAAATGATTTTAGTAGAATTCATGGAAACAATATGGATAAGGAAATATAACAAGAAATAATTAGAAAGAGAACACCCAGTGGAGAGGGATCTTGATGACACTGATCAAAGACCAATTGAGGATAAATAAAAGGAGATCAAGCACCGTTCCCTTCAGATTCAATCCATCCCTTTTTGTGGGAAGATACAACTACGTGTGAACCCTTCTGGATCAGAGCTTCTCTATGTGTTTCTTCTTGAAATTGGTCCATAGTGATCAAATCGTCCAAGGCATCATCATCTGACATTGCTTCTCCATTGTCAACTGTGGCATAAGAGTCATGCTTGTTGTCACCTTCCAGGGAGTGAGAGTCAAGGAGGGTTGCAAAGGTCTTATCTATATCCATCATGCGAGAGTTACCATGATCCTCTGTAGAGGAGACGAGAGGTGCCAAGATAAAGGTACGAAGGATAGGCGACGGAGATCTAGACTGGGCATACAAAATTGATTTCCATTAGTAGTGGAGTTGTGAGATGCTAAGGTCTGGGGCGGGTCGCCAAGTGGTTGCTTGGGAGGGCACATCTTCAGATCAACCGTTGGATGGCCTGATACACTCCTTATTCATCCGCAAGTGCACGTGCCGTGCAATTAGTAAATTGTAACCAATATGATCAGGTAGTCGAATCCATAAGAACTAGAATAGCTCTAGATACTTATTTGTTTCCTAATATCAAGCCAGCTCAAAGATTGAATTTGAAATAATTAAAACTAATAAAGAAGAGAAGAAAGAAAGAGGAAGAAAAGAAAGGGTTTCGGGTTGAAGAGTGATAGGGGCCTGAAAGTGCAAGGGTTGTCGAAGTAATAATATACCCTGGTGAGTGGGTAGTCGTATCCACAGGGAATAGGGATTTGAGATACAAGTATTCACTATATAGCTAGTATGATGTGTGGAAAGAAATCATGAGTGAGTGTGAAAGTAATTAATAAAAAATAAGAATAAAAATAGAAGTATGGAAGGTAAGAGAGTGCAAGTAGGAGTAAATAGAGAAGGACAAGCAATGAGAAAAGATGAGTACCCGGACAAGCTACCCCTAGGACTTATGCTTCTAGGTCAAAATAATGCTATTATACTTTCCTATTGATGTTAATTAAGTCGAGGATGTCCTTAAACACATGGTCCCAAACCTAAGGTCAACCGTGACTAACCCCAACACTATGCCCCGGCAATAGGTTTTCACTACGACCCTTGACTCTCGTTGACCTGTCAACTAAGCCCTAGGGGAGTCCGTCTTCCTAAGCCTCACACTACGTGGGATTGCTTTAAGTTCTAGGGATTCCTAGTGATAAACCAGGTTCCTATGTATAGTTCTAACCTTTTGGTCAAGGTGGAAGAACCCTAGTCTCAATTAAGCCCTAGTACTAGGATTCACTTTAACTCTTCACTCTGTTGCTCGCGCAACTAAGCCCCAGGGGAGTTCCTTTCCTAGCACTTCACTCTATCTCGACCGCTAAGAAATCATAGAACACGGAGGTAGGAAGAATCACACTAGAGGGGAAAGGGGACGTTCCGCTACCTCACGACTCACCCTCTCAACCCTCTTCAATCTAAAGTAGTCTAACCCTATAGGAGTTGTCACACCTCCAAAGGATAACCTAGATTGTTCTCAACCCTAGTGTCACGGCTAAGGGAAAACAATTACAAGAAGCAATTAAGATTAAAATTCGAATTTATTCATCAATAATGGAAAAGCATAATAACAATGTTAAAGAAACATAATAATCCTAGGGTTTACAAGTCCAAATACCCACAAGGGGTTTAGCTCCTTATGAAGCTATACAAATCCATCAAAATATAAAATTGAAAACAAATTGAAAGCATCGATGATAACCCCCTTGTGTGTGATGTGGCCGTGGCCTTGTGCGGCCGCCGGACGTTGATGTCGACGCCGATGACGCGCTCCAAATCTCCACGAAGTCCTCTCCAAACCCTAGCAGCGCCTCTCCAGAAGTTAGGTCAGAAGAGAGCCAAAAAGATCCAAAAACAGTCTCCAAAATGGGCTTTTATAATGCTGAGTCACGGCTTTAAATTGGCTGAAATCGGGATTTCACACGGCCGTGAGGAATTTCCACACGCCTGTGTGAAGTTGCTGATTTTCGGCAGATAATGAACAGTAACTTGCTACATTATTTTTGCTGCAGTACTTGTTACATCACTACTACAGTAATTTTGCCGAAACGCTCCTGAATTCGTCATTCTTCATCGAGGCCGTTGAATTGGGCACACAATCAACGGTAGACCATGCCGATTGCTTCAAGTCTCCTTATTGGCAGAGTTCTCCTTGTTAACACGAGCTAGACTTATTGTGAATGTGACTGCCTTTGTGCCCCTCCAAAGGAGGTTGGCACACACTCACAAGTCTATGCCCATGCCTTGTTCCTTGCTTAGTCCGAAAACTCCCCACAACGGCGAACACGATCTAACTTCGTTCCTTTTCTTCAATTTATTTTCACAACCCTACAATGCACAAAAGTAAACAAATGCACATTTTTTAGTGATAAAATCTGATTAAATCAATGCTCATTGCAAGATAATAACACTTTGCATTACTATAACACGAGCACTTATCAAAGAGATACAGTGGACAGGACAGGGCCCCGGACCAATCCCCTTGACGAATGTAATGACTAGGAAATGATTCAAGAGTTTTTCTATGACTGTGGTGACCACCTATGGAGGGTTTGATAACGTGCTTCCTTACTCAAGGCTTGGAGATGACTCAGCCTCTTCCGTAATGTGTGCCTTAGCTAAACGAATATAAGATAACGAAAAGCTAATCTAGGGATTGTCCATTATAGGAAAGCAATAAGAGAAATAGAGATTGTCCATTAAACTCCCTTCTTTCTTCACAATCACGTCTGAGAAGGTTTGACAATGGTTGTCACCAATGATCCTCCTCTTCCATACTTGTCTCCACACCAGATCCGACCTTGAACGGTGTTGACGGTTGTCCTAACCCATGCCTCCGGAAAGATATAAGAAGATTCCCTTAAAATCTAACTTCATGGCTTAAATAACCCACAAGTTCGGACTCGTGCCTTGATCATTCTTGGTCTGAGAACTCTCCAACAATATCAAACATGATCCAACTTTGGTATTTTCCTCCAAACTAGCTCCACAAACCTACAATGCACAAAAGTACACAAATGCATACAATTTAGTGACTAAATCTGATAAAGGTAATGCTCATTGTAAGATAATAACACTTCGCTTTACTATAACACGAGCACTTATCAATGAGTCGAGTGATGTAAGAGACTGAGAAGAGAACTCTTACCCTGGCATACTATCTCTCAATGTTCGAAAAATCGGCCTAGGCGGCGCCTAGGCACTGGAAGGTGATAGGCCACTCCGTTTTTACGAAAAACGGTGAAAAAATCGGCCTAGGCTTTCCATAAAAAAAACGGACGCCCAGGAACCGCCTAGGCGGCCTGGGCGGTTTTTGGAAAAAAATTTGAAATTAAATGTTTTTAACTAATTTAACCCCCCCCCCAAATTAATGTTTTGTGGGACTTGTACTTAATTATGTTTTTTCTTAGAGTTATATCCATCCAATATTTATTATTATTTAAATTTTTTAATAAAATTCTAATTTCTAAGCACATAAATAATAAATAATATGTTATGTATAACGAACCTTGTCTTCGCTTATTATTTGATTGTTGATGGATCAATTTGGTTGTTGATAAATGTCTATTTGGGTATTATATAGAATTAAAATTATATTATAAATATATTTTTTTTTCTAAAAGGGTAAAACCGCCTAGGCCCCGCCTAGGCTCTCTGGGCGCTAGAAGGTGGCTGACCGCCCGACTAGCGCCTAGCGTTTTTTGGAACATTGCTATCTCTGGTGACACAGATACTCTGCCATGATGTGTCCCAAGTGGAGTGACTCATTCTGTACCACTGAGTATAAGTATAGCAGCTCTTGTCGACTGAGGACTCCAGTACTATCACCACATCCGTTCACTGATCGGCTAAGAACGACGTGGATATATCTGTAGGCCTTTCGAGAAATGTATGCTACCTTAGAAATCCATGGCTCATACTGACCCTAGCCACACAGCATCCTGTACACACGCTGTGGAGTCAAATTGTCTGGATAATCAGTCGATAGCTACTCGTATCCTCGGTGTCCGTGTATGCCTCGTCATACAGCCCCAGTCAGACTAAAAACTGAGTCACACTCATGCTATGGTATTGTCTGAATGCACGGAACTAAATAGCATCAATACTTGTAAAGCTACTATATGATCGGTCAAACTCGAATGACGTAAGCACCTCTAATGTCAACATGCGAATAGCCGACTCTCGGATGGACAATAATCGCCGCCAACTACCCAAAGAAAGCAACTAATCAACCTGATCTGCCATCTCATCGCCTAACTGAATCTCCCGTAATGCACTCAAGTCTGGAAAACAGGACTGTCTAAACTTGAGCTTTGACAAGCACTCAAATCGTGCTCGATGTTCGGGTATGGCAAACTTAAGCTACTCTGGTGAAGGCTCACGACCAATTTCTTCGATTTGAGAGCCATTCCTGCAAGAATTGAAAAGAAATTGATCAATTTAACTTGAAAAGTAATTCTACAGTAATTCACATGGCCATGTGGAAATTCCACACGTCCGTGTGGATCTTCGGGGTACGATAACAGTGCGGTCGAAAGCCACAAAAAGTGTATACAATCAATTCAAATGCATCTACATTCGTTCTAAACTCATTCACCAGCAATCTCACCATGAAATCCAAGCAAAATCGACCAAAACAAGCAAAAGGAAGTAAGATTGGCGAAACAAAAGGGGAAAGAAGAAGCTTACCAAGGAAATGAACTTAAAAACTTTAAATATGGCCGGTAAACAATGGAAAAACCCCTTTAATAGATGGAGAGAAAGTCGGGAAGGTGAATAGAGGCGTTCTTTGGGTGTGAGAGTGTTTATAAATGAAGAGGCACAAATAGATTTTAAAGAGAAGTTGCGCCTCTTGAAGGTCTGCACATCCACATGGGCGTGTGAAAATTCCACAAGGCCATTTGACTCCATAGGGGAGCTTCACAGGGGCATCCACACGCCCCTATGTGCTCTAGGGATGGCTACTGTGGCTTCTGAACATATCCACATGGCCGTGTGCCCAGTAACAAGACCAGCCACAGGGGCTCACAAACGCACCTGTGGCTTCTTTGCAGCCCAAAATTTTTCTAAGTGTTCCACACACCCTTGTAGAAATTCCACACGGGCGTGTGAAAATTCACAGGGGGACTTACAGGGGCAGCCACACGTCCCTGTGTCTTCTCAGGATGGAGATTTTCCTTCTGCAAAGATCCACACGCCGGTGTGAAAATTCCATACGGCCGTGTGGCTGTCACAAGGTTACTCACAAGGGCACTCACACACCCCTATGTATTCTCGAGACGGAGAAGTTGAGCTCTGAACGGAGACACGCTCGTGTGGAAATTCTGCACGGCCGTGTGTCTTCTCTGGATTACTTAGAAAAATCTACTGACTCTGCAGAACAAGTCTGCAACACCAATACACTATACAGAGACTACTTATACTATGAAAATTTGACAAGAGACTCATGAAAACACACTTAAACGATCTTAAAACTTTGCCAATTATATTAAAGCACAGTAAAGCATCAATAATCCATAAGAAAACACAGCGAAAGCATATAAAGATCAAGACACCAACACTAAAGCTTTATTCATGCAAAAACTAAACGAAGACCTAGAAAAGCAATAAAGACTTGGGTTACCTTCCAAGAAAAGCTTATTTAACGTCACTAAGCTTGACGTACCTGCACTTACCTCACGGGGATTCATGAAGAAAGGTTACCCTCTTACCTACAACTTGAAAGCATGATGAACATAATTTTTGTAAGGCAGAGGGGGGGTGATCGAGTTTGTTACCACACAAGGGTTCATCACCCTTACCTCATGAATGCTCATCCCCACTAGCATTGGAGCTCTTCTTGTAACGTCTCCTTGTCCTTTTAAGCTTTTGGATCATCCTTTTCATGACTCTCACAGTAGGTTGTACCTTGTCTACTAAACTATGAGGTGAAATTTCTTCATTCTCCACTTCTCGCTCTAGCCACCCCTCCAATGGGTCCGGACACATCATTTTCTGCACATAATCATCAATCAACACATCAGTAGTGTTAAGAAAGTACAAAGTGTCATCAAAATCAAGAGAATGCGACATGGCTTCTGTGAGCCGATATGTCAACTTGTCATCTCCAATTCTTAATTAATTCCCCACCGTTTATGTCAGTGAGAGCTTTGGAAGTGCACAAGAATGGCCTCCCAAGTATCAATGGAACCTCAACATTCTCATCCACATCTAACACCACAAAGTCCACAGGAAAGATATACTTGTCGACTTTCACAAGTACATCCTCAATGATGCCCCTCGGATGTCTAACTAATCGGTCTGCTAATTGAAATGTCATCCGAGTGGGCCTAGGTTCTCCCAAACCTAGCTTCTAAAAAAATGTATAAGGCATGACATTGATGCTAGCTCTTGAGTCCACCAATGTTTTCTCTTCACCTAAATTACCAATGTTACACAGAATGATGAAGCTCCCGGGGTCTTTCATCTTGTTTGGCATATTCTTTTGCAACACCGCAGAACATGAAGCATCTAAACTCATAGATGCACTTTCCTCCAACTTCCTCTTGTTGGTCAAAAGGTCTTTAAGGAACTTTGCATAGCGAGGCATTTAAGATAACGGCTCCACAAATGGATGTTGATGTACAACTACTTGAATAAACCCAAGAACTTCTTATATTGCTCATCATTTTGGTCATTCTTCAACCTTAAACGGTAAAAAATTCTTGGCTTGTAAGATGGAGGTGCCACTTGCTTCTCCTTAGCTTTTTCCTCAAACTCACCTCTTTGGGTGACTCAACCCTCGTTTTTTTTAGAAGGGAGCTTACTTTCTACTTCACGACCACTCTTCAAAGTGATCACCTTCACATGCTCTCTTGGATTAGTCTCTGTGTTGCTAAGCAAACTCCCTTGAGGTCTTTCCACAAGTGACTTCACAATTTGACCAACTTGGTTCTCCAAGTTATGTAGAGATGCGGTGTGATTGTGAATTGTGGCTTCAACCGATTGAAATCTCATGTCTGAAGATTAAATGAACTTGATCAAAGCCTTCTCCAAATCCGTCATCTGGTTTTCCAACCCTAAAACTCTGTTCTCCATATTCGGGGCTTGTTGTTGGAAACTCGGTGGTGCAGTAGTTTTCTATTGCCCTTGATTACTCCAAGACAGGTTTGGGTGATTCCTCCACCCCGGATTGTAAGTATTGCTATATCGATTTCCTTGACCTCTCATTGCGTTCCCTACTAAATCCACCTGTTCCACTGAAGTTGTACCACCAATAGCAATCGGGCATCCAGCTGAAGCATGTCCACCCCCACACCCAGTATAACTCTTCACTGTTGCCACCCTAGGAGAAGTTAGAGTGTCTAACGCTTTTTCAAAGACTCAACCTCGGCTGCTAATGATGTCATTGTATCAATCTCATGAAGTCCGGCTACCTTCTTCTTGTCTCGCGTATTCTAGTGATAACTGTTCATAGCCATTTCTTCAATAAGCTATCTAGCTTCTTCTAGGGTTTTACTGCCTAAGGTATCTCCTACTGCAGCATCAAGTAATTGTTTTGTGGTTGGGTTCAAACTATTGTAGAAAGTATGAATAACCATCCACTCAGAGAACCCATGCTAAGGACATTTCTGCAGGAGATCCTTGAACTTATCCCATGTCTCGAAAAGAGACTCCAATTCCATTTGCACAATAGAAGATATTTCATTCCTGAGCTTCGCAGATTTTTCAGGAGGAAAATATCGAGTAAGGAAAGCTTCTACCATCTCCTTCCATGTAATGATCGATGCTCTAAGTAAACAATGCAACCAATATCTTGCTTCTCCCTTTAAGGAAAATGAGAAGGCCCTCAATCTTATAGCATCATCCGAAACTCCATTAATCTTGAACATGTCACACACTTCCAAAAAATTCTCAATGTGGTTGTTTGGATCCTCATCGGCCAACCCATTAAACTGTGCTGACTGCTATAACATCTGGATGAAGCTTGGCTTGAGCTCAAAATTTTTCTAAGCCGTGGCAGGTGGCCTCACAATGCTAGATTGTGTGCCAAGAACTGCGAGTCTTGCATAATCTGAGAGTATCCTCTGCTGCTCATGTTGTTCAGCCATATTATCAGACCCTTCAACATCTATCTCAGCTTGATTTGACTGTTCTTGTACAGGTTCCTTTCCCCATCTATAAGTTCTTCCAATTTCTTGTACAGGTAGGATAAATCATGTCGGAGGGGAAAAGGGACGTTCCGCTACCTCTCGACTCACCCTTTCAATCCTCATCAACCTTACTAAGTCTAACACTAATGAAGTGTCACTCATTCAAAAGGATTTCCTAGATAGATTCTCAACCCTAGTGTCACTCTAACGGAAAATCAAATCAATAAACACACAAGATTGAAACTCAATTAAAACATCAATTAAAGGAAACATAATAGAAGTCAATGAAACAAAATCATCCTAGGGTTTACAAGTCCAAGCACCCAGTAGGGGCTTAGCTCTCCATGGAGCAATACAAAATCAAATATGAAATCAAAGATGAGTGCAAGCAATCTATAGAGATAACCCCCTTGTCGTCCGTATCGATGGTCTTCAAGAGCCGCTTTGTCTTCTCCAAAGACTCCTCTGTCAAGCCTAAGGCACACCTCGCCGAACTGATGTCGTCGAAAGCTCTCCCAATAACTCTCCTCCGAAGAAAATCGATGTTGAATGCCGTAGAACAGTTCCAAAATCCTAGCAAAAACCTCTCCGAACCCTAGCCGCGCTCTCCCCAAAAGATAGGCGAAGATAGGAAAAAGATCCCCAAATTAAACTCTCAAAGCGGTATTTATAAGCCTGAAATCAGGCATCCACACTACTGTGTGGATTTTCAAGCTTCTCATTTTCTGTGTGCTATGAACAGTAACTGCTACAGTACTTCAACTGTAGTGCTCCCGGCTTTAATTTCTTCATTGAGACTGCATGTTTGGGCACGCATCCATGCGGTAGATCATGTCGCATCTTGCTTCCAAACATATTGATGAAGCTCTTGACAATATTACACAAGTCGGAACATATGAGTGTGACTGCCTTTGTGCCCCTCCAATTTTTTATTCACTTGAGCACATTGGAGGTTGGCTCACACTCACATGTCTATGAGCACAACTTGTGCTATGATCCTTGTTCGGTCAAAGAGTTTCCTCAACAATTGCGTCCATAATCTATTTTTTCTTGCTTTCTTCCAAACTTGTCTCCACAACCCTAAATGCACAAAAGAACACAAACACAAATGAATGTGCTATAAAATCTGACAAAAGTAAGGCTCAATATAAGAAAAGTATGCTCAATGGAAGCACAGCCACATCACCCTTAACACAGTCGTGTTCTTGAGCAGCCCGGGAGAAGCACGGTCGTGCTTCTCCTCCTAATTTTTTAGGCTTTTCACTCAAAAATCTCGAAGAGAAATACGGCCTAAGCACAACCGTGCCTAGACAGTGTCGAGCCCGAAATCAACCTTTTTAACTCCAGCTTTTAGAGTTTCACTCTCATCTTTGTTTGGGGATTCCACTCTCCACCGGGAGGACTTTGATAAGAGCGAAGATCAGGCTTCACCACACCACCTAAGGGGATTAAGACAGTCAGAGACACAAGAGAAGTGGGGCTAGTATACATAGCTCAACTAGGAAGGGTATCTTGAGGATAAGGGAGTCATGTCTTCTTTCTTTAGATCTATGATTGTTTCTTCCATGTTGTACCCATCCATGAGAGGTTAGCCATTCATAGTGCTCCGGGATGTTAAACTATGATGCTTTGTATGCTTTGAATAATTATATGTGATGATCTACGGAGTTCTTTGAGTTCTTGTGTTAAATCTTGTGTTTGCATAACTTGATGAGTTTGATTTGCACAGTTGCTTGGGTAAAACTTGGTGCGTGGATTGCCATAGTTGTAGTTGCCTTGTGTGATTACAAAACTCGATGTGTATGAAACCCACAGTTACCTTAGCAAAACTCGGTGTATTTTAGAACCATAGCTGCAACATTGATCTTAAGCACACACTCGAACCGTAGAATGTACTTGGTAGGCATTAAGGGTAAGCCAGCATACAATAGCTCATAGGAATCATCACAGGGCATTGCTCTCTTGTTATTGAAACACTCGATCCTAATCTACCTGTTTATTCCACTGTTCTTTCCTTTTCTTATTTTGAAATTCTTTCTTTAAACCAACTCCATTTTGTGCTTAACTAGAGATCAGAAGAAGTATTAGTACTTTAAGTTCAGTCCCTGTGGTTTGAAAACCCTACCCCTTACGGGATACTACTTTATTACTTGTGTGCGACCCGTATACTTATGGAGAACACATCAAACATACAAGAGATTAGCAAAGCCAATGTCAACATGCATGGACTAAAAATGACAATTGAATCATACCTTGCCTCACGGGAAGAAAGAAAGCGGACGAGATAGAATCCACAAGACAACAGGCTCAAAAACTCAGCAAAAGAACTAAAATCTGACCAAAAACGAAAGACGGAGGCTCAAGAGAGAAGACAGATACTGTGGGTCACACCGGTGGTCAAAAATAAAAAAAAAAAAAAGAAAATTTTAAGGGGAATGGTCGCGCTAGAGCACGCCCTATTAGCACCGTCGTGATTAAGACCGTGATGAGCCTCATTTGAAAGAAATAATGCCCTAAAAGAGGATGGTAGTGATTGAGAACGTGTTTGGGGTCGTGCTTTTTACTGTAAAATTTTGGAAAAACTCAGAAAATTAAGCACGACCTTGCAAGGGGCAGCCGGGCCATGCTTATACAAGTACAGTCACTAGCACAGGTGAGAGCACGCCCATGCTTGCTCCCAAAAATGAAATTTCTACAACTTCTACAAAATGTACGAGTACATGCATGACCGTGCTTGACCTGGAAAAATAGAGAAGGTGTAAAACAAAACCATTACATTCTCAAACAACCATTAGCTTGAAAATAGAACTCTGGAATGGAAATGTGAACACTCAAAGCCCCCAGAATGACCTGAACTAAAAAATAATTGAGGCCAACAACAGCAACAACCAAACAAAGAAAAACAAACTAAAGAAAACCAAAATGCAACCAAGATAAGAAAAACACTTGGGTTGCCTCCCAAGAAGCATTTGTTTAATGTCACTAGCTTGACGTACCTAGTTATTCCTTAACTGGATGACACAACAATAGTTGCTCATGGGGTTCAGCAAAGAATAATATATCCCCAGGAAAATAAGGTTTCAAACGATGACCATTTACCTTGAAGGTGCTCTTTTTTTATGAGAGATTACAATTGCGCCATAAGGAAAAATTTGAGTGATGGTATAAGGGCCCAACCATCGAGATTTAAACTTTCTTGGAAACAGTTTTAACCTTGAACTAAATATTAGCACATGATTGCCAGGTTGAAACTGTTTGCTACCTTTGATGTGCTTATCATGGAATCATTTAACTCTTTCTTTATAACAAACTGAATTTTCATAAACTGATTACAGACCATTTTGACGCATAGTTCACAACCACCACCATTTGAGGTAGTGATACGGACTCTTGCGTGTGTATACCTCAAGTGCACGGGTGTCGAAGTAATAAAATACCCCGGTGAGTAGGGTAGTCGAATCCACAGGGAATGGAAGTACTAGTTGTAACTACTTCTTTGTTATCTAGTCGGAATCAAGGTTGTGATGAAATGAACTCAATCGCACACAATTATGCAAATCACAAGCAAGCAAAGGAAAGGTAAAATAAGGGAAGTCTCAATCAATAAAGATGAGGTACCTAGGCAATGCTCCTCCTAGGATCTGACATGAAGCACAAAATTTACTAAATATTTCTCAACCGAGTTATAAGACTCGAGGTAATCCAAGAACAATCGATCCCTGCATCCAAGCCACCGATACTAGTCCCCTACAAGGTCCCGATGGAGAAATCACTCAATCTTAACACCTCACACCCCATATGACCGCAATGAACTCTAGGGATCAATAATACATGCAAGCAATAATAAAACAAGATTAAAACTCAAACAGACTCGGATTTAATAGAAATCATAAAGTAAATCAGTACAAAGAATTGATCCTAGGGTTCACATGTCTAAATACCTACTAAGGTTTAGCCCTTCATGGGGCTCATTACAAAACAAAGACTAGCGCAATGAAAAGCATAGAGAAAAACCCCCCTCAAATTCGTGATAATGGCCTTGATGGGTCTCTCAACGTCTTGAAGGATCCTTCTCTGAAGCTAGGTTGCCAAAGGCTCCCTCGATGTTATGACGGAGGAAAGATCTATCAAAGTTGGTGAAAAAAGATCCCCAATCTTGCTAAAGACCTCCTTTTGAAACCCTAGCCGCTTTGTCCTTCAAAAGTACGCAAAAAAGTCCTCAAAGAATTGGGCAAAAGGGCTACTTATAATCATAAACCATGTCTGCCATGTGCCTCTATGCGACCGTGTGAGATTTCACGTGACCGCATGGGCTGCAGGAATTTCCACACGACCATGTGGACTTTTCACGCGGTCACATGAACAGTAATTCTGCTACATTGATTGATATAGTGCACTTCATAAACGCGGTCCAAACTCTCTTCTCTTGACGCCACATGGTCGGGCACACGCCCATATGGTAGGTTATAAGACTTTTCTCTCCTCAAATCATCATTTAGAAGCTCTTGCAATCTTCACACAAGTAAGGACATAAGAGTGTGATTGCCTTTGTGCCCTTCCAACTAAAAATTGGCTTGATTTATCTTGGAATTTGGCACACACCCTCATATTCATGAGCTCCTCTTGTGTCTTGATCCTTATGTTGCTCAAAAACTCCCAAAATGTGTCTTCATAACCTATCTTTGCTTCTTTTTCTTCCTTCAAGGCATTCACAACCTAATTACATAAAGGAACACCAAATACACTTTATGAGACATAAACTATGGTAAAAATGATGCTCATTGTATGTAAAACACATAAACAAATATGTCTACTCAAGCACTTATAAGGTGGGGAAAGGTCCAATGAAATCAATTCCCAAACATCAAACACTTCACATTGTTGAATAGGAGTCTACTTCATCTCATCGTGTTTAGTTAGATTTCAACTCCGCTGACAAATGTCGCAAGCCTCAATAAATTTTTAGGCGTCATGGAAAATTAATGGCCATTAAAACCCTGCTTCCAAAAATTTTTCAACTGTTCAGTTCGCACTGAAATGTCCTCCAACAAATCTTGAATGACAATAATGTAAGATCTTCCACCCTTTAGCATGCGAAACATACCGTCTCACCATCAAGTCAACATAGATCTTGTAAAGAAACAGATCTTCCCAAATAAAATGCTTCACATCTGAGAAAATTTTTTTACGCTGCTGATATGGTAACTATACAGGAATAATGCCTCCCACCAAATAATTTGCAATATTTGTGAACCAAGGGTTATCTGAATCTTAACCTTTTTGTTCTTGTGCTAAATAAAGATGCCCTTTTGGGAATGCATCATTAACTTCTTTTTTTGGCCTAAATTCATCCCTGGAGTGATTAAGATGAGATAAATGGTCGGCCACCACACTTTCTGATCCCTTTTTCTCCCTGATTTCCAAATCAAACTCCTGAAGAAACAAAATCCATATAATCAACCATGACTTAACATCTGATTTGGTCATGAGGTATCATAACACGACATGATCAGTATACACCACTACCTTTGGTAACACTAAATACAAACAAAACTTATCAAAAGCATACACAATAGCTAGCAGTTCCTTTTCTGTAGTGGTATAATTTTCTTGGGCCGGCATCAACATCTTGCTTGCATAGTAAATGGAATGAAAATGCTTCTCATGCCGCTATCCCAAAACAACCCCCACTACTCAATCACTTGCAACACACATAAGCTCAAACGGAAGGTTCTAGTCGAGTGCCCTCATAATCAGGGCTCCAATTAACCTTTCCTTCAACACATGAAAGGACTTAAGGCATTCATCATTGAAGTTGAAAGGTACATCCTTTTCTAGAAACTTAGTCATTGGTCCTGAGATCTTCAAAAAATCTTTGATGATGCGCCGGTAAAACCCCACATGCCCCAAGAAACTTTGAATATCCTTGATCGTTACAGGAGGTGGAAGTTTTTCTATAGTTTATATTTTTGCCCTGTCCACCTCAATCCCTGCTCATGAAAATTTGTACCCAAAAACTATTCCTTCCTTCACCATGAAATGGCATTTCTCCTAACTGAGCACCAAATTGGTTTCTTCACAGCAAGCAAGCATCTTTTCTAGATCAGAGTGACAACACTCGAATGAGTCCCCAAATACTGAAAAATCATCCATAAAGACCTCCATAATGTCTTCTATAAATTCATCAAATATAGATATCATACAGCGTTGAAATGTAGCGGGTACGTTGCATAATGCGAAAGGCATTCTCCTATAAGAAAATGTGACGTATGGGCAAGTAAATGTCATCTTCTCTTGATCTTCAGGTGCAATAGGGATTTGCAGATACCCCGACATTCCATCCAAGAAATAGTAATACATGTGCCCAGAAAGTCATTTCAGCATCTGATCGATGAATGGTAGTGGAAGTGGTTTTTTTTTCTCACATCATTCAATTTTCCGATATTCAATACAAACTCGGCATCCTGTCACTATACAAGTTGGAATTAGCTCATTATGCTCATTCTACAATACTGTCATCCCCCCTTTTTCCGATACCATTTGTACAAGACTAACTTATGAACTATCGGAAATTGGATAGATTATTCCTGCATCCAACAATTCTTTTACTTCTACTTGGCGTCAAACACTGTGTTACTCCACTACAAAGATTTCTCATGCATTACAGATATCATTGTCTCTAAACTACTGTTATTGTCATACTCTCCAATACAACCAACATAACCTTCCTGTGCAAACGGAGATAACAGATCGATGAGATTTGATTCTTCATGAAGAACATTTGATTGATACCTTAAAGCTTCCAGTAGCTCTTCCATATTCTAGCTCTCCTAAAACAAAGAAAGAATTAAAGGATTAGAAGCTAAACAAAACAAAAGAATCAAATGTGTATAAAAAAATAATGGCTAAATTACTAGAAAGTAAAATTTTCTCAAGAGTTGCCAGTCCCCAGCAACTGTGCCACAAACTTGATACGCCTCTTGCATATTTGCAAATGCGTAGGCCATACAAGCAGTAAAGTGTACCAAATAGGATCGGGTAGTTGAATCCACAGGAACTGGAATAACTCTCGATACTTGTTCATTTTCTGATATCTAGCCAACTCAAAGATTGGATTTGAAATAATTAAAACTACTAAAAAAGAGAATAAAGAAAGACAAAGAAGAGACAGGGTTTCGGGTTGAAGAGATAGTAATGAAAAGGACAATGCCCCTGATTAATCCCCTTGACGAATGTAATAACTAGGCAATGATTTAAGAGTTTCTTCTATGACCGTGGTGACCACCTATGGAAGGTTTGATAACGGACGTCCTCACTCAAGGCTTGAAGCGGACTCAACCCCTTCCCTAATGTGTACCCTAGCTAGACTAATAAAATCTATCCTCTAGACAACAGAAAGGGAATCTAGGGTTAATTAGCAATAAAAAATCAATGCTCACGCAGCTATCGACAATCTAAACATCAAGTTGACAATAAACACACAACAAGGAAATGAACACAAAGATGAATGAATAATATGAACAAAAGGGAGACCGCAAGGAAACTTAAGAATCAATATCACTAAAATCAGAACATTAAAAGTCAAGGTTCATAATCCGGGGCACCGAAAGACGATTAGCCCCTCATAGTCTTACAATCAATCATAGGAAAGCAATAAGAGAAATAGAGATTGTCCATTAAACTCCTTCTTGCTTCGCAATCACGTCGGAGAAGGCTTGACAATGGTTGTCGTCGATGATCCTCCTTTGTCATGCTTGTCTCCACTTCAGATCCAGCCCTAAATGTTGCCAATGGCTGCCCTAACCTACACCTCCAGAAAGATAGAAGAAGATCCCCTTAAAATCTAACTTAGGGCTTAAATAACTCTTTCCCGATGTAAGCACGCCCATGATGATGGGCGTGCTGATAACAATGCTTGGCTCCAGATGTTAGGAAGTGATCTTCAGCGCGATTCCAGCAAAACACACTGTCCCAATGCCCGTGCTTGCAACTGTACTTAGAGAGCACACTCGTGCAAAGAGTATTGTGGCCATGCTGATATTTCCAAAAGATTTCCAATAAAACGCATGGGGGTAAGAATGCCCGTGCTTACCGACCTTGGTCCTTCAGCATGATGGTGTTATGGCCAACAAAATCGTGCTTCTTAGTTCTATGTAGACTCTAGTGAATTGCATGGTTCTCAACATGCCTGTGCTTCCAAGCACGGGTGTGCTTCAGACCCTGCTTGTCCTAAAACCTATATTCCAATGCTGTTTTGCCTCAGAATTAGTATCTTTTCACTCCTTTTGGTCCAAACCCCAACTATCTACAACATTTATCAACAATACCTCAAGTAGCATCGGCTTATCATAAAAACATGTTGGGACAAGTAAAACACACAATAGTGTATATAAAATATCTATATAAAATACACTCATCATGGCCCAAGGTCGTGAGAAATCTCAAAAGGCAAAAAGGCGAGCATCAAGGACTGAATTTGGGCATCTGGGATACCATTAAAAGAGGTTACATCGTGATTGAGTGGGTCAATAAGAGGGGCACGGGGTGAGAGGAACCCACCACGAGCATGACCTCTCATAGCGTCACGTGCAATACGAACATCTGTTTTTTGAATGACATTTGCGCCGGGTTTCTTAGCAAGGATAAGGTACACAATCCCTGTAGCGTGATTAGCAATTTCCGGTATCTGAACAAAGCCAACTACCGGTCCTCGTGCCAGGGGAACATTAGAGGACTAATGAAGAGACTTTGTTAGCTCTGGTGATCTTCGAGCAAGTACAAGAATTGAAACCATACCCGACCATTTCGCATGTATAGTAGAAAGTAAGAAGTTATTAGTACAACACAACAAAAACACGATGGAGATCATCTCCAATCCAAAAGCCTCAATTTAGCGATTTGGAAAGGTCGATTTCAATACAAATGAGAGCAAACTTGGATCGTGTCAATGAAGTGGTGAGGTCATCCACCTTGAGAAGGCGACTAAGATGAGTAATGATGGATTCAAGGGACTTCCCATCCTAGAAGTCCATAGGAAGATTGTGAAGCTAAACCCAAATGGTAGCCATGTTAAGCTTCGCAAAGGCCGGCGTGAAGAACAGCTGCCTTGGCAACAATTGCAGGATGATCCCATTGATGGACCAAGGTCTGTCAAGGAGAAGCCGTTGCATCACAATATGAGAGACACAACAGATCAGAGAGTTAAACCTCGCTAATGTTCACCCATTTGGCCATCAGACTCATCTTCACCTAGTTATATAGGGGAGGCTTCTCGAAGAACTTTCCATAGAGAGAGTTCTTGAATCTCATGCAAGCACGAGTGATGGCTTCACATTTTATGCGGACAAACTCGGAAGTAGTGTCTTTGAGCTTGGCCAAAGCATGGCTATTTTGGAGTGGAGAGTTATCAGTATTACAAGCGGTGACTGAAGCAATTTGGGCCCATGACTGTGATGGAGAGCGGGGAGGAAGGGGGAGTCATGTTCCCCACTTGTCATGGCAAGGGGGGAGGAGGAAGTATCAGATAAACAAAGGCGACTAGGAGCGGAGTGCTCACCTAATAAAGATACTTTGGCATCTTGAAGAAGAAATTTATAACTTGAAAAGAAATAAATGATAAACTCATATATAATCTGTAGCACATTTGACAATTGTTGTCTCATATACTTTTTTTTTCTTTAATTAACAATATTAGTTTAAGGGATAGAGATTGAGGTTATTTAAGCAAGTGATTTGGGATAGAGATTGAGGTTATTTAAGCAAGTGATTTCGAGTTTAAATTCTTATGTGCGTATAAAAAAAAAACACCGTTAAAAGAGATCAACCCCTACATGGGAGTTCCACTACCTCAGCGGGATTAGTTTCAATAGGTAGAAAACAAAATTAAAAAAAAAAAATCTATAAAGTAACTTAAATGTAAGAACAACGCGACAGCTGCATCCAAAGACATGTAGGCAGTTGCTAAATTCGTCACATTTGTTGGGTAATCAAATGCGGAGTGCCATATAAAAAGGAGATTCTCCGATTTTCAAATTAATTAATTAATTAAAACTATGTGTCTGTACGTGTGTGTGTATTCTTTTTTGCCATCTTTAAGCAGAGACATGTTGAAGATAACTGGTTAATGCTCTGCCCAGACAAATGCTGATGATAAGTTGCCAGCTTGGTGTCTACAGGGTCTCTCCTCTTCATGGGCTCCATTCATCCCCCACACTTAAATAATGCTATATCATTTCTTTTCTCACAACATTTGTCCTTGTTTAGAATCTATTAATAAACTCAAATTTTCAATAATGCTCAGCCCTCCTTGCAAGCAAACTAACGACAGTCCACTACATTATGATATGATACACAACTTTTTTCTAAGAAAGTAGGCAAGAAAAGCTAATAAACAATGATGCACTAATCAAACAAAATAGTAATTTTGGCCATGAAGAAAACCAATTACATAAACATAATGCAAAAACAATAATATCAAACTCTTTGTACAAATTTACATATATTAGCTCGCCAACTATGTCATTTACCTCAGCACATATCAACAACATTCTTTCACCCTTTTCCAACTTCCCATCTATACATATGAACAGAGTAAATAACTAACATGGGAAAAAAAATACCAAGGATGAGTAAGAAAATATATAGAATGAAAATGAACGAGGAAAAGAATGAAAGAACAAGGAAGAAGCAGATTTGTAACACAAAACAGTGTTGAGATACGATACATTACATCCAGGTAAGGGGCGGCGCATTAGTCCTTGCTCGAGCCTCTGCCAATGAAACAGCCATGGCTAGCATCATTTGCTCATCAAAGTTCTCAGGAGGCAGGTGGTCCACGGCCATATCATCCGCTGCTGGAAGTGGTGATGCCACATTGAATCCACCAACTGCATTCCTGGCCATGGAATGGACTTCAGATTCCTGGTCCGTTTCCCAGTTACCATCTTCCCTGCAAGATAAGCTCCCGCTATCAAGTGGTGCTTCTGTCCACCTCTCTGGAGGATGGTCTGTCACTTGTACTCTATCTACTCTGCTGGCTGATTCAGAAGGTTCAGCTCTTAGATGCTGACGCTCTGCGAGTGCGGCAACTGCAAGAGCCAGCCCACCAGAAGGAGAAGCTTCTCTGCCTGGCACTGAGTGCAACAGTGAAGATACAGGCAAAGTATGATGTCTTTGGTTTTCAGGCTCCTGTTCAAGTCCATATGGTGAATCACATTAGCGCAAGTATAGAAAAGGATAATCTTCAGGCACAGGCAATTCTTATATATATTTGTGGTAGTCGCGAACTAAAGTGGTTTGGAGCTTCACAAAAGGAAATTATAAAAATTAAATATCCATGATGTGAAATCCGCCGTTTGTGTGATTGTTCTAAATTCAGAAAACAAACTGAAAATTTAAAAGTTTAAGCAAACGCGAAGCGGAGAAAGAAAACGTTGAAAATAGAAAGCTGACTCCCAAGCTAATAGCACCCATTACACATACTGGAGTTTGGATATCTGTTGGTGACAGGAAAAGTAAGATGGCAGACCAAATAAAACTTCAACTTCAAAAGCACAAGACCCGATCACATCTTCAAGCACAAAGAAACAAGAGCAAAAGATAAATTGTTCTCAAAGAATAACAAGTGTCGGATAACAAAATTATCTCTATGAACCATAGAATGAGGAAACTTAATCCAGTGGGGTCACTTTTAAAATATTCGTATATTTAACATTCTAGATCGTAAATGACTTCGAAATATCTCAGCTATGTTTGGCTTCTTTGTTGCTCACACAATGCTTCACTCAGAAGTTGCATATGAAATCAAATTATGATGCATTTATATGTCTCACTCCCTCCTCATTGTATTATCGATAGGAAATGAGAAAGGTGAGAACTATGACTTGTTACAACCCTAAGTTACACGTGCAAGCTAATAGACAAGCATGAGATAGGCCGTTGGTTGAATCACGTGGCTGGGTGGCCTTCAACCCCAAACCATAACTGAGTGGATGAGTAAATTGTTGAGTACCCAATTATCCTTAGAACATTATTAACACCCTAAGTTGAGCTCAATTCATTTTCATCTTTAAACCTTCTTCCAAAACTTAGCTATTTGTGATCTGCATCTCCTTTTCATAGAAAGAGTGCCAGGTTTTTTGCGTCATGTATGCATGGCTGAAAAGAAATAAACTGTGTATTCCACTAATACAGCAAGTTGATTTCAGTTTTGGGGCCTTCACTCAGCTCAATCCCAAATTTAATGTTTCTTGTTCCTTTCCCACTTTTTATTCTTTTTAAAATTCATGTTAATTAATTGATTATAAAAAGTAGATTTGCATATTTCCAACAAGATAAGAGCAATTACATGCTAATCACAATAAAGGCAATGAAATGCTTCTATCATTTATGCCTATGCCATACACAGCACTCTAACCAGTTAGCACAAATCCCATTGCTGAATTTATTATTTTCATATTACACGACAGAAAAGAAGTTGGTACTAATGTTGATGTAACTCATCAGAATAGTGTTATTCTCTTTCAAATGCAAAAGTGAAGCCCGGTTTAACACATAATTTTGCTTGAGCTTCCTCTAAAGAATTTATGAATATATTATATGGAATCACCTGAATAGAAAGCCAAATTGCTTCCATGACCATTAAATCTTCAAGACCCATCTCAAAGCCATCATCCCTGCACTCCACAGGAAACTTCAAATCAAGACCCTAAGAACTAATATTTATTCCCAGCAAAGCAACAATAAATAGAAATGCCCCAGTAAGACATCCAAAGAGAATAATAACAAAAGGAAATTGAGTCGCTAACTTCATAACGTGCCAGAAAAGAAATTGACTGAAGCTATGGAAAACATCATAACAGAATCTGGCAAGTATTCCTCATTGACAACTACCAGACAAGCAAAGGAAACAACAAATTTGTCACGTAGGACATACTACCACGAAAAATGCAAAAAGATTAAATATGTCAGAAAAAAAGAAAGAAGAATCATAAATCTATCCTTCTTTTGTTTGAACCGTTTAAATAGCAAGCTATGTGGATCACAAACAAGAATTATCTCCACAAAAATTAATCTGAATTTTCTGAACACTGTCGCCTTTACCTAAGGCCAAGCAAGAGTAAAGTCGCACATGGACCAGTAATGCTTTGTGCCACTAGGTGACCAAGCACTTTAAAATCAAATGCATTTCCAATTTATCACTCGCGATCGATGTAATAGTATCCACTGACCATCTGCAACGTTAAATGGCCACACAATATAATATGCTTTATGCCCATATGATTTTCTTGCAAATTACTAGCATTCAGGCAACCCGTAAATTGCTTTTATTGCAATGTTCATTTCCAATAAATGATAATCTTGTATGTTGATCTTCGTACAAGATGGGAAGCAAGTATAACATTTCAGCAAAGAAAGAAGAATTTGAAGGGATATCAAAACATGTCTTAGTGCGGCTCATACTTTAATTAAGGTGTTCCATTTCATGGATTTAGACAAGAAACTAAATACCGTATTCATGTATAAGCAAACAGACTGCATAAAGTACATGCAAACCAAATTACTATTTTAATTCGATTTACCCTAAAAGCTTAAGCTAATGGGTAGAGAGACCTGAGCTTATACATTATATCTATCTTCACTAGTTTAACCAATGTAGGGTTATTAGTTACTCTAACACGCCACTAAATAGTAAATATATGGTAGTCAATTTTAGCTAGCCACAAAGCAAACCAACTGATCAGCCAAGTTTTGAAACCATTTAAGATGCAAATTAAACACACATTTTCCGGCCCAGATTCAACCCAAAAGTTTAAGCCTATAGGATAAAAGACCAGGTCTTCTTTATTTATATCTATATTTAATAACTTTAACTGATTTGAGACTATTAATGACTTCTATAATATGAAGGACTGGAACCAAGCCAACTTCACCAATATCAAAAGAAAACTTATCAAGTTCCAATTTCCAACATAATAATGAGTTTAATAATTGTGCAAATAATAGTTATAGCATCAAGTAGCAAATATTATTATGCTTAATTGCTTTATCCATTAGTCTATTATTGATGTCAATTAGTTCATACAGTTATGAGATTACATAAAACATGGTTGATTAAAGGAGGGAATTAAAATATCTTATGCATCTGTGCAACACTGGTTATTGTTTAAACACACAATATTATTATAGCATGAACTTCAAAAGTTGTTTCAGAGTTCAAAATTGTGCTCCATAGTTGCAAGGAAAAAAGATGGTTGGTAATGTAAAGGAAGAATGAAAGATAAGGATACAACATGAGTTGTTTTAGAATGCAAATGGACTATTTGAAAGTGAAGCTAAAATGCCAGCAGATGCATGAATCTTCCAGCTAATTTGTGTGAATCATATGGAGATAAACCTCCCAAACTGTAAAACTTTGCCAGTTGAATATTAAGTTCAGCACGTAGTTACTTTAGGTGCAAGCATAATTGAAGTGAATTTGATTTGTAATTTGACTCATTTAGCACAGAAACTGCGCACACCAAACAATGGTGAATGACTTATTTTTAATGCATGCCTTGAAGTTAAACAGAAGGAAACAAGAGTAAATAATTATTTGGAGAATCTATGCAAGAATAATGAACAGTCAACTAACAAAGTTGGAGCCCATTCATTAAAAAGAGATTGGATTTGATGCAAACTCTGAATCAGTTTGGCTCATAGAGGATGTTTAGTGAAAGAAAAGTACTTAGGAAATTGAGGGAGCAAAGAGGAATAAAACAAGAAAGCCTGCAAATACAAAGATGGGTTAAGCACCCCAGATCTTGCTAGAACCATGTGAACATGTTACAAAATGCTGAATTCCAATGTCTCTCAAATGACCCAAAAAACCTCTTAAATAGAGGACAAACAGTAATGTGAAACAGATCTTCTTTTCTTATTCTAGACCCCCAAGAATACGAAATGACATAAGGAATTACCTCATTTCCATTCTAGACAAACAGGAATGATCTTCCTTATTTATACCAAACTTTTGCGATAGGCAGGAAGATAGAGATGAAGTATGGTGATTTGGATAGTCATTCTATTAATGTAAAGGATGTTAAGGTCCATATGGAGATCAATGATATTAATGATAATGATGACCACATGAGGTAGAGTTGGATCAATCATGGTTAAGTGATATTTGTGGAAAAGCAATAGATTACTTTAGAATTGTATTCATTATTATGCATTTACCAAGTTACTATTCATATATTTATTGCATGGGTGGCAATGTATAAGACACTTTATCCATAGTTGATCTTGTAGGATACTCCAATAATTGCAATGGGAGAACTAAGTGACTGATTCCTGACATCTTAAATTAATCACAACATAGAGCAAGGTTAATAACTCATTAATATGATCCTTATACTGTAACAGTGTCTTAAGATGACGATGGCATATTTTAAATGATGCCTGAAATATTACCACACTTATGGCTCATGTACATATTAGCTTGTTTCCCTAGAGAATATGCCTAGAAATGTGTTAGTGAAATAGTCTTCCTTGTGCATCTGTCGTTGAAATCTGGATTGCAGAATCCAGTTGGTAACTTTGGAAATATTTCCTAGGAAACTTGGTATAATGCCTAAAGATTGACTTTGACAAATGAGTATTTATGCATAATATTATGTGTAATATTTAGAACCACAATAAAGTTACCTAGAATTGTTTTTTAATCAATAGTTTCTAGAAACAGTTTTTTCCCTGCTGTAGAAAAAGACTTGTACACGGACATTGTAAAGAAATCCAATTAAGACTATTAAATTCAGTTTTTCATCAGTTTTCTCATTTTTCATTAGGTATTTACATGGTATCAAAGCTTTAATTTTGCTTCTTGGGAGTTTTTGTTGCTAACTTTTGACCATCTTCTGTCTTTCTTCTTCCTCTGTTTTTCCTATGTTTTTCAGCCTTGTTTTTCCACCTGAGTTAGCCAAATTTCCTCTATTGCTGCTATTTTGCCTGAGTCAAATTTTCTTCCTTTTCACTTGAGTCTCTTATTCTAAGCATGTCTGAATTAACATAAGTCAGCAATATCTCAGAGCCTTCAACTTTTACCAGTTCTATCACAATGAAAGAATTGCAAAACATTCAGTCCGCGTAAAAAATCAATGGAAAAAATTTTCTTAAGTGCTCACAAATGGTTCTTACATTCATGAAAGAGAGGAAAATTGAGCCATTTATTTGGTACTAGTCTGAAACCTGGGGATCCCAGATTCAATGCTTGGGATGAACAAAATTCAATGGTACTGCCTTGGTTGTGGAATTCGATGTAACCAGAAATAAGTAACACATATTTTTCAGTACTGCAAAGGAGATATGGAAATGCTGTTAAGCAGGGGCATTTGAAGGTTCATAATGGATCACTCCCAATGGATTCAAATGAAGTATAATGAGGATGTTACAATCTTAAAAGGCTTCTTGAAAAATTTTATGATTTGTTGGCAGGTTTGAATGTGAGGTCTGACGCCATGAGAGTCCAAATAGTTGGGAAGGAAGATCTGTCATCACTAAATGAAACAATAGTAATTCTTCTTTTAAAGGGAGGAGTAATGATTTGAGTCTCATTTAGTAGAAAGTTTGACTTCAGTATACAAAGCACCAACCGTCAAGAGTCATGCCTCTAACAAGCAGGTTGGTGAAAACAGTAGACAACTGGAATTGTCAAAGCCTGTGAACAAGGATTTTTTGTGGTGTACCAACTACAAGAAACCTCAACACACCAACAAAAAGTGCTGGAAGCTCTACAACAAGCCTCCAAATATGAATAGGGTAGTGGCAGACAGAAGCAGACAGCAAAAGAGCAAACCATATATAGCAGATTCACATCCTGGCAACAATCATCAGCCCCAACACGAGCTTCAACAAAGAAGAAATTGAGAAGCTGGGAAGATTGCTGAATACCTTGCAAGACCCATCTACTACAGGTGCTTGTTTTTTGGCGTTCACACAGAAAGGCTCATACTTATCTTCTAGAGTTCTTGTTTCCTTTGCTCTTATTAAAAATTGTTTCCCAAGATACCTAGGTTGTAGACCCAGGGAAACCAATCGAATGGCATATTCCTCTCGAAATCCATCACGTATACCCCATGTCCCAGCAATAAAAAGTAACCATAGTCGATGGCAACTGGGGTTGGTTGGGAGATGTTTCTGTTGATGGACACCATGTACTTAGGAATGTCCTCCGTGGTCCGAAATTGTATTCCAAACTTGTGTCAATTAGAAAACTTACCATTGATTCTAATTACAATGTAATTTTTTACCATTACCAATTTATCATTGTGTATTTCAGGAACAGAGGATGAAAAAATGATTGAATTTGCTAATAAAAGGGATGGTCTCTACTATCTTCAAGAATCTAATAGACAAACTAAAGCAAAGAACTTGCCATCTTTATCATTCCTTTCTAAATCAGTAAAAACCAATAAAGACAAAATTTGGCTTCAACATTACAGTCATGGTCATCTTTCTCCAGGTTCTCAAAATTATCTTACTAAAGGCGAAATCTGATATGGACTCAATTGTCCCATGTTTTACAAATGATTAAAACTCAGTTTGAGGCTGACATTAAAAGGTTTTGATCAGATAATACAATAGAATTTTTTTTTTCTTAATCATTCTCTATCAGCCTATTTTCAAAGTAAAGGAATTATATGAGTTCTCCTGTGTCAATACACCCCAACAAAATGGAGTGGCTGAACAAAAGAACGGTAATTTTGTGGCTACCATACACACTTTTCTGTTCCAAAAGAATGTCCCAAAACACTATTGGGGAGAAAATATTCTAACTACAGCTCATCTTATAGACTCCTCACCAGTCCTTGAGTTAAAAAGCCCAATTGAAGTCCTTACTAAATTTTTCCCAAATTTTGAGCCTTGCCATAATCTCGTTGGAAGGATATTCGGGTGTGTTGTCTTTGTTCATATTCATTCCCAAACAACAGGGAAAATTGATCCTCGAGCTCTCAAGTGTGTTTTCATTGGCTATTCTTCCACAGAATAGAGTCATAAATGTTACCACCCTCCATCAAAACAAGTATCTGTCAGCAGATGTCATTTTTGTTGAATAAGATCAATATTTTCATAATCCTAATCTTCAGAGGAAGGGACTTTTCAAAGATCAGGACAGAGCTATTTCATCTTAACTTTCCAGTCTCTAAGCCCAACCATCAATCACAGTCAAATTCAACAAGGGTTCCTGAATTCTAACCAAATTCCTACCCACAGCCATTGACAGATACTGAACCTTACCAGGAGAAGCATGCTCAAAGCTCTACTCGTCCATTGCAGGTTTATTCTAACAGAAGTGTGCCTAATCCCAGACATGAACAAGCTCAATCATCTAATTCAGTCACCAGTAATGACAAGGTAACTTCCTCATTTATCGCTGAGAATAGTTCTGAAATACATGAACCAGAAGTCTTAGATATTCCAATCGCCTTAAGAAAGGGCCCCAGAAGCTGTATAAAACACCTTACATATTCATTCAGATGATACAGGAACCTATCTCATAAACATAAAGTCTTCCTCTCTAGCCTAAACACCATTCTTATCCCAAAATCATTATCTGAAGCATTAGGAGGTAAGAAATGAGTAACTATGAAGGTTGAGATGGAAGCACTTGAAAAGAGAAAAAAAATCAGGGACTTAGTGAAGTTGTTAAAAGGGGAAAAACAATTGGGCGCAGGAGGATATGCACAATTGAGTATAATAAAGATGGCACTCCTGAATTGTATAAGGCAAGGTTGGTTGCCAAGGGATACACTCAGACCTACAATGTCAATTATTTAGAGGCATGTACTCCAGTGGCCAAAATAAATATTGTGAGGGTTTTATTGTCCATGGCTGTGAATTATGGCTGGAAATTGCATCAGTTTGATGTGAAGAATGCTTTCTTATACAGAGATTTAGATGAGGAAATCTATATGGAGATTCAACCTGGGCTCATCTCAGGAGCGAAAAGTAGTATGTAAGCTAAAGAAAGCTTTGTACGACTGGAGCAAGGCTTGGTTTGGAAGGTTCACCAGAGCTATGATAGGGATAGGGTAAAAATACAGCTAGAGTGACCGCATGTTGTTATAAAACATTCAATTTCAGAGGAAGTGACTATCTTCCTAGTCTATGTGGATAATATTATCATAAGACATAAAGAACTAGCTTGAGAACGAATTTGAGATTAGAAGACTAAAATACTTCTTTGGAATTGAAGTTGCTCATAATTATATCTCGGCAAATATATGTGCTGGACTTGTTGATTGAAATAGGCAAGCTCAGGTGCGAACAAGGTGAACCTCCAGAAGATGCAACCATGGATAGAGGCATGTGTCAGAGACTTGTGGGAAAAATGATTTAATCATCCCATACCAGGCAGGGCATCAAATATGAAGTTAGTGCTGTGACTCCGATTATGCACAATCCGAAGGAAGCACACCTTAGAGCTATGAATTGAACTCTATAACATTAAAAAAAAAACCACAAAAACAAATTCCATTCAAGAAATGAGTGGAACTGAGTCACAAAGCATATACAAATGCTGATTATGGAGGATCCATGATTGACAGAAGATTTACGTTTGGCTATTGCACATTTTTATGTGGTATTCTAGTTACTTGGGGCAGCAAGAAACAGAATGTCATTGCAAGATCTAGTGTAGAAGCCAAGTTTAGAACAATGGTACTTAGAAGTTGTCAACCATTATAGCTGAAAATAATCTTGGAGGATGTGACATTAAGTGGAAAGGTCTAATTAGGCTCTATTGTAACAATAAATCAGCCATCAATATTACACACAACCCAGTACAACATTACCGCATGAAACACATTGAGGTGAGACACATTTTATAAAGGAAAAGTTTGATAGCAACCTGATAATGTACACTGTTCATTCCTATAGATGGTCAGCTTGCAGATATAATCACCAAAGGATTGTCTAGTGCTGGATTTCTGGTGGTGATAAACAAGCTGGGAATGGACTATAGTCGCCCACCAACTTCAAAAGAAATGTCGGAAAATCCAGATAAGAGAAGCCGGCTGGTGATTTTGGGAAGTCTTTCTTAGGAAACTTGCTATAATTGCTAAAGATTGACTTTCACAAATTTGTATTTATGTATGATATTTAGAATTAAGAAAGTTACCTAGAATAATTGTTTAGTCAATAGTTTCTAGAAATAGTTTTTTCCCTGCTGTATAAAAAGCCTTTTAACCGGATATTGTAAAGCAATTCAATTTAGACTAGTGAATTTAGTTTATCTTCAATTTTCTCCTTTTTCTTCAGTTTTGCTCAGCCGCAGATGACAGGGATGTATATAGACATTTATATATATACGTATGTCATTATGTATGTGTGTACGTATGTATGCATGTATTATTCATATTAGGCATTTTGACTTTTAAACTAAATGGGCAAACTGTCCAAGTATCAGACAATCTATGCCTTCTAGTAAAGTGTTCACATTAGTGCTAAGTTGCTATAGGCTTGCTTAAAAAGTGCCTTACTGCTAGACAAGGAAGACCATCTTGTTCGAATCAATTCTTTGATGCTTAAATTAAGTGGTAGTAGATCAACAAGGTGTTTAGATCTACGGTAATCTATGATTACAATTATGAATTGATAGATAATTGATACTATTTAAGGACTTAACAATGTGTTCATATCTACAGGATCACTACTAACATGTTGATATAGCAAGTGATGATCATTGAAAAGCCAATATTGTGAAAAGTAATTGGGTATCATACTTTGTTGTTGATACATCCTATCCTTTTCATAATTAATCAGAAAAAGTTGCCAGTTGACTTTGGTCTAATTAACTAAGTTCATTACCAAATAGCCTTCCATATGCAGTCCTGAGACTATCTAGCAGATTTCACATGTTCTATGATCAACAGGAAATTGATCACGTATTTTCCATTGTTACTTGCACGGGTTGTCATCTGAGTAAACTAAAATCCTAAAGCCTTAAATCTGATTAATTGATTTAAAGATTGAAGAAAATATAATTTATAAAATTGAGACAAAATAACATGAGCTGCGATAATGATCAATATTTCTCTAACTAAGAAGTGACAGGAAAATAATTGATTGTCGACAAATTTGATTAGGGCACAAATTGCCATAATGATTATGACGACGCTGAGGTAGTTCAAGAGATAAGTTACCTGCTTAAGTTATAAATAAAAAGCCTTAGAATGGATCAGGACTAGATATCTTATTCTCAATTTCTATATAAAGTAACAAAGGGTTCTTTTTAATTTTGGATAGAAACCCTAATGGCCTGAAACAATAAAATAGGGTTAATTTTTTGAACAGTCACCCAACTTTGCTTTATTTTCACTTCAGTCACCCAACTTCAAAACGTATCAAAGTGGTCACTCAAGTTTTTAAAAGCATTCACCGGGCAGTCACCCGAGACTTTCCGGCACCCAGAATCCTATGTGGCCGCTGTAAATGCTGACTCAGCAACTTAAAGTCCACATCACCAGGCGTACTCGGTGTCCACATGGGTTTAAGTTGCTGACTAGGCTGCAAAATCGACACGTCAGCCCTTTCTTCTTCTTCTTCTTCTCTTCATCTTTTTTTTCTTTGGTGAGGGACTGAGTGGCTGGAATCTCGCCGGAAAGGGCATTGCTGGAGACGTTGAAGAACCGGAGGTTGGATTGGTTGAACGGCGGGATCGTTCCGGAGAGACGGTTGTTCTGGAGAAGCATCACGTATAAGCAAGGAATGGTAGTGAGAGACGGAGGGATGTCACCGGAGAAGAGGTTATCAGAGAGAACAATGACCTTGAGGCGGTGGAGCTCGGCAATCTTCGATGGGATGTGGCCAGAGAAGCGGTTGAAGTTGAGGTACAGAGATTTGAGGTTGGAGAGATGGGATAAATCAGGATTGGGTCGGAGAAGGAGTTGGATTTGAGGCTGAGAACGCGGAGCTCGGCTAGAGGGGTTAGGGCATCAATGGGGATAACTCCGGTGAGATTCAAGAACTTGAGGACAAGTTTGGTGACCCTGGCTTAGCTGGAACACTCTTTGACACCAGGCCATGGAGATGAAGGGGAGCAGAGATCGGCAATGGTGGCACGCCGCCATGGCAAGGAGTTGTGAGGATCGACGGCGAGCTTGAAGGCGAGTAAAGCATCAGCGTCGGTGGATTAGGTAAAATGAGGGAAGAGAAAGAGGGGGAGGAGGAGGAAGAGGAGCAATGGCGGTGAGAATGCCGCCATTGATGAGAGCTTGGAAGCTCTGAAGGTTTATCTCTATTGGTATTATAATAAAAAGAAAGCTATTTATTTATTTATTTATTTTATTATTTAATTATTTAATTTAAACTCGGGAAAAGAGTTTAAATTGCTGAGTCAGCTTTAAGTTGCTGAGTCAGCTTTTACGGCGGCCACGTAGGATTCTGGGTGCCGGAAAGTCTTGGGTGACTGCCCGGTGAATGCTTTTAAAAACTTGAGTGACCACTTTGATATGTTTTGAAGTTGGGTGACTGAAGTGAAAATAAGGTAAAGTTGGGTGACTGTTCAAAAAATTAACCCCAATAAAATATATGAAAAACCATAGATCTCATCTCCCTCTTATTTGGATAATATGAAAAGGAAAGTGGATACTTGGACAACTTAGGTTCATCAAACATTTCATCCAAAAAAAATCCACAAAATTATAGAGAAAGTGATCACCATAGATATTAGGATTTATATTTGAATCAAATAGAAATTTGAGGCTACACTATGACTCCAATAATTATTTGCATAAGATGCTTGAATAAATATGACGCATATATATGAGGTCCCACATGTATAGCACAAGAAGAATTAATTATACTATGTCCTAAGGCTTCCATGTAGTGTTGTATTTTTTTTAATCTTATACTTAAAGAGTTTAGAGATGGATGACATTGACAATGATGATGATTTTGCTTAATGAGTGTGTTAACGGCATGTGTGCTTCAATTGGAGGAAGTACAAGTGGCATTTATGATGCTTTAATTATACTAGGCTATAGACTTGTGCATATCTCAATTCCACTTATGCTAGCTTGAGGTTCCAAACTTTTGTAATAAATAAATAGTAACAACTAAATATCATAAGTTGGATTGCTGAAGTTTTACCATTCATTTTCTTATCAAATTCCTTATCATGATACCCTACAATATGTATCAGTACGAAAAGTTCTAATTTATTATATTCTACTGTTTTCAATTTAATGACCGTTTATAATAATTTGATTAAAGGTAAAATCTTACAAATTTTATGATCCAATTTTGCATGAGCTAGAGGTGACAAAATGAGTCTGCAGGTCGAGCCAATTTGGATGTATAAGATTATATATGTTTGATCCAAAGCAGACACATTTCATAGAATGGTTGATCTAATTTGACCCATATAACACATTATCATATTTATGATATTATAATTATGGTCAAGCTTACCTTAGCTAATCCACTAACCTATCCAACACACTTACAACAAATCATGCATAGCAATCTACACAATATATCTGTTTTAATCAGGCCATTTAAGTCTCATGCAGGTTGGCAAGTTGACCAATGACCAGCCTGAATTTTTTGTGTCATAAACAGGTTGAACAATTTTCAACCCAGCCCATTTACACCCAAATCAAACTCTGCTATGTCATGTCAGGTTCATGGAGGATTCATGGCTCATGTCCAATATTTACATCTAAAGTCATTCAATCATTTCAAAACGCGCATTTAACAACCTTGCTTGTATCAAGTGAAGGACTTGACATGTAAATTATAAGGATTAAAGAATGAAGTAATCATATAATCCTTTAGTTTTTATCCTGCTACCTGCAAGCCAAATTGTCAGTCACATAACAAAAAATATGTGCTATAGATTTGTCTCTAATCTCTTAATATGCCAAAAGCCACTGAAAGATGGTGACTTAAATTGGCTTGGTGATTAATACTGACATTTTATCTTATTTCTGATGTGAAGAAAAAGTCCTTCACTAAGGATATTTTCATTGGGAAAATTGCCTTAAATAAATAAATAAAGAGATGAAAAACAAAACTCAAAAAAGGGAAACTGAAAGTCTAACAAACAAAAAATGTCACAAAAGAAGGATGAGTATTCATTCATATGCCATTAAAGGTAACTTATTGTTCAGGTACACCTCTTGATCTTGAAATTGCCTAAATTAATGGTCCTTCAAACATAAAAATTCTACTCTTATATTTTTCAAGTTAGATTTTTATTGGTTGCCATCAGTAAAGCAATGCAAAAAAAGTGAAATTATAGCAATGTCATTAAGACTTATAACCCCACTCCCCCACCCCACCAGCACCATTATTGCAATCCCAATAATACTAGTACCACCTACAAACACAATAATTAGTAAATCCTATATTCACAACTATAGTTTTAGAATGAGGTTTCCAAAAGTCATCATCAACAAATTGCAATGGTAATCAAACTGCATCACATATCAGAGCAGTATAAGTGCATGCATGCATTTATGAACATCACAGGTATATGAGTAATTGAGAAATTTCAAAGAAACAGAATTGCATGCTTATGTTGTGAAATCTACAAACCTGTTATATCTTGGATGTGAGAATCTTCTGCTCGTTGGCGTAGTTGATGACCCTTGAGAGACAAGCTCATTGCCCTGAGTAGGGAATCGAGAAGATTGCACTGCAAAAAAGATAATGATGAATCAAGGTACAATGTCTAACTAAATGTAAATAATAAGAATCAGCCTGAACAATATAAGATCCAAAGTATAAATATAAGGTAAACCTGAGAGTGATCTGCATGATAAATCCAAGTTTTCAACTTCTTCGGTTGTAGCTATTCTATTTGAGGGCCTCATTAGACTTTCTCTTCTCAGCCTTCTCTCTTCTTCATCCTGAAGTTCTTGTTGCTGCATCCTTATCTGTGCCTCTATCACCTTCTGTTCTTCCTGCCCCATCAACAAAAAGCCAATTGAGCAGCCCAAAGCCAACCAAAGCATAACACCCCTGATCAATCTCCTGAACATCCCATAAAGATATGAACAAAGTTTGAGGAAAAAACCCACAATTTGGTCCATTCCCTTCTCCTCCTTCGTTCTCACTCCACGGTATTCCACAGCATAGTTTGAGGTTTTGCAAAATGGGCACCTTCCCATGTTAAGAAACAAATAAAAAACCTCATTTTTCTCATTCATCAGTCAAATTAAGCTTCCTTGAATCCAAACTAAAAAAACAACAAAAAGAAAATATCAGAAAGGATACTGTGTGGCACTAGTGGATTGGTGCGGCTTCATCTGCAGAAAACACTCTATATTCTCCCAAAAATAAAACCAATATTTAGACATGACAAACAGATCCAAAAACAAAAGCAATGGTTACAGAGGAAAAAAAATGACAATACCTGTGCAAATCCCTTTAACGCAACACCTCGATCGATTGAGACTCGGATAACACTAAACAACACAACACCCCCCCCAAAAAACACACACACACACCAAATCATCAAACCTCAAACAAATACCTAAAAAAAAGAGAAACACAATGAAATTCAAAGAAAACACAGACCAGGAAACAGATGGGACACTCTTCAAGATCGATGGCGCAGTCCTCCTCGCCGGGATAGCAAGGTGCGAGCTTGGAATCAAGAATGAGCCTTCTTAGCTTCTTGTAATCGATGTCTCGGTGCTCATAGAGGCCTTGTGGGCGAGTATAGCGGTCCTCCACGGCTTGCCTTCTCCGGGCGATCTTGTTCCCCATGGGACGAAACTCAAGAAGACGAAGATGGAGCGATTGCGAAGATGGAAGCCTGCCCGCCAGCGTAGGAAATGTATAGATTAATCTTTTTCTTTCGTTTTTTTTTTTTTTCTTTTTTCTTTGTTTTTAATAAAATGCGATACACTTCTTTGTTTTTATTTATTTATTTTTGGAGTTTTTTAATTGTTTTTATTTGGGTTTTTATTGGATTCGTTTCTTCTGGTCTCCCTGTCGGAGTCGATGAGGGGCCCGGCAGAAAAGAGGAAAAAACGGAGACTCTGATCATCATTTCTGCAAGCGGAGATATTTTTCTTTTATAGTGACTTTTTTTTTATTTTTTTCGGTTTATTTAATCAAGTGTTTAATAAGATATTTTTTTGAGATTCTTATCTATCTGATTTTTAGATCTAAAGACTTTCTTCTCATTTTTTTTCTTGATTTTTCTTTTAAAGGAGATGCACATTATCTAGAACAAAAATATAATGACATGAGTAAAAATAAAGTCAGAATACTATTAATTATTAAAACCAAATTCCAACAAGGTCCCTGGTCGGCTAATTGATTAAAATAATATATTTTTTAAAAATTTTTTTTAATACGTATTTCCGTAATTATTTAAAAACTATGTATTTTAGATTATTTTTATTATTTTTTTAAACTAACGGTCCCACTGTATTTTTTTAATATTTAGATTTTATTTTTTAATTAATCAGAGGCCCCATTAGTTTTTTCTATTAAGTTTTCTTTTTTTTTAAAAACTGCTGTCCGGTAGTTTTTTAAATTAAAAAAATTTTCCATTTCAAACCCTTATAATTTTTATTAATTTTTTTATAATTTATTTTTACTTTCACTAATTGTTAATAATTTAAATAAATAATTTTAATATTTTTTCATAATAAAGGGATTGTTGGGATAAATTATTGATGTCATGTGGCACCTATCCCATTTATAAAAGCCATTGGATAAAATTGATCTTAGCCATCCATTTATTAGGTGGAGGTCTATATAAACCTTCCAAGTTTCTTTTCTAAAACATACAAGTATTTCTATGAGGAAAAAAATTATTAATATAAAGAGAAGCTCTTCTTTAAAATTTTTGTCATTGTAGTTTTTTTTATTTTCTTCCAAAGTTATTTTATTTTTTTATATTAAATCTAGGAAATTCATATTCTTGTCATACTGAACGAAAGAGACAACCTTGGTTGAGAGGAACATAGACCAAAGGCCGCAAGGACTCTTGATGAAAGAACAAGCTTCCAGTACGGTTGCTAGTTACTCAATTTTGATAAATGAACTCAAGTATTGTTTTTTTATCTGTGTTGACCAGTTGACTTTCATATAAGCTTCCTCTGTTTTTTCCCTTTTATTAAAATATTATTTTTTTAATTATTTACCGAATTACATATTTCTGTAAGTATTTACGGAAATATGCATTCTATATTTATTAATGTTTTTTAACTTAAAGGTCCCACTACTTTTTTAATAATTAAATTTTATTTAAAAAATAGAGGAAAAAAATCACATTTTATTTTTATATACATATTTACTCTCACTAAACTCATATTTTTTTTCATTTTCTACAACAGTAGAAAAATTACTTGCTTTGGTTTACTATAATGGTTCAATCACTATAAATAAAGAGACCGCAATATTTTCATCGGATGATCATTCTTGTTTTTATATAGAAAATGATAGCTCTTTAGCCAATTTAAAGAGAACCATTAAAGAAAATATAGAAATTGCAGATGATCAAATAATTACACATATCAAATATTGTATGCCTATTTCGTCAAGTCAAGGTAAGATCTACTATCGTTCTTTCAAATTACATAATGATCAAGATGTTCAGATGATGTTCAGTTGTCGTCAAGGATTTCATGATGTTCAAGTTATAGAACTGTATGTGGAGCTTGGTGTTATGACTTCCACTGGTGGTTTTTCTTAACACCAAATTATTAATAGAAATGACAACATTCAACCAGAAATACTTTCAACAGAATGGAGGGCATGAGATAATCTACAACACAATTTCAATTTCAATTTCACTGCTTCACAACAACCACCAAGCACATCAACACACCATAGAAACCGATAACATTATTAGTCATGAAAATGAATTTGGTGAATATGGGAGTTCAAGCGGAGATGACCAAGATGAGGATAACTATATAGACAATAGTGAAGCAAGCTTAGAAGATTGCAATGCGAAAGATGCTAACAAACAAAGACAAAGCGTAGAAATGACGATGCCGCCATATGAGGCTCCGGCACATATGAGGGTACTTGATTTAGAAGCAATGTCTGTACCAGAATTTCCTGAATACCCTTCACTATATGTTAACACATTAAGAGGGGTAATGGTAGATGGAGAATTGCATGTAGGTATGTAGTTTCAAAACAAAAATGATGCTGTAACAACAATTAAGAATTATTGCTTGCAGAAGTCCATGGAATATAAAGTAATTGAGTCGGATCCAACTCGGTATTTTGGAAGATGCAAGTCATATGGCGATGGATGCAGTTGGAGAGTTCGCGCATCCTATAGTAAGAGGAAGCAAATTTGGGATATTACAAAATACAACGGCCCACACACTTGTACAACAGCAATGGTCTCCCAAGATCATTCAAAGCTAGATTCAAACATGATTTTCCCACTATATACAAGCATTGGTCAAGGAGAAGCCATCTATCAATGTCTCTATTTTGATAGCGGAGATCAGGAACCGATATGGCTACACACCGACATATAAAAAGTTATGGAATTCAAAACAAAAAACAATTGAATCCGCATTCGGTAACTAGGAGGAGTCATACAATGAGTTACCAAAAATGGCTAGCAGCATTACAACAATTTGTCCCTGGGACAATAATCGATCTCCAAACTCAACCAGCATATGATGAAAATTACCTAGTATGTGATACTAATATTTTCCATAGGCTCTTTTGGAATTTCCTTTCATGTGTAGAGGCTTTCAAATATTGTAAGCCAGTAGTACAGATAGATGGTACACATCTTTATGGAAAATATAAAGGAACTTTGTTGATGGCAATAAAAATATTCTTCCTATTGCATTTGCCATTGTGGAAGGAGAGACATTAGATGCATGGTGTTTCTTTTTAGAGCATCTACGAGCAGACGTGACACCACAAGAAAGCATATGTTTTATTTCTGACAGCCACCAATCCATCAAGGGAGCATTTAGAACAATTGGCCGTTAGATGAATCCTCCTCACGCCTATCATGTTTATTGTATTAAACATATATCTATGAACTTCATGCATCGTTTCAAAAATAAAGAAATGCAACGAATAGTTGTTAACATTGGTAAGTTGTAAATCTAATTTTTATAATTTCAATCTCTCATTTTTATTATTCTTTTTTTTTTTTAATTTTTTTGGCTATTAATGTAGGTTACTCGAAAATATCTCATGATTTTAACTATTGGTATGGCGTATTTCAAGACTTTGACATAGAGGCAATGAGGTGGTTAAATAACATACCGCGGGAGAAGTGGGCTCAATCATTTGATATCGAAGGTCGAAGGTATGGTCATATGACCACTAACCTAGCTGAATGTGTTAACTCAGTGTTAAAAGGAATAAGGAACCTTCCTATAACAGCCTTAGTTAAGTCAACTTACTTTCGACTTGCTGAGTTATTTGTAAGGAAATGTGTACATGCGCAAACTCAAATAGCATAAGGTCAAATATTCTCAGAAGTGCTAATGAATACAATTCAGGAAAATCAATAAACAGCATGCAACATTTATGTTCGTCAATTTGATCATGAAGAAAATTCTTTTATGGTAGATGAAATGGCACCACCTCAATACGGTGGTATAGCTGGTAGTTACCGCATTGATTCGAGAAGACGATGGTGTGATTACGGTGAGTTTTAAACACTTCATTTTTTTTTGTCGCCATGTTCTTGCAGCGTGTGCATACATTCATCTACATTGGCATACATATGTAGATAATGTTTATAGGCTTGAGACAATTTTTAATGTATACCATAAGAGTTTCAGCCAATGTTAAATGAGAGATACTAGAACCCCTATAATGGTCCACGTTTATGTCCTGATCTTACGATGCGAATACCACCTTCAAGACATCCAAAATCCAGTAGAATTCATAATGAAATGGACATAAGGGAAGATGGTCAACTAAAGCGTTGTGGTTTATGTTGCAATGAAGGTCATAATCATCAAAATTGTTCGAATGCCGCTGGTACAAGTTGTATGCCATAATGTAACCTAAATATTGTATTTGTTGAATTATTTTATAATATATGTAATTGTTTTAGTTCATTCAAAATATCAAGTGAGTTTGGTTTAGTTGTGGGAGTAATTTTTACATGTGAAAATTTTTAAATATTTAATATTTTATTATTATGAAAAAAATATTAAAATTATTTATTTAAATTATTAACAGTCGGTTGCAATTAGTGAAAGTAGAAATAACATAGTAGAAGTGAGAAAAAATAAGTAATAAGTAATAAGAAAAATTAATGAAAACTACGAGGACCCGCAGTTTTTAAAAAATAAAAACTTAATATAAAAAAAATAATGGGCCCTCTGTTTAATTAAAAAAAATAAAATTTAAATATTATAAAAATATAGTGGGACAATTAGTTTAAAAAAAATAATAAAAATGTAAAATACAGAAATGCGCATTTTGGGAAATAATTTAAAAAAAGCATTATTTTAATCAATTAGTGTCCCTGGTCTTAGTCAACCATCTCGGAAAGATCCATTTCTTCAAGATATAATGATAATGCTAGAGACCGTATTAAAAAATTCTAATAATAATGATTTTTGATAAACAATTAAGCCAAAAATCAACGGGAAACATTAATAGTATATGAAGTATATTGTAAATCGATATTTTAAATGATGTTGTCTTCCACAGATTGTGAAATTTAGATACTTGTCATTAGAGATCTAATCTTTGTTCTTGCAATAGAAAAAAAAAAAGATGACATGGGATTATTTGAATTTTATTTTTCCAACTTTTCCACTCATCACCACCACAAATACATCAAAAAGCATATATGAATATGCCACATTTTAGGTGGTCCGAAGCCCAATAAAATGGCTTGGCAAGTTTGAAGAGCGGATACAAGGTCCTAAAGCATAGTTAATAAGAAAAAAAAAAATCCATCCCATAAATAGCCCAACATGTCATGTGCATATAACATAAATGTTAATTGTCTTTTAGATTATGTTAGTGTACAAAATAATTTAGCATTCTCACATTTTGGCTATCACAATCAAACTATAAATGCTTTCTCAACGATATGCATAGCAAGACTAATCATATATAACCATGTACATTGATAGGATGAAAAGGCTATGCATAATTAGGCACTACTATTCTGAAAGCATGACAAAAAAAAACATTAATATGGATTTAAGAAAAATGAATTTCATTATTTCTATCACTTAATAGAAACACAAGAATATATAATATCACAAATAGTGATGAATATCCATAATACGCATGTATTACACAAAATCCAAACAATCCTCACAAAAGATCTAAAAAACAGTAAACTCCCACTAAAACAAAAGAGATTAAACTCCTAGCAATCCCATGTGGTTCTTGAAACACACTTATAGGTAAGTTTTTTATTAGTCGGACTATGATAACTCCACTTCTGCAACCCATTACTCACTACAAGAAAATAGGCATTTCATGGCGAGCATTTCGCGACCGTTTTTATAAAACCACCTTAAATATTTCGTGACAATACTATTGACAATCCAACTTGTTCACGTAGCAACCATAGTGTATACCATGGATCATTATTAGCTATGAGAGCTTTCTTTAAAGTTCTTTGTGCTTCCCAATTGGAGAGAGAGAGAGAGTGAGAGAGAGAGAGAGAGGGGGGGGGGGGAGGGAAGGTAAACTAAGGCTGGAAAATCTTCAGAAGGTGAAGAGATGCTTGAAGAAAAAATGATGGAATGAGAAACGGGAAAGAAAGGAGATAAGAAAGAAGAAAGAAGAAAGAGAAGTCGAAGATTATGTTTTTTTCGGCGAGTTGGTGTATTTTGCTTGAATGTCTCCATATTTTGATTTAAATCATAAGAATTTGAAGGTGTTGCATGTGGCTAAGGGTTTCCTTTGAATTCTTTAAACTTCGTGTTTGATATTAGTTGTGCAATGCTAGCAAGAGGTCATCATCTTATTGATGTCCTTGGTTGGAGTTACCATAGCTCCAAAAGGAAATTTTGGAGGATGGCATGGATGGTTAAAGCATGGCATGTGTAAATATGTCCTTGTATTATTATTATTATTATTATTATTATTATTATTATTATTATTATTATTATTATTATTATTATTCAATTTCAATTTTAATTTCAATTTTTCAATTTTAATTTTTATTTTCTTCTTCTCATCATCACATAAGTGTGGTGTATATTATAGGCATGTTGTGCCTTTCTCTTTGTTTTCATGGATATGGATTATAGTGGAGGAATGAGAAGATTGGGTGGTGTTTTATTTATTTCTTTGAGAGTGACTGCTAATTGTAAGAGAGGATATCATGCAAAACAATGCATAATTGGTAGTTAAATGAGTAAATGGACCATAATTATACATTATCATGCATGGAATTGCCAGGGAGTGAATCTTCAAGTTATAGTAATTGATGAGCTAGTTGGAATTTTGTCCAAAATTTGGAGGTTATAGAGGCAGAATTTGTTGGGGGTTTAAACTAAAAAGTTGTAGTCAGTTGTTTAATCACCTACAAACTTTCATATTTATTGCCCATGTATCCCAGGAGATATGATCCTTTTTATTTGGTATGTCCTAGAGACACTAGCATGCAAACCTATAGCTTGTGAGACAAATTTAGGATTCACTAAGTGGAATTAGACATAGTTCTTAATATAGAAGATAGTCTTTATCACCTTAAGCTTCAACTTGTAAAATCTCAGGTCTATTAGATTTGTAGATTAAGACTTATGATTCATTTAATGGACTTGTGTAGGATGATGTCTTTGTGCAGAATCTTCAGTTTGAGTAGGATTTTTCTTACACTTGGTGATAGAATTTGGGGGAGTATTAAACAAGAAAATAACTCTCATGATCGTCCTAACTACCCACCTACAAAATTTGATTTCATTTGGGGATGTACCTTTGAATATATTCATGCTTGAATGAGTTATGTCTGAGCAGCAAATTTGAATAAATTTAGGCAAAGTTTGAATGGATGCCATAATTTGAGGACTAATTTGAATATTCTAAAATTTTAATGTGGGATGGCTCTTTGAGTCTAGTTTTCTTAGAAGAAGGAATTATGTAATTTAGCTAAATGCAGGGAAAGATATAGTGGGAATGGTACATAGAGGTCTTGAAATTCAAATATTACTTGAGCATGCACATATGCCTACTTAAAGAATGTAAACCTCTTTGTAGGCATTTTGAGAACCTAAAGGGAGAAGTGGCAAAGATGCTTAGTGATAAGTGCTTGAAAGTGCATATTTTTCACACTATTTACACTGCATTAAGCATGAGAATTGACATGTTTAGCACCAAACAAGTACATAATTTTATTCTTTTGTTCACAACAAACTTTTATTTAGTTTTTAGGACAGAGAAGTGAATACGGGGGCGTTTTGAAGCAAAATAAACTAGCTGTTGAATCAAAGCTTCACCACAGCTCACAACGCCCGTGATAACATCTCACCACGGCCGTTGTCCACTCTCAACACTGCCGTTTTTAAGCTGTGGCAATGTGGAATCACAGAGAGTAACATAGAAGCCACAATGGCCTAATCACAGCTGTTGTGAAACCATCACAACTGTGATCCACCCACACAGTGTCCAGAGAAGCCATGCGAAGGCGTGGCTTAGAGCACAAGTAATAAATTACTCACCATGGGCATCACAACGCTCATGGTGGAGGCCGTGGTGGACTCGATAATATAAAAATTGACACACCCCTTGCGTGTGTGTACCGCAAGTGAACGGGTTGTCGAAGTAATAAAGTACCCTAGTGAGTGGGTAGTCGTATCCACAGGGAATAATGTTCAAAAACACGCGCTATCACTATTTAGCTATGAAGGAAATCGATGGTGAGAGAAATCAATATGTATAAATGTAAAAGAAAGTAAAAGAGTGCAAGACGAGTAATAAAAGTAAGAGAGGTAATCGATATGAAGATGGGGCACTCGAATAATGCTCGCTCTAGGACTATTATTTCAAGTGCAAGACTAGTATTTTACCCTCTAATTGATATCTAATGAGTCATGGAAATCTAAATACACACGGTCCCAAACGTAAGGTCAACCGTGACTAGATACAACAATATGCCCCGGCACTAGGATTCACTACAACCCTTCACTCTGTTGATCGCTCAACTAAGCCCTAGGGAAGTCCATCTCCTATAGCCTCACACTACGTGGAACTGCTTGGGGTTCTAGAGATTCCAAGTGATAGACCCTGTCCCTAAGTATAGCTCTAACCCTTTGGTCCAGGTGAAAGAACCCTAGTCTCAGTTAAGCCCCAGCACTAGGATTCACTACAACCCTTCACTCTGTTGCTCGTGCAACTAAGCCCCAGGGGAGTTCATCTTCTAGCACTTCACTCTACTTTGACCGCAAAACATTCTTGGAACGTGGAGGTAAGGAAAATCATGCCGAAGGGGAAAGGGGACGTTTCCCTACTTCTCGACTCACCCTCTCGACCCTCTCCAAACTTGCGTAGTCTAATCCTATAGAAGTTGTCACATCTTCAAAGGATAACCTAGATGACTCTTAACCCTAGTATCACGGCTAAGGGAAAATCAATGCAATTATCATACAAGATTGGAACTCAATTCAAATTATCAATTAAGAAAGCATAATAAAAGTCATAGAAACAATGTCATCCTATTGTTTACAAGTCCGAATACCCACTAGGGGTTTAGCTCTCCATGGAGCAATACAAAATCAATAAAGAGTTTGAGAACATATGCATAAAAACCATAAAGAAAACTGATAAGTGCTCGTATTATAGTAATGCGAAGTGTTATTATCTTGCAATGAGCATTAATTTAATCAGATTTTATCACTAAAAAGTGTGCATTTGTTTACTTTTGTGCATTGTAGGGTTGTGAAGATAAATTGAAGAAAAGGAATGAAGTTAGATCGTGTTCGCCGTTGTTGGGGAATTTTCGGACTAAGCAAGGAACAAGGCATGGGCATAGACTTGTGAGTGTGTGCCAACCTCCTTTGGAGGGGTACAAAGGCAGTCACATTCACAATAAGTCTAGCTCTTCTTAACAAGGAGAACTCCGCCAATAAGGAGACTTGAAGCAATCGGCACTATCTACCGTTGATTGTGTGCCCAATTCAATGGCCTCGATGAAGAATGGCGAATTCAGGAGCGTTTCGGCACAATTATTGTAGCAAGTTACTGCAACAAAAATGCTATAGCAAGTTACTGTTTACTGTCTGCCGAAAATAAGCAAATCAGCAACTTCACACGGGCGTGTGGAAATTCCACACGGCCGTGTGAGACTTTGCGGAGACCTGTGTTTTTGGTAAACAGTCGCCCGGGCCTGGTCACCGATTTCAGCCGATTTAAAGCCGCGACTCAACATTATAAAAGCCCGTTTTGGAGACTGTTTTTGGATCTTTTTGGTTTCTTCTGACCTAACTTCTAGGGAGGCACAGCTAGGGTTTGGAGAGGACTTCGTGGAGGTTTGGAGCGCGTCATCAGCGTCAACATCAACGTTCGGCAGCCGCACAAGACTACGACTACATCACACACAAGGGGGTTTTCATCGATGCTTTCAATTTGTTTTCAATTTTATATTTTGATGGATTTGTATAGTTTCATGAGGAGCTAAACCCCTTGTGGGTATTCGGACTTGTAAACCCTAGGATTATTATGTTTCTATGACATTGTTATTATGTTTTTCCATTATTGATGAATAAATTCGAGTTTCAATCTTAATTGCTTCTTGTTATTGTTTTCTCTTAGGCGTGACACTAGGGTTGAGAACAATCTAGGTTATCCTTTGGAGGTGTAACAACTCCTATAGGATTAGACTACTTAGGATTGAAGAGGGTTGAGAGGGTAAGTCGTGAGGTAGCGGAACATCCCCTTTCCCCTCTGATGTGATTCTCCCTACCTCCATGTTTCATGATTTATTCGAGGTCAAAATAGAGTGAAGCGCTAGGAGATAAACTCCCTTGGGGCTTAGTTGCGTGAGCAACAGAGTGAAGGGTTGAAGTGAATCTTAGTGCTGGAACTTAATTTAGACTAGGGTTCTTTCACCTGGACTAAATGTTAGAACTATACATAGGAATAATGTTAATCACTAGGAATCCTTAGAACTCAAAACAATTCCACGCAGTGTGAGGCTTAGGTAGATAGACTCCCTTAGGGCTTAGTTGACAGGTCAACGAGAGTCAAGGGTCATAGTGAAGACCTAATGCCAGGGCATAGTGTTGGGGTTAGTCACGGTTGACCTTAGGTTTGGGATCGTGTATTTAAGGATATCCTCGACTTAATTAGCATCAATAGGAGAGTTGATAAGTGCTCGTGTTATAGTAATACGAAGTATTATTATCTTACATTGAGCATTACTTTTCTCAGATTTTATCATTAATTTGTGTGCAATTGTGTGCAATTGTGTGCTTTTGTGCATTGTAGGGTTGTGGAGCCAATTTGGAGAAGAAAGAAGCAAGAATAGGTTATGTTCATCATTCTTGGGGAGTTCTCGGACCAAGAAAGGAACAAGGTATGAGTCTAGACTTGTGGGTGTGTGCCAACCTCCATTGGAGGGGCACAAGGGCAGTCACATTCACAAAAGTCTAACTCGTGTAGCATTGGAGAACTTTGCCAATGAAGAGAAATGAAGTAATTGACATAATCTAACGTTGATTGTGTGCCCAATTCAATGGCCTCGATGAAGAATGATTAATTCGGGAACATTTCTGTGAAGTACTGTAGCAAAACGTTGTAGCAAGTTACTATTTATGGTCTATCGAAAATCAGTAGAATAGAATTTCCACACGGCCGTGTGAAAATTTTGCATGCCCGTGTGGAAAATCCACAGGGGCGTGTGGAACTCCGATTTCAGCCTATAAATAGCCCGTTTTCAGATCTATTTGGGGACCCCCCTTCTATCTCTTGCCTATCTTTTGGGGGGTTTTCGGCTAGGGTTTGGAGAGGTTCTTGGAGGTCTTTGGAGGCGATTATACGGCATCGGATCGACATCTATTGGAAGAAAGCTATTGGGGGAGCTTTCGTCGGCATTGGTTCGGTGAGGTGTGCCCTAGGCTTGACAAGGGATTCGTTGGAGAAGACGTGCGGCTCCACAAGACCATTGATACGATCTACAAGGGGGTTTTCTTTATGGTTTTTATGCATATGTTCTTAAACTTATTATTGATTTTGTATTGCTCCATGGAGGGCTAAACCCTAGTGGGTATTCGGACTTGTAAACCCTAGGATGTTTGTGTTTCTATAATTTTTATTATGCTTTATTAATTTGATGTTTTCTTATTGAGTTCCAATCTTGATTGTTGATTGTATGAGATTTTCCCTTAGCCGTGACACTAGGGTTGAGAATCTATTAGTTTATCCTTTGAGTGTGTGACAACCTCTATAGGATTAGACTACACAAGGTTGGAGAGGGTTGAGAGGGTGAGTCAAGAGGCAGCGGAATGTCCCCTTTCCCCTCCGGTGTGAATTTCCTTACCTCCGTATCCCAAGAGTTAATCGCGATCAAAGTAGAGTGAAGTACTAGGAGATTAACTCCCTTGTGAAAGGTTGAGTGAATCCTAGGACTGGGGCTTAACATAGATTAGGGTTCTTCCACCTGGACCAAAGGGTTAGAACTATAATTAGGGATAGGGTCTTTCACTTGGAATCCCTAGAACTCCATGCAATTTCACATGGTGCTAGGCATTAGTATGAGGTACTCCCCTGGGGCTTAGGTGACAGGTCATCGAGAGTCAAGGGTTGTAGAGAAATCTAGAGCCAGGTATAGTGTGGGATTAGTCATGGTTGACCTTAGGTTTGGGACCGTGTGCTTAAGGATTTCCATGACTCATTAGACATCAATTAGAGGGTATAATACTAGTCTTGCACTAAAAGCATTAGTCCTAGGGGGAGCTTTGTCCAGGTACCCCATCTTTATATCGATTACCTCTCCTACCTTTATTGCCCTTCTCAGTCTCTTTTACTTTGTTATATATATATATACACATATTGATTTCTTTTACCATCTATTCCATTTATAGTTAAAATAGTGATAACGCTTGTTTCTGAACACTATTCCCTATGGATACGACTACCCACTCACCAGGATATTTTATTACTTCGACAACCTATGCACTTGCGGGGTACACACGCAAGGGGTGTGTTAAGAGTATAATAGCATTGTCTTGCACTAGAAGCATAAGTCCTAGGGGTAGCCTGTCCGGGTACCCAACTTTACTCATTGCTTGTCCTACTCTTTTTACTCTTACTTGCACTCATCTTTTACACTTCTATATTTATTCTTGTTTTTATTAATTGCTTTCACACTCACTCATTGATTTCTTTCCACACATCGCACTAGCTACATAGTAAATACTTGTATCTCAAATCTCTATTCCCTGTGGATAGGACTACCCACTCACCAGGGTATATTATTACTTCGACAACCTGTGCACTATCGATGGTCTTGTGCAGCCGCCTTGTTTTCTCCAACGAATCCCTTGTCAAGCCTAGGGCACATCTCGCCGAATCGATGCCGATGAAAGCTCCCCCAATAGCTATCTTCCAAATGACGTCGATGCCGACGCCATAAAATCGCCTCCAAAGACCTCCAAGAACCTTTCCAAACCCTAGCAGCGAGCCCCCCAAAAGATAGGCAAAAGATAGTCCAAGGGGGTCCCCAAATAAATTTGAAAATGGGGTATTTATAGGCTGAAATCGGGATTCCACATGGGCGTGTGGATTCTCTGTTTTCCTGATTTTCGGCGAGCTGTGAACAATAACTTGTTACATTGATTTGCTACAGTAAGTTTTACAATACTTGCACCAAAATGCTCCCGAATTCATTTCTTTATCGAGGTTGCCAAATTGGATACACAATCCTGTGGTAGATCACGTCGCATCTTCAATTGAACCACATTGATGAAGCTCTTGATAATGTTGTACAAGACGGAACATGTGAGTGTGACTGCCTTTGTGCCCCACCAATTCACATATTCCCTTGAACTCAGTTGGAAGTTGGCACACACTCACATGTCTTTGAACACAACTTGTGCCTTGTTCCTTGCCTGGTCCAAGAACTTCCTCAACAATCACGTTCATGACCTATTCTTGCTTCTTTTCTCCTCAATTCGTCTTCACAACCCTATATGCATAAAAGAACACAAATGCACACATATAAGCGATAAAATTTGAATAAAACGATACTCAATGTAAGAAAAGTATACTTCGTATAGCTTATACACGAGCACTTATAAAAAATCCAAGGGTTTTCTGTTCAAAAGGGGTTCTTTTACCGAATTGGGTACAGTGGCAGGAGTTTTGGAGATCTGAGTGGCTGGTGATGAGTTTCATCAAGTGTTCAGCAGATTTTGGTGAGTTTTCTAAGGGTGATTCCACATACACTAATAGTGGAGGGTGCGCAAAGGGATTTGATGTCGTCTTGATGATCTTGGAATTCTCTTAACCTTAACATTTGGAGATCTATTGGAGTGAGTTAGTTTAGAAGTTCTTAATTCTTTATTCTTTGTTATGTGGATTTATCTCTATTTATATCTCTATTCTTGATCCATAGGACCCCAATTTGAGGGGAATTACATGTCTAGGTATTTTGATTATTACTTGTGAACTTTGATTTATAATTTTAATAAATCTCTCTAGTACTTTGTGATTTATTACATGTTGATTGAATGCTTATTATGTTGATGTGGTGAGGAAGATATGCCCTTGTATTAGAACACACATGCCTTGTTAGATCTATGCATGAGGTAAGAAATTATGCATAGATAGGTTTCTGGATTAGGGTTTGATCACCCCTTAGGCTTAGGGTTTTATTTTTCCCTTTCAGAGGAATTCGTGAACTTAAGGCAAACATATGAGGCTAGGATGGAAAGAGATTCCATCTTATGTTCCTGGTGATATAGACATGGTTGCTAAGAGATTGGGACCGGTAAGCCTCTGAACTTCCCCAGTCCAATACTAGAACATAATTGTCATTACTCAATGCATATAATAAGCAATAGTTAAGAAAACTATCATAAATCACCCAACTCCTTCCAATTGTGCTTAACGACCCTCAACTGTATTGTTTTAATAAATTTGTAGAAGTAGACTTAAAAACACCATAAATATTTAGGCTATTGATTAAGTGAAAAGGAAGTAATAGGAGGCTCTCGCTATTCTCTGAGGAATACAACCCTCTTTCTTACCTACGAGGTATTATTTGATGACCCGTATACTTGAGGTATTCACAAACTTAACTTTGTTTATTTACACCCACACTCTAGAGTCTGTCACTTAGCCTTCATAAGCATATGTGACTATATGTGTGTGTGTGTGTTGGCATACATGCGTAAAGTGGTTTATGTATGTATGTGTGATATGTTAGGTGGGATATATGGTTATTCTTATAAGTAAGTGTTGAAAGGAAATTGCTTTGTATTGGGGTTGGTTGTGAGTATTGATATGGGATGTATTCATGAGTAGTTCAATAGTTTTATAATAGTTATATGCTAAAGTTGGCTTAATGTTACTATATATTTTATGTAGCAACAGAAAGATTCTATCCTTTTTTCTTTTATTTATTTTGTACATGATGCTTGGGGATGTGAAGCAAGGCAAGAGAGTGAGATATGAAAAGGGAGCAAGAAGGAGTGAGAAGAAGAAGAAATGGAGACTAGTTGGGAGCTTAGAGGGGTGGTACAACTTTCCACACAAAGGACGAAAGTGCTACCTAAGTGGAGAGTTGTTACAAGGTGAGGCTAGTAAAGAATCCTCAAACTATGTGGTAAGAGGTCACCATCTTGATGTTGGTATTAATGATAGCATTGTTCATATTATTGTTGTTATTGACCTTGGTGATTTATATGTTGTATCTCTGCATCTTAAGTCTCCTTGTTTAGAATATTAAATGTTCTAATAGGCTGTCATACTAGAACACTAAGAGGTTGTGTAAGGTGCATGAAGAACTTTAACTTTGAAGCTTAAGAATGCTGATGACTTTGTGAATAATGATATGTACTTTTGAGCTATCAAAGCATGTGTGCATATTGGTGTGTTTGACTTGGAAAGAAAGCTTATGTTTAAGTACATGCGAGAGCTATGTTTTGAAGAAGGAAAGTGTCTGCGTAATTTGAGAGATATTGCCCCTCTTATTTTCCTAGAAGTATGAGTGTGTGTGTGTGTGTATATATATATTAGTATTGGAAAATGGGTATATTACTCTTATTAAGTTTTGAAATCACCACTGTATCTTACAAATATTCTTGCTTTGTAGGTAAATATCGTGGTTTACATTGTAGGTTTGGTTTGGGGTGTCACTACAATGTTGTAGTAGTTTGTATATGAGTTATATTTCTGTACTATTGACACACCCCTTGCGTGTGTACCCCGCAAGTGCACGGGTTGTCGAAGTAATAAAATACCCTGGTGAGTGGGTAGTCGTATCCACAGGGAATAGTGTTCAGAAACAAGTGTTATCGCTATTTAGCTATGATGGGAATCGATGATGAGAAAAGTATATATGTATAGATGTAAAAGAAAATAAGAGTGCAAGAAGAATAATGAGGGTAGGAGAGGTAATCGATATAACGATGGGGTACCCGGACAAAGCTCCTCCTAGGACTAATGCTTCTAGTGCAAAACTTGTATTATGCTCTACAATTGATGCCTATTGAGTCGAGGATATCCTTAAACACACGGTCCCCAACCTAAGGTCAACCATGACTAACCCCAACATTATGTCTCGGCATTAGGATTCACTACGACCCTTGACTCTCGTTGACCTGTCAACTAAGCCCCAGGGGAGTCTATCTTCCTAAGCCTAACACTACGTGGGATTGCTTTAGGCTCTAGGGATTCCTAGTGATAAAACCTGTTCCTATATGTAGTTCTAACCCTTTGGTCCAGGTGGAAGAACCCTACTCTAGATTAAGCCCTAACACTCTATCTCGACCGCTAATTAACAAAGGAAACGGAGGTAGGGAGAAATCACACCGAAAGGGAAAGGGGATACATCGCTACCTCACAACTCTCCCTCTCAACCCTTTTTAATCTTAAGTAGTCTAACCCTATAGGAGTTGTCACACCTCCAAAGGATAACCTAGATTGTTCTCAACCTTAGTGTCACGGCTAAGGGAAAACAATAGCATAAGATAATTAAAATTGAAACTCGAATTTATTCATCAATAAAGAAAGCATAATAAAAGTCATAGAAACAATATCATCCTAGGGTTTACAAGTCCGAATACCCACTAGGGTTTAGCTCTCCATGGAGCAATACAAAATCAATAAAGAGATTAAGAACATATGCATAAAAACCATAAAGAAAACCCCCTTGTAGATCGTATCGATGGTCTTGTAAAGCCGCCTAGTCTTCTCCACGAATCCCTTGTCAAACCTAGGGCACACCTCGCCGAATCGATGCCGATGAAAGCTCCCCCAATAGCTTTCTTCCAAAGGATGTCGATGTCGATGTCGTATAATCGCCTCCAAAGACCTCCAAGAACCTCTCCAAACCCTAGCCGAAAGCCCCCCAAAAGATAGGCAAGAAATAGAAGGGGGGGGTCCCCAAATAGATCTGAAAACGGGCTATTTATAGGCTGAAATCGGGGTTCCACACGCCCCTGTGTTATTTCCACACGGCCCTGTGGAAAATCAGAATTTCCACACGGCCGTGTGGAAATTCTGTTTTGTTGATTTTCGGCAGACTATGAACATTAACTTGCTACAGTGTTTTTGATACAGTACACGGCTGTGTGGAATTTTCACACGCCCGTGTGAACTCTCTGAAATCCTAATTTTCGGCAGAAAGTGTACAATAGCTTGCTACAGTGTTTGCTACAGTACAAAAAGCTACAGTGCTGCTACATTACTCGCCGAAATGCTCCCGAATTCATCGTTCTTCATCGAGGCCGTTGAATTGGGTACACAATCAACATTAGATTATGTTGATTACTTCATTTCTCTTCATTGGCAAAGTTTTCCAATGCTACACGAGTTATAGACTTTTGTGAGTGTGACTACCCTTGTGCCCCTCCAATGGAGGTTGACACACACCCACAAGTCTAGACTCGTGCCTTGTTCCTTGCTTGGTCCAAGAACTCCTCAATAATGGCGAACATAACTTATTCTTGCTTCTTTTTCTCTATATCTTCTCCACAACCCTTCAATGTACAAAAGAACACAAATACACACTAATTAGTGATTAAATCTGAGAAAAGTAATGCTCAATGTAAGATAATAATACTTCGTATTACTATAACACAAGCACTTATCAACTATGTTAAAATATTGGATTCACATGAAACATTGTAGTATATAGTATTGTAGCACTCAAATCATTATTGAATTAGACTCTCTTTAGTGGAATTATCAGGCAATGTTTGCGGGAGCATCAAGAAATTTTGTTTTGTCCCATGTAAAGGTTAGAATTTTGTGATTATTTGGAGGTAAAGATTATTGTCTTAAAAGAGGAAATAAAAAAAATAGGAATAGAGGAAAGGAAAAAGGAAGGATGAAGAAGAGAGCTAAGGGTTAGAAGTGAGAGGTTAGGATCAATCGCCAAATTTGATTCTATTGACACTCAACACTATTGTGGCAGACTTGATGGTGCTCTTGAATTCATGGAGATGGTGCAGGTTCTACATGTTATTATTCCTCATTTGCCTACGCTTTTGAAGGTGTACATTGATGAGTGCATTTTATATAGATATTTTATATACCATATTGCATGATTCTCTTGTCCTTTTTGCACTCTTTTACTTTAAATCGATGTTACTTATTGTTACTTAGGGTATATTTGTTAAATGATGTAGATAATCATGTCTTGGAATGAAAGGAATGAATATAGATGAATTCTGGTGTGAAATGGAGTTGGAATGCACTTTTCAAGACAAGCACGGTTGGGAAGCATGCCCATGCTTACGACCATGAAGTTTTCAGGACTTAGAGAAATTCAGCCAAGCTTGGAAGTACGGTCAAAAAGCATGGGAGTGCTTATGCTCGTGCACTTGACTGGAACTTGAGCAAATTAAAAGCATGATTTCATTACCCCTAGCACCATCGTGCTCTTGAAGCACGGGCAAGAAGCATGGATGTGCACTTTATTGGGATTTTCATAAAGAAAGGAGCACAATTCTAAGGCTCCTAACACCAATGTGCTCTTGAAGTACGGACAACCAGCATGACCATGCTTACGCCTGTGTACTTTTTAGGTTGGGATATAATTATGCCAAGTACAAGTTTCAAGACACCCCGAGGAAAGCATGGTTAAGAGAACGGTCAAGATTGCATCAAGAATGGTGTTTTTAAGTCCTAAAGTTAGGATTTGAGGGGATCTTCTTCATCTTTTCTAGAGATAAAAGTTAGGACAAAGCTTGGCACCATTCAAGGCCGGATCTGAGTTGAGAGATCATCATGGGAACGGAGGAATGCTGGGAAGATAATCATAGATCGCTCTCTGATGAGGATTGTGAAGTAAGAAGGGAGTTTTATGGATAGCATTTCTTTTTCTTGTTGCTTTTCTTTAATGCATTGTACAACCATGAGGGGCTAATAGTCATTCGATGCTTGATTATGAACCTTGACTTGTGATGTATTGAGTTAATTGCATTGATTATTGAGTTTCCTTGTAGTCTCTCTTTTGTTTATCTTGGTTGTTCATCTTTGTGTTGATTGCCTTGATGTTTGTATATTGCAAAAATTGATGTGGGAATTGCTGCTAGCTGCGTGAGTATTGATTTGGCGTGCATGTTCCCCATAGTTACAATTACAATCAAGAAGTATGTTAACCTTAGTTGCTTATCCACTGTCTAGATGGTGATTGAATGACCCATTTTGCTAGGGACACATTAGGGAAGGGGTTGAGTCCGGTTTGAGCCTTGAGTGAGGTTGTACATTATCAAACCCTCCATAGGTGGTCACCACGATCCAAGGAGATATACATTTAATCATTGTTTAGACAGTACATTTATCGAGGGGAATAATCTAGGACACTGTCCTTTCCACTGCTGTCTCTTCAACCCAAACGCTGTGTCTCTTTTCTTTCTCTTTCCGTATTTCTTTAATCGCTTTAAATTAGACTTCAACCAATTTATTGAGTTAGCTAGATATTAGAAATTGAAAAAGTATCCAGAGCTATAGCAGTCCTTGTGGATTTGACTACCTGACCCGTTTGGGTACACTTTATTACTTATACAACCTATGCACTTGTGGTTATGCAAAGGGCGTATCAAGTTTTTGGCGTCGTTTCTAGGGACTGGCAACTTTTGAGAAAGTTTACATTTTTAGTAATTTGCTTATTTTCTTTACTTTTGTATATATTTCATTCTTTAATTTCTCTTTTAGGTTTAATTTTTGTTCTTGCTAAATTGTTTTACAGGTACTCTTGTATGACTTGAGGAAGTTCCTTATCTCCACTTGCAAACCCTAATCCAGAATTAGAAAGAACTTCACAGAAAAGATTAAGACAAGTGAATCTTAGAGAAATGGGGTCAGTGGAAATCAATATTAAGGTCAAACAGGATGAACAAATGGCCGAGAATGAATAGAGAAGTATCTCAAGCTATGTAAGGCCGAACTTGGACGAAATAGAGTCTAGTATTTCTTACCCTCTTGTAGTAGTGAACAACTTTGAGTTGAAGCTTAACTTTATACAGATGGTGCAACAATGTGCCAATTTGATGGGTTTCAAAATGAAGATCCATATGCTCATCTAGTGAGTTTCTTAGAGATTTGTGACACTTTCAAGGAAAGCAATGTGTTTAAGGATGCAGTTCGCCTATGACTCTTTCCATTCTCAGTGTGAGGAAGGGCCAAGCAATGACTAAGTTCCTTGCCATAGGGGTCGATAGCAACATGGGCATAGTTGGCCGAGAAATTCCTTCCCCAATATTTTCCACTTATGAAGATCACGAAGTTGAGAAGTGACATTTCCTACTTCAGGTAGATGGAATCAGAGACCTTGTATTATACATAGGAAAGATACAAGGAGTTGTTAAGGAAATGTCCACAACATGGGATCATGGAATGGATGTAGATTCAAATTTTTTACAATTGGTTGAATGTGGCGACAAAAAAAATAAAGGATATAGCAGTTGGAGGTTCTTTGTGTAGCAAATAGCTTAATGCCGCCCAAGCTTTGATTGAAGACATGGCTTCTAACGGTTATCAATAAAAATCTAAAAGGAACAAACCAGTTAAGGGATGTGGCATCTATGAAATTAATGCCTTAACCAAATTGGCGGCTCAGGTGGAAGCCATATCAAGGAGATTAGACACAATACAAGTTCAACCTCAAGCCCCGGTCATGAGTTGTGAATCTTATGGCAGTTAAGAAGGGCCTAGCTATCCTTCTTTTGATGTGAATGCTATCACAGAATAGGTTGATTACGTAGATCAAAACAACAAGTTTCAGAACAATCCTTATAGTGGTAACTACAATCCGAGATGTAGAAACCACCCTAATTTCTCATGGAGCCAAAAGGGAAAGGACCACAAGGATAGTTTATACCATCACAACCTCAACCTTTATCTCCTAAGCAACCACTTTTAGAAGGAAAATGGTCGAGTTTTGAAACCTTGTTAGCAAGGTACATTCAAGCGAATGATGTCTGTCTTACAAGGCATGAAGAATTGTTAAGAAATCAACAAGCGTCTCTACAAAATTTGGAACATTAAGTGGTGCAAATTGCTAAGACACTTGTTGAATGTCCACAAGGGTCACTTCCAAGCAACACAGAAATTAACCCACAAGAATCCCTAAAGGCAGTCATATTGAGAAGTGGTAAGGATTTAGCACCTTCTGCAGTTTAAGAGACTGAAAAGGAGCCTACTATACATAAAGAGATAGAAATTGAAGATAAACCTTTTGATCTAGATGTTGAGGAAACTAAAAAAGGGAAAAGAAAGGAAAAGCTTAGTGTACCTAAGTACCAACCTAAGCTGCCCTATCCTACTAAGGTAAAGAAAGACCAACAAGAGGAATAGTTTAAAAAATTTCTTCAGATGTTCAAGAAACTTGTCTTGCTTGTTCAAAGTCTTCTTGTTCCTTAGCAAGTGTGTCCAAAAGCCCTCCTATTTGATGCTGATAAACGCGTAACTGTATGTATTACTTATGTATGTTTGCTTATTTATCGAGTATTTTTATATGTGTGGATGCCTGTTTTCGGTCTAAATTGGTTTATTTCGTGTTACAGGCACAGAAGTTACCATGGGGAGCACGTCAAAGAGATTTTTAGAAGAAATTGGCAGGAAAAGACCATTTTCGAGCCCAGGTACTGTAGCAGCATTTGTAGCAGCACTGTAGCACGAGAACTTTGGCGAAATGGCTAAGTCTAAAGATTCATACGGGCGCATGATTGACTTCATACAGCCTTGTAGCAGCAGCACTTTAGCAGTTTTATTGTAGCAGAGTTACTACAGCAGGGGGTACTGTAGCACTCAACTGCAGCAACTTACACAAAATTCAGGGTGCTACAATGCCCGTATACGGACAGTATGCCAGGCCGAATGACTTGCTGGAAATGAGTTTTTAAAGGGGAGAAGTTCATTTTTCTTGAGGGAGGAAGCCCTAGGTCATGAGCACACTTGCCACCATCTTCAAATCGGAGCTAGGAGTTGCCGTTGGAGGCCATTTCCGAGGAGAGAATGACAAGGAGAGTGACATACGACGAGATCCACCTTCTTCCATAGTTGAGAGGAGAATCGACAAGGGAAGCCACCTCTTTGGTGGCGTCTTTGGAAGCGTCATTCGGCCTCTACCTTTTTTGGGGGTGTTCTTATCTTTGTATTTGGCTGTTTCCATGTATTATCTTGAGTATTTTGTATTCATGAGCAACTAAACCCCAAGGTCACCGGATGTAGGTGAACCTTGGGGGGTGAACTTGTGTAGGATGCTTGCTTGACTTGATTTATGCATTTTGGGACTTGTTTGTGATCCTTGTTTGGTGTATTTGAATGCTTGGTATGCATAAGAACTCTGTGTATCAATGTTTAGAAAATGCTAGGAAGCATGACCATTGCCCTAGTATTAGGCTCACCAAGCTTGGTAGGGATACATGTACTTATACGCCGTGACCATCGGGTATTTGTACCCGTCCAATTGTTAGGGTTGACCTAGATTGTGTCTTCTCCCTAACTTGAGAAACCTATCGTGCCCTTTGTAATCGTGTGAGGATTCGAGCGGAAAGAATTCCGTACTCGATACTTGTACCGGATTAGGGACCAATTTCCGTGACCATCGGGTTGGTCTAATTTAGGGTTTCTCAGTCCAAACTACCCATTTGCATGCTAGTTAAGGCAACTTCCGCACTTTAGTAGCCCCCTTGAGAATCCTCATCCGTGACCCTCTCTTTATATTGTTCTTACCCTCCGATTATTGCCTCCGCCTTAGGGCAATTCTCTTGCATGTTAATTGTCTTTTGACTTTTCATTGCACAACACTTGTATTGATCGGCCAAACAATCATACGAAGAAGAAGTAAGGGTAGATTCTCGGGCCCTTGGGAATACGACCCCCTTGCGCGTACGTAAGGGGTATTACTTGATGACTCCATGCACTTGCGGGTTGTATCACCAGATGCTCAAGGTTTTTGATGGAGATTTCTTGGCATCTTAATGTGGCCTTAATATGTTGGAAACATGCATTGGTTACTTTAATAAATCTAGGTAACACTCTTTCCAACCGAAGTACATCCTCTTTGAGCTTCTCATCCATATGAAATTCTTCTTGAGGTGCTTTGTACTGCTGTCCATCCATATTTCGTAAGAGGTTTGGGTAGCTCCGTTGATTTGGATGGCATTTGCAGCATGATTAAATGGCCGATAAAACCTCTCTAAACCTTTAAATAATTAAGGAAAAATGGTTGGGAGTGTGGGTGTGTGAGAAAGACGAAGGGTTGTATAAATGAAAATAATGAATAGTGGCCCTCTTCATCAAATTACCCCACATTTGGGTGTGAGAACTCCATGTGGGGGTGTGAGTATTATACGCGGGCAAGTGGAAATTCCACGCGCCCACGTAGGCTGCAGAATTTCTGCAAACAGTCACATAATCATGAAATCTCCAAATTAACACCAATTCCTCTACTATAATCATGAATTACAATCTAAACCATGCCACACACATAAAAAACAATTTAAGACACTAAAAATTTTCATGAAAAATTCAACACCAATGAAAATCGACAAGGCACACACTAATGGTAATTATTACTGTAGAAATTAAAATCTAAGCTCGAAAACAACTAAAAACTTGGGTTGCCTCCCAAGAAGCGCTTGTTTTATGTCACTAAGCTTGACGCACCTCTTCCTTACATTATGGAGGCTTGAAAAGAGTGTGTTCCTCCCAACTAGAAATTGCGTAACTTCTTCCTTTAAACCAAAAATCTAGTTGCCAGGGTGGGGTATTTGTTGGAGAGTCTAACCATCTTATCTTTGGCCTCCAAGGAAACAATTTGAGTTAGGAATTGTCCAAGCTTAGCACAGGTGGGTCATTGGATGGTTTAAGTCTCCTACCCACATCTTCTCCCAAATCTAAAATCTCTTTCTTGCATTCTATGAGTTGATCAATCACAAAGAGAGATGCTTGTTCCATTACCTTAGGATTTTCTTCTTCTTGTGTATTTTCAACTTCAAAGGAATATGGCATTAGCAAACCTCCTTGAAAAGTTCCTTGCTCACAAGCGCAATGTTCATTCAAGCAATCCCAATTCTCAAAATGATGCTCATCTCCATTCTTTTCAATTTCGACAGTGATATACTCGGTTTGCACTACTTTATCAATTTCTTCAGATGTTCAAGAAACTTGTCTTTCTTGTTCAGAGTCTTCTTGTTCCTTAGCAAGTGTGTCCAAAATCCCTCCTATTTGATGCTCATGGTTTTTGATGGAGATTTCTTAACATCTTAATGTGGTCTCAATATGTTGGAAACAAGCATTGGTTGCTTTAATAAATCTTTGTAACACTCTTTCCAACTGAAGTACATCCTCTTCGAGCTTCTCATCCATCTGAAATTCTTCTTGAGGTGCTTCCCACTATTTTCTATCCATATTCCGTAAGAGTTTTGGGTAGCTCCTTTGATTTAGATGACATTTGTTGTGATATGGGTTGCTTTTTTGTTGTGTAGTAACAATTCTATCAATTTTTCCAGTGAGAGCTTTAATCTGAAAATATAGATCTATAAGTGGATCAGTTATCAAGAAAAAGTAAGACAAGATAAAATAAAACAAATAAGAACTTTGGAAAAAGATAGAGTGAAATAGATAAAAACAAAAATGAAAACCAATGAGAATGATGGAAGAAAAAAAAGTGTGAAATAGACAAAACAATCTAGAGCAACAAAGTCCTAGCGTTCCTAGTATCTTGTTCCCCTGCAACGATACCAAAAACTTGACACACTTCTTGCGTGCGTGTAATGCAAGTGCACGGGTGTCGAAGTAATAAAGTACCCAACAGGTCCGGTAGTTAAATCCACAGGAAACAGGGTTACTAGTACTAACTGCTTCTCTGCTATCTAGCCTAATGATCAATGGGATGATGTGATGATCTAGTCTATGAAGAAATAAATACCAAAGATGAATATGCAAGGGTAAAATAGAGGGAGATCTCAATTAGTAAAAGTGGGGTATTCAGGCAATGCTCCTCCTAGGATTCAGGTATTAGGTACTAGGTGTGTAAAGTGTTTCTAGAATGAGTAGGTTAAGTCGTGGACATCCAAAGATAATTAGATCCTACCTCCAGATCACCTATACTAGTCTCCTAAGAGGTCTTGATGGAGAAATCTCTCAGTCTCAACACCTCAAACTACATATGACAGCATAGCACTCAAGGGATTCCAAAGAGTGTATCCGATTCCTAAGAATAGACTTAACTCTACCTCTAGGTGAAAGATCCCTAACCCCCTACGAGGTCCCAGTAGAGAATTCTCTCAATCTCAACACCTCATACCACATGTGGTTGCTTAGAGCTTAGGGAATACGGAGATAGAATACACCAATTTGAGGAGAAATGGGACACTCCACTATCTCATGACTCACCCTCTCAATCCTCTTCAATCTTGAGGTTCTAACCCTAATGAAGACCTCTCTCTCACCAAGTTGAACAAATCATGCAAACCAAACAACCATAAGATCAATAAGGCAAGCAAGCATTAGGCAAACAAGATTAAAACTCAAGTAAACTCGGATTAAATAGAAACACAAAGCAAATCCACAAAAGATTAGAATTCTAGGGTTCACAAGCCCAAATATCCTTTAGGGGTTAAGCTCTCCATGGAGCAATATACAAAACAAACCATCAATGAGTGAAAGTATATAAAAGCTATAAAATTAAACCCCCCTCCCCCCCAATATCTAAATTGATGGCCTTGATGGAGAGCTTCGACATCTTGATAGAATCCACTCCGAAGCTAAGGTTGCCAGCGGCTTCCTTGATGCTTTGACGGAGGAGGAATTGATAAAAGTTTGTGAAAAAATGTCTCTTAAGCTGCAAAGATCTCCTCTCCAAACCTTAGCCATCTTATATCTCAAGAGCCGCACAAAAGATATCCAAAGAATAAGGAAAAATGACTATTTATAATCTGAATTGAGGCTATCACATGTCTCCATGCGATTGTGTGAGCCTCCACACGCCTGTGTGGGCTGTAGAAATGCCCATGCAACTGTGTGGAATTTTCACGTGAGCTTGTGAACAGTGTTTTTGCAACAGTACTGTTACATCAATTTGCTACAGTACTTTGATACAACGCTCTTCATAAACATGGCTCACACACTCTTCTCTTGAGGACACATGGTCAGGCACATGACCACGTGGTAGGTTATGAGGCTTCTCATCATCAAATCATCATTAGGAAGGCTCTTGCATTCTTGACACAAGTAGGGACATGGGAGTGTGACTATCTTTGTGCCCTTCCAACTCATGATCTAGCTTGAATTCTCTTGGAAGTTGGCACACATCCCCATGTATATGAGCTCCTCTTGCATCTTGATCTTTATGTTGTACAAAAACACCCAAAAAATGCCTTTATAACCTATCTTTGCTTCTTTTTCTTCTCTCACGGCCTTCACAATCTATTTGCACAAAAGAACACCAAATACAATTTATGAGACATAAAACATGATAAAAATGATGCTTAAAGAATGTAAAACATATAAAGAGATATGTTTACTCAAGGACTTATCAGCTTGCATATATCCTTTAGTTTTAAGTGAGGCAAAAATTTTCTTAATTCAAACATTAACCCCTTATTCATTTGTTTATGCTACAGGAAATGATGGGGGCAAACAATTCTATGATCCTTCTTGAGCATTGCAAGGTACCTTAAGCTAGTGATGCTAAACAAGCACTTTTTGGGAGGTAACCCAAGTGTTGTCTTGGTCGTGCTTATTGTTTTTCCCCTCTTGGTTGTGTTTTGTTGTAGTTTGCTCATTTTTCTTTATTTGGGTTTTTGTTGTTGTTAGACTCGGTTTTCCATTCAGTTTAGGTAAACTTGGGCTCAAAGTTGTTCATGGTTCCGTTCCAAAGCTCTGTTTTTAAGTTAGTGGTTGTTCAGGAGTGAATTTGTTTTATTCTGTAACTTCCTTGATTTTCTAGGTTAAGCACGATCATGTTTAAGGCCATGCAGTTCTCAAGAGTTGTGGAATTCTAGAAAAAGGGGCAAGCATGGGCGTGTTTTTGCTCATGCTCCAGTCCGTGCTTTCAAGAGCACTCACAGGCTGCTCCTTATAGGGTCGTGCTCTTCACTTTGCCTTTTGTGAACATTTCTAGTAAAAAGCATGGCTTTTAGCATGATCACAAGCACAATCGTGCTCTTTTAGGGCTTTTTCTTTCTAAAGGGATAAGCATAGTCACATAGCACGATAGTGCTTCTTAAGCGTGCTTCCACACGACTCTTCCCCTTCCGTTCTTCTCTTTTTATTTCCGCCCGTGACGTGGTCCATTGTCTTCGTTCTTTCTCTCAAGCCTTTGTCTCTCATTTTTGGTGGGATTTTGATTTTCTTACCGGATTTTTGGAGCTATTCTCAGTTGGTTTCTCTCTCGTCCGATCTTTTTCTTGCTCGAGTAAAGGTATGATCTTATTTTTGATTTTGGTCCTTTTAAATTGTCATTTGGCTTGAAAATCTCTTGAATTCCTTATATCCATGTTTTATTTGCTTTGAAATGCTTGATTCATGATGATAGGACTAGAAACCATGCTTCCATGCTATTTTCTTGTTTGGGACAATGACTAAGCACCGGGGTGTTTCCTTTAAAGCACAGGCGTGTTTCCTTGGAAGCACGACCATGCTCTTCTGTGCCCTAGGATATTTCCAGAAAAGCACACCCATGCTTTGACCTCTCAAGCACGGGCATGCTCTTTTGCCAGCACAGGCGTGTTTATGTGCACTGTGAGTGATTTTCATGCTAAGCATATCCCACGCTCTCTTCTGGCCAACACATCTATGTTGTTTATACAACACGAGCGAGTTGAGTTCATTTTTCTTGTTCATTGACTATTATAATAATTTTTATGCAGGATTATGTCAAGGCAGAAGACTCATACATCTTGGCCACCCTCCAAGGGGGCCAAGGGATGAAAGTAGTTCTTAGGCCTCCCCGACAGGGGCCATCTTTGGTGTATCGGCACATCAAGTACAATACCTGGAATCAATAATAATAACACTGATGTATGTAACTAGAAAGGTTTACAAATGCACCAGTAAGCAACACTAACACTAATAATAATTATTGGTACACAAGTGTTTAAGGGTCGTCTAAGTACCAAAACTATGCAATAGAGAACTCTACATATTAGTGGATCCAAGACTCAAACAACATGTTCATGATCAAAATAACATACATCAGCTGAAAAAGAAATACAGAGGATAAGAGGGTAGCAAATGCTCAGCACGCAGCCGCACCACCTCATCTACTACATACAACAGCCTGGGAAGAAGAAAGAGGGGATGAGCAACCACAGTTACTTAGTGAGGGGATTAGCACAACTCCACTAGAAATATACCAAAATACAATAATCATAAGTCACCAAAATAATACTTTGCTAATAATATAACTAGTTTAGAACATAATTACACATAATAATGATCTTTAACACAATCTAACCAAAAAGATAAATCCAAGTTGGCTTTTTCATCTCAACTAGGGTTTAAATAAAAAGAAAACTATGAAATACCAAACACAAGTTCAACTCTAAAATAAGTTAAACATTAAACCAACTTTATAATACTACAAATAAATCAGAACAATGCAAAATAAATATAATTATAGCAACTATAAATTACAAAGTTTATCAATTCTCACATGTTGAAAGCCTCATAAGTTTAACAATAACAAAGATAGCATAAATACTAAAGGTGAAATAAGAAATTGGGGTTGCATAATCAATATACTAGTAATAACCTTTTTTAAAACATCAACGATTTAAAACTAAATACAATTCCGACATCATGCATTCTTTTTAATAACTCAACAAAACAGGGTTTTGAAAATAAATAAGTTGATGATTGATCACATAATAAATAGCCTCCAAAACACTCCGTCTCTAACCGGGGCATCGGTTAGGTCAGGAGCCACCAAGACACGCATTTCTTGGCATTGGTTGTTGGGAAGCTCATGTGGTTACTCTGAACAACCCAACAATACACCCTTTCAAGTTTTTTACGCACCTCCTGAAAGTGTGGTATACACAAAGGAATTTTTTAAGCCACCTCTAATAGGTGGGCCTGTGGAACTCTATTTCTTATTGCAATAAGTACTGGGGGTCCTCCCATGTCACCATCTAAACAAATATGTAACATGCAATCCATAGGCTCAAGGTATAAATCAACACAATTGTAGAGATCTCAATATGATTTCAAAACTTTTCACATAATCAACTTCAACTTCAAAAGGGAATAAGCTACTCAAAACATCTCAAATGAATACCTTTTCATCAAAATAAGCATCACTTGGAAAAATAATGATCATTGAGTAATCATTTCAATCATAACATCAACAATAACACAAAACATGTTGCATAATCTCATTTAATATCATAACAAGAGTGTTATAACATTCACTTTGGAATATATGATTCAATAATCAAGTTTTCAAAACATAAGTACAATATTTTTGCAAACTTTGTGAATAAAATTGATCATGATTCAAATATGGCTTTAAAATTCCATAAAAGACATTTCAAGAGCTTTTAACAATGTAAAGTGTCATTGAGGTGAAATGAAACCAAATATGGCAAAAGTATGATTGATAATATAATCTATAGCCCATAGAATCTATAAAGCTCACTTACAAATTATGAATCAAGTATCAACTCAAAAATCCTTTCTTTTAAAAAGTAATACTTTTCAAATAAGAGATATATATAAATAACTCATTCCAAGTAAGTTGAAATCTTGAATCCAAGTATAAAACTATAAAACCTTACTTAAGCATCAAAATACACACACATATATATAGGTATTATTCCACTACAATTATGGTTAATAGTACCACTCACAACTTTGACAATTTTACTTCCTTGAACGCTAGTCCTCGGCTAGCTCTTTTCTTTGAGCAAAACCTTAAACTCCTTGGCAAAACACAACAATACACCAACAAGAGTTATCACAATAGCCAAGCAAAGAAACCCTAGGTTTCTTTACCAAACAACCCTAATCGACTCTAGGGTTTGCTCAAACTAAGGCTTCAGGTTACTAATAAAGTTCTAAATTTTAAGCTTCACACTAACCCAAAGAAATCAAGAAAACAATGAGAACTCACTGGTGCTACAGTAACCCCTAACCTCAACAAAGAAGCATTTCCCTCAATCCTCAATAAAATCAAGGGAAAACAACCAATCAAGACTCTAAACTCAATATGCAACACAAACTAGGGTTTTACCCCCAAACAAACTCAAAGAAACACCACAAAATAGAGGGAAAGAAGAAGGAGAAGCATCATACCTCAAGGCTTCTCACAACTCCAAGAAGAACCTTCATAAGAGATAAGGGATGAGATCTTCAAGCTTCTAACTTGAATCAAGGGTAAGAAGAAAGGAGATTAAATAGAGGAAAAGGAGATCTAAAGATGAGAAGAGAAGGGGAGAAAGAAAGGGAAAAGTAATGACACAAAGAAGTACAAGAGATGGGTAAGGAATGGGCTTTTAAAGCCTTAGAACACTCTAGATCGGGACGCCATGCGAGCGCATGGCTACCCACATGACTCCTTGGATAGCCATGCGTGCGGCTATGGGCTCACATGGCAACCTGCATAGCCTCCTTTTTGCCTCCTTGCGGGCAACCTTGGTGCCAGCAAGACCCAGCCTTGGTTATTCCCTCACTTTTTAAACTTCCTAAAGGCCTTAACTAAGGTCCTAACACAAGAGGACACTCAAATAAATTTAAGCACACAAGATACTCTTAAGAGGACAAGTCGAAAACAAGACAAGGAAGTAGGAAAATGGTTGGAATACCACATTTGCTGGAGACGATTGAGCACATCCAACGGGTATGACCCCCGGCATTGGAAGGCCACCTGCCTTCGCTTTTTCCCTTGCGTACATCCACTATCTTCTTAGTCATTCTCTAACAGGGCGGGATGATAGCACCAGTGTAGTAAGTCGGAAGGACTTCGATTATCTACTCAGCATGGTCGATGGCTTTCACCTCCACCTAGGGTATGAGGTCACCCTTGCTCTTCATCATCAATGGGCTAATCCTAGGATTGGAGTCATCTTCGCTGGTTCCTACATTACCCGGTTCATCTGGGGGATGCGTCTTTGAGAGGGGACCATCGATATGAGGATTGAGGATGATAGTTCCCTGATTACCATCGACAGCCTTAGAGCTATGAGGATGGTGCAGGCTGTTAGGACTTTGCACACGACCCAATACCATGTCATAGCTGCAACTACTTCTGTTGCCTCCACTAGCATGCTAGCTTCTCCTCCATCCCCTCCAACTCTTTTCTTCCAGATAAGTGCTTGAGTAAACATAATATTTTATATGTTTTACATGCATTAAGCATCATTTTTATCATGGTTTATGCCTTATAAATTGTATTTGGTGTTTTTTTGTGCAAATAGGTTGTGAAGGCCTTGAGAGAAGAAAAGGAAGCAAAGATAGGTTATGAAGGCATTGTTTGGGAGTTCTTGTGCAACATAAGGATTAAGGCACAAGTGGAGCTCATACACATGGGAATTTATGCTAACTTCTAAGAGAATTCAAACTAGATTGTGAGTTGGAAGGGCACAAAGGCAGTCACATGATAAGTGCTTATGTATAAGTATTACTAAGTATACTTTTCTTACATTGAACATCACTTTTATCAGATTTTATGGCTCATTCATGTGTATTTGTGTTCTTTTGTGCATTTAGGATTATGGAGACAAGTTTGGAAGAAAGGAAGCAAAAATAGATCATTGACGCAATTATTGAGAAAACTCTTGGACCAAGCAAGCAACAAGGCACAAGTTATTAGACATTTGAGTGTGTGCCAACCTCCAAAGTGTTCAAGTGAAAATATAAATTGGAGGGCCACAAAGACAGTCACACTCATATGGTCTGACTTGTGTAACATTGAAGAGCTTCATCAATGTGCTTGAAAGCAAGACGCGAAGTTATCTACCCCATGGTTGTGTGCAAAACTTGGCGGCCTTGATAATGAAAATGAAGTCGGGAGCATTGCAGTGAAATTCTTGTAGCAAAATCACTATAGTGAAGCACTAACACGAGTTACTGTAGCAGTACTGTTCACAACACACAGGAAAACACAACCTGAAAATCCATACTGGCTATGTGGATTGATAAGTGCTTGTGTTATAGTATCGCGAAGCGCTATTATCTTACATTAAGCATACCTTTTATCAGGTTTTATCACTAAATGTGTACATTTGTGTTCTCTTGTGCATTGAAGGTATTGTGGAGCCTAATTGGAGAAGAAGAATGAAATTAGGTCGCGTTCACCAATGTTGGGATGTTCTCGGACCAAGCAAGGAACGAAGCACGTATTTGGACTTGTGGATGTGTGCCAACCTCCTTTGGAGGGGCACAAAGGCAGTCACATTCACAACAAGTCCAATCCGTGTTACTTAGGAAAATTTCACGAAAGAAGAAGACTTGAAGCAATCGGCGCGACCTACCGTTGCTTGTGTGCCCAAGTAATGGCCTCGATGAAGAACAATGAACCCGGGAGGTGTTTCGGCAAGTTACAATCCTGTTCAGCTGAAGATTAGAGTTCCAGAGAAGTCACACGGGCGTGTGGAAATTCCACACGACCGTGTGAACCAGTTTCCAGCCAGACAGAGAAGTCACACGGGCGTGTGGAAATTCCACACGGCCGTGTGTTTGTGCAATTTCAGCCATCCAGTGAAGACACACGGGCGTGTGGAAATTCCACACGGCCGTGTGAAATTAATTTTTCAGCCGAGACAGAAGCTTCACACGGGCGTGTGGAAATCCCACACGGCCGTGTGAAGCCCCCGATAAGTCTAATTTTAAAGCCGCGATTCAACATTATAAAAGGGGATTTTTGCAACCTTTTGAGGCATCTTTCGACCTATCTTTTCCCCAACTTTCTGGAGTGCGGCTAGGGTTTCGGAGAGGATTTCGTGGAGGTTCCAGCGCGTCGTCGGCATCGATTTCGAGGTTCGACGTTTGCACAAGACCACGGCCACACCAATTCGAGGGGGTTTTTCATTGATGTCTATGTTTTATGCTTTATTTCTCACATTGATGAACATGTATAACTCTATGAGGAGCTAAACCCCTCGTGGGGTATGCGGACTTGTAAACTTTAGGGTTTCTTATGTTTCTTTGACATTGATTATTATGCTTTCCATCGTTGATGAATAAAATTGAGTTTTTAATCTTGATTATCCTTTCATATTGTTTTCCCTTAAACGTGACATTAGGGTTGAGAGCAATCTAGGCTTTCCTTTGGAGGTGTGACAACTCCTATAGGATTAGACTACTCAAGATTAAAGAGGGTTGAGAGGGAGAGTTGTGAGGTAGCAATGTACCCCTTTCCCCTTCGATGTGATTTCTCCCTACCTCCGATTCCTTGATTTAATAGCTGTCGAAATAGAGTGAAGCAATAGGTAGATAAACTCCCCTAGGGCTTAGTTACGCAAGTAATAGAGTGGAGGGTTGTAGTGAATCCTATTTGCTGGGGCTCAATCTAGACTAGGGTTCTTCCACCTGGACCAAAGGGTTAGAATTACGTATAGGAACAGGTTTAATCACTAGGAATCCCTAGAGCATAATGCAACTCCACATAGTGTGAGGTTTAGGCAGATGGACTCCCCTGGGGCTTAGTCATTTAGGTGACAGAGTGAAGGGTGTTGTGAATCCTAACACCGGAGCATAGTGTTGGAGTTAGTCACGGTTGTCCTTAGGTTTGGGACCGTGAGTCTTAGGATATCCTCGACTCAATTGACATCAATAGGAGAGTATAATATCATAGTCTTGCACTTGAAACATAGACCCTAGAGGTAGCTTGTCCGGATACACCCCCTTTTATTCATTGTTAGTCCTTCTCGATTTTCCTACTTGCACTTCTTTCTTCCATCTCTCTATTTAGTTTATTGCTTTGCATTATTTTCACTCATCAATCTTATTATCGATCTCCGTATTTCGCATAGCTTAATTAGTGAAACCTTATATTCTATCTCCCTATTCCCTGTGGATTCGACTACCTTCTCACCAAGGTAAATTTATTACTTCGACAAACCCGTGCACTTGCGGGATACACCCAAGGGGTCGTGTCAAGTTTTTGGCGCCGTTGCCGGGGAATAGGCGTTTTAGATATTTGTTTTTCACTATTTTAGCTATTCACTTCGCATTCTATTTCATATTTTCTTTACCTATCATTGTTCTTATTTTTCTTTTCTTTGTTTTCGGCTCCAGGTTATGACCCGTGGGAACCCTTCAATACTTGTTGAAGGAGACCTAGACATTGGAAGAAGAACACATCGTAAAGGGAAAGAACCTGCATAAGAAGCATCAAATCAAGCCGATATTGAGACAGAAGGGTCAGAGACAATGGCAGAACAGAACGAGCAGCAGCGAACGTTGTCCGATTTTGCTAGACCCGCAGTTATGGGGACCCAATCAAGCATCGTGAGGCCCCCAATTACAGCAATGAATTTCGAATTGAAGCCGTCGTTCATTCAGATGTTGCAACAGTCCGCACAGTTTAATGGGTTGGCCGATGAAGACCCTAATAGTCACATAGAAAATTTCTTGGAAGTGTGTGACATGTTGAAGATAAATGGAGTGACGGACGATGCAATTCGATTGAGAGCCTTCCCATTTTCATTGAAGGGAAAAGCAAGGCATTGGTTGCACTCATTACCGAGAGCCTCCATTACTACGTGGGAGGAAATGGCCGAGGCATTCTTGGCTAGATACTTTCCACCGGGAAAATCTGCAAGACTCTGGAATGAGATATCATCCTTTGTTCAGATGGAATTGGAGTCTCTATTCGAGACATGGGATAGGTTCAAAGAGCTCCTTCGCAAATGTCCGCAACATGGATTTCCCGAGTGGATGATTATTCACACATTTTACAACGGGTTGAATCCGAGTACAAAGCAACTCTTAGATGCGGCGGCCGGAGGGACTCTTGGAAGCAAGACTCCCGGTGAAGCTAGGCACCTTGTAGAAGAGATGGCTATGAATAGCTATCAATGGAACTCAAGGGATAGAAAGAAGGTTGCCGGACTTCATGAAATTGATGCGGTTACATCCTTGGCGGCACAAGTCGAGTCATTGAGTAAGAAGTTAGACTCCCTAACTTCACCAAGAGTTGCGGCCATAACTACATGTAACGGTTGTGGAGGAGGACATGCTTCAAGTGATTGTCCTATTGCCATAGGAGGTACTAGTGCGGTGGAGCAAGCCGACTTTGTTGGAATCACGTATAGAGGACAAGGCCAAGGCAACCCGTATAGTGGTACATACAATCCGGGATGGAAGAACCATCCGAACTTCTCTTGGAGCAATCGAGGACAGTCACAACAGAACAAAAATAGTGCACCACCGGGATTTCAAAGTCAACAAGCTCCGAATTTAGAAAGCCGAGTGACCGGGTTGGAGGGAAAGATGACTGACCTAGACAGAGCCCTCACACGGTTCGTTTCCTCTTCGGATGCAAGGTTCCAATCGGTGGAAGCTACTCTTCGCAATCACACCGCCTCCCTACACAACTTGGAGAACCAAGTAGGGCAAATTGCGAAGACTTTGGCGGAGAGACCTCAAGGTAGTTTGCCTAGCAATACGGAGACCAACCCAAGAGAACAACTAAAGGCAATTACCTTGAGAAGTGGTAAGGAGGTTGAGGGGCATCTCCCTCTTGAGAAGACTAAAGACTCACCCGAAGTTGTGGGAGTAGAGGATGGAGCACCAAAGGAGAAAGAGGTGGCACCCCCACCTTACAAGCCGAGAATTCCCTATCCTTCACGATTGAAGAATGACCAAGACAATGAGCAATACAAGAAATTTCTGGGTGTCTTCAAGCAATTGCACATCAACATCCCATTCGCGGAAGCATTAGCCCAAATGCCCAAGTACGCGAAGTTCTTAAAAGACCTCTTGACCAATAAGAGGAAGTTAGAGGAAAGTGCATCCGTCATCCTCGATGCAAACTGTTCGGCAGTGCTACAGAAGAATATGCCAAGCAAGAGGAAGGACCCCGGAAGTTTTATCATACCGTGCAATATTGGTGATATGGGTGAGGAGATGGCACTAGCCGACTCGGGGGCAAGCATCAATGTCATGCCCTACACGTTCTTCCAAAAGCTAGGCTTGGGCGAGCCTAGACCTACCCGGATGACACTTCAGCTTGCGGATAGATCGGTGAGGCATCCGAGGGGTATTGTTAAAGATGTGTTGGTGAAAGTGGATAAGTACATTTTCCCGGTCGACTTTGTAGTGCTCGATGTAGACGAGGATGTCGAGGTGCCGCTGATCCTTGGGAGGCCGTTCTTGTGCACTTCCAAAGCTTTGATAGACATGGACGGTGGAGAGCTCACACTTAGGGTTGGAGACGACAAGCTCACTTACCGCCTCGCCGAAGCCATGCGACATTCTCTTGATTTTGATGATGCTCTATATTATCTTGATGTCACTGATGATTGCATTGATGAATATATGCAGGATATGTTTAACCCGGATCCATATGAAGGGTGGCCGGACCAAGACATAGAGACTGAAGAGGAAGAAGTGCTCGCGCTTGGTTCAGTTGAAACAGACATCAAGAAGGAGAAGGAATTTAGGAAGAAAATCCTTCGGAGATTGAAGAGGTCGAGACGTCGCCACAAAAAGAACCCTAACAAGAAAGGGGATGAGCATTCACGGAGTAAGGGTGTTTCACCCGTGTGTGGTAACAAACTCGATAACTCTCCCTCTACCTTGCAACGATTATGCAATGCTTGTTTTCAAATTGTAGGGAAGAGGGCAAACTCCATTCATGAACCTCCGTAAGGTAAGATAGGTACGTCAAGCTAAGTGACGTTAAACAAGCGCTTCTTGGGAGGCAACCCAAGCATTTTATAGTTTTCTAGTACTTAGTTTAGGTTCGGATTGAATAAAAGTCTTAGCAATGCTGTCCCAATTTTCATGTGCATATGCTGAGTTTTCATGTGGACTTTCGATTATTTACGTGTGCCTTAACGTTAATTGATAAAGTTTGAGTAGGTTGAGTGTGTTTTCTGTAGTTTCTGGTCGTATTTTTTATGTTGTACACAGGTTCTAAGTGTTCTAAAATCGTTTCTGAAATTTTTGCAGAGCCTGTAAATTTTTCTAAGTAAACCAGAGAAAACACACGGCCGTGTGGAATTTCCACACGGCCGTGTGTCACCATTCAGAACTCAACCAGAGAGGGCACAAGGGCGTGAACCTGCCCCTGTGAACACCCTCAGAAGGGGCACACGGCCGTGTGTTATTTCCACACGGCCATGTGGAACCCTGCAGAACTCCAATTCTTTTTCCCGAGAGTCCACAGGGGCGTGTGTGTGCCCCTGTGAGTGCTACTGTGTCAAGGCACACGGCCGTGTGGAAGTTTCACACGGCCGTGTGACAACTCTGCAGGAATTCCCCTTTATCCCGAGAGACCACAGGGGCGTGTGTATGCCCCTGTGAAGAGTTTGACAAGGCACACGGCCGTGTGGATTATTCACACGGCCGTGTGAAACACTTAGGTTTTTCTCGGGCGAGTCAGAGAGGCCACAAGGGCGTGTGGGTACCCCTGTGGTCGGCCTTGTGTTCTTGGCCAGGTTGGGCACACGGCCGTGTGAATATTTTCAGAGACCATCTGAACTTTCCCGTGAGCCCACAGGGACGTGTACCAGCCCCTGTGGATATCCCTGTGAAGGCACACGGCCGTGTGGAATTGTCACACGGCCGTGTGGGGTAGTTCAGAGAGTGACCAGAGTGCACACAAGGGCGTGTGTTGGCCCCTGTGAACCCTAATTTCACAGGCACACGGCCGTGTGGATGGTTCACACGGCCGTGTAAATTCCCAGAATTTCAAAAGCCGCGCGTTTCTCATTTAGTTTTCAGTTGTGCCTTTGAATGCTTTCACTCTAAACTCTCTTGGACTTTCTCCGTTGCTCTCCTGACTTTCTCTGAGGATTTTTGGGGATCGTATTCGAGTTTTCCGGCCGTATTACTTTGTTTTTCATCTTCACCGCCGGTGAGACCTTCAGTTCCTTTTTCTTCGTCAATTCTTGATTCAATTCGTTCTTTTATACAATTTTGCTTGGTTTGAATATTTACATTACATACGAGCATGCTTAGAATGAAATTAGAACGAATTTAGATGTAAATTGTGGATTTTTAGCCCCACGGCCGTGATGCTTTGCCCGTCAGAAACTCCACACGGGCGTGTGGAATTAACACACGGCCGTGTGGATTTCTGCAGATTGGTTATTTTGAACTGTTTTTGATTGTTTTCTTTTCCAATCTTACAGGAATGTCTTCTAGACCCAGGAAATCGACAGGGAAGCATCCCCGTGAGTCCACACCTCCTCCGGCAGAGACAGAGTTCAGTATAACCGAGCATCAGGTTCGGTTCAAGCGTTTATCAGGACTCCGTTTTGGACAGACGAGATATTTGGATTTGAGTATAGTGAGGAATATTCAGGGGGGAGACAGCGTCGCAGATGAGATTGGCGAGCTGCTCTCAGTCGGTAGCTGGGAGAGATTGATGGTTATCAGGGACTCGGTGATCCGATCGCTCACGCTGGAGGTACTATCTTCATTTGAGTTTGACCAAGGGTACGACAGTTTCACCGAGGATACGACTATTCAGTTCAGAGCCCTCGGTCGACATTTCACGCTGAGTATGACCCAGTTCTCGGTGCGGATGGGTCTATATGATGAGGCATACACTGAGACAGAGGAGTACTCATTGCTCCCCACAGACTACCCGGGTACCTTGACACCGCAGCAGGCGTATAGCAGACTTTGTGGTCAGGGTCAGTACGAGCCGGGTGTCTCCAAGGCTTCATGCCTTTCTCGACCTGCCTATAGATGTCTACACGCAGTTATGAGCAGATCTATTAGTGGCAGGGGAGACAGTACTGGTGTTTTGAGTCGCCAGGAGCTTCTCTACTTGTATTCGATGGTGGAGAGTGAGCCACTCCACCTGGGGCACATTGTGGCCGACTACATTCGCCATCAGGGCCAGTACCCCAGGGTAGGAGTTATCTTTGCAGGCCCCTACATCACCAGACTTATCATTGGCATGCGGCTCAGAGATGGAGTCAGGGGAGCAGAGAAGACGAGTGTACCAGTTCCCCTGGGCACAGATACCTTGAGGATGATGGGTATGATCCGCAGAGGAGGATCAGGGACGTATACCTGGACCATACCCCAGACGGAGCAGATTCAGGGTACACAGGCAGCTTTAGAGCCACCCCCGACGGATACACAGACCGAGGTACCCCCCACCGCACCGGAGCCACCTCCGGTGCGGATGTTTTCACCGTCTCGAGGCCAGGACAGACTGGAGCGCCTCGAGAGCGCAGTGGGGATCCTACAGACCGAGGTGGCCGAGGTTAGGGCCACACAGATTACACAGCACCAGGAGGTGATGGCGCAGTTCCAGAACTTGCGACAGATCTTCGAGCAGATTGTCGCCTCCTCCTCCTTCGTGGTCCGACCTCGGGTTTCTCCTCCACCACCTTCTCCCCCGACATCAGCCGATCCACCAGCAGATCCAGAGCCTCCAGCAGCACCAGAGGCCACCACTCAGGATACCGACGCTGAGGCGTCTTAGATTTTAGATTCTTTTCTTTTATTTGTCATTTCTGTATATCTTTACTTTATTTTGGACTTGTAGTACTCAGAAAGGATTCTCCTTCTGAGTATAGCTTTTATTTTGCTTTTTATTTTTGTCTCGAGTTGTATTCATTGCTTTACATTTTATATACTCGAGTTTTATTGAGCTTTACTGAACCCTCGTTTATGTGTGCGCAGATGGTCTTGGATGTAAGGATTTTGAGGAATAGTCATTCACACGGTCATGGGATCGTGTGTGCTCCATAAACCATTGAGACTCAACTCTCAATGACCTAGCTCCATCAAACGCAACACTTGGAGTTCAGGGGAGTAATGTTTCAATTGCCATTTCCACACTAATTGCTTTTATCTTTTTCACTTATTATTGTGCTTATATGCGTACATTGAGGACAATGTACATCTTAAGTGTGGGGGGGAGTTCACATTGCACACACCTTTACTTGTGCGTTCAATTGTTTATGCTAATGTAGCCTATGGCGGTTCACCTTAGTTGTAACGGTTGTATTCTCATAGTTTAGGAGAATTTTCAACATTGTATCCTATCGTGCTCTAGTTTTCACTTGAATTTTAGGGAATTTTTGCTCGAATCATCTTAGTACACAACTTACTCTTAGAATCTTTTGGAAACTCAATCTTGAAGTTTTTAAGGACAAGTTTATCATCGTTCTTAGTTTTACTTTGGAAAATGCATTTAATCTAAAAAAAAAAAAAAAAAAAAGAGGTATATGAGTTTGTAAATATTAGCTTTGTTTTGATTATGCATTTGGGGTGGAAAGAGCTACCTCCTATGATGTATGAAGCTACTCTCATAAGTCGGATACATGTTATGCCCTAATGAGAGAAAGAGCTATCTCATGGGAAGCGTGAAAGCTAATACCCCGGTAGAAAGAGCTACCTCCTCGAAAGAGTGAAAGCCACCTTTGGCGGCCGCCTAGGAAAGGGCTACATTCAAGGATGTGTGAAGCTACTACTTCTTCACTTATTTTTGATCTTTGTATATAAATAAGTCCTTTTTAATCAAAGTTTGAGGAGTACTCGTTGGTTCTCTTGAGTAAGATCGCACACACCAACACGTTTTCGAGTTTTCATCCTTTTTGATTCAAGTTTTTAGCTAGAGCATTGATAACCTTATGCAATGTTTTAATTTCCCCTTACTTGTAGAATGCTTCTTTTGCATACTTTTGGTAAACCTAAGGCCAAGCACTTTCAATTGTTCTTCCCAAGTACTTCCACGTTCTATTTTGCTTGAGGACAAGCAAAAGCTTAAGTGTGGGGGGGTTTTGATAAGTGCTTGTGTTATAGTATCGCGAAGCGCTATTATCTTACATTAAGCATACCTTTTATCAGGTTTTATCACTAAATGTGTACATTTGTGTTCTCTTGTGCATTGAAGGTATTGTGGAGCCTAATTGGAGAAGAAGAATGAAATTAGGTCGCGTTCGCCAATGTTGGGATGTTCTCGGACCAAACAAGGAACGAAGCACGTATTTGGACTTGTGGATGTGTGCCAACCTCCTTTGGAGGGGCACAAAGGCAGTCACATTCACAACAAGTCCAATCCGTGTTACTTAGGAAAATTTCGCGAAAGAAGAAGACTTGAAGCAATCGGCGCGACCTACCGTTGCTTGTGTGCCCAAGTAATGGCCTCGATGAAGAACAATGAACCTGGGAGGTGTTTCGGCAAGTTACAATCCTGTTCAGCTGAAGATTAGAGTTCTAGAGTAGTCACACGGGCGTGTGGAAATTCCACACGACCGTGTGAACCAGTTTCCAGCCAGACAGAGAAGTCACACGGGCGTGTGGAAATTCCACACGGCCGTGTGTTTGTGCAATTTCAGCCATCCAGTGAAGACACACGAGCGTGTGGAAATTCCACACGGCCGTGTGAAATTAATTTTTCAGCCGAGACAGAAGCTTCACACGGGCGTGTGAAAATCCCACACGGCCGTGTGAAGCCCCCGATAAGTCTAATTTTAAAGCCGCGATTCAACATTATAAAAAGGGATTTTTGCAACCTTTTGAGGCATCTTTCGACCTATCTTTTCCCCAACTTTCTGGAGTGCGGCTAGGGTTTCGGAGAGGATTTCGTGGAGGTTCCAGCGCGTCGTCGGCATCGATTTCGAGGTTCGACGTTTGCACAAGACCACGGCCACACCAATTCGAGGGGGTTTTTCATTGATGTCTATGTTTTATGCTTTATTTCTCACATTGATGAACATGTATAGCTCTATGAGGAGCTAAACCCCTCGTGGGGTATGCGGACTTGTAAACTTTAGGGTTTCTTATGTTTCTTTGACATTGATTATTATGCTTTCCATCGTTGATGAATAAAATTGAGTTTTTAATCTTGATTATCCTTTCATATTGTTTTCCCTTAAACGTGACATTAGGGTTGAGAGCAATCTAGGCTTTCCTTTGGAGGTGTGACAACTCCTATAGGATTAGACTACTCAAGATTAAAGAGGGTTGAGAGGGAGAGTTGTGAGGTAGCAATGTACCCCTTTCCCCTTCGATGTGATTTCTCCCTACCTCCGATTCCTTTATTTAATAGCGGTCGAAATAGAGTGAAGCAATAGGTAGATAAACTCCCCTAGGGCTTAGTTACGCAAGTAATAGAGTGGAGGGTTGTAGTGAATCCTATTTGCTGGGGCTCAATCTAGACTAGGGTTCTTCCACCTGGACCAAAGGGTTAGAATTACGTATAGGAACAGGTTTAATCACTAGGAATCCCTAGAGCATAATGCAACTCCACATAGTGTGAGGTTTAGGCAGATGGACTCCCCTGGGGCTTAGTCATTTAGGTGACAGAGTGAAGGGTGTTGTGAATCCTAACACCGGAGCATAGTGTTAGAGTTAGTCACGGTTGTCCTTAGGTTTGGGACCGTGAGTCTTAGGATATCCTCGACTCAATTGACATCAATAGGAGAGTATAATATCATAGTCTTGCACTTGAAACATAGACCCTAGAGGTAGCTTGTCCGGATACCCCCCCCTTTATTCATTGTTAGTCCTTCTCGATTTTCCTACTTGCACTTCTTTCTTCCATCTCTCTATTTAGTTTATTGCTTTGCATTATTTTCACTCATCAATCTTATTATCGATCTCCGTATTTCGCATAGCTTAATTAGTGAAACCTTATATTCTATCTCCCTATTCCCTGTGGATTCGACTACCTTCTCACCAAGGTAAATTTATTACTTCGACAAACCCGTGCACTTGCGGGATACATGCAAGGGGTCGTGTCATGGATGCCCGATCTCAGCCCTATAAATACTGTGTTTTGAGTTTTATTTTGGGACTTTTGGACCTATCTTTCGGTTTTTTTTTTGGGAGAGATTTGCTAGGTTTGGAGAGGTTTTATTTGGGGAATTTAGTGCTGAGGTATTGGGGTCAGAGTCATCGAAGAAGGAGGAGAGGATTTGGTAAAGGGAAGAGGTCTAGGGAGAGGCCAAGGGTTGGTTTGGAGAGGAATAAGGGAAGACACAAGTGTTTAGAGAGGAAGAAGGGAACGCCCAAAAAACAAAGGGAAAAAAAAATCTGGGTTCCTCATTTTTACAAATTCCTATGGAATTTATGTAATTCCATGGTAATTTAATACTGTAAACTGGTATCCAAACAGCTGTTATTATAGTTTCCTACATAATATTAAATTCCATAAGAATCACCACTATTCCTATGGAATTTGGTGATACCCAAACAGGGCCTTATTAGGGGAGCTTTCAACGGCATTGATTCGGCGAGGTGTGCCCTAGGCTTGATGAAGGAGTCTTTGGAGAAGATAAGGTGGCTCTTGAAGACCATCGATACGGACGAAAAGGGGGCTATCTTTATGGATTGCTTGCACTTATATTCAATTTCATTGCTGTTTTTGTATTGCTCCATGGAGAGCTAAACCCCTAGTGGGTGATTAGACTTGTAAACCCTTGGATAATTTTGTTTCATTAACTTCTATTATGTTTCGTTAATTGATGATTTAATTGAGTTTCAATCTTGAATGCCTATTGTGTTGATTTTCCTTTAGAGTGACACTAGGTTTAAGAATCCATCTATGTAAGAAGGTGTGACAAATTCATTAGGATTAGACTAAGCGAGATTGAAGAGGGTTGAGAGGGTGAGTCGAGAGGTAGTGGAATGTCCCTTTTCCTTTCCATGTGATTTATCCTACCTCTACGTTCCAAGAGTTCTTTGCGGTCACGATAAAGTGAAGTGCTAAGAGACAAACTCTGCTAGAGCTTAGTTGTGCGAGCAACAGAGTGAAGTGTTGAAATAGTCCTTAGTGCTGGGGTTAATTGTGGCTAGGGATCTTTCGCCTGGACCAAAGGGTTAGATCTATATTAGGGAATAGGGTTTATCGCTTAGAGTCCCTAAAACCTCAAGCTGTCCCATACATTCGTTTAGGGTTTGGAGAAGAGATCTTTGCGGCTTAGGAGGTGTTTCTTCACCAATTTTGATCGATTCGTCCTCCGTTATAGCATCAAGGAAGCCACCAGTAACCTTAGCTTTGGAGTGGATTCTATCAAGATGTTGAAGGTCTCCATCAAGGCTATCAGTTCAGATATAAGGGGCTTTATTTCTGTGGCTTTTATATAATTTCATTCAATGATGGTTTGTTATGTATATTGCTCCATGGAGAGCTCCCTAGAGAGTATTTGGGCTTGTGAACCCTAGGATTCTAATCTTGTGTGGATTTGTTTTGTGTTTCTATTTAATCCGAGTTTAGTTGAGTTTCAATCTTGTTTACCTAATGCTTGCTTGCCTTATTAATCTTATGGTTATTTGGTTTGTATGATTTGTTCACCTTGGTGAGAGAGAGGTCTCCATTAGGGTTAGAATCTCATGATTGAAAAGGATTGGGAAGGTGAGTCATGAGGTAGTGGAGTGCCCCCCCTTCCCCTCTGATTGGTGTATTCTATCTTCGTATTCCTTAAGCTTTAAGCAACCATATATGGTGTGAGGTGTTGAGATTGAGAGAGAGCTCTCAACAGGGACCTCGTAGGGGGTCAGGGACCTTTCACCTAGAGGTAGGGTTAGGTCTATTCTTAGGAATCAAATACACCCTTTGGAATCCCTAGAGTACTATGCGGTCATAAGTGGAGTAAGGTATTGAGACCGAGAAATTTCTCTGTCGGGACCTCGTAGGGGACTAGTATATGTGATCTGGAGCTCTGGATTTCCATGAGTTAACCTACTCATTATGGAAACACTTTGCACACCTAGTACCTAATACCTGAATCTTAGGGGAACATTGCCGAATATCCCACTTTTACTGATTGAGATCTCCCTCTATTTTACTCTTGCATATTTATCTTTGGAATTTATTTCTTTGCACACTAGATCATCACATCATCCCATTGATCATTAGGCTAGATAGTAGAGAAGTAGTTAGTACTAGTAACCCTGTTCCTTATGGATTCGAACTTGACCCGTTGTGTACTTTATTACCTTAACACCTATGCACTTGTGGTATACACATGCAAATGGTGTGCCACTCTCCTTCGACATCATCGACTAAACCCTCCACTAGCCACGCCACTCTGCACCGCTAATGAGTTTACCACTCTACCAGTGTTGGTTAGGTAGGAGTGTCATGAAGATTGCTGCTCATCTTGGCATTCAATTATTACCTCCACCATCTCCTTTAGCCCTCGCATCACGTCATATGGGTGTTGATACCGCTGATTTGGAGTCAGAAAGGTCTTAGGCCTTTGACTCTGAGGGTGGAGATGACTCCAGGAGCAAGGGAGGACCTTCGTCTAGAGATGAGCCCGTTGTGCTACTAATGATACCAATTACGATCACCCACTTGCTACTGAGTCTGAGTCTGACTGAGAACTGTCCTTTCTTTACTATTTTTCTTATTTACTTGCTGTTATTTTCTTTTTGTACTTTACTTTATTTTTATTTCATGTTTCTTGAGCTTCAGGTGTGTACTCACTTTATAGGATGTATGTTGTATTTGGAATGTTGAGCTATTCACATTGAGAGCAGCATCATCACTCTCTATGTCGAGGGAAGCCCTAATAAGTCTCCTCAATTTTATTTAATTGTCTTCTTTCTTTTTTGTGTGTGCTTGCATGGTTTACATTGAGGGCAATGCAATGTTCAAGTGTGGGGGAGTGTTATCTTTGTATTTATTGTGCTGATGCATAATTTAGGATGATCTATGACTTTTTGTTAGGGATTCATAAGACTAATGGTGAGACTAGAGTTATTGTTATTTTGTTGATTTTAGTTGTTAGATTCACTCGTGCCCCGAAAACCCCTTTCTTCTTGTACTTTACCCTAGTTGTGGATATGCTTGTATCCTAAGAAGGCTTTTAGCTTGTAGACCAAGTCCCTATGAAAAAAGTGTGTTTAGGAAAGTCAGATTCGTTTGAATACCCTAATGATGTTTTGTAAATAGTGTGTATAGAAAGATGGTAGAAAGAGCTATCTCCTTAGAAGTGTGAAAACCACCCTTGAGTAGTCGGAGCTTGGGCATTATCAATGTTCACTTGATGACCTACTCAAGGAAAGGACTACCTCTAGGGTGTACAAAGCTACTACCCATTTAGTATTCATGGAAATAAGCTCTTTTGAGATAGTTTTTCTTCCATGGTACATGGGGCACATATCTTGGGTAAAATCACACATATGAAGAGTATGGGGTTTGGGTGAATTTCTTTCTTGTGGAACAAACTAAAAACACACTAGTCTCTAGGGTTCCCTTGTTTGTCTGTGAATTCCCTATCCTCTATGAGATCAGAAGCCATGCACATGTGAGCCCAGTATTTTCCTTGAGGACAAGAAAGTGTTTTAAGTGTGGGGTATTTGATGAGTGCATGTTATATAAATATTTTATATACCCTATCACATGATTCTCTTGTCCTTTTTGCACTCTTTTGCTTTAGATAGATGCTACTTGGGGTATATTTGTTAAATGATGCAGATAATCAGTTTTGGATTGAAAGGAACAAACAGAGATGAATTCTAGAGTGAAATTGAGTTGGAATGCACTTTTCAGGACAAGCACGATCAGGAAACACACCCACGCTTACGACCGTGTAGTTTTCAAGACTTAGAGAAATTTAGCCCAACTTAGAAGCACGTTCAGAAAGTATGGTTGTGCTTATGCCCATGTATTTCACTAGAACCTAAGAAAACTGAAGAGCACGGTTTCACCACCCCTAGCACCATCGTGCTCTTGAAGCACGGGCGTGCTTACACCCGTGCACTTTATTAGGATTTTCACAAAGAAAAGACCACAGTTCTAGTGCTCCTAGTACCAGCGTGCTCTTGAAGCACTGATAATGAGCACAACTGTGCTTACGTCCTCGCACTTCTCAGGTTGGGCTATAATTACGCCAAGTACAAGTTTCAAGACACCACGAGGAAAACATGGTGAAGAGCACGCCCAAGCTTGCATTGAGAATGGTTTTTTTAAGCCCTAAAGTTAGGTTTTGAGGGGATCTTCTTCATCTTTTCTAGAGATAAAGGCTAGGGAAGAGCTTGGGAGTATTTAGGGCTGGATCTGAGTGGAGAGATCATCGTGGAAATGGAGGAATGCTAGCGAGGTCATCATAGATCTCTCTTAGATAAGGATAGTGAGGTAAGAAGGGAGTTTTATGGATAGCATTTCTTTTCTTGTTGCTTTTCTTTAAGGCATTGTAGAACCATGAGGGGCTAACCGTCATTTGATGCCGCATATCATGAATCTTGACTTGTGATTTATTGAGTTAGTTGCTTTGATTATTGAGTTTTCTTATGGTCTCACTTTTGTTTATCTTGGTTGTTCATCTTTGTGTTGATTGCCTTGATGTTTATTGTATATTGCATAACTCAACGTGGGAATTGTCGCTAGCTGCATGAGCATTGATTTGGCATGCATGTTCCTCATAGTTGTTATTGCAGTCAAGAAGCATGCTGACCTTAGTTGCTTATCCACTGTCTAGATGATGATTGAATGACTCATTTAGCTAGGGCACACATTAGGGAAGTGGTTGAGTTCGGTCTGAGCCTTGAGTAAGGTCGTACCTTATAAAACCCTCCATAGGTGGTCACCACAGTCCAAGGAGATATCCATTTAATCATTGTCTAGTTAGTACATTTATTGAGGGGATTAATCCGGGTTACAGTCCTTTCCACTATTGTCTCATCAACACAAGCACTGTCTCTATTTTCCTTCTCTTTCCACATTTCTTTAATTGCTTTAAATTAGACTTCAACCAATTTATTTAGTTAGCTAGATATTAGAAATTGTGCAAGTATCTAAAGCTATACCAATCCCTTTGGATTCAGCTACCTAACCCGTTTAGGTACACTTTATTACTTATACGACTCGTGCACTTATGATTACACAAAAGGCATATCATACATGCATGCTATTAGGAAACCATAGGAAGAGTCTTGAATTAGAATTCCAAGGGAAAGGTTGTTGAGGATATAAGTTGAGATTTGTACGATAAAAGTTGAGTGCATGGTAATACCCATGAAATTTACAGTTAGTATTGTAGCTTTATCTAGCCTATTATTATATAATTATGCAAGATGTTGTAGCAATTACTCTAGAGAATCGTTGTAGCATTGAGAGTAAATTTTCACATTCATGGTTAAGTTACGGGAGTAAATGGTTTTATTTGTGTTTTCTAAAAGAACTATGTCGGCTTTGATTTCTCTAGCTCTAAAAGGGATACATAGGCCTGTGTATGTATTCTTTTTGCTTAAAATTCTTGAGATGTTACTTTGGTTCATGGTGGATGCTTTATATTAGTTAGACTTTAGTATATTGTTCATTATTCAAACCTAATATAGACTAGCTTAGCTTGCTATTTTATATTTTCTTTTTAGGGATTATTTTTTATCCTTCATCTATTATTTTGACGGCGTGCATTCAATACAGTCATAGATGTATGAGAATTTGTGCCATGCTTAGGGAGCTTCGAGCTCCACCTACCGCAGTATGGGTCCTCATAGTCTAGCCTATCGAGAGGTGTGTATATATATATATATATATATATATATATATATATATATATATATATTCACAGGTTACCAGTAGCCTAGTGATAGAATTGGGGCTGTGAATTGATTCATCATCCACTTCCAGATAACGCCGTGGTTGCCACGTGCCTTGTTTTGGGTCAAGGTCAAGGTGTGACAGGGATTACCAACATATTGCTCATAGACGCTTGCTCAATAGTAGTAAGAGACTTTGTAACTTTCTTTTTCACAAAAGATGACTTGACATCAATATTCTTTGAAGAAGAAGTGCTCCTAGTGTTCTAAGAGAGTCATTGTAGCATTGACAGAGTATTTTCCCATTCTTGGTTAAGTTACGGGCGTAAATGGTTATATTTGTGTTTTCGAAAAGAACCACGTTAGCTTTGATTCCTTTAGCTCTAAAGGGGATACATAGGTCTATGTATGTGTTCTTTTGCATAAAATGCTCGAAATGTTATTTTGGTTCATGGTGGATGTTTTATATTAGTTAGACTTTATTATACTGTTCATTATTCAAACCAAATATAGACTGGCTTAGCTTGCTATTTTATATTTTCATTTTATGGATTATTTTTTATCTTGCATCTATTATTTTGTTGTTGTGCATCCAATATAGTCATAGATGTATGGGAATTTGAGCCATGCTTAAGGAGCCTAGAGCTCCACCTACTACTGTATGGATTGTCATAGTCTAGCCTATTGAGAGGCAGTGTAGGTGACCGATATATTTGAACCCATTTAGGAGGCATGGAGAAAACCTAATGGGAAGTACTGGTGGGTATCTCCAATAAAACTGAGACACTATGATTTATCACGTGTGTGGTCTTAATGGTCATCTACAAGGGTAGCAGCAATGGTGGCCATATATATATATATATATATATATATATATATTATTTTTCTATTGCTTTTAGAAAAAGTTTTTCACGGGTTACCTATCACGACCTAGTTCGCAAGCACTGGAATGCAACAACCGCTGCGATAATCTGAGGAGGGACACCCATGCCACTCAACCATCGATTCAACGCAAGGCTGACCAAATAGTGAAATATATAATCCTGAACCAAAATAAGATATTTAAAGAATACAAGTTAAGGAATTCAACAATGACATAGAGGAAGCCATAATACCTAAACTTGCTAACAAAGTTCAATAGATTTACTAGTCAACAATACCACAAATGTTCTTAGGAAGGAAACAACAACAACCATACATTCAACTCAAGTAACAAGTAAACTAGTGGATCCCTGCCGTTATACAATGCAAAATGTTCAAAGATACACATATGAAAGCCTAAAATGAGAAAATAAAAACAACAATGCAAGACGATGCCCAGCACTCCACCATGCCATGACACTGTCAACAACTAAAACCTAGAAAGAAGGGAGAGAGTGTGTAACCTAAGTCACTCAGTGAGTGGGTTAGCACAATTTTAAAAGAATATCAAAGCAAAACCACAAATTCCAATAAACAGAGTTTAAGCAATGACTCATATAACTATGAAGTCTTTCAGTAAATAAAATATTACAAACTTGCGAGATAAAAACTAATGGTGCTTAATCTTTTCGACACGTGAAGCAAATACAAATATACCAAATTCGAAAAGATTGTAAAACACCAATTGAACAAAAATTATGTTTCCAACTTTCACAAATATTAAACTTGCCATAATATGAGCTTTAAAGTCTCAAAACATAAAACTCAACATCCAATAAGTTTTTCCAAAGAATAACTAAGAGATCACATCTCGAAATAAACTTAGAATACAAAACATAATTTTTATGAAATATGAAGACTTCGTCTCGCAGAACAGAGAAATGACCTAAAAATAATCTCCAACTTTGCCGCTATCACAACTAGGTTGAAAGCCATCAAAGTATTGATAACATAGTAAAACAAGTCAGGGTTTTAAGGCCACCTGATGAGGACAAGGAAAACAAGTCCTCCACGCTACCTCTAAAGGCTAGCCCATGAGGACACCTTCTACAGTAGGTGGGTTACAACCCTCTCACCATCACATCAATCAAATATCAATAAAGCAATAATAAGAGGTCCATTAACAGGAGAACATTCACTAGCCAGTAATGGACATCAATCCACATAATGAATTTCACAAGCATTACATGCTTAAGAGTGTCAAACCTTGCTTCCAATGTGATAAAACATCATAAATAAATATCGGGAAAGAAATCCCTATCCACAAATTTTACAAGTTAAATCACCTAGTTATTGACCAGGACAATAATCACAATTCAAAAAATAAGATCATTTCCAAGTAAAGCAAAGCCACAAGTGTAGCATGCTCACAAAATCTCTTTAAGCTCAACATACGGAAATAAAAAAAATCAATTTTTATAGGTAAAACTCAAGAATCTCTCATGTAAACCCATAATGAAGAAAACATTCTACAATTGCCACACTCGGGACATTCACAAGCATCACAAACCATTTTCTAAAGTAGGAAACAATAACGCTACAAGAAACAATAAGCATACTTCTTGAAATACCTCGTACTTATCTTCGAAAACACAGTAAATAATTCCACAATACGAACATGTGATTGGCCTAACTAGCACTTGACCCATAAACAACTGATTCCCAAATATACAATTTACAAAATGATAGCCATAATGAATATATAAAATATAATCAAGTCATTTCCTCTTTCTTGGCATGTCAATAATTCAACCAAGTCTTTTCACCGATAATCTTGCCTTTATGATTAAAGCTGTGATTATATTTCATCACCAATTATCTTAATTAACTTCCTTTGCATCATTCAACTATTATAATTAATCAATTTCTCAAATGAACCCTCACAAATTCAATAGATACATTGATGAGTGCATTTCATATAGATATTTTTATACCCTTTTCATATATTTATCTTGTCTTTAATCATTGATTTGTTGTGATTCGAAGCTACTATGGGTCTTATTGTTTAATTGTATAGGAAAACAAGTTTTTGTGCAAAAGAATAGGATTCGACACAAATGCAGTGTGAAAAGTAGTAAAAAAAAAATGTTGCACGTGAAGCACGTGTGTGTTTCACCCTGTGAAAATCTTTGGAATTCCTTATCAGGTGAAGAACTGGCACCATAGCAAATCACTGTAGCACAACTTGGAGAAAAAAGCACAATTTCAGTATCTAGATCACGGGCTTGCTTGTGGGAAGCACGGGCCAAGTGCGCTTGTGCTTAAGTTGTGAAAATCTCTGATTTGGAGAAATTGAATAGCACTGTCCAGGTTTAGAAAACACGGCCTAAGCACGCCTGTACTTTGGTTGTGTTGAGCCTGAAAATCCCCTTTTAAGCAAGATCTAGATCATTTTTATGGGTATATTTTTCTTCTTCCTCTGGGGGGCTGCTGCCAAGGTCTTCCCCTTTACATTTTTGGGGCTAGAGTGAAGCTATGATGCAAGAGCGCTAGTTGACCGGAGCTTAGCCACTGGGATTTCATTGGAACACCATCGGAGTGGTTCGAGAGGCAAAGAGGGGAGTCTTTCATGACTTCTATTTTTGTTGTTTTCCTTAGTCTTGTATTGATTTGCAAAACCATGAGGTGCTAAACATTCTCCTGTGTCCTGGATCAATGAACTTGGATGTTTATGTGTTATGTTGACTTACTCTTTTGCTTTGGCTATGTAGTTTTATTGTATTCTTATGTTAATTCATGTGTTGCATAACTTGACGTGCTTGATTTGTGTAGTTGTATGTGTAAAACTTGACGTGTGTTGATTACCGTAGTTGTGATTGCCTTGTGTAGTTGCAAAACTTGGCGTATATGAAACCCATAGTTACATTTACAAAACTTGGTGTATTTGAGAGCAGTAGATGTGACATTGCTTTTGAGCACTCACAAGAACCTTAGAATGTACTTGATAGTTATTATAGAAGAGTCCATACACATTTCCATCCCTTATCTGGGGCACTGCTCTATCTCTGTGTTTCTCACCTAGTTCATTTCCATCCCTTACTTGTCATTATTCCTCCTATTAGGTCATCTAGTTATCACTTTTACCCTGAATTTGTGATGCAGCTAGAGATTAGAAGAGCAATTAGTACTAGGAGTCTTAGTCCTTGTGGTTCAACAACCCTACTCCCTCCCGAGGTACCACTTTATTACTTGTTATGATCAGTATATTTGTGGAGAGTGCATCATACATCATCAAAATTGCTACAATTTCTCATCTAATACAACAAGTGCCTAATCAATTTATGATCTTTACTCGAACAATGTTAACTAACCTTCCACTAATAATGAGATATACATGTCTAGCTCACCATTCCACCCAAGTTCATCTATATTCACTATCATACATCTCATATACTAATTATATCCTCAAACTGCATTCGATCTTCATGTACTTTACTCATATACCACAGCTCAAAACATTATTAATTCAATAATACAAAGGTAATTAGATTTCTTATAACCCACACATTAGTGTTACACCAGTGCTACCATCAACCACATGAAAGGCTACCCAACACCATACATATACTTATTATTCTTTCTTAATTATATTATGATACAAAACTATGCATTGGTTTAATGAGTTGCTAATATTATTCACCAAAACATATAAGATCAATCTCTTCTATTTCCAATAAGCTCATTATAATTGATGTGAAATTCAGAATCTTCATTCAGTTAACAAATTTCTTTCTATATCCCCAGAGTGTATAGACTTGACCAACAGTATCTATATTTGCTATCATACCACTCTTGTATTAGTTATCTCCTCAAGCTACATTCATTTGTCTTGCACTTTACTCATACTATGCTTCCTCAAAACTTTATCAATTCTACAATACCAAGGGTAATCAAACTCTTCTATAATTCAATCATTGTATTACACCAGTGTTACTATCAATCGCATAAAGAAAAACTACCCAAGAACATACACCTACCCATTATTCCTCCTCAATAACATCATGGTTTGAAACTACACATTGGTTTACTGAGTTAACAATATAATTCAACAAATAAGCTCATTATGATCAATATGACATTCAACAATCCCAATTCAATTAGCAGATATTTATTTATACTCCAATATGTATAAACTTGACCATCATGTCATGAAGCCATAGCAAGGTTATTCCCAATGAATTTAACTAAAAACTTAACATCAATCTCATCATAACCATAATGTATAGAGGCCAAATCAACAGTACTTTAAACAAATCAAAGCATCATTTTAATACAATCAAACCAAGAAATAGTTTTAAATAAACAAAATCAAACATTTCAATATTGAAATAGAATTATGCGATCAACTTAACCCATTCACAACTTAGGCGAGAAAAGACTTTGGTGGTGTCACTCCTCCGTCAGCTCCTTGTCTTGTGATGAACCTTCACCACCTAACCGACCAAAACCCCACACACCAATAACAAGAAATTAAACAAAGTAACCAAGAATGAAACCCTAGGTTTAATCATGGCATGTGATAAGTGCTAAATAGTTCATATTTTTTGTATCATTTACACTACATTCAGCATGGATTCTGACATGTTTAACATCTAATTAGTATGAAATTTCATTCTTTTATTCACCTCCGCCTTTATTTCTATTTTAGAGGGAAAAAGATAACTCAAGGGTGTTTTGAAGCAAAATGGGCCAAGTTGCTGAATTAGAGCTTCACCATGGTTCACAACTACGTTGGTAACATCTCTCCATGGCCATTGTCCAATCTCATCACTACCATTAATAAGCCGTGGCAGCATAGAACCACTGGAAGTAACATAGAAGCCACAACGGCCAATGTAAACGCCCATTATGCCAGTGATCTAGCCATACAATGCTTAGAGAGCCGCTGCAGTAGAGAAACATTGGAAGCAACATAGAAGCTACAATGGCCTCATAATAGGTGCTCTAAAAATCCCATGACACCCATGATCTAGCCATACAACGCCTAGAGAGCTATGTCAGGACGTGACTTGGAGCCCAAGTAATAACTTACTCACCACAGGCATCAGAACGCATATGGTGAGGCTGTGGTGGACTTGATCTTATAAATACTCTAGGTTTCTCAAAATTCAGAGATATTCTCTTGTCGAATAAGATAGGGCAGTAAGACACCCTACTGCTTGGGATGTGCGGCTTGTGCACAGCCCACATACCTCTAAAACTCTCAAAACATGCCCCAAAATGCTCCTCAAGAGGCACCAAACTCCAACCAAAAAGAATTCCACCAAGACATTAAATTGACAAACAAAGAAAGACCAAAATAAGCCACTCTACACAAAAAGGAAAACTGAAATACCACATTATCGATATCCTAGTAATACAATTGCTGTGGTGAATTGATTTATCATCCACTTCCAAATAATGCCATGGTTGCCACGTGCCTTGTTTTGGGTCAAGGTATAACAGGGATTACCAACATACTGCTCATAGATGCTTGCTCAATAGCAATAAGAGACTTTGTAACTTTCTCTTTCACAAAATATGACTTGACATTAATATGCTTCGAGGAAGAAGTGCTCCTAGTGTTCTAAGAGAAAGATAGTAATCTTGCGGAGTTATCACAATACCATTTCAGCGGCCACAAAATGGAGTCCATAATTACAATGCTGAAATGAAATTTTGCAGCCACATTACATGACAGGTTGCCTCTATTAAGAAATATCGCGAAATTGTAGAAAACAATTGGAAACATACAAAAGCAAAAATAAAATTGCAATATCAACTAATTAACTTAATGAACACCCGACACACCCCTTGCATGTGTGTACCGCAAGTGCACGGGCTTGTCGAAGTAATAATAGTACCCTGGTGAGAGGGTAGTCGAATCCACAGAGAGTAGGGATCAAAGAAACAAGCAATTGCTATTTAACTAATGCGAAATACGGAAAACAAGAGCAAGGTCAATTGTGTGTGTGCAAAGTTAATCGAAAACAAGAATAAAATAAAGAGAAATATGGAAGGTAAGAGAGTGCAAGAAAGAGTGATAAGAGAAAGACAATTAATGAGTGAAATAGGGTAGTCGGACAAGCTACCCCTAGGATTTATGCTTCTAGTGTAAGACAATGCTATTATACTCTCCTATTGATGATTAATGAGTCGAGGATATCCTTAAACACAAGGTCCCAAACCTAAGGTCAACCGTGACTAAGCCCAACACTATGCCCTGCCATTAGGTTTCACTACGACCCTTGGCTCTTGTTGACCTGTCAACTATGCCCTAGGGGAGTCCATCTTCCTAAGCCTCACACTATGTGGGATTGCTTTAAGTTCTAGGGATTCCTAGTGATAAACCCTATTCCTATGTATAGCTCTAACCCTTTGGTCTAAGTGAAAGAACCCTAATCTCAATTAAGCCCCAACACTAGGATTCACTATAACCCTTCACTCTGTTGCTCGCTCAACTAAGCCCCAGGAGAGTTCATCTCCTGGCACTTCGCTCTATCTCGACCGCTAAGAACTCTTGAAACACGGAGGTAGGGAAAATCACACCGGAGGGGAAAGGGGACGTTTCGCTACCTCACGACTCACCCTCTTGATCCTCTTTAATCTTAAGTAGTCTAACCCTATAGGAGTTGTCACACCTCCAAAGGATAACCTAGATGATTCTCAACCCTAGTGTCACGGCTAAGGGAAAATCAATACAAGATGCAATTAAGATTGAAACTCAATTTTATTCATCCATAAAGAAAAGCATAATAACATGTCATAGAAACATAATCATCCTAGGGTTTAGAAGTCCGAATATCCACGAGGGGTTTAGCTCCTCATGGAGTTATACAAATCCATCAAACTATGAGAATAATCACAAATCAAAAGCATAGATGAAAACCCCCTTGTGTAGAGTGTGGCCGTGGTCTTGTGCGGTCACCGAACATCGATGTCGATGATGGCACGCTTCGATCATCCACAAGGTCCTCTCCAAACCCTCGCCGCAATCCTCCAGAAGTTAGGTGAAAAGATAGGCAAAAAGATGCAGAAAAAGTCTCAAAAGCGTATTTAAATAGTGTTTAGTCGCGGCTTCAAATCTACTGAATCAGGATTTTACACGGCTGTGTGAAATTTCCACATGCCCGTGTAAAGTCTCTGTTTTGCTGAATTTTGGCAAACAATGAACAATAATTTGCTACAGTAATTTTACTACAGTAACTTTCCATAGTGATGCTACAGTGCTTTGTCGAAACGCTCCCAAATTCATCGTTCTTCATCGAGGCCGTTGAATTGGGCACACAATCAATGGTAGACCGTGCTGATTGCTTCAATTCTCCTCATTAGTGAAGTTCTCCTATGCTACACGAGTTAGACTTATTGTGAATGTGACTGCCTTTGTGCCCCTCCAAAGGAGGTTGGCACACACCCACAAGTCTAGACTCATGCCTTGTTCCTTGCTTGATCCGAGAACTCCCCAACAACGGCGAACACGATCTAACTTTTCTCTTTTCCTCCAAACTAGCTTCACAACCCTACAATGCACAAAAGTACACAAATGCACACAATTTAATGATAAAATCTTATGAAAGTAATGCTCATTGTAAGATAATAATACTTCGCATTATTATAACACGAGCACTTATCAACACCCTAATTTAATTAAAAAAGTTTATAAAAATTACCTCCAGATGTTCCAAACTCTTTCTTTTGATGTGTCAAATTTTTAACTTGGAATGTCGTAAATCATCTAGTGCCGAACAAGGTCCCGCGCCTCTAGATCAAACACTGGAATTTAGAAATAGTCTTATCTTTTTTCTTTTTTTTTTTTCAAATAGCAGCTAAGGTTAGAGAGGAAAAAGAGATCAGGGATTTATCTCACAAGAGAATCAAATGATGCCTTCTAAGTTCGGAGAGGAATCATATTTATAGGAACTTCATAAAGCATGACAAATATTATCCTACTATAAAGTTCTATCAAAAATATAAATTTTATAAACATGATAAATATTATCCTATGAAGTTATATTAGAAATATGAGTCCTAAAGTAACTAAAAGCACTTTGGTCTTCAACTCCTTATAATTTTGATTAACTATTTGACTCCATCAAACTTTAATCCCAAATTTAAGCTTAAGACAAAAACCCTAGACCAATTTACAATTTCACTCATCCTATGAAGTAAAATTATAAATTGACAATTTTATCCCTACACTCAAAATGAAATTGATTTTTTATTCCTTTAAGTGTGACTTTCTAGGTTTGTTTTTATTAGCAATGGGAGGATACTAAAGGGTGTGGATGATACTTAGTTAGCTTCGTGTCTCCACGTCATAGCCTAATTGAATACGAATGAATAGATTATTATAAACCTTTCCGATTATGATTACCATATGTGCATAAAGCCTTCGTTCTTGTATTCCAATCAAGTGAGAGCCATGGTAATCATCAGCTTTACTATATTTGATCATATGCAAATAACCTTATTAGGGTAAGATTACCAAACTATCTTTCATGTCTCACACGATTAGTTTGACTGCCTTGTCCAAGGTTATCTAATCTCACCTACTCATAATCGCATAGGAGACTAACTCATTTACTTCTGAAAGAACTAGTTCCTTTTTTGTGATCACTGATAAATGCTACTTTCCCAACATAGAAACACTTTGAGATCAGCCATATAAAAGAGTAAACTGAGCCAAACAACTCTAGTAATAGGGTACACGTCACAATCACATTGTGATCATGATACCTTAGGTCTAAGATCCACTCATTTGATCATAATAAACAATCCCAATCATTGACGGTCAGAGAGTAAAACCCATATGATTGGATTATTGCGAGTTATGCTCAAATACACCAATCCCATTGATATAACTATGACATATGCTCCCACTATCCCATAGTGTTCAACTTAACAGTCTTTGTCAAAGTATATGTCATACAAATCCTTACGAATCTTTAACGTCCAATTAAATATTCTCTAATTTGTGAACTATTTATGTGTATAAGTACTAAACCCTTCTAGTGCCCTCCTTTTTATCTCACAAAGAGTAGAATGTTTAACTTAATACACATGGACTATAATGTTCAAAACTAATTAAAAATGCAATCATAATATTTATAGGAACATCAAAATAAATGCTATTAATAATAAGAATGCACAACACGAATGAGATGTTGTAATACAAGTATCCTCATTAGCATTTAAGGGCATAATCTTAACAGCCTCATAACGTGCCACATATTTTGCTTCCATGGTTAAAGGTGTTGTAAACATTTGTTTAACACTTTTCAAAGAAACAATTCCTCTTGCCATTATAAAAATATATCTAGATGCGGATTTCTATGCAGGTTGTTTAATCGAAGTTATTGAAATCATCTACTTGAAGAGTATTAGTCATTTTTGCAACCTGCATTATTTGAGTCAATGAAGTCAACGACTTCAAGAGTATTAGTAAGCCAATGTGCCAACATAAGATCCTTGGTACCCTAAAGATACATCAAGTCTTTCTTAGCTTTTTTCTAATGGCTTTGTTTAGGATAGCTAAAGTATCAACCAAGCACACCAAGCACAAAGGCAATATCAAGATGTGTGCATATTGGAGCATACATTAGGCTGCCAACAATAGAAGCATAAGGGACCGTTTTCATCTAATTTCTCTCAACATCACCCTTAGGACATTGGGCTTTGGTGAACTTGTTACTTTTTAGGAATAAAATCTTGCTAGAAGAACAAGACTACATGTTAAAGCTCTTCAAGATACAATCAGCATAGGTTCTTTGAGATAATCTAAAAAATACTATTGGCCCTATTATGGAAAAGCTATATGCCTAAAACATACAATTCTTCACTAAGATTTTTCATATTAAAATGGCAAAACAAAATTCATTGCATTCACAATTTATTTTATGACATAGAGTTCATATCGCCATTCATTGCATCCACAATTTATTTTATGACATAAAGTTTATCTCATCATTCATTGCATCCATCTAATGATTGGATTAAGAACCAAAGATGGCTTTTATATAAATAACTTAGCCTATAGCTGATCATTTATGTTAGAGTCCAATACAATACCAATTAGTTAGTTATGTCTTAAGAATCAAAATAATATACATAATTAATATTATTAATAATTCTAAATAATTGAATAATGTTAATCCATAAATTATTCAAAAGTCTCCCACTTGGATAGCATTAGTTAATTATTAGAAAACAATAAGGATTATTATAACTGGAAATATTAATTATGGCTAAAACACATATATATAAACCAACAATCCAATGAAACACAAAGCATTTTACACTGTGAAAAATTATATCCAATAGGGATAAAGTATTGTACTAGTTAATATACTCACACTTTATATAGAATAACAATAATAGATATCATGAATTAAGTAAGACATGCAATCTATGATAATGGGTTCACGTATCATAATGATGTAGTAAGGGATAAGATTTTCAAACCCCCACTAACCCCAAACATCAAATGACTTAATTTCATTTGTAAACAAGTTGACCCTAAAAATATCAAAGAATCATTTGATATGCATGTAAATAAAATTTAATAACACGAAACCACAAATAAATAATTTATATGGGCAACAAACAAAAGTCCTATAACAAGATTTCTTACTTATTGTAATCCCACTTATGGGTCCCAAAACACGACAAGCAAAAAAATATTAGACAACACTACACATGTGATCATATGTCAACCATGGAATTTCCGATATCGATATCATATTCAAAAATATAATTGACTTTAATTCAAAACAAATAGTGCACTTCAACATCAATAAAATCACATTGATAATAATACACCAATGGATATAATTATCACAAATGCATCAATAAATATCAAATCATATCACAACTCCAGAAAAAGAATATTAATCAAATTTACAAAAAAATTTGTATAATTGTACTCACAATAGGTAAGGTCACAATTACACAAAATAACAATACAACAACGCAAATATGAGCATGCATACAACCATGTATCTTGCACTTTCAATACCTTGACTTATTTATAGGCCTTTGTGAGACCGTGTAATATTCTAGGGAGAGATATAATTTGAATTAATCTTTTTGTTAGAAAAGTTCAATTTCATAATTGTTATTCAGCATGAGAGATTTATCCCATTGCTTATGATTCATCCCATTAAGCTTCAAAATCGCAAAGAATTGAGGTTTGTTCAAAGCTGCATAAAAAACTATAAGAGTAACATTAACATGCATCTAAAAACAAAAACATGTTATTTGTCTTTTCTTCAACTACCTTAAATGATCCACAAAAGTGATCATTAAATTCTAGAGTCCATTAGTATAAAAAATTGAACTAATTTATAGGTAACAACAATGTATTAAATACTACAACCAATTGTATCAATTGACTATTGATAGGATAGTAACATTATATCAGTTCGTAATATTTGTGCATTCTGTTCACCAATCTAAGTATCCTACCAAACAATGAACTCATCGATAGGATAGTTTCATTCCCAGTATGGATCTTATTAGGGAAAACTTATTCTAAGTTGGGAGAAAATAATGCCAATAAATATTTGATAAGTGCTTGTGTATAAGTAATACGAAGTATACTTTTCTTACATTGAGCATTACTTTTCTCAGGTTTTATCATTGATTCGTGTGTATTTGTGTTCTTTTGTGCATTTAGGGTTGTGAAGAAGAATTGAAAGGAAAGAAGCAAAAATAGGTCATGGACGCACTAGTTGAGAAGACTCTTGGACTAAGCAAGAATCAAGGCACAAGTTGCAAACATGTGAATGTGTGCCAACCTCCAAAGTGCTCAAATAATTATACAACTTGGAGGGCACAAAGGCAGTCACATTCATGTAGTCCAACTTGTGTAACATCGAAGAGCTTCATCACTATGTTGAAAGCAAGAAGCGACATCATCTACCGCATAGTTGTGTGCCCACGATGAAGAAATGAAGTCAGGAGCAACTTTGGAGCGAGCATTGTAGAAAACACTGTAGCAGGTTACTGTTCACAGAGCGCTAAAAATCAGAATTCCAGAGAATCCACACAGGCATGTGGAAATTCCACACAGTCGTGTAGATGCCCTATTTCAACCCTATAAATACCGCGATTTGATTTATTTTTGAGGATCATTTTTCGATCTTTCGCCCAACTTTCCGGAATTGCCCGACTAGGGTTTGGAGAGGTTTTTGCAAGGCTTTTGGAGTGGTTCTATGGCATCGACATCGAGTTTCTTTGGAGGAGAACTATTGGGGGAGCTTTCGTCGGCATTAATTGGGCGAGGTGTGCCCTAGGTTTGACAAGGGAACCTTTGGAGAAGACGAGGCAGCTCCACAAGACCATCGATACGGACTACAAGGGGGTGTTCTTTATGATTTCTATGCATATCTTTTCAAATTCTTTGTTGATTTTGAATTGCTCTATGGAGAGCTAAACCCCTAGTGGATTCTTGGAATTGTAAACCCTAGAATGACTTTGTTTCATTGACTTTTATTATACTTCTTTAATTGATGATTTTAATTGAGTTTCAATCTTGAATGTTAATTGCATGATTTTCTCTTAGATGTGACACTAGGGTTGAGAATTCATCTAGGTAATCCTTTGAAGGTGTCACAACTTCATTAGGTTAGACTAAGCAAGATTGAAGAGGGTTGAGATGGTGAGTCGAGAGGTAGCGGAACATCCCCTTTCCCTTCAGACATGATTTATCCTACCTCCACATTCCAAGAGTTCTTTGTGGTCACAATATAGTGAAGTGCTAAGAGATGAACTCCACTAGGGCTTATTTGCGCTAGCAACAGAGTGAAGTGTTATAGTGAATCTTAGTGCTAGGGCTTGACAAGGGCTCGAAAGTGTATGGGTTGTCGAAGTAATAAAGTACCCCGGTGAGAGGGTAGTCGAATCCACAGGGAGTAGTGATTAGAGACAAGGGTAATTGCTACTTAGCTAGTGTGATACGATGGTGGTGAGAAGAATCAATATGTGTGCAAATAAGTGAAAGAGAAATATGAAAGAAAAGAGAGTGAAAGCAAAGAGTAAAGAGAGGAATAATCAATGTAAAATGGGGTACCCGAACAAGCTCCCCCTAGGACTAATGTTCTAGTACAAGACTATATATTATACTCCCTTATTGATGTTTAATGAGTCATGAAAATCCTTAAACACATAGTCCCAAACCTAAGGTCAACCGTGACTAGCTCCAACACTATGCCCTAGCATTAGGTTTCACTACAACCCATCACTCTGTTGATCTCTCAACTAAGCCCCAAGGGAGTCCATCATCCTAAATCTCACACTATGTGGAACTACTTGACGTTCTAGGGATTCCAAGTGATAGACCTTGTTCCTAAGTATAGTTCTAAACTTTTGATCAGGTGAAAGAACCCTAATCTAAGTTAAGCCCCAACACTAGGATTCACTGCAACCCTTCACTCTATTGCTCACGTAACTAATCCACAAGGGAGTTCATCTCCTAGCACTTCACTCTACTTCGATTATATAGAACTCTTGGAACACGGAGGTAGGGAAAATCACACCGAAGGGGAAAGGGGACGTTTCACTACCTCACGACTCACCCTCTCGACCTTCTCCAATCTCGAGTAGTCTAATCCTATAGAAGTTTTCACACCTTCAAAGGATAACCTAGATGATTCTTAGCCGTAGTGTCACGGCTAAGAGAAAATCAATTACAATTAACATGCAAGATTGGAACTAAATTAAAAGTATCAATTAAGAAAGCATAATAAAAGTCATAGAAACAATGTCATCCTAGGGTTTACAAGTCCGAATACCCACGAGGGGTTTAGCTCTCCATGGAGCTATACAAAATCATCAATGTATATGAAACAACAAGAATAACAAACATAGATGAAACCCCCTTGTGATGTGTGGTGATGGTCTTGTGAGGCCGCTCCGTCCTCTCCACCAAGCTCCTTGTCAAGCCTAGGGCACACCTCGCCAGATCGGTATTGACGAAAGCTCCCCCAATAGCTATCTTCCAACGGACGTTGATGTTGATGCCGAAGACTCACTCCAGACCTACACAAAATCCTCTCCAAACTCTAGCCGTGAACCCTTAAGAAGTTGGGGAAAAGATGGATCCAAAAGTCCTTTAGAAAATCTGAGTCGCGGCTTTAAATAGGCTAAAATCGAGCATCCACACGACCGTGTGGAATTTCCACACGCCCGTGTGGATTTTCTGGAATCGAATTTCTGGAGCACAGTGAACAGTAAACTGGTGCAGTAAATCACTACATTGATTTGCTACAATACTGCTACAGTACTCATGCATAAAATGCTCCCGATTTCATGTTCTTCATCAAGGCCGTTGAATTGGGCACACAACCAACGCTAGATCGTATCGTTTGCTTCGTTTCTCTTTATTGACGAAGTTCTTCAATGCTACACGAGCTAGACTCTTATGAGTGTGACTGTCCTTGTGCTCCTCCAATAGAGGTTGGAACACACCCACAAGTCTAAAACTCGTGCTTTGTTCCTTGGTCGGTCCAAGAACTCCTCAACAATGGTGAACATGACCTAATTTTGCTCTTTCTTCTCCAAATCTTCTCCACAACCCTACATGCACAAAAGAACACAAATGCACACCAATTAATGATAAAATCTGAGAAAAGTAACGATCCATGTAAGAAAATAACACTTCGTATTACTTAAACACGAGTACTTATTAGGGCTTAATTGTGACTAGGGGCCTTTTGCCTGGACCAAAGGGTTAGGTCTATATTAGGGAATAGGATTTATCACTTGGAGTCCCTAGAACCTCATGCAGTACCACACAGTGTGAGGCATCGAGAGTATCACTTTCTGCTGGGGCATAGTGTAGAGGGCTAGTCACGATTGACCTTATGTTTGGGACCATGTGTCTTTGGATTTCCATGACTCATTAAACATCAGCTAGGAGGTATAATATTAGTCTTGCACTTGAAATAATAGTCCTAGGGTGAGCATTGTCCGGGTGCCCCATCTTCCCATCGATTACTCTCTTTACTTTTATTGCTCTTCTTGCGTTCTTCTACTTTCTTTTGCATTCATATATTGATTTCTCACACCATCGATTTTCTTTATAGCTAAATAATGATAACTTTTGTTTCTAAACACTATTCCCTGTGGATACGACTATCCACTCACAGGGGTAAATTTTATTACTGCGATGACCCGTGCACTTGCGTAACACTCATGCAAGGGGTGTGTCAATATTCACATTGCTAGACTTACGAGAGGTATGTTCATAAGCGTAATATTAAAATTATATCTAAGCATGATAATAAAAAATAAACTAATCAAAATGCTACTCAAAAACAATAACAACTTGTTCAAAAATTAAACATAAGTTACCCAAAGCAAAAAATCATCATGTAGATGAATATCAATTAAATGGAATGATAAAAATACAAATAAAAGATGTCAAAACATTCACTTAATAAAAATATGAATAAAGGTTTAATTTGCAAATGAAACATGCCAAAATCCTTATTTAATTAAAAACAACAAAAAACCCTTAAAACATAGCAGCAAAGTGTTGTTAACAGGAATCATAATCAAACGATTTTCACTATCTAGTAAGTTGTTTCTAGTGATCTTAGAGGCGTGCGCTCTTCTCTACATTTCCAAGAGATCCAAAAAATTAATTTAACCAAAAGGATCACAAAATAAAGTAGGAGAAAAGAAACCCAATTCCGAAAAGTTAAAAAAAGCCCTAACACAATAACTTAAAAAATATGAATAATTTGGCTCTGGTGCTAATTGTTAGAAAATTCTAATAACAATCAATAACTTTATATCGACAAATAAGCCAAGGATTAAAGAATAACATCCATAGTATATGAAGTATATTGCAAATTGATATATTAAAAGATGTTACCTTCCACAAATGGTGAAATTTAGATGTTTTCCATTGGAGATTTAATTTGTGTTCCTAAAAATAGAAAATAAAGAAGATGGCTCTAAGGTTCAATGAATCCTTTCTCTCCAACTTTCTCACACAGCACCCCCACAAAGACATTAAAATGCTTATATGAATATACCACGTTTTGGGTGGGCCCAAGCCTAATATGCTAACTTGAGCAAGTTTAAAGAGTGAGTCCAAAGGCCCCAAGGCATGGTGAACAATAAAAAATATACATCCCATAAATAAATCAACATGCCACATGCATTTGGCATAAATGTTAATTGTCTTTTAAATTATGTTAGTCCACAAAATAATTCAACAACCCCTTCCCATGAGCCTCCAAGCTTTTAGCAAGATAATTTTTCTTCCTGAGAACAAGCTCATGCACTAAAGCTCATCATCCATTAGCAACTTCTGGATACTAATGAGTTCTTGTGCCAATCTCTAGGTCATGCATGGTTCAAACTAATTTAGTGATTGATATAAATACACACAATTAGTATAGGCATGATCTACCTTTAAATTCAAGTCCCAAGCTTTGTCTAAGGTCATTGCTAATGGCACAGTTTCAGTAGCCAAGCTGAATCCATTCTAAATTCAGCAACAACTTGCAATTAAAATATAGTTTTTAGTGTCCAATATAAAGAATCCTACACCTTAGCAAATTCTTGTGACAACAATGAGGCATTGAGAATAGCACAAGTTCTTATGATGTATAATTTGTAGAGTTTTTCAGGAACTTACCCATTTGACACCCAGCACTAGTTTTGTACTCAATCACATATTTAGAAGACTAATTCGTTATTTAACAAAACCTTATATGCCTCTAAAGATCCATTTTGTAGCTACAATACTATGATGGCAGAATTTATTGCATGTTGTGAAGCTACAACACATGCCATTTAGTTGACAAACTTTATTGATGGGCTTAAAGTTGTCTATTCCATTCAAAGACCAATAAAGAAACTTTTTTTTTCCAAACACAATAAAATTGGGAGTAAAATTAAGCATATCATCATTAAATATTTGAGTGTGAGAGAGCGCATAAAAAATAATGTGGTGTCAATTAAGCACACTAATACAAATTTAATGATAGCGGATCCCATGACTAAAGGTTTACCAAGGAAAACATTTCCATGGTCATGTGGATCATAGAGGCCTATTTAAAGTGCAACTTCTGATATGTTGTTTTGTGAGACATATAAATATTTACTAAATTTTATGTTTTGTGTACAAAATTACAAATTCATCATGTTTTGTCTATCTCATTAAGTTAATATATGAAATAGGTGGGAGAATGTAAGGAAAAAACTTTTAGTTCACATTCCATGGCTCTTGATTTACCACTTTATGGAGATAGACAATTATCTTAATTGTCAATGACTTTCATGAGACTAGAAGTTCTACACCCATAAAACAATTATTTGTACAAATTTTATGTAGTTAATAGTAACTTGTTTAAGCATAAATGGCAAGTGGTATTACAATCCCCTTCAGCTACTCTTTTTTTTATTTATATTATTTTTGTTTTTCTAACATATAACATTCAAAAAATACATTGTATCAAAACTAACATAGGAGAACAAGATTTAAAATTATACAATAGCAACTTAGTTTCTTAAAAAGCACAACATTAGCAAAAACCATTCACATGTTTGCATATGGGTTCTTGAACACACACACAAACAAAAACGCAGAAGTCTTATGAAAAATCTAAAAATGAACTACAAAGGATGTGATACAATGTAATAATTTCAATTCTCATTTGTAATGGTATCCCCGAGGTGAGTCCATTGTTTGTTATCCTTTTTTACTCCCATTGTGTCCTTGTTTGTGATAAGGTGCCAACTCCTTCAATTCATGAATTTTCTTCTTGCAAAATATTATTGTTAGGATCACCACCTAGTATTTAGTTATGTAGGACACATTGTAAGCACTAAGTCAACTTGAATCTTTTAATAGCAAAATTATTTGTGAGGTTAGGATCTTAAAACAATTTTTCACAATTTGAAAAGCATGTCTAAACTTGCAACATGATGTTGCGTGTTTAAGGTTAAACAATTCTTTAAATAGTGATAAATATGATGAAGTTATTTGTTATTGCCTACCAAAAATTGATAAGGAAATATTTTTGTACAATTTATACTTTGGCTAGTCAACTAAAACTACTAAGGATTGATATGAATTGCTAGAATATATATGGCGATACCTCCTAAAATTTTGAGACCATATGGTTGTAGACAAAATAATACATCTTTGAGAATAGTGGTTTCACTTGCCAAACCTTCGTACATTGCCAATTCATTGAGTTTTCCCCTTTTAACCTAAAATGTGTGTTCCTTCAATTAAAGGGGTAGATGCAACTATGCACTAGCAAGCTAATACAATCCTATATGAAATATATGATTTGTTAATAAGAATTTTACGGTAAACATTGCACTAGATAGGAACAATTATTCATTAACTTACGATATTTATGATTTAATAATAAGAATTTTACAGTAAACATTGCACTAGATAGGAACAATTATTTATTAACTTACGATATATATGATTTAATAATAAGAATTTTATGGTAAACATTGGGCTAGATAGGAACAATGATATAATAATAAAATTTCATATGTTTTGGAGGATAAATGCTTTTGATGTGTTTCTATATTATTTTAAGATAAAACAAGGAAAAGGGATAATCCCCCACCCCACCAAATAAGGGCTTGCAATTGAGTAGATACCATTAAAGGTAGGCCTTCGGCCTATATCCCATATGGGATGGATTAAGAAGTGAGCATTAATTATGCTAAAGTTAGTGATAAGTTAAGAAAATGTAGTATTTTCCATATCGTTTTTCATACCATTTTTAGTATTTTGAGTGTATAAACCACATATTTTAGCCCAAATTTCATATGTGGGCTTGCAATGGAGTGTAGAAGACTTAGAGTGTAATCAAGCCCGTGTTACCAGCCTAGTAGCAAAAAAATGACCTTAAGTTACTCAATTCTTATTTTATTAGGGCTCAATGGATAGATCTCTTGATACTCCAGAAGATTGTTATTCAAAATGTTCTCAAAATTGAAGTAGAAATATGAGAATTTTATGGAGAATTTTGATGATAGTTTTATGGGATTCTTTGCCTTTTTGGAGAATTTTGAAGATTTGATCAAGGTCTTCATGCCCTAGAAAAGAGGAAAGAAGGCCCTTATGAAGATCAACATTGGACAAGAACATCATGAACAATGTCTTCATCAAAACTATTAAGTTTGAGTTCTCTTTTACATAGTTTTATCATGGATTTGTATTTTGAATTCATGTTAATGTTAGAGTAGTTTGATTTTGTTATTTTTTTTTTTAACTGGTACTAAAATTCTATTTGGATTTCAAAAGATTGGATTATTTGTGAGCTTGTGTATTTGAATTTGGTTAATGAATTTGTATTGGTAAATGGATTGATCCACTCTTGATTCTTGATTTCATATGATTTTAGTGTGTGATTTGATCTTTTCATTTAATTTTTATTGAATTTTGTGGTATTATTCTATGAAGCTGCATGGATTTCTTGTTTTGAGGAATTGATCTTCAATTGGTATGTGGGTTTTCTAGATCATTACAAATTATTGATTTGGTGTTTTAATCTTGAATTTCAAATCATTTTGAAATCCATTCTTGATATTTCTCTATAATTCTCTATTTCTGTTTTGGATTACTCACATATGATAATGATAGGTCTTGCAAAAAGAAAGTAGGAGAAATTGAATTAGGAATATAAAGTGGAGGTTGCTCGGTTTAATTTCTCTTGGATTATAATTGCACTAGACTAAAAGATTGATTGACTATCACATTTAAATATTCAACCTTCCTATCCGCTCTATGAAAGTTTAGGTTTATGGTGTTTTTTTTCTATAGTTGCACACCTCTTTGAGAGTAAAGATTACATAAAGGAGACCCTAATATAAGAGTTTCTCTGTTGTAGGAATCATTACTCTTGGAGAAGGTGTAAAAAGGAGTAGATTGGATAACTTGACGAAGGGTGTTGCTTGAATAAAGGAGTAGCTTAATTAAAAGGGAGTTCAAGGTCAAGGTTAGCTTAAAATGTCCATATTGATTCTCTAGTTAACAGAGTGCATTAGACCTAATAAAAGAGTTGCCTGTATATGGGAGTTGCTATTAGGAGGTATAGGAACAAGTCTAAGATGACTCTTTATCTTTGTATGTGTCTATAATGGACTACTTGAAAGGAATCACATCAACTCTTGACTTCACTTGAAATCCCAATATTCTTATAGAACAAAGGGGATTCAAATCTTGTTGTTCATATATGATAAGTGCTAAATTGATCATATTTTCTATATCATTTACATTGTATCTAGCATGAAATTGTACTTGTTTAGTATCTCATTAGGACAAAATTTCACACTTTTGTTCACATTGACCTTTATTTTTGTTTTAGGAAGAAAGAAGCGAATTTGAGGATATCTTGAAGCAAATTGCTGAATCAAGGCTACATCATGACTTACAACAGCTGGTATGCCAACACACAATGCCCGTTGTCTATACTCACCACTGCTATGATCAAGTCATGGCAGCTTGAGCTCACTAGTACCAGCATAAAAGCCATAACGGCCTCACAACGGGTGTTGTGAAGTCTATAACGGCCATTGTCAAAACACATAACGCCCAAAGACCGTTCTAGGACGCGACTTGAAACCCAAGCAACAACTTACTCACAAAGGGCATCATAATGCCCGTGGTGAGGCCGTAGTGGAGCTAATTACTATAAATACCCCAGTATTCTCTAAATTTTGGGAGGCTCTTATACTAAAGAAGCTAATGCGGCTGGATTTCTAAAGAAATGAGTGGCAGGAGATGGTATTGCTTCCATATTAAAATAGATTTTGGAGGATTTCTCAAGATTACGTCAACGAGAATCATCGCAGAAGATCGCACATAACAGGAATCTTCAAAGATCATCAAAAGAGGGGCGTGAGTGACACACATCATCGGACAACCTTGGGATCCTCTAATCCCTATCTTCAAAGAACTATTGGAGGGAGTTAGTCTAGGAATACATTAAATGCTTATTTATTCTTTATTTGGTCTTGTGGTCCTCTTTTGCTTTGATGCTTTGTTTTGTATGATCCATAAGACCCTAATTCGAAGGGAATTGTATGTCTAAATCCCTTAGTTATTATTTATGAATCTTGATTGATTAATATAAATGGTTCTAGTTTTCATAATCATTGCATGCTCTTAATTAATTGTTACATGTTGATGTGGATGAGGAGGATATGCCCCCATATTGATGATGCCCACACCATGATAGAATATTCTAAGAGGTTAGGCATAGCTAGGTTTTTGGATTAGGGATTGATTGTCCCTTAGGCTTAGGGTCTGATTAGTCTCTTCTCATAGGATTCTCACACTTAAGGCAAATCTAGAAGGCTGGGATGGAAGAGATTCTATCTTAAATTCCTAGTGGTTTAGACCTAGTTGTCATGGCTTATTGGGGCTAGTAGGCCTTTGAATTCTCTCGGTTTGAACCTAGAACACAATTGACACTTAACGCCTATCATAATTAATAATCAATATGATTATAGTACATATTCCCAACTCCTTCTTAGTGTGCTTAATGTCATCTCCAATTGTATTGTTTAATAGTGTTGTATAAGTAGAACTAAAGAAAAATGTAAATGATTAGGCTATTGATTAAGTGAAAAGAAAGTAATAGGAGCCTCTTGCCGTTCCTGGGGAAATACGACCCTCGTGTTCATCCATGAGGTATTAATTGATGACCCTTGCACTTGTGGTATAGCGAACCAACTATAGTCTTAAGTGCATACTTGCATGCTTATATATTTGCATAATTTAGATATCCATAACACGTCCTTCAACTTTTTGGCGCCGTTGCTTGGGAGCACAGTCGAGAGATTCTAGGAAAACTTGTAGCTTAGTGTTTTAGCCATTTAGTAATTTTTTTTTTGTATTTACTTTAGTCAATTCAGTTATCACGTGTGTTTACCGTTATGAATAGTTTTCTTTCCATGGTAGGTATGAAGGGTCAGTTGGAGAAGGTGTTAGCCCTTCTTAATCAATGGATTGAACACCATATAACACAAAAGTCTTATGCACAATACGTCAATGCAGTTGAGCCAAGCCCTACGTTTGAAATTTGCTTTGTGCAACATAAAGAGACAACTTGGTAGGAAACATTCGATCAGTTCATGAATACAGGAGAATTAGAAGAGAGAATAGTGAGCAACACAGTAGAAGACTTTTTGGGAATTGACAATATGCAGATAGAAGACATCAACAAGGAGGAAACCAAATCTTATGAGTTAGACGATGATGTTAATAATGATTAGGCTCCAAAGGAAGAAGAGAACATCGCCGAAATCACATTAAACGTGGATAACCAACTCAAACCATCTATTGATGAGCCGCCGAACCTGGAATTAAAAATATTACTGGATCACTTGGAGTATGCCCTTTTGGAAAAAGAATCACAGCACCCAGTGATCGTTGCGGCAGGTTTGTCTAATGAACAAAAGAACCAGCTGTTGGAGGTTTTGCGAAGGCATAAGAGGGCCATTTCTTGAAAGATATCGGACATTAAGGGAATTAGCCCATCCTTTTGCACTCATAAGATCGTGATGGAAGATGGTCATAGACCCTCCACCCTACCTCAAAGTAGGCTGAATCCAAACATGAAGAAAGTAGTAAAGGCAGAGGTAATGAAACTTTTGGATGCAAGTATTATTTATCCGATTTCAGATAGCACATAGTTGAGTCCAGTATAGGTGGTACTAAAGAAAGGGAGAATGACAGTGATTACCAATAAGAAAAAAATGAGCTCATACCAATTAGAACAGTTACAGGATGGCGGGTGTCCATCGATTAAAAGAAACTGAATGACGCCACCAGAAAGGACTACTTTTCATTGCTATTCATAGACCAGGTGTTCGAAAGGTCAGCAGGGTACTCCCATTGTTGCTTTGTAGATGGATTTTCAGGGTATTTTTAGATTCCTATTGCTCCAGAAGACCAAGAGAAGACCACATTTACATGCTCATATGAAACTTTTGCGTACCGTGGGATTCCTTTCAGATTGTGCAATGCCACTGTGACCTTTCAAAGATGTATGATGGCAATATTTGAGGATATGGTAGAGAACACAATGGAGGTATTTATGGATGATTCTTTGTGTTTGGAAACTCTTTTAATATGTGTCTCAGGAATCTAGGATGAGTATTAGTAAGATGTGAGGTGATTAACCTTGTACTTAGTTGGGAGAAATGCCACTACATGGTCCCAGAGGGTATCATGTTGGGACACAAAATTTCAAGAAAAGGGATTGAAGTGGACAAGGCTAAAGTTGCTACAATTGAGAAGCTTCCACCACCCATGTCAATCAGGGTAATTTGTAGTTTCCTGGGAAATGCATGCTTCTACAGAAGGTTCATTAAGGACTTCTCACAAATTTCTAGGCCATTACCTAAACTATTAGAGAAAGATGAGCCATTTGACTTCGACCAGGCCTTCACGTTAGCATTCAAAATGTTAAAAGATAAACTGGTGCAAACTCCAATCATGATTGCCCTGGATTGAGATTTGCCATTCGAGTTGATGTGCGATGCCAATGACTTTGCAGTTGGAGCAGTATTAGGTCAGCAGAAGGATAAGCATTTTCATCCCATCTACTATGCAAGAAAAACCTTAAATAATGCACAAGAGAATTATACGATCACTGAGAAGAAACTGATGGCATTAGTCTTCACCTTCGACAAATTCCGGCCAAATTTAGTACTTTCAGAAGTGGTAGTCTACACAGATCACTCAGCACTTAGGTATCTCATGAGTAAGTCTAATGCTAAACCACGGCTAATTAGGTGGATTTTACTTTTCTAGGAATTCGACGTGGAGATCAAGGACAAACGAGGAGCGGAGAACTTAGCTGCAGACCACCTATCTAGGCTAGAAGATCCTAGAAAGAAATCATTAAAGGGTGGAGACATTGATGAGAGTTCCCTGAAGATTGCTTGTATAGATTCAATTCGATAAGGGATAAGGACCCATCTTTGTTTGCTGACTTCGCAAATTATTTGGTTGCAGGAACTCTTCCTAAATGGTTCACGTACCAACAAAAGAAGAAGTTCTTCACGGACCTTAAGCACTATGTGTAGGAGGACCCATTCTTGTTTAGAATATGTGTAAACCAGATCATTAGAAGGTAAGTACTGTGATCTAAAGGATGAGATATCCACGAACACTATCACTTAGGACCACCTGGAGGGCATTTTAGCACAAATCAAATAGCCAACAAAGTCCTGGAATAAGGTTTTTATTGGCCCACAATCTTCCAAGATGCAAACAGATTTGGAACACCGAGGACGATATTGAGTGATAGGGGTACACATTTATGCAATGACAAGCTTATGAAAACCTTGTGAGCATCACACCGGGCGTGGTAACCCCGTTATATGTGTTGTGATGTTCAAGAGATAGAATTTTCTAGAAAATTAAGTGAGTTTGCAATGGGCTTACAACATCCATTGTGACGGCCGTGGTGATTTACAACAGCTGTTATATAGAGTGTGTTGTGACTCTGGTTTTTTCAGGGAGGCTGGCATGGCTTTGCCACGCCTATTATATGACAGTGGTGAACACAATGAGCCCTAAAACGGCTGTTGCCAATACTTAAAATATTTTGAGTCCTAACTGCGTTGACAACTACCCAATAACGGGTTTATAACGGTAGTAGCGTCTCCAACAGACTGAACGCATGAACAACGGCTGTTGTTTGGCCGTTGTTAACCCCATTATGAGGAGATATAGGGTGGCCGATGGCTGACCCTTGGCCTTTCTCACTCAAAACTCACTTCCTTCTCTGCTACTTCACCGGAGAGAGTTTGTCTAGGAATACATTAAACACTTATTTATTCTTTATTTAGTCTTGTGGTTCTCTTGTGTTTTGATGCTTTATTTTGTATGGTCCATAAGAACCTGATTCGAGGGGAATTATATGTCTAAGTCCCTTGGTTATTATTTATAAATCTTGATTGATTAATATAAATTGTTCTAGTTTTCATAATCATTGCATGCTCTTAATTGATTGTTACTTGTTGATGTGGATGAGGAGGATATGCCTCCATATTGATGACACCCATGCCATGATAGATCTATGCATGTTCTAAGAGGTTAGGCATAACTAGGTTTATGGATTAGGGATTGATTGTCCCCTAGGCTTAGGGTCTGATTGTTTCTTCTCATGTGATTCCCACACTTAAGGCAAACCTAGGAGGCTGGGTGGAAGAGATTCCATCTTAAGTTTTTAGTGGTTTAGACCTAGTCGCCATAGCTTATTGGGGCTAATAGACCTTTGAATTCCTCTGGTTCGAACCTAGAACACAATTGACACTTAATGCCTATCATAATTAATAATCAAGATGATTATAGTACATACTGCCAACTCCTTCTAAGTGTGCTTAACGTTGTCTCTAATTGTATTGTTTAATTGTTTTGTATAAATAGAACTAAAGAAAGAGTGTAAATGATTAGGCTATTGATTAAGTGGAAAGGAAGTAATAAAAGCCTCTTGACATTCTTGGGGAAATTGGACCCTCTTGTTCATCCATGAGGTATTACTTGACGACCCGTGCACTTGAGGTATAATGGACCAATTGTAGTATTAAGTGCATACTTGCATGCTTATATATTTGCATAATTTAGACACATATAACGTGTCTGTCAATATCATAAAGTAGTTCTTTTTTAAAAGGCTTCCACATTTCTTATTTATTTCTTTTAATTTGAATTTTCTGAATTTTAATTGTTTCTTTTGATAAAAATATTGAATCATTTTTTCGAATAATAACAATAACAGTCTTGTTTGATACCTTATTATATTGTACTCCTTGTTGAATTCGACAACTTTCTCATCTCTATATTACTTGGCATTACTAGTGCATTCACTTAAAGTTTCATCCATTAGCTTAGGAGGTAGAAAGTTTACTTCTACTTCATGGAAACCATAGCTTTAGTCTATAAAAGAAATGTTTTCTTTTAGGTTTAAAAATACAGAAATATGTCCACATTTGGACTTGCAGGAATATAGTGGAAAAGCTAGCATTTTCTATCTTGCAAAGCAAGTTTCTTAGAAGCATAAATGTCAAAGGAGAAGAACAAGCACTATGGTAACAATAGATTTGTCTTTAATCTTAATCTTGGTTGGTGAATAATCATATAGCCACACCCAGTTTTGCCTAGTCACACTTAGATGTGTCTCCTATATCTAGTGCAACATGCTTTGCTACAATTGCACTATGACTAAAGTACCATATTGGGCTAAGACACTACAAGAAAGCAAGCATTTAGTGGCAGTTTTTAGGGTAATTGCTGGATGTTTTACTTACCGCTAAGTGTGCTCGGTGGTGGTTAACAAACAGCTATGAATTCAGGCTTTACCAATGCATTTCATTGTGGTTCTAACTAATGGTCAGAATACCCACTGCTATGTGTATGATGTATTTAGCGGTGGTTGTCAACCGTCGTCACACCTGCAGCCATATCTCACCTTCACCCTCCCTAATATGCATTTGCCGATGAGTGTAAAACTGCCATGGTAGGTACCGCCAAATACAAACTATAAGCCATCATTTACGTTTGCCAATGGTTACAACCATTGTGAATCTAAAACCATTAATTTTTTTTTTTTGTAAATAATAAGAATCTTCATTTGGGGACAGCTTGAACAATCATGATTATGAACTCATTTTTTAAAATGTTATTTTTTTAGGATGATAAAAATTTTGTATTAATGTTGAAAAAGACTGCAATAATTAAATATCCAATGAGTAGTAAATAATGAAGAACTGCTAAAATTCACTGGTTGATGAAAAACAAAGACTATATTTCAATACACACAAATATAAATACAACTAATGAAGTTTTTTTTTTATATTATTAGACAATTTTTCCCCAATAACTAGTTAATCAAATGAAGAATAGTTTCAATTGATTCAATGTTGAATTAGTTCATCAGTTTACTAACAATCATCGAGTGAAGCTTGAACCATTCGTTGAACTTCATCTCGTTTAGAAAACATACTAATAAACAACCTTTGAGACACCATATTTATTGTTAAATTTTTCAATCATGTCAGCAGCAGCTTTAGCCTGATCTAACCAGTTTTAAAGCTCAACAATTAGTGATACTAATTCAAGCATCTTAACATCATTATCTTCATCACCGATAGGTATAATTTTTTTGTAAATTTTTAAGAGACAAAATAAGATTTAGTGCAAGACCAACTAAACATAGTTTGAATAGTTTCATTTGAAACATACCTCTTCACCAAGTATATTGAGGTGATCTAGTGGCATTTAACACCAGTACTCATTTGAAATTGTAGCAAAGATAATTTCAAGCATAGCTAGTTGCGCTTGAAGTTGTTCCTTTCCTTGTATTCCCTTATCTCTGCTGATATAAACAACAAGTCAACAAGTTCATCCCTTTTTTTGCTAAATAGGAAAATGAAAATCTTGACAATTGAAGATCGCCTTCACTGCTTGTTTGATATCTTTTGATGGTTTAGATGACAAAGGCGGCAGATGATCAATTCCAATCCTTGGATTGCCAAGCTCCATTGTTGGCTCTAAAGATGTTGTAGCTCCACTGCTTTGTGGAGACACTAAACTCATGCTAACCTATGAATGATAACATCAAATAAGCTATGCAATTAAAACATCTATTCATATAAACTTCCATATGTTCATATGTGAGCAGATATATATATGTATGCACCATTGTAGATGGCTCTACATGCATGGGTTGAGAGGGGAAAATATTGAGTCTCTGCACAAATGAAGAAGACCTGCGAGCAGTAAATCTCCTGACAGTGCAAATATAAAACAAAGTTGGAGATGTAGTAGCTAGTACTCCTCTTCATGCATTTTTATCTCTCCTTTATTCAAAACAGAAAGAGGGAAAAGGGGAAAGGGATAAAAAGGAGAAGCAAAAAAAAGGGATGTCCTTTTGTACCCATTTGGTTTCAAAATTTTTCAAGGTAACCATCATGAGTTCGGCTACATGTCACACTCCTCATAAATATCATAATAACATATATGAATCAAAACGACCAAAAATTTAATCTAAACCATAAGAATAACTAATAAATAAATAAATAAATAAAACCCACATCTTTGTTCTTGCAATGAAGAGTGATCCTGATCATCAAAGTGCATAAAAAGGCCTTGATATAACTCTCCTAAATCATAAGCACCACCACCACCACCACCAATACCACTTTTTTAATGCCCCTGTTTATCATATCAAAACAAGCATAAAAGATCAACAAGCATAAATACATCAAAGACTAACATGAACTATATATAATTAAGTAAAGATTAATTATCACATGAAATTCGCATGCAAGGAACATGAATGCTGCATCATCCTAATTGAAATATGGTGTTCTTGTTGATGATGATGAGGATGGTGACCAGCCATTGAATAGGAACCCATAGATAGACAAATGGTTAACACACATCCTAGATGTTTATTGTCACGCCCCGACCCGCAGGTACACAGGACGGGACACACCGCCGCGACAATCTCGAGGAGGGATACTCCACCACTCAACCCTCGAGACAGTGCAAGGCTGAACAATAAACCTGGAATCAATAATATTAATACAAATGCCAAATTTCAAAAATAACACTGCCCGGCGGAAGTAATATAAACAACAACAAAAACGACAACAACAACAAAAACTACAACGATGACATCAACAATAAGGATAGAAGATGGAAGGCACTAACAATAATAGCAAAAGATGATACACACAAGTTTAAGGATAGTTTAGATACAACACCATACAGTAGAGTTCTCGATATACTAGTGGATCCGAGACTCAAATAATTTATGCATGATCCAAAAATAACATACACGAATAAGCGATACAAGGACAAAAGAAGGCGATAAATGCCCAGCACGTAGCCGCACCGCCTCACCTACTACCTGCAACAAAACTGGGAAGGAGAAAGAGGGGATGAGTAACCACAGTTACTCAGTGAGGGGATTAGCACAAAACCACCAGAAATATACCGAAAGATAACAATAACAAAACATAAATCAGTGAAGATACTTTACTAATAAAAATACTCGGGTTAAAACATACTGAACAATTAACAAACTTTACCATGCTACTAATAACTCAACACAACACCAAGTTGTAAACAAGTATAGCAATTACATGATACAAGGTTTATCAATTCTAACATGAAGAAAATCCTCAAAAGTTGGGAATAATAAGGATAACACTTATCACATAATAATACCATCTTTCTCATTGAAATACCAATAGAATTTCAAAGAAATCAACAAGAAAACACATGCCATCCTGGACCTAGCATAAGCACAATTCCCATCGATAAATTCAAATATAAAGATGTTTAGAAATAATTAACTCATCGATCATAAATCAACAATAACGTCCAAAATGGCCTCAAAAACTCTCCGTCGCTAACCGTGGCCTTGGTTAGGTCTAGAGCTACCAAGATGCGCATATCTTGGCATTGGCCGCTGGGAAGTTCATGTGGTGACTCCGAACAACCCAACTATACCCATGTCAGGGATCTACGCTCCCACCTAACATGGTATAACTATTTTTGACAGTATTCCACGCCACCTCTATATAGGTCGGCCCGTGGAAACCATCCACTTCTTACTGCAGTAAGTACTGGAGCTCGGCTCCCATGTCACCATCAAGAATTTAAAGAATAACTCAGCCCGTAGGCTTTATGAGTACAACAAGATAGCATAATTCTCAATAAGAGACAGTAAGTGCTCATAATGACAATTCTCACTCCAAGACTGGTCAATTTGATCATATCATTAGCAATGAAACCATGTTCATCAAAAGTATCGCATAAAGATGTCTTTCGAAAATACACCTTGTGCATTGCATTAATACCATGAAAATCAACTTGTTTTCACATGCTTTTGATCAAATAAACAACATTTAAAACCAAACAAGATTTTCTTGAGCACTTGCTCCAATCATAGCCTTGGCAATAACACAAAATGTGTAGCATAAATTGGTTACATACACCGATTTGGGTATGATAACAAAAGTCTCAAACCTTCAATTTGGAAACCACGATATCATAATAAAGCTTTCAAGACTTAAATACAACATTTGGCAAACTTTGTAAATAAACTAGACCATGATTCAAATATGCCTTTATGGTCATCAAATCAAACATCTCAAATCTCATAAGAATACATAATTTGAAACATATACTTCAAAACATAGGATTTTCAAATCTCAACAACATATAAATACTTTAATAATACTTAGGAAATGAACCAAGTCATAAATCAAGTATGGCTCCAAACTACCCAAAACACCTTTCAAAAGCCACTAATATTGCAAGGTATAAATTAGGTGAAACTAAACAAATTATGACAAAGGTGTGAAACTATACAATCTATAACCCATAGAATATCTAATCTTCTCTTACAAATTCCTAATCACATGACAACTCAAATAACCATTTCTTTGAACGGTAATACCTTCGAGTAAGAAATATACATGCATATACATATAAATATATATCTCATTCCAAAATAAAGCTCAAATCTTAAAATCGAAGCATAAAACATATAGAGCCCAAATCAAGCATCATAATGCACAAAGATAAATATAAATACGTATATAGGTATTCTTCGGATAGGATTATGCTCATTAGTCCCACTCACAACTTTGACGACTTCGGTCCCTTGAATGCTAGTCCTCGATAAGCTCTTTGCTTCAATCCAAAGCCTTTCCTCCTTGAGAAAGCACAAGAAACACCAATAAATTGTTTGGACAAAAGACAAGCAAGAACCCTAAGTTCTTCTACCAAACAACCCTAATGAACTCTAGGGTTTCTCCACTCACAACTCAAGGTACTAAACCAAATCTAAGGGTTTAGACTCCTCTCTAAACCAAAGAAACCAAGAACACAAGGAAAGCTCACCGGAGCTAGAGTGGTTCATGGATCAAGGTGAGGAAAGTTCAAGGATTTCATGAAGCCAAAGCCAAACAACTCAACACAATCCATCCTCACAAGACTAACCATCAAAGAGGAAGAAGAAGATGTAAGGATCAAGCTCTCACAGGGGTTCACAACAAACCCTAACCATTTCCATCAAAGAACAAGGAAGAAGGAACAAGAGAATGGAAGCTTACCTTGATCCAAAGAATGAGCAAGTTGATGATCCAAGATTCAAGCTCCAAAATCTCCTCTAAGTCAGCCTTAGAACCTCATGAGATGATGGAGGAAGAGAGGAGAAGGGAATAAAGAATTTTGGAAGAAAAGAATTGAAGAAATGAAGCTAGAGACGGGTTAATATAACCAAAATCGTGTCGATGTGCAGGCTGTGTGCGGCCTCGTACACCAGCCGCACACACAGGGAAGAAGGGTGTGCGGGTGGTGTGCGGCCCCACACACCAGCCGCACACCCCTTTGGCTGGGGTGCGTGGCCTCTATGCAGCCCCGCACAGAGGCCTCACAGCCTCCAGGAGAGGCCGTGCGGCTTGTGCACAGCCCGCACAGCTTTACGCGGCCTGTGCACAGCCCACTCACCCTCAAAACTTCTCCAAAACACTCTCAAATACCCGGAAAACAACTCCAAAGGCTCGACAAGAAAACTCAAAGAAAACTCGAAGGGGAAATGACCACAACATCTAGGACAACCGAAACAAGAAACAAGAGTGAAGGGGACCAAAACACCACATTTATATCGACACAACTCAACCATATATAAGTTATTCAAATACAATAACCCATACATTGATCTAGAATATGGATAGGACACTAATAAGTAGCGTATAATAGTCTTAGTTGGGATAATAGTCTTTATAACTATTCCAAAATAATACAGAATAGTCTCATTTTTTCATTCAACAAGATTAAAAAAAGAGGACTAATGAACGCACAAAATGAGAAAAATATAGTGACAAGAAAAATCTAGAATAAAAGAAAAGCATACTCAAATCGATTAACCTTTTCCTAGTCCATCAAAGAAGCTCTTATCAACAATAGCTTTTCAAGATTGGAATTGTGTCTCCATCTAACATGTTCATAGAATTGAAAGATTAGATGATGAATTCCTATAGATAAAAACTAAAATGCTATAGCAGTAATCAAATAATCATAAACTATTGGACTAGTCTACAACACAAATCATGTTAGATAAATCTATTAGAAATCATAATCAAAACTTTAACAAACATGATATTTGATTAGATAATCACAAAATTGGAAAAGAAAAAATCTGACAGCATGTAGGCTGAAGAAATTGAACTTATAGTTCATTAGGACTTTACAAAATTTTCTCACTGTAATGAGGTTCACCTTCTCGATCATCTTTTGATTCAAAAGTTATCAAAGTTCGTATAATACCACAGTCGGACATTAAAAAAACCAAACACATAGATTTCATTAATAGAAAATCTAAATGTTCAGCAGTTTCAATTACTTAAATTGCTATGAACAAAAACAGAAAACAAAGTCCAATGTTCAAAACTTATTTTCCATATGTAATATATATATATATATATAATCTATGCTCCAGATCCATTTAAATTGCATATTCCTAAGAACTCTGAAATAACAAGTGGATGAATGAAATTTTAGAGTTAAAAGACAGTATTCATACAAATATATAGATATTAAAGCTAATATCACCTATGCATCATGGTCTGAACTATGTTCCCCATGAATTGAAAGACTATCCTGTGACGGCTGCCTTCTAATACCTGGGGACCCTGTATTTTCCTAATTAAAATGTGTGAAATATTTAAGGTAAAAAATTAAATCCAAATAAATATTAAAAACCCAACAAAATCTCTACAATAATTTGTAATAATAACTTTAAGATCGAAAGTAAAAAAACCAAACCATATTAGGTGCACCATTTTGGCCTTGTTTTGGTAGTTGTTGGGTAAGGAATGTTATTTGGTGCTAATTTTGTTCAACTTGCCGGGTTAATTGTTGCACTGTTTCCTACAGGGCTTCAAATCCAAATGGTGTACCACCACCAGCACAATGTTTGCTACTTGAGTTGCTCGATTCCCCATATACTTGGGTTGGGACAATCCCAAGCCCTAACCCTCAAACATAACCAAGCTGTTCTTTGACAAAAACATTAATGAATGCCTCCTTTTCATATGAATATTGAGTTTGAATAACTAACTCTTCTTTCATAATTAAAGTTATAGAATGTATTATGAAAATGCATATTATCAGACCAACATCAACCATAATGTGTAAAACTATGCCCTACTTACATGATTTTTCCTCACCTTACAAAAGACCCATCTAAGGTTGTATGGCTGACTTGAAACAATTTAGCCCTTGTAACAGGCTGATGAAGTTGAGCTTCCTACAAAAAAAAATATGTATGATATTTAAGCCTCCGCTAAGTATTGATAATTAATAAACAAAGGCAAAATTGCTCATAAAATGAAATTGATAACCATCTCTTTTTGCAGTCGAGAGAACTATTTTGACTCTAATGTGTTTGGCATTATCAACTTAGTGCGATTTTGTGCACTTTGTTCCCTTTGCTTGCATAATTCAATCGGATCATTGACATTGAAATGCATATTTTTCTAAAAAATAATGCAACAAACAAAAATATTATGCATGTTACCTTTATGTCGGGTTGAGCCCTATAGTCAATAAAGCAACCCAATGCTCCAAAGGACTTTCTAGAGGTTTCTTTGCAATGTTGGATTCACGGTAAGAATCCAAATCACATTGCATATAGTTATATAGATTCTAGTGATGGTATTGCCATTTCTTCACCAAACTTTTGAAAATGTAATCCTTTTGTCCATCATTGTTAATCTTCATTTTTGTCTACACGTAAATATATTAGTGCACATTGGAAAATATATAGAATGATGGAATCCATAAATTTTCAAATATGACTACAGCTACAAACCTTTATAATGTTATTCCACACATGATCTTTATAGCACTCTAGAATCTTTTGCTACTTCTCGTATCTGATGTGGAAGATTTTACAATTGCTTGCGATGTGTCCTAGAAATTGAGCAAGCATCTCCCCAGACAAATCAAATGTTTGGTTTTGATTATTCCATTCCCAACAACTTTCTCTCTAGGTGGAAGAGAGAATATGTCAATTGCTGGCATTTTCCTTCGCTTCACTTCCCCATTCCCATTTACCATTTATAAATTATTGTAGGGATCATGTATATGTAGTTATTGTTCAAAACATATAACCATGGAAAGAAATGGTAAACTCATAATTTGAATTTAATTATTAAATTATATATGTAAATCACCTTTGATTTACACGTCCCATGTCCTTGCACTTCTTTTATTACCCCTGACTAGTGAAGGCTCAGTAGTCTCAACTTGCCCTGACTGCATGGGAGCATCTTCATGTTCTTTTGCAGCAATAGGTGGCACTAATGAAGTTGTACATGGGCCCCTAGAATGGCCGGAGTCCTTATTAGGACTAGACAAAATGCTAAAAGCAATGCGTCATTTTGTCTTTGGCATACTGCAAACTACTCACATCAGCAAAGGATTAGTTTAGTAGTATTTAAAAACAACAAAATACTAAAATAAGTATAATTAAAAAGCAACAGTAAGTAACAATTACCAATCCATATCAATGTTTACAAGTATTTGAGAATTATATATCATTGACATCATTTACATCATCTTGACTCAATCGAAGATATGTATCTTCACCAAGAAATAAACTATCCAAATTTTGCCCCGGGTAGGCTTCAATATTGGCCATGGTATCTTTTCATTCTCGCCCATGTCATTCAAGTTTCTAGGTTTCATATGTATTGGTATACACCATCCATCCTCCTTTTGATCATCAACATAAAATACCATCTATGGCTTAGAAGCTTTAATGTATGGCTCATCGTTTGTGAACGCTTTGGTGTGTAGGTCTTGTAAAATTGATAGAAGTAAAACCTAATTTGTCAATTTTTATGCCTCTTAGGTGAGTTGTGTTGGCCTATTCACATTTGAACAAAGTCACCATAAGTATTCTTTTATAATTGAGTTCAATGATGTCAACTAGTTTTCCATAATATGGAAGACATCCATATTGCATGTTAACATCACTAGCATTTGAGTAACTCCTTGTTTTGAATGTGCCAAAAACTCCACTATTCTATGTCTTCAATCCTCTCTCACGTTCCAAACTATGGAACTTGTACCCATCAACATTGTATGCAAAATATTATTTTACTTGGTTAATGAATGCTTGTACAAGAGCTAAGAGCAAACTTTTATCAAAATATTGGATCTGTTAGTTATCTCGGTTGATCTAAAGCAAACTAAAGTTAATCGAAAGCATTTTATCAAATAAAATTCTTGATAAGTGCCTAAATATGTTTATTTTCTTATATGTATTTTATACACTTAGCATATTCTTCATTAGAATTGATGCCCTTTTTGTTCTTAATCATTTGTTATTTGCTTTGTAGGGAATGAAAAAGCCATGGAGAATACGGGACACGATTGGGGCGAAAAAAAAAAGAGATAACCTGGGAGTGTAGTACTGTAGCACATGGAGATTTTTCGAGATAAAGACTTTGGCCTAAGTGATATGGCCTCCATACCGGTCCTTATCAGACCTGTCTCCCTTCCCCCCCCCTCCCCCGCGGCATAAACCCCAGTATAAGTCACGATTTGATCATTTTAGAGTGGTATAAAAGGGGCAGATTAGGGCAAAAGATGGGGAGATTTCTTCTTGGCCTTCTAGGCTGCCGCCACTAGACATCCTTAAGGCCTTCTAGCCATCTTTCGGAGACAATTCTTGTGAGAAATGAGCACACATCATCACCAAGAAGGAAAGGAGCAAAGGAGAAGGTGTTGGAGTGAAGTTCTAAGCCATCACTGCAAATCATTCAAAGCTTCATCCATTCAAGAAGATCAAGATCATAGAGGGAGTTTTTTTGCTTCTTTATTGTATTTCCTTTCCTTGAATGTTGTATAAGTATCTCTCATCATGAGGGATTAATTTATTGTGGTGTTTGGATTTGAATGAAACCTATCATCTTGTATAAAAACTTTGAATGTTGTTATTATTTAATTTGATGGTTGTTTAAGATTCAATCTATTGTGCTTTGCATATCTTGAGCTACAGATGGAAAATTCCATAGTTCATTCTTGAATTGTATTTGTTGATGCAAGAGCGTGCTTATACTAGGTCATTGATTGATTGAAAGGGGATTCTTATGCTAACACGCTGAGAGATCGGGTGTTGGTAGCCCTCCAATGCTAGGGTTAAGAAGAAGAAAAGTAGGTTTAATACTATTTAGAGGTTTTCTTCAACCCATTGCAATCATAACAGGGTTGATCCGGAAGAGATCCCGATCACCACTCGTATGGGATTGGCCGCCAAGAGATTAGGGTTAATCTATCTAAGAGATCTCTAGGTCTTAACTACTGTCATTTCATCTTTAAACCATTCTAGTTTGGGCCTTAATGACAACCCTAGGGGGATTTCTTGTCCGAACACCCTTTTCTCATGCTTGGCACTCCCTTGTTCATTTATTTATGTGTGCTAGTGGACCGACCATAGATTAGTTATTTTATTTTATTTTATTTGTTCTTCTTAGTAAGAATTGTAGGCTAGATAGTAGATGAAGAGTGAGTAATAATACTTCTTTGGCCCTGTGGAATACGATGCCTGTGTCACATATAGGGTATTACTTGGCGACCCCGTACCCTTGTTAGATTCACCACCAATTCTTTATATCAATAGAAAGCTTACTCGATTTGCAAACCACTAATTAAAATCTCTGTGAATCATCTTGTCAACCTTAATAGGATTTCTACTTCAAATCCTTAATTGTTGTCTTGCAATAGTTTTGAATTCACTATGGCATTTGAATTAGTAGTTTACTAGCTAGGTCAATTTTAGCAGTGTATAAAATGCACTCTTAATAATACTTACGAGACATAAGAATCAACTACAGGCCATCTTATTAGAACATGCCGATGGGCATGTAATCTCTCAATAGATGTCAAAGCAAACCACATAAAACCTCTAATTGCTTTTCCAACATACGAAAATAATTCTGCAATTCGAGCATTTGGATGTTGAGAAATGGCAGGTTCATCATCGACACTTCTGGGTCAATTCCAAATTGTCTCGATATTTTAAAAATATCATGAACAAAAACTAAGAACTTCTTGTGCGATTTAACCTCCTACAACAGATCCTTTTGGTTGTGCTTTGTTACACATGTATGATTTTAATAGTCCGAAGTAACTATAGAATTATATACTAAGTAGTTATAAGATATACATATTTTGTTAATATTAATTACAAATAAATCAATTAACCATTAATTAGTTTCCTATTGGATACAACCAACGGCAGTAGACTGGACATCTGAGTTTTGCTTCATCGACCAAATGAACAACTAAATGCATCATCAATATGAAACATGATGGTGGGAAGAGCATTTCCATGTGGCATGATGGCACTACAATTTTGTTTTGTAGTTTATCTAACTCCATTACACCCAAAGACTTTGTCATATGTTTGTCAAAAAAATAAACATAATTCAAGTAATATTGTAAATATGTTATCATGAAGCCCTGAAGAAATGGTATATGTACATTGTATCTGTAGAATATAAGAAGTTTCACCATCTTGGAAAAGATTGCCGATTCAAGAAGAAGAAGAAGAATAGAAATCAAGCATCAACAAATAGCGTACATACTATAGAAGCATGCTATAGAAGCACCAACAATAGCATGCATGAGGTGGTGGAAATAAATTAAGGACATGACAATAATGGAAATTGACAAGAAGCATGCTATAGAAGCACCAACAGCTAATTTGCTTGATAAAAGTATAAATAAAAGTTCTAAGAACTTGGTCAACTCCATCAGAAACATGGAGTGGATCCAAATGTAACATAAAGCATTAAAGGTATTAGGGGGTTTTGTATATTCTCATGTACTAAAGGAGAAATGAATGATCATAATGGAGATCAGTAAGGCATTTTCATTAAGTACAGTGAGCCTACAAACTCTACAACTCAACATCACAAAAGGTGATAATTAGTTGAGATACTATTTTCCTTGGGGATGTTATGTGGTATTGGGACAATAAAGAGAAGAAAAATAAGGAGTTCATCAATAAAGCAAATCTAGTCCAAGAAAACAATATGGATTCATCACATGTTAAGACTTCAAATCTAACTCCATCTTCATCTCAAAGTACTTCACAAACTACAACAAGCAGCATTAATTTTAACTCCCCTCTTTATACTTTTAGATAACCCATAATTTAGACAACAATTTGCTGAAATTAACACATTACAAAAAACAAAAAGGAAGAAAAGAAAAACAATTTGTGAAAATTTGACAAATTTTAACATATCATTGACAGATCACCATTGTAAAATGAAAACCAAATCCCTCAAAAGAAGCTTAGATTTCTCCCAAAAATATATATATATAATAAAAATAAGGCCCTAGCCAACTTTTCTTAGTAAAGGTAGAGGAGATGGAGGATAGGATTAGTGGAAAATACCTTCTTTTTTGCAATTTACACAAACTGTGCATTGCCTTTTGTCTCCTCAAGCTCAGGTGGATGATACTGAAACTCCAGTAATCATTGCTGACACTGCCAGTCAAGGATGCTAGAAAATAAGGACTTTTAATTGTTGGAATGAAAAGGGGACGATGAAAATCTAGAAATGAGAGAGGTTTATTTGAAGGCTGACGTTAACATTAATAATACAAGGCTAAAAATTGGCACACACGGTGGTTGTAGTATAACCCATTGTGAAAATTTGCTACTCATGGCAATTGTATTACAACTATCATGTCTTGCATTGAATTTTGCAGTGATTAATCATGAAAACCACTGCAAAATTCAATGAATTCATGGCGAAGTTACAACCACCAACTGTAGTGAAATAAGCAACGCAAACTACATGTTTCCTTGTAGTGAGCACATCATACCACTATGGGGTTACACATAGTTGCTAGGCCCCTACTTGGGTATGTGCTATACTTGGTGGACTATGACTATGAGCTCTAGAAGCAAGATAGTACTGCTAGGCCAAGCACGCGCTACCAGGCAGATATGCCTAGGTCTGTGCATAGGTTGTGCACTAGGCCACACTCATATTACATACCTAACTATACACTTGTGTAATTCCTTACACACCAGTTATTCACGCTTACTACACTACCTCAAGCATATCTCTCCTCATACTGACATACACATATTATATTATGGTCATATTCATATTGTCCAGGATCATTATCTTATATGTGTCACTATTATCCATGAAACATTCGGGTTTATTTTTATTATTTTGTATAAATATGAGGAGTTATGTGGGAAAAAGGAAAATTAAAAAGGCTAAAACCGCCACCCGTGTGTCTAGTTAGTTTAGTTCGTGCTTTGAGGTAATCATATTCAGTGTTCGAAAAATCAGCCTAGGTGGCTGCCTAGGCGGCGCCTAGGCGCTGGAAGGTGATAGGCCGCCCGGTTTTTGCGAAAAATAGTGAAAAAATTGGCCTAGGCTTTCCATCAAAAAAATGGACGCCCAGGAACCGCCTAGGCGGCCTGGGCGGCTTTTGGAAAAAAATTTAAAATTAAATGTTTTTAACTAATTTAAAACCCCCCAAATTAATGTTTTGTGGGACTTGTACTTAATTATGTTTTTTCTTAGGGGTATATCCATCCAATATTTATTATTATTTATTTTATTTAAATTTTTTAATAAAATTCTAATTTCTAAGCACATAAATAATAAATAATATGTTATGTATAACGACCTTGTCTTCGCTTACTTCGCCGAAATTTTTATATGCTTATGTTTTTCTTAGTAGCCTACCCACTTTTATTTTGGCAAAAATAAATAAATAAATAAATAATTTTATATGTATATTTAATTGTTTTTATGATAATGTGGGTTTTAGAGTAGTTTGGATTCTAGAAGCTCTTGAATTATTATTTGATTGTTGATGCATCAATTTAGTTGTTGATAAATGTCTATTTTGGTATTATATAGAATTAAAATAATATTATAAATATATTTTTTTTTTAAAGGGTAAACCCACCTAGGCCCCGCCTAGGCTCTCTGGGCGCTAGAAGGTGGCTGACCGCCCGATTAGCGCCTAACGTTTTTTTGAACATTAATCATATTGCTTAAACACTGATAAGGTGGTTGATCCCATGGTTGGGCAGTTTTCGCTCTAAACCACTCCAAATAGCTTCAAATCACCCCATTTTTATTCCTTTGACTCCAAAAGGGTCCTCAAAACATAAAAGAAGTATTTAAGCCACCATATAGGCTAGAAATAAAATAAAATGCATGATGAATGTTGTAAATTAAATATAAAAACATGTATAAATTAACACCCATCAATTTATATCTAAAATATTATGAAATGCATTATACATATGTATTGGTAAAAGGATAATTTGAACCTAAATAAAAACATCAAAATAGTTGCATGTTAATAGTTTATATTATAAGATATTTAGAACTAATTTATTAATTTATTGAATAATAATTTCATTTTATATAAATAGATAAAAAATGATAGAGATAAAATATTAATCTATTCATAGATTAAAGTAAAGAACTAAGGACATCTTTAATGGTACATTGAACCTTACTTATTGAGCCTTTGAAATTTAAGAGCTCTACAAAGAGCATTGGGTGGCCAGCCTCTCAATTGTGTGGGTTGACCCACATTTTTTTTAAACAACAGTGCCAGTTATATATATATATTGAGTTCGGTCTGAGCCTTGAGTAAGGTTGTACGTTATCAAACCCTCTGTAGGTGATCACCACTGTCCAAGAAGATGTACATTTAATCATTATCTAGATAGTACATTTGTCGAGGGGAATAATCTAGGGCACTGTCCTTTCCACTGCTCTCTCTTCAACCCAAACCATGTCTCTCTTTTCTTTCTTTTTCCGCATTTTCTTAATTGCTTTAAATTAGACTTTAACCAATTTATTGAGTCAGCTAGATATTAGAAATTGAAAAAGTATTCAGAGCTATGCTAGTCCATATGGATTTAACTGCCTGCCCCGTTTAGGTACACTTTATTACTTATACAACATGTGCACTTGTGGTTATGCAAAGGGCGTCTCAATTTTTTGGCACCATTTCCAGAGACTGACAACTCTTGACAAAGTTTACATTTTTAGTAATCTGGTCATTTTCCTTACTTTTATATATATATTTCATTCTTTAGTTTCTCTTTTGGGTTTAATTATTGTTCTTGTTAAATTGTCTTGCAGGTATTCTTGTATGACCTGAGAAAGTTCTTTATCTCCACTTGCAAAACCCTAATCCAAAATTAGAACAAACTTTACACAAAAGATTAAGACAAGTGAATCTTAGAGAAATGGGGTTATTGGAAATCAATATTGAGGTCAAACAGGACGAACAAATGGCCGAGAATGAATAGAGAAGTATCTCAAGCTATGTAAGGCCGAACTTGGAAGGAACAGGGTCTAGTATCTGTCGCCCTCCTGTAGCAATGAACAACTTTATACAGATGGTGCAACATATGTGCCAATTTGATGGGTTTCAAGATGAAGACCCATATGCTCATCTAGTGAGTTTCTTGAAGATCTATGATACTTTCAAAGCAAACAACGTGTTTGAGGATGCGGTACGATGACTCTTTCCATTCTCAGTGTGAGGAAGGGCCAAGCAATGGCTAAGTTCCTTGCCACATGGGTCAATTGCAACATGGGCATAGTTGCCCGAGAAATTTCTTAAACGATATTTTCCACTGATGAAGATCACGAAGTTAAGAAGTTACATTTCCTACTGCAAGTAGATGGAATCAAAGACCTTGTATGATACATAGGAAAGATACAAGGAGTTATTAAGGAAATGTAAACAACATGGGATTATGTAATAGATGCATATTCAAATTTTTTACAATGTGTTGAATGTGGCGACAAAGCAAATATTAGATGCAGCAACCGGAGGTTCTTTGTTTAGCAAACAACCTAATGCCGCCCAAGCTTTGATTAAAGACATGGCTTCTAACGGTTACCAATGGAAACCTGAAAGGAACAAACCAGTTAAGGGAGGTGGCATCTAGGAAATTAATGCCTTAACCAAATTGGTGGCTTAGGTGGAAGCCATGTCAATGAGATTAGACACAATACAAATTCAACCTTAAGCCCCGATCATGAGTTGTAAATCTTAGGGCAATCAAGAAGGGCCTAGATGTCCTTCTTCTAATGTGAGTGCTAGCACAGAATAGGTTGATTACGTGGGTCAGAACAATAAGTTTCAGAACAATCCTTACAATGGTAACTACAATTCGGGGTGGAGAAACCACCCTAATTTCTCATGGATCCAACCAAGGCAAGGACCACAAGGGCAATTTAGATCATCACAACCTCAACCATTACCTCCTAAGCAACCACTTTTAGAAGGAAAAGGGTCGAGTCTTGAAACCTTGTTAGCAAGGTACATTCAAGCGAATGATGTCCGTCTTATAAGGCATGAAGAATTGTTAAGAAATCAATAAGCATCTCTACAAAATTTGGAGCAACAAGTGGTGCAAATTGCCAAGATACGTGCTGAACGTCCACAAGGAACACTTCCAAGCAACATAGAAATTAATCCATAGGAATCCCTAAAGGTAGTCACATTGAGAAGTGGTAAGGATTCGACACCTTCTGCAGTTTAAGAGACTGAAAAAGAGCCTACTGTACATAAAGAGATAGAAATTGAAGAAAAACCTCTTGATCTAGATGTTGAGGAAACTGAAAAAGGGAAAAGCAAGGAAAAGCTTAGTGTACCTGAGTACCAACCCAAGCTCTTGCTTGTTCATATGTTTAAGAAACTTGTCTTGCTTGTTCAAACTCTTCTTGTTCCTTAGCAAGTGTGTCCAAAATCCCTCCTATTTGATGCTCAAGGTTTTTTATGGAGATTTCTTGACATCTTAATGTGGCCTCAATATGTTGGAAACGGGCATTGGTTGCTTCAATAAATCTAGGTAGCACTCTTTCCAACCGAAGTACATCCTCTTCAAGCTTCTCATCCATATCTAAAACACACACACACACACACACAAAAAAAGATTTAAAAACAATCACCAAATGACCTAATAAAAAAAAGGGTCCTAATTGAGATTAAGAACATAAGAAAAATAAACATGCAATCGGAAGACATTGTGTTTCTATGTTCCAATTGATGCGAAGTAAAAACAAAAAAAAAAGGAATAGTGAGAATTAGTATGTTGCACTCGTTAAGATGAACATAGCATAAATAAGCAAATGAAGAACATAAGATGGATGACAAAATGAAGAAAATAAGATGGATAAGCTAATGAAGAACATAAAATGGATAAGGAAATGATGAAGCAAGTATTGCTATAGTTTCTTGCTTTGATTTACTTTCTTTTCCTTTTCTTTTATTTACTCTAAGTTCAATTTATCTACAAGAAGAAATGATTATTTATTTTTGTCTTTTATGTGAGACAAGCAACAAACCAGATCACAAACTAAAAATTTTAATTAAACATGATATAAAACTGATCAACAACAAAAAAACAAAGACAAAAAATAAATAAATAACAACAATATGATATGAAAGCACAATTTAAAAAAATACTGAACTAGATCTAGGAAAAATGAAAAGAAAATTGCAAAACACTTAAAGAACTTAATGAAAATCATCATAAACATGATATGAAGACCGTAATCAAGGTTCAAAAATAAAAAATAAAAATAAAAATGAGAAAACAACAAACATGATATGAAAACCATGATAAGAAAAGGATAAAATACAATAGCAACCATGATCAACAAGACAAAACGAAACATACCCAAGGGCAGGAATAAAAGAGAGCAGCCAATATGTGAAACCCCGATAAAAAACCTAACAGGAAAAAAACAGCAAACGAGATAAAGATCACAAAACTCTAACTGAACATGCCCTGAACTTGATGAACAACAAAAACCAAAAATTAATAACAACAACAAACATATTATGACAACAACAAGAGCACAATTTAGAAGGAATATTCTACATTATTCCTTCAATTGATCAATGTGAGATGCCCAAAAAGACCCTTTCTACTAGTGGAAGATACACATAATAATAAAGAATCATAATCATGGAAAATTAGATATTCATAATTTACCAAATATCAATTATAAAATAAACTTCTAATTCTAATACAAGCATCCAAGTAAAGATCCATTTATTTTGTGTATGAAGACATTCATAATCTTTAGAAATTTCAAAAAAAAAAAATCTCATCCAGAGAGAAGATTTATATATATATATATATATATATATATATATATATATATATATATATATATATATAACAAAATCCCAAATCCACCACTGTTAATATTGAAACTAAAAAGGTATAGTCTATGATATTCAACTTATCTTATCCCTCATTACATGTCCAAAATAGAGGGATTATATAGGAAACATGAATTTTATATTAATTTGGCAATCAAGATTATCCCTTCAATTTATCAATGTGAGTTGAACATACATAGTCTTATCCCTTCCTTCTTTGTACTTTTAGACCACACATAACTAATTAAGAATATCTAGAGCATCTCATATTCAAAAGTGCCTTAGCAACTTAAATAAGAAAAAAAAATTCTCATTAAGAGAAATGAACAATCTTCAATGAAATCACAAACAAACCATTCTTAATATTGAAATTAAAATAAGTCTAGTCGGTAGATTATTTCTAGCTTGTCTAGAGTTTGCTCTTATTACTATATATATCCCACATTACAAGTCAAATGTAGAGGGATAATTTAGGTCTAAATTTAAATAATTTTTACCATATTAAATTCATCAATGCAGGTTGAACATACAGAGGTTCTATTCCTCCCCTCTTTATACTTTTAGAGAACACATGACTCAAGAAAGGCTCATAATTTTAAAAAAGGAAAACAACACATAGCACATGGTATTGAATCATAAATCCATTTTGTTAGAGATAGTTATCAAGGTGAATATTCCATGCACTGGAGTTTGCTTTAATCTACATAAAGCCTTTTTCAATCTATAAACTTTGTCTTCTACACCTTCAATTTTATATTATTTTGGTTACAAGGCATAGATTTACTTTCCAAGATAGCAGTTGAGAAATACTGATTTCATATTCATCTTGTAGATCTTTTACCCACATTGTACTACGAATGAGACAATCAAGCATATAGAATCCAAATGAGCTACTAGAGCATAAACTTCATCCTAGTCAAGTTTTATTGATCTTTGGTTTTAAACTTTTTCCTATAATGCACTAATTTTTTATCTTTCAATTTCTCCATCTACTGTTCTCTTGATCTTCACACCCAAATGAGATATGTAGCCTTATGCCCTTTTGGTAATTTTATTAGTTTTATTAACTCCAAAGTTTTAATTTTTCTCAATAGACTTGATTTCATCATCCATGGTCATTTTCCATTTTGTATTTTGCATAGCTTCTTTCACCATCTTCATCAACAAATTAATATAAATATATGTACATTGTATCTGTAGAATGTAAGAAGTTTCGCCATCTTGGAAAAGATTGCCGATTCAAGAAAGGAGAAGAAGTAGAGAAATCAATCATCAACAAATAGTGTACATACTCTCGTCAACAGCATGCATGAGGTGGTGGAAATAAATTAAGGACATGACAATAATGAACATTGACAAGAAGCATGCTATAGAAGCACCAATAGTTTATTTGCTTGATAAAAGTATAAATAAATGTTTGAAGAACTTGGTCAACTCCATCAGAAACATGGAGTGGATCCAAATGTAACATAAGGCATTAAAGGTATTTGGGTGTTTTGTATATTCTCATGTACTAAAGAAGAAATGAATGATCATGAGATCAGTAAGGCATCTTCATTGAGTATAGTGAGCCTACAAACTCTACAACTCAACATCACAAAAGGTGATAATTAGTTGAGATACTATTTTCCTTGGGGATGTTATATGGAATTGGGACAATAAAGAGAAGAAAAATAAGGAGTTCATCAATAAAGCAAATCTAGTCCAAGAAAACAGCATGGATTCATCACATGTTAAGACTTCAAATCTAACTCCATCTTCATCTCCAAGTACTTCACAAACTACAACAAGCAGTATTAATTTTAACTCCCCTCTTTATACTTTTAGATAACTCATAATTTAGACAATAATTTGCTAAAATTAACACATTGTAAAAGAGAAAAAGGAAGAAAAGAAAAACAATTTGTGAAAATTTGACAAATTTTAACATATCATCGACAGATCATCATTATGAAATGAAAAACAAATCTCTCAAAATAAGCTACAAATCCTTCAAAAGAAGCTTCTATTTCTCCCAAAAAAAATTATATAATAAAAACAAGGCCCTAGCCAACTTTTCTTAGTAAAGGCAAAGGAGATGGAGGACAGGATTAGTAAAAAATACCTTTTTCTGCTATTTACACAGACTATGCATTGCCCTTTGTCTCCTCAAACTCGGGTGGGCGATGCTAAAGCTCCAGTGGTCAATGCTGTGTCTGCCAATCGAGGACGCTAGAAAATAATGGATTTCAATTGATGGAATAAAAAGGAGAACATGAAAATCAAGAAATGAGAGAGGTTTATTTGAAGGTTGTTGTAAAAATTAATAACACAAAGCTAAAAATTGGTATGCACGGTGGTTGTAGTATAACCCATTGTGAAAAGTTGCTACTCACCGCAATTGTATTACAACTATCGTGTCCTGCATTGAATTTCGCAATGGTTAATCATGAAAACCATTGCGAAATTCAATGAATTCTTGGCCAAGTTACAACCGCCAACTATTGTGAAATAAGCAGCGCAAACTACATGTTTCCTTGTAGTGAGCACATCATACCATAATGGGGTTACACATAGTTGTCGAGCCCCTACTTGGGTATGTGCTATACTTGGTGGACCATGACTGTGAGCCCTAGAAGCAAGATAGTACTGATAGGCCAAGCACGTGCTACCAAGCACATATGCCTAGGTCTGTGCGTTGGTTGTGCACTAGGCCACACTCATATTACATACCTAACTATACACTTGTGTAATGCCTTAGCACACCATGTTGTTCATGCTTACTACACTACCTCAAAGATATCTCACCACATACTGATATACACATATTATATTATGGTCATATTCATGTTGTCCATTATCATTGTCTTATACGTGTCACTATTATCCATGCAACATTAGGGTTTATTTTTATTATTTTGTAAAATTATGAGGAGTTATGTGGAAAAAAGGCAAATTAAAAAGGCTAAATCACCACCCATGTGTCTAGTTAGTTTAGTTCATGCTTTGAGGTGATCATATTGCTTAAACACTGATAAGGTGGTTGATCCCGTTGGGCAATTTTCTTTCTAAACCACTCCAAATAGCTTCAAATCACCCTGTTTTTATTCCTATGGCTCCAAAAGGGTCCTCAAAACATAAAAGAAGTATTTAAGCCACTATATATGCTAGAAATAAAATAAAATGCATGATGAATGTTGTAAATTAAATATAAAAACATGTATAAATTAACACCCATCAATTTATATCTAAAATATTATGAAATGCATTATACATATGTATTGGTAAAAGGATAATTTGAACCTAAATAAAAACATCAATTTAGTTGCATGTTAATAGTTTATATTACGAGATATTTAGAACTAATTTATTAATTTATTGAATAATGATTTCATTTTATATAAATAAATAAAAAATGATAGAGATAAAATATTAATCTGTTCATAAATAAAAGCAAAGAACTAAGGACATCTTTAATGGTCCATTAAACCTTACTTATTGAGCCTTTGAAATTTAAGAGCTCCACAAAGAGCATTGGGTGGCCGCCACCCATTTAGTAGTTACCAACCTCTCAATTGTGTGGGCTGACCCACATTTTTTAAACAACATTGCCAATTAAAAGTTCAAGCAAGTGTTATATATATATATAATTTAAGTCTATAAATACATACATGATCCATTCACGAAAAAATTGCATTCTTCTCCACTCGTTACTCTCTTTTAATCTTCCACACTATTATGGATAAAAATATATCCCCATCTTCACAAACTCTAAATTCATATCATTTTCAAATTTCTCAAAATTTTTCATGCTCTTTTTTATGCATGTAAAATATTCAAAATCTCCAAAATTATCCAAATTCACAATTTTTTTTTTTTACTTTAATCCATTTGTCCAAAATCAACCATGTTTTTGATATTTTTATCCTATGCCTTGGGGACCGGGTATTTCAATCCATGCATGGTAAATCAACTTACCAATGTTGAAATCAATAGCCTTCTAATTCCAACAAGTGAATCCAAAAATTTTGATAGAGATTCTTGTACCAAACAACAAAATGCAATAGAAACAAATTCATTTTCTAACCCTCAACAAGGCATTGAGAATATTGTTTTAAAGGAACAACAAGATAAACAATAAGTAAAAGAAATCAACTGTGGAACATAGAAGATGGTAAAATGCTTCTAAGTGTATGACTTACACTTTTAAATAATAGCATTGTAGGCACTAGTAAAGCTTATAGGACATTTTGGAAATAGTAACTAAGTATTTCAACAAAAATAAAAAAAATTGGTCTGAGAAGAAAAGTAACTAACTGTAAAGAACATTTGTTTTTGTTGCTTCAAGTTGTTATTGAATTCAACTAATTATACAACAAATCAACTATTTCGCAAGCATATAGCAAATGAATTGACGGCCAATTAAAAGAATGTGCTCATAATCTATATTATCATAATCATAAAAAAAAAAAAAGAACATTTGTTTCACAAGCATGTTTGAGTGATATTGAAAGACTTTCCAAGGTAAAAAACAAACACTTTGCTTTCTAGGTCAGCAAAGAAACAAAGATCAGCGAAATAGATGTCGATATTGTTAGTTAATATCGCAAAAATCAAGCAACATCATCAAAGCATGCAGAAGCAATAATGAATTCACTATATTGTCTAATTGTTTTGATGAACACCATAATTTAATTAAAAGGCCTAGAAAATTACCTCTTAATGTTTGAAGGCCTTTCCTTTGATATACCGAATTTGTCTCTTGGATTGTCGTAGATCTCTCTAGCGTTGAACGAAGGTCCCACACCTCTAGATCACACGCAGGAATTAAGAAACAATCTCCTCTTCTTCTCCAAATAACGGCTAGGGTTAGAGAGGAAGAGAGAGCTTGGGGATTTTTCTCACTTGAGAATTAATTGATTGATTCTAAGGTTAGAGAGAAGTCATATTTATAGAGACTTCATAAAACATGATAAACATTATTCAATTATGAGTCCTATTCGAAATATGAACTTTCATAATATGATAAACATTATCATAGAAGTTCTATTAGAAATGTGAGTCCTAATCTAACTAAAACCACTTTTGTCTTTAAGTCCTTATAATTTTTATTATCTATTCTACTCCATCGAATTTAAATCAAAATTTAAACTTAAGACAAAAAACCCAGACCAATTTACAATTTCACTTATCCCATGAAGTAAAATTATAAATTAACAATTTTACCCCTGCACTCAAAAACGAGATTGATTCTTTATCCCTTTAAGCGTGACTCCCTAGGTTCATTCCAATTGGCAATAGGAGGATACCAAAGAACATGGGTGACACGACCCCTTGCTTGTATCTCACAAGTGCACGGGTTTGTCGAAGTAATAAATTTACCCTGGTGAGTGGGTAGTCGAATCCACAGGGAATAGGGAATTAGAATACGAGATTCCACTAATAAAGCTATGCGGAGTACGAAAAAGCAATAGTTGGATCAATGAGTGAATGAACAATCACACAGAATAAAAAGCACGAAATTGAATAAAAAGATGGAAGATGAGAGAGAGTGCAAGTAAGAGAATAGAGAGGGTTACTAATGAATGAAATAGGGCATCCGGACAAGCTATCTCTAGGGTCTATGCTTCTAGTGCAGGACTATGCTATTATACTTCCCTATTGATGTTGATTGAGTCGAGGAAATCCTTAAACACACGGTCCCAAACCTAAGGTCAACCGTGACTAACCCCAATACTATGTCCCGGCATTAGGATTCACGTCAACCCTTCACTCTGTCGCTCACGCAACTAAGCCCCAGGGGAGTTTATCTACCTAAGCCTAACACTACGTGGAATCGCTTTAAGCTCTAGGGATTCCTAGTGATAAAACCTGCTCCTATGTGTAGTAGTTCTAACCCTTTGGTCCAGGTGAAAGAACCCTAGTCTAAATTAAGCCCCAATGCGTAGGATTCACGTCACCCCAAAGCCTTGGGGGAGTTTATCTACCTAGCACTTCGCTCTATTTTGACCGCTAATAAATCAAGGAATTGGAGGTAGGGAGAAATCACACCGGAAGGGAAAAGGGTACGTCGCTACCTCACAACTCTCCCTCTCAACCCTCTTCAATCTTAAGGAGTCTAACCCTAAGGAGTTGTCACACCTCCAAAAGGCAACCTAAATTGCTCTCAATCCTAGTGTCACATCTAAGAGAAAACAATAGCAAGGATGAATTTAAGATTGAAACTCAATTTTATTCATCAATAATGGAAAAGCATAATAACAATGTGAAAGAAACATAATAACCCTAGAGTTTACAAGTCCGAATACCCTTAAGGGGTTTAGCTCCTCATAGAGCTATACATGTTCATCAATGTAATAAAGAAAGCACAAAGTAAAGACATCAATGAAAACCCCCTTGCGTATGGTGTGGCCGTGGTCTTGTGCGGCCATCGAACATCGATGACGATGCCAATGACGCGCACTAAACCTCCACGAAATCCTCTCCAAAACCCTAGCCGCACTCCCCCCAAGTTGGAGAGAAAGATAGGTCAAAAGATATCTCCAAAGGTCTCCAAAATCGCCTTTTATAATGTTGAATCGCGGCTTTAAAATTGACTTATCGGGGGCTTCACACGGCCGTGTGGAATTAACACACGGGCGTGTGAAATTTCTGTTCTGCTAAAAAAATTAATTCACACGGCCGTGTGTTAATTCCACACGGCCGTGTGAACTCTCTGGAATTCTGAATTTCGGCCAAAAGTGAACAGTAACTTGCTACAAGATATGCTCAATGTAAGATAATAACGCTTCGCGGTACTATAACACAAGCACTTATCAAATCCCCCCACACTTAAGCTTTTCCTTGTCCTCAAGCAAAATAGAACGTGACAGTACTTGGGGAGAACAATTGAAAGTGCTCGGCCTTAGGTTCACCAAGAGTATGCAAAAAAAGCATTCTACAAGTAAGGGGAAATCAAAACATTGCATAAAGTTACCATTGTTCTAGCTAAAAACCCTAATCAAAAAGGACAATAACTCGAAAACGTGAAGTGTGTGCGAATTCACTCAAGAGAACCAACAAGTACTCCTCAAACTCTTGTTACAAGGACTTATTTACATACACAAAGTAAGGAAGTAGTAGCTTCACTCAACCTCTAAGGTAGCCTTTTCCTAGGCGGCCGCCAAAGGTGGCTTTCACACTTTCAAGGAGGTAGCTCTTTCTACCGGGGTAGTAGCTTTCACGCTTCCCATGAGATAGCTCTTTCTCTCATTAGGGCATAACTTGTATCCGACTTATGAGAGTAGCTACATACTTCATAGGAGGTAGCTCTTTCCACCCCAAATGAAAAGCTAAAACTAATATTCACAAGCTCACAAGTTTTTTTTTTTTTTAGCTACATGGAACTTCACAACTTACTAAAGTAATACTAAACTAGTCCTTAAAACTTAGAGTTTAAGTTTCCAAAAGATTTCAAGAGTGAGTAGTGCAATAAGATGTAATCGAGCAAATATTCCTAAAAATTCAAGTAAAAACTAGAGCATGATAGGACACAATGTTAAAAATTATCCTAAACTATAAGAATACAACCGTTGCAACTAAGGTGAACCGCCGTAGGCTACATGAGCATGAACAATTGAACGCACAAGTAACAGTGTGTGCAATATGAACTCCCCCCCACACTTAAGATGTACATTGTCCCCAATGTACGCATGCAAGCATAATTATAAGTAGTAATTAAAACAATTAGTGTGGAAGTGGGCAATTGAAACATTACTCCCCTGAACTCCAAGTGTTGCATTTGATGGAGCTAGGTCATTGAGAGTTGAGTCTCAATGGTTTGTGGAGCACACACGGTCCTATGACCATGCCAATGACTGTTCCTCAAAATCCTTACATCAAACACCATCTGTGCACACATACACAAGGGTTCAGTATAGCTCAATAAAACTCGAGTATATAAAATATGAAGCAATGAATACAACTCGAGATAAAAGTAAAGCAAAATAAAAGATAAACTCAAAAGGAGAATCCTTTCTGAGTACTACAAGTCCAAAGTAAAATAGAAAGTGCAAAGAAATGAAAATCAAAAGCAAAATAAAACTAAAACTAAGACGCCTCAGCGTCGGTGTCCTGAACAGTAGTCTCTGGTGCTACTGGAGGCTCTGTCGATGCAGGTGAATCGACTGATGCTGGAGGAGCTGGTGGTGGAGGAGTGGGGTCTCTAGGTCGGGCTGCAGGAGGTACTGACACGGCCCGCTCAAGAAGTCTCTGTATGGCGTCAAGCCGTGCCATAGCCTCTGTGTGCTGTTCCACCTGTGCGGCCCTGATCTCGGCCTGCTCTGCCTGTAGCACGCCCACTGCGCTCTCGAGGCGCTCCAACCTGTCTTGACCTCGAGAAGGCGAGAACATGCGCACCGGAGATGGCTCCGGCGCGGTGGGTGGTACCTCGGTCTCTGTGTCCGCTGGGGGTGCCTCTAACGCTGCCTGGGACCCCTCGGCCTGATCTGTACGGGGAATGATCCAGGTATAGGTCCCTGATCCTGCTCTGCGGATCAACCCCATCATCCTCAATGTATCTGTGCCCAAAGGAGCCGGAACGCTAGTCTTCTCTACCCCTCGCACTCCGTCTCTGAGATTCGTCCCGATCAGGAGTCTCGAAATATAGGGTCCTGCGAAGATCACTCCAACCCTAGGGTACTGGCCCTGATGGCGCAAATACTCTGCTAGGATGTGCCCTAGGTGGAGTGGTACCCTCTGAGCCATCGAATATAGATATAGAAGCTCCTGCCGGCTCAGAACTCCAGTGTTATCCCCCCGACCACTCACTGATCTGCTCAGAATGGCATGTACGTATCTGTAAGCCGGGCGGGATAAGCACGTGGACTTCGAGACTCCTGGCTCATACTGGCCCTCTCCGCACAACTCCCTGTAGGCCCTCTGCGGAGTGAGACTGCCCGGGTAGTCGGTAGGAAGACCCTCATACTCCTCTGTCTGTCTGTGTATAGGCCGCATCATATAGCCCCATATGGATCGAAAACTGGGTCATACTGAGGCTAAAGTGCTGTCCTAGTGCCCTGAACTGAATCGTGTCGGGGGTGGAGAAACCTCTGTATGATCTGTCAAACTCGAACGAGGCCAAGAACTCCAGTGTTACTCCTCGAATGGCTGGATCTCTGATCCTCAGTAGTTTCTTCCAACCATCCACCGAGAGCAGCTCCTCAACCTCGTCGGCAATGCTGTCACCCCCCTGAATCCCTCTAACAACGCTCAGGTCGGGGTACCGTGACTGGCCAAACCGTAATGTAGATAACCGCTCCAACCTGACCCGGTGCTCGGGTATACTGAACTCGGTCTCCTCTGGAGGGGGTGTAGGCTCGCGAGGACGCTTATCGGCCGCTTTCTTAGACCTAGAAGCCATATCTGCAAAGTTGCAAAAGAAAATTTTCAAAAATCAGTTCACAAACTCATTCTGCAGAAATCCACACGGCCGTGTGTTAATTCCACACGGCCGTGTGAAGCTTCTGGCGGACAGAACATCACGGCCGTGGGCTAAAAATCCAAAATTTACACTTCAATTCATTCTAATTCTTTCATAAACAGGTTCGCATACTCATTAATCATTCAAAATAGGCGAAATCATAAAAAAGAATGAATTAAATCAAGGATTGACGAAGAAAAAGGGGTTGGAGTTGTTACCGACGGTGAGGATGAATACAATTGAGAAATCGGCCGGAAAACTCCAGTAAAATCCTCCAAAAAGCTCAGAGAAAGTCGGGGAAGTAGTAGAGAGGGTAGGAGAAGATTTTAGAATGAAAATGTCAAGAGGCACGAGTGAAAACCAAAAAAAAATCGCGCGGCTTTTAAAGTTCTGGGAATTCACATGGCCGTGTGACCATGCCACACGGCCGTGTGCCTCTGAATTAGGGTTCACAAGGGCCGACACACGCCCCTGTGTGTATTCTGTTCACTCTCTGGGCTACCCCACACGGCCATGTGGAAATTACACACGGCCGTGTGCTTACACAGGAAGATCCACAGGGGCCGGTACACGGCCCTGTGGATTCACGGGAACACACAGCAAGTCTCTGAAAAATTTCACACGGCCGTGTGGTATGTTCACACGGCCGTGTACCCAACCTAGCCAAGAACAAGGCTGGCCACAAGGGCACATCACACGCCCTTGTGGCCTCTCTGGCTTGCCCGAGAAATACTAAGTGTTTCACACGACCGTGTGAATAATCCACACAGCCGTGTGCCTTTCACAAGCTCATCCACAGGGGCACCCACATGCCCCTGTGTATTCTCGGGAAGAAGGGGTTTTCTTCTGCAGAGTTTCACACAGCCGTGTGGAATTTCCACACGGCCGTGTGCCTTAGCACAGTGGTACTCACAGGGGCACTCACACGGCCCTGTGGATTCTCTGGAAAAGAGTTTAAGTTCTGCGAATTTCCACACGGCCGTGTGTTAATTCCACACGGCCGTGTGCCCCTTCTGAAGTTCTTCACAGGGGCAGGGTCACGCCCCTGTGTTTTCTCTGGCTGAGCTCTAACTTGTACCACACGGCCGTGTGTTAATTCCACACGGCCGTGTGCCTAATACGAGATTCCACTAATAAAGCTATGCGGAGTACAAAAAAGCAATAGTTGGATCAATGAGTGAATGAACAATCACACAGAATAAAAAGCACGAAATTGAATAAAAAGATGGAAGATGAGAGAGAGTGCAAGTAAGAGAATAGAGAGGGTTACTAATGAATGAAATAGGGCATCCGGACAAGCTATCTCTAGGGTCTATGCTTCTAGTGCAGGACTATGCTATTATACTTCCCTATTGATGTTGATTGAGTCGAGGAAATCCTTAAACGCACGGTCCCAAACCTAAGGTCAACCGTGACTAACCCAAACACTATGTCCCGGCATAAGGATTCACGTCAACCCTTCACTCTGTCGCTCACGCAACTAAGCCCCAGGGGAGTTTATCTACCTAAGCCTAACACTACGTGGAATCGCTTTAAGCTCTAGGGATTCCTTGTGATAAAACCTGTTCCTATGTGTAGTAGTTCTAACCCTTTGGTCCAGGTGAAAGAACCCTAGTCTAAATTAAGCCCCAATGCGTAGGATTCACGTCACCCCAAAGCCTTGGGGGAGTTTATCTACCTAGCACTTCGCTCTATTTTGACCGCTAATAAATCAAGGAATTGGAGGTAGGGAGAAATCACACCGGAAGGGAAAGGGGTACGTCGCTACCTCACAACTCTCCCTCTCAACCCTCTTCAATCTTAAGGAGTCTAACCCTAAGGAGTTGTCACAATTCCAAAAGGCAACCTAAATTGCTCTCAATCCTAGTGTCACATCTAAAAGAAATAATAGCAAGGATGAATTTAAGATTGAAACTCAATTTTATTCATCAATAATAGAAAAGCATAATAACAATGTCAAAGAAACATAATAACCCTAGAGTTTACAAGTCCGAATACCCTTAAGGGGTTTAGCTCCTCATGGAGCTATACATGTTCATCAATGTAATAAAGAAAGTACAAAGTAAAGACATCAATGAAAACCCCCTTGCGTATGGTGTGGCCGTGGTCTTGTGCGGCCGTCGAACGTCGATGACAATGCCAATGACGCGCACTAAACCTCCACAAAATCCTCTCCGAAACCCTAGCCGCACTCCCCCCAAGTTGGAGAGAAATATAGGTCAAAAGATATCTCCAAAGGTCTCCAAAATCGTCTTTTATAATGTTGAATCGCGGCTTTAAAATTGACTTATCGGGGGCTTCACACAGCCGTGTGGAATTAACACACAGGCGTGTGAAATGTCTGTTCTGCTAAAAAAATTAATTCACACGGCCGTGTATTAATTCCACACGGCCGTGTGAACTCTCTGGAATTCTGAATTTCGGCCGAAGTGAATAGTAACTTGCTACAGTATTTTGCTGCGTTAACAAGCTACAGTGCTGCTACAGTATTAGCCCGAAAACGCTCCCGAGTCCATCGTTCTTCATCGAGGCCATTGAATTGGGCACACAATCAATGGTAGATCGTGCCGATTGCTTCAAGTCGCCTTCTTGGTGAAGTTCTCCTAAGCTACACGAGTTAGGCTTGTTGTGAATGTGACTGCCTTTGTGCCCCTCCAAAGGAGGTTGGCACACACCCACAAGTCCAAGCTCGTGTCTTGTTCCTTGCTTGGTCCGAAAACTTCCCAACATCGGCGAACACAACCTAATTTCGTTCTTCTTCTCCAATTTAGCTCCACAAACCTTCAATGCACAAGAATACACAAATACACACCATTTAGTGATAAAACCTAATAAAAGATATGCTCAATGTAAGATAATAACGCTTCGCGGTACTATAACACAAGCACTTATCAATGGGTGACACCTAGCCAGCCTCGTGGCCCTATGTTGTCACCCAATCGAACACGAATGAGTAGATCATTATGAACCTTTCCGATTATGATTACCATATGTGTATAAACCCTTCATTCTTATATCACAACCGAGTGAAAGCCATGGTAATTGTCAAACTCATTGAACTCAATCATATGCAAATAACTATAGTAGAGTGAGATTTCTAAACTACCCTTCGTGTCCCACACGATTAGTTTGACTGTCTTGGCCAAGGTCTTTTAATCTCACATACTTATAATCGCATAGGATACTAACTCGTTTACTTCCGAGAGAACAAATTCTTTTTTGGTTATCACTCACAACTGCTACTTGCCCGACATAGTCGCACTTCGAGGTCGGCCCTACCAAAAGGCAAACTGAGCCTAACGACTCTAGTAACAGACTAGACGTCATAGGTACATTGTGATCATGGCACCTCAAGTCTAAGGTCCACTCATATGATCATAACTAACAATCCCAATCATTGACTGTCAAAGAGTAAAACCCATGTGATTGGATTATTGCGAGTCATGTTCAAATACACCAATCCCAATAATGTATTTATGATATATGCTCCCACTATTCCATAGTGTTCAACTAACACTCTTTGTCAAAGTACATGTCATACAAATCCCTATGAATCTTTAACACCCAATTAAAGATTCTCCAATTTGCGAACTATTTAAGTGTATAAGTATCAAATCTTTCTAGTGTTCTCCTTTTTATCCCACAAAGAGTAAAAAGTTTAACTTAATACACATGGACTATGATATTCAAAACTAATTATAATGCCATCACAAGATTTATATGAACATCAAAATAAATGCCTATAATAATAAGAATGTATAATATAAATGAAATGCCCTAATACAAGTATCCTCGTTGGCATTCAAGGGCATAATCCTAACAGATATATGCTTGAATATGCTTATTATCCTACTAGAAATTATAGCAATTAGCTTATGTTTTGGCATATTTGATATTGATCTGGTAATTAAAATACTTGTTTTATATATTCAAGCCATAATTTATGTAATTGGAGCAAAAGAACAAGTTCAAAGCAACTCAAAGCTAAAACAGCACGAAATGAGTGTAGTCGAAAGAGATACATGGGCCAGACTCAAAGTACAAGTCCATGTAATTTGTGTGACCACATACTTGCCAATGTAACTTTCTATTTTGTAATTTCTTCTAGAAAAAGCATCCAACTATGCCAAGTTTTAAGTACATGGCCAACACACGCCAATGTATAGTCCATATAACCCCCCAATTTTTGAAAATATAAATTAAAACATCAAGGGTTTGATGAGGAGAGCTATTGGGGTTTAGAGAAATAGTTCGAGAAAGGGATTGCAAAAGAGATCTGAGGTTATTCAAAGGGAGTTACTAAAGTAGAGATCCAAGATGGCATTATCGGCAAGGTTTTATTGATATTGCTTGGTTCTTTGTTTTCAATATTTTACATTGTATTGAACATTGCTCTAAAGAATAGCTAAGCTCTCTTTTGGTGCTTGGATATTGGTAAATCCTAGGATGTTTTATACTTAATATTGGTTTATTAATATTGATTGATGTTATTTTATTGAATTCATCTATGTTGCTTTTAATGCTATGTTTAGTATAGTGAGAACTTATATTCATGTTTGTTGAATGTGATAGACATCGAGAGATCCATCGTATTTAGTTCACACATAGATGAAGGGATTCATCAGTGTGTACTAGAGATAGGGTATAGTGATTCTCCTGATTAGAGGCCATTGTAGTGAGGTCTCACTCCACCCCAATTAAAGGGAATTCCTACAGCTATTTGCAATCGTAGAAAAGTAGACTCAAAAAAGGTTTCAATCTACCATAGTATGGGATTAGATATCATATTGTCTCGAGAGAGCTGTTAATATACTTTTGAATTCTCTCAGTCTGATATTGCGATTATCCGATCGATATCGTTTAACTTTCTACTTGCCCGGTGCATTTTCATTTTTTTAGCTCTTCTCTCGTGCTCTTAGATCTTAGCTTTAACCAACACAATTGTTATTTGGCTAGATAATGAGTAAATAGTAAAACTAGTGCTCCTAGTCCTCATGGAATCGACAATCTTGCTTTCATTGCAAACTATATTACTTGTGTGATACGTGCACTTGTGCGAATAAACACACACCATGCATCAAATGCCCTCACCTCTTCATCTAATGTTGATGCAAGTCGCAATATAGGTGACAATGAAGTTCAAGTTTGTTCGATTGGTCAAAGAGTAGCAAAAGCAAAGGCAAAGGCAAAGACAAAGTGAAAGGGGAAGTTAAAGATTTTTAAAATGTGAATTAATAAATGGAAGAAAAAGGGTTAAACTAAGAAAATTGATGAATGCAAAATAAGCTAAAGTACAAAGTTTGAGGAAATCTTTTGAAATGGTGGTTGATCATCAAATTCTAACCATGGATACTAGCCATATTAATGCAAAGCAACTTAAGCATCATTATCTAATGTACAATATCATAAAATCAAAATATAACATTTAATATTTATCTCTTGTATTTTAAACACAATGTCCTTTTTCTTAGGTCTTCAATACAATCAAATTTTATTATTATGCAATTTCAAATTAAGTCGATCTAGTGTAATGTAGTTTAATCATTATGTAATTTGCAATTAATGAATTTTATTATTAATGTGATTTAATTAATATGTATTTTTAAAGTAATATAATTTAATTTATGAAAGTAGCTATTATAAAACTACCAATTAAAAAACTGGCAATTATGAAACAAACCGTCAAAAACCTAGCAGTTATGAAATTATATGTTATAAAACAAGTTGTTATAAAACTAGCTCTTAGGAAATTAACCGTTATGAAACTAGCCATTGTAAAACTAGCTAGCCATTATGAAATTAGCTTATTTTATACTTCTATATATAATGATAATAATTTCCACATTTTACCATTGAACATACTCTGTAATTTTGCAAAATATATTAGTTTGTTACATCCTAGAAAATGAACCCTGCTCATTTAGAGCAAATCAAATAGTTTCTAATAAAAGAGTTGATTAAAGATTCTAAAGAGAAGATGTGTATGTTAGTAGAAGAATGGGAAAAACGTAAACAATGTATGACATCCAGTTACATCATCTCTCAATAGGAAATATATTCCTTCAAAGACTTTTAACACACACGGCAATGTTTTTGCAAATTGTATAAACTATTGAAAATCATTTAGAATATTTTCTATTAAGAGATGATGTAACTGTTAAATGGGGACTTTCACTACATGAGAAATGTATTGTTGCAATCCGATAACTAGCATATGGTGTACCAGCTGATCAACATTGCATGTGTATAACGATTGCTGAATGTATTGTAATTGAATGTTTATTCAAATTTTGTTGATGTGTGATTGTAATTTTTGCAGCAAAGTATCTAAGAAGACCCAATAATAACGACTTTGAGCATTTATTTCAATTGCATTATGAGTGTCATGGCTTTCTCGGCATGCTAGGTAGTATAGATTGTATGCATTGGTATTTGAGAAAATGTCCAGTTGCATAAAAAGGCTAATTCATTCAAAGTGATCAAGGGGTTTCAACAATTATGCCAGAAGCAGTTGCTTCAACCAACTTATAGATTCAGCATGTATTTTTCACAGTTGCAAGTCTAATAATAACATAAATGTGTTCAACTAATCTCCTCTATTCAATAACATATTATATAGATATTCTTGAAAAATTCAATTCACCTTTAATGGTACAAAATACACAAAATGGTATTATCTTGTTGATTGTATTTATCCAAATGTGAAAGAGTAATGCTATATGCAACGAAAGAAAGACACGAACCAGCCACACAACTCACGTCACTGGTTACGTATCATTTTATTTTATTGTTTTTATATTAAAAAAATTTTACTTTTTGATAAAGTTGACAGACTCTCTCTCTCTCTCTCTCGTTACCACTCTCTCACTTTCTCTCTCAATCGAGACTCCCGGCCGCCGATTTCCACTCCGGCTCCCAAGTGCCGTTTCCCCGCTCTCGGTTCCGACTGCCTTTTTTCTCTCCCAGTTCCAGCCGCCTTTTCCCCTTCCCCGACCATCTGCTTCCCTCACCCGGTTGGGCCGTCGCTTCCCCGCCCCCGACCATCGCTCCCCTCCCCTGCTCCCGGCTGTCGCTTCCCGCCCCCCTCCCGATTCCAATGTTGGTTCCCTACCCCGCTCCCTCCCGGCCGTCGCTTCCCTTCCCTGCTAAGGCACAAACAAGCTAGGACACAAAGAGAGAGAGAGAGCGATAAAAAGAGAGAGAAAGAGTCAAAAGGCCGAAAATCAGTGGTGCACGAGATCAGTGGCACACGCGAAGCCGGACTGTCGCTCCTATCTCTGGTGCCCTTGTCCGAGAGTCTCGACTCGCCTTGAAATCAGGTACAGAGGCAATGATGATGCCCTAAAAATTTCTCTCATGCCCTCGTCTCTCTATAACGATTGCGTAATAGCTTGGATGGCCTAGTAGGCAACCGCTACTCCTATTATTGTAGAGGAAGGAGGAAGGGTGGGAGAAAAGCTTTACTGTTGAATCTGAGCCTCTTGTTCGATTCTATTACTTGCATTACTGTTGAATCAGCATGAATCTGTTTGTTGCATCATGTATTTGTATCCGTCAATGTGGCTGGTTCTTGTGTTCCTTTCGTTGCATATAGCATTACTCTTAGAAATGATGTTTTTCTGGCCATGATGATTTGCTCTAAAACGAGTATGGAGATTGGGTGGCGTGGCAACTTTAGTTGCAGCCCTTGATTTAGGTTTATCCATGTGAAAGAATATAGGGGCAAGATATGAGCCTTGTATTTTAATGAAGGTTTTACTATCCCCTGCCTATCAAGTGAAATTCTTAGTCCAAAGGTTGAGGAAATCTTCAGGAATTTCCTACTGTTTTTGATAATTTCCACTGGTAAACGTGCTTGTACAACAAGATGGAGGACTCGATATGTATGCTTATCTTCCAATGTTTGGTAACTTAAAAAATGTCTAACATCAACCGAATCAGCAGAACAAGAAGAATAACTAATTGTTCTTCTTATAGCAAACATATTTGTTTCCTTTAATAAATAGTTCTATTGTGTAAAGATGAAATACATCTTCAAGTTCATACCTTTTGTCTTAATTGATTCACAATATTGATTTTCTGCTGGGTAGGAGGTGTTGTTGAAGCTGCAGTCTTGGGTGGCGGTTAACTCTGTATCATATCTAGTTTTAGAAAAGGCTTCAGCATTTTTAGTTTTTTCTGGGAATTTTCATTTTGTTGCAGAAATAATGTAACAGGCCCTCCACTTCATGTGATTAGCATATAAATTTACCTATCAGGTTTGTTATTATCTCTTAGGAGACTACATGATCTAAAGGTTGCTGATCTAAAGTTTTAGTTCTCTGGTTATGATCTAAAGTTTTCTCCAAATACTAATCAAAGGCTGCTTGCTCTGTGGGAAAATGCTCCACTTTTTAGTTGTTATTACTATCAATTCTTCTTGTGTAGTGAAAACATAGTGTACTGTTAGAGCAGTAAATAGGACTGATTTCATATGTCCTTATGGAATTTGTTCAGATTAATGACCGGAGATTTTTTCTCTGGTCCATTTTTTTCAGGTTCTATAATGGTGGCATGCCACGGGTTTGTTTTAGTCGTTCATTATATCATTACTCTTATTTGCACAGCAAACTATAGTCACTCCCCAAGCATTCTTTATTATAGTTTGGAATCAAAATTTTCTTTGGTAATTGATCTCTTCACAATCGTTATCGAGAGCCTGATGTAAGAAATAAAAATGGTGCATTTCAAGTTCTGTTTCGTTTATTAAAATATTGCGGCTTAGCCTTGTTATTCAGAGTTATTGTCTACTCATATTTGTTTGAATGATGCAATTAATTCTGTACACTTTCTTTCTTGAGCACATACATGCTATTGATTGAAGCAAAGAATTTTACTATAGGATATACTTTTTGAGATATTCAGGTATCATATTATAATCTGAATTTAGGCGTGATCAATGGGATTACTTCCTAGAATTAGGTTGTATTTGGAATGCGCTTCTTACTTGTTATTTTTCCTTGCCTTTTCTTGTTTCCACTTTGTTAGGGTATTGCACTTGTGGATTCCACCAAACACATCCTATAAGTCTGGGCCTGGTGTTAAATTTCTCGGTCTTTTATTATGAGATCCTAAATTCATCCGAGAAGGCTTGTAGCATGGCAAAACAGGTTAACTTTATTTTGTTCTATACTAAGCTAACGGTTTCATACATCATCTCTTTAAATTTTTCAGCCTACCTCCCTCATTGAAATAACTTGCAAATTCTATAATATAGAAATGCCAATATAGGTCTATAGACATGGTAAAGTGAAAAAAAATGAAAGATACTTGCTAGTTAACATCTACTAAATTCATCAAGCTTTGTGAAATCTGGTGTTAATTCTTTTTTATGGAAAAAGGTTGATGTTCAGGTCCACATTCTTATTATCTAGTTTATCTTCAGTAAACTTTGAGAGATTATACCTATGGTTTTCTTTTGTTCGGTGGGAGAAGCTTTAGTATCATGTAATTTAGATGCTAGAAGCACATTGGTATATGTAGTTATTTTCTGACAGAATGAATCTTTTTGTATTTTTGTGTAGATTATTCTTGATAAATTGTTTTTTCCATTGAAAATTGAAGGTACTTGATTGCATTGCTCTTGTCACTTTTTTTGGTGCTATTGATACAAATGAAACTGAGATGAAACTGAGGATGCTATAAAAGCTCATCAAGACCAGCTGCTATAAAATTTCATATTATGTTTTAATTTTTAGCACGTTTGATGTCTCTCAAACATGAATTAACTCCACTGTTTTGGCCCAATGTTTGATTTCTGGCTTGGTTTATTATAGCACTTTGTTCCATGATGTCTTACGAAAAAAATACGAACATAGATGGCAATGAACCCAAGGCCATGATAATCTCCAGCTGAGAATACGAAAACAAAATGAATACAAGCATAGATGGCAATGACAATGAACCCAAGGCCATGATAATCTCCAGCTTAGAATACGAAAAAAACAAAAAAGGAACCCAAGGCCATGACAATCTCCAGCTTAGAATACGATAAATGTTACAATAAAGAACACAAACACAAATCCTAAACATAAAGAACAAGAGCACAACCACGAACATTGCAACACAATACCATTCCCTCTAAAACGTTTTTTTTTTTGCTCCGCAACCTACATCACAAAAATGAGAAAAATGGATAACACATCAAAATTTCATAGCAACAAAATTCTTACTCACTTAGTATTGAATACAAAAATAAATACATAAGCCTTGAAACTCACCTTAATCATTGCATTGGCTTGAAAAAACTAAAGAAGAACTATGATGCATATCCATATTGATCAATATAGAATTTGAATTAACCTAAGAAAAGAGATTATAATCCAACGAATCATTAAAAAAAAATTAAATGATTGAAATACGTAATTTGGACATTAGCAGCAATTGCAAGGGAATTACCACGCTCTCTTGTGTGCAATGATCATCTTGTGTGATTTTTTGAGCTGCTGCATCTCCCTTTGTTTGTGCCTTTTGCCAATAATAGCGTGGATGTTATACACAGAAAAAAAAATCCAAAGAAGTAATGAATATGATACTACATAAAAATACCTTTTTCTTTTTTCTGGTTATTATTTCTTCAACTTTTGACTTCTTCCTTTTCGATGGTGGACGACCCTTACTCCGCACCTTCAAAGGAGACAGAAATTTTTGGTGTGGTACATTAGTCGCCTCCGGCAACATAGGTGTAGACTTATCCTTGCAAGTTGGGTTGTCCATCAACCTCTCAATTGCCTCATCCACATATTTCATCAAGAACATGTATTTGTCATTTGACTCTGCTCCAAGTTCTGTAGCTTTAGTAAAATGAGAGCACAATTTATTGTACCGCAGTTTCTCCTCATTGGTTTGTGGGTCATCATAACAGTTTAGTACATATGTATGCATGGGTTTGATGTCCTTCCGCCATCTTGGTAAAATATACCTAGAAGGAATGTCTTTCACATTCCTCTCAATAAGCACCTTGCAAATGTGCCTACAAATAATCCCCTTGAATTCGAACAGCCGACAAGAGCATTTAATGTCAAATTCTTCCTCGTTCGTGTAAACATTGTATACCACTTGCTTTCTATATGCACCTTCTTTCCCTCTGACAATGTCGGACACCTGAATTGAGTAGACTGCCCCATGTGAACTAGTGATATTAAGATTTCAATATATCATTCCTCGCAACTCATCTTGAAAAAATTTAAAATTTTCATTTGTGTATGCTTCTTGTAGTTGCTTCTCAAAATAGCAATCAGTGATCAATGGAAAACACGAGTTAAATGAAGCAAAATCAGCTTTGTTCTCCTTCTTAATCTTACTTTTCAAGGCATTATCATATTGCTCAACAAACTACTTCAGTGAAGTCGTCGGACCAACATAACCATCAAAAAATGCATTCACGCTTTCACTTCTTTGCGTGGTAGACATCCCAGCCCAAAATATACCTTTAACAAATACAAGAGCCCAACGATCACGAATTTTGAATAGAGAATTCAGTCATTCATTTTTCTCAATGTTATAGTCTGCCATCATCTTCAAGTATGTGTCTTCAAACTTTTTAGTATCCACTGCTTCATATGTGATGCATTTCAAAATCTTCTTGATTGCTTTGTATTCATTTAAACCTCCAAGCTTCTCGGGAACCTTCTTCATGATATGCCAAAGGCAAAGATGGTGATGGGAATTTGGAAAAACCAATCTAATTGTACTTGAATAGCCATACACTGGTCTGTAATAATTGCTTTAGGAGCCTTGCCTGACATACACTCCAACCAAGTTTTAAAGAGCCAAACATATGTTTCTGTAGCTTCCTTTGACAGTAAGCCACACCCAAACAATACCGTCTGTCCATGATGATTTACACCGACAAACGGAGCAAATGGCATGTCATACTTATTCGTCAAGTATGTTGTATCAAAAGAAATTACATCACCAAAAGCTTCATACGCCGCTATAGACCTCGCATCCGCCCAAAAGACATTTCTCAAACGACCTTCCTCATCCATGTCAATCAAATGGAAAAATTTTGTGTTTCTTTGTTACATGCGAGAGAAATATTTTCCAAGTGCCACGACATCTCTAACGCCTAGCCTAAATTGCCTTGCTTTTGTAATATAATTCCTACAATCTTTCTCACTATATGTTAAATTTTCATAACCTCCACTTTCAACTGCTAGGGAATGAAAATTTTTGCTGAGGCTTATCCCTGCTTGGTCGTTTAATTCAAGCCTTCTTTTCACATATGCATCAATTTTCTTATTGCACTTTTGGAAACGAGATTTTTTTGTGGGCTAAGTGCATGATTATGCTCCAAATTAACACTAGAAATGGTAAATCGCCCATCATTGCCAACAATGATATTGATCTTTGCTGGACAATTTACTTTGGTGGATAGCCTTGGGTTGAAGGAGTTTTTTGAAGTAGATATTCGTTTGTCACCTCTTGCGCATGCTAGCGTGTAATATTTCAATTTTCCATCATCACCTAATCTCATGCTTTTTTTTATGATGCCAAACCCTTCATGCCGCGCATATTGGACATACAATTTATAAACTTCTTCTTCGGAATCAAGGATCATACCGGCCTCTGGCACAATATTTTTAATTAAATCCGCATCTAGCGGTTTTTCTTTGACATGTATTTCATAACTTGAACATCCAACTTCTACATTATCTTTTCCTTGCTTAGAACACCCAAGTACCACTTCTTCCATGTTCTTGCTTTAGTTATATGTCTAAACACAAATTAGACAAACAATAAATTCATAAATAATTTGCATTATTTACTGATTTCAAAATTTACTTTCAAATAAATTTCACTCATTCTTTGGTGGAAGAAACAGGCTGTCAAAGGAAATGACTAATTGATATTTAGCACAACTAATTGAAAGAAATGACTAATTCATATTAATTGAAAGCCACAACCCAAAGCATCAACATAACATAAGCATTTCAGTGAAAAAAGGAAGCAACCTTTTTAAGATCAACAAAATAACAACAGAATGTGTCGCAGTTCAGTTTACATAATAACATAAGCAACTGTGTATCTTAATTTTGTCTCATTAATAACATAAGCACCCTAACATTTCACATAATACTTGTTTAGTGAAAATTATGAACCTTAAAATGGCCGGGAGCGGGGGAGGGAAGCGACGGCTGGGGGCGGAAAGCGGCAGCCGGGAGCGGGGGCGGGAAGCGATTGCCGGGACCGGGGAGGGAAGCGGTGGTCGGGGATGGGGAAGCAACGGCCGGGGAAGGGAAACGGTGGTTTGGGACGGGGAAAAAGTGGCCGGAACCGAGAGAGGAAAGAGGCAGCCGGAACCGAGAGCGGGAAAACGGCGCTCGGGAGCCGGAGTGGAAAGCGGCGGCCGGAAGTCTCGATCGAGAGAGAGAGTGAGAGAGTGGTAACGAGAGAAAGAGTGTGTGTGTGTGCGCGCGCGAGAGAGAGAGAGTCTGTCAACTTTATCAAAAAGTAAATTTTTTTAATTAAAAAAATAAAATAAAATGACACGTAACTAGCCACGTAAGTTGTGTGGCTGGTTTGTGTCTTTCTTTCGTTGCATATAGCATTACTCAATGCGAAAATATTTGCCAAAGGATTTTCATATCCAAAAGACCTGAAAAGGATCAAGTTCAAACAAATGCAGGAAACTCCACGAAAGGACATTGAGGCAATATTCGGTGTGCTTTAATCTCGGTGGGCAATATGTAGCCCTACCCACTTTTGCTATAGGAAAAAATTGAAAGATATAATTAGGGGTGAGCAAAACCAAGTACCCGATCAGGTTTTGAAAACCGGATCATGTACCCGATTTTTCGGATCGGCAAAAACTTGACATGTATCCAACTCAGTTTAAACCAGATACCAAAAACAGGTACACAATTTAACCGATCTAATATCGAATATCCGGATTTAAGTTTTATTGGCCTTATATAATTTTTTTTTAATATAATAACATTATATAAAAAACAAAAATAACAAACTTATAATTTACAGAAAGATTAAAATCTTATATTATTCTCTACACAACAAAAATAATAAAAGATTTTATCAATTTTAATCAATACAAAATAGAAATCAAATATTTTGGAAAGCATAAGCAATACAAAAAAGAAATCAAATATTTTCTTAAATATCAAACATCTCATCAATAATGAAACTAGAGAAAAAACATGGGGCAATAAGGACTAGAAGAGAAGAATAACAAGGAAAAATAGTATACTTTAAAGAAATTGTATTAGGGAATTGGATTTTTTTTTTTTTTTAACCCTTGTAAAATTTAAATTTATTATATATATATATATATATATATATATATTAGTGATTTAGATTTTTTTTTTCCCCCCTTTACTTTTAGCCCTTGTAAATTTTAATTTATTAATGTATACATATAAGTTTTAAAGAGGTTAGATTATGAATTTGGATTTTTTATGCATGTATAAAATTTAAATTTATATATATATAAGAATATACTGAAAACCGGATCTAATTCGAATACTCAGTTTTTATTTTCTCTTGACCCAAATCCGATCCGGTTTTCATCTTTAAAATTCAAATCGAGTACACGATCTAATTTTTCGGATCGGGTACCCATAAATACGGGTCAAAAATGGAATACTGGATCGAATCATTGAATCATGGTTTTTTTTCGCTCATCCCTAGATATAATATATGCATGTATAATATTGCATAATATGATTATTAAAGATGAAAGAGATACAATAAAAATTTGAGAAGATGATGAAAGTGAAGCTCCAATCCTTGCTAGTCAAGGATGTACTCAAGATTTGAAATAATAGCAAAGAAGAACTCAAAGCAACAACGTAATCAAGAAGTACATTATCAACTTCGATCAGATTTAATGGAGCATATTTGGGAACTTTTCGGGGGAAATGAAAATGAAAATTAGTGCTATTTGTCATAATACTTCTTCGCTTTATTGTATCTATAATTAATGACGTTAACTGTGTAATATTTTTTGTAACTCTTACTTTATATTAATTTTTTTCTTATCTTCTCATCAATTTGAAATACTATTTTTAATTTTTTTATTGGCAAAGAATTAAGTAATCTTTAAAAAAAATTAACAATATATTATTTTATGAAAATTTGTATAATTTTTTAAAATATTTTTATAATATATATATATAGTTGAAATGATGTGTGACATGATTGTTGATCATATTATGGGATAACCATTATTAGAGATAATTTACACTTTAATTGGGAAATCTAATGAATAAACATATCTCGACTAGGTTTTAGCTTAAAAGTTACAAATAAGAGGTTTGTAAAATACAGTCTTCGAAAATGAACAGAAGTTTTCCTACCTTATGCTAGCGTCCATCTGGATCCAAGCACATCATATGTTTCAAAAATGTTGACGTGATTAGACAGTCTAACTTGTATGCCCGCGAATAAGTCAAGAACTAAAAACAAATTTCTCTGAAACAAACGAACCGAAACCAAATTTTTTTGCTCCGCAAAACTGAAAGTTAGTTGAAAATTAAATTTTATTAATTTATGTATTTTTAAATTTTTATTTATTTATGATCTAATAAATATTAATTCCATATAAAATTCAGTTAAATAAAACAGATTTAAAAATAAACAAATGGTTTAATTCGAATAACCGAAGTGTTTGCACAGCCCAGTTATAATAATGCAAGATTTTGCCACCACCCAGTTTTCTCATTTATGTTAACTTCCATCTTGAGCATCAATCCGCAAATAGCAGTCACCTCCATCAACCAGTACACTATTTTCGAACACTTCTTGGAAACTTGCTGGAAATATATAACCCATTAGAAAAAGCACGCCACTCTTGTTGAGAAAGATCATCTACAATCATCCACCTACTAATGTATCAGGACCGTGCCATCTTCAGATGTCATGTGAGTCATCAGAACAGCATTTCACCAGCTTTGAAACTTAATAGAGCATCTACACCGACTTTTTTTTAAGTACCAATGTGATAAAATAGTAGTTAATAGATATTGCCATTTGTAACCTACAAAAATTTAAGAGTCTAAGAGTACAACATTTCAGGGTGGGCTTCATTTTTATATTTCAAATACGTGGAAGCCTCATGTTAGAAATTTTATGTATAAATTAAAACTTGCTAGGTGACAGTCTCATGATTTGTCTGCAGGTAATAAATTTGATTTTTGCTCTAATTCAGTTAGTCAACACCAATAAAAAACGGGGCAATATTGACACACTAATTAGGAAGTTTTTTTTTTAAGGTCAAAAACATTGGGTCCAAGTTATCGAGCCTGATCCGACTAGCTTCACCTGATCAACTTACCTCTCTTAAGACCACCAAGAATCATCTCCTGCATCATTTGATGCTATCAAGCAAAACTGTCTAGCACCAACAAACATAGCTTGAGCGTCATTAGTCATTCCCCCCTGATAATAAATTAATATGGTTAGCAAAGAGGCAATGAGAATTTTAAAGAAAAAAAAAACCAATACATAAATTTATGAAAAACCAATGGGCCTGAAGTCCAATAAAGCTATGGTGAGCGTGGCCAATGCCAAATCAACATATTTGAATCCTTTTCCATCTGCATGCTGTTCTTGAAATAGATCCAAGATAATTGAATCGAAAATGAGAAGCAATGAGATAAGGAAGGCAGTCAATCCCAAAGGGACTTCCAAGATCTCAAAGAACACTTTCTTTTTTTATTCTCCAATTAGAAAAATGACACTTCAAGAGCAATTCCTTCCACTAGATCAAAATATCACACTTAGCAAAAAGGGAAACAGCCTCAATACCTTGCAGGCCATTTAGTAGAAGATTTTTTGCAAACCTACCTTTTCTTTGATTAAAGAACACTAAATAACCCACATTCTTAAAATTGCCAGCAGCCACCACCCTTAAAACCTTGACTGTTTATCTCCCCCAGACAATTTGTTCCTCAGCCAACTAAACAAGGTTAGCTGGAATGCGATTTCTTGGCATGATTAACTGGTCCAAGCTGTTCCAGTTTGGCACTTTGAATGGCCAATCAGGCCTGATCCTATTTGAAAAGCTAGGCCTGTAGACAAGTAAAAGCATTAAAGTTCTCTTCCCTAAATAATATAACATTCAAAAGCAGCCACATTATATATATATATATATAGATATAGATATATGTGTCATACTGTTCTCTCAATTGATGCCAGTTCTGTAACAGGTTGCAGAAACAATCCATTAATAGCCAAAACAAATCCTAGAAGGATGTGTTGGTACAACAATCATTACAATCAACAACCACATGAAAATCTAACACGCAAGAGAAACCAAACCATTTGTCTTCAGAAATAGCTGCCTTCTTCACATATAGCCCGGGGTCCTCAGTGGCTTCCTTCACTGCATCTTATTTTCCAAAAATTCAAAGGTTAAGAGTATAAGCAGGTGAGTCAAAATTAGAAGGTCTTACTTTACTATCACAAGCTAAGTCAAATATATAAACCATGCAAAACCAACCTCAACATCTTCCACTGCCCCAACCTTTGCAGTACTCTCCTTCACAACATCTTCTGTTGTCATGAAACAGCAATAAAAATTTACCCATAAAGAAAGACTTCAAAGAAAACATTCCCCCTACACTAAGTACATTGGTCATGCAGGAAGGCCAGAGAGTGGACAGGAGCAACCATGAGAATAGCAGACATAGATAAAGACAATGTTGTTAATAAAGAGCTATCTAGTCAACATCTAGAGAGTGGACAGGAACAGCCATGAGAAAAGCAGACATTGCAATAGACAATGTTGTTAATGAAGAGCTATCAAGTTAACTATTCATCATCCAGAGAGTAAACAGGAACAACCATGAGAATAGCTGTGATATATAAGTATGACAATAATGGAATTGAAAGAGGATATGTTCAGAAACCATGGGTCACATGCATTTAGAACACACTTCTGCACCTATAACAATCAAGGAATGCCTAGAACAAGCACAAATCTACAATGTCACGTCATCCATCATGCATGATGGAGTTGGAATCAAGAGAATGGAATGAGAAACAAATCAAAAAGTGGAATATCTCGAAATAAAATGACAGCACTAGATTCGCCACTGTATCTCTAATCAAATTCAACTAAAAACTTTGGGGTTGTAATCTATTAAGGTCAAAAACCATAGATATATCACTGATCTTAAGCCTTGAAATTCCAATTTTATCATAATGTGTTTCCACTCTCTGATGAAATAATCGGTTGTGATGGGCTGATTCAAGTCAATTATATCATCCAAGTACATTGTTTAAGTTCTAGGTTATAAAACAAGAAGGCAGTCAACCCAATCAAAGGCCTAAATAGGTTCCATCACGTCAATTTCAGAATACTAAGATAGGAATTTTTTTCCCCCAAAAAAGTAACCATGAATTTCATTAGTAATATGTTCAAATGTAAGTTAGATTTTCCCTCCAGCATATGTAATATAACATCAGCACCCACTAGATCATACACCATTTATTTTCTAAAGATAGTATACACACCTGGTGCTACATATTAAGATAAAATCAATTGCAATAGCTAAAAGAATACCATTCAACTTCATGTTAAACAAATGAGTCCCAAAAATGATCACGTTATTATGTTTGTTTGCAACCCGTGTAAAAATAAATCAGTGCCCATTAGATTCTTCATCATTTATCCTATGAATATGACACCTTGCACTTTTACAAAATGAAGAGGAACAAATTGAAATAACCAAAAGAGAAACTTCAAGTTTTAAGCTCAATGAGAAACTCTCAACACTGAGCATTTTTTGGAAGCATGAATAAAAAATCCATGAAAAATGGTGTAGTACAAAGTTTATATGTAAAACCAAAAATATAGCAATGTACCACCCAAAATAGATTAAGTAATGGCTCCAAACACAAGCTTGGAAGGTAAGATTGCCACCTCAACCCTTTCTCGCAAGATATTAGGAAATAGCAATGATGTGTCTTAAAAGATCACAGAGATCTAATCGAAATATCAATCAAATGGAAGGAATATATACATTGGTCAACAAGAGCATGTCACGTCCTGATATAAAACTTGGCATGTTCACAAAGCATTATTCACAAATAGAGGTATTTTTAAGGTTGGTAAGAAGATCAAGAATAGCCTTCAATGTAACACACTGACCATGAGCTTTCATAAATTACATAAGAATATTAAATTACCTCCATCCTCAGGGATATCAGAAGTCCATAAAGTGAGGTTATCCCTCAAAAGTTGCATGATCAAAGTACTATCTTTGTAAGATTCCTCATTGAGTGTATCAAGTTCTGAAATAGCTTCATCAAAAGCTTGTTTGGCAAGGTGGCAAGCCCTAAAATAAAATAATCAAAAGAGAAATTTAGAACTAGAAAAGAAAATAGTGAAGCAGATAACATGGCAGTCTATGGTACAGTGTAATACACCTTTCAGGTGAGTTCATGATCTCATAATAGAATACTGAGAAATTTAATGCCAATCCCAACCGAATTGGGTGAGTAGGAGGCAGATCTGACTCAGCTGTACTGAAAGCTGCCTGCAGATGCAAAATACATAGTAAACATAAAAATTAAAATAGGCAACATGATTTCAATCAGAGAGGTGTATAAACAATTGTTATATAGGTTGGAGGATATGTTTAGAAAGATAACAGAATTAAGAAGACAAAAACTTAATCATGCCATTACGCAATATGCATGGAGCAAGTACTCGGAGTAAGATTGCTTCCTCAAACTATTGGAGAAATCATAAGTCATATTTTGCAGCTGAAATGATAAATTGCAAAGTTAAGGCAAATATAGCATAGAGTGAGATAGATTAAACATGTTATGCAGTTCACTACGCGATCTTTGGATTTGTCTTCAAAATATACCAAATACCACATTTGCAGAACTCAAAAAATTCAAATCAAGTAATTATGCAACACACTTGGATTAAATACAATACCAGCAGATCTTCCGCCATAACAAGCAGAAGACAAAAAAAACTCAGACACTCCAATAAAGGCCAAAAACATAGAAAAAGGCATTTTGATTAATTGATATTAAAAAACGAAAAATTTTAAAGAACTTTTAAAAAAACATAAGACTTAATAAATTGAAGAAGTTCACTTATCAGATGAAAAACTATAACACCACACTATATAAAGCCACACTCCATTTAAAGTAGCAGAAATTTACAACATCTGATTATGACTTCAAAACTATAGAAAATCATAACACATTAAAACAAGCATTCCAATAAAGGCAAAAGACAATGGGATAACTTATTGCCATATGAATTATTTTCTTGAAAAAAACGCATAAGAAATTAGAAGCAGACAAGCAGTTCACTTTCCAGATGCAAAACACTTCAAGTCCACTATAAAAACCTGCACTACAATTAAGGTAGCACAAATTTACAACATCCAATCATGACTTAAAAACTGGGGAAAAATCACAAAACATCATAACAAGCAATGCCAATAAGGCTAAAAAAGAGAGTGGAATAAAGCACTTTGATATAAAAGCTTTTAAAAAACAAATAAATAAAAATAAGAAGCAATTCACTTCTCAAATGCAAATTTACTAACATCACACAAGATAAAAACCACACTCCAATTAAAGTAGCACAAATTTATAACATCCAATTATAACTTCATAACTGGGGATAAATCATAACAAAAATCAAAATAGTGATTCCAGTAAAGCTCAAAAAGGCAGTGGAATAAAGCGCTTTGACATATAAATAATAATAATAATAATAATAATAAATTGGAAGCAATTCACTTTTCAGATGCAAAATTAGTAACAACGTACTATAGAAAGCCACACTCCAATTAAAGTAGTACAAATTTACAACACGCTATCGTAGCTTCAAGACTAGAGAAAAATCATTGAAAAATCAAAACAAACATTTCATAAGGCTCAAAAAAGGCAGAGGAATAAAGCATTTAGATGTATAACTAAACTAAAAAAAAAATAAAAATAGTATAAGAAATAGGAAGCAATTCATTTACAGAAGCAAACCTACTAACAACATACTCCACAAAGCTACACTCCAATTAAAGCAGCACAAATGACAAACAAAAAAAATCTAATTCTAATAATTTCAAAAATGGAAAATAAAAATAAAAATAAAAACCGGAAATACAAAAATCATAAAAAGGGCTTATACCTGATAGGCCTTAAGAGAAAGATCAGCAACCTCCTTCCTTTCCGTTCCAGACTTGAACTCCGCCAAATATCGATAATAATCCCCCTTCCTGCAATGATGACAAAAAGAAATCTAAAACGCTCCCCAAAAAAAAAAAAAAAATCACCACAGATCGGAAGAAATAGCAACAGAGAAAGCCCAGATCCCACTCACATCTTGTAGAAGAAGACCGATGATTCTCCAGCAGATGAAGAAGGGATGAGATGCTCATCAATCACAATCATGATATCTCTGCAGATGTTCGCGAGCTCAGACTCCACCTTCTGGCGATACTCCCGGATCAGCCGGACATGGTTATCGTTCCCCTTGGCATCTTCCTTCTGCTCGATCGACGAAAGAATTCGCCACGACGCCCGACGGGCTCCGATCACGTTCTTGTACCCCACGGAGAGGAGATTCCGCTCCTCCACAGTAAGATCCACACCCAACTTCGCCACCTTCTTCATCGACTCCACCATCTCTGCAACAAGAAAGAAGTTCAAGATCGGATCAAAACGCCAACTCTAGATCGGATCATCGAAGGGAAATACCTTCATAGCGTTCGGCTTGCTCGGCAAGCTTGGCTATGTAGACCAAACCCTCGCGCTCTTGCTGCGATGCCATTGACGATGAGATTGCTCTCCCTCCCTCCCTCCCTCTCTCTCTCTCTCTCTCTCTCTCAATCGATGGCTAGCAGAGAAGAGGCTTGAGATTTTGAGCCCGGAATGTATCTCATGAGAAGGAGCAGGAAACCTTTTCTTCAACTTTATTTTACTTTGGACACTGGTGGTGCTCCAGCTTCAAATTCCAGAACTACCCTTAACTTTTCTTATAAATACGACATGCCATTAAATTCAATATAATAATTATTTAATTAAAAAATAATGGTCTTTTATAAAATTGCTTTTTTTTAGTTTAGTAACCACAAATATTTCATCCATGAGACTTGAAAATATTTCATTAGCAATAATGATACTTAGGTCAAATTAGTAGTCCAAATGTCGGGAATGCTAAGTTAGCATTAATGTTAGTATTCATACCATTCTTTCTCTCTCGTGTATAGAAAAACTTAATTTTTTTTTTATTATCTAAATTGTAGTATAAAACGATAAATTTGAAACCCCTTCACTAAACCTTAAAGTAAACCACAAACCTTAGGATTTATAATTTAGGCTTTAGGATTTAGCATTTTAATTTTTTTTGAATTTTGGATATAAGATTTATAATATTTTGGTTTAAGATTTTATAATATTAGGATTTGGAGTTTAGTATAAATCCATAAACTTTAAAAAATACAAATAGTGAGGTAAATGAATTATGCACTTACCTAAAATTAATTTTAAAAAAAAACATAAATAAAAATAAAGTGAGTGCTAACATGGATGCCAACTGACACGACCCCTTGCGTGTATCCCGCAAGTGCACGGGTTTGTCGAAGTAATAAATTTACCTTGGTGAGAAGGTAGTCGAATCCACAGGGAATAGGGAGATAGAATATAAGGTTTCACTAATTAAGCTATGCAAAATACGGAGATCGATAATAAGATTGATGAGTGAAAATAATGCAAAGCAATAAACTAAATAGAGAGATGGAAGAAAGAAGTGCAAGTAGGAAAATCGAGAAGGACTAACAATGAATAAAAGGGGGGTATCCGGACAAGCTACCTCTAGGGTCTATGTTTCAAGTGCAAGACTATGATATTATACTCTCCTATTGATGTCAATTGAGTCGAGGATATCCTAAGACTCACGGTCCCAAACCTAAGGACAACCGTGACTAACTCCAACACTATGCCCCGGTATTAGGATTCACAACACCCTTCACTCTGTCACCTAGATGACTAAGCCCCAGGGGAGTCCATCTGCCTAAACCTCACACTATGTGGAGTTGCATTATGCTCTAGGGATTCCTAGTGATTAAACATGTTCCTATACGTAATTCTAACCCTTTGGTCCAGGTGGAAGAACCCTAGTCTAGATTGAGCCCCAGCAAATAGGATTCACTACAACCCTCCACTCTATTACTTGCGTAACTAAGCCCTAGGGGAGTTTATCTACCTATTGCTTCACTCTATTTCGACCGCTATTAAATCAAGGAATCGGAGGTAGGGAGAAATCACATCGAAGGGGAAAGGGGTACATTGCTACCTCATAACTCTCCCTCTCAACCCTCTTTAATCTTGAGTAGTCTAATCCTATAGGAGTTGTCACACCTCCAAAGGAAAGCCTAGATTGCTCTCAATCCTAATGTCACGTTTAAGGGAAAACAATATGAAAGGATAATCAAGATTAAAAACTCAATTTTATTCATCGACGATGGAAAGCATAATAATCAATGTCAAAGAAACATAAGAAACCCTAAAGTTTACAAGTCCGAATACCCCACGAGGGGTTTAGCTCCTCATAGAGCTATACATGTTCATCAATGTGAGAAATAAAGCATAAAACATAGACATCAATGAAAAACCCCCTCGAATTGGTGTGGCCGTGGTCTTGTGCAAACGTCGAACCTCGAAATCGATGCCGACGACGCGCTAGAACCTCCACGAAATCCTCTCCGAAACCCTAGCCGCACTCCAGAAAGTTGGGGAAAAGATAGGTCGAAAGATGCCTCAAAAGGTTGCAAAAATCCCCTTTTATAATGTTGAATCGCGGCTTTAAAATTAGACTTATCGGGGGCTTCACACGGCCGTGTGGGATTTCCACACGCCCGTGTGAAGCTTCTGTCTCGGCTGAAAAATTAATTTCACACGGCCGTGTGGAATTTCCACACGGCCGTGTGTCTTCACTGGATGGCTGAAATTGCACAAACACACGGCCGTGTGGAATTTCCACACGCCCGTGTGACTTCTCTGTCTGGCTGGAAACTGGTTCACACGGCCGTGTGGAATTTCCACACGGCCGTGTGACTTCTCTGGAACTCTAATCTTCAGCTGAACAGGATTGTAACTTGCCGAAACACCTCCCGGGTTCATTGTTCTTCATCGAGGCCATTACTTGGGCACACAAGCAATGGTAGGTCGCGCCGATTGCTTCAAGTCTTCTTCTTTCGCGAAATTCTCCTAAGTAACACGGATTGGACTTGTTGTGAATGTGACTGCCTTTGTGCCCCTCCAAAGGAGGTTGGCACACATCCACAAGTCCAAATACGTGCTTCGTTCCTTGCTTGGTCCGAGAACATCCCAACATTGGCGAACGCGACCTAATTTCATTCTTCTTCTCCAATTAGGCTCCACAATACCTTCAATGCACAAGAGAACACAAATGCACACATTTAGTGATAAAACCTGATAAAAGGTATGCTTAATGTAAGATAATAGCGCTTCGTGATACTATAACACAAGCACTTATCAAAACCCCCCCACACTTAAGCTTTTGCTTGTCCTCAAGCAAAATAGAACGTGGAAGTACTTGGGAAGAACAATTGAAAGTGCTTGGCCTTAGGTTCACCAAAAGTATGCAAAAGAAGCATTCTACAAGTAAGGGGAAATTAAAACATTGCATAAGGTTATCAATGCTCTAGCTAAAAACTTGAATCAAAAAGGATGAAAACTCGAAAACGTGTTGGTGTGTGCGATCTTACTCAAGAGAACCAACGAGTACTCCTCAAACTTTGATTAAAAAGGACTTATTTATATACAAAGATCAAAAATAAGTGAAGAAGTAGTAGCTTCACACATCCTTGAAGGTAGCCCTTTCCTAGGCGGCCGCCAAAGGTGGCTTTCACTCTTTCGAGGAGGTAGCTCTTTCTACCGGGGTAGTAGCTTTCACGCTTCCCATGAGATAGCTCTTTCTCTCATTAGGGCATAACATGTATCTGACTTATGAGAGTAGCTTCATACATCATAGGAGGTAGCTCTTTCCACCCCAAATGCATAATCAAAACAAAGCTAATATTTAAAAACTCATATACCTTTTTTTTTTTTTTTTTTTTTTAGATTAAATGCATTTTCCAAAGTAAAACTAAGAACGATGATAAACTTGTCCTTAAAAACTTCAAGATTGAGTTTCCAAAAGATTCTAAGAGTAAGTTGTGTACTAAGATGATTCGAGCAAAAATTCCCTAAAATTCAAGTGAAAACTAGAGCATGATAGGATACAATGTTGAAAATTCTCCTAAACTATGAGAATACAACCGTTACAACTAAGGTGAACCGCCATAGGCTACATTAGTATAAACAATTGAACGCACAAGTAAAGGTGTGTGCAATGTGAACTCCCCCACACACTTAAGATATACATTGTCCTCAATGTACGCATATAAGCACAATAATAAGTGAAAAAGATAAAAGCAATTAGTGTGGAAATGGCAATTGAAACATTACTCCCCTGAACTCCAAGTGTTGCGTTTGTTGGAGCTAGGTCATTGAGAGTTGAGTCTCAATGGTTTATGGAGCACACACGATCCCATGACCGTGTGAATGACTATTCCTCAAAATCCTTACATCCAAGACCATCTGCGCACACATAAACGAGGGTTCAGTAAAGCTCAATAAAACTCGAGTATATAAAATGTAAAGCAATGAATACAACTCGAGACAAAAATAAAAAGCAAAATAAAAGCTATACTCAGAAGGAGAATCCTTTCTGAGTACTACAAGTCCAAAATAAAGTAAAGATATACAGAAATGACAAATAAAAGAAAAGAATCTAAAATCTAAGACGCCTCAGCGTCGGTGTCCTGAGTGGTGGCCTCTGGTGCTGCTGGAGGCTCTGGATCTGCTGGTGGATCGGCTGATGTCGGGGGAGAAGGTGGTGGAGGAGAAACCCGAGGTCGGACCACGAAGGAGGAGGAGGCGACAATCTGCTCGAAGATCTGTCGCAAGCTCTGGAACTGCGCCATCACCTCCTGGTGCTGTGTAATCTGCGTGGCCCTAACCTCGGCCACCTCGGTCTGTAGGATCCCCACTGCGCTCTCGAGGCGCTCCAGTCTGTCCTGGCCTCGAGACGGTGAAAACATCCGCACCGGAGGTAGCTCCGGCGCGGTGGGGGGTACCTCGGTCTGTGTATCCGTCGGGGGTGGCTCTAAAGTTGCCTGTGTACCCTGAGTCTGCTCCGTCTGGGGTATGGTCCAGGTATACGTCCCTGATCCTCCTCTGCGGATCATACCCATCATCCTCAAGGTATCTGTGCCCAGGGGAACTGGTACACTCGTCTTCTCTGCTCCCCTGACTCCATCTCTGAGCCCCATGCCAATGATAAGTCTGGTGATGTAGGGGCCTGCAAAGATAACTCCTACCCTGGGGTACTGGCCCTGATGGCGAATGTAGTCGGCCACAATGTGCCCCAGGTGGAGTGGCTCACTCTCCACCATCGAATACAAGTAGAGAAGCTCCTGGCGACTCAAAACACCAGTACTGTCTCCCCTGCCACTAATAGATCTGCTCATAACTGCGTGTAGACATCTATAGGCAGGTCGAGAAAGGCATGAAGCCTTGGAGACACCCGGCTCGTACTGACCCTGACCACAAAGTCTGCTATACGCCTGCTGCGGTATCAAGGTACCCGGGTAGTCTGTGGGGAGCAATGAGTACTCCTCTGTCTCAGTGTATGCCTCATCATATAGACCCATCCGCACCGAGAACTGGGTCATACTCAGCGTGAAATGTCGACCGAGGGCTCTGAACTGAATAGTCGTATCCTCGGTGAAACTGTCGTACCCTCGGTCAAACTCAAATGAAGATAGTACCTCCAGCGTGAGCGATCGGATCACCGAGTCCCTGATAACCATCAATCTCTCCCAGCTACCGACTGAGAGCAGCTCGCCAATCTCATCTACGACGCTGTCTCCCCCCTGAATATTCCTCACTATACTCAAATCCAAATATCTCGTCTGTCCAAAACGGAGTCCTGATAAACGCTTGAACCGAACCTGATGCTCGGTTATACTGAACTCTGTCTCTGCCGGAGGAGGTGTGGACTCACGGGGACGCTTCCCTGTCGATTTCCTGGGTCTAGAAGACATTCCTGTAAGATTGGAAAAGAAAACAATAAAAAACAGTTCAAAATAATCAATCTGCAGAAATCCACACGGCCGTGTGTTAATTCCACACGCCCGTGTGGAGTTTCTGACGGGCAAAGCATCACGGCCGTGGGGCTAAAAATCCACAATTTACATCTAAATTCGTTCTAATTTCATTCTAAGCATGCTCGTATGTAATGTAAACATTCAAACCAAGCAAAATTGTATAAAAGAACGAATTGAATCAAGAATTGACGAAGAAAAAGGAACTGAAGGTCTCACTGGCGGTGAAGATGAAAAACTAAGTAATACGGCCGGAAAACTCGAATACGATCCCCAAAAATCCTCAGAGAAAGTCAGGAGAGCAACGGAGAAAGTCCAAGAGAGTTTAGAGTGAAAGCATTCAAAGGCACAACTGAAAACTAAATGAGAAACGCGCGGCTTTTGAAATTCTGGGAATTTACACGGCCGTGTGAACCATCCACACGGCCGTGTGCCTGTGAAATTAGGGTTCACAGGGGCCAACACACGCCCCTGTGTGCACTCTGGTCACTCTATGAACTACCCCACACGGCCGTGTGACAATTCCACACGGCCGTGTGCCCAACCTGGCCAAGAACACAAGGCCGACCACAGGGGTACCCACAATCCCCTGTGGCCTCTCTGACTCGCCCGAGAAAAACCTAAGTGTTTCACACGGCCGTGTGAATAATCCACATGGCCGTGTGCCTTGACAAGCTCTCCCACAGGGGCTCACACACGCCCCTGTGGTTTCTCGGGATGAAAGGGAATTCCTGCAGAGTTGTCACACGGCCGTGTGAAAATTCCACACGGCCGTGTGCCTTGACACAGTAGCACTCACAGGGGCACACACACGCCCCTGTGGACTCTCGGGAAAAAGAGTTGGGGTTCTGCAGGGTTCCACACGGCCGTGTGGAAATAACACACGGCCGTGTGCACCTTCTGAGGGTGTTCACAGGGGCAGGTTCACGCCCTTGTGCCCTCTCTGGTTGAGTTCTGAATGGTGACACACGGCCGTGTGTTTTCTCTGGTTTACTTAGAAAAATTTTACAGGCTCTTCAGAAAATTTCAGAAACGATTTTAGAACACTTAGAACCTGTGTACAACATAAAAATACGACCAGAAACTACAGAAAACACACTCAACCGACTCAAACTTCGTCAATTAACGTTAAGGCACACGTAAATAATCGAAAGTCCACATGAAAACTCAGCATATGCACATGAAAATTGGGACACCATTGCTAAGACTTTTATTCAATCCGAACCTAAACTAAGTACTAGAAAACTATAAAATGCTTGGGTTGCCTCCCAAGAAGCGCTTGTTTAACGTCACTTAGCTTGACGTACCTGTCTTACCTTACGGAGGTTCATGAATGGAGTTTGCCCTCTTCCCTACAATTTGAAAACAAGCATTGCATAATCGTTGCAAGGTAGAGGGAGAGTTATCGAGTTTGTTACCACACACGGGTGAAACACCCTTACTCCGTGAATGCTCATCCCCTTTCTTGTTAGGGTTCTTTTTGTGGCGACGTCTCGACCTCTTCAATCTCCGAAGGATTTTCTTCCTAAATTCCTTCTCCTTCTTGATGTCTGTTTCAACTGAACCAAGCGCGAGCACTTCTTCCTCTTCAGTCTCCATGTCTTGGTCCGGCCACCCTTCATATGGATCCGGGTTAAACATATCCTGCATATATTCATCAATGCAATCATCAGTGACATCAAGATAATATAGAGCATCATCAAAATCAAGAGAATGTCGCATGGCTTCGGCGAGGCGGTAAGTGAGCTTGTCGTCTCCAACCCTAAGTGTGAGCTCTCCACCGTCCATGTCTATCAAAGCCTTGGAAGTGCGCAAGAACGGCCTCCCAAGGATCAGTGGCACCTCGACATCCTCGTCTACATCGAGCACTACAAAGTCGACCGGGAAAATGTACTTATCCACTTTCACCAACACATCTTCAACAATACCCCTCGGATGCCTCACCGATCTATCCGCAAGCTGAAGTGTCATCCGGGTAGATCTAGGGTCGCCCAAGCCTAGCTTTTGGAAGAACGTGTAGGGCATGACATTGATGCTTGCCCCCGAGTCGGCTAGTGCCATCTCCTCACCCATATCACCAATATTGCACGGTATGATAAAACTTCCGGGGTCCTTCCTCTTGCTTGGCATATTCTTCTGTAACACTGCCGAACAGTTTGCATCGAGGATGACGGATGCACTTTCCTCTAACTTCCTCTTATTGGTCAAGAGGTCTTTTAAGAACTTCGCGTACTTGGGCATTTGGGCTAATGCTTCCGCGAATGGGATGTTGATGTGCAATTGCTTGAAGACACCCAGAAATTTCTTGTATTGCTCATTGTCTTGGTCATTCTTCAATCGTGAAGGATAGGGAATTCTCGGCTTGTAAGGTGGGGGTGCCACCTCTTTCTCCTTTGGTGCTCCATCCTCTACTCCCACAACTTCGGGTGAGTCTTTAGTCTTTTCAAGAGGGAGATGCCCCTCAACCTCCTTACCACTTCTCAAGGTAATTGCCTTTAGTTGTTCTCTTGGGTTGGTCTCCGTATTACTAGGCAAACTACCTTGAGGTCTCTCCGCCAAAGTCTTCACAATTTGCCCTACTTGGTTCTCCAAGTTGTGTAGGGAGGCGGTGTGATTGCGAAGAGTAGCTTCCACCGATTGGAACCTTGCATCCGAAGAGGAAACGAACCGTGTGAGGGCTCTCTCTAGGTCAGTCATCTTTCCCTCCAACCCGGTCACTCGGCTTTCTAAATTCGGAGCTTGTTGACTTTGAAATCCCGGTGGTGCACTATTTTTGTTCTGTTGTGACTGTCCTTGATTGCTCCAAGAGAAGTTCGGATGGTTCTTCCATCCTGGATTGTATGTACCACTATACGGGTTGCCTTGGCCTTGTCCTCTATACGTGTTTCCAACAAAGTCGGCTTGCTCCACCGCACTAGTACCTCCTATGGCAATAGGACAATCACTTGAAGCATGTCCTCCTCCACAACCGTTACATGTAGTTATGGCCGCAACTCTTGGTGAAGTTAGGGAGTCTAATTTCTTACTCAATGACTCGACTTGTGCCGCCAAGGATGTAACCGCATCAATTTCATGAAGTCCGGCAACCTTCTTTCTATCCCTTGAGTTCCATTGATAGCTATTCATAGCCATCTCTTCTACAAGGTGCCTAGCTTCAACGGAAGTCTTGCTTCCAAGAGTCCATCCGGCCGCCGCATCTAAGAGTTGCTTTGTACTCGGATTCAACCCGTTGTAAAATGTGTGAATAATCATCCACTCGGGAAATCCATGTTGCGGACATTTGCGAAGGAGCTCTTTGAACCTGTCCCATGTCTCGAATAGAGACTCCAATTCCATCTGAACAAAGGATGATATCTCATTCCGGAGTCTTGCAGATTTTCCCGGTGGAAAGTATCTAGCCAAGAATGCCTCGGCCATTTCCTCCCACGTAGTAATGGAGGCTCTCGGTAATGAGTGCAACCAATGCCTTGCTTTTCCCTTCAATGAAAATGGGAAGGCTCTCAATCGAATTGCATCGTCCGTCACTCCATTTATCTTCAACATGTCACACACTTCCAAGAAATTTTCTATGTGACTATTAGGGTCTTCATCGGGCAACCCATTAAACTGTGCGGACTGTTGCAACATCTGAATGAACGACGGCTTCAATTCGAAATTCATTGCTGTAATTGGGGGCCTCACGATGCTTGATTGGGTCCCCATAACTGCGGGTCTAGCAAAATCGGACAACGTTCGCTGCTGCTCGTTCTGTTCTTCCATTGTCTCTGACCCTTCTGTCTCAATATCGGCTTGATTTGATGCTTCTTGTGCAGGTTCTTTCCCTTTACGATGTGTTCTTCTTCCAATGTCTGGGTCTCCTTCAACAAGTATTGAAGGGTTCCCACGGGTCATAACCTGGAGCCGAAAACAAAGAAAAGAAAAATAAGAACAATGATAGGTAAAGAAAATATGAAATAGAATGCGAAGTGAATAGCTAAAATAGTGAAAAACAAATATCTAAAACGCCTATTCCCCGGCAACGGCGCCAAAAACTTAACACGACCCCTTGCGTGTATCCCGCAAGTGCACGGGTTTGTCGAAGTAATAAATTTACCTTGGTGAGAAGGTAGTCGAATCCACAGGGAATAGGGAGATAGAATATAAGGTTTCACTAATTAAGCTATGAAAAATACGGAGATCGATAATAAGATTGATGAGTGAAAATAATGCAAAGCAATAAACTAAATAGAGAGATGGAAGAAAGAAGTGCAAGTAGGAAAATCGAGAAGGACTAACAATGAATAAAAGGGGGGTATCCGGACAAGCTACCTCTAGGGTCTATGTTTCAAGTGCAAGACTATGATATTATACTCTCCTATTGATGTCAATTGAGTCGAGGATATCCTAAGACTCACGGTCCCAAACCTAAGGACAACCGTGACTAACTCCAACACTATGCCCCGGTATTAGGATTCACAACACCCTTCACTCTGTCACCTAGATGACTAAGCCCCAGGGGAGTCCATCTGCCTAAACCTCACACTATGTGGAGTTGCATTATGCTCTAGGGATTCCTAGTGATTAAACATGTTCCTATACGTAATTCTAACCCTTTGGTCCAGGTGGAAGAACCCTAGTCTAGATTGAGCCCCAGCAAATAGGATTCACTACAACCCTCCACTCTATTACTTGCGTAACTAAGCCCTAGGGGAGTTTATCTACCTATTGCTTCACTCTATTTCGACCGCTATTAAATCAAAGAATCGGAGGTAGGGAGAAATCACATCGAAGGGGAAAGGGGTACATTGCTACCTCACAACTCTCCCTCTCAACCCTCTTTAATCTTGAGTAGTCTAATCCTATAGGAGTTGTCACACCTCCAAAGGAAAGCCTAGATTGCTCTCAACCCTAATGTCACGTTTAAGGGAAAACAATATGAAAGGATAATCAAGATTAAAAACTCAATTTTATTCATCGACGATGGAAAGCATAATAATCAATGTCAAAGAAACATAAGAAACCCTAAAGTTTACAAGTCCGAATACCCCACGAGGTGTTTAGCTCCTCATAGAGCTATACATGTTCATCAATGTGAGAAATAAAGCATAAAACATAGACATCAATGAAAAACCCCCTCGAATTGGTGTGGCCGTGGTCTTGTGCAAACGTCGAACCTCGAAATCGATGCCGACGACGCGCTAGAACCTCCACGAAATCCTCTCCGAAACCCTAGCCGCACTCCAGAAAGTTGGGGAAAAGATAGGTCGAAAGATGCCTCAAAAGGTTGCAAAAATCCCCTTTTATAATGTTGAATCGCGGCTTTAAAATTAGACTTATCGGGGGCTTCACACGGCCGTGTGGGATTTCCACACGCCCGTGTGAAGCTTCTGTCTCGGCTGAAAAATTAATTTCACACGGCCGTGTGTCTTCACTGGATGGCTGAAATTGCACAAACACACGGCCGTGTGGAATTTCCACACGCCCGTGTGACTTCTCTGTCTGGCTGGAAACTGGTTCACACGGCCGTGTGGAATTTCCACACGGCCGTGTGACTTCTCTGGAACTCTAATCTTCAGCTGAACAGGATTGTAACTTGCCGAAACACCTCCCGGGTTCATTGTTCTTCATCGAGGCCATTACTTGGGCACACAAGCAATGGTAGGTCGCGCCGATTGCTTCAAGTCTTCTTCTTTCGCGAAATTCTCCTAAGTAACACGGATTGGACTTGTTGTGAATGTGACTGCCTTTGTGCCCCTCCAAAGGAGGTTGGCACACATCCACAAGTCCAAATACGTGCTTCGTTCCTTGCTTGGTCCGAGAACATCCCAACATTGGCGAACGCGACCTAATTTCATTCTTCTTCTCCAATTAGGCTCCACAATACCTTCAATGCACAAGAGAACACAAATGCACACATTTAGTGATAAAACCTGATAAAAGGTATGCTTAATGTAAGATAATAGCGCTTCGCGATACTATAACACAAGCACTTATCACCAACTTAGCATCCACATCATTCGGATTATTTATTTGACCTATCTATTCGGCCTAAATAACATTAGTTTTTTATTAGTGCCAGATCAACACCTAGCAAGGATTTTAAGAAATGGCTTTTTTAATTTGATATTTTTTTTCCCTTATAATCACTAAAATGATTTTTTTTATTTTAAAACTTTTTTTAAAAATTGTTACATCTATAAACTTATTAATTTTTCAAAATCCATTGATTTTTCAAAACTATTATTATTAAAACAGGAAGCATTTTTGCATATTTTTTAAAATTTATTTGTGTAAAATCTATTCGTTTTTAAATTTTGTTAAATCTATTTAAATATAGTTTTTTCCTTAAATTGAGCTTCACACTTTGTAATAATTTTTTTATTTTATTTAAATTTTTTGAGTCGAATAACTTATTTGTAGTTTAAAAAGTACATCCATCATTTTACTTACATTATTTTTGGTCTATGTTGAGCAAATAGTTCCACAATGCCCAGTTTGTTTATATAAATTGTCATGTCCCGACCCTAGACAGACATGTGCCAATCGCTATGACAATTAGAAAAGGGCTATTTTTACCCCACACCCAAGTTACCACAAGGCTCAATAATCCTAAATCACAATCTCACAAAGATGATCTCATAAACTCAACAACAAAGATAAATCAAGATTCTCACATATCAGGGATATTAAATACAAAGAATATTATCAAAATATGAAGTTATGGTTACCGACCACTAAAAATACAAGGAGTACAAATACAACAACAAAACATAAGGATAAGGTCTAGTGGATCCATATATACTACATGCCAAAACATAATTCAACCTAGACACGAGAGGGGAAAATAAATCACTCGATGAATAGCCTAGCACAACTAACTCTGGCATCATAACCCAAGAGAAAGGAGAGAGAGTAGAGAGTGGTGACCCCCCCCTGGGGCTCCGATGAGATTGCTTTCCTCCACCGATGAAGTTAGGTTATATATATATATTATTAATGTTAGATAATGTTTTATTTGTGCCTAGTTATTGTGTAATGTTAATGTGCTTGAGTGGTTGGCGGGAATTAAATAATTAGAGGCCACCCAAGTTCAAATCCCATATATTGCAATGTTGAGTTTTTTTTATACTTTTACTAATTAAAAATAAGTTTTTTTATTTTTAAAAAGTTGCTGAAATTTTAAATTTAAAAAAAATGTAAGGGAAAAATTAACTTGATAATGATGCATTGAAATTTCAAATTTTCAATAAAATTTATGAATAATATTAATAAAATTTATAAAAATAAATTAATAATTTAAAAAAATTAAGTTGATAATGGGTTGCAATGTTATATTTTTGATACTTTTTACTAATTAAAAACAAGTTTTCTTATTTTCATAAAGTTGCTAAAATTTTAAATTTTAAAAAAAATTAAGGAAAAAAATTAAATTGCCAATGAGGCATTGAAATTTGAAATTTTCAATAAAAATTTATGAATAATATTAATAAAATTTATAAAAATAATTTAATAATTTAAAAAAATTAAGTTGATAATGGGTTGTAGTGTTAAGTTTTGATACTTTTACTAATTAACAAGTTTTCTTATTTTCAAAAAGTTACTGAAATTTTAAAGTTTATAAAAATTTAAGGAAAAAATTTAAGTTGATAATGTAGCATGACAAATATAAATTAGTTGTTATAATATAATAACATGCATGTTATAGTGAATGGATGATTGTTTAGTTGTCTAGTTGAATATAGTTGTTTTTTTTAGTCAGATACATCATGACAACAATAATAGTTCAAATTATAGTTAATGTTCTTTTTTTTTACTATATGTATATGTTGGGGGTTTTCTGATTACAAGACCACTATTAACCGGTACTGTAGCAATCGAGTGGTCTTGCACGCAGGCGCACAGTTGCCCGCGCACTTCACTGAAGTCCCAAAAAACCTTCCTTGGAGCTTCAAAGGTCTTCCCAAGGCTTCTACAATGGTTCTAGACTTCAAAACAAACTTAAACAAACATAAAACCCCGGAATTCTTGTGAGAACAAGATGATCAAACATACATGCACACAACACAACAATTTTTAGCGTGGAAACCCTACGAATCGAGGGAAAAACCACGGGACTCCTTAGAGCCTCTTAAACAAGTTTCACTATATCAACTATGGATGACAAAAGTCTTCTCTAGATACCACTAGAGGAACAACAATGCATCAACACACATTCAACAAGAGGATTTCATCATTTTCACAATGGATCTACACAACAATGACATCAAGAAGAGATTAAGGGAAGATCAAACCCGGTAGATTAGGAGAGCTACTTGCAAGGATCACTCCACAAGCTTGGATGAACTCCGACACCGATTTGCCGATCAAACTCTTGCCCTAGCTCAATCGTCTCTTCTTCCTCACCCTCTCTTCTTGGTTTCTCTTCTCTTTTTTTTTTCCCAAAAAAAAACAATGAACAGTCACACCCCTTCAATCATACGAATGAAGAGAAAACTTCATCTAACTCTCTTGTCAAATTTCACTTTTGCCCTTCAATAATTGACATAGTTTTTTTTTTTTTTAACTTGGGCCATGAAGCCCATTATTTCATCCACCCAAATGGGCTGGACGCAACAATTCTCCCCCTTAGCACCATTTGGGGGGTTCTACCAACCCTGCTCTTTCCCGACATGCTTCAAGCTTCTCCTTGCATAATGCTTTGTTGAACATATCAGACCCATTCTCACTAGTGTGTATCTTCTCCAAGAACAACTCTTTGGCTTCAATAACATCTCAAATCCAATGATATCTAACATCGATATGCTTGGACTTCGAGTGGAATGTTGAATTCTTGGAAAGATGGATGGCGCTCTACTATCATAATAGACAATGCACTTTTCTTGTTGCAAGCCCAATTCTTCAAGAAACTTCTTCATCCACAAAGCCTTCTTGCAACCCTCAGTAATTGTAATATACTCAGCTTCTGTGGTGGATAATGCAACACACTTCTGCAGCTTTGACTGCCAAGAAACAGCTCCCCCTGCAAAAGTCATCATGAACCCTGAAACTGATTTTCTAGAGTCCACATCGCCTGCCATGTCCGAATCTGTATACCCATCCAACATGGGTTCACCCTTACAAAATCACAAGCATACCCGGGAAGTACCTCTTAGATACCTCAGTATCCACTTCACTGCAGCCCAGTGCTCCTTTCCCGGATTTGAAAGAAATCTGCTTACAACTCCAACAGCATGAGCAATATCTGGCCTCGTACACACCATGGCGTACATCAAACTACCAACAGCGGATGCATAAGGAACTCGGCTCATCTCCTCCTTCTCTTTGTCACTTGAAGGACATTGACTTGAGCTAAGTTTGAAATGACCTGCAAGTGGAGAACAAACAGCCTTGGCATCCTTCATGTTGAACCTCTCAAGAATTTTCTCAATGTATTTTTCTTGAGACAACCACAACTTCCCATTCATCCTGTCACGGGAGATTTTCATACCAAGAATCTGTTTCGCTGTACCTAAGTCCTTCATAGCAAAGGACTTGCTTAACTGTCTCTTCAGGTCTTCAATCTTGCTTGCATCACGGCCAACTATCAGCATGTCATCAACATAGAGCAAAAGAATAATGAAGTCATCATTTGAGTGCTTCTTCACAAACACACAATGATCAACAGAACTTCTAGTGTACCCTTGAGTCATCATGAATGAATCAAACTTCTTATACCACTGCCTTGGCGCTTGTTTGAGTCCATACAAACTCTTTTTCAACCTGCACACTAGATTCTCTTTGCCCTTAACTTTAAACCCTTCTAGTTGCTCCATATATATTTCCTCCTCTAAATCACCATGTAGGAATGCAGTTTTCACATCAAGTTGTTCCACCTCCAGGTTTAGACTAGCTGCTAAACCAAGCACAACTCTGATGGATGACATCTTCACAACTGGAGAAAATATTTCTTTAAAGTCAATACCTTTCTTCTGACTAAACCCCTTCACGACCAACCTTGCCTTGTACTTTGGTTGTGAGCTATTACTCTCAGTCTTCAACTTGTACACCCACTTGTTTTTGAGTGTCTTCTTGCCTTTAGGAAGCTTCACCAAATCATAGGTGTGGTTCTCACACAAGGAATTCATCTCCTCCTGCATGAAACCAAACCACTCCTGCTTCTTCTCATGTTGCATAGCTTCCTCATATGTTTCTGGCTCTCCTCCATCACTAAGCATAACATACTCATTTGTACTATATCTACTAGAGGGATGACGGTCTCTAGTAGATCTTCTCACTTGGGTCTCAACCGGTGGTGTTGGAGATGCTTCTTCAATTTCTTCAACTGGCTCTACATCTTCAACGGGAGGAACTTCATCATTAGTAAAATCATTACCATTTTCTTGGGCATCTCCCCCTTGAGATGAACTCTGTATAGGTGAAAAAACTGGATCAATACTAACAGGAATCTCAACTGAGGAACTAGAGGTCTCAACCTACTCATCAAGGTCAGTCATCTGGTCTTCTAGAAACACAACATCTCTGCTCCTGACAACCTTCCTGTTAACTAGATCCCACAATCTATAGCCAAACTCCTCATGACCATAACCCAAGAAAATGCACGGCTTTGCTTTATCATCAAGCTTGGACCTTTCATCTTTGGCAATGTGAACAAATGCCCTGCAGCCAAATACTCTCAAATGAGTATAAGAAATCTCTTTCCCAGTCCACACTCTGTTCGATACATCACCGTCTTGAGCTGCTGCTAGAGAAAGGTTTATCATGTCCACTGCAGTCCTCATAGCTTCCCCCCAAAAGGACTTTGGAAGCTTTGCATGAGAGAGCATGCATCTGATCCTCTCTTCAATTGTTCTATTCATTCTCTCAGCCACACCATTAAGCTGAGGTGTCTTGGCTGGAGTCTTCTCAAGCTTGATCCCATGAAGTCTACAGTACTCCTCAAATAGCCCTTTGTACTCACCGCCATTATCTGCTCTAATTGCCTTCAACTGTTTTCCTGTCTCCCTTTCAACCTTGACATGGAGATCCCTGAAGACATCAAGCACCTGATCTTTGGTCTTCAAAACAGTTGCCCATACCTTCCTTGAGTGATCATCAATAAAGGTCACAAAATAATGTCCACCCCCAAGTGTTTTATCTTGCATAGAACAGACATCAGTATGAATCAAATCAAGAATATTTGATTTCCTAGTAGGGGGATGAGAATGAAATGCTACTCTATGTGTTTTTCCTGCTAAGCAGTCAACACATGTTTTGAGAGACGCACCTTGCAAGTTTGGCAGAAGATTTTTCTTAGAGAGAAGCTGTAGGCCTTTCTCACTAACATGCCCAAGTCTTCTGTGCCATAGCTCAATGATTGCATCTTTCTAAACTGCGTTTAGTTCTCCTATGTGTAGCTTAGCTTGCATAACATAGAGTGTGTTTGCCTTGTTCCCTCTAGCAACCACTAGGGAACCTTTGGTGAGCTTGCACTTGCTTTCACCAAACCAACTGACAAACCCATCATCATCAAGTCTTCCTGTGGATAACAAATTTAGGCGAATGTCTGGAACATGCCTAACATCCTTGAGTACTAGCTTGAGCCCCTGATTGGTCTCCAAGCAAATGTCTCCAATACCCACTATCTTTGATGCACCACTGTTACCCATTTTGACATTTCCAAAATCACCACTAGAGTAGGTAGAAAAGAAGTTACCATGGGGAGTGACATGGAATGAAGCCCCTGAATCAAACACCCAGTCACTCTCTTGGCTCACAAGATTAATACAATCATCATCACAAATGACACTGAATGTCACCCTCTGTGGCTACTGTATTAGTCTCCTTCTCTTCTTTACTTCCACCACTATGTTTTCTTTTAAGGAGCCTACACTCCCTCTTCATGTGGCCCATCTTGTTACAATGAAAGCACTTGATGTTCTTCCTGCTCTTCGATCTACCCCTAGATGTGTCTTTGTTGCCATGACCATAAGGATACCTGTTCTTGCTTCTACCACGACCTTCTGGCTTTTCTGAAACAAGAACACCCGAGGAAGATTCACCTTTTTCTTTCCTCCTAGCCTCTTCACTCAATAGGCTCTCCTTAACCATTTCCATAGTTAGCTTTCCACCTGGTGCTAAAGTGCTCAGAGATACCACCAAAGTTTCCCAACTGTCTGGCAAGGAACTTAGGAGTAGCAATGCTTGCAACTCATCTTCAAGAGTCATCTTCATGGAAGCCAATTGGTTCACTAAGCCTTGGAAGTCACTAGTATGCTCTGTCATACTTCTTCCATCTCTGTACTTCAAGTTTACTAGCCTTCGAATGATTGAGCCTTGTTTCTAGAAGTGCTCTTTTCATACATGCCTTCTAACTTCTTCCAAAGTTCATCGGCCTTAACTTCTTCGGATATGTGATGAAAAATATTTACATCCACCCATTGCAAAATAGTTGCAGTAGCTTTTAGATGTAAAATTTCCCACTCATCTTCACTCACCTTCTCCGGCTTGTCTTTGCCCATCACCGGCAAGTACAAATCCTTTACAATAAGTAAGTCTTGCATCTTTCGCTTCCAAATCGAATAATTTGATTGAGTTAACTTTATCATCCCACATGAAACTTGCTCGGCCATCTTGATTCACAACAAACACTCCCTATCCAACCCGGACTCTCTGATACCACTTGTTGGGGGTTTTCTGATTACAAGACCACTATTCATCGGTACTATAGCAATCGAGTGGTCTTGCACGCAGGCGTACAGTTGCCCGCGCACTTCACTAAAGTCCCAAAAAACCTTCCTTGGAGCTTCAAAGGTCTTCCCAAGGCTTCTACAATGGTTCTAGACTTCAAAACAAACTTAAACAAACATAAAACCCCGGAATTCTTGTGAGAACAAGATGATCAAACACACATGCACACAACACAACAATTTTTAGCGTGGAAACCCTATGAATCGAGGGAAAAACCAAGGGACTCCTTAGAGCCTCTTAAACAAGTTTCACTATATCAACTATGGATGACAAAAGTCTTCTCTAGATACCACTAGAGGAACAACAATGCATCAACACACATTCAACAAGAGGATTTCATCATTTTCACAATGGATCTACACAACAATGACATCAAGAAGAGATTAAGGGAAGATCAAACCCGGTAGATTAGGAGAGCTACTTGCAAGGATCACTCCACAAGCTTGGATGAACTTCGACACCGATTTGCCGATCAAACTCTTGCCCTAGCTCAATCCTCTCTTCTTCCTCACCCTCTCTTCTTGGTTTCTCTTCTCTTTTTTTTTCCCAAAAAAAACAATGAACAGTCACACCCCTTCAATCATACGAATGAAGAGAAAACTTCATCCAACTCTCTTGTCAAATTCCACTTTTGCCCTTCAATAATTGACATAGTTTTTTTTTTTTTTTAACTTGGGCCATGAAGCCCATTATTTCATACACCCAAATGGGCTGGACCCAACAGTATATTCAAATTATAGTTATATTATTGACATATTTTTTTACTGTAAATAATTATTTAATTTGATAATTTTTTTACACTTTGACTTTAGCCCCCCCTACTGGTTAGTTCTTGTTCCGCCATTGGTGGTGAATAACATGTGTTACCCAATGAGTAGTGATAGCATAGACTTAACAAAGTAAAGTATTCCATAATAAGAATAAATTCATCAAATGTAGTTAAGGACATAAAAGAATAATCCCAGTGATTTATAAATAGCATTGCTATCAAAAATAGTCATTTTAGTAATAATAATAATTATAATGATGATAATAATAATAATAATAATAATAATAATAATAATAATAATAATAATAATAATAATAATAATAACAACAACAACCAAAAGCTCAGCAAATCGACGGTTTAAATATGAATGATTGGTGAAAAATACAAATAAAGTTTTGGACACACTAATCTAACCATAGGCTGGCCTCAAATCATTCCTGATCTAATCATGGTGACCTCGAGATTCCCGCATGGTGACCTCAAGTCTCTAACATGAATGAAAGTATCATCCTTCTTGAACAGTGTCAATGGTTCTATGCACCTCTTGACTAAGGTAAACAAAGGGTTAGCCATGTCGCCTTCTATTAGGTTAGAACGTGGGGACCCCTACTACAGTGTCAAACAGAAGTCCGGGATCCAGTCGTGGCCTTTAGTCACCATCAAAGCTCAAACTCATGCTTAAGCATCTCATTTTTTTCAATTTGCATCTCAAGAAACCATCATTCAACATTTTCGACTCAAAGATCATACTCTCAAGATCAACACTATAAATCAACATACATTGGCTAAACAAGGAAACATTAAATCATATTCACTTTTGAGTATGAATATGTATGTATAAGGACATGTCTTTTTAATATAAACAAAAATAAATATTCAAGTTTTGGACTCGAAAAGCCTATACTCGAGTAAAACTAATACTAATGAAGTTCAAGCATGAAGAGCTTCATTTTGAACCTAAGAGGCAAAAAAAATGAGAGTAAAATTTTAGCGATACAGTCACCAAAAACAACGCTCCATTTTGAAAACAATGAATTTTTACTAGAATTTACAACACCATTTTTAAAGCATTTTCAAGGCAAAATATTAACAAAAACAATGGCTCCATTTTGAGGCCAAATTACCCACGATTTAACGAGATTCATGAAATTCTAGCCCTAGGGTTTCAAACAAGGAAAATGACAAAATTAAATGAGTATAAAAAGGAAAAACTAGGGTAAGACTCTTACTGTACTCAAGAACAAGTGAGAGAGAGTTTTTGGGCATTGATTCATTGAGATCTGCCGTTGAAATCAAAGAAAAAGAAGAAGACTCACGGTTGAAGCTAGAAAGAAGGGGGAGAGAGAGGTGTAGGTAAAGTAAAGTTTCTCTCTTTTTTTATTGGAAATAATAAAATTGCCATTTTGCCCTCTATTAAAAGTGAGAATAAAGAAGGGTTCAAATGATTGAATTGCCATATGTTTTGGCTGAATTTTATACAAAAACCATTGTGCGAACATACAAAAATGACACTAATGCTAAATAATTATTTTATCCCTAATGCATGCATAAATGTCTAATGAGACCCTAAGTCCAAATAAAGATCGGGTACAACATAAACAACATATATTATGCCTACTAGAATCAAGGTTTAAATCCATGTGTATACATGTGCTTCTAAACTTTGGTCACTCAATGGTGTGTTGCTCTATAGTGGAACCATTTTTGGTCTAGACATAGGTTGTCAAAACTGTGAAGTTGAAACTATATAAAAATGCATAGATCTACATTTAAAAGTCTACAGTACATAACACGCATGAGTTAATGTTTGCATTTGCAACCTTACAACTCCTCAAGACATGTATGCACGGGAATCTACAGGTAACCCATAAACCTACACGTGCATGTGGAAAAGAAAATCCTTTGAAGATTACTTCATAGTCAATCACCTCCTCATTAACACACTCCATAACTTGGAATACATTTTGATTAAAACACCACACACTTAAATATCTACCTTTCTAGATACTATCATGTAGCATTTTTTCTTGCTTTGTTGCCAAAGTCTACTCCATAGCAAGCCCATGCTCATGGTTTTTGAAAAAAGAAAAATACATCGTATTATGGTGGAAGGTAAATGATAAAAAAAGCTATTATTAGTAAACCATAGGCACCTCTGAGAGCAAAGTTAAAACTTTCTTATAAGTTCGGACTATAAAAGCTCTTAAAAAATATTTGTCAAAGATTTACATTTGCAAACTTGTAAAATGTTATTTGTAAGATGTCACAAGTAGTACTAGTGAGTATGGTCAAAGTGGCAAGGGAAAGCATCATGGATGATATTTATATCACCTCAAAATCCATCAAAGATGATGAACATAGGATGAATTGGGTCTAATGTTTTATATACATTTTTTAAAAGCCACAATCAACTTTTTTTGACTCTTACTTTCAATTATGGCATATGCATAAGGTTTCATGTGGCCTTTATGCCACAATCAACTGCTTTGTACTTGGATTCAACCCATTATAGAAAGTATGAATGATCATCCATTCGGGGAATCCATATTGTGGGCATCTTCGCAGGAGCTCCCTGAACCTATCCCATGTCTTGAATAGAGACTCCAATTCCGTTTGTACAAAAGAAGAAATCTCATTCCTAAACTTTGCTGACTTTCCAGGAAAGAAATATCGGGCCAAGAACGCTTCTATCATCTAATTTCATGTGGTAATAGATTTTCTAGGCAATGAGTGCAACCATTGCTTTGTTCTTCCCTTCAAGGAAAATGGGAAGGCCCTCAATCTGATGGCATCATCCGTTACTCCGTTGATCTTGAGCATGTCACACACTTCCAAGAAGTTTTCAATGTCATTGTTGGGATCTTCATCGGCCAAACCATTGAATTGTGTGGACTGCTATAGCATTTGGATGAAGCCTGGCTTGAGCTCAAAGTTCTGAGCTGTAATAGGGGGCCTCATAATGCTCGATTATGTCCCCAAAACTGTGGGTTTAGCAAAATCAAATAAAGTCCTCTGTTGTTCATGCTGTTCTGCCATGGTATCCGGCACTTCTGTATTTATTTCAGCTTGATTAGACTGTTCTTGCACAGGTTCTTTCCCTTTCCTATGTGTTCTCCTTCCAATATCTAGGTTTCCTTCAACTAGAATCAAAGGATTGCCACGTGTCATAACCTAAAGCTGAAACCAAAGAAAAGAAAACAAATAAGAACGATGAAAGAGAAAGAAAGTGTGAAATAGAATGAATGGTAAATAGCTAAAATAGCAAAAAGAAAATGTCTCAAACACGCCTACTCCCCGGTAACGGTGCTAAAAACTTTGACAACACCTTTCGAGTGTGCCCCGAAAGTGCACGGGTTGTCGCAGTAATAATACCCAGGTGAGTGGGTAGTCGAATCCACAGGAAGTAATGATTCAAGACAAGAGAAATTGCTACTTAGCTAGTGCGAGAATGAGGGTGATGAGAGAAAATAATGTATGTGCAATACAATAAAGAGAAATATGAAAGAAGGAAGAGTGAAAGCAAAGAGTAAGGAAGAAACAATCAATGCAAAGATGGGGTACCCGGAGAAAGCTCCCCCTAGCACTAATGCTTCTAGTGCAAGACTAGTATTATACCTTCTAATTGAGGTCTAATGAGTCATGGAAATCCTTAAGCACACGATCCCAAACCTAAGGTCAACCGTGACTAGCTCCAACACTATGCCCTAGCACTAGGATTCACTACAACCCTTCACTCTGTTGATTGCTCAACTAAACCCCAAGGGAGTCCATCTCCTAAACCTCACACTATGTGGAATTTCTTGGGGTTCTAGGGATTCCAAGTGATAGACCCTGTCTCTAAATATAGTTCTAACATTTTGGTCTAGGAGAAAGAACCCTAGTCTCAGTTAAGCCCCAGCACGAGAATTCACTACAACCCTTCACTCTGTTGCTCGCACAACTAAGCCCCAGGAAAGTTCATCTCTTAGCACTTCGCTCTACTTCGACCACAAAGAACTCTTGGAACACGGAGGTAGGGAAAATCACACCGAAAGGGAAAGGGGATATTTTGCTACCTCTCGACTCACCCTCTCGACCCTCTCCAATCCCGAGTAGTCTAATCCTATAGAAGTTGTCACACCTTCAAAGGATAACCTAGATGATTCTCAAGCCTAGTGTCACGGCTAAGGGAAAATCAATACAATTATCATGCAAGATTGGAACTCAATTAAAAGCATCAATTAAGAAAGCATAATAAAAGTCATAGAAACAATGTTATCTTACGGTTTACAAGTCCGAATACCCACTAGGGGTTTAGCTCTCCATGGAGCTATACAAAATCATCAAAGAGTATGTATGAACAACCATAGCAAACATGAATAAAACCTCCTTGAGATGTGTGGCGATGGTCTTGTAAGGCAGCTCCGTCTTCTCCACCAAGTCCCTTGTCAAGCCTAGAGTACACCTTGCCGAATCGATGCCGGCGAAAGCTCCCCCAATAGCTATCTTTCAAAGGATGTCGATGTCGATGTCGTCGAATGCTCCAAAAGCCTCCCAAAATCATCTCCGAACCCTAGCCGCAAGCTCTCCAGAAGTTGGGTAAAAAATAGGTCAAAAAGTCCTCCAATAAATCTGGGTCACGGCTATTTAAAGGCTGAAATCGGGTATCCACACGGCCGTGTGGAATTTCCACACGCCAGTGTGGATTTTCTGGAAATTAATTTCTAGCGCAGTGAACAATGAAGTGCTACAGTACTCGCGCCCAAGTTGTTCCCGACTTCATTTTCTTCATCAAGTCCGTTGAATTGGGCACACAACCAATGGTAGATCATGTCGTTTCTTCTTTTCTCCTTATTGATGAAGGTCTTCAATATTACACGGGCTAGACTTTATGAGTGTGACTGCCTTTGTGCCCCTCCAAATCATAGAAAAATTTAAGCACATTGGAGGTTGGTACACACCCCCAAGTCTAGAACCCGTGCCTTGATCCTTGCTTGGTCCAAGAAGCTCCTCAACAAACGCGGACATGACCTAATTTTACTCATTTTTCTCTAATTCTTCTCCACAACCCTACATGTACAAAAGAACACAAATGCACACTAATCAATGATAAAATCTAAGAAAAGTAATGCTCAATGTAAGAAAATAACACTTCGTATTACTTATACACGAGCACTTATCAGTCTTCCTCTTATCCGAGAGCCATATCTAGGATTGACTCATGGCTCTTCAGTGAGCCACTCAGCTCCTCAACATTGAGTGAGCTCGTGTTTTTGGCTTCAATGATGGATGATACTACATTAACAAATCTAGGAATAAGACTCCTTAGTATTTTCACAACTACTGTCTTCCCTGGCACTTGTTCATTAAAGATCTTCAAATGATATACTATATCTAGGATTCTACTCACAAAATCTAGAATTTTCTCACCCTGCTTCATCTTGGCAGCGTCCATCTCGTAATGCAATACATGCAACTTAACTATTATAGTATTCTCATTCCATTGAAACTCCAACTTCAAGATCTCCAATGCTTCTTTCGCCATCATGGCTTCGGAGATCCTGATGAGAACACATTCATCTAAGGCCTGTCGAATCAAGTATAGTGCCTTCATGTCCTTCTTCAGACTCTCATTGAATCTGTTTCCATCTTCCTCCTCATTGAATCCCTTCTCAATAAGGTTCCAAAGATCTTTGGATCGGAACATCGTCTTCATCTTCAAGCTCCAGATATTGTAGTTGTCTCCCTTGCAGAATGACACATTTGCCTCTCTTGCAGCTGAGCAGCAACTGGCCATGGGTTTCCCTATTCTCTGAAACCAGTGTTAAGCATGACGGAGTAGAGATGGTTTTCAGGTTTCACATGCAGTATATTAACAAGTAGTTGACTTAAAGCTTAATGTTCATTAGCTTACCTTCAAACATTTAAAACATGTTGAATATAAAAACTTAAAAAAAGATAAAGCATGCCGACATGGCAGCTGTCAAATGGTGTAAAAGTAAACATCCAATCAAAACATTTCATTAAAATTTATACATCCACTCAGCTTTATTTCCTCCAACATCGTACTACTGTAGCCTAACCTACGATCAAGTCAACAAGCTTTAGCATTAGAACAACCACCACTAGTTTTGAGCATCCACTCCAACAACATTTGCTATGCTCAGATTCCAAAAGGGAAAAGGTACAAGCTTGATGAAGTAAGTGAAAAATACATTTTTGTTCGGTATAGCTCAAAACCTAAAAGCTATAGATTGTTTAGTTTGAAAACTAACAAAATTATTATAAGTCATGATGCTTTGTTTGAAGAAAGTGCTATTTTGAATTGGATAAAAAAAGATGTAGATGAGTAGCTTGTTGTGCATCATAAAGAAAGTGAAAATTCAGCATTACTCAATCCCATTTTTATCAAGATAGCAAGCATCTGAATTTGTCACAAATTAAAATCTATGCTACCGTCAAAATTCTCAATGTTGAATTTTGACTTTCATTGTACCCAACTCTAATTGAGTCAATCACTTAAAAAAACCTCTAAATCTCTAACATCAAATTGTTGGAAAATGACGTGCAAACAAGCAAGATTAAAACATACAAGTAGAAGAATTGCACAAAAGATGTGCATGGAATATCTATATATGCAAAGGAGACTTGGCCTTTTTTTTTCTTTTTTTTTTTAACATTGAGCGATATATGTATGATTAAAAAAAAAAAAGCAGTAAAAAGTACTTAATTTATGGCAATATGAAATCTCCAACATATCTAAACATGAATATAGTTAGAAAGCAAAATGATAAACTGGAAATAAATTCAAATCAGTTTGAACACTACAATTGAGCTGGATCACAAAGTTAAGACAAAGTCCCCCTTCAGAAGTCATTGTATATGATAAAATAGAGCCATAGGATTTAATTTTCGCCCAAAAAACAGTGCCTAACTCTCCCCCCATCTCACCGAACAGTCCTACCAATTAAATCACCCATACCTTGCCGCCCACCCCACCCATTCTTCTTCCTCCCCCCCCTGCTGCCCACTTCCTCTAATCAAAGCTCTCCTACTCTGCCGCCCAACAGACAAACTCAGCCCTATCACCCGCAACTTATCCTTGCTACTCATGGGGTCAACTTTTTTCCACCGGTTCAAACTCTCCCCCTCCTATCCTTCGTTCTTCTCTCTTGTCCCCTTCTCTTTCCCCTCCTTTGGAGGACTCCAGCCCTCACTATGCGATCGTTAACAAAGTTTTTGACGCGCTCGGTGAGGGTGACATGGAGGAAGACAGCAACGAGGAAGAAGACATCTCGGATGAGGAGGATGAGGACATGTCGGTTGATGATTTTTCTAATAATGAGCCTGCGGACTCTATGACCCTTATCTAGTACCAAGAAGGTGTTAGAAGAGATTCTCTCATCAGGAAATGCTTTCACACAGCTGTTTCAACCCAGAAGAAAGAAAAATTGGAACCGGGAGAGCCTAGTTCTAGCTCGATCCCTCCATCCCTCTAGGGTTTCCTCTATTTCCTCAGGGAGTTCTCTTTCTGCCATTTTTCTATTGGTTTTATCATGATTTCAGCTAATATTGTTTGTTGGAACTGTAGGGGTATCTCGACTCGGGACACCTCCACTCGTGTTTTCCGGCTTATGCGTACCCACAAACCCATTATCGTTTGCCTAGTTGACACTCGGGCCAACTCTGAGCGTCTTGATCGATTCTTTAAGAGGGTTCCCAAGTGCTGGGAATGGGCTGCCATCCTGGCAGACGGTTATTCCGGAGGTATCATTACTCTCTAGAGCAGATCTATTGGTCAAGTAACTCCGCTTGCGGTCTCTTGCCGAGCTCTTCATCTCATTATTTCTACCTACCCTGCTAATAATTTCAGTGTTTCTGTTATTTACAACTCCACCCGTTTTCGTAAGCAATGTTTTCTTTGGTACGAGCTTTCCAAAATCTCCTCTTTGAACCTCCCTTGGCTGGTCCTAGGTGATTTCAACTCTATTCTTCACAGAGACGAGCATAAGGGTGGTTCTTTTAACTATTATGATCATAAAACTCGCTTTTTTCTCGACTTTGTGAATTGTAACAATTTGATCGATATCAATTTGATCGTTGTTTGGTCAATTTAGCTTGGATGAACCTTTTTAAAACTAACAATCTCAAGCACCTCCATCGTTCTTTTTCTAACCACTCTCCTCTTCTCCTCTCTTTTTCCTTTCTCTCTAATCAAAAGAAAAGTTTTTTCCGTTTTGAGAATTTTTGGTTTGATTTTCTGGATTGTCATAATGCAATTCACGATGCTTGGAATCATACTCCTCATGGAAACCCTATGCAGTCTTTCTCTCACCTTCTGTCCCGGACTAGGTTTAGACTCCTACGTTAGTGTCGTCTCGGTGTCAATAAGATAGAGTCTCACTTACTTGACACCGAGGCCAATATCTATCGCCTAGAATCCTCAGATTTTCATGTGCATTCCCAGTCCCTCCTTGCGGAACATTATGCTCATTTGGCGGCTCTTTAGCGTCAATGTAGCTCTATGTGGGCACATCGGGCCCACCTCGCTTGGCTTAAGGACGGGGACCGGAATACCAGCTTTTTTCACGCTTCCATTCGGATTCGCTCGTTTCATAACAACATCTTGCATGTGACAGATTTTCATGGCATTACTCACTCGGATCCTGCGGGTATTGAGAATGCTTTCGTTTCTTTCTACAAAGATCTTTGGTCTTCGGACTCTACCTCCCTTATCTCTACTTCAGATATCTATAACTTGCTTCCTTGCCACCTTCCTAGTATCTCTGATGCTGAGGCTGCTAACCTGATTCGGGAGGTCACCATGGAGGAAGTTTATTGTACCATTCTTGATCTCCCCACAGGTAAGTCCGCTGGCCCAGACGGCTTTAACATTGAGTTTTTTTGTAATTTCTAGCCGGTTATCGATGAGCATCTTTTTTCTGCCGTTCATTTCTTTTTTGCTAATTCAATTATGCCATCCTCTTGGGGCAAAACACATGTTGTTCTTGTCCCCAAGAAAGACAAACCTCTTTTCGGTCTCTGATTTCAGACCAATCTCTTTATGCAACATTTGTTTTAAAATCATCACTAAAATCTTGGCTAATCTCATTAAGCTTGTTCTTCCCTGTTTAATTGGTCTGGAGCAAGTAGGGTTCATCTCTGGCAGCAGTCCCTTTGATAATATCATTACAGTGTAGGAGGTAGTTCATACTATGGAGAATGACATCAAGGACCCCCCGAGGATGTTAGTTAAGTTAGATATAAAAAAGGCCTATGATACTTTAAATTGGAGTGCAATTCTTGCCGTGCTTTCTAGAATGAATTTTCCACCGCTTTGGATCTCCTGGATTCACACTTGTCTAAGTTCTAGTTCATTCTCTTTGATTATTAATGGAACTCCCACCTCTTGGTTCTCTTCTTCTAGGGGCATCAGGTAGGGCGATCCCATTTCCTCTTACCTATTTATCTTAGTTTCCCAGATTCTCACCACTATGCTCAATCAAGGCCTTACCAATAATATGATTCCAGGTTTTAACTCTAATCTGAACCAGGACTTCAACCACTTGATGTATACTAACGACCTCATTCTCATCACCTCTGCATCTAGGAAGTCCACTCGAAACATCAATCTTTATCTAGACAAATACTCCTTTCTCACTGGTCAGCAACCCAATCTTAGGAAGTCCCAAATTTTCTTCCCAAGTTGGTGTACAAGTTTATTTCCAAGAGAATCTGCTTTTATCTTAAACCTGAATCCTGCTCTTTTTCCATTCAAATACCTGGGTATTCTAATCTCCCCTAAAAAAATTGCCCCTTCAGCCTTTAAACCAATGATTGATAAAATCCGTCATACATGCGATCGATGGAACAACTATTACCTTTCTCTTGCTGCCAAAACAACTCTGATTAACTCCAGTCTTTTCTCTATCCTGGTGTACACCCTCTCTGTCTATTCAATCCCTGACTCTATCCTTACTGAAATATCCAAAGTTGTGCAGGAATTTTTTTGGAGCAGGTGTGGCAATGGAAAGGGCATCCATAATGTGTGCTGGCGATCTATCACTGAATCAAAGACTGAGAGGGGTCTTTGATGAGTGCATTCTATATATATATATATATATTCATACCCTTTTCATGTATTTATCTTGTCTTCGGGCATTTATTTATTGTGATTCGGTGCTACTATGGGTATTATTATGTATTTGTGCAGGGAAATAGGTTTTTGTGCAAAGGGACAGTATTCGGCACAATTACAGTGTGAAAAGAGGATCAGATTATAGTGTCACAGGAAGAACATGGGCTTGACACGGCCGTGTTACTGCTGCTGCAAATCTCAAGAGAATTCTGCACTAGACGAAGCATGGTACTGTAGCAGAATATTGCAGCAAATTACTGTAGCACAGATCTGGAGAATGGCACGGTTTGCATGGTCTTGACACCCCCGTGTTATCTAGAGAACACGGGGGTGTTCTTCCTGACACGGGGGTGTCAGTGCTGAATTTTGTGTTTCACACTTTACTGAGATTTGCAGCACCACGGACACACCCTTGACACGCCCGTGTTGGGCCCCGAATTAGCCTTTTTAACTCCAGAAATTAGGGTTCTTTCTCATTATTTGTTTGGGGATTCATCTCTCCATCGAGAGGACATTGATGAGATCGAAGATCAAGCTTCACTAAACCGGCTAAGGAGATCAAGGACTAGTAGGAGGCATTACAAGAGGTGGAGAGTTGGCGCAAGGACACTACAAGGGAGGACATCTTGAGTATCGAAGGGGGTTCTTTCTCTCTTTCTTTATTCCATTTTTTGCCTTACCTTGTGTACCTGCCCTCAAGGGCTAACTGGCCATAGTGCCTTGGTTGTAGACAATTGTTAGACTGTATTGCTTATAAACTCATTGTATTTTGGCTATGGAGTTCTAATTGATGCTTGTGTTTAATCTTGTATTGCATAACTGTAGTGTGTTTGGAGTGCATAGTTGTTAGGTTATCCTAGCAAAACTGCAGTGTATCTACGAACACATAGATGCAATATTGCTTGTGAGCACACAGGAATGTCATTGGAATGTACTGAGGTAGTCAACTAGGATGAGATAGTGTGCACGAGTCATTGGAGACTTCCGTAGGGATTTACTCTTGTGATTGTTGAATACTTAGTCCTAACCTCCTCCTTTATCACCACCATTACCTTTTATTCATTGTTGTTATGATCCCATACCTTTTCTATTTGTTTCACTAGACATCAAAGGATCAACGAGTACTTTAAGTACAGTTCTCTGAGGTTCGACAACCCTACTCTTAATTGAGTACCACTTTATTACTTCTTGCGACCCGTACACTTGCGGAGAGCGCATCAGTCTTATTGTCAGGAACCTCTCCATTGTCAAACACTCTCTCATGGCCAAGCATATCTTTCAATTTCTGAACAAAGGTAATACCATTTGGGTTGATATCTTACTCTTAAAATATGGCAAAATTAACTTTTGGAGAGACTCTGCTCCGTCTAAATGCTCTTGGTTTTCACGCTCTCTTTATAATACTGCAACTTATATTAAACCTTTTTGTCGTATTAAATCCCTCAACCCCCATACCACGTCCCTCCTTTGGGATCCTTGGTGTTTTGATGTCCCCATCGCTCTTAAACCTACCTATATGAATATGATGGTGGATGTTGATCATTTGAACATTTTAGCCTTTTTCCAGGGGGATACTTGGAATCATGACAATTTGAGCCATTTCTTTGGCTCCAGTATTGAATTTGACAAAGGAAAGCCTTGCGATCTCTCTCAGGATTCTGATAATCACTGGATTTGGAATTCTAAATCTGGTAATTATAATTTAACTGCAGCAGTTTATCAACAGCTTAATCATAATTATAACACTGATGAGAACTGGCATGGCTGGCATCTCCTATGGAACATCTTTACATCCCCTCGAGTTAAGCATTTCCTTTGGATCCTTTTGCATGGTCGCCTCTCCACTTGCGATTTTCTTTTTCGCATGCATTTGGGTCCCGATAAACCTTGCATCTTATGTGGTGTTCATGCTGAAACAATTGACCATCTTTTTTGTCATTATATTAAGATTTCACCCATTTGGTTCCAGCTAAGCATTAAAACTGGCAAATGTATCACTTTCCCTCATGGGTTTCAAACTGGAGACTGGCTTATTAATGCGAATTACTCTAAATCCATTAGCTCTGCCATTGCTGCTACTGCATGGTTCATTTGGAAGACACGCTGTGACGCCATTTTCCGAAATATTCCTCCAAATTACCAAATCATTGTTTGCAAAGCTCTCGCGCACGTCCAAGATTACATTTGCTGTCGTTCGGAACTCTTGGGTCAATGGCTTATCCTGAACAACTTTAGCAGATCAGATGGACATTTCTTATTCCTTCATTCCTACTACAATCAATGCACCAAGGTTTGTGCTATTGGTTTCTTCATCGCTAGTCCAGACTATTCAGTATCTATTGTTGGATGTGGTTCCCAGACTTTGGACAATCCCCATACAAGTAATCTTCTTGCTCTTCGGATTGCTCTCCAAGCAGCACTGAACGAGCATATCTCCATTCAATACATTTTCAATACGGACATCACAACAGTTAGAATCATTACCAGTCCGGATCCTGCCTTGGAGTGGAGCTTCAACCCGTTGATCCAAGATATTCATTTTATCCTCGGAGCGCATGGTCATCCTACTATTCACACGATTCCTGGATCCTGGATCCTGGATGACCCTTGCACGTTCGGTCGCTACTTTGGGCTTCAACTATACATCCCTTAATCTCTTCCCGTTTGGCCGTGACCACCCCTACTGGATTATGAAGTCCTTCAACGACTCTGGTTTTGTCTTTTAAATTCTAGAATTCCCCAATAGTTTTTGTACCGTCTTTTAGTTCCTCGTTTTTTCTTCAATAAATAACCCTTGTTTGATGTTCTTCTAAAAAAAATAAAAAATAGAGGCATAGGTGGAGGAGACAATCAGAGTAAATATAATAGCATGTATTAAATAAATTCACTAAATATGATACTCCTCCACACTAAACATAGAATGCATCTATAATTATATAGACGTACTTATTGTTGGAGTTTGATCAGAATTTGGAGGGAGAAGCTTGGTCAAAGTTGAAGAAAATTCAGCTGAAGAATAGTGAAGGCAACTTTGATCAATTCTATGTGCACAATTATTTGTGCTCAATTATATGTGTATTGTCTTTATGTTGTTTGGATGGTTCAACTTTGAATCATCACTGTGTCATGTTTGTTGTATTAGCATGTACGTTGTGAGATGCCTGACTTACCATCTCATTATGTATCGTTTATATTCAGTTGCTTTGAATAATTAAAGGTGTGTGAGCTTTGCTGCAAAAAAAAAAAATTCTTTCTCTTCCAAAACACAAGCAAATGAGTGATCATAAGAGATACATAGACATCTTGTTGGTTTCATTGGTTGAAGAACTGGTTGGAGATCATATCAAGTTGAAGATCCTATCAGTGGTATCAGAGATGGCAAGTTCTTCTTCGAATAGAGATCCAAATGTTCCTTTCTTTGATGGTGAAAACTACAATCTATGGAGCTTGATGATGAAGACTATGTTCCGGTCTAAAGATTTATGGAACTTTGTTGAAAAGGGGTTCAGTGAAGAAGGAGATGGGAATAGAATCAATGAGAGCATGAAGAAGGATGCAAAAGCTCTTTTTCTCATCCAAAAAGCTCTTGACAAGAGGATCCTCATCAGGATCACTGAAGCCAAGACCGCCAAGGAGGCTTGGGATACCATCAAGAAGGAATTCCAAGGAAGCAAAGAGAATCTCATAGTTCAACTACACTCACTTCAAAGAGAGTTTGATGCTATTAAGATGAAGAATGGAGAGAAAGTTCAAGACTACATTAGTAGACTTCTTGATGTGGTATATAAAATTCGGGTGATGGGTGAGGAGCTTCCACAAAAGGCTGTAGTGAGTAAGATTGTGAGAAGTCTCACTCCAAGGTTCTCACAAGTGGTGCATTCCATCATTGAAGCCAAGAATCTCAATACATTAAGCATTGATGAACTCAGTGGATCACTGAGAAATCATGAGTCTATAGTTGATATCTCAAGTGAACCAGATGAAGAGAAGGATCTCCATGTCAAAGGTTCTCAAGTTGGAGACCAAAGCAATAGAGGGAGAGGTCGTGGCCGTGGTTTCTTCAGAGGAAGAGCAAGAGGCCGAGGAAGGAGCATAAATACTGGACGTTCAAATGCAGTCGGTGGACGTTCAAGTGATAGTGCAAGACAATACAAAGGAGTTCAATGCTTCATTTGCAAGAAATTTGGGCATGTAAAGGATCAATTCTGGTATAGAAACAAAGAGGCCAATGTTACTGAAGAAACCAAAGATGAAGATGGAGTTGTGTTCATGGCCATAGATGATGCTGCAAAAGAAGATGGAGGAACGTGGCTCATTGATAGCGGATGTTCCAACCATATGATAGGTGAGAAAGCTTTGTTTAAATCTCTTGGACTAACAACAAACAAAACCATAAGGCTTGGAGACGGGAAAGCTCTTCAAGTTGAAGGAATTGGTGCTATTCCTTTGGGTACAAGCTCAGGCAAGCAAATTACTCTTACAAAGGTTCAATTAGTACCCAACTTAACACATAATTTGTTAAGTGTGGGACAACTAATGGACACTGGATATGATGTGAATTTCTCCAAGGGAGTGTGCACCATCAGTGAAACCAAATCAAAGAACACAGTGGCTCATGTATGCATGACAAAACACAGGTTATTTCCACTTGTTGCTGAAGATGTGAATTATGCTCACATAGCACAAGAAAATGATGTCTCAATTCTCTGGCACAAGAGATTTGGAAATGTGAATTCAAAAACACTGAAGCGCCTTTATGAAGAGAAGGTGGTGCTTGGATTGTCACCCATTACTACTGGTGACTCATGTGAAGCTTTCTCACTTGGGAAGCAAACCAGAAAAGAATTTCCAAAAGGTATGGCCACTCGTGCAAGAGCTCCACTGGAGCTGGTCCATGGTGATCTTGTCGGACCAATGAAGAACCCAACCATGGGAGGTAATCGCTATTTCATGCTGCTAATTGATGATCATTCCAGGTATTGTTGGCCATATTTTCTGCAGAATAAATCAGAAGCTCTGCAGCACTTCAAAACATTTAAGTCCTTAGTAGAGAAGCAAGACTCTCTACAATTGAAAGCTCTCCGAACTGATAACTGATAGGGGAGGAGAATTCATGTCTAAAGGTTTCAAGGAATTCTGCAACCTTAATGGGATTCTTCACCAGCTCACAGCTCCAAGGTCGCCTCAGCAGAATGGCGTGGCGGAGAGGAAGAATCGAACAGTTATTGAAATGGCACGAACTATGTTGTTGGATGCCGGAATGCCACCAGAGTTATGGGGAGAAGCGGTGGCAACGGCGGTTTTTATAATCAATCGCTCGTTGACTAGAGCACTTGAGTGTCAAACCCCGTTTGAAGTATTGACTGGGTCAAAGCCCAGAGTAAACTTCTTCAGAGTCTTCGGATGCCTCGCATATAGACTCATTGACTCGAATCAAAGAACCAAACTTGATGCCAAGTCATCCCCATGTATTTTCATTGGCTATTGCGAAGGATCAAAGGCCTATCGGGTGCTGGATCCAGATACGAAGTGTGTACACATCAGCAGGAATCTTCATTTCTTTGAGAATAAACGCTGGGATTGGTCTACATCTTCCAACTCAGCAACCTCAGTTTATGTGCCGTTTGATGACATGGAAGGAGATCAAATGGATGAATCTCCACCGTTGGAAGTAACAAATCAACGGACTGAGATTCATCATCTTCCTGATGCCTCATCTCCAACCTTCTCATCGGAAACCACCAGCGACGGCGGATGTCAGGTGAGGTATAAAAATCTTTCTGATATCTACTCCTCCTGCTCTTTTGCACTGACCGCTGTAGACCCCATGACATATGAAGAAGCAAAGACAAACTCTGAGTGGATTGCAGCTATGAACGAGGAGATGGAGGCTATTCGTAAGAACCAAACACGGGAATTAATCACTCTACCAGAAGGCAAGAAGGCAATTGGTCTGAAATGGATATTCAAGTCAAAATTCAAGCCAGATGGTTCACTGCTACGGAGGAAGGCTCGTATTGTTGTAAAAGGCTATGCTCAACGAGAAGGTGAGGACTTTGATGAGACCTTCTCTCCAGTTGCTCGAATAGAGACCATTCGTCTCTTCCTGGCTATTGGAACTCAGAGAAAATGGAAGCTGTATCAACTGGATGTCAAGACCGCCTTCTTGAATGGAGAATTAAAAGATGTATTTGTTGAACAACCGGAAGGTTTCATTATTGCAGGAAAAGAAGATCAAGTATACAAGCTTCAGAAGGCCCTTTATGGACTTCGCCAAGCCCCCAGAGCTTGGTACAGTCGCATCGATGCTCAATTCATTCAAATGGGCTTTGAGAGAAGTGAAAATGAACCTACAGTGTATAAAAAGCAGCAAGGAGACAATGAAAATATTGTTGTTATGTTTATATGTTGATGATATAGTTTACACGGGTTCATCTGAAGGAATGTTGAAGGAATTCAAAGAAGAGATGATGAAGACATTCGACATGACTGATCTTGGGGAACTGAAATACATTCTTGGATTGGAGGTAATACAATTAAGTAAATGTGGAATGGAGAATTGCAAGTCAGTGGCAACTCCAATGAATACAAATGAACATCTTCACTCAGATGATAATTCAGAGAAAGCCTGTTCCACTAAGTATAGAAGAATTGTTGGTGGGTTGCTGTACTTGACTCACACTCGACCAGACTTAATGTTTGCTGTGTCAATTGTATCTCGGTTCATGAGTTCTCCAACAGCTCATCACTTTGGAGCTTTGAAGAGAATACTGAGGTATGTTAGTGGAACACTGAACTATGGTCTGCTCTACACTGTAACAGAGAATCTTGAATTGATTGGGTACTCAGACAGCGATTAGGGAGGATCCATTGATGACAGATGAAGCACAACAGGTTGGTGTTTCTCTCTTGGATCTGCTGTCATTGCTTGGAGCTTGAAGAAGCAAGCAATTGCTGCACTTTCAAGCACTGAAGCTGAATATATTGCTCTCACTTCTGCGGCCTGTAAAGCAGTGTGGCTGCGAAGATTAATGGAGGATATGTGTGAGAAGCAAGCCAATTCATTAGTGATAAATTGTGACAACAAATCAGCTATTCAGATTGCAAGAAACGCAATTCATCATGGAAGGACAAAACATATAGATACTCGTTATCACTTCATTAGAGACCTTGTGAAGACTGAGCAAATTAATTTAGTTCATTGTGGAACCAATGAGCAACTTGCTGATATATTTACTAAAGCTTTGTCGCATCAGAAGTTTGAGTTTTTTCCGTAATGCTTTGGGTGTTTGTGAATATTCTGATCAAGGGGAGCATGTTGGAGTTTGATCAGAATTTGGAGGGAGAAGCTTGGTCAAAGTTGAAGAAAATTCAGCTGAAGAATAGTGAAGGCAACTTTGATCAATTCTATGTGCACAATTATTTGTGCTCAATTATATGTGTATTGTCTTTATGTTGTTTGGATGGTTCAACTTTGAATCATCACTGTGTCATGTTTGTTGTATTAGCTTGTACGTTGTGAGATGCCTGACTTACCATCTCATTATGTATCGTTTATATTCAGTTGCTTTGAATAAGAAAAGGTGTGTGAGCTTTGCTGCAAAAAAAAAAAAAAAATTCTTTCTCTTCCAAAACACAAGCAAGTGAGTGATCATAAGAGATACATAGACATCTTGTTGGTTTCATTGGTTGAAGAACTGGTTGGAGATCATATCAAGTTGAAGATCCTATCACTTATTACTAAACATAGAATACTAACAAAAGCATGATCAAGCACCTAGACACTAGAATTACAGTACATTGCTCTTTCCAGATATAAATTAATCAATCTAAAACTACTTAACAACAAGAACACAACACTGAGAAACCATACAAAATATAGCAAGCATTTGAAGAAGAATTGCCGTGTTATATATCGGCGAACAACTTGTAGTTCTTGGCATCCAAAATAATCTGTCTGATTGCAGATACGGTGCCAACTATAGACAAGAGAGAGAAAACAACGGCGATGACAATGTTGAGCCAAAAGATGAAAGACTTTTTTGATGGCTTGAAAGTGATATTGTAGAAAACAACAGGGATGACAAAGTCTAGGGGCATGAAGCCGATAGCTCCAATCACTGCACTGAGGTCTCCGAAGAAGGGAAGCATTGCAGCTAAAGTTGTTGAGGCAGCCACCACAAAGGAACGGGAGAACAACCTCGGTATCACATTCCTCACTGAATATTCACCTTTATTTGGGTCGCCCAACAAGTTTTCTAGTAATTCATTAAATGGTTGCATGTAAACCTACATATTAATTATTAAAAAAAAATTATATGATCAATAAAGACTTAAATTATATATATATATCTAAATCAAAAGTGTGATGAAGATGATGAATTAGTTATACCGCGGCTACAGCAGTGAGTTGTAAGAGAGTGAAGATGTTGGTCATGCGGATGAACCATTTGGGGACTAGAAACTGACCGAGACCAGTGATGAAGTTGCTGAGGATGATTTGCTGAGAAAGGTTGCCGAATGCCCAATATCCTGATATAGCCACACTGAAGAAGGTCGTCATGACAATGGCATAGCAGATGCACAAGCCCTTGAACATCTTGCCGGTGACAGGAGGAGCCACCGTGGCCTGCAGCAATTAATCCAACGTGTGTGTGTTATACTTTAGCTATATATATATATATACTTAATGACGGCCAACTCTTAATTGTTTCTTTACAAGTTCGTTAATATAAAATTATATATGATTGTACACTAGTTAATAATCAGAACTTAGAAACGTACCTGAATCTCAGGAATGATACCATTCCCGTAAGTGGCGCCGATGATGGCGATCCCATTAAACACTCCAAAAACGACATTTCTCGTGTTTCCTGGTACTGAATAATCTTTGGGAGGGTTAAGTGATGAGTTCCCTGTAAGAGTTGACCATTAGCTCAAATTTTCATGTTCCAGCAGACATATAGAAGAAAAGATTCATTAACAAGTTAAGCGTCTGCAAATAGCAAGGACGGAGATACTAGTGAACTAGTCATTAGGCAGTGGCAGTGGATATATATATATATAGAGAGAGAGAGAGAGAGAGAGAGTATAGAACAGAACCTGCGTGAATGGAGCCTCCGGTGGCGCAAGCGGCATAAGCAAGGCAAAGAACAAGGGAGAAGAAGTTGATGTACCGCAACGAATGAAATGATGGTATCTGAGCCAGCAGCAACACGAAGCACCCAAAGATGATCACAAACTCGTACAACTTCATGGTCCCTTCAGGGTTTGAAACCAGATAAATAGCCTGCATGTGTCCATATACAACCAAAAAATTGATTGATTAATTTGATGACAATTATTGATTGACTGAACCATATTGCACAATATATGTTATAATGATGGAACAATATATAAAGAACCTTCATGCTTGTTCCTCCCAGCAGGATTGTGCCAATCACTGCTGCTAAGCATACGATGAGCTGAATCGGACCAATATAATAGCGGCCCCACGCAGGTCCTATACAAGCATGCATTAACAGAGATCTTGTTATTAATTTCTAAGCCCATGCTATACATATGAATCATCAACAGAGATCTTGTTATTAATTTATAAGCCCATGCTATATATGAATTATCAACAGAGACTTGTTATGTATATGCATCAACATAGGTTAGTTACTAGTTGATTATATGGGGAGTAATTAATTATAAGTATTATTTACCTAAGATATCGCTGCCCATGTCTCGGAAACGAAGTTGTCGGCGTCCATTCTTGGCTTCATGCTCAAGGACAAGGCACACAAGGTTGTAGTTGTAAAAGGAGACCAAGGCGCCGATGAAAAGGAATATCACTGAGGTGGCCCATCCCAGTTTTACAAAAGCGTAGGGTAGGCTCAGGATGCTTGGTGCCACGATAGAGGTTGTTAAATGGTATCCAGCGTGCATCCATGTACCTGTGCAGTGACTCGGTATATATATATATGTTGATAGATGTTCATGCATATATCGATACAATAGTATTATCCGTTGTTATTTCTCAATTAGTTAGAATCAAATTAGCATTAATTACCTTTGGATTTCAGAACGAAGAGGGCTCCAGCATCCGTCCTCTTGGAACCATCCATTTCAAGAGAGCTCGTCGGAGCAACGGCAGCGGCACTGCCATCCTTTACCTGTTCAATATTGTTGTCCACGGCATCTCGAACCTGACTTGCCATCTCTCGGTATAGTACTCCAATATTGTCAAACAGGATAAGTAGGACAGATGATTAGAGGTGTATATATATACAGTTATATAGCTTGACTGGGCTGATGCCTGATGGTGTGTATAATCAATTATGTCGATCTATTCAATAGTGTCTGAATGGAATATTAATTCTAAAAACCCAAATACAGTAGGACAAACATCTCTGTCTTATGACTACGGTGAGGAGTCAGCATGGGAAATGAAACTAGTGACCAAGTCAGTTATTCAGCATCAAACTTAATTGTAAGAACGGTCTAACTGAGCTCCGGATGACCGGGACTACGGAAAGCCAACAATTAGGAGTCTTGATTTTGTTTTGTATATCTACTTTAATTGTTCCAATCCAAATATAACATAACCTGGAGCCGGTCTCTCTCGGCAGTATGTATTATTCTCGTCATCTTCAGGTCCGTATCAATGTTAATTATTGATGTCTTATCTTTTACAGTTAGAAAGCTTTACAAATTTAATTCGTTTCCTGAGCAGCCATTCATGTACAGTACGTCTTGTTCTTTGACTATTAATTAGTTTTAGGAGTTTGATAAAGAAAGATTTGTGCGTTGTGAAAACTCAACTTGCATATATATACTAATACACACAACTTGTATTTAATAATGCGCCTTAATGATATAGTGGCATATTTGGCGGATTTATGTAAAAAAAAATTGTGCCGTAAGGATATAAATAATTTGGATTAGAAATAAAAAATAAAAAGTCCGAATGTGGACTTTGTCTCGGTCAGTGTCAGAACACTGACCTGCGCAATATTTATATTAAATATCAGTAGTCAAAAGTTGCCTGTTTGTGAAAAATTAAAATATAAGGGTCAAAATAATAGAGCTTTCATCAAGATATTTATTGCTGGCTATGGGGTTCGAACCCATGCGCACTTATGTGCAGAAGATCTTAAGTCTTCCCCCTTAACCACTCGGGCAAACCAGCTGATGATGGCTAAGGTGTTAACAGGAAAATAATAACCCTATATTCCATTCAAAAGTCATCATAATCCACCCATTTCTCTAAGCCTCAACTTCCCACAAGTCATTCGTTGATTGTAAATAGCAAACTGAAAAATAAGCTATGGACAATGGCAGGCAGGAACGCCGAAATAAGGCCAAGCAAGCAACTTCTCCATCTTATATGATGAAGTTTACATATATATATATACACATTACACGCACATAATACATAGTGCATACATCCTGCCACTGGGCTCATTTCTGGAAGGCAGATGAATTCCAACAACACTTATTATCAGTACAAATCCAGCTTCATTCTTCATTAACTGGTTTCTTTCCCTTCCGAACTGCCTTACTCGGCGGAAAGTGCAATCTTGCATAGAGTGGTCTTGGCGCTCTTGATTTTCTGTCAAACCCTCTAACACAAACAAAGCCTGCAAACAGATATAGGATGAGAGGACTCTTTTTAAGAAGAAACAATTAATTTGTAGCTTCTAGAACCCTTTATTAAGGAAAATTAAAGTACAATAAAATACAAAAATCACTCTGATTGCTCAAGCACAAGCCCATGCCCCTCCAACTAAACTTTCTACCTCTGCAACTATAGTGGGGCAATGCTACCACTCCAATTTTCCTTTTATAATTTCATTAGCTTAATTCTGTTGTCCTTCCATTGTGTCCTCATCCTCTACTTGTGATGAATTCATCCCCAAGGAATTATTATATGACATGATTTAGAGAAAACAAAATAAACAAATGAATCAGTAGGTAGATTATAAGTACCTTTCCAAAAGCATTGCTGTATCTCCTCTGTCCTTAGGCCTAACAGAAACATACCATACTTTGTCAGTCTGTAGAAAATGTTGAAATTCGTTTTCTGCTAAATGAATGCAGTTTCCTTACCCTTAAATATTGTTGTAACAGATGTTCCAAAATAGACGGTTCGCCTAGGCAAGTTCCATATCCATCCTCTAGGAACATTGATGGGATTGCAGCTGGAAGCATGGTCAGCAAAAACCTGTATGATAACATTGTTTTCTAGTATAAGTTTGTAATTCATTGATTCACAAACTCAAGGTGGTTATTCCAGCATCTGTCAATTAAAGCTCATCAAAATGACATGCCATAATGCCTAGAAGGACTAAATTTTACCTCATTGACCTGAAAATATGTCCCATTTAGTGGAAAGCTTCCTCTCATGGCCGTCCGGCATGGTATCTGTTCATTATTATGTTTTTATCAGTTGTCCAGTTAAAGTAGATACCCAATTACTCCTCATTACTTAGTGATTGATACCACATATTTAACAAGCAATGTGTGGTGGCACTTTTAACCGAAACAGTTTAAATCATTAACAAGGCACAGTAAGGAATTCTGCCGCCTACATATATGTCCACAGTTTTTCCTCTTGAAAACTTATCAGGATGCTGGTTATTTAGTAGATCAAATAGTTGTTATGTGTCAGGGGAAGTTTGTAAAAACTACCAGAAGAGTGGCTCTGACAGTCTGAGCCCTTGCTTCTCGTATGCTATTGCAAGCAAAGCAAACCTCCTTATTGCACAGTTCACCTGTGTCTTGAGAGTTGCAGCATATTTCAGGTGGTTGTGCAGATTCCGCAGTTTCACCTGATACTCCAATTTCATAGTTTGTTAGATATCTAAGAACTTTCACTATTTTACCCATCATTATTATAATGAATATCATGCACTTGCCTGGAGCCCATATGGCAAGTAGATAAGGACTAGGATCATCATGCTCTCTTTGGTCCACCTGCAATTTAGATCAATCAGAGAAATATAAAACTGAAATATTTTCATTCATAAGTTAAGAAAGAACTTACCTCTTCTAAGAGTGGGTGTGCGTCTGGAAGTTCATAGCTGAAAAAGAGGAAGATCTAGTCAGACTGCATCATGGATTACGTGACCTTGAAACAAATTAATTTGTGGTAGCTACAATTAACATTTAGTATGACAAAAGCCTAGGATTTTGCATGCCTTTTGTCATGGTACCTATAGTCTATCTTAAACTTCTGTGTGAGGTTGGCTGTACATACACTTGATGTTCTGTTCTTAGGCGACTAACATTCTTTAGCTTGGGCATGGGAATAGAAGCTGCATCTGGACTTATTGTGACTAAGGCCTTTGATAGCTCGTTATCTCGAAGATCCAAATCGTTTGCCTGCATGACATCCCGTAAATTTTGGGTGAACTCTTTTAAGTTGAGCTTGATAGTTGGAATTTCATCAGGATCTTCATAAAAGGCATCTTCAATTTCACTTTCTAATGCTTCACTGCTTTCAGGTTCTGGTGTCAGTGGCTCTTCAACAATAGGCTCACAATTGTTTAATGTGGTCCCTTGTTGCAAGGATTGCCCACCTTCAAGGTGAGGAAGAAGCCTTGAATTTAAAACAAGACACTGGTCAATTTCAGAAGCAGTAGGTATCTCCGAGCTCACCAAGCTTTTCTCCTCACCCGCTGGAAGTGCTAGCCTTGCACTATATGAATGAAGGATGATTGCATTAGTAGTTCATTTTTGCATCCAGAGTCATTGATCTGGCATGCATGCATCAGTTCAAATAAAAAATATGAAATCCAACTTTGCATGCTTATTCTATCAATCGCTCATATTAGGTGCTAAGCAAGTGGTTTTCCCATATCAAGCAAGAAGGACTAGGGTGGTTTCACATTAATGATCTGCTGGATAAAACTAGATGCTAAGCTTGATCCCTGTTACAAATTTACAAATTCCTACTGAATGAGGATGCTTCTGAAGTCAGTTTAGCACCAATTCCCCAAAAGCAGAAAGCTGAACTTTCACTTACTAGATAAAGAGCTTCCTATTTGCATAGTTAGGTCTGTCTTGAACCTTGTTAAACTAACAACAATTTATTTTTCAATGCTTAAGCCTGCCTTTTTCTCCATTTATAACTGCTCGCACATGTGCTAGGGCTCTTCATTTTTTTCAGGGATAAAGATAATCCACATACTGAAAGTATTTAACATATATAGCATGCCACCTTGACATGCCTATAAATATCTGCAGCATACCTAGCAAAGGCACTTGCAAAGTGCTTGCATTCTCCTCTCATTGGACATGAATTGCAGTTTGGCTTGCTTTTTGTACAGAAGACCTGCTTGAAATTCAATAGTTCACAATGCACCATGAACTGTTAGCCCATAAATTTAAACAGATTATCTTTTTCCCCCTCAGTCAAGGGTAACAACTTACCTTCCCAAAGGTAATCATTTGGTAATGTAGCTCATACCTGTGCAGTTTCAATATATAGCAAGAGTTATTTTGCCAATCCAATTAGTGTTTAGTGAGTAGAAATCAACTGGAGAACCGCTGACTGCGTCCAAGTCGGTATATCTATAACAATCATTGAATTATGCAGCCAAAGTGTCAAGAACTTACAGAGTACGTTGATCAAGTGTACATAGACGAGGCCAAAGATATTTCTGGATAGTCTCCAAGACAGGATACCTTTAGAAACAAAGAAAAATGATAAAAAAATAATCATTCATCCCTATCTTGGATCATAAACTTGGAATTTTTTTTTAATAACAGAGACCTAAGGCTAGTCTAAATTAATCCAACTATTCTTACAGTTCTAAAAGGTGCAACTGGAGAGACTCAGGCAATGGTTGTAGTGGCACCCAGCCAAGTCTTACACATATGCGGCCAACATTTGTATCAACCTAATTAGCAATGTGAGAAAAGTCAGGATGATATCAGTTTCAAAACAAACTATCAAAACTAGAGAAAAGTAGCCAAAATGCTTACCGGGAAAGCTAAATGGTGAAGAGTCAAAAGGCGAACACATTCAACGCTTTTAAGTCCCAATCCTCGAATACTTAGGAGGTAGTTCCTGCAATCATCCAAATTTCCATTTCTTATTAAATTGTAATTATTAAATTTCTTGCATACACCCACAGCAAGTGTGAGACCTTCATCCATGGTATTCTCCTCATTCATCACTTTTTCCTATTAAAGGTATGCCAAGCCAATCACATAAAGGGTTCTAAAAGGTTTTTCTTTTCTTTTTTTTTTTAAATTGGGTGCCAACATATACTTTTTTTCTGTGAAGCCTTATCATGCGCATAAACATCTTGCTTTTTTCGTTGTTATTAATCATCCTTCTCAAAGGAGTGGATAAAACTCTTCCTAGCTGTATGGATTTGCTCCATACACATGTAGTGCTATGGTGATCCACTAGCAAAGAAGAGTGTTGATATCAATTTAGACACTTTTTTGATTTAGGAAGGCCTGTTATGAAGATATATATATAGCAAACCTATACTTATGTATTAATCATTACTGAACATGTTACTAGACTATAATTAATCTTACTTCGCTTCATCTGGTTCAATATCCCTTAACCATTCAAGGTCAATGCTACCATGCTCCCCAACAAGTCTGTTGAGAAATTCCTGTCAAAAGTATTAAATTGTTAGAATCAACTATACCAAAATAGCACATTATAGAAAGACTTGACATTTATCACTAAGCAATTTTTTCACTTTCCATCCTTCATGACTTTCAAAAAAAAATAAGCTATATTCAGGTAAAGACATTAAATTGGTCAAGCGCAAACTTTCTCAAGCACCAGCTAACATGTGACTACCTGTATTCTTCCTGCAAGCACATTGTTCATTCCTCGTCCTCGAATAGTTTGTGAAATTTCATTTACATCTGCACACCTCACTGATTCCCAATCCAGTGTATCCATGGTATTGCTCGCTCTCTCTCTCTCCTTCTTATTGCTGGATACCTGCTTTCGTAACCTATCCCAGTCAAAAGTCTTGTTAGTGTTCCTTACAAATTTTGCTTTCTTTCCTCTTGATGCCTTGTTTTCTGTTTCAAGTGGGGCCTGCTGGGAACTGTCGTTTCCATCTTTTGAATCTGATTGTACTCCCTTCTCAACATTTGATGAATTATCTGATGTTTCAAGAGGGACCTTTTCAGAACTGTGGCTTTCATTTGTTAAATATACTTCTGCTTCCTTCTCAACCGCCGACTTCTGCATCATAGGGTTATTGCATGAATTAGCACATATTTCATGCATTTCATTCTGTTGTTCTTTAGTAGTAGGTGGCACTTCAACTGCATGACTCTGCAGTCTCAAATCAGCTACCCTTTTTTTCTGCATGTCCACTGTTGCTTCAATACTATACTCTGTTGAGTGACCACAGAGTTTCTCTTTTGTGCCCATGAATTTCGGGCCATCGAACACATCATCATCAGATGAGAAATGAGATTTGTTTTCTTTCCCACATTCTGATAATGTGCCTAAGTCACATAACATAGAAGTGCATGGCATGCCCATACAGTTATGGTCAGGATCGATATTAGGCTTATGCTTGGCCGTCCATGCCCATTTGGGACCATCAACTTCGTCCAATGTTGGTATAGTCTCATTCTGTGCTTGTGCATAAATTTGACGGCAATTCTCTGTTGATGGAACACTCTTATTGTTGTGCATGCAATGTCTGCAGATTTCTGTCGTATCTTGAATGTGTAAAAGCTCCATGAATGAGAAGTTTTCCAAACAACAGCACCTGCTTCCAATCATCAGTTCTGGCTGTGAATTTGCATCAGAGCTTGAAGGAACTTGGCTGTGGGAGGTCATTGGATACCTATCCTCATCTTTTGCCAAACTATTACCATCTGCTATAATCTCTGTTGTACCTGTTCTCTCATCTGGAATATTATTTCCTACTTCTATATCCTTTTCATATGGATGCAAGTCTTCCATTTCACCTTCACTATTGTTTCTTACTAATTTCTCACCATTGGCCATTTTTTCTTCCATATGGTCAGCTTCTTGGATTTGAATAGATATTTGGTCGGACACCTCTGGAATTGACATCTTGCCATGCCGCGTCATGTAATCAAAGGGTTGGACACATTTATCTTGTTGAATAATTGATTTACACCAATTTTCTGCATTAAGTTCCAACACCTCGTTTTCTGATTGAAAAGGAAACCTTGCAGCAAGAGCCATGAATGCAGAACTGTCGCATGGAAACATGAAAATTTTACATGAGATTGAAAGTCCACTTTCACTAAGATAAGTGGAGCATAATTAAAAAATGTTATGTAGATGCCAAATAACAAAGAATCTCATCTTTACCTTGAAAGATGGTCCGAAACATTCTGTGTAAGGAAGACACCAACCACAGAGTCAACCACTGATCCTTTCCATTGAGAAAAGCGTCTATCCCCTACATGGGAAATGACCGCAGTAGAAAGGTAGCCGGGTGGATGTGTTTGTCTGCTACAAAATAACTATTGCTACTTTCTAGTGAAAAGATAAGTACCCAATATACATACAAATCCGTTGGCCGAGAAAGTGAGAGCAAAAATCTAAAACTTATGGATTTTGCATGTGTGCAATATTCTTAACTATCAAGAGGTTCATGCACTGACATAATTGTTTTGTATCTACATTTATTTACTAAAAGAATAAATTTTCACCAACCCAATCAGTGGACATGACTTGACTTAGGAGAACCTTAAACTCTACCTTTGCCCATTGTCTGTTGTATAGCAAAACATAAAGTAATTTATGGCCACTCTTAACATGCTTGCATATTCATGCCAAGTCAACCAATCAGTTAACTTTGGGCCTCTGCTAGAAGCTTGCTGTTGTCCAATTGCAAATGTAATAGTCATACTATTGAAAGATGATGTTGTACCAACTTGTCATTGCACATTTAAGTCCAAGTATTATTCATATCTGCTTAGGAAATATGCATACTTTTATATAAAGCTTGATCAATCAAACAAGGAGGTTTCCTTTTTTCCTAGGTTGTCAAATATTGTTGACTAGGTGATGCCACTTAAAAATGGCAATATCATCATAAGAGGCATCTACCTAGTTATTTCCATATTGTTTGGAAATGATCTGCCATCACACAGAAGGGTCATGTAAATTCTCTTATTCAATATCACTTGCTAGTTGCTATTGTGTTGAAATTAATTCTTCAGTTTTCATAATTCCAGTCATGGTTGGATTAGAGTTGGGGAACAGAGATTTTCGATTTTTCGATTGTGGTTGGTTTATATGAGGAGATCAGATGTAGAGATCCTCTCTCACATTACAAAAGTGGTTGGTATCAGAACCCATGTAGGTCTTTAAAAAAACTTCAGACATCATCACCAGGAATGCAAATTAGGATTCTATAGTCTAATAAGCATTGCTAATGTACCTTGTACTAGATGCATCCGTGCAATGAATGAATCAACACGTCCATGGAAAACCCGTCTCTCATCTGCCCACCACTTATCTTTATTCTTATTCAGTATGTCAGGTTCATCTTTTCCTTCCTTTCCCATTAAAAGATTCCAAACCCTTTCTGACTCCGAATCCAGATCAACCTTGGGGCGAGGTCGTTGTGTCGGAGCAAGTTCAAATGGTCCACTTATTGGGACTATAATACCTCCTCCAGCACAAAGAGTAAGAGCCTCCTGTTCTTTAAATTCCCTATTTATATCCAAATATTTGAACTTTTGAACGATATCTTCCACGGGATCCACATATGGTACCATTGCCTGAGATATTAAGTTGGAACAAAGTGATTTCTGATATTTACCGCAACTATGAGAGTCATAGATGTAACTGATTTCAATATGATGCAAATTCTTCTCTTGGAGAGTTCTGACAGCTGACCTCTTTGATCTCTTCTTCAGGCAGGTGGCTGTAGACAACGTTTCTGCAATTGCTGCCAAGGAGTATGAGTTTCGGGCTCGGGTTGGCATCTTAGACCTCTTTTTTGTTGTTACTTCTATTTGATCAAATCTTAGGATGCATCCTTTGTCCTGTGATTTCTCCACAGTCATCAACTGTGCTAAATTCGCTATTGTGTACAATTGGAAACGGGGATATGTGCGCGCAGAGATAGCCTTGTGATCTTTCTGACTTGTCCTCCTCTTCTTGTGTATTATAGGGAAAAGTGGGCCATGATATTGAATATCATTAGCAGGCCCCCTCTTTGCCACTTTCATCTCTATTACATTTTCTGGTAAGCGAACTTCTGGGATGATGTTTTCACCATCTTGCAATTCTAATTGCAGGACATTATCTTTGTCTGGTGTGCAACTTAATTCCTCACTCTCGTTGACAACATCTTCTGAATTTTCCACAGATTTTTCTCCAATACCATTTGCAACATTTGAGGTTGTTTTTTCTGGTAATTCAATGTACTCTTCCAACATTTTATTTAAGGAGCAGTTTAAATTATATGCCGCTCCTGCCGGTGTGTTCTCTACCACCACTTTGAAACCAGGGTCAAATTGCACAGTTGATTTGGAATTAGTTTTAATGCATGTTGGCTCCTGTCCTTGAGATTTGCCATGGTTTATCACCGAAACAATGCAACTTGTTTGAGTTTGACCCTCCAAATCAAAGTTCAGACACCTCCTGGCCGATCTAGTTATGTGAGGCTCCTTTGAATCATTGGAAACACACAGATTCCCCGTTCCACTTGCATCTGTTGGAATTTCTGAATCATCAGAGCATTTCTTCTTGCGAACATATTTCCTCTTAGCTTGTCCCAGCCCTTCATTTTTTTCTGGAGTTTTGGCAGTCAAATTCATATTGTGCAGACCAATTTTTTCACTTGCCATATCTGATGAAAAATCTTCATCATTCTGCAATATCTTTTTGCGCACATACTTCCTCTTAACACAAGTGGTCGAATCTTTATAATTCTGATCAAGGCTCTTCTCAGGTGTTATAGAACAATTCTGACCAGTGATTTCATGCACTGCCGTTGAAGGGGTATCTGAGCCTTGCACATTTAGCTTCTTACGGGTGTACTTTCTCTTGACACGATTCTTTACATTTCTGTCTGGTTCCGGAGTCAGTACCATGGGGGCCGCCAATTTGAGGGCTTTGCTGGGCTTATCTTCTCGAATGACCTTAGGCCTATGTCTCTTCCTTATGGGTTTCTGTTGTGGTGTTTTAATCAATTCAACTCCCTGCTCTGCTTGATCTACATTCGTTTTCTGTGATGATTCAACTCTAGGGGGAGGGACGTCTGATTGTTGACAAGAAGGCTTTCCCTGCTCAACCACTGGTTCATCAGCTGAAGACCTTGACATCCCCTCCCCATGCATAGTTTCCTCTGCTCTCAAGCACTTATCTGGTGTTTCGGGGGCTAAAGGAGAGTTCCTGGCAGTGGTGGTGGTGGTCATAGTACTTGCAAGATTTTCTCCAGTAGAATTAACGTTTTTAGGAAGACAAATGAGGTGCCCATCTGCATGATTCGGACAAGCAAGCAAGCAAGAAACTACATTACAGGCAGTTGAATTGAAAAGAAGAAATAGAAACTCATGTGCATAATTAAAACCAGAGGAACTCACTCTGAAAGTGAGATATCAGGGGTAAAGCCTGACTCGGGCTGCTGGGCATCACACTCCCACAGCCATTGCCCTTGCCCTTGCCCTTGCCCTTGGGTATCATTGGATTGAAGGTGATAACTTTGCGGCCACCAATCTGATCATTCACCACCAGTGGCACAACCTTGGCCTCAGAGCCTGGTACTGAGAAAATAGTGATTTTTCTCAAAGATTTCTGTGAAAATCCTCTAGTCAAAGGTTGGATGTAGTGCATGCATCCCCTGCTTGAACCATCAGAGCTTGAAGGTCCTTGTCCTGTGCTCTCCACGGCCAACTTGGTGCCCTGGTCATTGCTAGAGCCTGCAGGGGTTGTTGCTGGCATATCAAGGATCGATGGTGGCTGCAAATCCTCAATGTTCTCCTCATGTAGTTGCTTATGAGGTTCGGGTGTTTCACCGGATGTCATACTTGCAAGACCACCTTAACTGCAGCAGAGAAATAACCTTACTTTTTCCAGTCCTTGTTGTTGGCTGTTATATTCTTTATTTATAGCACAAGTGCTGGAAGTTGAAGAGATAGGAGAAGATAACTGATAGTTGCTGATCATAATAACCATTTTTCAAGTACTTAATAAGCATGGTACCTAACAAGAGAGAAATGAGCAAAAGAATGTTTAGGAAACCTGGAAGAAATGAGGTTAGGAATAGTGACAACAGTACTTGCCTTGGCATGAATAGAAGCCCTATGAGAAAGAGGAACGGCGGTGAGTCCCGGGACAGAGGAGGAGGATCATGAAGGTGAGAACTGAGAAGGGGCAAGTTTGGCCTCATACGTTACACAGGGCACCACCGCTCTCTGGCTCCGTGTCCAGCTTTTTTTTTTTTTTTTTCTCAAGGGAGAAGCACACCTTTTCCAAAAACGCACCACGTAAACTGATAGCGTTTTTGGTGTGGATGGCGTGTCAGACTATGTGTGTATATAATATATCTCAGTGGATCAGGATGGCGCTTTGTTGGTGTTTAAGAGTGTATTATTATGCATATACACGTGTATGCCAGACAAAATCAGAAGGAACGGTAGTGTCACGTGGTCGCCCAGTCATGTTGACACTTGGCCATTGTTTCTTGCAAAGCTCCGCCGTTGCCCAACAAGTGGCCTCAATGAGCAGGCTTTGTTTTATCCCCAATTGTTTTAGTAAACCTCTTGTGCACAATGAGCAAGATGAGGATCTCTAGTTTTGTGTCTCGGCCAAGACGCTTTGGCTTGTCCTCTGTTTGGTTTGGTAGAATATTGATGTTGGTCAAAATGTCATATTTAGAAGAAGGAAGCGTAAGTAGTGGTTCTGGTTCGGTGGCCATCTTTTATTACTGCATTCATTGCCATTACATGCATGTTGTTTTTACACTGGATTTTATCAACAATCCAACTTCAAATTGATGTCTCTTGGCAGAGGTTTAGCTTTCAGGTTGGTGGTATTAAATGCTTGGGAGTTGGGTGTGATTGTCTGGTGTTAATTATGTCCAATAACTAGATAATCAGAAATAACTAAAAAGGCTTTGGTTTCGACGCCCACTATGTCCCATCACTGCTCTCACCTCCCAAGCCTGGCTGCTCACAAGCATGGAATATTTTGACTGCTGCACCGCTTGCTTGGCTGGTAAAATTGCTTAAATCCAGGAGCTGAAAATAAAGACATCAGGAGAAGAGCTCGGCTTCCATCATCGTTTATCATCATTATCATTTATCACTAGTTCTGGTACCCCGGATTAATCAAGTTTACTTATCATTAGATGAAAGTACAATTTTGGTCATCAAGGCATAAGTCAATTTGTTTGTAAACTAAAAAATTGATGTGATGTACTTTGGGTTATTTGGCGTCCTTTTAGTTTTTTTTTTTCAAATTTTTAAAACAAAATCATGTTTAGAATGCACTACTGTTGTGTAAACACAAAAATTAATATGACATTTTTTTAACATTTGTTTTAATTTCGTATTTTTTATACTAATTTGTAAAATATCAAGGTCAAGTAATATATTTTTATAAATATTTTTTAAAATTTTTTTTTATTAAATAGGAATTGTAATGGGCGAACGATGGGAATTGAACCCGTGCATGGTGGATTCACAATCCACTGCCTTGATCCACTTGGTTACATCCACCCTAGCTAAAGGATTAATTTGTAAGAAATGATATTTAGAAAAAAATAAAAATATTAATTTGTAAAAAAAATGATATTTTTTAAAAAATAAAAATAAAAAATTAGAAGGAAAAAGAGAAGAGCAGAGTATAAGAGGAGCGGTTTCATGGTAAGAGGAGAAATTATGAAAACGTTTTTCAAAAAAATTGAAAACATAAAAATGTTGTTTCTCTTTTTTTAGAAACATGAGAATTGTTGTAAAAAAAATTTAAAATAAAAACAATGTGACAATTATATTTTACTAGTTTTATTTCCAAAACATAAAATTGAAAATAAAAGACATGAATTGCCAACAATACCAAACGATCCCTTGGTTTTTGATTTCATGAATACATCCCTTTTTAATCCTTCATCTTAGTTCAAGCTGGTGTCATGGGTACATGATTATTCAATATTTGATGCAAGCACACACTCACAACCAATCACCATAAAAGCATGAGAAGAGACATGCCAATTGGTTATCTAGTTCAGCTTAGCAACATCTTACGACTATAGGGTTAAGCCTGGAAATAAATCCACTAACACACCCCTTGTGTGTGTGTACCGCAAGTGCACGGGTTGTCGAAGTAATAATAGTACCCCCGTGAGAGAGTAGTCAAATCCACAGGGAGTAGGGATTGTAGATACAAGCGATTGCTATCTAACTAATGCGAAATACGGAAAATGAGAACAAGAATCAGTGTATGTGTGTGGAAGAGTAATCAAAAGCAATAAGAAAATAAAGAGAAATATGGAAGATAAGACAGTGCAAGCTGAGAGTAAAAGAGAGAAACAATCAAGAGTGAAATAGGGTACCCGAACAAGCTACCCCTAGGATTAATGTTCTAGTGCAAGACAATGTATTATACTCTCCAATTGATGTTTAATGAGTCATGGACACCCTAAAATACTCGATCCCAAACCTAAGGTCAATCATGACTAATCCCAATCATTATGCCCCAATATTAGGTTTCACTACAACCCTTAACTCTCGTTGACCTGTCAACTAAGTCTCAGGGGCGTCCATCTTCCTAAGCCTCACACTATGTGGGATTGCTTTACGTTCTAGGGATTCCAAGTGATTAGCCATGTTCCTAAGTGTAGTCCTAACCCTTTGGTCCAGGTGAAAGAACCCTAGTCTCAATTAAGCCCTAGCACAATGATTCACTACAACCCTTCACTCTGTTGCTCGCGCAACTAAGCCCCAGGGGAGTTCATTTTCTAGCACTTCACTCTACTTCGACCGCTAAGAACTCTTGGAACGCGGAGGTAGGGAAAATCACACTGGAGGGGAAAGGGGACGTTTTGCTACCTCACGACTCATCCTCTCAACCCTCTCCAATCTCGAGTAGTCTAATCCAATAGGAGTTGTCACACCTCCAAAGGACAACCTAGATGACTCTCAACCCTAGTGTCACCTCTAAGAGAAAATCAACACAAGAATAAATCAAGATTGGAACTCAATTAAATTTATCAATAAAGAAAGCATAATAACATGTCATAGAAACAAAGTCATCCTAGGGTTTACAAGTCCGAATACCCACAAGGGGTTTAGCTCCTCATGGAGCTATACAAATCCATCAATGTATATGAATAAACATAAATCGAAAACATAGATGAAAACCCCATTGTGTAGCGTGGCCGTGGTCTTGTGTGTCCGATTCGTCTCTTCACCAAGCTCTTCGTCAAGCCTAGGGCACACCTCGCCGGATCGGTGGCGACGAAAGTTCCCCCAATAGCTATCTTCCGACGGGCTTCGATGTCGATGCCGATGACGCGCTCCAATCCTCCACAAAGTCCTCTCCAAACCCTAGCCGCGACCCTCCAGAAAATAGGTGAAAAGATCCAGAAAAAGTCCCAAAATGTCCTTTTAAATAGTGTTGAGTCGCGGCTTCAAATCGGTTGAAATCAGGATTTCACACGGCCGTGTAGAATTTCCACAAACCCGTGTGAATTTTCTGTTTTGCTGATTTTCGGCAAACAGTGAACAGTAACTTGCTACAATGGTGCTACAATACTCTCGCCGAAATACTCCCGAATTCATCGTTCTTCATCGAGGCCATTAAATTAGGCACACAATCAATGATAGATCATGTCGATTGCTTCAATTCTCCTCCTTAGTGAAGTTCTCCTATGCTACACGAGTTAGACTTATTGTGAATGTGACTGCCTTTGTGCCCCTCTAAAGGAAGTTGGCACACACCCACAAGTCCAGACTCGTGCCTTGATCATTCTTGGTCCGAGAACTCCCTAACAACGGTGAACATGACCTAACTTTGCTCTTTTTTCTCCAAATTGGCTCCATAACCCTACAATGCATAAAAGCACACAGATACACACTAATTAATGATAAAATTTGATAAAAGTAATGCTCAATGTAAGATAATAACACTTCGCGTTACTATAGCATGAGCACTTATCATCCACTAAAAGAGAAGAATAAATATGAGTACATGTCTCTCACACATCCTCACCAAAGATTCCAAGCACCTTCTCTTCTGAATTCTTGATGTCCACTCTCTCATTCACACTCTTGTGTTTGTTTCTAATGGCTCATCATAAATTATCAGAGCAATCTTACATAGACGCCTCCTCGCCCCAAAGATAGAAACTCCCTCTTTTAGAATCTCCACGGCTGCTAACTTCAACATCTTCCAAAATTAGTCATTACACTTGCATCTCCTATTGCACCTGAGGTAGCAACGTGGCCCTCTTGCTGACTTTGGCTGAGTTCCAGTTTTTGTTGCAAAACAATCTCAAAACACTTCCAACCCTCCAGTTATGTCTAAGTCTAATGCCGTCAAATCCTTCCAATCTCTACCTGCTAGCAACTAGACAACTCCCTCACAATCCTATCAGCAATACTCTCTTAAGGGTTACCCTCCCCCCATCACCACCACCATAGTGTGTCATCACATACTAAAGATAGTATTTAGCAATCTTCAAAGATCTTCTATCAAAATTGACATCAAAGTTATCCAAATTTGGCCTTCATAATCTTTTGGTTATCAAACTTAATATTCCATTCATCCAAATTTGATTTTTCTCAATCATATCTTAAATCTTCTCCATATTCAATCATAACTCTAAATAGCTCCATCCGAAATAACTCCCTCCAAGTATGAGCTTCATGTTGCCTTACCAAACATAGATGAAATCTTGTTAACTTGATCATTACCAAACATAGCCAATGTCTTCTTTTGGCTTTGTCTTCACAAAGTCATTACACTTTACTTGTTCTTGCCTTTCTTCACTCCTTCGTAAATTAGCTCCTTACCCTAAAGTATGCTCTTCAACTTGATGCTTCTACAATGCTATTTCACCAAACCTTGTCATCAATGTCACATCATCATAGTTGCCACACCATCCTAGAGTTAGACTAGTTGCCAAATGTCACATCATCAAACTTAATCTTCCATTCATCCAAATTTGATTTTTCTCAATCATATCTTAAATCTTCTCCATATTCAATCATAACTCTAAATAGCTCCATCCGAAATAACTCCCTCCAAGTATGAACTTCATGTTGCCTTACCAAACATAGATGAAATCTTGTTAACTTGATCTTTACCAAACTTAGCCAATGTCTTCTTTTAGCTTTGTCTTCACAAAGTCATTACACTTTACTTGTTCTTGCATTTCTTCACTCCTTCGTAAATTAGCTCCTTACCCTAAAGTATGCTCTTCAACTTGATGCTTCTACAATGCTATTTCACCAAACCTTGTCATCAATGTCACATCATCATAGTTGCCACACCATCCTAGAGTTAGACTAGTTGCCAAATGATGCCACCTTTGTACTTCTGTACTAACACTTTTGTTTAACTCCATCACATAATATAAGCATGACAGCCGATGTAGCATGGATTAATATTAGTAACTCATCAAACTATTCGTGAGCATCTCAAGTTTGGTTAGAAATTTCAAATTTCCAAATTAAGCTTAAGCTAACTTGTCAAGCTCAAAATTAATTTTGATTAAAGCCATGCACAAAATGGATAGATATGTTATATATTTTTTTATATATCTATAATAAATAATATTATTACATAGTATCTTATCCTTACAAAATTTTACTTGATTAGAAACTTAAATTTAGAATTAGATATATAATGTTTGTAAACAAATTTGCGATGAATTTTTTATAAACTCTAAAACTATTCACCGACCGATTAGAAACTATATATTTAAGTGCTATTTTATTTAGAGCTAGGGTGACAAGCACCAACCCTCAAGGGAGTATATGGGCATGGGAAACTGCACACATCCTCAGCCTCGTTGAAACTGGGGAGCGCTATCAAGGAAATTGAAGTCGTGTCACTCCCAAGTAAAGGGACCAAGGGTACCGTTGGGCTATGTGCCCTTTGGTCTTAAGTGGTTTTTGTTTCAATGAACTCCAAATGCTTAAGCTAAAATCCCTTGTTTATTTTAAAAGATTTTTATTTTCTTGTAGTAACTCCAAATCTAGTTGTGGGTAAAGATTTAGGATTTGGTTTTTAAACCAAATATGGTATTATGAAATCTCTCACATGAGAAGATGATAAAGAGAACTCCAGTGTTGTTCAAGATTCTATGCTAGAGGATGAGATAAGCTCTAAAGGTTGAGAAAAAGGAAGATCCAGCTATTATCCTTTCTATTGATCAGGTTTAAAGAATTTTTTTCTTCACATTTGCTTAGTGTTTGTTCTTCGAGGCTTGTTGATCCTGGAAATTATCGCAAAAAGGTCAAACTTATCGACCCCTTCACTTTTTTTACTCACTTAAGATTTAGTCAATCTCTATTCTTTTTTTACTCTTCATCTTGTGTCCCAAATCAAGCCATACTCCTTTTTTCACCTTTTCTTCCCTACTGATCAAGTTGGACAAGGTAATTATTTTACTAGATATATTGAACTATTATTGAAGGTTGTTGTGATAGTTTCTTGAGTAATTGTTGGTTTGAGTTTCACACACCATCAAGAAATGGGAACTCATTTTCATACGAACTTGAAGAGTTCACATTTGGCTTGATACCATTATCAACTTTCTATGTGTGTGTCATATGTATTTATACAATAATTTAGTCACAAAATTGTTCGTTGATCTTATCATAATGTATGTTATCAACAAAAGAGTCAATCTATAGAAACTAGTGTTTTTGTGTTTAAAAGCTTGAAACTAGTTAATAACTCGATCCTTTAAAAGGAAAGAAAAAAATTATATAAACATCATATGGGAAGAATTAAAATATGATTTTAATCATGGTACTTTTTTACCTATTTCATTGCATTTCATTCTTTTGTTATGTCCCCTCATTAATTGAATATACTTTTTAGAATGTACTACATAGGTATTCGGATGTGAATTCCCCTAGGATTTTAGTTACAGCTAATCTTTAATTCCGGATTAAATTTGAGACTAAATTGGACCGAGGAGACTTCTAAGCTATCCTAATATCTTTTGCAAGGCTATTAACACATAATCACAGAAGAAGTTGAGGTTATAATCTCTTTCACAAGTCTATTGAAAAAAACCAATAGTTAGGGACTTTACAATTCAATGCAGGGATGGGCATGGACAGGGAAATCCCCAATTTACTCCCTTGCGGGGATGCACAGGGAGGTGGAGAACCATTGGGTAACTCCCTAGTCTCTATAGCTGGGTGGGGACGAGGAGAGCACTCTCTGTCCCGTGGATTCCTGGTCCCCCACCCCCACAAATAATAAAATTATATTTTTATAGTTATATCACACACACACACACACACACACACAAGACATAGGGTTTAAAGAAAAAACAAAAAAAAAAATCGAAAACAAAGTAACAAACCCTAATAATATCTCTTCTTCAGATCTTGTCCAAAGTTTGCCATCCCGTTTTCATCAAAACTCTTTTTCTCTCTATATGGTCCCTTATCTAGGTATTGTGGCACTGGCCTTTCACAGAATCAAATTAGCGACACCTTTCGCACGAATTGCATCATGTGTTTTGCCTCTATTTCTTATCCAATGCGATTCCCTTGAATCCCTTGAATCCTTTCTGCTTTCATTAAAATCTCTTTTTATTTAATTGTTTTCATTGTCTTTTATATAAGCCCATGGATGGTGGCAATTTTTTAGTCTTATTGTTTATTATTATTATTATTGACACGACCCCTTGCGTGTATCCCGCAAGTGCACGGGCTTGTCGAAGTAATAAATTTACCCTAGTGAGTGGGAAGTAGAATCCACAGGGAATAGGGATTTAAGACACGAGATTTCACTATTTAGCTAAGCGATGTACGGTGAGTGTGAATATAATCATTGAGTGAATATGAAAGCAAATAAAAAGAGACAAGAAATAAAATAGAAAGATGAAAGGTAAGAGAGTGCAAGTAGGAGTAAAATAGAGAAGGACTGGCAATTGATGAAATAGGGTACCCGGACAAGCTACCCCTAGGACTTATGCTTCTAATGTAAGACTATACTATTATACGTTCTTATTGATGTTAATTGAGTCGAGGATATCTTTAAACACACGGTCCCAAACCTAAGGTCAATTGTGACTAACCCCAATACTATGCCCCGACATTAGGTTTTCACTACGACCTTTGACTCTCGTTGACCTGTCAACTAAGCCCTAGGGGAGTCTATCTTCCTAAGCCTCACACTACGTGGGATTGCTTTAAGTTCTAGGGATTTCTAGTGATAAATCATGTTCCTATGTATAGTTCTAATCCTTTGGTCCAAGTGGAAGAACCCTAGTCTAAATTAAGCCCCAGCACTAGGATTCACTTCAACCCTTCACTCTGTTGCTTGCGCAACTAAGCCCCAGGGGAGTTCCTCTCCTAGCACTTCACTCTATTTCGACCGCTAAGAAATCATGGAATACGGAGGTAGGAAGAATCACACCGGAGGGGAAAGGGGACGTTCCGCTACCTCACGACTCACACTCTCAACCCTTTTCAATCTTAAGTAGTCTAACCCTATAGAAGTTGTCACACCTCCAAAAGATAACCTAGATTATTCTCAACCCTAGTGTCACGGCTAAAGGAAAACAATTACAAGAAACAATTAAGATTGAAACTCGAATTTATTCATCAATAATGGAAAAGCATAATAACAATGTCATATAAACATAATAATCCTAGGGTTTACAAGTCCGAATGTCCACAAGGGTTTAGCTCCTCATGGATCTATACAAATCCATCAAAATATAAAAGTAAACACAAATTGAAAGCATCGATGAAAACCCCCTTGCGTATGATGTGGCCGTGGTCTTGTGCGGCCGCCGGACGTCAATGACGATGCCGATGCCGCGCTCCGAACCTTCACAAAGTCCTCTCCGAAACCCTAGCCGCGCTCTCCAGAAGTTGGAGAGAAAGATTGGGAAAAAGATATTGAAAAGTCTCCAAAAATGGGCTTTTATAATGTTGAGTCGCGGCTTTAAATTGGCTGAATCGGGACTTCACACTACCGTGTGGAATTTCCACATGCCCGTGTGAACTCTCTGGATTGCTGATTTTTTGCCGAAGTGAACAGTAGTTTGCTACATTAGCTCACCGGAACGCTCCTGAATTCGTTGTTCTTCATCGAGGCCATTGAATTAGGTACACAATCAACTGTAGATCGTGCCGACTGCTTCAAATCTTCTTATTGGTGAAGTTCTCCTAAGCTACACGAGTTAGACTTATTATGAGTGTGACTGCCCTTGTGCCCCTCCAAAGGAGGTTGGCACACACTCACAAATCTAGGCTCGTGCCTTGTTCCTTGCTTGGTCCGAAAACTCCCCAATAATGGCAAACATGCTCTAACTTCATTCTTCTTTTTCAAAATAGCTCCACAAACCTATACTGCTCAAAAGTACACAAATGCACACAATTTAGTGATAAAATCTAATAAAAGATATGCTCATTGTAAGATAATAACGCTTCGCGGTACTATAACACAAGCACTTATCAATTATTATTATTATTATTATTATTACTATAGCCTTTGTTGTTGCAACAAGTGCTTAATATTTGAATTTTGGTTACTCAAGTTTTGGCATAGGACGTATGGTTAATACAGTGCTTGATTTCAATTATTGTGTTTATCTAGTTCTTTATGCAATGCATGGATGACATATTGACACAAAGAATGAATTTAGAACTAATAAATATCAAACTTATAAGTCACATCTCAATTTTAGGTTTTTTAATTGGTAGGGGTGAGGCAGGGAGTGGGGGTTTCAATTTACCCTCCCTGATTGCCGAACCACCCCCCATCACACCCCATGCCCATTCCTAATTCTATCCAAAGAATTGAAAATATAAATTAGTTTGCAAGAAAGACTTACATTGTCATGAGAGCTAAAACTGCAACATTTCCTTTTGATATATAAGTTGCAGCATTAGATGCCTTGCCACCAAGGTAGCAGGATACCAAAATAAGATCAGTAGCTCCTGGTGCAAACAAGAACGAAGTATGTTAACAAGATTTCAATCTAAAACAATCCTAAAATATATTTCTTGATCCAAGCCACACTTCATGTTCCAATATGCACAAAACAATACCAAAATAGAAATTAAAAGTTTCAATCCTAAATAATAATTTTCTTTTTAAGTGACCACCATTCATCATCAATCATCTTCCAATCCATAAGAAGCTCAACTTACTAACAATTCATCTACATTATACAAAAAGAAATGTAGAATTAAAAATATGAAATGATATATTTTTGTACCAAAAAATCATTAAATTTGTAAAATTTTTCGTTTACCTTCATCTTCAGATTCTATCTTATCAAGTAAATTGCTATAGTCTTCTATTGCTTTAGAACTCATTCTATATAAAACATATGAAATTTAATGAGTTAATGATAATGAAACCATAACAAAGTAAAATATTAAAACATTAAACATGTAGACAAACAACTTTATCTTTATTCTCTTCATTCCAAAACCAACTTTTGACACACATCAATGCCTCTAAAGTTTACAAATGAAGTCTACTATGATGCGGGCTTAGTATTCAACCACCATTACTAAATGCAGACTCAGAAACTACGGTAGATATTAGAATAGCTAACACGTCCTTTTGCAATTTTCTATAGTGTTGGATATTTAACTCCATTCAACTTCCACCACATCAAAATGTCAAAACTTGTTGATTTTGGTAAATATCTTACTCCAAATAAAAATTAAGCTCTGACTTAACATATGATGTTTTTTCCCTATTTTGGGTGGCCACAAGTGCATTAAAACCATTCAATGAATCATCAATTGTATTATTAATATTTTCAAATGGAGAGTTACTATATTTTTTACCTCTCAACTCATAATCAGAAACCAAATCATAGCAAAACTTTTGAATCCTATTAACTTCAACCAAAGAATCAATTGGATATAATTTTATATAATAGCATTCAAGTAAACTCATCTTGTATCTAGAATCCAACACCGTAGTAAATCATGAACCATAGTCCAATAATATTTAAGCTTATCCATCATCTTTGTTACCATTTTCAAAATCACCTCATTTGGACAAGAAAGCCAACTTGATATTGGCAAATTAATTTCACAAACTTTAGGAAAATAAAGTTTATTAGTTGAATAATTAGCTGCATAAAACAATTTTTCCTGTAGGCCTCATTGTTTAGTTGTCTCCTTAAATTTTTCCACACTTTTAGGAGTTGCAGTCCAATAAACTTCAATATAACAAATTTTTCTCATCCTATCTCTCACCACCTCCAATCATTCCTTTGCAATTAAATTTAATATGCCAACACAATAATGCATATGAAGTAAAGAACCATCCTTTAACAAAGTGTCCGGATGTAACTTATTCTTGATTTTTTCAATTATAGAATCATTTGTACTAAAATCATCTAAAGTTATGGTGGATAATTTACCTTCAATATTCCAATCTAATAAGCACCCAATCAATATAGGACTGAGGCTGTCACTTGTGTGAGAAGCTGGGACATTAATGAACCTAATATAAAAAGAGACATTCAATCATTTTAGTACATAAAAATCAGGTAACAATTAGTACTTTAAATATTAAAAAAAAATGTAATGTATAATTATAAGATCATTTCAACTTATCTCAAAATGCAACTTTGTAAAGTCCAAGAGCAATCAATTTAGTAGGAAGTGATAGCCATGTATCCATTTGTCTAATTACTTAATGTCCACAGACTTGATATAATTGCCACTCTTCCCTTATTAATGTCCATCAACTTCAATGCCACCGATTTCTCAATATCATAAAATTTTAAAAATTCTTTCTTCATGATATTTCTAGAAGGGACTTTAAATAGTGGTTGGGGTGCAATTGTATATCTTTTGAAACCAATATGATCCACTATTGACAATATTCATGCATAATGATTGCACTAGCTAACTCTTTTGCAAATTTTGGATCATAAATTGTTGAAGCCATTTCTTGTTTGCCTTTAAACATCTTGGATGTGATACGTTTTTGCCCCTTAGGCTAATCTTACGTTGAACACATGAATCCATATGCTGTTGGAAGTACTTTGATCCATTCTTTGATCTCCCACCAAGCAATTTCTAACAATAATTACATTGAGTCTTATCATCTCCATTAACTTGAATTTTATTACAATGGCTCCATACATCACTTATAACCCCCCCCCCCCCCCCCCCCCCCCCCCCCCCCCCAAATTTGTGTAGTAGATTCTGTATGATCTCATGTATCTCCTTCACTAATAATTTCATTTAAAATAGGGCCTTCAAGATTAGGCCTTTCAACTTCAATTGATTGAGCTGAATTAGCTATTGGGTGATATAATGAGTAATAAGAACCATCATTGTCAGCCATCTACAAATCCAATGTGAATGGGAATTAATAGAGCATAAATTGCACCACTATTACAAAAATTGAATCTATACAAATCGCACAAAAATTGATTGGATCTCAAATTTAAACAAATAAGAAAACAAAAGAAAGAAGAAGCCATATAGAAAACTAAACCAAATTCCACCAAGTGATTGGATTTGATCTGCAAAAAATCTTTCATCTAAAACAGAATCATATTCCACATCAACACTCACAATTAATAAGAATATAAAAAAACTTTAAAGAAGTATGCAATTCTCCAAAGCCAAAGTTATGCTGCAAATTTACAAATTTTAAAAATTTGTATTCTTTTGGTTCTCATAGTATGAGTATTATCTAATGTTTGTTACACTAACATTAGAAATTTCTTTTTTGGTTATGCTGCAAATTTAAAAAAGTCTTCTTTTAGTTCTCATAGTATGAGTATCATGTACTGTCAATTACATAACATTAGAAATACTCTTTTAGTTCTATAACAGATTAAAAAAGTATTCTTTTGGTTCTCACACATGATTATGACTATTATAGTTAAAAATAAAGGTAAATTAACATGATAATGCTACATTCCAATCACAGTCACATTAGTGCTTTATCAACCAAATAAAAATTGCACATTTTCAATAAAATGACTTGAGAATCACATTTTGCTAATCCTGTTCTGAACGGTAATGTAAAATTCCGTGAACCAAATGACCCATACTAGAATATTATAAAAAAAATTGGTAATCACATTACCTCCAAAATAGGCCTATCTTGGATTGGTAAGTAGTGGTAATCTAAGCTCAATTTTTTAGACAATTTTGCCCTTAACTAATAGAAGTAAGCCATGAGTATATATACTTTTGTTTTATTCATATAAGTTCATTTTTGTACTAAATATTTTGTTGAATATACTTGGCAATAGAGGAATGATGATAATGATAATGATGATGATGATTATTATTATTATTATTATTATTATTATTATTATTATTATTATTATTATTATTATTATTATTTTAGAATTTATAAATTAATTATCATTATAAATTTACATTTTATTACTTTTTTTATTCCTATTTTAATAATAATATATTTTGACTATTTTATAGTTGATATATATTAATTTTGCTTTTTCTTTTTTATTGTTTTAACTTAAAAATTATTTTCTATTTCTTTTTTAAATTTGGTAAGAATTTTAAGTTTAGGGGTATTTTGGGAATTTTGACACTATACCATGATTAACCAAATACAAAAATTAAATATTACCAATAATATGAGTTCCCAACCAAACATGGTTATATCAAATTATTATAACATTCCCAGTGTTATTAACATGATAATTTTATTATGTAATAATATATCATTACCTCGAACCAAACGACCTCTAAAGTAAGGAGTAGCATTTGCAAGGTTTTATTGAACTTTAAAAGAACCTTTCCTTTTTTTAAGGTTTTAGTTTCCATTATTGGACTCGTAATAGAAAATGAGGATGTTGATAAAATGTGAATCAATGTGTTCTACGAATAGAACATGTTGAACAAAATCTTCTTCATGTAAAACAAAACCTCCCAAACAAATCCCCTTACATTTATATATAAATGCTGGTTCATCAAGAATATGCAAGAAAAGCACTTCGAATTGTTGATTGCTAACTTATGCAATTATATGTATTATACCTATTTGCACAAGTATCTCGATGATTCCCGATCGTTAATACAAGAAATATTGAATGGTGATGTGGGCAGGGGTTTGCGAGGAATACAAATAACCTCTGGTTTTTTTTCCAGATTTAACCAGCACCTGGAATTTACTCAATTTAAATAAAAAAATTTGGTTTGCTTATTCAAATTCTTTCATTATTTGTTTTCGAATTAGAACTATTAGGGAAGGGTTAGGTCGGGTATCAAACCCATCCCCCCCCCCCTCCCCCAACAACATACACAACACTTCCACTTCATAGATATAAGGTTTTACTTTTACTCAAACCTATATAACCCAAAATCTAGTTAAAGTGGGTTTTTTTCGTTAATGTCGAGTCAAGTCGTGTTATGAGATATTTGCCTTGCATGCTAAAGTCTCAACCAAATATAACTATATATTAATCTTAGTGGATAGTTCCTCATAAGCTCTCCAGCTAACATTTGGACTGTCAAAATTGGTTTCATAAACCATAATGAAAGTACTAAGTAGCCCTCAAGCCTCATTTCACCCTCTCCAAATGAAATTTGAAAAATTAAAACACAATTAATTTTAGAGAAACACAATTTTAAACCTTATCACTAGACCAATTCTCACATAAGTATTGGTTATTTTTTATTTTTTTGGGATCAACACCAAGTCTTGCCATTTTTATTCTTCAACCAAATTTATTTAGTCTGAAAGACAGATCCCAATCCTAATCAAAATCCCAATCAAAACTTCCTCCCCTCCCCCCTCAGTCAAAAATTTAGATCCAACAATTCAAAAAAAAAAAAAACCGAGATCTCCGGCGAAAACATGAGTAAACACACTGACATCCAATTGTAAACATCAGCAGCAGGTAAATTGCTCCACTCACTTGGCATGCTACATGTGATTCATAATAGTCTTATCATATATATTTTCATTCCAGCTTGCAGTATTACAAATAATATATTATATAAAACCATACAAGTGCACCAACAAGTTATGCAACTTGAATTAAGAGGAAGAGAAGTTGAGAGAGCAAGGGAGAGGAAGGGAGGACATGGAGTGGGACATGGAAAGCATGGGAGTGAGTGGGATGGAGAGAAGAAGAAGAAGAAGAAGAAGAAGAAGAAGAAGAAGAGAGTGTGGAGCATCCAACCATGTAGTTAGAGAGAGAATTATGAAATTACATACATACATACATACATATATATATAATGAAAATTTTAATTGTTTTAATTAATGTGAATTAAATATAGAAATATTTAAAAAATAATGGTTAAATTTGAATGGGTGGTTATAGGATGGCTTTTATTGTTAAAATAATACTGTATGAAAAAGACTTCACAATTGACAGTGACACGACCCCTTGCGTGTATCCTGCAAGTGCACGGGCTTGTCGAAGTAATAAAATTACCCTGGTGAGTGGGTAGTCGAATCCACAGGGAATAGGGATTTAAAACACAAGATTTCGCTATTTAGTTGTGCGGTGTACGAAAAGTGATAATAAAATTGATGAGTGAATTATGGAAGCAATTAGAATAAAAGGCAAGAAATTAAATAAAGAAATGGAAGACAAGAAAGTGCAAGTAGAAGTGAAAGGAGAAAGACTAATAATGGATGAAATAGGGTATCCGGACAAGCTACCTCCAGGACTTATGCTTCTAGTGCAAGACTATGCTATTATACTTTCCTATTGATGTTAATTGAGTCGAGGATATCCTTAAACTCACGGTCCCAAACCTAAGGTCAACCGTGACTAACCCCAACACTATGCCCCGGCATTAGGATTCACGTCAACCCTTCACTTTGTCGCTCACACAACTAAGCCCTAGGGGAGTTTATCTACCTAAGCCTAACACTATGTGGGATTGCTTTAAGTTCTAGGGATTCCTAGCGATAAAACCAGTTCCTATGTGTAGTCCTAACCCTTTGGTCCAGGTGGAAGAACCCTAGTCTAGATTAAGCCCCAGTGCTTAGGATTCACGTCAACCCTTCACTCTGTCGCTTACGCAACTAAGCCCCAGGGGAGTTTATCTGCCTAGCACTTCACTCTATCTCGACCGCTAAGAAATCAAGGAAAACAGAGGTAGGGAGAAATCACACCGGAGGGGAAAGGGGACGCTTCGCTACCTCACGACTCATCCTCTCAACCCTCTTCAATCTTAAGTAGTCTAATCCTATAGGAGTTGTCGCACCTCCAAAGGATAACCTAGATTGTTCTCAACCCTAGTGTCATGGCTAGGAGAAAACAATTGCAAAAGATAATTAAAATTGAAACTCGAATTTATTTATCAATAATGGAAAATGCATAATAGCAATATCATAGAAACATAATAATCCTAGGGTTTACAAGTCCGAATACCCACGAGGGGTTTAGCTCCTCATGGAGTTATACATGTGCATCAAAATATAAAAGAAAGCACAAATTAAAGGCATTGATGAAAACCCCCTTGCGTATGGTGTGGCCGTGATCTTGTGCGGCCGCCGGATGTCGGTGACGATGCCGATGACGCGCTTCAAACCTCCACTAAGTCCTCTCCGAAACCCTAGCCGCACTCTCCAGAAGTTGGGGAGAAAGTTAGGTCGAAAAATGCCTCAAAAGTCTCCAAATCGGGCCTTTATAATGTTGAGTCGCGGCTTTAAAATTGGACTTATCGGGCTTCACACGGCCGTGTGGAATTTCCACACGCCCGTGTGAACTCTCTGGAATCCTGATTTTCGGCAAAAAATAAACAGTAACTTGCTACAGTGCTGCTGCATTAACTCACCGAAATGCTCCCGAATCCGTTGTTCTTCATCGAGGCCATTGAATTGGGCACACAATCAATGGTAGATCGTGCCAATTGCTTCAAGTTTCCTTTTTGGTGAAGTTCTCCTAAGCTACACGTGTTAGACTTGTTGTGAATGTGACTGCCTTTGTGCCCTTCCAAAGGAGGTTGGCACACACTCACAAGTCTATGCTCATGCCTTGCTCCTTGCTTAGTGTGAAAATCTTCCCAACAACGGCGAACACGATCTAACTTCGTTCATTTTCTCTAATTTATCTTCACAACCCTACAATGCACAAAAATAAACAAATGCATACTTTTTAGTGATAAAATCTGATTAAATCAATGCTCATCGCAAGATAATAACGCTTCACATTACTATAGCACGAGCACTTATCAGACAGCATGTATATGCATAAACTTGAATGTAAAAGCTCTATATACCTCATTTATCATGTATTTATAAAATAAGAACAATTATTAACTTGAAAAGAAAAGTTTTTCCCCCTTCATAAATGTATGCTTGCCTTTGGCTGTATATTAAAATTAACTCTAATATTTTTTTCTGCTATTTATGGCCTTACAACTTCGCAAACAAACTCAAGAGAGAGTATCCATGGAAGGAGTAGGGAAGGATCAATTAGAACATTTTGATGAACAATTGCAATGGTTTGAGGGTGTCGTTAGCTAATTGGAATATACGATCAATGTATTTCTAGATGGGATTAAAAACAATGACTATAACAATTGTATTTGTGTGAACTAAAACATACATGAAATGGTTGATTCACGATCGTCTGAACCGTCAGCACTATTGGAGGTGGGAAATTCTGAACAAAAGCCAAGAAATAGAAAGACGATGAGAGCTAAAATATGGAGGGCTGAAATGAATAAACGGTTTTGCCACAAATTGTAATTAGGATTTAGGAATTATTTTCTTTAGTTGTTATTTATGCAAAAATGTATGTGAAACACCTTTTGTATTAATTAATATAATTATTATAGCTTACTAAATATAACGTTGTTTTTATAATTTTAAAATTATTTCCATCCTTGCCGAATATGACATTGAAAAAAAAAACATTTAAAATGCTTATTGGAATTGACAATAAATTCTGTAAGATTATTTGTAATTATTTAAAATTTGTAAATATATAAATCATACATCTTAAGATCCATGTTTATATAACTTAAAACTTTTCATTTAATTTTTTTTGGTTTATATTTTTATCAAGAATAAATATAAAATTATAAAGAAAATCTCAAACCAAGTGTTCTCCTCAAACTCATAAATAAGTAAAAGAAGTCTACACCAATAAAATATAGTTTAAAATTAACCAAGGAGTCTTTGTGCAATTCAATGTAATAAATAAATTAAAAAACCACCAAAAATCAAAAGGACAAAAAACTAAAAAAAAAAAAAAAGCCGCTAATTCCCAAATTTTTTTTTCTCTATTTCCGTATTTATTCTTTCATATGATCCCATTAAATTCTTTCACCTATTAAAAGTTAATTATGCATAAGAAATTTTGAATTCGAATATAGCTTCATAAGAAATTATATTTCTTTATATATATATATATATATATATATATATATATATATATAAGTTTACTAATGGTGCAAGTGGAGAAGAAAAGAGTGAAAAAAACCTTTGCTAAAATGAAAATTGAGCATGATAGTCAAATTGGAAACTAAGCCAATATTAAAAAATATAGGTCAAGGTAACTAAAATGATTGGACGATCAAAAAAAAAAAAAAAAAAAGACAGTATAAATATTCAGCTAAGACAATATTCAAAGCATAAGGTTGACATAATTGATTTAATTAAAGTATGTATAATTAATAGAGCAAGTTGGCAGAAATTCATGCATGTCATAAAAGAAAAACTAAATAAGAATGCAGTGCATGCATGTCCCAAAGCATCAAGTACACAATAAGGAAAAGAGATCACGAAGAACCTTTAACATCAAAGTTAAGTGTCACACCCACCCCTTCTACCGAGGTAAATATAACACCCATCAGTTAAAATTTCTTTTAACTGGAAAACTGACAACCCATAACAATCAAATCAAACTTACAAAACTCAATTAACAACTTTACTCAAATCACCGGTTCAAAAATATGAACACAACAAACATAATTTCTACAAATTTGCGGGTACCACCGCTACAAGATCAGAACACCAATAATAAAAAGAGAAGGGACCCACTGGTACCCTGAACTCAACACTGATTGGATCTATACTCGCACAGGCAATCTATTAGGGTCCTGCTCCTGCAACTGTAACACATTTCAGTTGGTCGATAGTGGCTCAATAATTTCAAATAAATAAATATAGCGTATATAAAATATATAAACATCAATTTTCTCAAATAATTTTCCAGCTTTCACAAAATACTAGAATTTTGGCAGAATACAACTTTAAAGAACTTTTAAACATAAATTCATCATAAATCATCATCAAATCAATTTCCAAGGAAATATAAAATTTTGTGAGAGACTGCCCTCCTAAGAACGACAGCTGGGCTTCGCCCCCTCATCACAATCCAAAACAACATCTGAAAAACATACTCAACCCACAATACACACCCAGCATGAAATGGTCTAGAAACCTCTCTAAACCTTCGCCATGGCCATGGCTAGATTCAGAGCTGTCAAGGTACTCATGCCCTTAACGTTGACCCATCGGTTCACCGGTTGGTGACTCCGGCTATCCGATGAATATCCAGTCAGGGCTCTACACTCCCACCTGAACCTGACCCTCGTAGATAATAATCAGTCTAGCACGCCACCTCAAAAGGCTGGCCGTGGAGACCACCTACTGCAGCAGGATACCACCATAAAAAAAATTTGTACAAGCTCTACAGTACCATCCATACATAACACCAGTAAAATCCAAATCCACAATACCATTCCTACACCATAAATGAAAACCAATTCCACAAACATTGCCGCTAAAATCATTTAAATACGCATACATAGCTTTCACATATCATTCCAAATCAAAGCATACATACCCATTAAAAAAAAATACATGAATTTAATAATTAAATCATATATACATGTATTCCCACTATTTGAAAATACATATAATTATACCAAAACTAGATGTGTCAATACGATTGTCATGAATCAATATAAGTATCATTTACCAATATACGTAATCAAACATAATAAAATGAAATAATCAAACAATTATTTTCAAGTTACTAGTTATTAAATAATTACTTCAAAATAATAATTAATCGATCATTTAAAATAATAGCCACTATCAGCTCACCTGGTCACCCCTTGGGTTCTTGCTAGACCCGGAACTCTCTCCCAAGCCTGATCAACACCTAACAGGATAACAGAATAAAATAAATTCAGATAACAACTTAAAGACATCACTGAGCCTAAAAGAAATTACAAGAAACAAATAACAAACTCTCCAATTGGGCCCACTCACTCCAATCGATTAAAACCCGGCCTTGCATAAACAAATCAATCTCCAATTGCACTTAAACCCATCCAATTTAGGCCAAAGCCTCCTGAACCAACCTGAACCAGCCTCAATCTCACTGAACCAAGTTCAATTTAACAAACCAGCATTGAACCAATTCCAATTCTTATACAATTCTCTTGAACCGGCTTGGTTCAACTGAACCCAATCCGATTTAATGAGCTTGACTCAACTAACTCAAATCCACTCCACTTGATTTAATCAAACCAATTCAATAGAACCCAACCAACTTCAATTCTCATCCAAACCCAACACAACCAATTTACTCGAACTTGGCTTGATCCAACCAAGTCAATTTCCCTAACTCAACAAAATCAATTCTCATATATCATAATTACCATCTTAATCATCATCATCATCATCATCAACTTAATTACTCAAACCAAACCCTAATCTCGGTTGCTACAGTAAATCTACAGTAATTTAATCCCATGTTTGGATGCATTACTATTAGCATGGTAATGGGTACTGTAGATAATCCAATTATCAATAGTTAAGGAAATGTATTACTCTAAAAAATGGGGGGAATGAGGATTCCTGGGCACTGTTCACAGTGAATTTACACTTTTACCCCTGATTAAGATTTAATTAAATAAAAATCATTAATTGAAATAACTAATCATAATAATTAATAAATAATAATTAACATAAATGGACTAATTTAAATATTTAGTTAGAATAATTAAATATTATTAATAAATATGAATTATTTAATAGGCATATTTAATTATAATAATTATTTTGAATAATGATATTTAAAATGTTTTATAAATAAAAAAATTATAATATATGATAATTAAAAAGAATAAAATTAATTTAATTAAGATATACATTTATAATCATTATTCAAATTATTTTATAATATAATAAATTTAATTATAGTTAAATATAATTTATTATTTTATATAATATCATTTATTTATTGCAAAGGGTATACAGGTAATTTTACCACAATTCTCTTTTATACTTTTTCCTATTCCACACTCTCATTCCTTCCAACCAAACTATTTTTTATTACTATTTTTATTCCCCTCATTTCAATTCCCCCTGATCCAATTCCCCCTAATCTTATTCCGCTAACCAAACACACCCTTAATTACTCAAACCAAACCCTAATCTCGGTTGCTACAGTAAATCTACAGTAAAGCCGAAAATACATCATCCATTCCAAGCTAAATCTCACTCAAAAATACAAGTATTCACAAACAAATTTGAAGTAACAATCAAAACTAACAACAATCTCATCATTTCCATCATAAACCCTTCTTCTTCCTCAAAAAAAAAAATAAATTTTTCAATCCAAAATACACACACATGCATCCAAGTATACCAATGAATAAACCATCAAAATATTTATCAAAGACCAAAGAATACTTCATCCTATTCTCCCTCCATCAAGCATCAAGCATCATCTCTCCCATTTTTCCATTCTCTTCTCTTTTCCTCTCGGGATACTGTAGCAGCCAAGGGAGAACAAGGAGAAGAACAATTTCCAGACTCTCCTTCTTAACTTAAGTTTTCTGCCGAAATTCACCGTTAGTCCCTGAGAATATAAATTTCTTACAAAAAGGTTCCTGTAAAATCCACCAATGATCCCTGAAATATTGATTAGTATTTTCAAAAGTTCCCTGAAAACTTACCTTTCACTCCTTAATCTTTGGAAACAGTTTCGATCAAGTCCTTTTTATTATTTCTGAACCCAAAATCTACTATAAACTATCATAATAAAGTCCTTGCTATTTCCACTTGGGTTTCTCAGCAAAATTGATTTGCAAGTAAAATCTTACTGTAACTGTTATAATACCCTGAATATAATTAATTACATATATCCAAAGGTTCAGGCTATTACATTAAGCATCAAACAAAATCTGTTCATCAAAAACTAAGCCAATTAGTGATTACAGGGAAAACTCAAATAATTTCAACTGACTCATCTGCATGATATGTATATTTTTTTTTAAAAAAAAATGGTGATATATATCAAATCATGTACCAACTTGGTTTGGACTTACTTTACTAAAATGGAATCCAAGAACATGAGATATACGAAATGATGTGGACGAAAATTTTAAATATATTTATTATTGTGTATTTCATTTTGAGGACGGGGACAAAGCTTCAGAAGATCACCAACCCTAAAACGCCTTTAAATGCCATTTGGAGTTTTTTCATTGGTTTTGTAAAAAAATTGTTTTTTTTTTTTTTAATATTTCATCTCTTCCACCAATATTTTAACATGAAAGCAAAAATGATGATCCCACAAAATAGTTACTGACATGACCCATTTAATTCAATGATTTGAAAGTATTATAAGTAACATGACAAAACAAAATAATTATTTTTAAACATAATAAGTTTAATTGAATTTGATTATCATGGATTTGATGGAAAGCAAAGTAGCAGTGGTTTTAGTTCTTATTCTGAGGAAGTGGACATTTAGCATAAATATATTTGGTCTTATCAACAAAACCAATCTGAATAATATGTACATAATATAATTAGATTTTGATGAGCAAAGTAACAAGAGATTTTTCTAATTAGAAGTGGGTAGCCCAACCCTATCCAAGTTCGTTCCTATAAAAAACCACCGAGTAAATGACACAGATTAGGCGAAAACTTAATTGATCTGTACTGTAGTGGGTCTAATTACGAATTACATTTTTTCGAACCCATGAACTTGGGGGGTTTAAAATTAGTTTAATTTTTATTTTTTTTTCTAAAAGAACTGGTTCATTGGTTAACTCATTGTGAATTGGTGGATTTTAGCTTGACCCATTAAAAAGTCTAAGATTGGTCAAATTTGGGTTAGATTTGGGTGAACCAAACCTACAGGTTAGGTCTAGCAGGTTTGGTTCTCCAACTTACCACTATTTGTAATTTTTCTGAGATGTTAGATGCATGAATCCTTTTTCAATTGAATACATTTGATTTGAAAAAAAAAACAACAAACATTACAAAAGTTTTGTAAACAAATTAAATTCATATTTTCATCTACAAAGTTGGCTGCAAAACGCTCTCACTAATCCATCTTCACCTAACCATTCATTAGAAATATATTATTGGTTTTCCGACCGCACAAATAATTTTCACATTGCCATTCCTCTGTTGTAATTAATTTACTATCAAAACTCCATACTATATCACTAAACAATTTTGTTGCAGCATGTCTACATTTATTAATTGTATGATTACCAGATTTTGTACTTGCTAATGCTCTTGAAACAATACCAACTATTCCATCAGCGACCATGCTAAGCATTTTCATGCCAAAATGACATGTTTCTTGATTTTTTGTACAAAAGAATCCCCCCTATATAGCCAGCAAGTAAATGACCTTTAAACATTGCATTTGTGAGATGTTGGATGCATGAATCCATTTTCAACTGAATACATTCGATCTGAAAAAAAAAAATTATTACAACTATAACTTATTTAACACCAAAAAGAAGAATGATAAGTTTTTCACCAATCCAAGCACCAAAAGAGCTTCCAAATTGTCTCTCCAGGCACAATTCTTTTGGTGCCCGGAGAGACAATTTGGAAGCTCTTTTGGTGCTTGGATTGGTGAAAAACTTATCATTCTTTTTTTTCGTGTTAAATAAGTTATAATTGTAATATTGTTTTTTTTCATATGCGAAAAATAATGTACTCCTTCATGTCAAGACACCATAAATTATCAACTCGCATAAACTGGCCAACTTTGAGGCTTTTAGATGTTGCATAAAAACTTTTACAACTGCAAATAAATATATATTTAAATATATATCAATATATGTATTCATAATGCAAAGAAACAACAATGAGCTTAATGCTATGAATAATCAATGACATTACCAGGCACGTAACATTTTCAGATCATGAAGAGATCTAAAAGATGTTGAAGCGATGCATGCATTGATAATATCTTGATACAAAAATTGAGTTTGTTGGTATTTTGTTTGTACTATTGAAATGCATGGAAGAAGAATATTGAAGGCTACATGTGAAGAGTAATTTTAAGATTTTTTTTTTTGTTTGATTATCTTCATGGAAAATGCAAATGTGATTTTTTAATGTAGTATTTTCTCAATTATTGTAATGTTTGAATTTTCTTCTCCAATATTATCTTAGAACCTATTTATTTATAAACCTATTATGTGTATTTATTTTAAAATATAATCCATGCTAAATTATATTATTATCAGACGTTATTTATCTTTATTGACTCTTATTTATGAAAAAAATAGATATTTATTGACTTTAATATTTATTCAAACTCAAAGAACTCTTTGATACTTAAATATAAGATATTGATACCAATATATTTCTAATTAGGATTTATATTTAATGTTATAGTGATTTTCAATTCATGTTTAGTATGAGTTTTCCAAAAAGTTATCCTTCATGTCTCCATCTTTCTAACCAAAAAATTCAAAAAAAACCTTGACTTTGTTAACATGTAGACAACATCAAAACTTTTTTAATATATTAATTTGTACTTTTCATTGAATGCAAATCATTTAACCAGTGATTTGTTTTTGAATTCTCCACATATACATACCGTGAGACAAAATAAATTTTTTTTTAGTTGGCTAATAAAATGCATATATGCATTGTATTCACTAAGACATCATTCTTTTGCAGGTAAAAAAACTACTAACCAAAACAAGGAAAACAAAGAATCAACCCCCAACCATGATCAAATTCATGAAGTTAACTCATAGGAGAACAATTCCGGGCAACCTCTCATAAATTCATCTCTCAAAATCCTATCTGCAGTAACTCTGATCGACCTAAACCTTCCTGCCCCCAAGGATGACAATGTTGAACACTCTAATGTCTCTAATGAACATCCATAATAACAACCATGAATGGAGTGAAGTTCATTCACTTTTACCCTCTGGTTTTTGTCTTTGACCAGAAGTGGAAGATCAAAAATTGAACAACTGTTGCCTATGGTTAATACAAATGGTGTTGTTAGTAATAATATGATAAGAATCTTTGAGATAAATATGAAATTGAGTAAATGTGAATGACATGTTAGACAATTGAGTTGCTCTTCCAAACCAATAGAAAAAAAACAAATAACACACAGAAATTATTTATGTATAAATAAATCCTTCCAAAATGTATGCAGACAAAAAACCTCTCAAATCCAATTCATCTCCCAAAAACCCACTAGAAATTACGCTGATCGACCTCAACCTTCCAGCTATTATGGACGATAATATTGAACACACAAGTGTTTCTGATGCGCATCCATAATGAAAACCATTGAAATGAAGATATTTTATTTTGTACCCTTTTTATGTCCCTATGTTGAATGGACAATAAAAACTTGAACTTTTGCCTATATTTAAAACATGAATAAATGCTTACAAAATAGATGCGTTTTTTTTTTCCACAAAAATTACTGCAACACTTCTAATGAACAACAATTATCATCAAATAAAATATTAATCACATTTAGAGTTTTTCCCCGAAAACATAAACAATGAATATATATAAAGAACAAATAAATTGAAAAAAAGGGGAAAAAAACATTATAGATAACCCCGTAGCATCAGCACGGCCAGCCACACTAGTATAGTTTAATAATATAAAAATTGAAAGACTATTATATTTTGTTAGAGAATAAGTATTATTTTTCTAGCCAAACAATTTGGGATAAACATTTTACATCTTTTTATAAAAATTTAAGATTTTAAAATAAATATGTCTACCAATTAATGTTAAAAAATTAAAATTAAAATTAAAATTAAAATTAATAAATATGCTGTATCATTATTTAAAAGTATATAATTTTAATATTAAAAATATTTAAATTTCATTAATATTAATTAAATCCATTTTAATCAGTTTTTTTTTAAAAAATATTTTCCTTTTAACTTTCATCCATCAACCAAACAAAACTGAAGCATGCCAAACAGAGTATGTAGCAACGGCAACCAAACAGAAGATTTTAGCATGCTAGATGAAACAGTGTTTAGCAACGGCAATAGCAGCAATCCATCCATCGGCTCCGGATATTCAGAATGGACTGGAATCCACATTATGGCTACATCACAGCCGTTCATCTCAACAGGTACCAAAAAGAAATCTTTTACACAGATTTAGAAACATTCCATTTAATATTGTTGCCACTTTTAATCATCCTCAATCCAAATCCAACCATCGGCAAGAGGAAAATCTTAATCCGTAGACGGATTTCAGACCCCACCACTTTCATTCTCTCTCTTCTCTTTTCTTCAAAACGGTTGTCTTTTTATTAATTATTTATTATATATATATCTCTATATTTTTTTATTTATTTAATTTTTCAACTCTTTGAACTTACCGAGTGTACTCTCTCACTCACTTGCCTCCTCTCCTCTTTACCGCACCCTCCCTAGTTTTGTAATTTGTAGTTCTAACTTCTCTCTCTCTCTCTCTCTCCTAAAACCCTATTACTCGGCGCTCGCCCGCATTGCCTCTCAAAGCCAAAAAAACCAAAACCCCATTCCATCTCCATCGTTGTGTTTCCTCTCTCCATAGCGTAGATAGGAACCGATCCTTGGTTCTGGCCTTGTGCATTGCCGACTAGCTAGCAATGGCGACCAACGAGCAGCCGCCGAGGCGGTCGCGCCCCGGCCCGTGGCCTTCGGCTCCGGCCTCTTCCGTGGAGTCGAATGCCCCGCGGCAGCCACTCTCCTGGGCGCGCAGGACGGGATTCAGGCCGATGGCTTCCGGGGACTCCACGCCTAGCACCTCTGGCCAGATTGCGCTTCCGAGGCCCCGGGAGGCTGAAAACCACCCGGATCTGGACGCTCGCCGGCCCACAAACACTCCAATCCCACCACCTCTTCCTGCTACCTCTACCGCTGAGAGGATTAACCGGGACCGTGGCGATCCTCCTGCCCAGATGGATCAGGGGGGCAGGAACGCAAGGGAAGCCAATGGGGGCGTGAGGACTGCCGGCTCGGTCCCTACTTCGACTGGCCAGGTGTCGCATGCCACTCCCAATGGGCCTGCACGCCCTGTTCCGGTGCAGGCGACGACACCCAACGGCCATGTTGGCCCTCTGCCGCCTCCAAACGGGTCATTGGGCTCCGGGCCTCCCAATCCACCACCTCCTCCGCCGTTAAGACCCAGGAGGGATGAGGAAGCCGTCACGTTGCCACAAGTTATGGATGATGATGAAGTTGAAACACGGCCAACACACATGAACTATGAGCTCAGGGACACGCCAGGTCTTGGTGAGCATTTGTAATACCTACTTATTCAGACTAGTCAAGATACTTGTATCCTTTAGTGGCTTATTCAGATAGATTGTGACACCTGCTAAACCTTATATTACCAATTGGCTAACATTTGAGATGTCATACTGGATGGGCGAGGTAGCAGAGAAACATGGTCATGCAATTTTTTTTTCTTTCTGGCTGTTGTTGGCAGGAAGCACATTGTTTTATTGGCTTTAGGTAGTTAGATGAGTCATAAATTTAATCTTCATTAGAAAGCACAACTTCAATGGACAATCGCTTGCTTAATAATTACTATTTCAAGTGGGCATCATAATCTTTAATGTGCCTGCATTGACATAGCTCCTGTGATTTTTTGATGTAAACTGAATTTAGTTAGAAAAACTTCTGCCATGTTCAAGAAGAATTGATAGATTCATATATGAGGAACTTCTTTCTGAAAAACTTGTTTCCACAATGGAACATCAAGGCAAGTTCTCTGATTTATTATTCTCTGATAGTTATCAATTCAAAAACATACTAGTAACAAGAGGACTACAATAGACAATTTGGTGGTATATGGTTAAGCAATTTTGCTTAATGTGCATTTGTTCACTCTACAAAAGTAATGGTTTTCTTCATCACTAATTTGCAGTTCCAATAATATTGTATGCGGTGCAACACTATTTGTCCATGATGGGGTCTCTGATTCTTATGCCTTTGATCATTGTTCCAGCAATGGGAGGCACTAAGGTGACTAGTGTTCAACACATTTCAATGCAACTCCGAATTTATGCACAGTTTACTGATTCAACCCATGATTTTTTTTTCAAATAACATGTGATGTTTACAGGAAGAGACTTCTGAGGTTGTCTCTACAGTGCTTTTCATATCAGGTGTGACAACACTGCTCCACACATTTTTCGGATCAAGGCTACCTTTGGTACAAGGACCATCATTCGTCTTTCTTGCACCAGCATTGGCAATTATCAACTCGCGTGATTTTGAGAGTTTAAATGGGAATGTATGCTTATTATCCTCTACTTTCTTTAATCATGTTTTTTCTTCTGCTGCTTTCTTATGAGGATGCTCTATTTTTCTCAGTTATGGATTCATATTATCTCTAATAGATGTAGCTTATTGTCTATTATTACCTATTCTTTCATCCCCCCCACCCCCCTTTTCTTTTTTTTGAACCAATATGCTCCTTATATCTTCTAACAAGACAGATTTCTGCATGTAGCTTGTAAAAATACCATAACTAAAATTATAGGCAAACAAGTTACTTGACACATTCTACAAGAATTTTAGTTTTAGTTCAAGCTTCATCCATTTTAGGTTAAACTTCACGGCAATTTTCTGATATTCTAATCTGTAAATGGTGTATTTTTTTAGCAAGTTCTATCTATTCTACATTGATCTGTGCAGTTAATCATCCTTTGATCATTGCAATCGTATGTTTCCTGCAGAATTTCAAACATATAATGAAGCAGTTGCAGGGGTCATTGATAATATCATCTGCATTCCAAGCAATACTTGGATATAGTGGGATTATGTCACTTCTCATAAGGTATAATGGAACTATGAGCAATGTGATTCTATAGTTATTCTGCAATTCGGTATTGGGTTAGTGATCAGATAAATATTTGGAAAGTATGTCCTGTTTCCAATGGTCACTTGACTCACTTCTAAGCTTGTCTTGTTGCTGATGGTCACTTCTACATCCAGTAGGCTTCATCTTCATTAATCATTTTGCCAGTGTCTTGTACTAAAATCATGCTATTAAAGTCCATCAGGCATGTCACTATGCCAACATGTCATTCTGCTGTTTTCCATTATTAACTCTATGAATATATGTGTGATAATTTGCATTTTCCAGTTTATACTCTTGTAGAGGACAGAATAGTTTATAAGTTTAAAATCACCTAACTTAGGCTAGAAGGTCAAATTTAGGCATGTGCAAATGGCAGGCAACCATCCAAATGACAGTTTTAGACATCTAATGCACACATCGCTAATCTATGTACTGTTAGTGAATTATATGGATTATTAATACATTTTAGCTGCTAATAGCAGTCAACTTGACTCGTCCAAATGAATGTTGCAGAGGATATACAGTGTACACATCACTGATATATATATATAGTGTTGGTAAATTTTATGGATAGCTAATAAATTTTAGTTGCTAGAAAGCATTCTGTAGAATTTTAGTTGGTGGAAAGTCTTTTCATGACTTGTTCGAATTTTTTAGCATATCAATGAAAGAACTAATTCTTTCCTATGCCATCATTTTGTTAATAGGCTGATCACTCCAGTAGTTACATCGGCTACCATTACAGCAGTTGGATTGTCCTTTTTCAGCTATGGTTTTACTCAAGTGGGAACTTGCCTGGAGATTGGTTTTGTGCAGATTATGCTGGTTATAATTTTTGCACTTGTGAGTTATTCATACCTAGCACTTCATATATTGAAGTTATAAATTCCAATACTTCTTGTTTTGTTATTCATAAAGCACATGACAGCATAAAAGGAAAAGAATTGACGATTTGCTGTCCCTTCCATGCAGTATCTCCGTAAAATAAGGGTGTTTGGCCACCGTGTGTTTCTTGTCTATACTGTAAGTGCAATGAACCTTTTGTTTTCTAAACTCATAATACTCGTAAGTTGGGCAGCTGTTGGCAAAAGCACATCAATTGCTGATCTAACCAGGACTAAGATGTTGATGCATTGTTGAATTTGTCATTTTGCTTCTTTTTTACAGGTTCCTTTGGGTCTTGCCATCACATGGGCCTTAGCCTTCCTTCTAACCGAATCAGGAGCCTACAGCTATAAAGGCTGTGATATAAATATTCCTGCTTCAAATATTATATCAGACTACTGCAGAAAGCATATCTCAAGAATGAAACACTGCCGAGTTGACACCTCCCACGCACTAAGGTCTTCTCCATGGTTCAGGTTTCCATATCCATTGCAATGGGGCACTCCTGTGTTTAATTGGAAATTCGCAATAGTTATGTGTTCAGTAGCCATAATCGCATCTGTTGATTCAGTAAGTTCCTCTGTCATAGGTACTTGAATTTTCAGATCGTAATATCAGTTCTATCATCTTTTTGCTCTTTGAAACAATTATGTCATTATATCTTTGCTTTTAATCTCTCCCTCTCTCTTCCATTTTTTCCCCTCTTGGTTTTAGTTTTTATGTAATCAAACTCAAGCTCCTAAACTCTCACTTGGTGTCTAACCAACTCTTTGATGAGTTGGTGTACAAAAGGGAGGGCAGCAACACAAGCACTTGTGAAAGTTTCAATCGTCCAAGTTTTTCTTTTTCCCATCTTTTTAATCTTGGTTTATTTTGCTTCCACTTGATTTAATCGCTATGGTAACCTAGGGGCATTCATTACGGATTCAACTACTAAAGATTTTTGTTATTTTGCTTTATGGTAATACTTATCATGTTATTCTTATTTCTTGGCTTGTTCAACCACATACTTTATGTTATGTTCCTCAGCTAATTTTTGTCTTTTCAACATGTACTATTCGACAACTAACAAATATACATGTAGATAAGCCCTCATGTGAATTGTGCCAGTGTCAGTTACTTGTCATCCTGTCAGATATACACTGTTTTTTCACAAATTGGATATTTGATGCTACTTCTGTTTATTAAATGCCATGGTTTTGTGCAAGTAGAAGTCTTATCATCCTTTGTTTATAACGAGTTTGGTTGGCTTTCTAGGTTGGCACATACCATGCTTCATCTGTATTTGCAACAACGAGAGCACCGACGCCTGGTGTACTAAGCAGAGGGATAACGATAGAAGGTGTTTCCAGCATCTTGGCTGGTCTCTGGGGTACAGGAGTTGGTTCTACTACCCTTACAGAAAATATTCATACTATTGGCATAACCAAAATGGCTAGCAGGAGAGCAGTTGAGGTGGGTGCTGGAATCATGATCCTATTATCTCTTGTTGGTGAGTGAAGTTTATCCCCCTCTTTAAATTAAACAGTCTGCTGACAATTTGATTTTGGTTCGTAGCAACTGTTTATTGATCTGCATAACTTGCCTCAATGATTGAAAAATGTACATTGTTTGCTTGCTCAGTGCTCTCCCATTTTTGCAGGTAAAGTTGGAGGGTTTATTGCTTCAATTCCCGAAGTAATAGTTGCTGGTCTTCTTTGCTTTATGTGGGCCATGCTTGCAGCAATAGGCTTGTCAACTCTGCGCTACAGTGAGGCTGGAAGCTCTAGAAATAATATCATAGTCGGGCTGTCTTTATTTTTCTCCTTATCAGTACCGGCATATTTTCAGCAATACGGAATCTCTCCCAGTGCCAACTCTTCAGTACCATCTTATTTCCAGCCATATATAGTTGCTTCTCACGGACCATTCCACACTGGATATGGAGGGGTATGCTCACAACTCTCTTGACATTCACTGCTAGATAGATAACACCATCATTGTGTGTCTCAGTTTGGCCTGTTTTTTTACTAGGAGAATTTTGTGTCTTTCCCTTTTTTCTCGATAATAGTTATGCACAGAATCAGCAAGGCAAGCTACTTTTACAGGAATGCTTTGCCTGAGACTTTCTTTCAAATTTGATCTTTTCCTGAATCAGTAATTCAACATATCTAATTTAAGGCATCTGTATATTAGTTAAATAAAACAGAAAATAAATACTATAAATCAAGGCATTCACTGAAAGTTCAAGCACAGATATTTATTGCTTTTGTTAGCATTTAAAACAGTAAGACTGGATTCTTCTTTTAATAATTTGTTTTTTTTTTAATTTAAGTTCACAGTAGATTTGTGTAATTCAAATTCTGTAGCAACCAATAACCAAGTAGTTTACTTAAGTATTCCATAAACATTTACTGATTGTGCATACATCTCAAATTTATCGAGTTTTGAGTCTTTTGACATAGTGCTGCATTACAGTGTTATAATTTGGAGCAACATTAACTGACAAGGCATGCCCCCTATGTTGATGTTTCCTACTGACTTGCGTTACAGAACATGAGCCCTAGCTTGCTCTAGCTTGATGGCATTATCCTTGTCACTTCAAATCTTAGTGAAGTTACCTTCTCCAATAATTTCATAGCCCTCCCTCCTTCACAAGGTGCTGAAGAATGATCTTGGTTTGTTAACTACGTAAGTGCTGACCCTTTTGTAGCCTGACCCTTCTAACAGCATATATCCTTCTAATGCCTATACCCTCCTAGTACAACTGAATTCTGGAATCTACTTGGACACAACAAATTTTGAATTGGTGTCAAATATTTTTGCCAATGACATAAGGGAGGCCTTGAAGCTAAGTTGCATGCATCAATTTCTAACCACTAGCTAATGTACTTCTAGTGGATTTGTATATCTTTTTGAAAAAAAGAAAATTGTTGTGTAAGATTCATGAGAAAACTTTTTACTTGTTTCAACAGGCAAATTACATTTTGAACACAGTGCTGTCGTTAAATATGGTTATTGCTTTTCTTGTTGCTGTTGTCCTTGACAATACTGTTCCTGGTACACGGCAAGAGCGTGGGATGTACTCATGGTCTGAGAAGGAGGATGCTAGGAGAGAACCGAGTTTCTCGAGAGATTATGAGCTGCCTTTCAGAGTTGGTCGAGCATTTAGATGGGTGAGATGGGTTGGTTTGTGACACGGTGCATCAGCATGTTTCAGGTTTTTATTTATGTTCTCCTTTGTTTCTCTCATTCCCTGATGCATCCTCATAGTTTCAGTAGTCATCATAGATAGTATGTTGTTCTGCAGAGGTATCCTTTTGTCAGTAATTATTGTTTAGCATCTTAATGGACTGTCTTCAGAGCCAAGAAATTTAGAGCATGTTTGCATGGATTGTATGTAGGGTGGTGGTGACTTGTTTACTTCGCACTTGTGTTCTATCATGTATCTTTCCTGGCAATTTTTATTAGTCGTTTGTGTTTATGTAGGAAAACTGACTGTACATCTTCAGGGGAGGGAAAAAAGAATGGTGGTTTGTGTAGTTTAGTTTTACAAGAACTTTTGTCCTAAAGCCCATTAATTGTGCTGCTGCTTTTAATTTAAAACCCTGGATATAATAAACCTACTTTCTGCTTTGAAAAAAAAGTATTCATTATTTTAAAAAATAATTCATCTTTCAGTGATCTTTTTCTTTGATTGAATGTTTTTTTTTGGATAATATGAGCAAAAGCTAAAACAACAACCTAACTTGCAAACTGAACTGTCTCAAAAGAAAAAGATAATAATAAAAAAAAAGGGAGGATTAGAAAACAAATTCTGCTTTTTTAAGCTGCGTTCTCAATTCAACGGGGGAGATCAAGTCCCTTATAAAATAGTGAAACCTCCGGGTTATATCGAGTGTGCATTGTTAGCCGATCAATGAGGATATTTGCATTTCTGGAAATAGCGTAGACCCTAGTTGAATGGGTTTTACTCAGCCAAAACCTGATTGCATGAATGTCACCAAAAAAACCTCCAAGCTGTGACAGGATCAGGATTCTTCAGCATTTCAATCAAAGCAGACAATCAGAAAACACCAAGTCAGGTTCCAAATTCATTTTGAAGCATTGTTGAATACCAGCAAGCATCGCTTTGGCTTTAGCATAGCATGTAAACTCGTCTCGGCTTGAACAATTAGACTTCCTGCACAAACAATACGATTTGGGTGAGGTATGATAGCAAATCCCAGATCACTATCAATAGATGAATTCACACATGAAGCATCACTAAAGATAGCGATCTGGCATGGAATGAGATCATTATCGCACAGGCTAGTATAGGAATTCTCCCTCTCCCTACAATATCTCCAAGTGAGCTCAACTGCCTTTTGGAAGATCTTGACAAAATCTGGAGCCACCATCCTGAAACTGAGATGACACCTTGCACCCCAAATAAGCCAAGCATAGTTTGCTATAAGAGCTTTGATTCTTTGGTTCCCAAGTCTGGAGTTGAAATTTTGAAGAATCCACTCCCCAGCAGTGAATCCACGTCTTAAGTGAATATCAACACCTGCAACTTCATTTATGAGCCTTCAGCAAATTTTAGCTTTGCCACACTCCTACAGTACATGTTCTGCAGATTCCATTGTTAAATCAAAGAAGGGACAATTTAAATAACCAAAGATTGGAAGTCTCCCATGAAACGCTCTCCACAAGAAAAATTTGACCTTGGGTGCAAGTTTGAGTCTCCAAAGGGACAACCAACTCTACCAATTGTCCATATCCTCCAAAGTATGGTTACAATGATCATACACCACGCGAGTAACCTTACTGTTGTTGGACGAGGGGTACCAGACCCACCTATTGGGCAGATTCTCATCAAAATAAATTTTAGAACAGCCCCCCAATCCAACTAATTTTCCAAGATTTGAGAGATAGCTTAAGGATCCAATCTGTTGTCTCTTATAAAATAAAAAATACCACAACTTTCAAAATCCACACTCATATTAACAAAAGTCGGCTTAAGATTTAGAGGAAGCTTAAAAATCCAAGGGTCAGACCAAATATTGGTAACAACAAGGTTACAAGAGTTGACCCCAACATTATGCCGAATGATTTCAGAAACTTTGCAAACTGCTTTGTAAAAACTGGAAGCTTTGGAATTTTTTTTTTAAATTCCAAGGATCAAAACTCCCATATTTTAAACCAAAAATATCAACCCAATGTTTGTTGGCACCATTCAAAATGCAAAAAATATTTTTGGCCATAAAAGCAGTTCGAACATGTTTAAGATTCCAGATACCCAAACCACCCTCAGATTTCGCTATAGTACAGACTCCACTACCATTGCTACCCCTAGAACAAAAAAACCCCCTAGCCAATTTGGTAATTTTATCCAGGATGAAGTCCGGGACAAAACAGTAGGATAAGGCATAACTGCGGATGCTAAGGAGAGAACTATTAATAAGAGTGACCTTACCAGCATAGGAGAGGGGGGAATGACTCCAACACCTAATAGAGTTACTGTCTTTATCAACCAACCCTTGATAATGACCAAGAGGGAGTCTTTTTGGAGAGATGAGGGCGCCCAAGTATTTGAAGGGAAACATACCAATTTTCATGTTGAGAATTCTGCTAATACTCTTGCAAATGGTTCTATTTAGCCAAGAAGGAAAGTAAATAGCCGACTTTTTGGCATTTGGTTTTTGACCAGCGAGGCCACCATGTATATTCAAACCTAATAGACAAGACCTGGCCACAGTCCTAGATGCTTGGGTGATTATAATGAGATCATCCATAAAAAGAAGATGATTAAAATTCAATCTCAATCTACAATCAAATCTAGGAATGTAATCCTTATTTAAAGCAAAGTTCAACATGTTAGATAAGTTCTGAGAAACCAAAATGAAAAGATAGGGCGATAAAGGATCACCCTACCTAACCCCCTTACAAGCCTTGATCCGCCGTGAGGGTTGACCATTGATGAGAAAGAGAAGCTGATAAACGTAAGGCAAGCCTTAATCCACTGAACCCAAATTTCAGGGAAATTCATTTTTCTAAGGGTAGCAATAATAGCGGACCAATCTAGGCAATCATAAGCTTTTTTGATGTCAACCTTGACCATCATCCGAGGCATGGAATAGGTATCATTCTCTAAAGAATTAGCAACCTCTTGAATGGCTAAAATGTTGTTAACAGAAGATTTACCAGCAAGAAAACCATTTTGCTCGGGGCCAATAAGGTTGGAAATGACTCTCTTAAGCTGATTAGTTAAGATTTTAGAAATCAATTTGTAACAAACATTGCAAAGGGAAATAGGTCTAAAATCAGAAACCTCTTGAGGATTATTGTTCTTAGGAATAAGAACCACATAGGTCCTCCTTCCCCAAGAGGAGGGAATCACATCATTTTGAAAAAAAGACCTAAATCGCTTTAAATAAAAGGGGACCTACTAAATGGCAGTAGAAAACATAAAATTCTGAATTCAAACCATCCGGACCTGGACTCTTGCCATTGGGCATATATTTGAGAGTGTAGAACACCTTGGTAAGGGTCATAGGTCTAACTAAAACATTTTTTCCTCCTCAGAAAGAGTTGGGATGTCATTTGGAAGGGCATTATAAATATCATTTTTAGAAAAACTTAAAGAAGAGGACCAAAGATTAGAGTAAAAATCAGAAAAACTCTACTCAAAATCCTCTTGCTCTGTGATAATCCCACCATCAACATTTTTCAAGTGGGTGATTCTATTGGAGTGTTTCTTAACAAGCACAGCATTGTGGAAGAACGCAGTATTTGCATCACCATCTTTAACCCACAACATTTTAGCTCTCTGAGCCTATCGGATGGAATTTTGCCTAAGTAATGCCGAATGTTTGTTGTAAAGCATCCGGAGCTTAGAGCTGTGTTCCTCCTCATTCATTTGATTAGGATCCAACTCTTCCAACGTTATGATGTCCTCTTCAATGGTAATAATATCAACATCACGAGAAGCCATACCATTGGTTCTCCAACTAATAAGAGATTTCCTAGTAAGGGATAAACAGTGGTTAAAAGCATGCATTGGAGAACCATTTGATTGAGAAGACCAAGCATTTAGCACAGAGGAATGACAGCCGAAGTACTCCAACCAGTAATTATCAAACCGAAAAATTTTAGACTTACTAAGAGTATGAAAATCAGCCTTCAAAAATAGAACATTATGATTGGATGCAGTTCTGGGCAAATGTTTGTTAGTGTAATAAGCAAAATGGGAGATCCACAGAGAATTGGCTAGAAACCGATCGAGCCTCGCCCATCTCCTGGCCATTCCCATCTGCCCGTTACACTAGGTAAACATATTGCCCAAAAATCCAAATCAAGAAGCAAATTTTTGAAAATGAAGTCATTAAAATAATGAGATTTGGTACGATAGTGAGAAAAAATTCCACCCCTATGCTCCAAATCAGATAAAATCGCATTAAAATCCCCAACAAGAATCCAAGGAAGATTAAAAGAACAAATGCTTGAAAGGTTGGACCAAAGATCCTTTTGAAGGGAGAGAGCTTGAGCATTATAAATAACCGATAAAATCCAATGCTTCGGATTACCAGAAGAAATTACTAAATGAACAACGTACCTGGAGAAAAAAAGGGGGGAGGGTGACTTTAGCAAAATTCTTCCTCCATAGAATAACTATACCTCTAGAAAGACCAACAGAAGGCAAAACCACCCACTCCCAATGCCTAGCAAAATTACTATAGAAGCTAACACTCCTCGTTGAGTCAGCCCGGGTTTCGACTAAACATAAAATATGCGGATTAAGATTTTTGATACAATTCCTGATGAAATTCATCTTTCTAGGGCTTGAAACACCCCTACAATTCCAACAAATAATTTTAATAGAACTCATAAAGACAAGAAAGAAAAAAGAATAAAAAGAAACAGAAATAAGATCACCAGATCTGCATTAATTAAACTGCACCCTCAGTGCATCTCCCCTTCTTAGGTCCAGTCTCAAGCTGAGAAAAGTCTCTCCTTGCAAGAACTTCAAGCTTCACATCTCTCTGAAATTGATCCAAAGTCATGTCATCATATGGCTCATCATTTTTCTCCCCTTCATCATCGGAACTTCCTACTTCCTCCATGGAGTCCTCATGAGGGGCATTTGGCTGCTGGATGAGAGGGTTTAAGGCTTCAAACACTCGATCAACAATCATGGCACGTGGATCCTCTTGCTCGACCATTTGTAGGGGTCACCCTACCCCTGAACAAAGATGACATCAATTGCGGAGTTCCTGCCCTCTCAACTCATGAAAGGGTCATTCCTTCTCCATCAAGGCTTCCCTCAAAATGAGGTGCCCCATTCCGAAAACAGACAGATGTAGGGGTTGGAATTTGATTAGACACTTCAACCAGAACCGGTGCCACGGGAGGCTTCTCAACGTTTTGATCATCATTTTTCATCTCTTCGTAGCTCATGCCAGGGTACAGAGATCCATCCAAGTCCAAATCCCTAGCAACGCTATCTCCTTTCGGATCCACCCTTCGAGAAATCCTAGCAGTTGGACTAAACAACTTAGCTTTTCCTCCAAGTATATCACATGCACTAGATGATCGTACCATGCGTAGTTCTAGAATGCTCTCCATCTGTCACGTGGCAACCATTGTTCTCACCTCAGATCACGGGGACACAACTGTTAGTGTTAGCCCTAGCCCCAATGCGTTGATATGAACCTTTATTAGTTATATGTTTCTTTTTAATAAAACCTGGCTTGTTTTATCTTACTGCATTTCTGTGCATGTATGCTTGGATAGAACTATCCCTGAGAGTTTGTTCCGCACAAGTTGCCAAATACGTGATTTGGGCAGTAAAACCTTGGTGCGTAAAGGAACAACTTTCTAAACATCCTTAGTCAATTACTGTCATGGGAATGTTAGTAAACTAAGACTAGTATGCCTATTGTGTGATGATCATGTTTTACGGATTATAGAATATGTGATGTCAATCAATAGACATAGACACGTGTTAGTGAACAGCGTGTCTGGATCGATCCGCTCACGAGATCACTACATGGTTGCAAAGTCATAAATGATTTTCGTGTAACGCTTATACCGAATCCTTAGACTCAAGGTCGCTGTGGAGCTTGGATGGATGTTGGTGTACTTTGACATACGCCTAACGTCATTCGTAACAGAGTGACAAGTGTGGATATGATTGGGTGCATTGAGATTCATAGCGAGTAACATTTGCGATGCGAGGGGATTACCACTCTCTGAGGAGAGAGAATATCACCGGCCCATTGATCGGTGAAACTGAGTAGTGTGTGGCCACACCCAAGTGAAATGGTAAGGGTTATCATTTATTTGACCTAGTCAGTTCACCGAGGATCAAGAAATCGATCGACAAATAAATAAGGGTGACTAAGCTCCATGCCTTATGTTGATCGAGATATTCAATTGGCAAAGGAATCAGATAAGGTTACGAGGTTAGTTGATTACCCAGTCGACCTCTGTTTTAATTCGGGTAGTCACATTGCCATGCTAGACGGCATTTGTGACTTATGGGCCTTAACGAAGTTAAAATCCCATTGCAGATTTTAAAACGGGCCTACAGGATTGCACACGTAAAAGCCGTGAAATCTGGACTCAATCTAATGAGTCGAATAGCTAAATGGAGTTTAGATAAATCAAGAGTTGATTTGGTCTAACCGCGAATGTGTAAGGATTGAGTTATGAGATAATTTAAAAATTGAGGGACTTAATTAGAAATTAAGTGTTAGCTTATTGGATCTAATATGATTAATATCCAATAAGAGGGAAGATCCAATATGTGGAATCAACGGTTGATATTGCATTGGGATTGGTTTTAGGGTTTTATAAATACATGTGTATTAGAGAAAACCCTAACCCTAATCTTTCCTCTCCCTCTCTCCCTCAAGGAGGTCGCTTGTTCGCCGTAACCAAGAGGACGCCGCCGCCGCCGGTCCGCCCAAGCCGAGGACGCCGTCGGGTCCAATTGTTGGTCGCCGTCATCCTTCGCAAAGGTGCTGTCCGCCTTTTCCCCCTTTTGGAGAAAGTTTTCTCCATCCGGATTGCCATTACTCAGCTCCGGCAAAGGTATAGGTCGACACTCTTTTGATCTTTCTTGTTTATTCATGTATGTTAGTTCACAGGCCGATTTTTTCATTGATATTTCTTTATCAATGGAGATCGCCGGAGTGAGAGCTTTTTGAGATTAGTTCATAATGGTTGTGGAATTTTTCTCAAAAGATTCTCACATGTGAAACATTCGCCGAGTGTCGGTTTTGGATTTACAATTCGTTACACATGTTTACGATTAGGTTTTTGAGACCTAATTTTAATTGCTATTCGTATTTCTCGATAAGAGTTATTATTGGATACTAGCAATCCATACCGGATTGTTTCTGGCTTGTGTGTGTGTGTGAGAGTAGAGGGGAGTCGCGTATATGCAGTCCCTCTTTTGACTTCACCCTTGGAATTGTATTTATTTATTTATTTTAGATTTTTATATCTTTATTCGCTTCCATTGCATGCTAGGGTCCATGCTAGTTTTGTTTGTTATCTGTTGTGCATATTTTGCTTATAACATGCTCGTAGACCCTTGTCGATCCCAACAGTAACTACTGGAGCTCTGCCATGCCCACGACTTCAACGAGATTGCAGTCTAACCCAAGGGTCGAGCTCTTTCTCTTCATTAAGATCATCTTCAGCTACTAATAGGGCATCATCCATGTCGACTTCCCCAGAAGTTTGAGGATTCAGACCTGCCTCGCCACAGGTAACTTCTACTTCAACCTGGATTAGTTTAGGAGCCCCCAAGTTGGCCCAGAAGATAGAACCACTCACCGGAATAATGGAAGCCAAGCGGTCATTTTTCTTTGTATATGGTATGCGTACCGTTTTATTTATTTTTCATTTAATTCCTTTTATGAAGACGGCGAGACTCAAAGAGACGGATCCAGACAAGAAGCCCGCCTAAGAGATAGTCTCTAGGTTTAGGTTTTTCGGGCTCATGATTGTCACCATGTTTTTCGTTTTTCATTTCATTGTGAATGGATGCATGTTAAGCCGTAAAAGATTTAAATCCCATCAAATAGTAAGTCTTAAAATGCCTTCCACTACTCAAAACCTGTCAAGGCATCGATCGTCGAAACGTACGCCATGCCGTCGCTGGTGTGCGCTAGATTATCTTTGTGAGGCAAGTGCCGGAATAAATGTTATGTCCGACATTTGGGTAATGGTTTGACTTAACAAGGGTAGTAGTGACAGTCCTAGCCCTAGGCATTAAAATGGGAAGTGCTTTAACATAATAGTTGTTAATCCCATTTGATCCAAGGGTCTCATGGTGATGTGATTGGAAAGAGTTCCTATCTAAATAACCGAGTCTTGGGTGTACAAGCTCAGCTTGACCAGGACAAAGTGAAATATGGACCTTGGCCCACAATAAAACCACTAACATGAATTATTTTTCGAATATTTGTGGGAATGTTTTAATAGCCAAAAACTAATACTATTTTGCACATTTACTGTATAGTTTCAATGACAACCGTAAATCATAACACTTTTTCTTTGCGATCTGTTCTTGAGAAGAACAAGGGTCAAAGTGGAAAGGAAAAGGGAAAGGCCAAGGCCAAGCCAAAGGAAAAGGTTGGACCTTACACCAAGGGCAAGGCGGCCAAGACTCCCAAGTCCAAGCCTCTAAAGGAAGGCAGCTGCTTTCACTACAAGGGAGCTGACCACTGGAAGAGGAACTGTCCACTATATTTGGAAGATCTGAAGAAAAGAAAGATTCCCCCTGCTTCAGGTATTTACATGATAGAGATCAATCTCTCTATTTCTACTTCTTGGGTATTAGATACCGGATGTGATTCTCACATTTGTTCAAATGTGCAGGGACTGAGAAATAGGAGGGTATTGAAGAAGGGCGAAGTCGACCTAAGAGTAGGTAACGGCGCAAGAGTTACGGCGATGGAGATAGGTGACTATTCTCTGACTTTACCTTCAGGATTAGTGATTCAATTATCGAATGTTTATTATGTACCTGCTATGAGCAGGAACATTATTTCGATTTCATGTTTAGACAATGATGGATTCAATTTTGTTATTTCGAATAATAAATTTTCCATTCATCATAATAACATCTTGTATGGCAATGGTGTGCTAAACAATGGTCTTTACGTTCTAGACTTGACTAATCACAAATCAATCTATAATGTAAATAGTAAGAGGATAAAAACAAATGAGTTAAATCCCTCTTATATCTGGCATTGTCGTTTAGGACATGCAAACGACAAACACATCTCAAGACTCCATAGAGATGGAGCACTTGGGTCATTTGATTTAGAATCATTTGACACATGAGAATCTTGTCTGTATGGAAAAATGACAAAGAGACCCTTCACCAAAGTTGGTGAAAGATCTAGCTACTTATTGTGTCTCATATATAGCGATGTATGTGGACCAATGAGCACGCATGCCAGAGGTGGTTATGTGTATTTTGTAACCTTTACGGATGACTTCAGCAGGTTTGGATACATCTACCTGATAAAGCATAAGTCCGAAACCTTTGAAAAGTTCAAAAAATTTAAGAACGAAGTACAAAACCAGCTTGGGAAAAGTATTAAGGCCATTCGATCTAATCGAGGTGGCGAATATTTGAGCCAAGAGTTTGATCATTATCTCAAAGAGTGTAGAATTGTTTCACAACTCAGTCCACCTGGAACACCTCAGTGGAACGGTGTGTCCAAAAGGAGAAATCGAACCCTATTAGATATGGTCCGATCGATGATGAATCAAACGAGTCTTCCAAGATCCTTTTGGGGATACGCCCTTGAAATGGCTGTATTCCTACTAAACCGTACTCCAACTAAGGCACTAAATAAGACTCCATATGAGATATGGTATGGGCGAAAGCCCAATATGTATTTTCTAAAGATCTGGGGGTGCGAGTGTCATGTTAAGCGGTTAACATCGGACAAACTCGCATCCAAAATAGACAAATGCCTGTTTGTGGGATACCCTAAGGAAACGAAGGGTTATTCGTTCTACAACCCCACCGAGAACAAAGTGTTTGTTGCTCAACATGCTATTTTCTTAGAGAAGGAGTTTCTTCTCAAGAAAGATAGTGGGAGTAGAGTTGAACTTGAAGAGATTCAAGTCCCACAGACTTCGACTGAGGAAAGGTTGGAAATGGAATCGAATTCACAAGATGTTGTGGAACCCGAACCCATTACACAAGTACCTAGAAGGTCCGGTAGGGTGCGTCACGCGCATATGAGATATGGTTATCTCATAACTGACGACCAAAGCTTAGAGCTGGTGGATCAGGATGAACCCACCACCTACCGTGAGGCTATTGAGAGTCCAGACTCAGACAAATGTCTTGGAGCCATGAAATCTAAGATGCAATCAATGTATGATAATCAAGTTTGGAACTTGGTTGACCCCACCGGAAGGTGCGAAGATCATTGAGTGCAAATGGATCTTCAACCGTAAAGGCGATAATACCTTCAAAGGTAGACTAATGGCGAAGGGATTTCGATAAACTCATGGTATAGACTATGACGAAACCTTTTCACCAGTAGTCATGCTCAAATCCATTAGGATTCTATTTGCCATAGCCGTATATTATGACTATGAGTTATGGCAAATGGATGTTAAAACGGCTTTCCTTAACGAAAACCTTCTCGAGGACGTGTACATGACACAGCCTGAGGGTTTTATCGACCAACAGAATCCTACAAAGGTTTGCAAGCTCCAGAGATCCACTTATGGACTCAAGCAAGCATCTCGAAGCTGGAATCTTCGATTTGATGAGACAGTCAAAGAGTTTGATTTTATCAAAAATGAAGATGAGCCTTGTGTGTACAAGAAGACTAGTGGGAGCATAGTCATCTTCTTAGTGTTATACGTCGATGACATTCTACTCATTGGGAATGACATCCCAGCATTATTAAGTGTTAAGCAATGGTTGGGTAAGTGTTTCTCAATGAAAGACTTAGGTGAAGCCGAAACTATCCTAGGGATAAAGATCTATAGAGATAGATCGCAACGGCTTCTCAGACTAAGTCAATCTAGATACATAGACAAGGTGTTGAAGAGATTCAGCATGTCTAACTCCAAGAAAGGGTTCCTACCCTTGTCTCAGGGAGTAGTTCTTAGTAAAGGGGATTGTCCTAAAACTAAAGAGCAAAGGGAATACATGAGTAGGATTCCTTATGCTTCTGCAATAGGATCTATCATGTATGCCATGCTATGTACTAGATTGGATGTCGCTCATGCACTGAGTATGACGAGCAGGTTCCAACAGGATCTAGGTGAAAACCATTGGACTGTTGTCAAGAATATCCTAAAGTACTTGCGAAGAACTAAGGATTATTTCTTGGTGTATGGTGGTGAGAATGAGCTCGTTGTAACTGGTTACACCGATGCTGCATTTCAAACCAACGCAGATGATTGCAAATCACAATTAGGTTACGTGTTCTGCTTAAACGGAGGTGTTGTTAGCTGGAAAAGCTCAAAACAAGATACTGTCGCTGATTCTACTACAGAGTTTGAGTACATAGCAGCTTTAGATGCTGCTAAGGAGGCTGTTTGGCTTCAGAGGTTCTTATCTGGGCTAGGCATTGTTCCATCAAGCCTAGATTCAGTTAACCTCTATTGTGACAACAACGGGGCCATCGCACATGCTAAGGAGCCCCGATCACATCAGAAGTCCAAACACATACTCAGGCGATTCCATCTCATCCGAGAGATTGTCAACAGAGGAGATGTGAATGTGTGCAAGATAGTTGGAGAAGACAACGTAGCTGACCCCCTGACCAAGCAGTTGGTTAAGGCGAAGCATGACCGTCACATGAGATCAATGGGTCTTAGGGCTATGCCCGATTGGGACTAGTGCTAGTGGGAGATTGTTAGTGTTAGCCCTAGCTCCAATGCGTTGATCTAAACCTTTATTAGTTATATGTTTATTTTTAATAAAACCTGGCTTGTTTTATCTTACTGCATTTCTGTGCATGTATGCTTGGATAGAACTATCCCTGAGAGTTTGTTCCGCACAAGTTGCCGAATACGTGATTCGGGCAGTAAAACCTTGGTGCGTAAAGGAACAACTTTCTAAACATCCTTAGTCAATTACTGTCATGGGAATGTTAGTAAATTAAGACTAGTATGCCTATTGTGTGATGATCATGTTTTACGGATTATAGGACATGTGATGTCAATCAATAGACATAGACACTTGTTAGTGAACAGCGTGTCTGGATCGATCCGCTCACAAGATCACTACATGGTTGCAAAGTCATAAGTGATTTTCGTGTAACGCTTATACCGAATCCTTAGACTCAAGGTCGCTATGGAGCTTGGATGAATGTTGGTGTACTTTGACATACGCCTAACGTCATTCGTAACAAAATGACAAGTGTGGGTATGATTGGGTGCATCGAGATTTATAGCGAGTAACATTTGCGATGCGAGGGGATTGCCACTCTCTGAGGAGAGAGAATATCACCGGCCACTTGATCGGTAAAACTGAGTAGTGCGTGGCCACGCCCAAGTGAAATGGTAAGGGTTATCATTTATTTGACCTAGTCAGCTCACCGAAGATCAAGAAATCGATCGACAAATAAATAAGGGTGACTAAGCTCCATGCCTTATGTTGATCGAGATATTCAATTGGCAAAGGAATCAGATAAGGTTACGAGGTTAGTTGATTACCCAGTCGACCTCTGTTTTAATTCAGGTAGTCACATTGCCATGCTAGACGGCATTTGTGACTTATGGGCCTTAACGAAGTTAAAATCCCATTGCCGATTTTAAAACGGGCCTATAGGATCGCACACGTAAAAGCCATAAAATCCGGACTCAATCTAATGAGTCGAATAGCTAAATGGAGTTTAAATAAATCAAGAGTTGATTTGGTCTAACCGCAAATGTGTAAGGATTGAGTTATGAGATAACTTAAAAATTGAGGGACTTAATTAGAAATTAAGTGTTAGCTTATTGGATCTAATATGATTAATATCCAATAAGAGGAAAGATCCAATATGTGGAATCAATGGTTGATATTGCATTGGGATTGGTTTTAGGGTTTTATAAATACATGTGTATTAGAGAAAACCCTAACCCTAATCTTTCCTCTCCCTCTCTCCCTCAAGGAGGTCGCCTGTTCGCCGTAGCCAAGAGGACGCCGCCGCCGCCGGTCCGCCCAAGCCGAGAACGCCGTCGGGTCCAATTGTTGGTCGCCGTCATCCTTCGCAAAGGTGTTGTCCGTCTTTTCCCCCTTTTGGAGAAAGTTTTCTCCATCCGGATTGCCATTACTCGGCTCCGGCAAAGGTATAGGTCGACACTCTTTTGATCTTTCTTGTTTATTCATGTATGTTAGTTCACAGGCCGATTTTTTCATTGATATTTCTTTATCAATGGAGATCGCCGGAGTGAGAGCCTTTTGAGATTAGTTCATAATGGTTGTGGAATTTTTCTCAAAATATTCTCACATGTGAAACATTCGCCGAGTGTCGGTTTTTGATTTATAATTCGTTACGCATGTTTACGATTAGGTTTTTGAGACCTAATTTTAATTGCTATTCATATTTCTCGATAAGAGTTATTGTTGGATACTAGCAATCCATACCGGATTGTTTCCGGCTTGTGTGTGTGTGTGTGTGAGAGTAGAGGGGAGTCGCGTATATGCAGTCCCTTTTTCGACTTCACCCTTGGAATTGTATTTATTTATTTATTTTAGATTTTTATATCTTTATTCGCTTCCATTGCATGCTAGGGTCCATGCTAGTTTTGTTTGTTATCTGTTGTGCATATTTTGCTTATAGCATGCTTGTAGACCCTTGTCGATCCCAACAGCAACTACTGGAGCTCTGCCATGCCCACGACTTCGACGAGATTGTAGTCTAACCCAAGGGCCGAGCGCCTTCTCTTCATCAAGATCATCTTCAGCTACTGATGGAGCATCATCCATGTCGACTTCCCCAGAAGTTTGAGGATTCAGACCTGCCTCGCCACAAGTAACGTCTGCTTCAACTTGGATTAGTTTAGGAGCCCCCAAGTTGGTCCGGAAGATAGAACCACTCATCGGAATGATGGACGCCAAGCCACACTTCTCCTCACCATGTCCAATTCGACCACACTTGTAATAGAAAATCAGTAATTTCTCGTACAACACTGCCACCATAACCTTACCACCTTGTGCCTCTACCTAGAATCCTTGCTTAAAATGCTTGGAAAGATTGATTTCAACACAGATTCTGGCAAACTTCGCTCGAGTTTTCTTCTCTGTATGCTCATTATTTTTTAGGAGACGACCAAGATAAGAAGCTAGGAGCTCAAGCATCTCACCACTCCAGAATTCCATAAGGAGATAGTGCAATTGGACCCAAACAGTTACTGTATCAAGCCTCTCAAAGGACGGTTGAAAGTTGGTTCTCCAAGAGGTAATCTGAAAAACCATTCCTCCAAGCGTCCAAGGCCCTTCCCATATTACTTTCTCAGCCACGTCAGTTGATTGGCATTGTATGAAATAGTATTCGTTTGGCATATCCGCTACTGTGGAGGTGCCGTAGGCACCCCACAGTCAGCCAAACGCCTCCCGGACTTGATCCAAAGGAATGGCTTTCCCTAAGAATTTGCCGAACAAGGCTAATTTCATACATATTTCAGATCTCATTTATTTATTTAATTATAAATCTTTTAATTTAAATAATTTATTATAATAATTAAATAATAATTAATCCAAAATACTTAAATATAATATTAATTATAATAAATAAAATGAATAGTATCAAAGTGAACTATTTTAATTTTAATACTTAATTATTGTAATTAAAGTGAATAATAATTTATATTAATAGTAATTATGACTTAGTTTAAGTTAAATAGTTATTATAATAATAAATATTTAAAAAATGTAATTAGTTATTTATTATGGTTAATTAATTGTTAATTAATGATATTAACAAGTATTTGGATATTAACAAATGGTGTCACACGTGAGCTATTATAGTTAAATATTTATTTATAATAATAATTTTTTTAATACTTAAATAATTTAAAAAATAATTGTCACAACTCATTACTATATATTTATAATAATAATTTTCATTTGCATAAAGGGCATAGCAGTGATTTTATCATATTTTTTCAATTTTTCCATTTCCAATAAACTATCTTTCTAATTTTTCCAACCAAATATAGTTTTCATCCCATGCCTTTTTCTAATCCCATTCATTTTCATTGCTCCTTCACTCTTCTCCATTCCATTCTTTGCAACCAAACGGCTAAGTTTTTGTTTGTAATAAATGCGATATTAGTAATGAGAGTTAGTTTAATTCCATTTATTTGTTGTGTGATGTTATTAATGCTAATGATTCAATAACATGAATTTTGTTAAATGCATTAAAATAATTTTACGTTAAAAAATCATTAAGAACTTTCAAACAAACATATTTTTCTATAGAAAGTGGGAGTCTTTTCTAAACATTTATTTGGTATTACATTAAATATAAGAACTACTACTACTAAAAAAAATCTCAATACGAGACCAATAGATAATATTTCATGAAACATAGCATTTTATAATTTCGTTATATATCCTTGAGGAACTTTAAAATTATCATTAAATGAATAAAACAAATTTCGATAAAAAAATTATTTAAAAAAAAGAGTTAAGCGTGTGTTATGATTTAATTACTGTTAATAGGAAAGATTTTATGCCATTAATTTTGTTGAGGGTAGATTGGTTTACCATTAAATATTTAATAAGATCTTACAATGAAAACTAACAATCTTCAAAATGCGGAAATCATTCCTAATTCTTTTAAAAATATTTGGTATTGCATTAAATTTGAAAATTTAAAAAAAAAATATGAGAGCAATAGATTGTAGCATTTTATAATTTAGTTATGCCTTTGAGAAACTTTATACTTATTATTAAGTGAATATAACGTATTCCAATCAAGAGATATTATTTATAAAAACCTTATATTGTAAATTAATTATTGTTATTAGAAAATATTTAATGGCATTAATTTAGTTTATTGCATTAAATTGATTTAACATTAAATATTTAATAAGATGTTCCAATTAAAAGTGATATTTTTTGGAAAATGAAAAAAATTATTACATTAAGTTCGGGTGTATAAAAAGTATATGTGAAAAGACAATAACATTACACATTTATAAAAGAAAACAATGAATTACAACTCATACACATTTAATAATATTTAATAAAGATAAATAACAAATTTTAAAGTTGATTTTTCTTTCAATACAACTCATACAATTCCCTTTCTTGGTATAATTTTGTCTTTCACATTAAAAATGTTATGATCTCCTGTATCTATAATGTTATTATTTAGTTTGTCATAGCTTTTTTATTTTTATAATTCAATTGTTCATTTATTTGTTGCTTGGTTATGTTTCTTTTGTTGCAAATATCACATATGTTTGATATGTTTTTATTTGGATAAATTTGCAAATAGTGGAAAACCAAGTAAGTGTTCTAGCAAATGTTTTTTAATATATTTTGTTAAATTTAAAAGCATAATAACTGAGTTTTGTACTAATTTATATTCTGATTAAGAATGTGCAGAAAGAAAATTTTAGAATTGGTTGAAGTCAAGCTAAATCAAGCAGTGAAACTTAGTGTAAGACTTTGAGATTTTTTATTCGAACTCCGTACAAATTATCTATTTGGCTTTTGTTGAAATATATTTTGATGTAAATAATTATAAAAAAATGAAGACTATGCTTAACATCACTTAGTTTATCTCGCTATTTTTTTTAATCACAATTAAATAAACTTACATTTCAATTTTTTACACATTGTCCTAAGTGTTGAAACGTGCATAGAATGATAGGCTGCACATCCTTCATGAGGACTTGGTCTTAGTCAAATAAGGTTGCATGTACTCACTTCAACCTTGATTCTATGCTAACAAATTTAATGCAAATGTTATGCAGGTAGGATATCTACATATATGTTTTATAATTCCAAATTGCATAGTGGTACACACTAATATATATCTAATTACAATTGTTTTGAATATATAAGCTTTGATGGACATGGGCTATGATGACGAAAATCTTCCCATGAGAATCATTTCAGAACTCGATAAAGGAAACACTATTTTTGTATTCTTTTTGCTTTATTATAAATGAAAATTATAATTAATATTTATTTCACACAAATATACATATTTTAAAACCATCAAAATTGAAAAACCTCCGAAACATAGATAGAGAATTATACTAGTATTAATAATATTAATTGTTTAAGAGTACATATGAAATGTAGAGGGTATGGTAATTACCCATTTCCACAAGTTGGTCTATATACTATTATGATTGACGGACCTCTAATGGGTGTATAAATTATGCAAATATATTAACATGCAAGTATGCAATTAATACTACAATTGGTCCGTAATACCCCAAGTGTACAAGTTGTCAAGTAATACCTCGTGAGTGAGCACGAGGGTCGTATTTTCCCAGGAATGGTGAGATGCTCCTATTATTTCCTTTTCACTTAATCAATAGCCTAAATGTTTACGCTCTTTCTTTAGTTTACTTTTACAATACTATTGAACAATACAATTGGAGAAATTGTTAAACAAACTTGGAAGGAGTTGGGAGATTGTATGGTAGATAATCTTGATTATTAATTATGATAAGCGTTAAGTGACAATCTAATTCTAGAATCAGACTGGGGAAATTCAAACGCCTACTAGCCCCAATCTTTTGGTGACTAGGTCTAAATCACTAGGAACTTAAGGTGGAATCTCTTACTATCCCAGCCTACTACGTTTGTCTTAAGTATGGGAATTCCACGAAGAGGGATCAATAAAACCCTAAGTCTAAGGGCCAATCAATCTCTAATCTAGAGACCTAGCTATACCTAATTTCTTAGCGCATGCATAGATCTATCATGGTATGGGTGTTCTTCATATAGGGGCATAGCTTTCTCATTTATATTAACAAGAATAACCATTAAAAACATGCGATGAATTACATAAACTAGAAAAAGATATTGAATTAATCAATCAAGATTCATAAATAATAATCGGGGGACCTATACATACAATTCCCCTCGAATTAGGTTCTTATGGATCATAACAAGAAAGCATTAAAGCATAAGAGAGCCACAAGGCCAAATAAAGAATAAATATGATTTCAACATATTCCTAATATAATCAACCTATTCTTGGTTATAGGTACTGCTGTATGGATTATTCTGATTTCTCTGACCTCATCTAATATAATCAACCTGCTCTAGAGGAGCTACTACTGAATGCACTATTGGGCATTGCGTTGCCCTATGTCCTCCTCTACAAGTTTCCCAAAACATATAGGCAACCATGACTCATGAGCAGATCCAACTTCCATGTGAGCGCATCCACTTTTGCTGCCAAAGTAGTATCTATGTCTATCTCATGTAACCCGTCTACCTTCTACCATCTACCTCTTGAACTCTAGTGTGACTCATTGTTAGCCATGTTCCCAAAAACTTGTTCTGCCTCTTCAGGTTACTTATTACTCAATGAACCTCCTGCTACAGCATCAATGATTTGTCTGGTTTGATAGTTTAGTATGTTGTACAAAATTTGCAATCTCATCCATGAACTGAACCGGTGATGTGAGCACCGCCTAAGTAGGTTCTTGAATCATTCATGTGCCTCAAACAGTGTTTTAAACTCTACTTACTTGAACGCTGAGATCTCCTGTCTGATCTTTTCCACCAAGTCGTTTCATGTCTTGATTGACCCAAATGCTAGAGATGTAAGCCACTTGTATGTTGAACCTCTCAAACTGAATGGAATGAGTCGCAATGTGATCGCGTCATCTGTAACTGTACTCATCTTGAATATTTAATAGATCTATAAAAATTTTGAGAGATGGGCATTTGGGTATTCATCTGTTAGGCCATCAAATTGACAGGAGTTCTGAATCATCCTAATAGTGATAGCTTTGATTTCGAAGTTGTTAGCTGCTATTGTTGGTACTTGAATGCTAAACTCTTCTCCTGTAAATTACGACCTCTCATACTCCAAAAGAGTTTTTCTTCTTGGTTCAACCATGGTCGTATATTCTGTGTTGTCACTATTGCTGCCTGCTTCCACAGCTGGCCTTTTTTAGAGTCTCCTCAATAATATTAGGGTTCTCTCTAGTTCGTTGTCTCTTTCTACTAGATTCGTGGGATTAGCTTTGGTTATAAATATTCACCTGTAGAAAAGAATGGCGGCAATAAGTCTTTAACATTATATAAGTATAAATAGAATAATACAATAAAAATAAATGGCTAAAACACTAAACTACAAGTTTTCCTAGAATCTCTCGACTAAGTGTTCCCCGCCAATGGCGCGAAAAACTTGGCGGACTTCTAATGGTTGTATAAATTATACAAATATATAAACATGCAAGTATGCAGTTAATACTACAATCCAACTGTAATACCGCAAGTGTGTGGGTCATTAAGTAATACCTCGTCGGTGAGAACGAGGGTTGTACTTCCCCAATAATGGCGAGAGGCTCCTATTACTTCCCTTTCACTTAATTAATAGTCTAAACGATTACGCACTTTCTTTAGTTTACATTTACAACACTATTGAAAAATACAATTCGCGAAATCGTTAAGCACACTTGTATTGAACAATACAATTGGAGAAAATCATTAAGCACACTTGGAATTAATCAATCAAGATTCATAAATAATAATCGGGTGACCTAGACATACAATTCCTCTCGAATTAGGTTCTTATGGATCATAACAAGAAAGCATTAAAGCACAAGAGAACCACAAGACCAAATAAATAATAAATATGCGTTCAACATATTCCTAAACTAACTCCCTGCAATAGGTCTCCGAGGATTGAGGGTGAGGAGATACCAAGATTGTCCAGATGATGGCTGTCAAGTGCGCCCTCCTCTGATGATGATCGTTGAAGTGTTCTTGAAAAATCTTTTAGTGTAAGCCCTAGCCCCAATACATTGTATGAACTCTTATTATTTGGATAATTATTATGATGCACCGTTTTATCTATTATTATTTTTGTGCATAGTTAATAAGATAAAACATCCTTGAATATTGGTTCCGCTCAAGTTATCAAATGCGTGATTTGGATAGTAAAACCTTAAAGCATAAACTAGAACAATATTCTAAATGCCCCTAGTTGATTATTTTCATGGGAATGAAAATAAATTAAGACTAGTATGTCTTTCGTGAGATGGTCTTGTTTTATAGGTCATAGGATATGGGATATCAATCAAAGGACATTGATACATGTTAAGGAACAGTATACCTGGAACGATCCGCTCTTGAGAACACTACATGGTTGTAAAGTCATAAGTGTTTTTCTCAAGCAATTCTTGTACTCGAATCCTTCGACCTAAAATCAGTATGGATCTCGGATGAATCCTTACATCCTTTGACTTATCCCTAACGTCATTCATAACTAAGTGGCAAGTACGGGTATGTTTGGGCATGTCGTGGTTCATACTGAGTGATGTGTTCTCCGCAAGTGCACGGGTCACACACAAGTAATACAGTGGTGCCTCCTAAGGGGTAGGATTATCGAACCACAGGGACTAGACTTATAGTACTAATCAATCTTTTGATCTCTAGTTAAGTGCAATTTGGGATTGATTTTAAAAGAGAAATTGAAGTAAGAAAAAGAGTGAATGATGGAGGAGTTAGGTAGAACAGGAACGAGTGTTCGACAATAAGGAACAATGTCCCTGGATGATTCCTATGAACTATTATATGCTGACTTACCTCTAATGTCTACCAAGTACATTCTAAGGTTCTCGTGTGTGCTTAAGAGCAATTTTGCATCTATGGTTCTCAAATACACCTAGTTTTCCTAGGGTAACTATGGTATCATGCTAAACAATCTACACACCGAGTTTTACCCAAGCAACTGTTGATAAGTGCTCGTGTATAAGTAATACGAAGTATTATTTTTCTTACACTAAACATTACTTTTCTCAGTTTTTATCGTTAATTAGTGTGCATTTGTGTTTTTTTGTGAATGTAGGGTTATGGAGAAGAGTTAGAGAAAAAAGAGCAAAATTAGGTCATGCCCGCGTTTGTTGAGGAGTTTCTTGGACCAAGTGAGGGTCAAGGAACAGGGTCTAGACTTGTGGGTGTGTGCCAACCTCCAATGTGCTCAAATTGTTCTATGATTTGGAGGGACACAAAGGCAGTCACACTCATAAAGTCTAGCCCATGTAACATTGAAGAACTTCGTCAATAAGAAGAAAAGAAGAAACGACATGATCAACCATTGGTTGTGTGCCCAACTCAACGGCCTCGATGAAGAACATGAAGTCAGGAACAACTTGGGCCGCAAATGCTGTAGCAGTTTACTGTTCACTGCGTGACAGAAATTGATTTCCAAAAAATCCACACGGCCATGTGGATGCCCGATTTCAGCCTTTAAATACCGCGACTCAGATTTATTTTGGGGACTTTTCGACGTATCTTTCGACCAACTTCTGGAGAGCTTGCGTCTAGGGTTCGGAGAAGATTTTGTGGGGCTTTGGAGCGAGTCTACGGCATCGAAATCGGCGTCCTTTGGAAGATAGCTATTGGGGGAGTTTTCATCGACATCGATTCGGCGAGGCGTGCCCTAGGCTTGACAAGAGACTTGGTGAAGAAGACAGAGGGGCTTCACAAGACCATTGTCACGCATCACAAGGGGGTTTTATTTATGTTTGCTATGCTTTTTGTTACAAATACTTTGATGATTTTGTATAGCTCCACGGAGAGCTAAATCCCTAGTGGGTATTCGGACTTGTAAACCCTAGGATGACATTGTTTCTATGACTTTTATTATGCTTTCTTAATTGATACTTTTAATTAAGTTACAATCTTGCATGATAATTGTATTGATTCTCCTTTAGCCATGACACTAGGGTTGAGAGTCATCTACGTTATCCTTGGAAGGTGTGACAACTTCTATAGAATTAGACTACCCGAGATTGGAGAGGGTCGAAAGGGTGAGTCGAGAGGTAGCGAAACGTCCCCTTTCCTCTTTGGCGTGATTTTCCCTAACTCCATGTTCCAAGAGTTCTTTGCGGTCGAAGTAGAGTGAAGCACTAGGAGATGTACTCCCCTAGGTCTTAGTTGTGCGAGCAACAGAGTGAAGGGTTGTAGTGAATCCTAGTGCTGGGCTTAACTGAGATTAAGGTTCTTTCTCCTTGACCAAAAGATTAAAACTATACTTAGGAACATGGTCTATCACTTGGAATCCCTAGAACCCTAAGCAGTTCCACGTAGTGTGAGGTTATAGGAGATGGACTCCCCTAGGGTTTAGTTGAGAGATCAACAGAGTGAAGGGTTGTAGTGAATCCTAGTACCGGGGCATAGTGTTAGGACTAGTCACGGTTGACCTTAGGTTTGGGACCGTGTGCTTAAGGATTTCCACGACTCATTAGACATCAATTAGAAGGTATAATACTAGTCTTGCACTATAAGCATTAATCCTATGGGGAGCTTTGTCCGGGTACCCCATATTTGCATTGATTGTTTCCTCCTTACTCTTTACTTGTACTCTTCTATCTTTAATATTTCTCTTTATCTTATTGCACACACATTGTTTTCTCTCACCATCATTATTTCCACACTAGCTAAGTAGCAACTTCTCTTGTGTTGAATCACTACTCCTTGTGGATTCGACTACCTTCTCATCAGGGTATTATTACTTCGACAACCCGTGCACTTACGGGGCACTCACAAGGGTGTGTCAACTGTGCAAATCAAACTCATCAAGTTATGCAACACATGATTTAACACAAGAACTAAAAGAACTCCGTAAATTATTAAATTCAAGTATTCAAAGTATACAAAGTATCAAAGTTCACATCCCGGGGCACCATGGACGGTTAGCCCCTCATGGATGGATATAGCAAGGAGGAAACAACAATAGATCTAGAAAGAGAAGACATGACTCCCTTTCCACTCAAGATAATCTTCCTATGCCGAGCTACGTATGCTAATCCCACTTCCCTTGTGCCTTCGACTTGTCCTTGATCTCCTTAGGTGGTGTGGTGAAGCCTAATCTTCGCTTTCCTCAAAGTCCTCCCGGTGGAGAATGGAATCCCCGAACAAAGATCAAAGATAAACTGTGGAAACTAGAGTTAAAAAGATAGGTCTCGTGCTTGACACGACCTGAGCACGGTTGTGTTCAGGCTGTATTTGTCTTCAGGAATTCATGAGTGAAACACCTGGGAAAATCAGGGAGAGAAGCACGGTCGTGCTTCTCCTGTGTCATTCTTTCACACGCCCGTGATAAAGGTGCCATGCCCTTATTTCCCCTGATGAAAAAAGTTCGTCTTCAGGCTGAGAAAATTAGTGGGAGTAACATAGGCTTGTTGAGCCCGTGTTCTGCCTAGGCGCACCCCCGTGTCTAGATTTCACTGTCTTGGCTTCCCGGCTGGGAAAATCAGTGGGACAGAGCAAGCCCGTACTCTGCCGGTGTTCAACTTGAATAATTCCTGTATTCATCATACTTGCTCAAATCATCTTTGGTTTCACTCCAAATCACTCCGAGACCTTAAATTAAGGCAGAAGGAACAAATATACCTAGAATAGCACCGAATATAAACAAAAGTATGCTTGAGAACTAATAAAAGAGTAAAATGAGAGCATATGAATACGATATGAAATGCACTCATCACTGAGAGACATGAGTGAAGTGAAGGGATTACCCCTCTCTTTAGAGAGAGTAAATATCACCGGCCACTTGATTAGTGAGACTGAGTAGTGCATGGCCACGCCCAAGGGAAATGATAAGAGTTATCAATTACTTGACCTAGTTAGCTCACTAAGAGATCAAGAAATTAATTAGCATTAAACTAAGGGTGACTTACTCCATGCCTTATGCTAATTAAGATATTCAGTGGCAAAGGATTGTATGATGTTGCGATAGGTTCCGTTAATTCTCGAAAGTTATCTTCATTTAATATTGGGTAATTGTATTATCTTGCTAGGGAATAATTATGATTTATGAGCGTTAAAATTGTTTAAGCTCATTGCCAATGTTAAATGGACCTACAGGATCGTATACTAAGAATGTCGGGATCAAGGTTCAGTATTTGTTACTTATTGGACCACCTGTTTAGGGTTTTGGTAAAAAAACCTAATTAGGTGGAGCAAATAGCTTATTCGGGTTGGGTCTTATTAAGTGTTGATCCAATCTAATCGATTTGGTTAATTAAAATGGTTTAATTAATCAAGTGAAGAAGAGATTCCTAATTTAATTAAGAGTGAAGGGTTTTATCATAAATTAGGGTTTTGGTTTCCAATATAAATAGATGGTCTAACCCTAATATGAGAGTAAGAGAGAAAAATAGAATGATTGAGAGATTGTCTCTTAAAAAACCCTAGCTGCCACCCACTCTTCTCCCTTGGCCTCCGCCGGCGGTGCCCGCCGCCGAAACTCGCCGTTGCACCGCCTACAACCCCCTTTTTCTCTTGAGTCTCGTTGATCAATCTCGGGTTCTTGCTATTCGAACCAAGAAACAAGCGTTGCTTCTTAAGGTACTAGCATACCTGCTTGATTCCTAGAGGCATTCATGTGTACATGAATGTAGAAGGGAGTCACGATTCACAGTCCTTTTCGATTTCGGGGAAACAAGGGTACGTTGAGAATCATCATCAAAAGAAAGGTATAACTTTTAATTATCTATTTGTTTAGAATTTAATCCTAGTTCTAGCATGCGTTAGGGTTTTATTGTGTTTACTTGCCGTTAAAAATTTTGTTATCCGCTGCGTATCAACATGTATTTTTCACATGATAATTCCCTTGTTTGATTGATAAGATCCTAACAAAATCCACCTCCAATGGAATATTAAAGAAAACTCATCTCCAGTCGCTCAGATATCCAAAACTCTGGCCGCCCTACCTTATTCGACAAAAGAGCCTCCCCAATTTCAGAGAAACCTAGGGTTTTTATAGAGTCAAGTCCACCACGGCCTCACCACAGGCATTGTGATACCCGTGGTGTGTAAGTTATTGCTTAGGCTCCAAGTTGCATCCTGGCACTGTTCCCTGGGCATTATGTGTCTTGATAACGGTCGTGATGGTTTTCACAACTGTCGTTGTGAGGCCGTTGTGGCTTCTGTGTTGCTCTAGTGGTTCCATGCTGCCATGGCTTGATTACAGCAGTGGTAAGTGTAGACAACGGGTGTGGTAACTTTCCATCACGCCTGTTGTGAGCCGTGGTGAAGCCTTGATTCGGCAACTTGGTTCATTTTGCTTCAAAACATCCCTGAATTTGCTTCTTTTCCCCTAAAATAGAAATAAGGGTTGTGCGATCAAAAGAATGAAATTTCATGCTAATGAGGTGCTAAACAAGTAAAATTTCATGCTAAATGCAGTGTAAATGATATAGAAAACATGGTTAGTTTAGCACTTATCAATGGCCAATGGATTTGAAGTGGCAGATGACCAAGGAGGTTGGTCCATGATAAGTGCTTGAAAGTGCATATTTTATACATATTTTATACAACAATTAGCATGAGATTTCACATGTTCAGCGCCAAACTAGTACTTAATTTCATTATTTTGTTCACCATGAGCTTTTATTCCGTCTTAGGCAAAAAAAAATCAAATATGATGGTGTTTTGAAGCAAAACAGTTCAACTTGTTGAGCCAGAGCATCACCACAACTCATAACAGTTGTGGTGATATCTCACCACAGTCATTGTCCACTTCTATTAGAGCCGTTATCAAGCCGTGGCAGTGTGGAATCATAAAGAATAACCCAAAAGTCATAACGGCCTCAACGACGGCCATTATGAATCTTAACGGCCGTGACCAATCCACACAATGCCCAGATAGACCGTGCTAGGACGTGACTTGGGGACCAAGCAAGTAACTTGCTCACCACGGCCTCCACAACGGGCGTGGTGAGGCCGTGGCAGACTCGATACCATAAATACCCTAGGGTTTTCAATCAAATGGGATTCTTTTGTAGAATTGGGGAAAGACAGCCAGATTTTTGGAGACCTATGCAGCTGGGGACGATTTCATCAATATTTCAGTGGATGCCGATGAGTTTTCCAAGGAAGTTTCAACGTGCATAAATAGTGGAGTGCGCGTAAAAAGATTCGGCATTCTCTTGATGATCTTGGGATCTACTCAATTTCAACTATCAGAGAACATATTGGAGGGAGTTAGTCTAGGAATTCTTTTGATTTATTTTTCTTTGAGTGATTGCTATTCATTAATCAATTCTTGTATATCCATCAAAGGACCCCAATTCAAGAGGAATTTCATGTAAATTCATTTTTATTGTCACTTGAGATTCTTTATTGTAAATTCATTGTTCTTTCTAGTCTTTTGAGAATCATCGCATGTTTGATTAATGATATTTTACTGATGTGAATCAGGAAAATATGCCCACACATTAGAATACCCATACTCTGATATATCTATGCATGCACTAAGAAAGTAAGTATTGCTAGATCTTTGGATTAGGGTTTGATTAGATTTTTGGATTATGATATGATTAGCCCTTCTAATGGAGTTCTTGAACTTAATATGGACATAGGAGGCTGGGATGGAAGAGATTTCATCTTAAGTTCATAGTGTTTAGACTTGGTTGCCAAGAGATTCGGACCAGTAGGCCCTTGAATTCTCTCGGTCCATTACTAGATTCAATCGTCACACCTTAATGTTATTTCACAAGTAATCATCAAGGGAATCTTCATACGATCTCCCAGATTCCTTCCAATTGCACTTAATGATCCTCAGCTGTATTATATTAATTAATTTGTAGAAGTAGAATTAAAAAACACTATTGACGTTTAGGTTATTGGTTAAGCGAAAAGGAAGTAATAGGAGCCTCTCGCCGTTCCCTGAGTAATACGACCCTCATGCTCACCCATGAGGTATTACTTGAAGACCTGTATACTTGTGGTAATTACAGACTCAATCCCTACCGTTTGTTAGTCCACATAGTAACGACTCAAGTTAAATCAATTGCTTTCAATTTGAATATTTATGCATGGAAAGGCATGTGCTAGTAGATGTTTATCTTTTTATAGGATTTTCAGTACTTCGCTTCTCTTAAAAAACTGATGGGTTGAAAGATTAAAAGACATATACTATTATAATTTTTTTTTTATAATATAATAATTTAATAAGTTTTGTAAGAAAAAAATATGGAAAGAGGATCCTAAAATATTTGAAAATTTTCAAATATTTTTTTCTCCTTTCATCCTTTCCAAGTTCAAAAATGTTAATAACTAAAGACTAATAATAACTCCATATGGCTGGAAACCTTCTCATCAAACTTAAATAGTATTAACAGTTCATAATTAAGACGAATGATGGTTAGTCCAAGTGTATTAAATATTGGATATTTTTTTAGTTAAATTGAACTCAAGAGCTATTTACTTAATGAGAAAAGAAAAGAAAAAGAAACTACAAGGAGGGCAAGCAAGGACATACAAGATCCCAAAACAGAAATAAGAGACTAACCAACCTTGATATTAAAGTGTAAGCTTGTGTAAGCTAGCACCTTGACAAGCTAGTCGGTTAGCAATAGCGGCCCAACCTTTAGGGATAACATGGATTTGAGGAGCACCAATTACAGTTAGGCAATCTTTAACAAGATTAATCAATAGATTAGTGATGTACTCTCTGAAGTGCATGGATTGTTATAAGTAATAAATTGGTACCCCACAAGGGGATAGGGTTGTCGAACCTCAGGGACTGGACTTCTAATACTAATTGATCCTCTAATGTCTAGTCAACTGAAATGGTGATGAAGGTATTAACTACTATAAGAATAAGAACAAAGGATGGAAGAACTAAGTAGATTAGAGTTGAGTGTCGATAGCAGGAGGACAATGCCACGGGATGATTCCTAAGTGCCTAAGATACTGACTTGAGTCTAATGCCTACCAGGATACATTCTAAGATCCTTGTGGATGCTCAAGAGCAATGTTGCATCTACGGCTATCAATTATGCCAAGTTATGTGAGTATAACTACGGGCTTCATACATGCCACGTTATGCAATTACACGAGGTAATCTTAACTACGGTAATCCACACACGCCAAGTTTTATACAAGCATCTATGCAAATTAAGCACGCCAAGTTATGCAAACACATGAATAAACACAAGAAAACAATAGAACTCCATAGGAATTAGAACTCAAGTGGTCAAAGTGTCAAAATAACATAGTTCACAATCCCGAGGCACCGTGTACTGGTTAGCCCCTCATAAATTCAGACAAATGAGAGAGAATAACAAGCAAAAGGAAAAGAGACATCTAGACTTCCCCCTTTTTATAAAATCTCCTCAAATGTGCTTCAAAAGCTTCATGGAATGGACAATTCCACTCCTCCGGGGCCTCCTTAGCTTGAGTGGCGGCGGCTGATCATCATTCTTTCGAAGGTTCCTTTGTTGGAGAAGAGAACTCCCAAACAAGAGACGTTGAGAAACCCTAAGTCTAAGTACTAAAAGGGATTTTTTTTCAAGTCAACACTGTTGTGCTGAGATTATGCTCTTCTTGAAGCTTTTGAGTGAAAAGGGTAAGTGCCATCCCGAGGGAATCACGGGGAGAGCACAATCGTGCTCTACTTGTGCTTAGCTTGAGCATACCCATGAAAGGAGCACGCGAACCATGCTTCACCTGAAAGTGTAGGACCATCTTTCCCCGAAGTAACCATGAGGAGAAAACACCCCCATGCTTGCACTGACAACCAGGGAAGTCCTGGACAGAGGAAACCATGGGGAGATGGCACTCTCATGCTCTGCCCGTGCTCGCATTGAACACTTTGAAGAATTGTCTTTATTGGTTGGTTTTGTCCCTGATTTCACTCCATGTTTGTTATGAGCCCTAAAAGCCTGCAACATAGGCAAACATACCCAGAATATCATCATTTATAGACAAAATGAGCTAAAAGACAAGCGAATGAGTGCATTGGAGATATGTAAAATATGATATGCAGTGCACTCATCAAATACCCCCACACTTGAATCATTTCTTGTCCTCAAGCAATTTTAGCTCACTATAAATAAGGATGAGTGCATGACCTCTGATCTCATCAAAATAGAAAGTACTAGAGTTTAGAGGGATTAAAGGCAGTTAAGGACAAGATCACAATTGCTCAAATAAAAACCCCACTCTTATTTTGAAAGCCTAACAAGTGTGTAAACCTTTGAGTTGAGTGTCCCATGTGCCACTAGGTTAACATAGGTAGTAGCTTCATACACCTTGAAGGTAGCCCTTTCTCTCGGTAGGTCATCAAATGTACACTTGTAATGCCCAAAATTTGACTACTCAAGAGCGGCTTTCACACTTTCATGATGATAACTCTTTCTACCAACTATTTACACAATAAAAGAAAGCAACCAGTAGGGCATTCCACAAGGAATCCAACTTTTAAGTTTTTTTTTTCAACAACAATATTATTAGAACTCAAGTCTCATACAAAAAATCAACCCAAACAAGTTACTCCACAACTTAGGTAAAGAGGATTTATCTAGGTTTCCAAAACAAGAATGAGTAAACAATTTGGCTTATAATAAGGAACTTAACACGCATAATCCCCCCTAAACTTAAGATTTTCTATCAATAACAATCGTAGATCATCCTAAGTCATGCAATCATCCCTAAAAATGAAATAAGAACCCTCCCCCACACTTGAATGGTGTATTATCCTCAATGTACAAATATAGGCCATGGAGATTAAAGATTGAGAACCAAAATAAAGAGGGAGGTTCATAAGACTTTCCTGAACACGAAGAGTGATGTTGTTGCTCTCAACGTGTGTCCATTAGCCAATCCACCACAACCATTACTGAGATGAGACAAGAGACTCATAAGTGGAGCTCAATAGTCCAAACACCATAACATAACAAAACCGAAAATGCAGATGCAAAGTACAGCAAATAAACAAACCAAAATCTCATTTTAGTAGGGAGTATCCCTTACTAACTGAACACAAACAAGTCTGAGAAAATATGAAAATAAATACAAGTCCCAATACGAAAAACTAAAAAGAAAAGTAGCTATGCAACAATTAACATGGAGCGCTTTTCGAAGAATCAAAGATCGGGTCGGGGGAAGATGAACTAAAATCCGCAGCCCTATCAGTAGTAGAAACTGCCCCATGGGGTGGTGATCTGACAGGGGATGATGGCTCAAGAGATAAACGAATCCCCAAATACGCAGCAATCTTGGTTACACTCCATTGAAGCCACCGGAATGCCAAAACATAACAAGTACCCTGATCAAAGTGGCGTGCTGAAATACATGGTGATGGCGGGGATCTTAGACGAGTAGTAGTAGTAGGGGGTGAGGCTAGGATCTGTGGGCCCATGGGTAAGCCTAGCTTTTGCAAACGTACGAGTGATGTACGGGCCAGCAAAAATTGTACTTGCACAAGGGTCAATGGCCTGGTGATGGAATGACTTAGTGAGAACAAGACCCAAATAGTAGGGATAGTTGTCTGTCATGCTCAGAAGATAATATAGCTCATTTCTAGTGACATCCTGAGTACTGCTACTTCTACCTGTAACTGTACCACTGAGTAAAGTGTGAACGAAGCGGAGTACCGGAGACTGAAAAGAAGAGGCCTTGGAAACACTGGGTGTGATATGGCTGCTACTAGAGCTTAACCTTCGCCAATGCTGGTTGTCGCGCTCTCGAAGACTTGGGAAGAAACGTAGGTGCCAGTAATCTTCAGTAGTAATGTAACCGTGATCATAAAAACCCAAGTAGACTGCAAATTTCGTATAGCTCAGATGATACTCATGGCCCATGAGTTGAAAATGTACAGTGTTAGGTTCATCCCACATATCTTGGCCTCGATGCATATGAAATGTAGATAGGATCTCTAAAGTTGACTCTGGATAGGCCGATTCATTGATCACAGGAGTTGATCGCATGTGCCAACACTTAGAAGTTGTTGTACATCACCGGTCAAATTAGAGGTATGTAATTGATAAGTGCTTGTGTTATAATAATGCGAAGTATTATTATCTTACAATGAGCATTACTTTCATCAGATTTTTATCACTAAATAGTGTGCATTTGTGTGCTTTTTTGCATTGTAGGACTGTGAAGCTAATTTGGAGAAAATGAGCAAAGTTAGATCGTGTTCGCCGTTGTTGGGGAGTTTTCCGGACCGAGTAAGGAACAAGGCACGAGCCTAGATTTGTGAGTGTGTGCTAACCTCCTTTGGAGGGGCACAAAGGCAGTCACGTTCACAATAAGTCTAACTCGTGTAGCATTGGAGAACTTCACTAATAAGGAGAATTGAAGCAATCGGCACGATCTACCATTGATTGTGTGCCCATTTTAATGGCCTCGATGAAGAACAATGAATCCGGAAGCATTTCGGCAAAAGCATTGTAGCAGACTATAGCAAGTTACTGTTCACTGTCTGCCGAAATTCAGCAAAACAGAGACTTCACATGGCCGTGTGAAATCTCGATTTCAGCAATTTAAAGCCGCGACTCAACATTATAAAAGCCCGTTTTTGAGACTTTTTCCGGATCTTTTTGCCAATCTTTTTCCCTGGTTTCTGGAGGATTGTGACTAGGGTTTCAGAGAGGACTTTATGGAGGTTTGGAGTGCGTCATCGGCATCGTCATCGACGTCCGGCGGCCGCACAAGACCACGACCACACTATACGCAGGGGGTTTTCATCTATACTTTTGATTTGTGTTTATTCTCTTAGATTGATGGATTTGTATAGGTTCATGAGGAGCTAAACCCCTTGTGGGTATTTAGACTTGTAAACCCTAGGATGATTATGTTTCTATGACATTGTTATTATGCCTTTTCCATTATTGATGAATAAAATTGAGTTTCAATCTTAATTACATGTTGTATTGTTTTCCCTTAGCCGTGACACTAGGGTTGAGAACAATTTAGGTTATCCTTTGGAGGTGTGACAACTCTACTTAAGATTGGAGAGGGTTGAGAGGGTGAGTCGTGAGGTAGCGAAACGTCCCCTTTCTCTTCCGTTGTGATTCTCCCTACCTCCGCGTTCCAAGATTTCTTAGCGGTCGAGATAGAGCGAAGTGCTAGGAGATGAACTCCCCTGGGGCTTAGTTGCGCGAGTAACAGAGTGAAGGGTTGAAGTGAATCCTAGTGCTGGGGCTTAATTTAGACTAGGGTTCTTTCACCTAGACCAAAGGGTTAGAACTATACATAGGAACAGGGTTTATCACTAGGAATCTCTAGAACTTAAAGTAATTCCACATAGTATGAGGCTTAGGAAGATGAACTCCCCTAGGGCTTAGTTGACAGGTCAACAAGAGTCAAGGGTCGTAGTGAAACCTAACGCCGGGGCATAGTGTTGGGGTTAGTCACGGTTAACCTTAGGTTTGGGACCGTGTGTTTAAGGATATCCTCGACTCATTTAACATTAATAGGAGAATATAATAGCATTGTCTTGCACTAGAAGCATAAGTCCTAGGGGTAGCTTGTCCGAGTACCCAACTTCTCTCATTGATTGTCCTTCTCTATTTGCTCTTACTTGCACTCTCTTACCTTCCAGACCTCTCTTTTATTTCTAGTTTCTTTAAAATTACTTTTGCACTCATTCATTGACTCTATTATCACTCTTCGTACACCGCATAGCTAAATAGTAAATTCTTGTGTCTCAAAATCCCTATTCCGTGAGGATTCGACTACCCTCTCGCCGAGGTACTATTATTATTGTGACAACCCGTGCACTTTCGTGTCCTTGTCAGTAATGCATCCCAATCGATGGTGCGAAGCCTCCTAAATTGCCAAGTGGATAGTCGGGTAAATCTATCACGTTGGTCAGGTGAATTGAGCCGTGATAGAATGCTGTCATGAACGGTTTCTGATAAGAGATGTGTCCTAAGTGTAACGCGGCACCTCGACATAACCTACAAAATCAAGCCATTCAATTAAATTTTGGAAATCCAGGAGGAACATGGTCATACAAAGAGGAGAGCACAATCATGCTTGACAAGGGTACACAATCGTGTCACCCTCTTGGTAGTGCTTTCATAGAGAGATGAACGTGCTCTAGAGCGATCATCTCCCCGAAGCTCCAAAAGGACAGAGGAGCCACTGGGTCACCATGGTGACCAACATTGTCAATTTATATGAAAGAAAGACATTTGACAAATACAAGTACAAAACAGAAGATCACCAAAAATTGAATTGATGAACCAAGTTATGAAAATTACCGTCGGAGAAGAGATAGTCGAGAAAATGTATGACTAAACAATGAGTGAATGGAAGCAAGTGATAACTCAGGAGCAGAGAAAAGATCGGGTTATAAGGGAAAGAGGAGGAAGCCGAAAGGTTATGCTCGAGCACGCCCTGAGCATGGGCATGCTCAAGCGGGAACGATAGGCTTACAAGGGCTAGGGGGAAACACAATCGTGCTTCCCACATGCTTCCTTCCCATGGTTATCTCGGGAAAAATTTCTAAGACACCAAGGTGTGAAGCACGGTTGTGCTAAGAGCACTGAAATCGTGCTCAGTGGTAAGCACTCTCGTACACAACCCGTGCTCACCCTAGAATGCTTCATGAGATAAAAACTGAGAAAACCACGGTGTGAGCAGGGGTGTGCTCAGCCTGAAACATCCAGAACCTGGCAATCTCCAACAAATTTTACAAGGACACACAACAAACACGAGAGAATGCCACGAAATAAACAATTGCCGACGAAACATCGTTTCAACACTAAATCATAAGAAAAAGAATTGCACAGCTACAAATTATTTCAAAACCCCGAAGAAAGAGACAAAACTAACTAAAGGAAATGAAACAAACACTTGGGTTGCCTCCCAAGGAGCACTTGTTTAACGTCACTAGCTTGACGTACCTATGCTTCAAGGGGGATCGTGAAGGAAAAATGCACTAAAATTTTGAGAGTGTAACAACACTGACCTTGAAACCGGTTAGAGTTGTAGACAACAGAGACGATCCAAGCATCAGTGTTACCTAGGGAAATAACAAGATGAATTGCGTTATAAGAGGTCGCCACTAAAGTGACCAACCCTATATCCCTTCGTCAAATTGTGATGATGCCCCCGGAATAGCCTTCGGCTTCAAAGGTAGCCCAATGAAAATTTCAGTCTAATTTAGCACAAAACTGATCAAGGTGAACCGTGTCCGCTCTAGTTTTGACTAGTTAAAGATAAGGGGATTAGCCTTTTTTTTTAACATAGAAAAGATACAGGAGGTAGTATCACGACCAGGTACTCCCCTGTAATTCCAGCAAATAATTTTAATTAGATCCATAATAATAATAATGTAGGAAAAGGAAACATACGTGAAAAGAAACATCCTGGGTCTAGGAGAAGAGGAGCAGTCCAACAGTTCAACAACAAGCAGAAGGTCGACAACGAGGACTAGGGTTCCTCGCTACCCTTATCAAACCTTCCCTTTTTATGGAAGACAACCAAGGCTTGAGGAACCTTCCGAGGAGAGGATATTCCCTAGCCCTAGCACCGGCCCAGGCCCTAACCCTTGAAAAAAATTCCCCAACCCCGGCCTTGACAGGGTGGGGAATTGGGTTCCCAGTTGGGGCCAGACCCATTGACATCCCTTAGATAAACTCTTAGTTGATTAGGAGAGAGACATTTATCACTTGGATTTGAAAATTTTTCAAAGTAGGAACCACTGGTGAATTTTTCAGAGATTGTTCTGTAAAGATTTCTTTTATCAGGGACTGTAGGCTAATTTTATAAAAGAAAACAAAAAGCAAAAAAAAAAGGGCAGTCACGAGATTGATTTCTCATGCCATAATTAAGCTTTGAAACCAGTAAAAGCTGAGATTTTGAGGAGAATAAAAAGGAAAAAGACAAAGAAAGAAATCAAAACAACACCAAAGAGAAGGGCTTAGAGATCGTTGGAGCTTGGAGTTCGTTGAAGCAACAAATAGCTGTTAAGATCCACTCTTCGATCGTGTTGAATTTTTGGTTGTGGGATGGATTTTTAAGGCTTGAGTATTTTGGTGAGGAAAAGGAATGCATGTATATAGGAAGAGAATGAAGTGATGGACATTGATCTATGAATTGTTACTTGTAGGACATGTAAAAATTGAGGATTTCTACATAAGTAGGGTAATTATAGTTACTTAAAGTGATGCTTGTAGACCTATATGCCATGCATGGGATATAAGGGCTCCATTAGGAGCCTACTCTGATTCAAATCCAACCAAATCCTAAGTACAAACATCTTCCTTTACTAGCAACTTGGATCTTGCTAATCTCAAATAAAATAAACTTCCACAATGTACTTCTTTGAAATTATCAAATTTTCCTCTTACAACCCTCAAATTAAAATTTCTCATTCTACACTTGGCAATAAAACCATGCTTACTATCTAAAATTTTAGAGAGTGAACCAAACACAATTCTTTATATACTATATTACATCCATGAAGTTTCATCACACATGTAGTATTATGCACTCAACTTTTTTTTCTCAAAATCCAAGTTAACTATGAGAAAAACAATAGATGATACACTTTTATATAACACCCTCTCCATTACTAACTTAACTAGCAAGTTGGTAACCTATTTAAACCCATCATCATATTTAATTAACAATTCATAGATCCATGTCCATCACTTCATTCTCTTCCTATATACATTCATTCCTTTTCCTTATCAAGAATACTCAAGCCTTTAAATTCCATCCCACATAACCAAAAATTCAACACCATCCGAGAGTGGATCTTACTGGCTAGTCGTTGCTCCAATAAACTCCAAGCTCCAACAAATCTTCAAGCCCCTCTCTTTGTTGTTGTTTTGATTTCTTTCTTCTTCTTCTTCTTCTTCTTCTTCTTCCTCCTTTTATTTCTCCTTAAGACCCTAGCTTTCACTGGTTTCAAAGCTTAATTATTGCATGAGAAACCAATCTCGTGACTGCCCTTTATTTTTTTAATATATATAAAATTGCCTTCTAGTCACCATCAAAAAGCGTAATTTTTTTTTAGGTAATTTTTCCAGGAAGATGATGGTCAAGACTTAGCTATGGTGGAAGATGAACTAGAAATTCCCAATAACACAATGACGTGTTAGATTCGGAAGATGGTATGAAACTTAGAAAGTTTCATAACAACATCAAGCTTGAAGCAATTGTCCGAAGGGAGGCCTCAAAATCAGGCTTTCAATCTAATAAGAGTGGTAAGAACAACATTGCCTAAGGATTTACCTAAGGATTTTTCTAGTGAAATTTACACAAGGATTTGATAAAATACATGTACAAGTGTTTAGCTTTTGTATTCTGTAACATGTACTTAGTCATAAATACTACCGTGAAACTTGTGAGTGCGTATGTGAGCATGGGGCACGCTTTCAATGCTTCATGCAGAGAGTTTAGTTGGAGATCCTCTTTTGTCGGATCTTATTGTTACATGTCCGACAATGGCAATATAAGTAAAGTTGCACATCAGGTTTAGGTGTGGGTTCTTTCTCCATTGTTCCTTCTATTCTACTGGTCTGGCCTTGACACGACCTTTTGCGTGTGTACCGCAAGTGCACGGCCTTGTCGAAGTAATAAAATTACCCAGGTGAGTGGGTAGTCGAATCCACAGGGAATAGGGATTTAGAACACAAGAATTCACTATTTAGTTATGCGGTGTACGAAAAGAAATAATCAGAGTGATGAGTGGATTTATGGAAACAATTAGAATAAACGACAAGAAAGTAAATAGAGAGATGAAAGACAAGAGAAAAGCAAGTAGAAGTTAAAAGAGAAAGACTAGCAATGGGTGAGATAGGGTATCCGGACAAGTTACCTCTAGGACTTATGCTTCTAGTGCAAGACTATGCTATTATACTTTCCTATTAATGTTAATTGAGTCGAGGATATCCTTAAACTCACGGTCCCAAAACTTAAGGTCAACCGTGACTAACCCCAACATTATGTCCCGGTATTAGGATTCACTACGACCCTTGACTCTTGTTGACCTGTCAACTAAGCCCCAGGGGAGTCTATCTTCCTAACCCTAACACTACGTGGGATTGCTTTAAGCTCTAGGGATTCCTAGTGATAAAACCTGTTCCTCTATGTAGTTCTAACCCTTTGGTCCAGGTGGAAGAACCCTAGTCTAGATTGAGCCCTAAAACTCTATCTTGACCGCTAATTAACCAAGGAAACGGAGGTAGGGAGAAATCACACCGAAAGGGAAAGGGGTACATTGCTACCTCACAACTCTCCCTCTCAACCCTCTTCAATCTTAAGTAGTCTAATCCTATAGGAGTTGTCACACCTCCAAAAGATAACCTAGATTGTTCTCAACCCTAGTGTCACGGCTAAGGAAGAACAATAGCAAAAGATAATTAAAACTGAAACTCGAATTTATTCATCAATAATGGAAAAGCATAATAACAATGTCATAGAAACATAATGATCCTAGGGTTTTACAAGTCCGAATACCCACGAGGGGTTTAGCTCCTCATGGAGCTATACATGTTCATCAAAGTGTAAAATAAATTGCAAAATAAAACCATCAATGAAAACCCCCTCACATGTGATGTGGCCGTGGTCTTGTGCTGCCGTCGGACGTCGATGACGATGCCGTTGGCGTGCTCCAATCCTCCACAAAGTCCTCTCCGAAACCCTAACCGCACCCTCTCGAAGTTAGAGAGAAAGATAGGTCCAAAGATGCTCAAAAAGTCTCCCAATCGGGCTTTAAATAGGCTGAGTGCGGCTTTAAATTTGAACTTATCGGGGCTTCACACGGCCGTGTGGAATTTCCACACGCCCGTGTAAAGTCTCTGGCTTGCTGGAAAATGATTCACACGGCCGTGTGTTAATTCCACACGCCCATGTGAATTCTCTGGAAACTTGATCTTCGGCAGAAAATGCACAGTAACTTGCTACAATGAATTGGAACAGTAACAAAGCTACAGTGCTGCTGCAGTAGCTCGCCGAAACGCTCCCGAATACGTTGTTCTTCATCGAGGCCATTGAATTAGGCACACAATCAATGGTAGATCGTGCCGATTGCTTCAAGTCTCCTTCTTGGTGAAGTTCTCCTAGGCTACACGAGTTAGACTTGTTGTGAATGTGACTGCCTTTGTGCCCTTCCAAAGGAGGTTGGCACACACTCACAAGTCCAAGTTCGTTTCCTTGCTTGGTCCGAAAACCTCCCAACAACGGCGAACACGATCTAACTTTGTTCTTCTTTTCCAACTTGGCTCCACAAACCTACAATGCACAAGAACACACAAATGCACACTATTTAGTAATAAAATCTGATAAAAGAGATGCTCATAGTAAGATAATAACGCTTCGGGTCACAATAACACAAGCACTTATCAGGCCTCTCTGAAAATCTTTAGGATTACCTAGGAAAAACCTAACAACATTAATCAAGATGATTACACATGACAAATTTATTAGGTAAATCTACAAACAAATTACCCAGAAATTTTTTTTATCTATAATAAATATTTACATACTCATCACCCAGGGATTTCCTAGGACATATCCATGGGTAATTCCTTGTCTTCTATCAAATCCCAAGAACTATTTACCAAAGAATATAAATCATTTATCTAGGGATTTGTCCGTGGGTAATTTATCCATAGATGAATAATTCTATCAGTTGTTTTTTTCCCCTCCAACCGGATTAGCTAAGAATTTTGATCCATGGATAATTCTAGATAAACTATTTTACTCATGAATTGTTACTGTCTTACCCACAAAACTGTCCATGGATAAACTTTTTTTCTCTTGTAGTGGAAAATTTTAGGTTTTTGCATCAATAAAATTTTTATTTATAATATTTTAATAAAATTATGTATAATTCAAGTTTTTATAGGAGGCTATTTAGTGGCTCTTGAAGCTCATAAATTTTTTGAATAATTTTTTAAATTATTAGTAAAATAACAACTAATTAGAAAACTAATTAAACGATGAGCTCTACATCATTTTATGTTTTTAATTTTAGTTAATATGAATGTATAGATTTGGCTTTTTTTTATAAATAATGCATTTTTTTTATTTAATTACGAAAATAGGTATATTTTAAATTATTTACGGAAGTAGGTAAAACGGGTAAGATTATACCGTTTTTAATGTGTTTAGTTAGAAACCGGTATCAAGCATAATGGTTTTATTTTTTTTATATAGAAAACGGTATGCTTTCTACCGTTTTTACTGTTTTTATTTTTTTAAAAAAAAAATTAATTAAGAAAACGGGATTTGTCATCCCGGTTTTCGTGCAAATGCATAGAAAACGGGATGAAGCATCCCGTTTTCTATGCATTTGCACAGAAAACGGGACAATCAATCCCGTTTTCTCTTTTTTTTTATATATATTTTTTAAAAATTTATTATTTTAACTCTTTATTTATTTTTAATTACTGATTTTTTGCACTTTAACCCCATATTTTTTGTAATTATTTCAATTATTTATTTGGGGTCTTTTAAAGGCAATTTTTTTAAAGAAAAATTGTTATTTAAATATAAAACATTATTTGAAATTAGAATTGTTATTGTTAATTATTAAAACGGGAATTATTATTATTATTGTTATTATTATTATTATTATTATTATTATTTTATTAATATTACCTTCACAAGTAGTCCTTGAGTAGCCTGAATTAAACACCATAAAAAAAGTAAGACAACACTAAAAATAAAAGCAATATATTATTATTATTATTATTATTATTATTATTATTATTATTATTAACAAAAAAGGTAATTAGACAACACTAAAATTTTTTTTTGTAATTATTTCAATTATTTATTTGGGTTCTTTTAAAGCCAATTTTTTAAGAAAAATTGTTATTTAAATATAAAACATTATTTGAAATTAGAATTGTTATTGTTAATTATTAAAACTGAAATTATTATTATTTTTGTTATTATTATTATTATATTAATATTTAAATTATTTTATTAATATTACCTTCACGAGTAATTCTTGAGTAGCCTGAATTAAACACCATAAAAAGGGTAAGACAGCACTAAAATTAAAAGCAATATATTATTATTATTATTATTATTATTACAAAATAATAATAAATTATTAATAAAAAAGCAATATATTATTATTATTATTATTATTATTATTATTAAAAAAGCAATATATTATTATTATTATTATTATTAAAAAAACAATATATTATTATTATTATTATTAAAAAGTAATATATATTATTATTATTAAAAAAGTAATATATTATTATTATTATTATTATTATTATTATTATTATTATTATTATTATTATATATTGCTTTTGTTTTTAGTGTTGTCTAATTACCTTTTTTGTTAATAATAATAATAATATATTGCTTTTATTTTTAGTGTTGTCTTACTTTTTTTTATGGTGTTTAATTCAGGCTACTCAAGGACTACTTGTGAAGGTAATATTAATAAAATAATAATAATAATAATAATAACAATAATAATAATAATTCCCGTTTTAATAATTAACAATAACAATTCTAATTTCAAATAATGTTTTATATTTAAATAACAATTTTTCTTTAAAAAAATTGCCTTTAAAAGACCCCAAATAAATAATTGAAATAATTACAAAAAATATGGGGTTAAAGTGCAAAAAATCAGTAATTAAAAATAAATAAAGAGTTAAAATAATAAATTTTTAAAATATATATATAAAAAAAAAGAGAAAACGGGATTGATTGTCCCGTTTTCTGTGCAAATGCATTGAAAACGGGATGCTTCATCCCGTTTTCTATGCATTTGCACGAAAACCGGGATGACAAATCCCGTTTTCTTAATTAATTTTTTTTTTTAAAAAAAAATAAAAACAGTAAAAACGGTAGAAAGCATACCGTTTTCTATATAAAAAAAATAAAACCGTTATGCTTGATACCGGTTTCTAACTAAACACATTAAAAACGGTATAATCTTACCCGTTTTACCTACTTCCGTAAATAATTTAAAATATACCTATTTTCGTAATTAAATAAAAAAATGCATTATTTATAAAAAAAAGCCTAATTGTTTTAGGGCGACTGTATTTTGAACCTCATATTTGTGTTGTGTTGTGTTGGTCGGAAGAGAATTATATTTTTGTTTCGTTCTATATAAGATATGGATCAGATTCTCACATGTTCACGGGTTTTGTTTCATTCTGTATAAGATGAAATGACAAATTGATGCACTTGCGAAGGCAAATGCAAACGAAAACGTCAACCTCAAGCTTACACATAAATAACAATAAATATAATAACAATAGCATCGCGGATCTACAGACCTCAAAATAAAACTTTAAAAAAAATGGTACAGCATAAGCAAACGCAGAATAATTAATAACCGCAACGATTTATTTATAAACTCGGTTAATCCGGTCGAATTCAGTCAAATTGGATCCAATCGGCCGGATCAACCAATTTTCAAAACACAGCCTGAGCTTGAGCATGGTTCACAGGGTGGTTTACACGATCACCTCGTTTTGGCTAAAAGATTAAAATAATGTTTTTTTTTTAATTAATTCCCAAATTAAGCATTTCCACCATTAATTCCCAAATTACGCATTTGGTTTTTTTTTATTATTTTTTTTAAATCAGCGGACCCACTATAATTTTTTAATATTTAATATTTATTTTTTAAAAATCAGAGGGGCCCATTGTTTTTTTTAATATTAAGTTTTTATTTTTAAAAAAATTGCGGGTCCCGGTAGCTTTTTAAATTAAAAAACATTTACATCCAAACCCTTATAATTTTTATTAATTTTTCTTATAATTTTATTTTTCTCACTTCTACTATGTTATTTCTACTTTCACTAATTATAACAGACTGTTAATAATTTTAATATATTTTTTATAATGAGAGGTTGTTGGGATGAATTATTGGTGGCATGTGGCATCCTATAATATATTTTTTATAATTTTATAATTTAAATTGATCTTATTGGTGTTCCTCTCGACCAAAGTTGTCTCCTTCGTTCAGTATGACAAGAATATAAACTTTGCAAGATTTAATGAAAAAATAAAATAACTTTGCAAGAAAATAAAAAAACTATAATGACAAAAAATTTAAAGAAGAGCTTCTCTCTATATTGATAATTTTTTTTCTTATAGAAATACTTGTGTGTTTTAGAAAAGGAACTTGGTGGGTTTATATAGGCCTCTACCTAACAAATGGATGGCTAAGATCAATTTCATCCAAGGGTTCTCATGAATGGGGTAGGTGCCACATGCCACCAATAATTCATCCCAACAACCCCTCATTATAAAAAATATATTAAAATTATTAACAGTCGGTTATAATTAGTGAGAGTAGAAATAACATAGTAGAAGTGAGAAAAATAAAATTATAAGAAAAATTAATAAAAATTATAAGGGTTTGGATGTAAATATTTTTTTATTTAAAAAGCTACCGGGACCCGCAATTTTTTAAAAAATAAAAACTTAATATTAAAAAAACAATGGGCCCCTCTGATTTTTTTAAAAATAAATATTAAATATTAAAAAATTATAGTGGGTCCGCTGATTTAAAAAAAAAATAATAAAAAAAAACCAAATGCGTAATTTGGGAATTAATGGTGGAAATGCTTAATTTGGGAATTAATTAAAAAAAAAACATTATTTTAATCTTTTAGCCCCTCGTTTTCATGGTGGTAGGTTCAAAACTTGACCAAGACGAACAAATTTCGAGTCCACCCTCCACCAACTCTTCGCCTTCCAGCGGCCATCTCAACCCTTTTTTTCTTTTTTTTTTTTAATTTTATATGACTTCCCTTACCCTCAGCACCAATCGTTTTTTCCCTCGGTTTCAAGGCTGTGAGGAATTTAAGATCACCACTTCCAAATTCGTTAATCATATTGGATACAACAAGAGAAACGTACACCAAAGCAATCAATCCATAGAAATGGCTGCTGCATCGCTATGCTCGTCTCCGAATACCACAACATTGATGGCGAATATTCCGACAAAAACAAAGATGACAAACATCCGTTGTAGTCAACAGGCCGGTTCCAACAGGATCACCACCCTCACAGACTGGCAGAGCTCATGCGCCATCCTCACCGGTAAGGTCAATCACTCTATCTCATCACTCCCCTTCCCTCCTGCACTCACACCCATGGACTTAGTCCCCTTTCCGAAGCACGGCTGCAAGCTCCGTGTGGCTTACCGTGGTGTCCCCGGTGCCTACACCGAAGCAGCTGCCGGGAAGGCCTACCCTGACTGTGAACCCATTCCTTGCGACCAGTTCGACGTGGTGTTCCAAGCTGTGGAGCAGTGGGTGGCTGATCGGGCGATACTCCCCGTAGAGAACTCTTCAGGCGGCACCGTCCACAGGAACTATGACCTCCTCCTTCGTCACCGACTTCACATCGTTGGTGAAATTCAGATGTCCGTGCACCACTGCCTGCTGGCACTTCCCGGCGTGCGCAAGGAGAACCTGACTCGGGTTATCAGCCATCCACAAGCTCTCTCGCAGTGCGAGCACACGCTTACCAGTCTAGGCCTGGACGTCTCCCGCGAGGCCTTCGACGATACAGCTGGAGCCGCCGAGCATGTGGCCGCCGAGATGCTGCGAGACACGGGAGTGATAGCCTCCGTAAGGGCTGCGGAGCTGTACGGGATGGAGATCTTGGCGGAGGGGATTGAGGATGACAAGTCTGGGAACGTAACACGGTTCGTAATGCTGGCGAGGGAGCCTGTCATTCCTCGGAGGGACGGAGATTTCAAGACGAGCATCGTGTTTGCGGGCGAGGAGGGTCCGTCATTTTTATTCAAAGTTCTGTCAGCTCTGGCTTTCAGGGACATCAGGGTGACCAAGCTGGAAAGCCGGCCTCACAAGGGATGTCCCCTCCGACAAGTGAACGATGGCTTGCGCTTTGACTATATGTATTATGTTGACTTTGAGGCATCCATGGCGGAGACACGAGTGCAGAACGCACTTTCAGAGATAAACGAGTACACTTCCTTCCTCCGGCTTCTCGGAAGCTACCCCATGGTACCAACAGACCTTAAGTCCTAGCTAGCACTCATTAGCTCATTTCCAAATTTCCATTCCATGCCTCCGGGCCCACACACACATATTTACCATGAAAGTAGAAGAACAGCAATGTGTATGCAAAGTGAAATTACTAATAAATAAATGAAATGAGATTGCCTCCGTGAAAAGAAGATCTCCAGTCTTTCTTTAATGTTTTTGGAGCAGGTGGCAAGAAATGTTTCAACACGTGCACAGTCAAGTCTATCCTTAATGACATCAGATTAATAGACTAGATGGCCGACCTGGGATAATTGAAGAGTACACTGATGCAAGACGAGTCAGCCTACGGCGTCTCCTGTTTTGAATATCATGACACCAGTAAAGAAAAATCATATCACAATCCAATTGGTATGATACCACACAGTGTACTGAACCAGCACAAAAAACTTACAGGACATTTGGCACGGCCAGAACGTACAGGAATTTACAAGAACTAAAGAAACAATGGAAAAACAAACTCCACCACCAATGAAACCTGACAAAACTAGCAGGAAGGGTAACAACATCTCATCTGCAAGCCCCTGCATCAAAAAACTTACATTGGGCACCCATATGTTGCTGATAATCATTAGCAGTTGTTAAAGGTTATCATTAAGAATTTAAGATTGAACCGGGCTGATAATCACAAGCAATATATAACAATAGTTAAAAGGTAATCATTACACTTGAAATGAATAAGAGAACGTTGGCAAGTGTAACATCAAACATACAAGATTTCTTGGTGGGGTGGCTAAAGAACCTTCAGAAAACATGACCGCAAGAAAGCTCTCCCTCTAAAACTAATTTAATCTAGTTACATCACTATTTACAAGATAACATGACAAAGATTGCTTGTAGGAGAGCACTTATACAGATAAAGGGTTATACATAGTGTGGAGTCCCCTCTGCCTTTGGAATTAATGCTGAAATCTGCAGCCGGTTAAGTAACTGGTCAATAATCAGAATCTCAACAACTCTTCTAAGAAGGCGAGCACCAATGTGATCCTGCCAATTAGAAAATTGCAATGTTTAGACTCATTCAGAATATCATGAGTTATTACTAAGTACAAAATGACATCGAGCATTTGTAGCACAGAATGCTGCTGGCATGGATGTGCTTGACAGTAAACTGAAATGATCAACAATTTACAGAATGTAAGATCAAAACATATAAAAATGACAGAAGGTCACAACCAGAGCAGGTGCAATGATAGACTCAAGTACAGAAAATTCAATTATTCTTGCTCTTAAATTAGAAATAACTCTTTCAATGAGTAAAATAACAGTCATGAACCCACTATTAGTTATGCATTTTGCAATATAATTGCACAACTGCAGGTCAAAGCTAAGAACTATGCAACTTACCTGATCAAAGATACACAAGTTTCTGTGTCCACATCATACCAGAATTCATAATGGCAACAAACATTCTTCTTGCTCTTTCATGTTATCTTTGTCATTTCATTGCGAACTAGTTGAGGAGGAAGAGGCTTAATCAGTGCCTTTAAGGATTCCATAATATTGGAGAAAGAAGGCCTTTTCCATGGTTCACTGCCAAAAAGGGTTAGAAGTCAGAAGATGAACATGAGCATGGAGTGCAGCAAGTAGCAAGAACAAACTGTGTCTGTGTACATACCTTGCCCAGCAAGATTCAATTATCCTAGCCACATTTGGGTTTACATCATTAGGAATTTCAAGCCGTCTGCCTCTAAAACCAACTGCAGCGACCACCTGAAATAAATTAAGTCATGCTTCATTTTTAACAGCCAATGCAATTTCAAGGACAAACATTTAAGTCGCATCAAACAAAAATGAACCACCAGTTGAATGAGCTTCACTGCTGAACCACACAGGAAAAGTTGCTTACTATTTGTAATGGAAAGATACCTGTTTTAAGCCAACTAGCTTCTATTCTTCCCTTGAATATAACAGATGACTTGCAGATAATAATATTGGACAGTTAGGTCACCACTTACGTATTCTACTTTCTAGTACCGAATAGTTTCCTTCCTATTGGATATTGGGCCATGATATACCAAGATTTCTCAAGTAAAAAATTGATCTCTTTATTGCTAACCTGAGCTGGATTTAAATTACTCCATGGTTGCTGCAATGTCATAAGCTCCCATAAGATTACACCAAAGCTGTAAACATCAGATTTTTCATTTGATAGTTCATCACGGAGAACTTCTGGTGCCATCCACTCAGGCTGATGAGAATAAAAATGTCAGAGCTTCAGATTGAACTTGTCATCACTATTTCCTAGAAAGTGAGAATCAGGAGCACATTGCAGAACACTATCAGTTCCCAGAAACTTACAGTTCCAGCAAGAGATTTTGATGATAAAAATGTATTTGCCTTTAATCTGGAGAGGCCAAAATCACAGACCTGGATGATCATCAACAAAAGTATATATGAAAACAAACAAAATCAAAATTTGTGACTATAAAAGATATACAAGCTTTAGCTCAAAGGAATAAAAAGGATGAAGTCAATATTAAGACAAAGTAAACATAGACAAAAAAGTAAAAAGAAATTGAAATGTCGCAAATAGGACCTAGATTCAAACGCAAGCACATCAGAGATTTAGAGAAAATTACTCAGGTTATAAACACAATTCAGCAGAGTAGAATGTGAGCTCAGAAATAAATCAGACCAATCATATGGGTTAACAATTTTAGGCACGCAACTTTTAGTGGCATAATACTTCACCATATGCATGTTTGGGTTCAAGACACAGAACTACCAGTCACCAATATTATTGGTACTCACCGAAATAACTCTTCAAGCCTAATATCCTCCTCGAAAAATAAAGATGATCACTGATATTCACACATTAACCACTCATGAAACTTATATCTTGTACACGCCATAGTACATGGAAATGAATATGAAAATGTAAAACATAAACACACACTCATAAAGTAAAACATGCAGTCTACAAAGGTTCAGCATCTACTAAACAGGGGAGTGTGTTTACTTTCACGGTATATTTCTTGTCAACTAAAAGATTCGGAGATTTCAGATCTCGATGAACAATTGGTGGATTACGTCTGTGGAGATAATTCATGCCCTTTGCCTGTATAAAACAATCAAATCTTTAAAGATGATGGAAAATAAAACCTTAGGCTTAATATCAAGTTTAGCACTTGAAATAATAAAAGGCTTTAAGTAGTCAGTAGCAAATAATCACACACAACATAAAAGAGACACTGAAATCAAACAGTAAAACATGGCATACCACATCAAAAGCCATAGTTAATCGACGTTTCTCATCAAGAATTTCTCTTGCACCAGGTTTGTGCAGAAGCCTAAATAAGCTACCTCTGCATTCAGGAAGGAAAAATACCTTTAACAACTTAAAATATAAGGGACCTGTAGTAATCTGTCTGATAACAGTTGGCCAAAAGATTGTTCTACAAGAGATCAGGAGCACCTTGATAAATACTCAGTGACAATAGATAAGTTTGGTGGCTGAGTAACAGCGCCCATAAAGAGAACAATATTTGGATGTCGTAGGCTTTTCATTATTCCAACCTGAGATGCAACATTATATGATTAAATAAAAATAGATAATGTGCAAAAGGAGAAGTCACTGTATATCAACACAATATAATATGGTCATTCTCTTAGACACTTCTGATATAAAATTTACCCAAAAATTGGCATGCCTGAAGGTAGTAGGTTATGTACAACTCATAATATTGCATGGCTGAGACCAGAACATAACCATGGAGTCATGGTTGTGATATCAGTCACTTAACCCATTGCCACAATAATGCTTTAGAATAACTAGTATGAGGCAAGGGGTTTCCCTCAACCATAATAGATAGGATGGGCCTAGACCTAAACTAAGATTACTCACAAGACCAGCAGACTGTCAAGGACAGCACAAAAAATTAATGCCAGTCATCCATATCTACTAGCATATGAGTATATCATTGAGTAAAAACTTCAACCCAACATTTCAGCCTGTACTAAATTGTACAGTTTGCAAGATTGTGTTGATGATATAACATTAGATGCTTGCAATTATCTCTAATAATCCACATAAGAAGCTTATTGCAATACCTCCCTAAGGAACTCTTTAAAGCGCTCAGGATGAAAATCTTGCTCCATTAGTATCTTCACAGCAACCTCCTGCAGGTTAAATTTATAACATAAATAGACATAGGAAGCAAAAGTTCTTCTATTGTTGGACACCGATAGGAGCACTGAAGACACATACTGAACCATTCCAGTCAGCACGATGAACAGTTCCAAAGGACCCTGAAGATGAAAAATAATCAATAAACACAATGATAGATACCTTCTATACAAACATGGAGCTCAATTCATGTGTGACAAGTGAGACTTCCTAACAATCAAGAAATTTTATCCTGATGTAATTAAAAAGGAAAACACCCAAAAAAAAAAAAGATACCTGCACCAATTCTCTCTTTCAAAACAAGCTCAGCCCAAGGAATGTTTAAACCATCCATAGCAAGAGCTATATCATTGTTGGGTTTATTGCGCACCTGCCGATGTTCATCAGTGAACACTGAATCCTTATTCTTATCAGCTTTTGGATCTACAGCAGGTAAGAGAGGTGACACATCCTTATTCCCATCTTTTATGATGGGCTTTAAACGGTCTGCCTCATGTGCCATATATTCCACGGTTTCTGTAGTCTCCAACAGATTCTGCCCTTTATGTACGGTGGAAATGCCAGCTGCTGTACCTGGTGGAGCAACTCTTTTACCATGGGTATCAGCTGCCTCAAAAACTTCAATATCACTACTTGTTACAGGTGAAAAGTATTTCACGTCCACATATTTCTCATCATAATTTTTTGAGGTTGACGGGCCCACTGCACCATTTCGACCAGAGGTAGTGCCTAAAAACAATCAAATATATCATTCTTTTAATGCACAACTGCACTGCATAGAATATGCATATAGATAATCCAAGGTTGCAGATATAAACGAGATTATAGTTGGATATTATTATTTGGATATGAAAAGCTAAAGCAAAAGACAGTACCATGGAATCAGAAAAGACAATTAGTAGTTCCAAATAGATGATTTTGTGCACTATGGAATATAGAAAAGGCAGTCCCAAATAGAAAGAAAATGAATATGCACATGGCAACAACAAACAAATTGAATGTCAGTCCATCTGTTAGATGCTAAAAATTGCATGCCTAATGTTTCTCAAGAACATTTGTAGAAAGCAAGCAGAGATGATAAATTGAGATGGGAAGTTTTACCATAAAGCTTCATATGCTATTCCTCTCAATGAGGTGGCCCAAGGGGGCAAAACCAACCTATCTACTGTTTCTTAAAAGTCTACAAAGAGTGAGAAGAAGAAATTAATGAAGGGAGATTGAAATAGGGCTCCTAGAGAAGACATTTGTAAACTAATGAGTTTAGAGAACATATAGACAGAAAATGCAGAATCTGAAACCGATAGGTCAGATAGAACAGGAAACCAAAGAAATATGAAATCCATTGATTCATGGTGCAGGCTGAATTCAAGGGTATGCCCTCTAACAAAATATAAAGGCTAGGCTGCTATTAAGCCTCCAATCTGATTTCAGTGTTCCAAGAAGAAGAAGAGATGCCCATTTGTTAGCACTATTGGAGGCTGAAGGCCCAAGTTTATTGAGTCTCCTGTTGTCATATGCTGTCAATTTGTTTTATTTTGGTTTGAGTACTTGATCTGTTTGAGTCTTTTAGAAGGTTGAGGTGGCAAGGTTGTTAGGATTCTTTACCAAGACTGTTGAGTATATTTGGTGCATGATTGAGGCATAAGAGTAGAAAAGCCTTTGCGCAATTGGTCTTTGGTTTTGGGAGAGCTGAGAACCTTGAATGAGTCCACTTTGCCACCTATCATCATCTGTTTCCTTTATTGCTATCATCATTTTCTTCCTATCCTAACAATATCTATCTTTTATCCTTCTCTTTACTATTTTGTTGAAATCAATCATCTTTGGTATCAAAGACAAACCTAATCCTTGGGATGCCGGCAACTAGAATGGATTCAAGAGTGGAAAGCATTGAGGAAGTTACCCACCTTTAAGAACCTTTTGGCTAACTAAAATACAACAATTTCCTCTTTGAACCAAAAGATGGTGAGATATTAAGTGCGCTCCAAAAAAACAGCTCAGTTTCAATGGGAATGAGTGTAGTTGAGTTGAGCGGGGCTAAGGCTGCAACACCAACAATGAGTCCGGAGGTGGAGGAAACTCACCTGACAGAAGAGACAGCTACCCATGTGCCTATGTATTAGCACCAATATGACAAGAAGTTGGAAATGCCAACGTATGATGGATAAGACGATCCAATTTCATGAGAATTTCAGGTTGAAAAGTCTTTCGTAGTGAACAAGTTGACCAAGGTTGAGAAGTTAAAAGCAGCTGGGGTATGTCTCCGAGGTGCAGCTTTGGTCTACTCGCAATGGGAGGAGAACCATCGCCTCTATCTAACTTGGGAAGAATTGAAGAACCAACTCCTATCGCACTTCCTGCAACAACGGCTCTTGTCGTTATAGCAAATGTCGACATGATCCAATACTGAGTATTTGAGACCTTGTCCATTCCGTTGAAGCACTTGATGACAAAACGTTGGTGGCCATGTTTGACAACAGGTTAGATGAGAAGGTTATAGGTAGGTTGTTGAAGATGAACTATAATGGATTTTTGGATGTTGTGGAACCAACTGAAAGGATAAAAAGGAAATACAATTATCAGACCTACGCAAGAATTGGACAACGACAAAACCACCAAGACAACCCATATAACCTAGAAGCCACCTAATATGCACATCCCAAACAAACACACAACCTAGACCTCCACAAGCCGAACCCAAACAGTAACATCCCAAACCCGGCCACAAATACTAACAAAATTGATCACAGAAACACTTGCACCCCTTACAAATGTACTACAAAGATTCAATCAAAGAGGGAGAAGGGTTTATGTTTTAAGTGTGATGAGAAGTACCACATGGGTACCGTTGCAAGAAAAGACTGCTGAATGTCTTGGTTGTTTTGATGATGAAGAGAAGGGGGAGAATTTGATAGGGAAGGAGAAATAGAGGTGAAGATTAGTGGGTGAAGTTCAACTATCTTTAAACTCAGTCATTGGGCTCGTTTTCTCACTCAATGAAGCTTAAGAGAGAGCTACGAGCGTTTAATATGGTTATAATTATTGCAACAATTGCGCATTCCAATTACGGCTAAGGCAAGCTATGGCATTGCTTTGGTTACTAATGCGCCAATACCTAGGAACAGTGTAATTAAAAGCGCTCTTAAGGCGCTAAGACATTTTATTGCCTGAGGCGAGGAGCGACACGAAAAGCGCACGCCCGAGCAAAGTAAAGCGTTAGTTAATAAATAACTAATATATACATAAAATTTTTGGAACAATTAATGTCAAGCAAAGCAAAGCATTAAGTCAAACAAAGCATAACATAAAGTCAAGAAAACACTTCTTAGATGTCTAGAACTAAAGCTTTTAGAGTGTAAATTCTATCTTCACGAGTCATTTGATTCTAAGCATCATCACCCTCATCATCTAAGCTAGCTTCAACTTCAGCACTAGATTTAGAGTTGTTTCCTCTTCAATTTTCTCTGATTAATAAGTTAATCCCTCAACTCACTCATTATTTTTTAAAAAATACTACTTAAATCACCTAGTTTTTCTCTCCTAAATTTATTTCCTTCCTTATGAGTAAGTGTGTTTTTTTTTTAAAATCACCTTGTTTTTCTCCCCTAAATTTATTTCCTTCCTTATTAATAAGTGTGCCTTTTTAAAAATTCTCTAGTTTTTCTCCCTTAAATTTATTTTCTTCCTTACAAGTAAATATGCCTTTTGTAAAGTCACCTAATTTTTCTCCCTTTTATTTTCTTCCTTATTAGTAAGTGTGCATTTTTAAAATCCCATTAACACTAATTGAAAGCATTGAATATAGAGCTAATAGGAAAAAAAAAAAAAAAAAAGACATGCGCGCCTTTTTTATGCCGAGCGCTTAGCAAAAAGCACTCGCCTGGGCTCGCCTCATTTAAGGCGCCTCGCCCAAAGGGTGTTGAGGCGCTGGAGCCTTGCCTCGCCTAGGTTGGCCTAAGCGCCTAGGCAAGCGTTTTTCTCGCTTTTAATAACACTACCTAGGAATGGGATTTGTAGAGGATTTTTTGCCGTTTGATATTGGAAGTTCCAATATTATTCTGACTTAGGTGATTGTCCTCGGTTAGGCACAGTGACTTTGATTGGCATTAGTAACGGATCCAAGAAGGGTTGACGGAGCTTCAGCGTTCTCCCTTCCTTCCTCATCCCATTTGCCCTTAGCATCGGGCCATCGGCAAGGCCTCAGGGCTTGGGACAGCAGCCATGGATGAGGAGATGGTGGACCTTGGAGGAGATGGCTCTGGTAGCAGGCGCCAACAAAAGGGAGACGGGGATGATGGAAAAGTACCTTAAAAAGCTCCAATGGTGCCGTTAGAATCAAAGAGGACAGAGAGCTTCAAGCAACCATCCATGGGATTTGCGGGTCTTAAACCCTAGAGATTAAGAAATGGAAGGAACTCCAACCGGGTGTACATGCATCCAATATCCATTAACAGATTCAAATTACATGCTCGAAGCCTGGAATGCATAATTAGTAGAAATTGTGGAAAAGTTCGCAAGTACTTCAGATTTGACCACATGGCCCTTGGATATTTTTATTCCACCCGAGGTAGCCTCAGTCCTCGTCTTCACCCACATGAGCTATTTGATGAATTGCCAAGAGCTTACCTATTTTCAAAGCTGGACTTGACATCAAAATACAGCTAAATCAGGATGAGGGCAGAGGGTGTGCCGAAAGCCATTTTCCATACCCATGAGAGGCATCATAGATTCTTGGTTATGTTCGAGTTGACGAATGCGCCTGGCCACCTTTTAGTGGTCATAAATTCGATATTTAAACCAATGTTGAGAAAATGTGTCTTGATGTTCTTCAAAGACATATTGGTTTACAACTTCTCTGGACCAACAATGGCAACAGTTGAGGGTATTAACTACCTTAAAGGCTAATTGCTTGTTTCCTAACTTAAAGAAATGTCAATTATGCCAGAGTCGGATCAAGTATCAGGGCACATTATTACTGAAGAGGGAGTGTCTGCAGATCTTGACAAAGTTAGAGCAATAAAGCAGTGGCCTATTTCAAAGAACTTAGGATTGACTGGCTATTATCATCAGTTCGTTAAGGACTATGGCCAGATAGCTGCCACCTTGAAGAATTTGTTGAAGAAAGATGCCTTTAAGTAGCGTGATGAGTCAATGGAAGTCGTGCAAGACTTAAACAGGCCATGATGACAATTCCGACTTTGGTTCTGCCCGATTCTAGAGAAAAGTTTATCATTGAGACGGATGCCTCAAGCACTGGGATTGGGGGCAGTATTGATGCAAAAGTCAACCACTTACCTACTTTAGCCAAGCACTTAAAGGGCAAGCCAAATTGAAGTCTGTTTATGAGTGTGAACCCATGCTATAATATTTGATGTTCAGAAATGACAACACTACTGTTGGATAGGAAGTTCCTAGTTCGAACAAATCAAAAGAGTCTCAACCACCTCCTAGAGCAACAGTTTGTGTCAGATGATCACCAAAAGTGGCTGACCAAGTTGTTAGATTTTGATTTTGAGATTGAGTACAAACCAAAATGTGAGAATAAGGCAGCAGACGCCTCATCCCATTTGCTGATTCTCTTGAATATCACAGTGGCCCAATGCTTTTATGTGGATGGCATGATGGGTGACATAGATCACAATCTGAAGTTGGCAGCAATTAACAAGGTCATAAGGAAGGACCCTGATTGTAAACCAGGATGATGCTTAGTCCAAGATCAGCTATGCTATAAAAAGCACCTGGTAATATCTTAAACCACCTCTTTGTTGCCTAAAATATTTGCAGAGTTTCATGGCAGCTTGGTGTCAAAACATTTAAGGTTCCTAAAAACTTATAAAAGGATTACGGTTTAACTCTATTACGAAGGCATGAAAAATGATGCGAAGAAAAAGCTATGATGTGTGCCAACAAAACAAGAGTTTGTCTTTATCTCCTGCTAGCCTATTACAACCTCTTCCTACACCGGAGCAGCTGTGGGAAGATGTGTCGATTCACTTTATTGAAGGATGTTAAAACACCCTCTTCTTTTTTCTTTTCTTTTTTTTTTACAACTAGGATTGCAAAATGTTGTCAAGTTCATGAATTTGCTAGGTTCATTGTTTCAGACCAGGACAAGATTTTTATGAGTACCTTTTGGACTAAATTATTCCAATTGTAGCAAACAAAATTGCAGTGAGCACTACTTACTATCCTCAGACAAATGGCTAGATCAAAGTTGTGAACAAATGTCTTGAGAACTATTTGCATTGCTTTGTGCAAACCCAGTCTATGTCTTGAAGTCAAAGGTTACCAATGTGTAAATACTGGCATAACACGGCCTTCCATACCTCAACTAAGCTCACTCCCTTCAAGGTGATGTAAAGGCAGGATCCATCTCTTTTATTGCAATATCCTAGTTCCGAAACCTTTAATTCAACAGTGGAGGAGCAACTAAAAGCCAAAGACCTAATGCTCAAGGAGATGAAAAAGCAGTTGGGTTTGGTTCATAAACGAATGAAGAAATTGCAGACGAACACCATCGTGTGAGTTTGCAAGTGGTAGTTTTAGGGTATCTGAAAACTCATCCATATTGAAAAAAGTCCCTGGCTGAGAAGGTGAATGATAAACAAAAAACTATCTCCTCGTTATTTTGGTCCCTAATCTATTGTTTGGAAAAACGGTTCTGTGGCATACAAACTTGAGCTTCCGGGTTCAACTCTCCTTCACCCTGTGTTCCATGTCTCTCAACTCAAGGCAGCTATCAGGACCAACAAGCCTTGCCAAGATATTCCCCCAATTTTGTCAGATGATCTTGAGTGGAAGGTAGAGGCCAAATCTATTTTGGATATGCATTAAGGAAGTGGGCTACATGCTGGTATATTTGGGGCATGAGTGAGGCATAAGAGTAGAAAATCCTCTGGATAATTGGCCTGATGGTTTTGGGATAGCTGGGAAACACTCAAATGAGTCTCCTTTGTCACCTATCATCATATGTTTACTGTCATCAATAATACCCCCATTGCCATCAGCACCTTCTTCCTTTCCTTACTACATCTTTCTTTCAACCTTTTTTGTTATGTTTTGTTGGGCTCTATCAGTTACTTTACCTGGAGCCAGAATACAACTTAATTTAAGTCAGCACCCAGCACAAGTGGCTGCAGTACTTGTTTTGTAGAAATTTCAATTCCAATGGCAGCAACTAACTAAGATGATATAACTACAAAGAATGAAAGATTACTAGGTTTCAACCAAATATAGATGCAAATATCAAAAACTGATAATAATTTCAATTAAAAGAAATGGGCCCATAATCTAGGACGCACGAATGTTTATGGGAACAGCTCACCTGTTGAAGCCTCACTGAACATGAGATTAAGTGATTGACAATCCAAGAAATATTGCTTTGCCAAAGATCTGAAATCCTTTGTAATTCCAACAGCTTTATATTTTGGAAGCCGCAAAGGTGAAGAAATTGAGATAGATGAAGGGCCATTGAGTAAAGAACCAGGCTCACACAAAAAACCTGGGTTTCCAATCAGGTCAACTATATATTCCCTGCAAGATAAAAATGAATGAACAATCTGATAACTACTTTTATTTTTCCAATTAACTATGTCAACAGATGACAACTCAATCAGAAACAGTTCTCTCAATCTAGCTAGCTGACAAGGATACCAACTCTATCAAGTAGGTGATAATGTGAAAACAAAGAAAATTAGAAACCTCTAAGAGATCATGGCAAAAATTCCTGTAAAAATGACATGCAAGAGAAATCACACCTCTCCAATCCAAAACGTACAAGACAAGAGGAAGCATCATCTCGTTTACAATATTTGCAGCCCTTGGCAACTCGGCATGGCAAATTGATTGTGTCAGCCAACATCTGAAACACAGTTTCCATCATAAAAGATGGGTTAGAAGGGCTATTGCAAATAATATGGTTGAAATTTTAAAAATAATAAATAATAATAATAATTATAGTATTCAAAAAAATTAAAAAAGAAAAGAAGAAATAGAAGAAGAAAGAAACAAATAAGCAAGCACATAGCATGGAAGAAAATGCATATATCTATTGAGAAATGCTCACAATAATATTAGGATAGTGCAAAGTATAAAAGGACCATATTAGAAATGAAATCATATGTCTTCGGCCTTCAGCAGAGAATGAAATAATACATAAGAAAAAAGAAAAAAAAAATTATACAGAACAAAAGTTTGGAGTTTACTTTGAATAGCAATGCTCGGTGCCTACAAAGGCCAACAGATAGCTTTCCAAGTGAAAGGACAACAGAACCTGCACTAGCCCTAATAGCTTCACTGCAATCTTTCCACCGAGGGAGCAAGCTATCTTCCTCTTTAAAAGCTGCACCCCTTGTGAAGGAAATGAAACCTTAGCAATTGAAATATCACAAAAAGAAACATATTGGCACTTGGCAGTCCAGCAAACAAGGCCAGAGTTTGGGTAGCTCACCCCATTCGGGAGCAGACCAGCTTTGCCAGCTGATCCACCACATCTTGAGTGGTAGAACAACTGCATGAAAGAGCAACTACCATATTCTGTAACTGCCTTAAATCTGGATCACTCTGTCTATCGATCAGAGCCACTTCAATTGACAAATCACTTGGTTGAACAGTTTTTAATGATTCAATTGATGGAATTCGACTATCCTCCTGCACATCAGTGCATATTGTCCAGACAAATGGATCCATTCCCTGTATTAAGTAAAATCCATCTGGAACCTTATCGTAATAAGATAGGCAGCCGTTAACCTAACATAAAAGAAAATTAAACTGTTGTGTGAGCAACCATCACAATCTGAGATTCAGAATGTAGTTTAAAGAGAAGTTTACTAAGACATGTCAAAGAAGAACAGGCAAATAATGGAACAGTAAGTCCTACAAAAGAAAAGCCTGTGTCTGCTGTTGATAGCTTAATTCAGAGAAAGGATGGAAGTCTGTAAGAAGAGTAGAATTCTAATGGAACTTCATATCTAGTACCTACTAATTAATGCCAAAAATTGTTTAAACGCCCACTATATATATATTTATATAAATCAGTTGCTGCCCCTGAACATAAAGCCTATTCTTGGCAGGGTTATTTATCTCCTTTATTTTTCTCACATGATACTATTAGAAGTGGCACACAAAATTTGTGCACATGAATCCTTAACCCAATGCGTTTCAAGGGATCGTCTTCCTATGTAATTCACCAAATTAAGATTCAAAATCAATCTGGAATCTGGATGCGAAGTACCATGTTCCTAGCAGTAAGAAGTAGACTCCAACTATGATTCCCAGGATATTGAAAATATAATTCGGGTTCTTTAGTTCACAATATCCCTATCCATTACTTTAAATCGTAAGCAAGAACTCACTGATCTCATAAACCAGAGGACACCTGGGGTCATTTAGGGCAGTAAGCAATAAACCGCGAAGAAGAAGAAAAAAAAAAAAAGGAATCGCCGAAGATGAATAGAAAGCATACCCAGAACCGATGGGAAAGCGCCTCGGCAGAAGTCCGATCAGAAGGGAGCATCTGATCCCCAGGGTCCAAGAAATTCGGATCGCTAGCACACGTAGCCTCGGAACAGAGCCTCAACGCGAGCGCCAGTTGAAGCTGGTACGTCTCCTCCGCCTGCTGCGCCCAGCTCTTGAACGGCGACCCCGTGGGCCCGATCCCCTCCGTGCCATCCTTCACCCTCACATCCCCTCCCGAAGCTGACGGTCCAAACCCCTCCGGGTCCATGGCAGCCGTCGAGAGGGTCGCCGGGAGGTAGTAATCCCCTGAAAGAGAGCTCTCCCCGAAGCTGCTCCCGCTGGACTGCCTCTGTAGGCCGATCGAAGGGTAACCCGCGCTGATCCGCATCCCACGGTGATCGGGATCAGCAGCGATCGTCCAGTCGAAAGGGGATGGCTTGGGGCGGGCCTTATCGGAGGGAGGGGACTCGAACTTAGGTGGAAGTTGGTCGTTGGGGTACTGGCTGAGCAGAGAATAGCCGGATCGTCGGCCAGGCATTTCCATGGAGGAAACGAGAGGAAGGAGACGATGGAGAAGAACCCTAAAAGGACACCATGTTTCTCCGCGAAAATGTCCAGGTCCACTGTTTCGCTTCGCTCTAACTAGTCTTTCTCTTTTTTTTATTTTGCCTTTGCTTGTGCTGTCCTTTTTTTTTCCTTTTTGGCCCCTTGTTTCGTTTGCTCTTGAGAAACTCGCTCTGGTATATTATGAGAGCCAACACGGCATGCCATCTTCGTGGGTCGGTGATGGTTGGGCCTCGTCACCTACCTATCTCTAGGGTGAATTTGACTCGAGCAGATAAAATTTGGGCAAATTCCAAAGAAATTTTTTTTTCTTTTCTAAGAATAGATGATAAGTGTCTTAGGAACAACGGTATTAGAAGAGTGAAACTATTATTTCTTTCACAAAAAGCTCACATCCGGGCCCATAAACAGTCTTGATAAATATTATTGAACCCAAATATACGGTGCATAAACAATATTATCGAAAGAAGAATTCAAACTTTTGTTTTTTTTTTTTTGCACTTTTGTGTTATATAATTAGATTATCCAATGATTGATCAAAAGAAATTATTTGGATACCTTGCTTTTATTTTATTTATAGTTTACTTATATGATATATTTTTTTTTAATATAACACATAACCAAGTGAGACCAAGTGAAAAACAAACAATAAAAAAAAAAGACTAAATAAGAGAATTATCCTTTGGATTCACTAGAAGTAAATTCATGATGTATAAAATTGAAACAGAAAAACAAAAACCAATAACACTATCCCAAAAAGTAACTACACCAAGAGAATAAACGACACAAGTTATCTATCACCGTACATAGCAAAAAAGCAATGCTTGAGCTCCTTAGTTGGATTTATTGTTAGGTGTCATTTCACTAAAAGCAGTCATGATTGAGCTGAGGAAGTTGATGCTACATTTGACAATTAATGTGGAAGCCTTTGGTTTGATTCTTTTAGCATCTAACACCATCGTAGAAATTCAGAGAAAAACATGCATTTAACATTTGGGGGTTATAACTAATTGACTATAGGCCATGCTTATGGCTTAAATTATCATGATAATTAAGTTAAAATAGTTTATGAAACTTTTTCATATAAATGTGGTTTACCTCTAAGCTGAGAGAGTTTTTTATTTTATGGATGAAGCTCTGTAATTTATTTATTTATTTTTTTCACTAGTCTTATGAAATAGTAAATCGGTTGAATGGCATTTAGAAAAAGCAGAATAGTGATTAACATGAAAACAAAAGGAAATTGAGCATTAATATTTAAGTCATGCCATGAATTGGTTGAAAGTTATGATAATGGTAAACAAAGATCTTGCTGTCATGTTAAATTGTTAATGCTTAACAGGCCATCACCCACCCAACCGCTACAGCAAGGCCATTTAAAAAAAAAAAAAAAACCATCTCCTCTGTATTTGTCTGAGTCTTCTGATTGGAACAAGAGTTCTATGTCCCAGAAAATAAAATCAATGACCTGGAACATCAAATTGCAGCGTGTTATAATTTTTTTAACTTATAGTATACGTCCAAAAGATTGCATTTGAACTAATGAGGTTATGCTTGTTATTAATAAATAGCCACTAGTATATGATTTGCAGAAATTCAAGGATTTATAATTATACAAGTGGTTGTGACTGCAACACACATCACTTATATATTTTCCTCAGTTAAGTGATAGAAGTTGATAACGAATGGAATGAATTTCATAAAGACAAGAGGCCAATAAATAGATACCATTAGTATAGATATAAGAGTAGGTAGTATGTCTAAACATAGCAAGTACAAAGTATATGTGTGTATGTGTGTATGTATATATATATATATATATATATATATATATATATATATATATATATATATACTAGTACTCTAACACACTCCCTCTAAACTCATGGTGGGTCATAAACCGAGATTTTGCCAACTAGGAACTGAAATCGAGAAACAGCATGTGATTTAGTAAAAAAATCAGCAAGTTGATGGGCGGAGGTAATATACGAAAGAAGAAAACTACCAATAAGGTAATGATGACGAACAAAGTGAAGAGCAGCTTCAAGATGCTTCCTAACATCATGAAACACAGGATTAACAGCAATTTTGATGGCATTTTGGTTGTCACAATAGAGAGGAGTGGGAGCAGATATGGAAACAGCAAAATCCATCAAAATCTGATGCAACCAAATAATCTCCTTGGAAGTGGAGGACATAGTACCATACTCAGCTTCGATAGTGGAAAGAGCAACAGTAGATTGTTTCTTGCTTTTCCAAGAGATATAGGAGTCCCGAGGAAAATGCAGAAACTAGTGATAGATTGCCGATCAATAGAATCACCTGCCCAATCAGCATCACAGTAGGCGCGCATCTCAAATGATGATGTGGCCTAGAAAAATAAAGATCGAGTGATAGTGCCACGGAGGTAACGAAGAACCCGTAGAAGTGCAGCATAATGAGTAAAGCTAGAAGTACTCACAAACTGATTGAGAACACAAACAGTGTAAGCAATATAGGGTCGAGTGATTGTCAAATAGACGAGAGCACCAACAAGTGCTTGATAACGAGAGGGGTCAGTAAAAAAACTCACCATTAGAAGAGGAGAGACGGTGATGCAACTCAATGGGAGTGGAAACAGTGCGAAGATTAGTGATGGCAGCTTGTCGAAAAATGTCAGAAATCTATTTCTGTTGAGACACTAAATAACTATGACGAGAATAAATAATCTCAAGACCTAGCAAATAACGAAGAGGACTAAGATCTTTCATCTGAAACTCGGTGTGTAACTGTTGTTTCAGAGAAATAATAATATCAGCATTATCATCAGAAATAACCATGTCGTCCACATAAAGAAGAAGAATAGTGAGACCACGAGGAGCTTGACGAGTAAAGAAGACATAATCATAAGAGCTCTCGGTGAATCCAAGAGCAAGAATCACACTGCGAAAACGCTCAAACCAGGCGTGAGAAACATGTTTGAGCCCATAAATAGCCTCACGAAGATGACACCCATGCTAAGAAGGATGAGAGAAACCAAGAGGAGTCATATAAACAACCTCAAAAAGATCCCCATGTAAGAAGGTATTGATCATATCTAACTGATAGAGTAGGCAGTGACGTGCTGCAGCAATAGCAAGAAGAAGACGAACTGTAGTCAACTTGGCTACAAGAGCGAAGGTCTCTTCATAATCAATGTTATACTCCTGAGTAAATCCACAAACAACAAGACACGCATTATAACGCTCAATAGTGCCATTAGAGCGGGTCTTGACCCTATAGATCCACCGATAACTGATGGGAGTAACACCAGAATGAAGGGGAACGAGATCCCAAGTATGCATTCCCTCAAGAGCCCCAAGTTCCTCTATCATAGCTTGCTGCTAATGGGAATGTTGGGCGGTCTCACAATATGACTGTGGCTCATGATGAGTGTGAATGGTAGCAAGAAAGGTATGAAATGTGGAAAGTAGGTAGAAGATAGAGAAAGAGCATACCGAGCTGGAGGATGATGAACAAGATCTAGGTAATGACGGTGAACAGTAGGAGCATCTTCAAGGAAGGTGGGGCTGGAGGAGGAAGTAGAAGAATCACCTGAAGTATCAACACCTGCTAAGGTTTGGGTAAAAGAAGAAGGAGGAGAAATGTTAGAGGAAACTATGTGTGGAGTTATGAAGGTGGGAGGAATGTCAAAGGAGCCGGGTAGAACAATGGAAAGAAGAGGAATAGGAGGAGAAGAGGTAGACCTAAGAAATGAAAGATACAGAGGAGGAAGGAAAAGAAAAGTGTATCTTAAAGAAAGGTAACATGATGAAAAATACAAAGATGATGAGAAATAGGATCATAGCAGCAATAGCCCTTGAGTTCAAAGTCAGCCAAAAAAAATGCAAATTGCAGAATGTGGAGAGAGCTTAGTTCGCTCAATGAAGGATAGAAGCACAAAGCAAACACACCCTAAGCTGCGAAGATGACCATAAGATGGGGAACAAGAGAAAATACGTTCACAAGGAGTAATATCAAAAATAGTAGAGGAATGTGTTTTATTAATGAGATAGATGGATGTAAGAACTGCCTCATCCCAAAATTGTTGAGGAACAGAAGAGGCCAAAAGAAGGGCACAAGTGGTCTCAAGAATGTGGCGATGCTTGGGCTTAACAACACCATTCTAAGTAGGTGTGTAAGGACAAGACTGCTAAGGAAGGCTTCCATGAGAGGAAAATAAAGCATGAAAATATGTAGATAGATACTCTTTAGCTCTATTACTATAAAGAACCTTATTTCATTTACCGAACTAAGTATAAACCATTTGTGTGAAATGATAATCGATGATGAATACTTCAGATCGAGAACGCATAAGGTAGAGCAAGGTATATCTAGAAAAGTCATCAATAAAGCTTATGTAATAAGAGAACTCAACAAGAGAAGAGGAAAGAGCAAGACCCCAGATATCAGAAAGATCAAAAGTAGAGACAAGAAAGGAGTCACTAGAGGGAAAAGTAAGAGCCTAGTGCTTAGCAAACTTACAACTAATACAAGAAGATAATAAGCTTGAAGAGACAGAACCAAGACAAACTGAACTAGTTAATAGTTTCAGGTGAGCATGAGATACATGACCTAAGTGAGAGTGTCAATGATCTAAAGAACAAATAGAAGCAATAATAGCAGGAGCACAAGTAGAAGGAGAGGGTGATTCAGGTATATGAAGAAACTCAAGGTGATAAAGCCTGCCAACTTTACGTCCGGTCCCAATCCCCTGGCCTGTAAGATGGTCATGCACAAAACAATCAGAGAAAGAAAAAGTAACATTCAAACCATGAACTGTAAGTTGACAGACAGAATAAAATTTACGGCTAAATCGGGAACATGGTGAACAGTGGGAATAGTAAATTAAGATGACTGAAGGTGACAGGACTGCATAACAAGAAGAAGACTTCCATTAATAATATGGACATTAAAAAATGGGTGAAAGCTAGAAAGATGAACTAGGGTAGTGGCATTTGCAGTTATATGATGAGTATCACCAGAGTTTAAATTTATGAGGAGAAAGACATACAAAAAGTAGCAAACATAATAGAGGAGGAGCTGGATTGCATGGGCTACTGCATGCCATGTAGTTGCTCTGTAAGCTAAGCAACTTGAGAAGCAAAATCCCCAAAAGAATAAGGAGTCAGGACCTCGACAATAGCAGCATGAGGTGAAGAAGAAACATTAGAAGATTATTGAAGAGGATAATTTTGTGGATGCTGCTGTTGCTGTTGTTAAAGCTCTGGATAGTGAGTCTTCGCATGCCCTTGTCTCTTACAGTATCGACAAAAGGAAGAGGATCCTGGAGAGGAGGAGACCGGAGCACTGGGAGTAGAGGTTCGAGAAGAGCGAAAAGAGGTCACAACCAAGACTGTGTCAGTAGAGCCTAAACGAGAGGATGAGAGTGCATGCAGCCTAGTCTCCTCAACCATGACACCGTGAACAACATCATCGAAGGTTGGAATAGTGTCCTGATTAAACAATTGGATGCGAACAACCTCATAGTCAGGTTGGAGACGCATTAGAAACTCAAAGGTCCGTTGTGTCTGGTGAGACTGAATGTGATCCTTACAACACTTGCTTGTCAAACAAGTGGATGGCTCCAAAGAGTGAAATTATCTCCATAAAGATCGCAACTCAATCACATATTCCCAAATAGAGCACCCCGTTGCTGGACATAGGTGAGATCCTATAAGATAGCATATTGACGAGCTGAGTTGAATTGCTCAAATATATAACGTATATGGTCCCACATAGCAAGGACAGTTGGAAGATAGCCAATCTCTATACAAATGTCAACCTTATAGAACTGACAAATATGGTGTGATGATCAACAGTAATCCATGAAGCATATGTACTGTCAGTCTCTTTAGGATGGGGAAGTACCATTCACATGGCCAAGTAGCTTTAATCCAAGTAGATTGATACGTATAGTAATGTACCATTATTTGTAATTGGAGCCATTAAACTTGACATCCACTGGAGTAAGAAAGTTTGGAGAGGAAGTAGAAGCCATGTGGGGTAGTTTATATATATATATATATATACTATCAGCTTGTGTGCGTCCCATGTGCCAAAAGGAAAGATAATGGTCTTGGGATTTGATTTGTGGAATTTGTTGGTTGAGTTTGTGGAGAGAAAACAATAGATGGGGGATTAATTGAAAATGGTGATGTTTCCACTGAGAGATGTCGGCCAAGTCATTTCACCCAGTACTATGTCTTTAAATTGACGGTTTCCTACCTAAGAAGGAAACTGGTGGCGCCAAGGAGAAGAGAACCGAGCTAGCCATTGGAGACGCTGCCGTCGCCAGTGACGAACGAGATCTCAGCTTGGGGATGGTTGTTGGAGATGCTGCCGATGAGAGGGAGGGTAGGGAGACAGTGTGATGGGTTGACACAGTAGTGCTTCACGGAGGCACAGGGAGAAAGATAACGGCGATGCTACTAAAGGCCAAAGTCAAAGTGCTCGAGGAGGATGCTGGTGTGAAGGAGGCTAAGGCAGGAAAAGAGCTTGTAGAGGGATGGAGAGACGGGGGGGATGTCGAAAAGAATGATGAAGGCTCCAAAGCTCTAAAAAAAAAAAAAAAAAAAAAAAAAAATTCCGATCAAAGCTCTAAAAAGAATCCGGCCAAGTAGGTACAGATCCGGCGAACATCAAGCAAAAGATCACCAGAAAAACTTGGTGGAAAACCTCTCTGATACCATGATAGAGGTTGATAACGTATTGAACGAATTTCATTAATACAAGAGGCCAATAAATAGATACAATTAGTATAGATATAAGAGTAGGTAGTATGTTTAAACATAGCATATACAAAATATATGTATACATATATACTAATACTCTTACATTAAGAAACTACAAACTTTACCATCAGAGTCTCATAGATAATGAGCTTTTTACACTCACTTTACCATTTCCTAGAAGCATAACACAAGCCTGACAGGTAAAAAAGAAGGTTGAAAACACCTATCCAATGAAGAGGCTCAGATTGGGATTACAAGCAGTTGGAAACCGCATTTTCATGGGGGGCCAAAACCCAAGATCATCTAGATGCATAAAAAAAAGAGAAATGTGAGGATTGGTTATTTATTTATGCACATACAAAATTAAGTTGGACTTGAACTTTGATGTATAAATATTTTGTAGAACCAAGTGGGTCTAAATCATCACTGACTTTGTGCTATACTGTGGGCCTTTTCTTCCTGCAAGTGGGGAAAAAAATCAGCAAATAGAGGCATTTCTTTTTGTTATTCATTGTGATTAGCTCGTTGCTTACTTGGTAACCAGATCTTTTATAGCAGTTGAAACCATTAGGCAGAATAATGAATCAACTATTTTGTAAATAAGTATTAAGTGTTAGGACCACTTAATAGATTATGATATGCTGACCAAAAAAGGTTTTCTTCGTCCATATATGATGGGGAGGTAACATCACAAAGCTTGTGATATCAAGATGGATGTTGATTTTATAGACTAATGAATAGAGACCACAAAAACGTCCAACCACCTCTGCTTTATTATTATTATTATTATTTTGTCTGAATATTAAAATACAGAGGATGGAGATCCACCATGTTTGTGAAGAATATATGCTACTTTAATTAAGTTTTAACAAGCAAAGCATGGCATAGCGGAGGTCCAAAGATTCAGATGCTCATCTGGTTTTGTTTAGTCTACTCACATAAATTGTTTTGCAAGCTAGGGTGTTAGCTTGTGGAAGTTGGTAATGGTTTTAACCTAGATATGGATTTAATGTGTATGTGTGTGAACTATCCATTGTTTGCATGACTTTGTGCTACATCATCCACCAAGTCAAGCATTTATTTATCTAATGTTTCCCTTTATATAATTTGCTCTTCTTTGTTAGCTCAATCCAAGTCGTAATCACAGACCAAAGCCTAGTTACCATTCACAAATATATAGTTTAAGAGAGTTGGTAGTGTTTCAAATTGGTTTGAGTCAGTTAGTATGTTTCTTTTCTTTTTAGTGAAAAGGTTCATTGAATATGTTCTGAGATTTAAGCTGGCATGTGCTTGCTAATTAATCTAATGTTGAATCTATAAACCTACCATGCTCTGGAATGAATTGCTCTTATTCTTACATTCTCCCATCTCATCAACAAAAGTATAATCATCCAAAGGCTTCTCCTTTGTCTGCTAATTGGCAGTTCTACTTTCATTTAATTTTTATATTATAAGCATCCATCAATTGTGGTTCTCAAGCTAATATAATTAATTTTGGAAGAGAATGACTGGGTCAGCGAAGAATCATTAGCAATCAATTCATCTAGATTATATATTTTTTGTACAATTGAACCTTCTCACAATGGCCAGAACTTAAATTGCAGGGACTGCGATTAACATGAGCAAACAAACTCTTTATAATTATTCCAGACATGTCTCAAAGGATCAATTTAAGGGATGATGACACTTCCATTTCTGCACTCTCATCCCATAAATAGTAATCATCTCACTCTATAAATAAGTTAAAAAAAAAAAAGATTGTTTCCAAGCCACAGGATTGAATAATAAGTTGAAGGTTGCAACCAATTAGGCAAAGAAAAGTAAGGAAGGATACCTGTGAATAAAAAAAAGTAAACAAAAGATTTCTCCCACATCTCCTCCCAAATCCAAAACCAATGAAGAGATTCTAGATCGACATATGTTCCTCGTCATCGTCTGTATTGAATACAAGATAGATAGATAGATACGACCTCCACCTCAGAGACAATGAGGAGGGACTTGACCATGACTTGTTTTAGCTCAAAAGAGGTGTTCATCACTATAACTTGGTGTCAAGGCCACGCTGCCCTGTACATGTCCATTGACAACAACCCGGCACAGCTATTCAGTTCCAAAAAGGGAAGCCAGCCTTACATCTAAATGGACTTCATTGTAGTCATACACTGAGACTTGTCCATGGCTCAATATGATGGGGCTGAACCATGTCAAAGATTTCTGTCTCCTGGTTATTGTGGATGCAAAGGTAGCTTTCTCACTGGATGACATGAAAGGAATGGACGAGATTGGGATGATCTTGGAATGGTGCATGGTACACAGGAGGGAACAGCTGGTCAGTAAAGACAGAAGCGTATATTGCAGCAAGGCTCTGTTGCATGAGAATGGCAGGGAACATGTGACTGTGATTAGATGTAAAAGGCATGTGGACTTGGAGGAGCTATCAGTGTACATCATCAGGAAGAGAGTGGTATCTTTGAGGAGGCTGAGGTGGAACTTTAGAGGGATTTAGACCATCCTTTTGGATGGGTCCCTGATTTACATTATGTGGGATGTTTAGAGCTGCTTGTTATGCAGTCCTTGTGGTCATGCCATATTCTTATTCAGGAGAAGTAGGGCCTATCTGGGTATAGTCTTTTGATCCAAGTCTTCAAAAAAGTATAAAGCATATATACTTCATTGACCATTCATTTGTCTCCTTTGTAAATTTTTAGACCTTTGTTTGGTTTGATTGTTTTAGAATAATATTATTGAAAATAAATTGGTGTTGGTTTTGGTTCCTTGAGCATTAATTTTCTATTTAAACAAGTTTAAGTTTTTTTCTATGTTCCTGTGCATTAATTTGTCAACATCTAGAATTTTTTTTTAACATTGTGGACAAACCACCTTAAATACATATACATTTTTTTCATTATTTTTTCTCAATCATGTATTAAGAGGGAATTAAACTCTCAATCCCCCTATAGAAGTCAAGTGACTAACCACTTAGTTATAACTGCATCTCGCACAAAGTCAAGTATATGAATTTGAAAGTTAGGAAACTTTATATCGAAAATGAATCGGTCTTTATAGATGAAACATCTACATTGCAATAAGTGTGACCTGTGATAAAGGTCATCATTGTTATTCAAACGCGACCATGCTACCTAAAGCGAGACACGTTTCCTACCAAATTTAGATGACCCTTGTGATTGAGGTGTTTAACTGTATAAATAAATAAATAAAAACGCAAAACGAATAAAGAAACTCATGGAGGTCACCAGCCTGCTGATGGCTTTGTGTTTTCAACCAATTCACTTTATGTATACCCCATCTTTGATAAGACAGACTAGACCTGTCCAAAAGTTGGATACCCACCCAAGCTCGAAGGCTTGCCTGAAAATTGAGAGGGCTTGGACAAATATATTAGGCCCAACGACCGAGCCTTGGACAAAATATGAAGCCCATTTTAAAAATGAGTCGGGTCTAGTTTTTATTGTTAAAAGCTCGAGTCCACCCCGACCCGAGTTTTATAATATATTTATTAATTACTTTTGTATATATATAATTTAGATATTAATAAAATCAAATATTTATACTAAAAATATAAAAGGCAAAGTTTCTCCCATTCATTTTAGGGCTAGCCATCATTCTCTAGTTGTTTCTTCTTAGTATTCTCATCCTCAAACTCCATTGAAAGGCTTTTAATCTTCACAAGAGGATTCTTGGATTTCAATCAAAGTCTCAATTCCAACCCCAAAGCAAGGTTCCTGGTTAGAAGACTCTCAGAATTCAAAAGAGTGACGTCGGTTTGAAGTTTTCTCATCCGAGAGTTCAATCTCTTTTCAATCCTTTGACTCAAGTTAGAAGAAATATGAAACCTTAAGCCTTAAGGTATAACTTTCCTCTATTATTCAATTTAGGATTTCATAGCCAATTTTTAATTTGAAATTAGGGTTTTTGCAAAGTTGTTTAATTTATTATGTTACATATTGAATTATGATGTTGGATTTTATTTATGAGTTGGGATTTTTTATTGTGATTCTAGAAAAAAAAAATCTCCTCCTTTTTAGAGCAAAATATAAACTTTTTTTATGTGTCAGATTCTTTGTGGATTCAAGTTGTAGGATTTCTATTGGTCCTATCTTAGATAGTAATTTCCATAGTACTATCAGACAAGGGGGACAATGTAGATTTTTTATGCTTAAATCATTATTAATTGGATGTCGATGATGAATACTTGTTCTTGGTTGATCTTTGTAAGTTAGTTTAGAGTGTCATAGATTGTATATCTTCGTATTTTGTTATAAAAAAATGTAATGTAATTTTTCCTTATGTATTTGTTTTTGGTCATGTTTTCATTGTAGAGTAAGCTCCATGTATATTCCTGATCTTCTTTTTCTTAGAATTTTGATTTGGTCTATGTGTAGCATTATCCATCAAGCAACAACAACTCAACTTTGCAGACTACCAACTCTAATATTTTGATCTAGAACAACTATTCACTCATTGTTGGACATCAAGGTAATCTAGAACAATCTTCAATTGTTCAAGTTCCATCTTTGGCATTAACATGTACTCATTGTGCAATCTCATTATTTCATATGTGCATAATTTATTTAGATCATTATCCATCATACAATTAGTGCTCTTGTTGTAATTTTGTTTTGTTGTTTATAACTTTGATACCAAAGTGAATTTAATTTGATTGGAGGTTGATTATGCTTGGAACTTTTCCATCTTAAAAAGAATTGAAAATTCTTTCATTTTCTAGTTGAATTTAGAGCATGGCTATTATTTTAAGAGCCTTATTATGTGGCAACATCACATTTTAAACTAAATGCTATTATTGTTATATTATTCATGAATTTATATTGGATATGAATATATAATTTCTTTTAAAAAAGACAATAAACATGAAGAGAAGAATAATAATAACATGTGGTTGTGCTATGCACTCTCACTGAATTGCATCGTGTAGTTGTGCTGGTGTTCTTTATGTTCATTGCTTTTGTTTTTGTTTGTGCTATGATACAAATCAATAAGTATTTGTATAATGTATATATTGCCTAGTTCTTCTTTTTAACCATCTTCATAATAACAAAGGGATCAAGAGTAAACACATACAGAGATCTTAAATTGAATTTTAGCTTTTGGTCCTCAGTTCTTCATACACACATAAGATAGACAGCACGTAAGCACATACACAACATAGACAACACATAGAGAAATCTTGAACTGAAGTTTGGCTTTTGGTGCTAATTAGTTTTTCACAAAAATATACACACAAACTCTATTACTTAGTTTTTCACAGACATACACACACAACATTTGATACACACACACACATACACACACACACACACACATAAACATTGGTTGTATTGTGCATTTATTTGTTTTTAAGTACTCTTATTCATTTACCATTTTATATTATTGTAGGACTTGAATTTCATGACAATGGCAAGTTCAAATACACCCATAAATGTAGAGGTTGGATATACTAAAAATGAAAGTGCTCCCAAGAATAAAAAAACAACTTCATTAAAGGTGTGGGACGATATGTCAAAACTTGAATGCGAGGATAAAGAGCTGATAAAGACACAATGCAACCCATTGTAAGACTATTTTATCTACTAAATCATCTAATGGTACTTCTCATTTAAGACATCGTTTACAAGGTTGTCTTGAAAAACACAACAAAGATATTAGACAATATATAATAACAAGTCAGCCAAGTGCAAGTGGTGGGTCACTTATAAAGAATTATAAGTATGATGAAGAAGAATGTCGTAGAGCTATTTCAATTTTTCTTGTATGTGGCAAGCATTCTTTGAGAACAATTGAGGAACTAGGGCTTAAATATTTAATGACTATTGCAAGTCCCAACTATAAAAATATAAGTAGACAAACAACCACAAGGGATGTTCTGTGTTACTATGCAAAAGAAAGAGAGTATGTCAAAGAAGAGTTAGCTAAATCCCTCAGTCAAATATGCTTAACTTCTAATAATTGAAAATTTGAGAACATTGTTGATGAATATATTTGTGTTACTGTACATTACATTGATAGTGACTGAAAATTATAAAAAAGAATAATCAGATTTACAGCTTTGACCCTTTTCTTATGATGGTTTAAGCATTGCAGAAGAACTTGTTTTGTGCTTAGCTCAACAGAAAATAGACAAGAAAATTTTTAGTATCACTGTAGACAATGCTTCTTACAATGATGTCATGGTTTCTTCTCTTAAAAGTCAATTTCGTGCCAATAAGGCTCTTTTATGTGATAGTGTTTTTTTCCAAATTAAATGTTGTGGACATATAGTGAATTTTATTGTTCAAGCTAGTTTAAAACTTATTGATGATGTCGTTAATAAAGCCCATCATGGGATAAAGTACATAAAAAAATCTAGCCCTCATAAGAAAAGATTTTATGAAATTGTTGAAAAATGTTTTCACTTGAATGGAACTAAAAAATTGCATCAACATGTGTGTATTAGATGGAACTCTACATACTTGATGCTTGAATTTGCTCTTTATTACAAATATGTATTAGATTATTGGGGGCAACAAGATAAAGATTTTCATTTTTTTTTTCCACTTCCTGGTGAAGAATGGGGACATGTTCAAATTGTTTTCAAGTTTCTAAAAGATTTTTATGATGTAACTTGCATGTCCTCTGGTTCGAAATAGCCCACTTCAAATATTTATTTTAGAGGGGTTTGGAAAATCCACAAATATCTTGATGGAAACTCTTAAAGGTCCACATACATTCTTGAGTCCTATGATTAAAGAGATGCAAGAGAAATTCAATAAATATTTGGCAGTGTAGTTTGGTATTATCTTGTGTTGCTATTTTAGATCCTCAATACAAGCTGAACTATGTGGAGAATTGTTATACTAAACTCTATGGTAGTCATGCATTGGAGTTTGTCCAAATTGTTCTTAATACTCTTAGGGCCTGTTTAGCTGCAAAATAAAAAAATATGGCATAATTTTATTATGTAGGAAGTGTAAGTGATTATTACAGAAATTGTGACATATTTTGTTCTTACAGAATGAGTGTTTGGTTAACAAAATAAAAAAATTACAAAAATTTGTTGATCGACCATCGGACCGCAGGTGGACTGGTGGCTGGTGGCCGAAGGCCAATTGGACCACCGGTGGACTGCCGGCCGATGGCAGGATCACTGGTGGCCGGTCGCCGGAGGTCATCTAGTAGCCAACTAGACCACCGGTGGACTTGTGGCTAATTACTGGAGGTCGCCCGGACCACCAATGGACCGCCGGCATGTCACTAGATGCTGGTAGGCAGGTGGTCGGACCCCCGGTGGACCGGTGGACGGTCGCCAGAGGTCAGCCGGACCGCTGACCGGACTAGTGGCCGGTCGCTGGAGGTTGGACGGACCGGTGGCCGATCGCCGGAGGCCAGCCGGATAAGCGGTGGACCGATGACGGGTGACTGGATCAAAAGAGAGAGAGAGATTTTTTACAATGAGAAAATATTCCACTCTTAGTGGAATATTTTTTTTTATGCCATAATACCTATATTATGCCATAATTTTATATTCTAAAATAAGTACGCAAACAATCAATATGACATAATTCTCAGAAAATGTAAAATTATGGCATAATGTACGGATTATGCCATAATTCTGTGCTATCCAAACAGGCCCTTAGAATCTTGTTTGATGAGTATTTAAAGAACTCCAAATCCAATTCTTCATCTTTGATTGGAAGTTTGACTACTATAGGAGCAAGTTTTATTGAATTTAACTTACAAGGTTCTAATATAGTTGGGGTTGCAGTTGATAATTGTGACGAGTCTAAAGATTACAAGGATTATTTAAGCAAATTTAAAAATAAAATTGAGAAATCACAGTTGGATCTTTACTTGAAGGAAAGCGCACTTAAGTTGAACATCAATATTGATATCCTTAACTATTGGAGTATAAGCTTAATAAGGTATTATGAACTTTCACTATTGGCTTGTGATCTTTTGGCAATTCCTATATCTACTATGACTTTAGAATAAGCTTTTAGTATTGGAGAGAAAGTCATCAATTATATGAGAAGTTCACTCAAACCAAAAATGGTTCAAGCTGTTGTTTGTTTGGATGATTGGATACATGCTAGAGGCTTTTCAGCAGGTAAATCTTTTGTTGTTTTCCATGTATTATTCTGATGTTTTTATTTTGTGATTTCTTAGTTTTTATTTTACAATTGTATTAGGATTGGAATATGAAGCATCTATCTCCAGTGATGATGAAGATGATGGGGAAAATGACATTGCTACAATAACTTTCTAGAGGTAAAATAGCTTTATGATATATATCAAGTTCTATTTGATTTGTTTAATTTTAAAGTACATTGAGTGATGGGAAAAAACCTATAGTTTTAAATGCATGTATCATGTATTGTTATCATTTCTCTATCAGTTATTATTATTTGATTGTTCTTTCTTAATATTGAAATGTTTGGGTGATTTTTTTTTTTTGGTTAAAATGAGCTACATGGTGGTTATCTTTATTAACTACAAGACTAGATACATACAAGTTTAAAATAAAATGAAGTATAAACTAGAAAGATTATAGCCATCTCTTAAATTTTAACACCATATTGTTCTATGTAGTCTATTAGCCATCTCTGTAATTTCAGTCTATGGAAAAATTAACAGTATATATGAAATTTCTTTTCATACATTGCCATTTTATTTGCTATATAATTCCATTCTTTGTTCAAGTTTGGATTCTTTAGCAGAAATTGTTTCAATCTTTTTCAATTTTATCATTCTTATTTTTAGGGTGGTTCCTTTTTCTTGAGTTAATAAGATTGAGCCTGCTAATTTTTGCTCTTTGGTTGATTAATTTCATGTTGCTTACCTTTGGTCTTGTAGGTCATGCTTTTTTACATTGAATTCTAAGGATAAATAAGATACCAACACTTTATGTCTTAGTTATGTCTGGCTCTTTAATATACAACCTTATGAGATGCTTGCTCTTTAAACTGGATGATTTTTTTTATATGTATGATAATGGTCAATCTTTAAATGTTTGCTCTTTAAGTTGGATGTTGTTTCCTCATATGATAATGATCAACCTTCATGGATGTGTGTGTGTGTGTGTGTGTGTGTGTGTATGATATTCTCTATTAGTTTTACTCAAATTGAATTTTAATAGTGTGTGTATATCTAAGGCATGTACTATTATTTTGAATTGATTAATTGTGAACAGATGGTCTGCCTGACCTCATTATTGATTATTGTTGATTGCCATTGGTTATAATGGTTTGAATTTTAGTTGTTGTGGCTGAACAAAGATATACATTTGCTATTTCAATTTTAATGTATTTTGGAGAATAATATTTGGTAGTATTCACAAATTAATATTATTGTTAATCCTTTTTATAACTTATGTATTATTTGATGAAAAAACCTATTTGAGAGGGCTTGGGCGAGCCTTGGTGAAAGGCCATAAAATTTAGACAGGTTCTAGCAAAAGTTAAGTCCTATATTATTGGGCCAGCCTGGGCTTCGGCAACTTGAATTTTATTAATTATGGACTCGGCCAGGCACTTGGATAGGTCTAAGGCAGATTCATGACTCATAAACTGAGCTTCAGGATAAATAATTGATGCTCTCATTTAACAAAACCATTTTTCTCTTATGCAAAGGGCTTAATGACCACAACTGGAAACTGAAACAACAAGAACATATCAATCGTTGTAGAGAAAGTGCTGGCAAATGCAACATGGCTGGGATGGTAGAAGTAAGCCTTAAAATCTTCATCATAATTGAAGGTCAATATGAAGGCATGGGCGAAGCCCTACCTCATCAACTCCTCATTCCCCACGCTTCACTCCTATTCAACAAAATCATGGTAGATTCACCCCCTAGCAAGTTATCTTTGTTGGAATCATATATTTGTGTTTGCATAGTTATCTTCAAGATATTACCATCACTTACCCATTTTTTTTCCTTTCAACAACTTTTCTAATCTCACTCTCTCTAAACAAAGAGATGCTTATTCTTTACCACAGTTGTGCTTATGAATCATAATAGCGCTACTAAAAGGAAACAATTTAGAATTTCTAGTGAAGAGATATTGTTATTTTCAAATATTGGTTTTAGATAATTTTTTTTGAAATATTTTATTTTGATGTTATCCTTTCTATTTTTAAATAAACTTAAATATAACAAATTAATCTTTGCAAATATTTAATTAATAAATTAATCCAATACATCATAAAAAATGGTTACCCCATGAGGAGCATAGAGGGCCTAATGTAGTTGTGGGCTTCATCCGATTGGGTGTAATCACTTTTCCTAGACTCGACCTAAATAGAGAGCCAGCAAAGGCAGCTGATTCCATTTATTAGAGTCACCCATCGTTGCTTCGATTGAGAGTTTTCGATGGAGAAGTGCCTGCTTGCCAACCGGTGAGTGGATTAGGGCTGATGCTTTTGATTTTGGAGGGAATCACCAAAATCCTCGAAGCAAATTCCTCTTTCTCTCAATCTATCTGTGTATGTGTCATTTTATATCCTTTTGATTTTCCATCTCAAATCCATTAAAAACCCTTGAACACCACTGATGCTCATGTTTGTGGAGGTGGCAGTAGGCACACTGACTGTGAGGATGGGCAAATCAAAGATGGTTGTCTTTGGGGGCTTGGAAGACAAGAGAGTCCTTGATGACATCTGTTGTGAGTGGAGTACGAACCAGCGAAGGAGATGGTGTAGTGGCATCTATCAAGGATCCCAGCTCAAGAGGACCAGTCCCAGTCTGGAAGAGTATTAACATAGCTAAGAAGCCGCATGCGTTACTTGACTTTGTGGCATAATGGTTATTATGCAGTGGTTATAATAAATGTGTGGAAATAGTCATGATATAGTGGGGGACATGCTCATAGAGTTAGTTAGGAGTTTGTTATGTTTCACCTTATATTTGATGATTTGAATTATGAATGGATAAGAAGGAATTATTCTCTCATCTCTCTATCTAGGGATGCAAGTGGGGCGAGGCGGGGCCGGGATACTCCACTTCCAAATTCCCCGTGGGGGAAAAATTCGCCCCGCTCACTTCCCCGCGGGGTCGGGGAATCCTCGCCCCTCGCCAATGTTTATATATATATATATAAGACCTATTTGACACTTGCCAATTTCTCATAAAAATTTTACCAATATTATTTTAAAAATATTAAAATATTTATAACATAACACTAAATTATATTTTTTTAAACTAGTTTTTATTATTTTATATCATAATATATAATAAAATTAAGTTTTTAAAAATAATATATTTTAAAATTGATAAATAGCTTACTTTATTTAACCTTAATTTTATCTTAATTTTTATAAAAAATAAAAAAAAATTCATCAAAATAAATAAATAATCATATGAGTTATATATATATATATATATATATATATATATATATATATATATATATATATATATATATATATATATATATATATATATATATATAAATCGGGGAATGCCCTCCCCGTCCCCGCCTATATATATATATATATATAAATCGGGGAATGTCCTCCCCGTCCCCGCCCTGCCCAGAGAGGCGGGAAGGGATTTTCCTTCATTCCCCGTCCCGCAGGGGAGGGGGGTTCGGTGAATCCCCGCCCCATCGGGACAGATCCCCTCTGGGAATGGGGATTCCCCGTCCCATTTGCATCCTTATCTTTATCTATGTTCCTCATACACCTTCCTTTCTTCTCTATTCTTACCACCGGTCACTAGTACGTGTCATTTTGGTACTTTCATTGAGAGACATGGTGGATGCAATAAAAACATGTTCCAAAGTCTTTGAAGACCAACTATCTTTAATTACTGAGCAATTAGCCCAGCATGACTTCTTTTTTTTTAAAAGCTATAATCTTTCAAGATAACACTGAAATTCATGGCTTCCCAATAGACAGTCAAGCCCAACATGATGGTAAATTAGCTAAGTTGAGGAAGGCCCTTACTTCACCAACCCTATTACTGCTCCCACAACAAACATCAGCTAGCTTTTCAAGCTTAGCATCAATCACCATGGTTCCGGTTGCTTGATTTTCCAAGTTAGAAATTCCACTCTTCACCAGCGACAATGTCCTTGGGTGGCTTTTCCAAATCAAACACTTCTTTGCCTACCATCAAGTCCTTGGGGATCAGAAGCTTACTATTGCTGCATTCCATATGTTTGGGCTAGCACTCTAATGGTATCACTAAATGCATTCCACCAACCAAATGACTATATGGGAAGAATTTCCTTTATACATTAAGCTTCGATTTGAGCCTTCTTCCTTCATGAACCTTAAAGCGCAGCTCTACAAACTAAAGTAACTCACTATGGTATCCCTTTATTTAGTGATTTTGAAAATCTTTCCACTCAAACCATGGGGTTGAATAATGCCAACATTCTCAGTGGTTTCCTATCTGGCCCATGTGAAGATCCCAAAGGGAACTCTATCTACTAAAGTCACTAACCTTACATGAAGCTATGAGGATAACAAAACTTGTGAAAAATAAATGCAATGCCTCCAAAGTAACACAAGTTTGTTTTCCGTTGACTAAACCAATAATAACTCCATCATTTCCAGCACTACCAACTCTTTCCCAGCTGTCATCTCCATTGCCAACTTATCCTATTAAGAGATTAACACTAATAGAGATGGCATATCAGAGGAAGAGCGACCTATGTTTCAATTATGATGCGAAGTTTGTGCTTGGACACCACTGTCAACCACCCCAATTTCTTTTCTTGATGGTAGTTGACGAGGAAGAGGTATCACCTGAGGATCCATTAATTCATGGAAACTGAGCATCTTAACAACACCCCCAGCCTACCAGGGAAATAGATAGATTGACGAAGGGTAGACTAATGAACAACCTTGCATTTCTTTCCATTCCCTGACCGGCCAAGTGGTTCCTTCGACTCTGAAGCTTGCTAGATCCATTTTCAGGTATGAGGTAGTTGTTCTCATTAATGGCAGGTCCACTAATAATTTTATTCAAACTCATTTGGTAAGTTACCTGGGTTTGGTAATTCAGTCATCTCTTCACCTTAAAGTGACTGTCGAGAATGGAGTGCCCGTGAGTTGCGACGGTATAAGTCTCCAAGTTCCATTGAAGCTTAGTGAAGCCTAATTCTCTATCGATCTTTTACTCATACCAATCTACGGAGCTAATATAGTGTGGGATGTACAATGGTTATCCGATCTAGGGCCTTTCATTTTTTATAATTAGAACTTGTTGATGGAGTTCAAGTATGGAGACTCACTAGTCCAATTCTACAGGGTGAAGCAACCAAGTATCAATCTCATTACTACCTCAAACTTGAACAAAAACATACAATCTGAGGTATTAGCCCTATTTTTTCACCTAACTACTGAGACAGTGAGCCCCACCCATCGGTTTAATATTGTTCCAAAGGCATTGTCAATGTTCTCCCCCATCTTTTACCTTCACTTATTAGAATATGCTGAGATTTTTTCTTCGCCTTCCAGACCTCCCCCTATCCCCATCAATGGATAACCACATTCGACTACTTCCATACATGCCTTTAGTAAACAACAAGCCATACCATTATCCACACTTCCAAAAGTCAAAGATTAAATGGCTTGTCAGTGAAATGCTCGCCGATAGAATCATTTAACCCAATCAAAGCCCATAATCCTATTTGGTTCTCTTAGTAAAAAGAAAGATGTATCCCGGTGTTTCGGTGTGGACTTCAATGTTCTCAACATAATCACCATCAAGGGCAGGTTTACAATCACAACAATTGATAAGCTACTCAAAGAACTCGTCGGTGCCTGATCAGTGCATTTCATATCTATATTTTCCTTACCTCTTTTATGCATTTTGCTTGTCTTTTAGCACTTATTTTATATATTTCAAAGCTACTCTGGGTATATTTGTGCTTTTGTGAAGGTTAATAGGTCTTAGGACATTAGAATGAGTTTTAGAGTGAAATCGGCATCAAAAGAAGTCATTTGCAACTCTCTAGGATAAGCATAGCCTAAGCACAGGCGTGTTTTTCGGCTGTACAAATTACGGGACTTCAGGAAAATATTAGAAGAAGGAAAGCATGACCTTGATAATGTAGCAAAAGTTCTGTAGTCAAAATGCCGTAGTAGAAATAATGTCGAATGACATTGTAGCAAAAGCACGGTTTCAGAGCCTAGAGCATGGTCATGCTTATGGAAGCATGGCCTAAGCATGGGCGTGCTTTTCAGCTGTGCACTTTACTGTCTGGAGAAAATTTTGCTTGCCAAAAACCAGAGACTTGTTAGTGAAAAACACAACCATTAAGCACGACGCAAGCACGTGTGTGCTTGGGTCGAAATGCACCTTTTAAAGCCCCAAACCTTAGGTTTGATGGGAAGTTCGACTGGGAATTTTGGAGAGGACTTTTGGACAGTCTTCACCACCATCCATTGAGGGGTTAGAGAGAAGGTTTTGTAGCATAATTTGGAGTGGAGCTAAGTCGGTAGGAAGACCCTCGGAGCACAATTGGAGAGATTGAGAAGCAATAGGGAGTCTATGGATTCTTATTTGTTTTTTTTTTATTTATCTTTTCAATGTTTTGTGAACCCATGAGGGGCTAACCAATCTCCGGTGCCCCGGATTCATGAACTTAGTTAATAATATACATTTTATTTACTCTTTTACAATGAATATGGAGTTTTATTGGTTTTTGTAGCTGTGATTGTTGTAGTGTAGTTGCAAAACTTGATGTGCATGATTCCCGTAGTTACAATTGCAAAACTTGGCTTATTTGATTGCCGTAGATGTGACATTTTTGAGAGCACACATAGGATCCATAAGATGTACCTGATAATTATTGTAAGAGAGTCACTGTATATTTCACTAGGGGATTGGTTTGGGGAGCTACTTCTCATCACTGCTTCTACCTAATTTTTATCCCTTCTTCTTCCATCCTCTTTTCACTTTTCTTATTCTCTCTTTAGATTCTTAGAATAGAGCTTTTCCCAATATTTGATCATGCTAGATATTGGAAGAGGAATTAGTACTAGAGGATTGCTGGTCCCTGTGGATTTGACTACTCGATCCTATTTTGATGCATTGTACTACTTCATACGACCGGTGCACTTACGGATATACAAGGGGTGTATCAGTGTCCAGGCCTTTTCTAAATTATATCTAAGTGCTGGTTATTATTGAGTTCAGATTCATCCCCAAGATGTTGAGAAAACCTCATTTTGTACACATGAAGGCCACAATGAGTTCCTGGTAGTGCTGTTTCGATTATCAAACACGTCACCCACCTTCCAAGCCCTAATTAACTTGATCTTAAAACCAATCTTGCATAAATTTGTTCTCATAGATCAATTGCTCATCGTGGAAGGTACACTTGGAGTATCTCTAGGTGGTTTTCTCAATTTTCTATTCAGAGAGCTTGGTCACAAACATGGCGAACATCAAGTTTAGGCGTATCGAGAGTGGCTATTGGGGCACAAGATTTTAGGAAATAGTGTCTCGATTGACCTCAATAAAATCACTGGCATACAAGGATGACTGATGTTTAACTTCCTCAAAAGCCTGTGGGTTTCTCGGCCTCACTTGTTATTATAGAAAGTTTGTTCATTGATACTCCTCCACTACAGCACCCTTAACTAATTTTCTCACCAAGAACAACTTTATCTAGTCCCAGGCAGAAATGGTGGCTTTTCAATAACTAAAGGAAGCTCTAGTTTTTGGCACTACTAGACTTTAATTCCCTATTTGTTGTCTTAACCGATGCCTCTGACACAGGGACTAATGTGGTCCTTTATCATCATGGACATCCTCTAGCTTATTTTAGTAAGCAATTGACACTCCAATTGCGAAGGTTATTAACCTACGCCTAAGAAATGTTCGCAATCATTGAAGTTGTTTGATAAGTGCTTGTGTTATAGTAACGCGAAGCGTTATTATCTTACATTGAGTATCTCTTTTATCAGATTTTATCACTAAATGGCGTGCATTTGTGTACTCTTATGCATTGTAGGTTTGTGGAGCTATTTTGAAGAAGAAGAACGAAGTTAGATCGTGTTTGCCATTATTGGGGAGTTTTCGGACCAACCAAGGAGCAATCGGCACGATCTACCATTGATTGTGTGCCCAATTCAGTGGTCTCGATGAAGAACAACTAATTCGGGAGCAAGTACTATAGCAAAAATACTGCAGCAAGCTACTGTTCACTTTCGGCCGAAATTCAGAAATCAAGAAAGTTCACACGGGCGTGTAGAAATTCCACACGACTGTGTGAAATCCCGATAAGTTCAATTTTAAAGCCACGACTCAACGTTATGAAAGCCCGTTTTGGAGACTTTTTACACATCTTTTGACCTATCTTTCTCCCCAACTTCTAGAGAGCGCGGCTAGGGTTTTGGAGCGGACTTCGTGGAGGTTTGGAGCGCGTCATCGGCATCGTTGCCAACGTCCGGTGGCCGCACAAGACCACGGCTACATCATACGCAAGGGGGTTTTCATCAATGCTTTCAATTTGTGCTTTCTTATATATTTTGATGAATTTGTATAGCTCCATGAGGAGCTAAACCCCTCGTGGGTATTCAGACTTGTAAAACCTAGGATCATTATGTTTCTATGACATTGCTATTATGCTTTTCCATTATTGATGAATAAATTCGAGTTTCAATCTTAATTATCTCTTATAATTGTTTTCCCTTAGCCGTGACACTAGGGTTGAGAACAATCTAGGTTATCCTTTGAAGGTGTGACAACTCCTATAGGGTTAGACTACTTAAGATTGAAGAGGGTTGAGAGGGTGAGTCGTGAGGTAGCGGAACATCCCCTTTCCCCTCTGGTGTGATTCTTCCTATCTTCATGTTCCATGATTTCTTAGCGGTTGAGATAGAGTGAAGTGCTAGGAGAGGAACTCCCCTGGGCTTAGTTGCGCGAGAAACAGAGTGAAGAGTTGAAGTGAATCCTAGTGCTGGGGCTTAATTTAGACTAGGGTTCTTCCACCTGGACCAAAGGGTTAGAACTATACATAGGAACTGGTTTTATCACTAGGAATCCCTAGAACTTAAAGCAATCCCACGTAGTGTGAGGCTTAGGAAGACGTACTCCTCTAGGGATTAGTTGATAGGTCAACAAGAGTCAAGAGTCGTAGTGAAAACCTAATGCTAGGGCATAATATTGGGGTTAGTCACGGTTGACCTTAGGTTTGGGACCGTGTGTTTAAGGATATCCTCGACTCAATTAACATCAATAGGAAAGTATAATAGCATAGTCTTGTACTAGAAGCATAAGTTCTAGGGATAGCTTGTCAGGGTACCCTATTTCATCCATTGCTAGTCCTTATCTATTTACTCGTTCTTGTACTCTCTTACCTTCCATATTTCTATTTAATTTCTTGTTTCTTTATATTGCTTTCATATTCACTCATTAATTCTTTTCACACCCACCGTACATTACTTAGCTAATTAGTGAAACCTCGTGTCTTAAGTCCCTATTCCCTGTGGATTCGACTACCCACTCACCAGGGTAAGTTTATTATTTCGACAAGCCCGTGCACTTGCGGGATACACGCAAGGGGTCGTGTCATTGTTCAGAAATGATGACAATATTTGCTAGGGAGACGATTCACAATCCAAATGGATCAGCACAATCTTCGCTCACTTCTCTCTCAAACTATTCAGACTCTTGAACAATAGAAATGGGTAATAAAGCTTTTGGGGTATGATTTTGATATTGTGTATAAACACAGATCTTACAATGCTCTTGCAAATGCTTTATCTCGTATATACTAATCTACACTTCTTGCATTATTCACAATGTCTCACCCCTGTGGTAGCCCTCTTGGACACCTTACGATAATTCTACAAGAACAACCTTACTTCAACTAAGTTTTTCTAGGCAGTGGAGGTAAATCCCACCAACCATCTGGGCTATGCTGTCAAGGATGGATTGCTTTTCTATAATGGGGGCATTTATGTTCCTTGGAATCGGAGTTCTAACAACTCATCCATTCTAAATTTCATAACTCTCAATAGGTGAATGAGCTGGCATCTAAAGGACATTCATCAAAATTCTCGACACTTTCTATTTACTAACACTATGCAGCTTAGAGAATATGTGTCTCGGTGCTCAATCTGTCAGGCATCTAAGCCTTTCAACAGGACACCTTTTTGCTTAATTCAACTATTACTGGTTCTCAAAAAATTTTGGGATTCTGCTTCTCTTGATTTCATTACATATCTCTCACCCTTTTCTTGTAAAATAATGATGATGGTGGTTATTGACCACCTCTCGAAGCTTGCCCATTTCTCCATCTTAGGACCACATTTTACTACCCTAAAGATCACAGAAGTCTTTGTCAAGGATGTGATATATTTACATGGCTTTCCAAACACCATCATCTTTGATTATGACCTGCTATTCATGAGTGTTTTTTGGCGTGGGCTATTTAAGCTTCAAGGGACCACTTTAGTAATGAACAGTTCTTACCACCCTAGATTGACTGATAGATTGAAGTCTTTAATTAGTATCTTGAGGATTGCCAGTGATGCTTCATCACCGATCATCCTCACTACTGGTTGTCCTTCTTGCCTTGGGTCGAATGGCATTATAATTCATCTTCTCACTCCACCGTTCAAATAACTCCTTACGAGGCTGTATATGGGTGATCCCTTTCCTCCTTGGTAGATTACATATCAATTCTTCTCCGATAGTATCTATTGACGACTTACTCTCAATAAAGGCTAAAGTCCTATTCAAACTCTAGGACAATCTCCTATAGGCTTAGAACCATTTGCATAACTAGGCCAACGCTTAGTACACGAATGTAATTTTTGCTATTAGAGACTGGGTTTTTCTTAATCTTAAGCCTGACCATTAATCCACACTAGCTCATCGCCAAACTAACAAACTGGCTCATTATTTCTTTGACCCTTTTTCAAATCATTGAACACATTAGACTGATGCCATACATACCTCTCTTCCAGCTACTACCGATATACATAATGTTAATATTTCCAAATTGGAGAAATGCATTGGCGAACCATTAACTTATCCAGTGCCGCTTTCTCTACAATTTGTGGATGGCCATTCTATACTCAATCTAGCAATAGTCCTTGTATCCTATTCAGTTATTCAATAAGGCCGTTCTATGCCATTGGTGCTCATCTAATGGGTGGGATAATGATAAGTGCTAAATTGATCATATTTTCTATATTATTTACACTGTATTTAGCATGAAATTGTACTTATTTAGCATCTCATTAGTATAAAATTTTATTCTTTTATTCATAATGACCTTTATTTCTGTTTTAAATAGAAAGAAGTGAATTCGAGGATGTTTTAAAGCAAAATGAAGCAAGTTGCTTAATCAAGGCTGCACCAAGACTTATAACGGGCATTATGAAAACTCACAACGCCCGTTGCCTACACTTACCACTACCGTGATTAAGCCTTAGCGGCATGAGCTCACTGGTAGCAACATAGAAGCCATAACGGCCTCATAACGGCCGTTATGAAGTCTATAACAACCATTATCAAGATACATGACGCCCAAAGACCGTGCCAACACGTGACTTGGAGCCCAAGAAATAACTTATTCACAACGGGCATCATAACACTCGCCGTGACGGAGTTGATTACTATAAATACCCCAGTATTCTCTAAATTTGGGGAGACTCTTTTGCTGAACAACCTAAGGTGGCCGGATTTCTGGAGATCTGAGTGGCGGGAGACGTTGTTTCTTCTATATTCCAATGGATTCTGGTGGATTTTTTAAGAGTACGTCAAAGAGCATCATCAGAGAAGATTGCGCGTGACAACCATTTTCAAAGATCATCATCAGAGGGGCGTGAGTGACACACGTCATTCGGATAATCTTGGGATCCTCTAGTCTCCAACCTTCGGAGAACTATTGCAGACAGTTAGTTTAGGAATACATTAAAAGCTTATTTATTCTTTATTAGTCATGTGGTTATTTTGTGCTTTGATGCTTTTCTTGTTATGATCTATAAATACCTAATTCGAGGGGAATTATATATCTAGGTGCCTCGGTTATTATTTGTGAATCTTAATTGATTAATACAAATTGTTCTAGTTTTCATAATCATTGCATGTTCTGAATTGATTGTTACATGTTGATGTGGATGAGGAGGATATGCCCCCATGTTGATGACGCCCATGCCATGATAGATCTATGCATGTTCTAAGAAATTAGGCATAGCTAGTTTTTCGGATCAGGGATTGATTGCCCCTTAGGCTTACGGTCTAATTGGTCTCTTCTCATGGGATTCCCGCACTTAAGGCAAACCCAAGAGGTTGAGGTAGAAGAGATTCCATCTTAAGTTCCTAGTGGTTTAGACCTAATTGCCATGGCTTATTGGGGCTAGTAGGCCTTTGAATTCCCTCTGTTCGAACCTAGAACATAATTGACACTTAATGCCTATCATAATTAATAATCAAGATACTTATAGTACATACTCCAACTCCTTCTAAGTGTGCTTAACATTGTCTCCACTTGTATTGTTTAATAGTGTTGTACAAGTAAACTAAAGAAAGAGCATAAATGATTAGGTTATTGATTAACTGAAAAGGAAGTAATAGGAGCCTCTGGCCCTTCTTGGGGAAATACAACCCTTGTGTTCACTCACGAGGTATTACTTGACAACCCGTACACTTGCAGTATAATGGACTAATTGTAGTATTAAGTCCATACTTGCATGCTCATATATTTACATACTCATAACCCGTCTGTCAGGCAACTCACGTCGTATGCCATGAGGGAATCCATTTGCGGAGTTATGACATGATTTTCACCTTGAGGACAAGGTGCTTTTGGAAGATAGGGAAAATGTCGCTAGTGGAATATAAAAACTATCGAAGGAGATGGTGTGGCAGCACCCAATGAGGATCTGAGCTCACATGTACTAGTCCTTGTCTAGAAGAGTATTTGGATCACTAAAAAGCCACAAGAATCATGATACATTGGGGAAAGTGCTTATAGAGTTAGATAGGAGTTTGTTATATTTCATCTTATATACTGTGATTTGAATTATGAATGGTTAAGAAGGAATCATTTTCTCTCCGTTCTTACTGCTAGTCACTAGTAACATCAGCATAGCCAACTATGGTATCGGTCCCCTTTCCTTTTATTCATTCATTCATTAATTCATTTTTGATGATTCAATGAGGTTAAATTTGGTGTTTGTGATCACAAACAATAAACTTTGGTTCACTCTCCAATGCATTGGAAGCATATCAGATGAACAACACGGGCATCACCATTTGTCTTTCATGTTTTTGTCTCCATTGACTATCACTTATTTGTCTTTGGTGGTCATTCTGGTAACAAGAGGTCTGTCCAATGCCGTACTCTAATGTCTATAACTTCACTTTGAGAATTGGAATTCAGCCAAACACTTGTGTGAGCCAAACTTTGACATGAAAAGTACATGCAATTTCATGTTTAGTGATTTTTTGGATAATCGATAGTGGTAGGGTAAATTTTTTGATAGGGTACCAAACTATGGCCCATTTTCATTTTGGGGTTCAGACTTCAATTTGAATCAAAATGGTTACCCAATTTTAATTTTGTTTCACTAGATGGTCGCCCGAGAGATTTTGGCCTTTGATGAACTGATGTTATAAATTTCTATCAACATCTGAAATGAAATTACCAATTGGACGGACATTGTGGCATGCATATGTTGACAGAGAATTTTTGGCACTTATATCATCAAAAAAATAGGTCGGAATCTCTCCGGTAACTACCCTGTAAAATAAAATTGAAGTTGGGTAATCATTTTGATTCAAATTGAAGTTCGAACCTGATAATGAAAAATGGCCATAGTTTGATACTCTGCTAAAAGATTAACCCGATAGTGACACATGCATCATTTTTTTGTGCATTTGCAATTAAGCATAAGATTAGCTCAATTAGCTTAATTATATTCTAGTGATTCCTACCCTGAATGATGTTGGGGAGAATTGATAATCGCACACTACGAAATGATATTTAGATAAAGTACGCACTGGCACTATAGCAATAGTGTTATTCTTAGAAACTCAAACTTGTAATTAACACGGCCTTGACACAGGTATATTGTTGCCCATGCTATTCTCATGAATCCTCTAGTACTGTACCGTTGGAACTACATGTAATATCCTGAACCTTTGGATACTTGTTGAAAATTATGTTCAAGGTATTATCACAGTTGTAGTAAGGCTATCATGTAGAGTAGTTTTTTTGAGAAACCCAAATGGAAAGCACAAGGACCTAAATGTGAGAGTTAATGGAAGATTTTGGGTTCATAAGTAATTAGGAGGATTTGATTTGTAGAGTTTTCGACAACTGAGGACTGAGAAGTAAGTTGGCAAGGAGCTTTCTAAAAGGCTGAGTTATGATTCAGTGACCGTTGGTAAATTTTCACGGACCTTTTTGTAAAACATTTTCCTAACTGGGACTGTCAGTGAACCTAGTCAAAGTTGGGTTTTGACCAAACTTAAGAGTTTCTTCTGGACCTAAGAAGCCATTTCAATTTCCTTTAGAGTTAGAAAACTCTTCAAGCTTCTAATCATTCTTTAGCTCCTTAATGTCATTCTTAAGCTAAACTTGGAGAAAATCTCAACCTCACCATCTTCATCTCCTTTATCATTACCGGCGCAATACCTCTTTATCTTTATGGCGCCAAGTCACTCCATTGTTCTCCATTCTTTCATTGAGGTAAGTGCTTGAAGATTTGGCTTGGATGATGCATCATGCTTGGTTAAAAGTTGGGAGAAACATTGTAGAAATTTAGCATGTTTTGTGAGATTTGGTTTGGATTTGAGTAGTAAAAGCATGCCTTTTTTTTTTCATTGTGGATCTTTGATGTTTCATTTTCCTTTGGAAAAATACTTGTATTTTGAGTTGGATCTTGCTTGAAATGGTGAAGGAATTCTCGGGTACTGCAGCAACCGGAATTAGGGTTACTCTTGGATAATTAAGTTGAAGTGGATGATGATGATGATGATGATGGTTGGAATGAAGTTGGTTAACCTTAGCCAAATTGAGATGGATGAGCATAGTCCAAATGAGTTGGTTGAGTTTAATCATCTTGGTTGAGTTGGGCTTGATCAAATCAAGTTAAGTGGGTTGAACCAATCAAGTTAAGTTAAGTAGGTTTGGTTCAAATAGTTGAAGTTAATGTGCTTAGGTTTAGTTGAGTTGTTTTGGTCTAGGTTTGATCAAATCAAGATGAGTTTGTGGTTGGGCTTAAAATGTTTTGCCTAAGTTAAGTAGGTTAAGGATTGTTTTGGGCTTGGTTTAGAATTTGGGTCAATGATTGTGCAGTGAACCAGTTCAATGAGAATTGGGTTCAGTTGAATCAAGTTGGTTCAAGAGATTTTGTATAAGAATTAAAATTTGTTCAAGGTTGGTTGCTTAAATTGAACTTGGTTCAGTGAAATTGAGGTTGGTTCAAGTTGATTCAGGAAGTTTTAGTCCAATTTGAGTTGGTTTAAGTGTAATTTGGAGGCCAATTTGATTATGCAAGGTTGGGTTTGAACCGATTGGAGTGAATGCGCCCAATTAGAAAGTATGTTTTGCCTCTTGTATTTTCTTTCAGGTTCAGTTCTATCATTAGTCTTTAGTATTTATTTATTTTATTTCGTTCTTTTATTAGGTGGTGTTCAGGTGTGGGAGGGAGTTCCAGGTCTAGCAAGAAACCCAAGGTAGATCATGTGAGTTGGTAATAATTGTTTAATTATTTTATTATTTCATTATATTATGTTTAATAATTTATATTATTAAAGAATACTTATATTTATTAGCAGTTTTCTATTCCATAGCAATCATATTACTACATCCAGTTTTGTATAATTATACATATTTTCAATTGTGGCTAATGCATGTGTATATGATTTAATTATTCATTTAAAGTATTTATTTTATTGGTTACATATGCTTTGACTTTGAATTATTTGTGAAACCGTGTGTGCATATTGATATGCTTTTACCATCAATACTTGTGGAATCTGTTTTCATTCCAGGTATATAGATGATGTTCTAGATTTGGACTTTATGGGTATTATGCATGTATTGTATTATTGAGCTTCCACAAGTTTTGTTGGTAACCGGGCAGAGCCTTTCCCTGTAGCAGTGGGCTGTCTTCACTGCTAGGCTGTTGAGGTGGCATGTATACCAGCTGAATTATTGGTCTAGTTTAGGTGGGAGTGTAGAGCTCTGATTAAGTACACATCGGGAATCTGGAGTCACCACACAGATCTTCGGTGGGCCAACTTCAAGGTTATGAAGATCTTGACGGCTCTCAATGTAGTCACGATGGCTGCTAAGTCAGAGAATGTTTTTAGTTCATTACCCATTTCATCTAGATGAAATCTTTTGTATTTGAGAAAACTATATTTTTCATGCAAAATATATCTTTGAAATGTGATCTCTTGTATATTCTTTGGAAAATTTATTTGATGATGAGTTTTATGTCTTGATGCTTTTAACCTAGTATTATGCCAAATTTGGTATTTGCGAGAGTTGGAAACTTTATTTGAGCAATTGATCTTTATATACTTTATATTATTTTCTTATTTGAAATTAATAAGCCACTATCAACCAATTGAAATTATTACAGTTGCAAGAGTAGGACCCTATTAGATCACTTGTACGAGTATAGAGCCAGTCAAGGTTGAGTTTAGGATTGCAGTGGATCTCCTTCCTTTCTAATTGTTTGTGTTGTGGTCTTATAGTGGCTGTATCCGAATATTTGAGTATTTATGTTTTGTTGTATGCATATTTTTGAAGTTGTAGTTTGTGTAAAAGTTGTCAGTTGTATTTTGTAAGTTTGGTTTGGTTTTGTAGTTGTGTTTGATTGCAGTTAAAATGGGGTTTTAACTGATGAGGTGCCATATTCACTTAGGTAAAAAGGGTAGATGTGACACTACATCTCTTAAGTACGAACACTGTAGCAATAGTGCTAAATGTAGAGACTTCTTCCTATAATCAATACAACCTCTGCACAAGTGTGTCACTGCCCATGCTATTCTTAGGAATTTCTTCGATATCATAGAATCATGTGAAAATAAAAAAAAAACCTATGATTAGCATGACCTCAACATGGTTACTGTAGCACCATGTTGAATTCTAAAATCTCCAGGACCTCTAATTTCCCCCTCTTTGTGTACAAAATTGGGATCTAAGTTGTATGCTATGAAAGATCTATCAAACACACAAATAAGACACAATTTAGTGTGGAAAACCCCTTCAATCTAGCGGTGAAAAACAATGGCAGCCTAAGGTAACTTGAATCCCTTTTCGACTATGTAAACTAAGGGATAACAAAGTCTTCTCTAGATTCGAATAAAGGTATACAAGCTTAGAGGCATCAACACACTAACAAAATGCTCTCAGGAAACACATATCAAAATTACAAGCATGGATGACAAAAGACACTAAGAAGGGATTAAAAGAAGGATCAAACCAGATTGATAAGTGGAGCTTCTTGCAAGGATTCCCTACCCAAAGTTTGCAAGAAATCTAGCACCATATAGTCGTCAGATCGTCTTACCTTAACTTTCTCTCTTATTCTCTTCTTATTGGTTTCACATTCATATGCTAGTCTCTCTTCTCTTTTACTTCTATATTAACAACCAAAGTTGATATAGCTTCATTTTTTTTTTGTTAATTATGTGAGTGGGGCCCACACCTATTCACAAATCCCCGTAAATGAGGGTTAACCCAACAAATGACACATTGATGAGTTGTTATTGCTGTTATGTTTTGTTTTTCTCTTGATAAATATTTAATAATGGTCAGAGCTTAATAGTTTTGCTGATTTACCATCACCAAGTAGTTTATTGCTGCTTTAGCTATTAGAAATTGAAAAATTGTTATGCAAGTTAGCTGCTCGCTTGTTAACTACCATCAAATCTTAAGTTACTTACTAGTTTTAATTATGTATAGCGGCTGGGCAAAAAGTGGTTGTATGATGTCTACATCATAGACACAAGTAATCTTTCCTACTTGTTTTTTTTTCTACCACTTTCTCTTTCTTCATGTTTTAGTCATTGTTTGCTAAGAAAATGTTGTATTCATGGAATTTTTCATGATTACATGGGTTAGACTTATTTATTTGATGTCTCTCTCTTCAACAGTATTACTTGAGTGGACTAAGTTATCGGCTTTTGGATCAACACCTCCACCTAGGTGTGGCCATTCGGTAACTTTGGTTGAAAGGTGGTTTTTTGTCTATGATGGCAGAGGTAAATTATCAACCAGGTTGGTTTATGGCAAATTTAATTTTTTTTTCCTTTACCCTATGGTTCATTTTGTTTTGCACTTTTTCACTTTTTCTCTCTTGAAGCTGACTTAAAATATATTCTTTCAGCAGAGACAATACCAGTCTTTGATATAAAATCATATTGTTTACTAGAAGTAAGGATAAATGGAAAATTTTAATTGATTCATTTGTCTATCACCCACAAGTTATTAATCTCTTCCGATTTTTCTCTCATCAATTTTTCGTTAGAGGTATAACAAATCTTTCATGAGTGCTTTCTTAGTTCTTGTAAATGGCGGTATATAACTATAATTTTTATTCATTAATTTTTAGTTATTTTTTGTACTTTAAGACTTGAGGTCTTCATCTTGTTCACTGCATTTTATACAAAATGCACATGTGACACGGTGTTGCATATGAAGAAGAATAGAACGAGTGTGGCAATTCGTTGAACACTTGATGTGCAATTTCACAAACACCTAGCAATAACTCAATGGATAGGCAATGCAAGGAGGATATACAAGCATTCACACAAGAACAAATGAAGGCACCAAATTTAATGAGGTTCAGTTAAGAAAAATCTTACATCCATGGGAGGATAGTGCTTCACTATATCTTGGGGAATAATAAGAGTAACAAAAATCTTACCTTGCTTTAATGGGAGGATTAATAAGCTCTAAGAACTTAACTTCACCTCAAAACAATGATCTTACCTTGCTTTAATGAGATCAAGCAAGAACAAGAGTTGTCCTGTACACTTTCTTCATTCTTTCTATTCACTCTCTACATACAAGAGAATTTACCTTCTCTATCTTTCTCTCATTCATTCTCATTGCACAATACCCAACAAACATAAGTTTATATAAATTATAGAGAAATCTAGACTATTGGATTAAAAGGGATCAAGATTTGGCTTCATCCCAATGATCAAACCACATCCCAAGGATTTAAAGCCAATATTTAACAATCCACCATTTGAAGACAAATCTTCAATCAAGCATTAATGAAGCATTAAGCATTGTCCTCCACACACCCATGTCATGTCTTCACTAACTCAAAAAGCCTCCTACAATGGGAGGTTTTCTATGTAAGCACAACCTTTGTCAACAAATCTGCAAGGTTATTATTTTTGTTAATCTTCTCAACATGTAAATATCCACACTCTAAAAGCAAGCCGGATAAAGTGATACTTCACATCAATGTGTTTTGTTCTATAATGAAAAGCCGCATTCTTGGTAAGATGTATCGCACTTTGGCTATCACAATGCAACACATATTTTTCTTGTATCACATCAAATTGATTAAGCACATGGTTAAACTAAATCATTTCCTTTGCTTCTTTGGTCAAGAAAATATATTTTGCTTTCGTAGTTAACAAGGCAACAATGTCTTGAAGTTTACTCATCTAACTCACCACACCACCACGAAATGTACAAATATACCCCAAAATGGACTTCCTTATCTCTACAACTAGCATAATCAACATTAACATAACCATTTACCACCAATGAAGAAACTCTAAAGCACAAGTATAAATTTTGTGTACATTTGAAGTAATGAACAATCCACTTGATGGCTTGCCAATACTCCCAACCGGCACTAGACATGTACTTGAAACAACCCCACTGCATAAAAAATGTCTGCCCTTGTGCATATCATAGCATACATCAAGCTATCAACTGCGTAGGTATATGGGACATTTTAAAATTTATCATCCTTTGGAGAACTCTTCTTGGATAGATTAAAATGTACCGTTAAAGGTGTAGAAACCGGCTTGCAATCAACCATTCCAAACCTTTTAAGAACTTTGCTAACACATCGGATTGACTAAACCACAACTTCCCATGCTCTCTATCTCAATGAATGAGTAAGCTTAAATCTTCTTTGTAGCATCAAGATCTTTAGTAACAAACTTCCTTGACATATGGAGCTTCAAGGATTTAGTCTCCTTCCGACCATTACCAGTGATAACATAATATCCACATAAAGCAACAAGCAATTAAACATGCCATATGTGGAACCTTTGAAATAAACACAATGATCAAAATCACATCTTGAATAGCCTTCATCTTCCATAAAAGTGTCAAACTTGTTTCAAACCATACAATTCCTTCTTTAACTTGCACACCAAGTTAGGATTAGACTTGTTCAAAAAGCCTTCCAATTAAGATATATAAATCTCCTCTTCAAAATCACAATGTGAGAAAGCTGTCTTGATGTCAAGTTGTTCAAGCTCCAAATCAAAATTAGCCACCAAAGATTAAATAACTCTTATAGAGCTATGCTTCTCTATTGGTGCAAATATTTTATTGAAATCAATGCCATGCTTTTGACCATAGGCCTTCACCAGTAGTCTTTCCATGTACCTTCTTGATCCATCGGTTTCATTCTTTATTACATACACTGTTAGGGACGCAAGTGTACATGTTGATCTTGTAATAAAGTGTACTAAAGAGCAAGGTATCTATCCTTAGGGAAAATATAGTTTACCAGTACTAATCCTTAACCTAAAAATTAGCGTATTCAAAGTTGTGTGGTGTGAAATTAAAATATAAAACATAGAAATCAAAAGCACTTAAATGAATGTAGCTAGTCAAGCAAAAGGAATGGAGTGCTCGGGCATAGACTCCCTCTAGGGTTTTGTAAGTCTAGGACAAAGGTTGTAAGCTGGCAATCTTATTTGAACCGAGAGAAATCCTAAATTATACTTCCCCTTTCTCAAGGTGAATAGTAATTGATCCAATAAGGTGCTGATATAGACAACCTCACTATCGCATTACACTCTATGAAATCTTAACAAAAATAGACAAGTATTTAAAGTGTAGACGACCCTTCTCTTGAAGTGATCGCCGCTAATTGTATACAAAGTAGAAATGAGATCTCTTTCTAGATCTACTTCCTATGATTTCAAAGAGTACAAAATTGCTTATCAATTCACTCGGGAGGATTGTGGGAGCAGAACTCTCGATTCAAAAGTATCCTATCTCTAGACTTACTCACAAATCCCCTTGAATTGTGGCTTACCTATGCTAGGTGGGTTTCTCGACTTGTTACACAAGAAAGTCATACATGAAACCCTGGCTGTCACCTCATTAGCATTCAAGACAATAAGAACACATGATTGAATTCAAAAGTAAAGGATTGAAACTAATAATTAAAGTAAAGAATGAAAGATCCACAACTAATGTCAATTAAATCTAACCATGGAGTTTATCTATGCCCAAACACCTACAAAATTAGTTCTCCATCAAGATAGAACAATCATACAATTCATAAGAGATAAGAAGAATCATTAAAAGCATTAAAACTGCCTTTCCAGTTGCACCTCTTAAGATTGCCGAAGGACTTTTCCTTATCTTCCACAAATGACGCCAAGGTGCTTCTTGACAGCTACAATCTTCTTCCTCCATGGTGGGTAAGTCTCTTCTCCTTGATGATTCGCCCTAAAAAGTCTGGAGAAAACTCCTTCTTTTCCAAGGCTTGGTCATCAAAGATCCATTCAAATCCTTCATTAGAATCTTTTATACCTAGCCACTTATGGGCTACTTATGAGCCTAAGAATAAGGCTGTAAGGAGCTCGAGATGATGGGTCATATGCCTTATGGGACACCTTATGGTTGTAAGTCCTATCCATAAGGTCTTCTGTCTTGGTGTTACTGCCCAACTTATGGTTGTAAGCATTAGGTCATAATCTTCTGTAGATGGCTCTTACGACCATCCTTCGGTTGTAAGTGCTCCCTATAAACTCCTTTGAACAACCCTTATGGTCCGACTTATAGGCGTAAGTCCTGCCCGTAGGTCCTTTAGTTTAATCCTAATACTCTCTCTTACGGGCATAAGTATGCTCGCACAGTTTTCTACCTGGGGCTTACAGCTGTAAGCACAACCATAAGGTGCCTATAAGTGGTTCTGTCTGGCATGTTCTTCAGTTGTTGATGCGGTAAAAGTTCCATCTTCATCGTTTTGGCTCTTTCTTATTTCTTTTGGCTTTCTCTTATCCTTTAGCACTACCTGCTTCCTAAGAATACAATTTTCATTATGTTTAGCATTATCTTCCATAACAATACTCTAATACAAGCCGAATAAGTGCACAAAATAATATTAAATAAGGCATATATGTACACTTATCATACATCCATCTATTATTTAATGCTTTCCTTCCACTTGGAAGCTTCACCAAGTCCTATGACACGACCCCTTGCATGTATACCCCGCAAGTGCACGGGTTGTCGAAGTAATAAAATACCCTGGTGAGTGGGTAGTCGTATCCACAGGGAATAGTGTTCAAAAACAAGTGTTATCACTATTTAAGCTATAAATGGAATCGATGGTAAGAGAAATCAATATGTATATATATATAAAAGAAAATAAAAGAGACCAAGAAGGGCAATATAGGTAGGAGAGGTAATCGATATAAAGATGGGGTACCTAGACAAAGCTCCCCCTAGGACTAATGCTTCTAGTGCAAGACTAGTATTATACCACCTAATTGATGTCTAATGAGTTGTGGAAATCCTTAAGCACACGGTCCCAAACCTAAGGTCAATCGTGACTAATCCCATACTATACCTGGCTCTAGACTTCTCTACGACCCTTGACTCTCGATGACCTGTCACCTAAGCCCTAGGGGAGTACCTCATACTAATGCCTAGCACCGTGTGAAATTGCATGGAGTTCTAGGGATTCCAAGTGCAAGACTCTATCCCTAATTATAGTTCTAACCCTTTGGTCCAGGTGGAAGAAACCTAATCTAAGTTAAGCCCTAGTCCTAGGATTCACTCAACCCTTCGCAAGGGAGTTCATCTCCTAGTACTTCACTCTATTTCGATCGCGATTAACTCTTGGGATACGGAGGTAGGGAAATTCACACCGGAGGGGAAAGGGGACATTCCACTACCTCTCGACTCACCCTCTCAACCCTCTCCAACCTTGTGTAGTCTAATCCTATAGAGGTTGTCACACCCTCAAAGGATAACCTAATAGATTCTCAACCCTAGTGTCACGGCTAAAGAAAAATCTCATACAATCAGCATGCAAGATTAGAACTCAATAAGAAAAAATCAAATTAATAAAGCATAATAAAAGTTATAGAAACACAAACATCCTAGGGTTTACAAGTCTGAATACCCACTAGGGTTTAGCTCTCCATGGAGCAATACAAAGTCAATAAAGAGTTTAAGAACATATGCATGAAAACCATAAAGAAAACCCCCTTGTAGATCATATCGATGGTCTTGTGGAGCCGTACGTCTTCTCCAACGAATCCCTTGTCAAGCCTAGGGCACACCTCGCCGAATCAATGCCGACGAAAGCTCCCCCAATAGCTTTCTTCTAATAGATGTCGATGCCGATGCCGATGCCATATAATCGCCTCCAAAGACCTCCAAGAACCTCTCCAAACCCTAGCCAAAAGCCCCCCAAAAGATAGGCAAGAGATAGAAGGGGGGGGGGGGGGGGGGGGGGGGGCCCAAATAGATCTTAAAACGGGCTATTTATAGGCTGAAATCGGAGTTCCACACGCCCCTGTGGATTTTCCACACGGGCCTGCAGAATTTCCACACGGCCGTGTGGAAATTCTGTTTTGCTGATTTTCGGCAGACCATGAACAGTAACTTGCTACAGTGTTTTGCTACAGTAATTAGCTGCAGTACTTTTGCCAAATTGCTCCCGAATTAATCGTTCTTCATCGAGGATGTTGAATTGGGCACACAATCAATGTTAGATTATGTCGATTAATTCATTTCTCTTCATTGGCAAAGTTCTCCAATGCTACACGAGTTAGACTTTTGTGAATTTGACTGCCCTTATGCCCCTCCAATGGAGGTTGGCACACACCCATAAGTCTAGACTCGTGCCTTGTTCCTTGCTTGGTCCGAGAACTCCCCAACAATGGTGAACATAACCTATTCTTGCTTCTTTCTTCTCCAAATTGGTTCCACAACCCTACAATGCACAAAAGCACACAAATGCACACACATTAATGATAAAATCTGATAAAAGTAATGCTCAATGTAAGATAATAATACTTCGTATTACTATAACACGAGCACTTATCATCCCACATTTGTTTCTGATGCAAGGGTCCATATCTTCTCCCATTGCCTTTTTCAACCTAACTTTCTCAAGACAATTTTGTACTTCTGACAGGCTCCCCGAAAGTGCACAGGTTTGTCGAAGTAATAAAAGTTACCCCGGTGAGAGGGTAGTCGAATCCACAGGGAATAGGGAGTTAGAGTATGAGATTTCACTATTAAAACTATGCGAAGTACGGAAAAGTAATAATCGATTCGTGTGTGAATTGTGAGAACAACTATACTAAAAGACAGGAAATTAAATAGAGAGAGGTGAAAGATTAGAGAGTGCAAGAAAAAGAGATTAAGGAGGATTTAACAATGAATGAAGTGGGATATCCGGACAAGTTACCTCTAGGATCTATGCTTCTACTGCAAGACTATGCTGTTATACCTTCCTATTGATGCTAATTGAGTCGAGGAAATCCTAAGACTCACGGTCCCAAACCTAAGGTCAACCGTGACTAACCCCAACATTATGCCCCGGTATTAAGATTCACAACAACCCTTAACTCTATCGCTCGCACGATTAAGTCCCAGGGGAGTACATCTACCTAACCCTCACACTACGTGGGATTGCATTAAGTTCTAGGGATTCCTAGTGATTAAACATGTTCCTATGTGTAGTTCTAACCCTTTGGTCCAGGAGGAAGAGCCCTAGTCTAGATTAAGCCCCAGTGCATAGGATTCACTTCAACCCTTCACTCTGTTACTCGCGTAACTAAGCCCCAGGGGAGTTTATCTACCTAGCACTTCACTCTATCTTGACCGCTAATAAATCAAGGAAACGGAGGTAGGGAGAAATCACACCGGAAGGGAAAGGGGTACATCGCTACCTCACAACTCTTCCTCTCAACCCTCTTCAATCTTGAATAGTCTAATCCTATAGGAGTTGTCACACCTCCAAAGGAAAACCTAGATTGCTCTCAACCCTAGTGTCACATCTAAGGGAAAACAATAGCAAAATAAAATCAAGATTGAAACTCAATTCTTATTCATCAATAATGGAAAAGCATAATAAAAATGTCAAAGAAACATGATAACCCTAGAATTTACAAGTCCGAATACCCACAAGGGGTTTAGCTCCTCATGGAGCTATACATGTTCATCAATGTATGAAATAAAACACAAAGTAAAGACAGATGAAAACCCCCTTGCGTATGGTGTGGCCGTGGTCTTGTGCGGCCGCCGGACGTCGGTGATGATGCCGGTGACGCGCTCTAAACCTCCACGAAGTCCTCTCCAAAACCCTAGCCGCACTCCTAGAAGTTGGGGAGAAGAATAGGTCAAAAAATATATCAAAAAGTCTCCAAATCGGGCTTTTATAATTTGGAGTCGCGGCTTTAAATTTGCTGAAAACGGGATTTCACACGGCCGTGTGGAATTTCCACACGCCCGTGTGAAGTTTCTGGAATTTTGATTTTCGGACGATGTGAACAATAACTTGCTACAGTGTTTTGCTGCAACGATTTGCTACAGTATTATGCCGAAACGCTCCCGGATTCATCGTTCTTCATCGAGGCCGTTGAATTGGGCACACAATCAACGGTAGATCGTGTCGATTGCTTCGAATCGCCTAATTGGTGAAGTTCTCATTGTTGGCATGAGTTAGACTTATTGTGAATGTGACTGCCTTTGTGCCCCTCCGAAGAAGGTTGCACACACTCACAAGTCTATGCTCACGCCTTGTTCCTTGCTTGGTCCGAAAATCTTCCCAACAATGCCAAACACGACCTAACTTCGTTCCTTTTCTTCATTTTATCTTCACAACCCTACAATGCACAAAAGTAAACAATTGCACACTTTTTAGTGATAAAATCTGATTAAATTAATGCTCATTGCAAGATAATAACACTTCGCATTACTATAACATGAGCTCTTATCAACTTCCTAAAAAGATTCGGGCTCACATGGATCAGTAAATAAAGCATAATACAAAAATGGAGAATACCTTTGAATGGGGTTAGGAGTTCTTGTAAGTCTCCTTAAAATTTATGGAGAGTAAAATTCTTGTTCTTCCTTATCAACATGAGCATCCTCTTACTCAATCACCTCCATGCTATCATCATGACCATCAACATCACCATGGTCATCTACATCATCATGATCTTCATGATTGATTTCTTGTACTTGTTGAGGAGGAACACATGAGTTAACTAGAATATGAACAACTTTCTCATCCTTTCATTCTTCTTGATTGCTTTCTTTAAACATCACATCCTCACAAAAAATGACATCACAGATTCTAATTATCTTCCTCTCAATTGGATCCCGCAACCTGTAGTCTTTATCATCACCACCATAACCAAGGAAATCAAATTTCCTTGATTTCAAATCAAGCTTACTTCTCCTTTCAGAAAACACTTGCACATAAGCTTCATAACCAAAAACTCTTAAATGATTACAATAGATTTTCTTACCACTCCATAGCATTTTTGAAATATCTCCATCCAATGGAGCACTCAGTAATCTACTGATGAGATATATCACCTATTTGCTTCTTTGGCCTAAAAGAACTTAAGAAGACTGGAGTAAGACAATATGCTTTTTACCTTCTCCACAATGGTTATATTCCTTCTATCAATGATACCAATTTGTTGTGCAATGTGAGGGGTAGTCTTTACTCTTTTGATGCCATTCTCCATACAAAAGCCATCAAAAGCACTAGAGCCTTGACATTCATAAGGCCACAAACATCAGAATATACCAACTCCAATGCCTTCAACTTTCCATGAGATTCATGCTTCTTAAAATTTACTGTATGTCACTTGCTAATGATATAATGCACACATAATTCAAGAGATGAGTTCTCAAATAAAGGAAAAGCTTTTTTATCTTGCAATACTTTCATTCCGTGCTCACTAAGATGACCAAGCTGACTATACCAAACACGCACATCATCATGTCAACTTGCTTGTCAATGATGTAATGCACAATAATTCAAGAGATGAATTTTCAAATAAAGGAATAAACTTTTTATCTTGCAATACCTTCATTCCATGCTCACTAAGATGACCAAGCCAACTATACCAAACATGTACATCATCATGTCTATTTGCCAACATACATCTTTGAGGTGAACCAAGAAAAGTATACAAACTTCTATATTTTTACCCCTTCAACAATGTCATACAACCCTTGGAGATCTTCCACGATCTATTTCCAAAAGTGACCACATAATCGGCCTTATTAAGTTGCACGGCCGAAATAAGGTTCTTTGTTATCTCGGGAATATGCCTCACATTAGTCAATATATGCTTCTTCCCATTTGCTTGCTTAATAACCACATCACAATGCCCAAAATTTTACAAGCACAATCATTCTATGGAATGAAGCATTGGACATATGTAGGTGGAGAAAAATGATCTATCTGGACATATGTGAAATGAAGCATCGGAGTCCAACACCCAAGTATCTATGGAAGAAGATACCATACAAGCAATACTTAATGTGACTTTATCATCACTTTGAGATGTTATGCTTGCTTCACCATCAACTTGCTTCCCCTTCACTTGATCTTCAAAAGATTACAATCAGTCCTCACATGACCTTGCTTCTTGTAATACCAACAAGTCAGCCCCATCACTTGGATCTTCCCTTTACTTGTAACTTGCCCTTACTAGTCAAAGCATCATCCCTTCGTTGAGACCTTCCTCTTTCATCTACCCCTAGTGTTTAACTCAAATCACTATATATTTATGAAGAAGCCATTCTAGTCTCCTCACTACTCAATGAAGAAACAACAACATTTGACTTGAACTTGTTGTCTATTGTATTTGCCATGGTAGTAACAAGAGTATCCCAACTTGGAGATAAAGAGCTCAAAAGTACCAAGCATACGGCCTCTTCATCATGATTTACCTTTAGAGCTTTTAATTGCATCATACTAGAGTTAAACTCATTCAAATGCTTCCACACCATAACACCATCTTTCATCTTCATGAGAAATAACCTCTTCATGGCATGCATCTTATTGATACCCGATGGTTGCTCAAAAGATTGCTCCAAAGTTAATGAGTGGTCTTACATTGATAAACATCAAACAAGATAGATGTTGAAATACACATCCTTATCACCAACAAGAGTTTTTGATCTAGCGACTTCCATTTTTCATCACTCATAGATGAGGGTTTAACATCCATCCTCAACAGTGGTAGATCTAACTCCTTATAAACAAGATGATCCTTCATTATGATCTTCCATATTGACCAATTGTCTTCCTTGAGCTTTTCAAAATCCATTATCTTATCCATCACTATGAAACTGAATCACCAATAATTCAAGCTCCAATTCTTTCAATTGCAAGCTTAGACCACCTCCATGCTCCTAGAATATCACTCTGATACTAATTATTGTGTGTGAGGAAGTGTTGAACGACTATGGCAATTCATTGAACTCGTGATGTGTAATTTTACAAACACGTAGCAATAGCACAATGGGTAAAAAATCCAAGGAGGATATACAAGCATTTAAACAAGCACAATGGTTAGCACCAAATTTAACGTGGTTTGGTTAAGAAAAGCCTATATCCATGAGAGGACAATGCTTCACTATATCTTGGGGAATAACAAGAGTATAAGTGTATAAAAAATAAGCACAAAGATATAATAAAGATTAGCAAGCTCTAAGAACTTAACCTCACCTCAAAAACAAGGATCTTACCTTTCTTTAATGAGATCAAGCAAGAATAAGAGCTCTCATATATACTATCTTCACTCTTTCTTTTCACTCTCTATATACAAAAGAATTCATCCTCTCTATATAAACAATAGAGAAATCTAGACTATTGAATTAAAAAAGATCAAGATTTGGCTTTATTCCAATGATCAAACCACATCCCAAGGATATCAAGCAAATATTTAACACATAGTTTTGGAATAATGATGGAATCCCACGCACAAGTGCTGACTCTAATCTTTTACCCTTTAATAGGTGATGGTGAACTTATAATGGGCAACTTATGGGCTTTGAAGGATCTCATAGAAGAAGATATTCCTTCTAAACATGAGCCCCCAGTGTGTTCAATTCATTTTGCTGACTTTGAATTGGGAGGGAGGTTAGTCAGAATATGAAATAAATGAGTGACACACCCCTTACATGTGTCTGCAAGTGCTCAGGTCATTCAAGTAATAAAGTGTACCTAACGGGTCGATCAGTCTAATCCACAGGGAACAGGAATACAAGTAATAACTATAACCTTGCTATCTAGCCTAATAAACGGAATTTGTGTGTGAATGATCAATTTCACAAACAAGTAACTGAGGAAAGAGATGTAGGAAAATAGAGAAGTAGAGAGGAATTAGACAAGATAGATGGAGTACTCGGACAATGCTCCACCTAGGATACTTAAGTTAAGTGCTAGACTAAAATTACGATTCCCTAATCGAGATTAATTGAGTCATTGAAATCCAAAAGCACACCAGTTCCAAACCTAAGAACAACCGATGACTAAACCCCTACGAGGTCCCAGCAGAGAGAAAGCTCTCGATGCCTTGCACCACTGATGAGTGCATTTCATATCATATTTTGCAAAAATCCAATGCATAGTTTAGCTTGTCTTTTAGCACCTTTTGTTTATGAATGATGCTATTCTAGGTATGTTTGTCTCTGTTGCAGGCTTTTAGAGCTTATAGCATATAAGGAGTGAAACCAGGGACAAAACCAATCAAAGAAGATAATTTCTCTAAGTGTCCAATACAATCATGGGCTAAGCACGAGTGTGCCATCTCCCTATGGTTCTCTCTGGATGGTGACTCCCTTGCTCTTTAACGGAAGCACTGGCGAAGCACAGGGGGTACTACCTCCCAGTGATTATCTCGGGATAGGAGTGGCTTATGCTTTTAGGGAAAGCACGGTATGTGTGCTCCTTTATGGGCGTGCGCAAGCTGAGCACAACCATGCTTTCCCAGTGATTATCTCTGGATGACACTTATCCCTTTTCACTCAAAAGTTCTAAGAAGAGTATGGTCTGAACACGACCTTGCTTAGACTGAGTCGAGCCCGAAGGTTCCTTTATAACTCCCAGATTTAGGGTTTCTTACTATCTTTTGTTCTGGAGTCTTCTTCTCCAGTAGGGAAACTCTCAAGAGAATGATGATCAGCTATCACCACACGAGCTAAGGAGATTAAAGGTGAGTTAGAGACACCAGAGAAGTGGAGTTACCCATTCCATAGAGTTCTTAAAGTACATTTGAAAAGATCTTGTGAAAGGGGAGAGTCTAGATGTCTCTCTTCCTTATGTTTATCTTCTTCTCTCATTTGTATGAATTCATGAGGGCTAATCATTCCATAGTATCCTGGGATTGTGAACTATGTTTTCTCTTATACTTTGACTACTTGAGTTTTAATACCTATGGAGTTATATTGTTTTCGTGTGTTTATTCATGTGTTGTATAACTTGGCGTGCTTAATTTGTGTAGATGCTTGTGTAAAACTTGGCGTGTGTGAATTACCGTAGTTGTGATTACCCAGTGTAGTTACAAAATTTGGCGTGTATGAAGCCCGTAATTACACTTGCATAGATTGACGTATTTGATAGTCGTAGATGTAACAAAGCTTTTGAGCACCCACAAGGATCTTAGAATGTACCTTAGTAGGCATTAGACTCAAGTCAGTATTTTAAGCACAAAGGAATCATCCTAGGGCATTGCTCTCTTGTTATTGAAACTCAACCATAGTCTACTTGGTTAGTTTTTAATTCCTTTAGCACCCTTTTGGTTTGACTAGACATTAGAGGATCAAATAGTACTAGAAGTCCAGTCCCTGTGGTTCGATAACCCTACCCCCTTGTGGGGTACCACTTTATTACTGTAATGATCCGTGCGCTTGCGGAGAGTACATTAACCACATATGACTGCTTGGAGTTCTAAGGATTTCAAATGATAAACCCTATTCCTAAGGTAGATCAATCTTTTTGGTCCAGGCGAAAGATACCTAATACCATACGAGGTCCCGACGGAGAGGATGCTCTAGATGCCTCACATTACATATGATTGCTAAGAGCTTTTAGAATATGGAGGTAGAGTAAATCAAATCTGAGCGAAAAGGGGACGCTTCCTTACTTCTCAATTCACCTTCTCGACCCTCATTAATCTTGGTAAATCTAATCCTAGCAGTGATAGTCACTCGTCACTAAGATGATTAGGTAGCTCTCACTCCTACTCTAAGGGAAAGCAATCATAAATCACACAAGATTGAAACTCAAATAAATACAATATGCAATCAATAAATGAATGAAAACACATGAAAACCACAAAGAAAACCCCATTTAGGTATGTGCTGATGGTCGTCAAGGGATGCTTCATCTTCTATAATAGTTTGTCGAGTGAAGCTAGGGCACACCCTTCTGAATCGATGTCGTCGTCGGCTTCCCCGATGGCTATAAAGTTGAAGGAATTTGTAAAAGCTCATGAAGAAACGCTCCCTTGAATGTAAAGACCTTCTCTCCAAAAACCTAGCTGCAAAACTTGTGGAAAAAGACGGACAAAAACCCTTTGAGCGGTTTTTTTATAAGTAAAACCTGGGGATCCACACGACCTTGTTATGCCCTTGTGAAGTTTTGTTGGGCAATTTCCTTTAGGAAGCCACACGGCCTAGCACACAACCTTGTGGAAGGGTGTGTGGGATTTTGTCTCTCCAAACGACTAATAAAACTCTTGAAACTGCCCCTAAGCTGGTACACACACACATGACTGCCTCCATGCCCTCTTGCCATGTCAATTGGCTTCTAAAATCTCAGTAGTTGGCACATATGCACTTGTAGGTGATCCAACGTAAGTGTTCATCCTTGAAGCTTGCTAAATTATCTCAGAAATATCTCTATAACCCTTTCTTTGCTTCTTTCTTATCAATTCCCGTCACATGCCCTAATTGCACAAAAGAACACAAACACATGCTATTAATAGAAATATCTGAATATAATCATGCTCAAAGTGCATAAAAGATGTGAACAAATAAATATCAAACAAGCACTTATCAATGAGTGTTTCCACAACTTGTCTCATTGGGTTTAATGTTAAAGTTTATCCTGAACAAAATAATGAGACACCTGGTTGAACTCAATTGAAGCTTCTTGGGCAATCCTTTACCCTATTATAGTCATGCAGCAACTTTGGAGGGTAGTATGAATTGTTTCCTCACATATTTGCTCTGGCTGATTTTATTTTATTTTTCTTTAACAAATTATTTTTGTGCCTCAATAAGATTATTTTTTATTTTTGGTTATTAGTAAATGATTGCTCAATGTGTGTTTTTAGTTTTTTTTTTTTATTTAGAGGACAAGGGACTGGAGGTTGGATGAGTTGAATTTTGGATAGAGGTAAGTTTTTGGAAGAAAATCCTTGTTTAACTTAATCTGCAGTTATGTTAGCCAGCTTTCTAGCTCCAAAGGTTAACTGAGGCCACCTTGACCTTGATATGATTTGCTACCCTTAGTGTTGATCTTTGTTGACTGTTGGTTATTATAGTCAACTAATTTGGCTTATTTCAGTCTTTGTTCAGTAGAAATGCTTGCTAACAACAAATGAGCCTTTGCCCGCTCCGACATACCACTGCATTGCTATCATTGGTGCATGTTGTCCTTTATTTGGTGGGTTTGATGGGAAGACCACCTTTGGTGATTTGTGGTGATTGGCTCCTAAAGGTATTGGTACGATTGGTTCACATTGATCATATCCTATTAGAGGGTATTTGTGTGGTATGATTTTCAACTCCATGTAACACCAAATCCCATGACATGACAAAATCTTTTTGTTTGTTTGAAAGGTTTTTGTTTTCCTACAGCAAATCATAGTCCAACCAATAGTGATAATGCAAGTTGTTGTAACCTTGCAGCATGACTTGTTTAATAGCTAGATAAGATTTAATAGATAGAAGTTGAAATAACCTTTTGTAACAACAGTATGAAAATATATTTAGGGTTTCCGGCACTGTAATAGTTGAAAATTTCAGCTGGTGAAGGAACTGGATCAAAACTAACATGAATCTTAACTAAGGAGCTAGAGGTCTATCCCTACTCATCAATGTCAGACATCTAGTCTACTAGAAAACACAACAACTCTACTGCTAACAATCTTCCCATTTACTGGATCCCACAATTTGTTCCCGAACTCCTTATAGAATTTGCCATGTAGCCAAATGCTCTCAAATGAGTATAAGAAACCTCTTTCCCAGTCCACACTCTGTTTGGCACATCACCATCTAGAGCTGTTGCTGGAGAAAGATTTATTATATCCATTACAGTTCTCATAGCTTTCCTCCAAAAGAACTTAGGAAGCTTTGCAGGATAGAGCATGCATCTGACCCTCTCTTCAATTGTTCTGTTTATTCTCTCAACCACACCATTAAGCCGAGTTATCTTGATTGGAGTTTTATAAAGCCTGATTCCATGAAGTCTATAGTAGTCCTCAAATGGCCCTCTGTATTCACCACCATTATCTGCTATCACAACCTTTAACTATTTCACTATTTCCCTTTCAACCTTGACATGGAAATCTCTAAAGACATCAAGCACTTGATCTTTGATCTTCAAGACAGTTGCCCAAACCTTCCTTGAGTGATCATTGATGAAGGTTACAAAATAGTATCCACCACTTAGTCATGTCTTGCATAAAACAAACATCAGTATGAATCAAATCAAGAATATTTGATTTTCTAGATGGGGGGAGGGGGTGTGTGAATGGAATGGCACTCTATATGTTTTTTCTACTAAACAATCAATACATGTTTTAAGAGATGCTCCCTCCATGCTCGGTATAAAATTATTCTTGGAGAGAAGTCGTACCTCTCTCTCACTGACATGGCCAAGTCTTCTGTGTTATAGCTAAATGCTTGCATCTTTTTGAACTACATTTAGCTTTCCTATGTGTAGCTTAGCTTGCATAACACAAAGTGTGCTCATCTTCTTTCCTCTAGCAACTACTAAGGAGCCTTTGGTGAGCTTGCACTTGTTTTCACCAAACCAACTGATGAACCCATCAACAGTTGGTTTGGAACATGCCTAACATCCTTGAGTACTAGCTTGAGCCCTTGATTGGTCCCTAAGCAAATGTATCCAATACCCACTATCTTCGATGCACCACTATTACCTATTTTGACACTTCCGAAGTCACCACTAGAGTAGGTAGAAAAGAAGTTACCATGGGGAGTGACGTGGAATGAAGCTCCTGAGTTAAACACCCAGTCACTCTCTTGGCTCACCAGATTGATACAACAATCATCACAAATGACACTGATGCCACCTTCTGTGGCTACTACATTGGTCTTCTTCTCTTTTTTACTTCCTTCACTCTATTATTTTTTTAGGAACATGCACTCTTTTTTCATGTGAACCATTTTGTTGCAATGAAAACACTTGATGTTCTTCCTATTATTTGATCTATCTTTAGATTATCTCTGTTACCATGACGTTGAGGATGCTTGCTCTTGCTTCTACCATGAACTTCTGGCTTTTATGAAACAATTACACCAGAGGAAGTTTTTCCTTTTTCCTTCATCCTGGCTTCTTTACTCAATAGGTTTTCCTTAACCATTTCCATGGTTAATTGCCTACTAGGTGCTAAAGTACTAAGTGGCACTACTAGTGTCTCCCAACTGTCAAGCAATGAACTAAGAAGTAACAAAGCCTGCAACTTATCTTCAAAAGGCATTTCATAGAAGCCAATTGGTTCACTAAAACTTGAAAATCACTTGTGGGGTCTGTCATGCTTTTACCATCCCTGTACTTCAAAATCACAAGCCTTCTAATGGTCATGGCCTTGTTTCTAAATATATTTTTCTCATACATGGCTTCTAGCTTCCTCCAAAGTACATCAACCTTCACTTCTTCAAAGATGTGATGAAATATGTTTGTATCCACCCATTGTCGAATTGTTGCAGCAGCTTTTAGATGTAAGATTTCCCATTCATTATCACTTATCTTCTCCCACTTTTGCTTCCCCATAATAGGAAAGCACAAATCATTCACTATCAACAAGTTATACATCTTTTTCTTCCAAATTGCATAGTCAAGGGGTTTAATTTAATAATCCCACATGCACTTTGTCCTTCCATTTTTTATCACAAGAAGTTACTGTAGCACTATTGTTGTTAGCATATATGGTTATGTATTTGGGTGGGCACCTGCCTACACACCCCTCTGCCAACATTATGCGGCCTCTTATGCGGATGCACAGTAGCCCGCATGCTCTTCTCGTGATGTGTGGCCTTATATATGCATGCGCACACTTGCTTGTATGGCTTTTGGATTGGGTTGTGCGGCATCCTATGCGGGTGTATGACCTTTTTTTTGACAACACAACTCTTACAAAATCAAAACTAACCCCTCTTTGTGATATAGAACAGGATAGTGTCTTCTAAAGATGACAAATACACACAATCAATGTAAGACACCATTTTAGCATGGAAAACCCTTCAAATCGATGGGAAAATCACAAGACTCCTTGGAGCCACTTGAAATGCTTCCACTATGTTAACAACGGAGTTACAAAGGATTTCTCTCTAGCTAACTAGAGGTATACAAGCACAGTGACATGAATATTCAATAGAAGAATCTCTCAACAACACATATATTCATCATCATCACTCAAAGATGGAAACTATGACATCAAGTAAAGATCAAAAGAAAATCAAACCCGGTAGATTAAGAGAGTTACTGGTAAGAATTCACTACTCAAAATCTGAGCGAGATCTGGCACCATTTTGCCATTTGATCATCTTGCTAGATCAAACCCTAACCCCCTTCTTTCTTCCTCTTCTTCTTGGTTTCTTATTTCTCTTTCTCTCTCTATGTCACTCCCTCTCTCTATGAATGAGATTTTTACACACACACACACACACACATATATATTTTCATTTAAGTGGGATGACCCACTTTATTTACATATTGGTGCCCCAAATATGGCAGCACCCCAACAAATATCGCATTATCTGTTTAAGTAAAATGAATGTATAATGTGATTTAATCTTAAGCTTCTGATATTCTTTGAGGAAGTGTTGGCATGGTGGTGAAAGCATAGAGCAAAATGAAACCAACAGAGTTAATATCATATTCATCTTATTCTTGTTTACATCTTCCAACTTACTTATCATTGAAATCATTGAATTATTCAACCTTGTGTTTATTTCAATGATTGTAGTTAACAAAGAACTAAAGCACTATGCATAACATAGCATGGCACCAATGAAATTGTGCTTCGAGGTGATATCTATTATTGCTAGAACACAGTAAATATTCAAGAATTCTGCTTCAATGATTTGAACTTAAGTATTTCTTGACACCAAACACAACCATGGGGTACTCATGCAAATACATAGATGTGCTCCTTGTGTCTAGATAACCACCGAATAAGAACTCTAATATTTTTTTCATTTTTTTCCCTCACCACATACTTGTTATTTTTTTTCACTTATATAATTATTAATAATGTGTATTCATTAAATAATTTTTATATTAAATATGATAACATAAATATAAAAATAAAATTTGATTAACAAAAGTATAAAGACAACAAATGGTTGTTACACATACATTACATTTCATTGAATCAAAAACTTTGTAAAAGAATTCCATTGCCTTTCATTAAAGCAACAGGTACAACATAATTTCAAAGCATACTTGAGTCATTTCAAAGTTAAAAGACTTTCTATTCCATAGTGTAAACAATACAAATGTTGGCAACTTCATTAACAACCAAATTCTAAATTAGTTTTGAGAGCAAGTGCACATACAAGAACTCCTGCAAAGGTAACCTGAAATTACAAACATTAGAGAGTACATAATTGATTCAAATGTACTAAACATTAGGTAGTCTCACATAATTCAAATCCACATGATTCCTACAAAGCAATGGAATTCTCACAATGGAAAGTAATAATTCAAATCCACATGATTCAAACACTAAACACACGAGATATGTAATACCATGATAATACAACATGCTATTGGTATCTCCATCCATAGACAATATTTTATCTTACTTGAGATTAAATTAAAAAAAAAAACCCTTATGATATATTTTTATCAATAGTTTGCTTTAAAAAAAAATCATAAAGTATGTAATACATTTAATATAAGTATTAAAAATAACAATAAATTGCAATGAAGTATAATTACATATTAAATTAGTTAAATATATACATAATTATTTTTTGCTACACTTAATAACATCTAATATAGTATTTTATAATTAATTAAACTTAATGATCACCCAAAGTCAGGGTAACCTCACATGGGTGTTTGTATCTTATAAATACATCTAATTAACCAACCCCATGTTTTCAAAATCCCAATTTACAAATCCTTCTAAACGGAACACAAAATCCTAAAATCCAGCATTTTCAAATACATTTAAACAAGCACTAGATTTTACTCTACTGTATTTTTAAATCCAGGAATTTAAAAATTTATTGTAATTGAAAATCCACTACATTTTCAACTATATCTAACCAAATGCCACCTTAGACATTGTCTTTGTTTTGTGGTACTTGATTTCTTCTTTTGGCACAACCACATGTTGCCCATCGATGGTTTTGTGGACCCACCCCTTTAATAAATCTTAACCATTTGTTATATAATTATATATTTATCTATCTTTTAAAATTCAAATGAAATTAGATCCTTTAATTATTCAAATCTCAAACAACCACAAATTTATTTTTTTTTTATTTGGCCTTACCTTACCTGTTAGCAACCGCTACCCCCCATATACATCATGAAATTTCAATCTTCTAGGAAGATGAGGACTAAGCTTCCCTTTCCCTGCACCACTTTTGTGGTGGCAGCTAGGTCGAGAGAATTCATGTTGTGCAGCGATATGTGAGAAATACATAGTGAGTATCTTGGTGTCAAAATTTGATATTCTTTATCCTTCTAGTGATTATAGGGTTCATGAAATCCTGGATATAGTATGTAATAGAGCGTCTATTGTCTAGATTATTACCTTATTATTCGAGGAGTTGTAAGGATGGTAAGTTCAGAGTTTTGTTATTAAAAAAGCAATAATCTCTCTTCGATTTCAAGGGTCTTAGAGGCAAAATTTGAAGGAGAGTAAAATAAGAAAGTTGTAGAGTTTGACGTTATCTAAATACGTGCAAAATTTAAGATTTTATACATATGTTGTTTATGAGATATAATTCTATTAGTAAAACTATCTCGAATGGGATTCTTATGCAGAACCTGAAGATTGATGGGTATTTTTTATGGTCTTGGAGATTGAATTGGGTAAGGTGCAAAATAGGAAAGTTGTTCCTTAATTGTCAGTAAAAAATCATTACTTTTGGACATGTAAATAGAGAGAAATGTATGTTTAAAATGGATAAGTGTGAATTACATGTATGTAGAAATAGCCGGAAATTCAAATAAATGCTATAGATTAGGTAGTACTCTAAACAATGTGAATTTCGGATATGTCATAGCCTTAGGTGTCTACTTTTCTTAGAAGCTAAATTTTGTGATTTGGGAAAGTATAGGCAAAGTTATGCTAGATTTAGTTCTCAAAGGTATGAGTCTTATGTGAATCATGCATTTGTTAATATTCTTATATATTTCTATTCTAGTGAGTTTCCTTTGTTAATGTACAAAATGTTTGATTGTTCAAGTAGGGAGAAGTAATCATTCTAGTTAGGTGTTTAAGAATCCAATGTTATGCATGACATTTCAATATATATATTTTTTTTATCCCAAGATGAGCGGCTAAGCTTCTAAGAAAGACATGGGCGTGAACAAGCCTCAGTAGAGTAAGTGGGGGTGGGACAGCGCACACGTGTTAGAAGTTAGGTTAGCTTAGCACTTCTTTCAATTTTCTTGCTTGTGTTAAAAAGGTTTTGTGATATCCTTGGAATTTTCTCTCAAATATAGGATATTTTGAGGAAACTTGTTCCAATATAGGATTTAGAGTTTTCTGAGCATTAGCCAGGTAAGTAACAACTACATAAAAATTTTGATATATATACACACACACACAAATAAATTTTGAATTTTCAACATTTCTGAATATATTTGTTGATTAATTATTTATTTGAATGTTTATTTATTTAACTATTTCAATAATTTTTTTATTATTTATTTCTTAAATTGTTTATGAAACCTTTTAGTACTCTTTTATTAAATTATGTATTTATTCAATTAATAGTTACAATTATTAATTATTGAATTATCAAGTCTAATAATTATATCGAAAGTAATTGGATTATTTTATATAGAAAATGGGAGCATGTGAGTGTTAGTATTTTTGCTTGATGAATTGTTCTACAAATTCTTGGTCTAAAATTTTAATATTTTATTTGGTTTTTGGACAATAAAATTATTTTGACATAAATACATTTAGTCTCCAATTAACTATACACTAACCCTGTCATTGGAGTTAAACATTGATCATGTCGACATAAAACTCTGATAAGGAATTATAGTTTCACACTGTGTCGTTGGTGAGAGAATAATGATTTTTGATAATTTGGTTCGGGTCACCGAAAGTAAACAAATAAGCTCTGAAAATCTGAGTCGGGTCACTAACTTCAAACAAATAGTTTCTGATATATATTTTTTTTACCATAGTAATTGGGAGATGTATATTTTAATAATTTGATAAGTTATGTATTTTATTTTTACTGCATGATAATTTTGTATTCTGTTAAATCACTTCTATTTTTTGAATTAGATTTTTGATAAATATTGTACAGTTTTATATTATTATTGGGTTGTCAAGCTCATAAGTTTGTTCTAATTTTTTTTTTTTTTTTTTTTATCAGGAGTAAATAGTTCGGTGGGCAACTTAGTGGGTTAGTGAGAGTTTGTGTTTCTTTTTTAAATGGGTTGTTATTATGTTTGTGTTAGTATGTGAGTTTTGTTTTAGAAAACCTCATAGTTTTCGAACCCTATTATATTTAGCATGTATTTGAAATTGTAATTTTGAAGTTTATATTTTCTGTTGTGAGATCAGTTTTGAACAATGTAGTTAGACCCCACACGGGCATCGACTCGCCCAAGCCCAGGGGTTAGGAGTCGATTGTTCGACCGGGTTGAACCGGAATAATAAAATATTATAAAAAATATATTATAATAAATTAATAATGATAAAAAATAATATTACATATATTTTTAAAAATTTAAAACACAATTAGTTAAATATCATATTTAAAATTTTAATTTTATATACTTTTCTTGTTTTTAAAAATATCTAAATACAATTAATTTAATATTTAAAATTTTAATTTTATATATTATTATTAAAATTTAAAAATATAAAATATTTAAAAAATTTAAAAAAAAAACGCAAAACAAAACACGTGAATCCTCAACTCTCTCACCCTTAGCCTCCCTTGGGGCTCACAGAAAAGGTGAACTCTCTTGCTCTCTCCTCTCCCGTTCTCTCATTTCCAATGTTTTCAGAACCAGACCGGGAAGTGAACCGCCCAAGCAACTGGGTCATGGGTCAATTGGTTGGACCGGATTACCCGGTTTGGTCGAACCGGATGACGTAATATATATATATTCTCTAAAATTCTAAACTCACATATATATATTCCATGTCTAATTTAATCTGTCCAAATTTTCATTGCTTCAATACTTTGTCAATAGTGAATATTACTATATTAGATAATAAAGAAGAAGGTGAATTGAAGGCTTGAAGGCTGAAGCCAATGAATCCAATCAAATGTTTTTAGATTGAGTGATGGCCCAATTGAACTATTGAAGCAGGTGAATTGAATTGAGTAACGGGCCTAAGCCTAATGGCCCAATTCAATTTTAAATAGTAAATAGTTAAACAAAACTATAGAACCGGGGTCAATCCGGTTCTGGTCAAACCGGCCGGTTCGCAAGGTTTGACCGGGTTGACTCCCGGTCAACCAAATCTAAAGAACCGGACCGGACTGTCGGCCAGTTCCCGGTTCTGCCGGTCCGACCGACCAGTCCGGTTCTCAAAACATGGCTTATTTCTCCCTCACTTTTATCACCGCCTGGAAATTCTTTCACTTCTCCCATTCTTCACCTTCAATTCTTTGATTCTTTCTTTTTTGTTAAAAAAAATATATTTTTTTTAACCGATTAGATTTGGCCAGGTCACGATTCCCGGGTTATCCGCTTTTTGATCGGGTTATTTAAAGGGTGGGTCAAAGGGGGTAACCGGATCGGTCTCATGGCCGGTTCCCTATTTTTCCAATCGAACCGGTCAGGCCGGTCTGGTTTTGATAAAATTAGTTCTAAAGCATTGCATGTATACAGGGTCCATGTCCTTGTGGATATGCGGCCATTTATTAGCACACCAAGCTCGATAGGCCGGGTTCGGGAAATGTCAGGTTTTCAAAATCTAGCTGCAAAACAACCCTCATAACTTGAGATCATAAATGTCACTGATTTCCTGCTCCCTTCACCTTATTGGTTAATAATTCATCATATTCTGATATGTTATTCTTATGATACAATGGTATAACAGCACAATCATTAAATTTTATCTTAGTCCGAAGAGCTATTAATCATCTGTTATCCTACAACCCAAATATGACTGCTTTTCATTAAAAAAGATTCAAAAAAGTAGAAAAGTATAGATAGCAGATGCAAGCCTATTATTTATATGATGCTGAAGACCAGACCATGTGATTGTTGTTCACTGAATCAATGATCCCCTGATCAATAATGGGAGAATTAACAGGGGGCCAAACACCCACCTCAGTTTATCCAAATCCCATCTATAACCCTGAACCAGATCATAGATATCAAAGTTACCAAAATCCAAATCCATGTTAATGAATGTTGGTTTAAAAGCCTGATGTGATCTCAAAACACCCTGGATCATGGTAAAAACACCTATTAATTATTTGAAAGACTTGGATCTTATCAATGGAAACAAACACAATGCAAATAGAGTCAGTCACATAAGACTGACTAGACACGCACACATCTCACTGCATTGGCACCAACAAATTGAGATTCCTGAATAGGAATATCATCAATGATCTCGTCAAGCAAATCCAGTTTGCTGTTAAGCGGAAGGCTTGATGACAACAGGTGGAAACTGAAACAGTAAGATCTTATCAATTGCTGCAGCAAAAGGGCCTGCAAATGCAACATGGCTGGGATGGTTGGAGTAAGCTGCAAAATCTTCAGCACAGTTGAAGGTCAGTATGAAGGCATGGGTGAACCCCTGGCTCATCATCTGCTCACTCCCCACATCTTCTCCCCTGTTCAACAAAATCATGGCAGATTCATGCATAATATTTTGCTCTCTCTAGATACACACACACACACACATTGATTCTGATAAAATGAAATGAGAATGTGATTACTTGCTCACCATTCAAACCCCTTGACAGCATCTATCTCAGTGGCAAGCTTCTTCATCCCCTCAAGCAACTCCTCCACCACTATACCTTCCTTGAACTTCACCAAAACTAGATGCTTCACTTCTCCCATAGTTCTTCACCTTCAGTGTTTAAGTGCTCTCATGTGCTTTTAGCTAGCTGCATATATACATGTGTATGTGCTTTTAAGATGGTAGATCAAGTAATGTTGTTGAACAGTTCCTGTGATTTTGAATTGCGGACAGCAAGAATCTGTTATTATTGAAAAAGATAAATTAATGGGTCACAGAAAGCAAATGGCAATGGCAATGGAAGGAGCCCACCAGACTATTGTATATAACAAGTTCATCCCCCTGGCAAGCTGTCTTCGCTGTTAACCATATATTTGTGTCTGCATGGTTATCATCAACGTACTACCATCACATGCCTGCTCCTTTTCTTTAACAACTTTTCTGATCCTACCCTCACCAAACAAAAGAGATGCTCATCCTTTTCACCCCACCATATTTATCAATGATAATAGTTCAATAAAAAGAATAACCTAGAAATTTAGTTAAGAGTTATAATTACTAAAAATATGTTAATTAATTAATAATCTTTACAAATATTTAATTAATAAATTAATGAAATAAATCCTTAAAGAAAACTGTTATGTTATGTCATAAATGACACAGAGGGCCTGATTCAATTGGGCCGGGCCTAATCGCTTATACTGGGCCAGACCTAAATAGAGATCCAGAAAAGAAGCATTGTCGTCTCGATCGAGTCTTCTCCTTGGAGCACCGAGCACCGCCTGCTGCTCGCCGGCGAGAGAAGAGGAGAGGAGAGAAGCGAGATGCATTGGATCAGGGCCGATGGCTCCGATTTTGGAGGAAATCTCCCGATCCCTCGAAGGCAATTCTTCTTTCTCTCAATCTATCTGCGTTTATGTCATTCTATATCATTTTGATTTTCCATCTCAAATCCACAAAGAAGCTCAAGCATCACTGATGTTCATGTTTGTGGAGGCGGCAGTGGGCACACAGCGGTGATGGTGGGCAAATCCAAGGTGGTCGTCTTTGGGGGCTTCGCTGACAAGAGATTCCTTGACGACATCGCCGTCTACGACATTGGTCCCCTTTCCTTCTCATTCATTCATTCATAAATTTATTTGTGATGATTCAATGAGGTTCAATTTGGTGTTTGTGATCGCAGAGAATAAACTTTGGTTCACTCCCCAATGCACTGGGAGCGGGTCGGATGAACAACACGGACCACCACCGCGTGCCTTTCATGTTTCTGTCTCCATTGACTGTAACTTGTTCGTCTTTGGTGGCCGTTCTGGTAGCAAGAGGTCTGTCCAATGCCCCACTCTAGTGTTTGTTACCTTTACTTTGCGAATTGGAATTCAACAAAACACTCTCGCGAGCTGAACTTTGACATGAAAAAATACATGCTTTTTCAGGTTGGGTGATTTCTGGATGCTTGATACTGGTACATGCATCTTTCTTTCCCTTTTTTTTTTTTTTTTTTTTCTTTGGTGTGTGTGTGTTTGCAATTGAGCATGAGCATGTAGGATAGGTCGGTTAGGTTAATGACAAGTTAGTGATTTGTACTCCGAATGACATGATGATGAGGTGCTGTTGCTGTTCTGTTTGTTTGTCTCTTGATAGATATTTGGCAATGGTCAGAGCTTACTAGTTTTGGTGACTTGCCATCACCTAGGGAGTTTGCTGCTGCTTCAGCTATTGGAAATCGCAAAATTGTTATGTAAGCTAGCTGCTTGCTTGTTAGTTACCAGCATGAAATCAAACTACTTGAATCTTAAGTTACTTAGCACTCACACACAGGTATGGCGGCTGGGATGGCAAAAAGTGGCTGTCTGATGTCTACATCTTAGACACAAGTAATCTTTCCTGCTTGCTGCTTTTTTTTTTTTTTTTTTTTTTTAATGTCTCTTTCTCTTTTTTCATGTTATAAGTTCTTGCCTGCTGCCGAGAAAAATGCTGCATTCATGGAATTTCTCATGATTACATAGGTTAGACTAATTTATTTGATGTCTCTCTCTTCAACAGTATCACTTGAGTGGACTGAGTTATCGGTTTCTGGATCAGCACCTCCACCTAGATGTGGGCATTCAGTCACTATGGTTGAAAAGCGATTGCTTGTCTATGGTGGCAGAGGTAAATTATCAATCAGGTTGGTTTATTGCAAATTTAATGTGTTTTTCTCTTGCCTTGCGGTTCATTTTGGTTTGCACTTTTTCACTTTTTCTCAGCCGAAGCTTTGACTAAAAAGATTTTCTTTCAGCAGGGACAGTAACAGTCTCTGATATTAAATCATATTGTTTCATAGAAGTAAAGGAGAAATGGAAAAATTTTAATTGATTCATTTGTCTTTCACACACAAGTTATTAATCTCTTTCAATTTTTCTCTCATCAATTTTTCGTTAGAGGTATAACAAATCTTTCAAGATTGCTTTCTTAGTTCTTGTAAACATGGGTATATTGCTATAATTTATCCATTAATCTTTTTGTTGTTTTTTTTGTATTTTAAGACTTGGAGACTTCATCTTGTTCACTGCATTTTATACAAAATGCACATGTGAAACTGTTCTGGAAGATAATGGAATCCCACGCTTAAGTGCTGACTCTGATCTTTTACCCTTTAATAGGAGGTGGTGGACTTATAATGGGCGACTTATGGGCTTTGAAGGGTCTTATAGAAGAAGGTATTCCTTCTAGACATGTGAAGCCCTTGATTTGCTGAACACTTAGTGAGCTCCCAGCGTGTTCAATTCATTATGTTGGCTTTGTATTGAGCGGTAGATTAGCCAGAATATGAATTAAACGGGTGTTTCTACTACTTGTCTGATTGGCTTGAATGTTAATGTTTGTCATGAACAAGATAATGAGGCACCTGGTTGGACTCAATTGAAGCTTCCTGGGCAACCTCCTTCACCACGCTGTGGTCATACAGTTACTTCTGGAGGGCACTATGTAATGTTTCCTCACATATTCGCTCTTGCGTATTATTTTATTTTTCTTTATCAAGTTATTTCTGTGTGTCAATGACACCGTTTTTCATTTTAGGTTATTAGTGAATGATTTCTGTGTGTTTTCAGCTTTTATTATTTGGAGGACATGGGATTGGAGGTTGGCTGAGTCGATATGACATCTACCACAATGACTGTGTAATTTTGGATAGAGGTAAGTTTTTGGAAGAACATTGTTGTTCAGTTTAATCTGCAGTTATGTCAGCCAGTTTTCTAGCTCCAAATGTTAACTGAGGCCACCTTTGCTGTGACTGCTATTCTTAGTGTCGATCTTTCTTGACTGTTGCCTATTGTAGTCAACTAATTTGGCTCATTTCAGTCTCTGTTCAGTGGAAACGCTTGCTTACAACAAATGAACCTCCGCCTGCTCGGGCATACCACTCCATGACCTGCATTGGTGCACGCTATCTTTTATTTGGTGGATTTGATGGCAAGACCACCTTTGGTGATTTGTGGTGGTTGGTTCCTGAAGGTATTGTTACTCTTGTATCACATTGATCATATCCTATTTAGAGAGTGTCTTTGTTCTGTGATACTTGATTTCTTATTTGGCACAGTCACATGGTGTCCATCTATGGTTTTCAAAATCTAGCTGTAATACAAACCTCATAAATTGAGATCATAGATGCTACTGATTTCCTGCTCCCTTCATCTTTTTGGTTAATAATTCATCATATGCTGATATACTATTCTTAGGATGCAATGGTATAACAGCACAATCAGTAAATGTTATCTTAGTCCAAAGATCTATTAATCATCTGTTATTCTACTACCCAAATATGACTGCTTTTCATTATCACATATTCAGCTTAAATCTACATCTTTTAAGATTTTCTGCCGATATTGTTTGCCTAATTTATTCAGGTTAATGTTTTCTTGTTTTATATTTATATTTATTTTTTTAACTAACCTTCTTCATGTGTTAATTTACCTTGTTTCATTATTCAATAGAAAACATTATTCTTGCCTAGATTCCCTGATCCATTCTTCACATGCGCAGATGATCCAATTGCTAAGAGATTGCCATCAAGTATAACTCCCGTGCCTGATATTAAACAGACAGTGACGAGAAGTGATTCATCTCAATCTATTCATAAGGTAATACAACAAATGAGAAAACTCTAAAGCAAGCATTCTGCTCGCCTTTTCCATTCTGAGAGAGTGCATGCTTACACAGCACAGAGACTTTGCGGCAGGAATTGATGACAGAAACACCCGGTTATATATGTTTTTGTTTTGTAGGAGAGTGAATTGGAAGAATCACCTATAGTGGAGCTGCAGAAAAGAATAGGAGTTCCATTTTCTTCTTCTAGGCCCCATATGAATTTTGTTGATGAAGTCGATGATAAAGAACTCCTTGACCTTTCCTCAAGGCTCCCAATTAGTGATCCAGGTGCTGCCATTGAGGTGATATTTCAGCACGTATCTTGTTGGTATCTGATTATAATTTGCACCATTGGATTCATATCGGTTATGGTTGCTTGAATTACAGTCACTTCGTCACCACTGGAAAAATTCTTCAGCAAGCTCAATACAGCTGAGAGAGCTTGGCCCATTGCTCAGAGATTATCAGCGTCTAATTGTCAATCATTATATGTAAGTTAATGTTGCTTCTTTGTATCAATTAAATGGTTTCCATGGCTGCTGCTCGCGATCCGTGCTAATATTCGGAACTGCATCTGTGACAGTGGAAGTTTTGCCTCTGAAACGGCACTCTCTACATGCACTACTTTAGGTGAAGGAATTCAGCATCAATTTTTCCATTTGAAAAGTGCATCCCAGGTATGCCTGTTCTTCTCTCCCTCATTTGTGCAAAATATTTTATCTGCCAATATTTAAAAGAAGAGTTGTTGTAGATACAACAAATTCCGATGATTATCATTATTAATTTTTCAGCTGCGACTTGGTGATGTTCCAAGATTGCTCAGTGAATATAAAGAGCTGATTCCAAATTAAAGATTGCTGTTCTATTCCAGTATGGCATTATATCTGGAACAGAAGAGTTGATTGGTTATGATGCATTATTATTCATACACATATGAATACAAGGAGCGACACTTGCTCCCAAAAGTTTATTCCAATCATTTTTCCCATAAACAGAACATATATATATATAAAGAGCCGTATCAGTGTCATGTATTTTACTGGAGATTCCATCAATAATCCACATACATGCTTTGTTGTTTCCCTGTTACTAGTCATGCCAGTATCTCTGTGTCTCTCTCTCTTTAGATTCATGAAGTCATATGGTATAAAAAAACAAAGAAGAAGAGAAGAAAAGAAGAATTGGAAGGTGATGGGACAGCAATGAGAGAGCAGTTGAGTGGTGTTGTGTTGTGTCTCCCATGGGAGTAGTACTCGTTACTATTGAACCAGACCTTCCTGACACAACTCTTTTCCTCTCACGTGATATTTCTTTATTGCTCCCTGCCAACTGGCACCACCCCCTCCCTCTTCTTACCTCTTTCCATTGGAATCTCATTTTTATATTACCAGTTTAATAATTTGAAAGACAAAAGTGTCATCATTTTATGTTCTACTAGATAATATATTATAATCAATAACTTTTATTTTCCACCGCTTTCCAAATTTAATATATATATATATATATATATTTTTTTTTTTTAAAAACAAAAAAAACAAAAAAAAACAAAAAAGGACCACAAGGCACACGAACCTCGAAAACCCTGTGATTCCTGTAAGACCCCGGAATGAATGCATGCCTCAGTGTTCGTACGCGTGCAGCCATGTGGGCACCCACAAATGTAAACTCCCGGCTCACTATCATTTATGCAACAATCTTTCCATATATATGTATATTAATATAGATATATAATATATATATGAGAAATAGAAATAGCTAAAAGAGCATGAGAAAGTAGAAAACGGAGTAACTGAGTTGTCTTATCCCTGAGTTCACAAAACAAGCACTGTATTTGAACACTGTCTCCAGCCAGACAGACACTGCGTAGGTTGATGCAATAACTTAAGTCATGCATGATATAATGAAAGTTCTAAGCTTGTTAGCAACGGTGAAGACCTGCCAGACAACTTGACAGCAAAGCAAAGTGATGGAACAGGAGGGAGTAGCAGAATTGATGGAGCTTTTCTTTTCTTCATAACTTATTAACTTGCATGCATGAATGAAGCAGAGTGAGGTTGGATATATAACAGAAAAGTGATCACAAGGCTGGTTGACTAGTTGAAAAATAAGATGGTGACTTAGATCCTAAGCCATAACAGTTACACAAAACATGGTAGTAGTACCATGTTTTGTTTCTTTTTAGTTAAAAGTGAGTTAATGTATTATTATAATCTATGAAAGTTACGTCAAGTCAAAGAGGAAGAAAAAAGTAAGCTGATAGTTGCTTTCCTGAGGAGACAGTTCACAAGAATCACAACCGAGATTACAAGAAGCAAATGCAGCTCAAAACAACATATATAAAAGAGAAAAGCTGATGGCTTTGGATGGGTGCGAATCTTCTTTGGGTCCGTACAACAAGCTGCTTCCCCACCCACTACCTTACTATGATTTGCCCCTTCTTTCTGGGTTCTTCTTCTTCTCACACAATCCTTCTCTTTTCTCCTCTAATTATATGAAACACAGATATCATGTCTCACTCACATCAAGCCTCTGTGTTCCATGTGACTGTGGGACCTTTCATTCTTACTGCTCATTCATTTTTAGGATGAAGTTCAATAATAGACTGAAAAAGGCCAAGGTAGTATATTTGTACGTATACATCATTGTTCAGCAGTAGAGCTAGCTAGGCAGCTAATTAGTAAGCAAACAAATGATGAAAGAATGAAGTTTCTCATTAAAGCCCTTCATGTGATTGTGCATTATACCTAAAATAATAAAAGCATAAATAGAAGAAAGAGAGAGAGAGAGAGAGAGAGAGATGATGGGACAGAAAGGAAGGGGAGCTTGGCCATAATTGAATGCTGAGTTTACCCCTCCTCCCTCCCGTACCATATGTACTCATCTCTCTTCTTAGATTCCACGTTTTCAATGCTTTTCCTTGCATCAAGATACCCTCCACGATGACTTTTTTTTTTTTCTCTTTTTAAAAAATAAAATACAAAAAAAAGTAGAAGCTCAAACAATGTGCGTTAGTTTCCAGATATCATGAATACAGAACTACTGCAGCAGCAATCCAAGCCAACCTTTTGTTTCTTCTTTTTCTTGTTTTTGTTTTTTTACTCACTTTAGACATGCCATTAAAAACTGAGGTTGGTTGTGGACAAAAGAGTGATATTGGAAGATCAAAAGTTTATATATATATATATATATATATATATATATACATGAATCAGTGTATCACTGAAGAACAACAAGGGAAGAGTTTAGACAACCTTTGATAATACCAGCACACTGACATTCTTTTATTCATGTTTTCGCTGCTACTAAGCTAAGGCTTCTTCAAGAAACTTTAGCCATAGATATGGATTTTTCTCAAAAGGAGGGCTATATAGACTCATTATATATATAGGGACATCACAGCAATGAACAACCCCCACAGCCTTTTTGCTCTTCTGCTGACCCACTTGCCTGCTATAAAGTCAAAACCATCTTTCTTTCTCTCTCTACTATATTATTATATTATATTATTGCTCAGGTATCAACCCACTTCATGTGTTATCTTTGAGAGTTTTTTGTTATCCAAGAAAGAGCAAATAGATCAAATCAGAGGGCACCTTCTGAAGAGACAGATCCTTCACTTCCCCATACTTGCTCAACCAAACCCCATCTTCTTTAAAAGTAAAAACCTATCAGGCTATTAAGCATCACTTGTCACTTGCCAGCCATCCTATCTATCCATACAAGTTTGATCTGAACAAGAACGAGATAAATATTTTGTATGTCTCTGATGGTGATTGTCATATAAAGGAACTGCTCACAGTGTAAACCACACCAGAACCAGAGCCAGAGCCAGAGCCACAGCCAGAATCTGAACCAGAGCCATTGCCATTCATTTTCTCTTTTAATCCACTTATTTCAAGTATTCAACTCAGTTGTCCCCATGAACATGGACATGGACTCCTCCTCCCAGCAATGGGGAAGCCAACAGGAGCCAGATCAGCACCAGAACCAGGCAAAAGTCTCAAAGCTTCAACTGATGACAGATGAACAAGAGATTCATGCCTCTGCTCTTCCATTATTTGCAGCCACTCCTATAAACCACACCAGAACAACAAACACCCCCACCCTGACCCCATTTCCACCTGATTCATCCCACACTAGTAGATTCTCCTGTGAGTTTCCATTCCTTTCTTTCTTTTACTTTACTTTTTTTGTTTCTTGTATATACAATAGACATAGTTCTGTTGCAGCCATAATAACAGCAAGCAATGATTTTTCTCAGGGGGGGCAGGAGGAGGGATGGTAGGTTTATTTAGTTTGGCACAATGGCAGGAGCTGGAGTTGCAGGCCTTGATCTACAAATACATGCTGGCCGGGGCTCCAGTGCCTTTGGACCTCATTCTCCCCATCAGAAAAAGCCTTCTCTCTGCACACCCTTACTATCACCACCACCAACTTCAATACCAGCACTTCCCCACACCTGCTAGTCAGTCTCTGTTCTGCTACTCTATTCTTCTTCTTTTTTCAATCTTGCATCTAGCCTTTTCAAACATATATGTATTTGTTTGTCTTGTTTAGTGCTACAGAGTGGGTACTGGGGGAGGTGCGTGATAGACCCTGAACCAGGAAGATGCCGAAGAACTGACGGCAAGAAGTGGAGGTGCTCAAGGGAAGTGGTACCGAGCCATAAGTACTGCGAGCGCCACGTTCACCGCGGCCGAAACCGTTCAAGAAAGCATGTGGAAGTCCTCGCACCCACACCAACTGCTACTACCAAAGACAATAACAACAACAACCATTTTGCTCTGCATCACCATCACCATCACCATCACCAACAAACCAGGTGCCCTACTCCATTCATGTCAATATAATGCCATCTTTTCATCTTGCAAAATGCTACGGGGATATGTATATGTATAGAGTTACGTTGGTTTTCTTTGAGCAGCAGAGGAACAGAAGATGATGGTAGGCAGAACTACTGCACTAACTATCCAGACCAGAACGAGGGCCATGTTTTGAGGAAGTTCTTCAATGAGAGACCAAGATCACAAGCACAGCAGGAGAGCATCTCCAGTGCTAGTGGTGGTGGTGGTAGCCAACAGACCCTTCTCTCCATCTCCATTCCTGGGGATGTGTCTTTGAAACTATCAACAGGCTCAAGCAAAGACAACAACGGAGATGGTGGTGGTGGAGCGCATCATAATACCCAGCAATCTCCAGCTAATCTTAATGTTAATGCTAATGCTAATGCTAATGCTAATGCTAATGCTAATATTAATAGTAATTGGTCTGAGTGGGGACATGGTAATGAGAATGAAAACAATGGAGAAACGGCAAGTGGGGGCCCGCTTGCAGAGGCACTTCTCCGTTCGTCAACTTCCACAGCATCACCGACTAGCGTGTTGCAAAAGCCCTGTGGGATCTCCGCATCTGAAACCAGTAGTATCAGTATCTCAAGTTGATGTGTGCCTTGTTTGTTGTTTTGTTTGTCATATTGTCGGGTGCGTGGGTCTTTGTTTCTTTATGGGTTGCTGATGTTCCAAGTGGAGAACTCTCTCTCTCTCTCTGCTTTGTCACTTAGTGTCTTGTATTGAGTTTCTATTATTATTATTCTGGCAGCTTCTGAAATTTAAAGCTTGTTTTTTATTTTATCAGGAGATGATGCTCGGTAAATAGTAAATAACACCTGCAATGATAGATCCATGCAGGTCATTAAAAGAGGCTATGTGATCTGCCCAGCATTAATGTTGTTGGCGTGTGCAGTTAATTAAGGAGAGGGATGAAAAAAAAAAAAAAATTTTCACAACTGGACCAGCCAATCGGATCGGGTTCAACAAGAATCGGATTTATAATTGGCCTGATTCACTGTAAAAACTAGGATTTTGAAAAAACCGGAGTTGAACATGTGATTCTGCTGGTCGGATCAGTGAACCGGACGAGTCATCAACCCTGATTTGCAATTTTTTTTAAAAAAAATCTAATTTTATAATAGTAGATTAATAGTAACAATAATCTCAAAAATATGGAAATAAGAAAGATAGTTTGTACAGTAAATACACGGTAGAAGAATAGTAAATACACTGTAGTAGTTTTGTCATGGAAAATATTATACTTTAAGTTTGGTATATGTCTTGTCATTGTACTCCTGGTAGGTAGATGATCTTACCATAGGGTTAGATCACCTAAGCATAATTAGTTTGTTAACCATGATTTAGGATACTTGGGACTTAAGTCTTGGAGCCTATAAAAGGCCCCTTAGTGTTTATAAGAAAGAATCCTTCCATGAATGTAAGAAAACCATCCTAGTGTCAAATAAAGATCATCTTTCTTGCAAATATCTCTCTATTGTTCTCCTTCTCTATGCTTTGTCCCTGATAGTCATTAGCTTAGAGGAGAAGGCTTCCGCTAACCTTTACCTCACCCCGGTGGTCAGCGGCCCTGGAGTAGGTTGAAAGGCATCACACATGTGTTTACTGTGGTACCAGAGCCAAGGTTTCCTTCCTCAAAAAAGTAATTTCTAACCATGCAGGGGTAAAACCCTTAACAAGGTCCCCAACATGTAGATAGTAAGTTTTATCTTAGTTTTATAACTTTATGTTGATCCATGAACTCTAAAACAAAAAACAACTAAAAATTTGAAAAAATCATGAGCACTTAAACATAGTCCAAAATATTTGAACTGAGAAAATCCAACTGGTATAAGGAGTTAGTAAAGATGAACTGGAGAGCACCAAACTAGTACCCAAAGAGGCGAGGGAGAGCCGTTAGAAAGGGTCTGACAGAGTGTGGAGGTAAGTCTTGAACTACTCGTTAAGTTGGAAGGATTGACTCTCAATATGGAGGATATAATCATGATTCTTGATTATGGGCGTCTGTATCATATCAAGAAAAATGAACATGAGATAACTAAAAAAGAAAAAACAAAAAAATCAAAAAATATGCAACTTTATTTTCAATAATTATGGATCAGTATAAGTTATTTGACTAAGTTTAACTTCTATCATATATTACATGTTGGTGATCTTGTTTGAGCATAAGATTTCTCTTTTAATTTTCTTTGTGAAAATTTTACTTTCAGTATTTTTAATTTCAGCAATTTTACTTTCAGCAATTTTATTTTCTGCAACTTTTATTTAAGATCTGCACAGTTTATTTCAGCCCTTTTATTTCAGTACTTTTATTTTCGGCAAAGTATATAATATAAATCAAAAAAGCAAATAAAAAATAAAAAACCAAAAAGAAACTAAAAAATCAGAAAACAAAAAGCAAAAACATTATATATATAAATTAAAACAATATATCAAAATTAAAGCAAACTAAAATTACTACTATAAGTAGTACATCTAAAATCAATCAAATTAAAAATTGAAAATCTAAAAACAAATATAAATTAGACAAACCAAAATCACTAAAACAAAATTAAAAAATATAAAAATGGAAGACAAAATTGAAAGTATATATCCAGGATATAACTGGACAATAGATTTTGAAGATTTTGAAGAATTACCAGAAGAAATGGATGATATAATATTTCTTATCGAATGCAAATATGATAAATATAATTATCCTATAAAAAAATAAAATAGAAGAAACCTATATAATTGAAGAAATAAATACCATAGAAAATTAAGAAGAAACAAACATAATGGAAGAAATCAATAACAACAATATGAAGAATATAATGAAATGATTAGACAATTAGAAGAAATTAATATTGAAGAAATAATGATGAATGTAGAATCAGGAGCAAGCCATAATCCAAATAACCAAAGAGCAGAAAGTTCGAATACTAGACCAATAATAACGCCAACAACAATTGAAAGAACTAGTAGAACAACTCAACCTCTACAATTTCCATCTCAACATAATTTTAATAATAACTACTATGAACAAAATTATAAAATAAACAAAGGAAAACCAGATCCCTTATAAGTCATAAAAACAATGCCAAAACAAAACAATGAAGGAAGCATGCTAGTATTAAGTACAATCCATCCTAAAAAATGGCCAGAATTAATAGATAGATGGGAATCAGATGCCATAAATGCATTAGAAAGAATACCTCATAATTAGATTCTATAGGAACAACAAATTTTATTGAAAATCTTTTAGGAACCACTGCAAGAGATCTGTTAAATAGTTGGAAAATTAATTATGCAGAAGAATATCAATATATGGTACAAATGGCAGACAATCCTTACAATGTAACAGGACAAATTAGACAAATCATTTTAGGAACAAATCCATCAAGGGGAGATACATTATTACAAGATATGGCAGCCAGAGATTTAGAAAGAATTCAAATCAATAATTTTGGTGAAATAGTCCAGTTTAGTCAAACATATATCACCTTAGCAGCCAAAACAGGAAGTGCATTTACAAATAGCGAATTAACTAAAAATGGTTTAACAAACTCCCAAAACCTTTAGGAGACATAATTTTAAGAAATTGGATAGAAAAGGACATGAAAATTTAACTGGAATAGGGCCAGCAATAATGTTCACATTCAATTATCTAAAAGAAAAATGTTTAGAAGCAGAAGCAAATAGACAAATTTCAAATTATAATTATTGTAGTAAAATCTATGTACCAGCACTAAACAACGAATGGAAAAAGACAAAAGGATTAAAAAGAAGTCAATATTTTAAAAAAGGAAGATCAAAACCAAATCATGTTAAAAAATTTAAAACACATAAACCACCAGGAAAATGCAAATGTTATTTATGTGGTATAGAAGGACATTATGCAAAAGAATGTAAAAATTCACAAGTTAAAAAAGAAAGATTAAATATGTATCAAAACTTAGAAATCCATGATGAAATAGATATTGTAAGTATAGACAACAATGATAGTGAAAATGATAGTGATGTCTGTAGCATATTTGATGGAAATGAAGGGCCAAACTTTTATTCTGAAGACTAAAATATCAAAATGAATAAACAAACATACAATCTAGATAATAATCCAAAATATTTATTAGAAAAATATAATCAAGCAGAAAATTTTGAAAACTGTAATCATGAATTTGAACCATATAAAATAAATTATAAACAAAAATGTGATAAATGTTATAGATTTCATATTACAAAACATAGGGCAACATGTAAAAAATGTGACTTATCCTTATGCATAAAATGTGTCCTAGAATTATATAAATTTAGTTTTAAAGAACAAAAAATCGAAAAAGAAGAAAATAACATAGATATAACTAATAAAAACATAATAGAACAATTATTAAAAAGAATAAAAAATTTAGAAGAAGAAAATGAAAAATTAAATTTAGAAAATATAGAACTAAAAAAAGAATTAGAAAATCTAAGAAAAGAATCTGAAAACAAAAAGATAAGAAAATAAATAGAAAAAATTAGTAATATAAAAATAAAAGAAGAATTAAATAATATACAAGCAAATAATAAAAATAATCCAATAATAATAGAAGATGATGAACAAGAAAATAATATAATAGAAATACAAGAAGAGGATAATCAATAAAATAATAAAGAAAATAATATAATAAAAGAAAATGAAAACTTAATAACAGAAAGTATAAATGGCAATATATTATAAAGATAATAATTTATTAAATATAAAATTTATTTTATAATTTAAAGATGGATTTAAAATATCAGGAAAAGGAATAATAGATACAGGAGCAAATAAACATATATAATAGAAAATTTAGTCCCATCAAAATATAAAGAAAAAACATCTCAAAAAGCAATAGTGAAAGATGCATTTGGAAATCAATTAATCTTAAATGAGAAATCCACAGGGGCGTGTGGAACTCCGATTTCAGCCCGATTTCAGCCTATAAATAACCCATTTTCAGATCTATTTGGGGACCCCCCCTCCCTTCTATCTCTTGCCTATCTTTTGGGGGGTTTTCAGTTAGGGTTTGGAGAGGTTCTTGGAGGTCTTTGGAGGCGAATATACGGCATCAACATCGACATCCTTTGGAAGAAAGCTATTGGGGGAGCTTTTGTCGGCATCGATTCGGCGAGGTGTGCCCTAGGCTTGACAAGGGATTCGTGGAGAAGACTAGGCGGCTCCACAAGACCATCGATACGATTTACAAGGGGGTTTTCTTTATGGTTTTTATGCATTTGTTCTTAATCTCTTTATTGATTTTGTATTTCTCCATGGAAAGCTAAAGCCTAGTGGGTATTCGGACTTGTAAACCCTAGGATGACATTGTTTCTATGACTTTTATTATGCTTTCTTTATTGTTGAATTTAATTGAGTTTCAATTTTAATTATCTTGTGCTATTGTTTTCCCTTAGCCGTAACACTAAGGTTGAGAGCAATCTAGGTTATTCTTTGGAGGTGTGACAACTCCTATAGGGTTAGACTCCTTAAGATTGAAGAGGGTTGAGAGGGAGAGTTGTGAGGTAGCGACGTACCCCTTTCCCTTCCGGTGTGATTTCTCCCTACCTCCGTTTCCTTGGTTAATTAGCGGTCAAGAGAGAGTGTTAGGGCTCAATCTAGATTAGGGTTCTTCCACCTGGACCAAAGGGTTAGAACTACATAGAGGAACATGTTTTATCACTAGGAATCCCTAGAGCTTAAAGCAATCCCACGTAGTGTTAAGGTTAGGAAGATAGACTCCCCTGGGGCTTAGTTGACAGGTCAACAAGAGTCAAGAGTCGTAGTGAATCCTAATACCGGGACATAATGTTGGGTTTAGTCACGGTTGACCTTAAGTTTTAGGACCGTGAGTTTAAGGATATCCTCGACTTAATTAGCATCAATATGAGAGTATAATAGCATAGTCTTGCACTAGAAGCATAGATCCTAGAGGTAGCTTGTCCGGATACCCCGCTTCATTCATTGTTAAATCCTCTCTATTCTCTTTTACTTGCACTTTCTCATCTTCCATCTTTCTATTTAATTTCTCGTCCTTTAGTATAATTGTTTCCATAATTCACTCATCGAATCAATTGATCACTTTTCCGTACTTCTCATAGTTTTAATAGTGAAATCTCGTATTCTAACTCCCTATTCCCTGTGGATTCGACTACCCTCTCACCGGGGTAACTTTTATTACTTCAACAAACCCGTGCACTTTCGGGCCGCCTGTCAGTGGACCTTAGACCTGAGGTGTCATGATCACAATGTACCTGTGACGTCTAGTCTGTTACTAGAGTCGTTAGGCTCAGTTTACCTTTTTGTAGGGCCAACCTCGAAGTGCGACTATGTCAGGCAAGTAGCAGTTGTGAGTGATCACCAAGAAGGAATTTGTTCTCTCGGAAGTAAACGAGTTAGTATCCTATGCGATTATAAGTATGTGAGATTAGAAGACCTTGGACAAGGCAGTCAAACTAATCGTGTGGGACACGAAGGGTAGTTTGGTAATCTCACCTTACTATAGCTATTTGCATATGATTGAGTTCAGTGAGTTTGACAATTACCATGGCTCTCACTCGGTTGGGATACAAGAACGAAAGGTTTACACACATATGGTAATCATAAACGAAAAGGTTTGTAATGATCTACTCATTCGTGTTCGGTTGGGTTACGACGTGGGGCCACGGGGCTGGCTAGGTGTCACCCACGTTCTTTGGTATCCTCCCATTGCCAATCGAAACGAACCTAGGGAGTCACGCTTAAAGGGATAAAGAATCAATCTTGTTTTGAGTGCAGGGGTAAAATTGTTAATTTACAATTTTACTTCATGGGATAAGTTAAATTGTAAATTGGTCTAGGATTTTTGTCTTGAGTTTAAATTTTGATTTAAATTCGATGGAGTCGAATAGATATGACAGGGGGCCCGAAAGTGCATGGGTTTGTCGAAGTAATAAAAGTTACCCTCGTGAGAGGGTAGTCGAATCCACAAGGAATAGGGAGTTAGAATACGAGATTTCACTATTAAAACTATGCGAAGTACGGAAAAGTGATCAATTGATTCGATGAGTGAATTATGGAAACAATTATACTAGAAGACGAGAAATTAAAAAGAAAGATGGAAGATGAGAGAGTGCAAGTAAAAGAGAATAGAGAGGACTAGTAATGAATGAAATAGGGCATCCGGACAAGCTACCTCTAGGGTCTATGCTTCTAGTGCAGGACTATGCTATTATACTTTCCTATTGATGTTTAATCGAGTCGAGGATATCCTAAGACTCACGGTCCCAAACCTAAGGACAACCGTGACTAACCCCAACACTATGCCTCGGTATTAGGATTCACGTCACCCTTCACTCTATCGCTCGCACGACTAAGCCCCAGGGGAGTACATCTACCTAAACCTCACACTACGTGGGATTGCTTTAGGCTCTAGGGATTCTTAATGGTAAAACCTGTTCCTATGTGTAGTTCTAACCTTTTGGTCCAGGTGGAAGAACCCTAGTCTAGATTAAGCCCCAATGCATAGGATTCACTTCAACCCTTCACTCTGTTACTTGCGTAACTAAGCCCCACGGGAGTTTATCTGCCGAGCACTTCACTCTATTTCGACCGCTATGAAATCAAGGAAACGGAGGTAGGGAGAAACCATGTCGGAAGGGAAAGGAGTACATCGCTACCTCACAACTCTCCCTCTCAACCCTCTTCAATCTTAAGTAGTCTAACCCTAAGGAGTTGTCACACCTCCAAAAAGGCAACCTAAATTGTTCTCGATCCTAGTGTCACATCTAAGAGAAAACATTAGCAAGATGAAAATAAGATTGAAACTCCATTTTTATTCATTAATAATGGAAAAACATAATAACAATGTCAAAGAAACATAATAACCGTAGAGTTTACAAGTCCGAATACCCTTAAGGGGTTTAGCTCCTCATGGAGCTATACATGTTCATCAATGTATGCAAGAAAGCACAAAATAAGGACATCAATGAAAACCCCCTTGCGTATGGTGTGGCCGTGGTCTTGTGCGGCCGTTGAACGTCGGTGACGATGTCGATGACGCGCGCTAAACCTCCACGAAATCCTATTCGAAACCCTAGCCGCACTCTCCAAGTTGAAGAGAAAGATAGGTCAAAAGATATTTTTTAAAAGTCTCCAAAATCCGGCTTTTTATAGGCTGAGTGCGGCTTTAAATTTGCAGTTATCGGGGCTTCACACGGCCGTGTGGAATTTCCACACGGCCGTGTGAAGTTTCTGTCTTCCTGAAAAATTACTTCACACGGCCGTGTGGAATTTCCACACGCCCGTGTGAAGTAACCACACGCCCGTGTGAAGTCTCTGGCTTGCTGGAAAATAATTCACACGGCCGTGTGTTAATTCCACACGCCCGTGTGAATTCTCTGGAAACCTAATCTTCGGCAGAAATGCACAGTAACTTTCTACAGTGAATTACTACAGTAACAAGCTACAGTGTCTCGCCGAAACGCTCCCTAATCCGTCGTTCTTCATCGAGGCCATTGAATTGGGCACACAATCAATGGTAGATCGTGCCGATTGCTTCAATTACTCCTCTGTCTCAGTGTACGCCTCGTCGTATAACCTCATCCGCACTGAGAACTGGGTCATGCTCAAAGTAAAATGTCGACCGAGGGCACGAAACTGAACAGTGGCATCTTCAGTGAAGCTGTCGTACCCCCGATCGAACTCAAATGATGCCAGAACCTCTAAAGTAAGTGACCTGATCGCGGGATCTCTGATAGATAATATACGGCTCCAGCTACCAACCGCGAGCAACTCCTCAATCTTGTCAACAATAGCATCTCCTCCCTGCACTCCTCTAACTGCACTCAAATCAGCGTATCGCGTCTGTCCGAATCGGAGTGTGGACAATCTACGAAACCTGGTTTGGTGCTCAGGTATACTGAACTCGGACTCCGTTGGAGGGGGTGTAGGCTCGCGAGGACGCTTACCGGCCGATTTCTTAGACCTAGAAGCCATATCTGCAGAATCACAAAAGAAAATTTTAAAAATCAGTTCAAAAACTCATTCTGCAGAAATCCACACGGCCGTGTGGAAATTTCACACGCCAGTGTGGAGCTTCTGGCGGACAGAGCATCACGGCCGTGAGTCTAGAAATCCAAAATTTACATTCTAGTTTGTTCTAATTCATCCCTAAGCATGTTCGCATACATAATAAACATTTAAAACAAACGAAATCATCCAAAGAATGAATCAAATTAAGAATTGACGAAGAAAAGAGGGAGGGAGAGCTTACCGACGGTGTGAAGTGAAAACCAAGGAAATCGGCCGAAAAACTCCAATAAAATCCTTCAAAAGGCCCAGAGAAAGTTGGGGAAGTAGTAGAGTGGGTAGGAGAATAGTTTGGAATGAAAATGTCAAGAGGCACGAGTGAAAACTAAAAGAAATCGCACGGCTTTTGAAGTTCTGGGAATTCACACGGCCGTGTGTTAATTCCACACAGCCGTGTGCCTCTAAAATTAGGGTTCACAGGGGCCAACACACGCCCCTGTGTGCATTCTGGTCGCTCTCTGAACTACCCCACACGGCCGTTTGAGTATCCCACACGGCCGTGTGCCTTCACAAGAGGATCCACAGGGGCACCCACACGGCACTATAGACTCATGGGAAATCATCAAAGGTCTCTGAAAAATTTCACACGGCCGTGTGCCCAACCTGGCCAAGAACACAAGGCCGGCCACAGGGGCACCCACACACCCCTGTGGCCTCTCTGACTCGCCCGAGAAACGCTAAGTATTCCACACGGCCGTGTGAATAATCCACACGGCCGTGTGCCTTTCATAAGTTCTCCCACAAGGGCACACACACGCCCCTGTGTATTCTCGGGAAGAAGGGTTTTCTCTGCAGAGTTTCACACGGCCGTGTGCCTTAGCACAGCAGCACTCACAGGGGCACCCACACGCCTCTGTGGATTCTCTGGGAAAGAGTTGAAGTTTTACGAGATTTCACACGGCCGTGGGGAATTTCCACACGGCCGTGTGCCCCTTCTCAGGTTGTTCATAGGGGCACACACACGCCCCTGTGCCCTCACTGGTTGAGCTCTGATTTGGTAACACACGGCCGTGTGGAATTTCCACACGGCCGTGTGTTTTCTCTGGTTTACTTAGAAAAATTCACAGACTCTTCCAAAAATTCAGAAACTCTTTTAAACCACTTAGAGTCTGTACAAATCATAAAAACACGACCAGAGACCATTGAAAACACACTCAACCGACTTAAACTTCGTCAATTAACATTAAGGCACACGAAAGTTGACAATCTACACTAAAAATCGCAACACATGCATTAAAACTTCAGGACACCAAAACTAAGACTTTTATTCATCCTAAAACTAAACTAGATCCTAGAAAAACTGTAAAACCTTCGGTTACCTCCCAAGAAGCGCTTGTTTAACGTCACTAAGCTTGACGTACCTCTTTCTTACCTTAAGGCGGCTTGAAAAGAGTGTGCTCCTCCCGACAAGACATTGCATAGCTACTTCCTTTAAACCAAAAATTGACTTGCCGGGGTGGAGTATTTGTTGGAGGGTCCAACCATCTTACTTTTGGCCTCCAAGGAAACAATTTGGGTTGGGAATTATCCAAGCTTAGCATAGGTGGGTCATTGGATGGTTTAAATATCCTCCCCACATCTTTTTCCCTTCCCAAAATCTCCTTCTTGCTTTTTGTGAGTTGATCAATCCCAAAGAGAGATGCTTGCTCCATTACATTAGGGTTTGCTTCTTCTCGTGTATTTTCATCTTGAAAGGAACATGACACTAGCAAATCCCCATGAAAATTTTCTTGCCCACAAGCACACTGTTCTTCCAAGCAATCCAACTTCTCCACATGATGTTCTTCTTCTTTCTCTTCAATAGCTACAGCAACGTACTCGGTCTGCCCCATTTCGTTATTATCGCTCGCTATCACATCATCTCTACAAGGACTTTGCGTTACTTGCTCAAATACTTCATTTTCCTTGGAGAGTGTGTCAAGTATCCATCCTAATTGATGTTCAAGGTTGTTGTAGGAGGCTTCATGACACTTTCGTGTGGCTTCCATACTTTGGCACGAGGCATCGGATTCTGCCATAAAGTTATCTAACGCTTTTTTCCACAGAGGTGCATCCTCTTCAAATACCTCATCCTTTTGAAATTGCTCTTGAGGTGCTTCCCAATGATGTCCATCGTTATTCCATAAAAAATTTTGGTAGCTCCTCTCATTTGGATGATGTGTGCTGTAGCCTGGAAAGCTCTGTTGTTGTGAAGCAATAATTATATGAAGCTTTGTACTGAGAGCTTCAACTCGAGAATATAGCTCAATGATTGAATCAATCTCCATTTAGGCTCCTTGCATGAAAAAGTAAGACAAAACAAAAGAAAACAAATAAGAATGACGGAAGAATAAGAAAAGGTGAAATAGAATGAATGATAAATAGCTAAAATAGCAAAGTACAAATGTCTCTAAAACGCTTATTCCCCGGCAACGGCGCCAAAAACTTTGACAGGGGGCCCGAAAGTGCACGGGTTTGTCGAAGTAATAAAAGTTACCCTGGTGAGAGGATAGTCGAATCCACAAGGAATAGGGAGTTAGAATACGAGATTTCACTATTAAAACTATGCGAAGTACGGAAAAGTGATCAATTGATTCGATGAGTGAATTATGGAAATAATTATACTAGAAGACGAGAAATTAAATAGAAAGATGGAAGATGAGAGAGTGCAAGTAAAAGAGAATAGAGAGGACTAGTAATGAATGAAATAGGGCATCCGGACAAGCTACCTCTAGGGTCTATGATTCTAGTGCAGGACTATGCTATTATACTTTCTATTGATGTTTAATCGAGTCGAGGATATCCTAAGACTCACGGTCCCAAACCTAAGGACAACCGTGACTAACCCCAACACTATGCCTCGGTATTAGGATTCACGTCACCCTTCACTCTATCGCTCGCACGACTAAGCCCCAGGGGAGTATATCTACCTAAACCTCACACTACGTGGGATTGCTTTAAGCTCTAGGGATTCCTAATGGTAAAACCTGTTCCTATGTGTAGTTCTAACCTTTTGGTCCAGGTGGAAAAACCCTAGTCTAGATTAAGCCCCAATGCATAGGATTCACTTCAACCCTTCACTCTGTTACTTGCGTAACTAAGCCCCACGGGAGTTTATCTGCCTAGCACTTCACTCTATTTCGACCGCTATGAAATCAAGGAAACGGAGGTAGGGAGAAACCATGTCGGAGGGGAAAGGGGTACATCGCTACCTCACAACTCTCCCTCTCAACCCTCTTCAATCTTAAGTAGTCTAAGCCTAAGGAGTTGTCACACCTCCAAAAAGGCAACCTAAATTGTTCTCGATCCTAGTGTCACATCTAAGAGAAAACATTAGCAAGATGAAAATAAGATTGAAACTCAATTTTTATTCATCAATAATGGAAAAGCATAATAACAATGTCAAAGAAACATAATAACCGTAGAGTTTACAAGTCCGAATACCCTTAAGGGGTTTAGCTCCTCATGGAGCTATACATGTTCATCAATGTATGCAAGAAAGCACAAAATAAGGACATCAATGAAAACCCCCTTGCGTATGGTGTGGCCGTGGTCTTGTGCGGCCGTCGAACGTCGGTGACGATGCCGATGACGCGCGCTAAACCTCCACGAAATCCTATCCGAAACCCTAGCCGCACTCTTCAAGTTGAAGAGAAAGATAGGTCAAAAGATATTTTTTAAAAAGTCTCCAAAATCCGGCTTTTTATAGGCTGAGTGCGGCTTTAAATTTGAAGTTATCGGGGCTTCACACGGCCGTGTGGAATTTCCACACGCCCGTGTGAAGTCTCTGGCTTGCTGGAAAATAATTCACACGGCCGTGTGTTAATTCCACACGCCCGTGTGAATTCTCTGGAAACCTAATCTTCGGCAGAAATGCACAGTAACTTGCTACAGTGAATTACTACAGTAACAAGCTACAGTGCCTCGCCGAAACGCTCCCTAATCCGTCGTTCTTCATCGAGGCCATTGAATTGGGTACACAATCAATGGTAGATTGTGCCGATTGCTTCAAGTCTCCTTCTTGGTGAAGTTCTCCTAAGCCACACGAGTTAGACTTGTTGTGAATGTCACTGCCTTTGTGCCCCTCCAAAGGAGGTTGGCACACACTCACAAGTCCAAGCTCGTGCCTTGTTCCGTGCTTGGTCCGAAAACTTCCCAACATCGGTGAACACGACCTAATTTCATTCTTCTTCTCCAATTTAGCTCCACAAACCTTCAATGCACAAGAATACACAAATGCACGCCTTTTAGTGATAAAAACTGATAAAAGATATGCTCAATGTAAGATTATAACGCTTCGCGGTACTATAACACAAGCACTTATCAAGATAATCAAAATTATAAGGACTAAAAGACAAAAGTGGTTTTAGTTAGATTAGGACTCATATTTCTAATAGAACTTCTATGATGATGTTTATCATATTATGAAGGTTCATATTTTGAATAGGACTCATAATTGAATAATGGTTATCATGTTTTATGAAGTCTCTATAAATATGACTCCTCTTTAACCCTAGAAAATTAATTAATTCTCTAGTGTGGGAATCCCCAAGCTCTTTCTTCCTCTCTAACTCTAGCCACCTTTTGGAGAAGAAGAAGAAGATAGATTCCTAATCCCGGCATGTGATCTAGAGGCGTGGGACCTTCCTTCAACGCTAGAAAGATCTACGGTAGTCCAAGAAACAAATTCAACACATCAAAGAAAGACTTTCAAACATTACGAGGTAATATTCTAGGCCTTTGTAATTAATTAATTAAAATTATGGTGTTCATTAAACCAATTAGACTATATCGCAAGTTTATTATTGCTTCCGCATGTTTTTGATGATACCTTTTATTTTTGCGATATAAACCAACAGTAACAACATTACATCTTGTAAAAAAGTTCCGCATGATGTTCGTGAGCAATTTTTGGCACATCTTAATTCTTCAAAGCAAAAGGAGCAAGAATGTGAAGATGCATATAAAGTGGTTGAAAAGAACGATGATGAGGAGTTACAAGAGTTAAATCCTACATCAAAGCATCAAGGAAAAGTTTCGGCCTTTGAAAAGTTACTTTTTAAAAGAAAAGCAAAAGATCCAATTAGAGATGATGTGATTCTAAAGCCTACTTTAGGCTCTCAACCTGGCATCAAGAGTGTGTTATGTGGCAAACAAGCAATTCAAAAGGCACATATGACAATCACTAGATAGTTTTTAAATGCATGCATTCCTTTTAAGGCAGTGCGGTCTTCTTATTTTTAGTCGGCTTTAGATGCTATTGCTATGACTGGTAGTGGATATAATTCCCCATCCTATGATATGAGAATTCACTTGTTGGAAACTTCTTATTGATGGTTATAGAAGCAATTGGGTGAACTTTGGATGCACAATCATGGGTGATGGTTGGACTGAACAAAGGCAAAGGACTTTAATCAATTTTTTGGTGTGCTGCCCAGCTGGAATAACATTTATCAAGTCCACTGATGCATCAGATATTGTCAAGGATGCCTCAAATTTGTGTAATTTATTTGCAAAAATAGTTGAAAACCTTCTAATGAGGTGCATTTAGTTACCGATAATGTAAGTAACTATGTGAAAGCCAAATTGTTTGTAATCTAGTGGAGAATCTTTCTACTACCTCTATTAATATTCCAGACAATATTGATCATGGAAATTGGCTGGATTTCAATTAGAATGGAAATTCCAAATCAAATGCTTCTTTGATTACTGCCACCATTTGGTACATTTGGAAGAGTCATTGTGATCTAATTTTCAATCATAGAGATCTTGATCTCTTTCAGATTACCACAAATGCTGTTGAGCATACTAAAGAGTTCAAGATTCACATAACAAACCACAAGCTGATTAATTATTTCATCTACAACCGGGCCACCTAGGATACTTTGGGAGTCTTCTCGGCAATTGCTTGGAATGAAGCAATAGGTAAAGGGTGGAATTGGTTTCATCATCATTAATTCTAATGCAAAGGTTTTTTGTACAGGTTTTGGTCCCACTAGTATTGATGCAAGAATTGAATTGGAGTTAAAAGCTTCAGCTGCAACTATGGGAATCATTAAAGAAGCTGGGGAAAGATGTTCTAACATTTATATCAGCTCAAAGAAGATGTGGAATGCACTCCAGCTGAATGATGAAGCTTATCTTTGGAGACATTCAGACTGCATTAATGGAATCAGGAATTTACTTGCCTACTTCAACATTTCGAGAATGAATTTACTACATTAGACTTGGAACAAGATTGTTCCTGCTTTAGCTGGTCAAGGAATCAAAGCTACTCAACTGTCTTTATTTCACAAGGGAATGAAGAAACCAAAGTGGATTATGAGAATGCTCAATCATGTTGGTTTTACTGATTGACTTTGTTGATTTTTCTAGTTTTTTCCTCCGTTCTTGTGTTTTCTTTCAGTTTTTTCTGGTTTCCTGTTTGGTTGTAAGTTTGGACTCCTTTTCTTTTAATAAATAGCGATGTGGTTGCTCCTTTACCCAAAAAAAAAAACTATGTGAAAGCCGGAAAATTGTTGCAAGAGAGGTATGAACACATTTATTGGATGCCTTGTGCAGCCGATTGCCTAAATTTGTTGTTGAAATACATTGGCAAAATGCCTTATGTGGCCAAGTAAATCGTGCTTCAAAAGTGACTATTTGTCTACAACCATATTTTCTTATTATCTTGGTTGAGAAAAAGAGGGTTAGAAAGAAATTGTATGCCCAGGGGTGATTCATTTTGCCACAGTCTTTATTACTTTGAAGAGCATTTATGAGCATAAACATGACTTGCAAGCTTTGGTGACAAGCAAAAATTATAGAGATAACTGATTATCCAGAAGTGCTATAGGAAAAGTTGTCAATGATACTATTTTGGATAATAAATTTTGGGATGAATTTTTCTTATGGTGAAGATTACAGCACCTATAATCAAGCTTTTGCGTATTTTGGATGCTAATGAAATTCCTTCACTTGATTATGTTTATGAAGGCATGGCTTGGATTCATAAGGGAATCATGACTACTTTGGGAAATAAGACAAAAATGTACACTTCATATAATAAAATCAGGTTTTTATTTTTTTATTAATCAATATTTGAATTTTTTTAATCATGTATAATTAAAATATAATTTATTTTTTAATAAAATTATTTATCCCAATTCAGCCCGAATTCAACCCGGTTGAACTCCTCAACCCCTAAACCCTGACCTTATCCGATTCAAAGCCCGGTCAGGTTCTGAAAACCTTTCATGGTGATGCATGACACACCTAATACTAGTTCTATGCTTCCACTTTGTTACTATTGTGTACACGCTTTCAAAGCAAAGAAAAGACAGAGAGATCTCTCTCTTCTAGAAGTTAAAGATATTTGATGGAGCAGGTAAAAATGAAGAAGAAACCAAGGAGAAAAGCCTAGTGAGCCAGTGCTACATAACCTAGAAAATTATTGTCCCATATTGTCTCTCTTATGAAGAAGTTCAAAGGCCTACTAATGGGGCGTGCTCTGGAGCTACCGTTCATCTTTTGATTTTTTGTTTTTGTTTTTATTTCTGACTGCCGGTCCCACTATATCTTCCTTTCTTCCTGAGTCCCATCGGTTGTTTTTGGTCAGATTTCAATTCTCTTACCGAATTTTTGGACTTGTTTTCTTAAGGATTCTCTCTCATCCAATCTCTTTCTTCCTTTAAGGCAAGGTATGTTTCAGTTGTCATTTTTAGCCCATGTATGTTGACATTGGCTTCGTTAGTCTCTTGTATCTTGATATATTGATGCTTTACTTGCATCGAGATTCCCGATCCATGACTGTTAGGCTACAAACCATGTCCATTGTCTTGCTCAGGAAGATGACTGGGCACGGGTGTGCTTCATATCAAGCACGATCATGCTCTGTTATGCCCTAAGTTGTTTCTAGGCAAGCATGGTTATGCTTGATATCAGAGCATGAGTGTGCTCATTGCCGTGCGCGGCGTGCTTATGTTCCCCGTGACTTATTTTATAGCACACTCGTGCTCTTTTCTAGTTAGCACACCCATGCTGCTTATGTAGCATGGCTGTGCTAAAGTTGTTTACCCTGTGCATTGACTCATCATGTATAATTTATTGTAGGACTATGTTGAGGCAAAAGACATGCACATGTGGGCCTGTGCCCAAGTGGGCTAGGACCGAGCGCAGTTCTCATGTCACTCCTATGGAGTGCATTGTCTCATCAGGTGCGATACAATTGATTGTGTACTAAGTGCATCGGCGTGTCTTGAGAGAACGATTGGCATGTTCTACATAATGTGGGACTTGGTGACAAGGTTGAGGGAATTTTGCTGTCAAGAGCTTGGTGATAGCGCTTTGACATCATGGACACTACCTATCGCGAGCTGACACTGGAGTTTCTGGTGACTTCTGAGTTTGAGAGGGGAATGATCAGTTTCAATAGGGCAAGTGATGAGTGCTTGTTTATGCACATTATTGGATAGGTTTTACTTACAATGAGCATTACTTTTATCATGTTTTATGTCTCATTCATGTGTGTTTGTGTTCTTTTATGTGCACAGGGTTGTGAAGGCATCTTAAAGAAGAAAGGGGCAAAAATAGACTGTGGAGCACCTATTTGGAGTCTCTTGCATATAATATTCATGGGGGTGTGTGTCGACTTCTAATGATTTTCAAGACAAATGAGAGTTGGAAGGGCACCTAGGGCAGTCACACTCTCATGACCAAGCTTGTGTAAGAGTTTTGAGAGCCTCTCAAATGGAATTGAAGGTTAGAAATGTCACACAGTCTACAACACTGGCGTGTGATAGCCCAAGTGGCCTCAAGGAACAGAAAAAAGATGCCTGCAGCCGAATTTTGCTAAGTGTGGAACTCCAGAGAATTCGCACGGCCATGTGCCAAGCCCACACGTCCATGTCTGTAATAGAATTGGTCAAGTGGAGATTCCAGAGAAGACACATGGCCATGTGCCTACCCCACACGACTGTGTGAGGGCCCTGTATGGAAATTCCATACGGCCATGTAGCCGTGTGAGCGCCGGTGTGGATGCCTAATTTCAAATTATAAATATGAAAATTGAAGGGTTTTGAGGGGACTTCTTTTCTATCTTTGGAGGAGGCTGCGGTAAGGTTGAGGAAAAGGTTTTTACGAGGTTTTGGGACATCAATCTGACCATTGACATCGACTACCTTTGGAAGAATATTATTGGAGGAGCTTCTAACTGCCTTGTTTCACCAGAGTGTGCTCTAGACTTGACGGAGGAGTCTTTGAAGGAGGAAGGACTGGCCTTGAAGATCACCATCGCACGAATAGAGGGGGTTTTCTTTATGTAATACTTGTGTTATCATTCAATTTCTCTCTTTAAGATGTATTGCTCCATGGAGGGCTAAACCCTTTTGGGTACTTGGACATGTAAACCCTAGGTTTTGTTTCTTTGTTTCATTAACTATTACTTTGTTTCTTTAATTGAGTTTTTAATAAAGTTTCAATCTTGTTTGCACTTGTAGGATTTTCCCTTAGAGTGACACTAGGGTTGAGAATCCATCTAATTATCCTTGTGAGTGAGTGACACTTCATTAGGATTAGATTTGGCAAGATTGAAGAGGGTTGAGAGGGTGAGTCAAGCTGTAGTGAAACGTCCCCTTCCCTTTTGGTGTGATTTACCCTACCTCCATATTCCAAGAGTTCTTTGCAATCATAGTTGAGTTAAATGTTGATAAACTTTCTCTGATAGGCTTTATTGTCTAGGCGCAATAGAGTGAAGCATCAGAGTAGTCCCTTGGAGTCCTTAGAGTCCTTAGAGCTTGGTTGTGATTTACCCTACCTTCCGCTGAAGCTTGGCTGTGATTAGGGATCCTTTATCCAGACCAAGGGGTCGGATCTATATTCAGAAATAGGGTTTGTCAATTGGAGTCCTTAGAGCCCCAAGCAGTCCTACGTTGTCTGAGGTGTTGAGAGTTTTTCTTTCCGCCAGAATGAACATTTAGGTCTAGTCACGATTGATCTTAGGAGAGGGGCCGTGTGTTTTCGGATTTCCCCAACTCATTGAAGCTCAGTAAAGGAACTTAGTTTTAGTCTTGACACCCCCATGGCTATGAGGTTAGTTCAGCCTATTCGCACTACAAATGGGACTCGGTTCCATGTCATTAGTGCATCTCTCCCCTACTGAGCCTATCTTTCCACCATTCCCACCAGCTTGTCGTCCCCCTTGACATCATCGACTCGAGCCTCCACCAGTTTTTCCCCACAGCCGACGCATGCATCACTTTACTGGCAGTGGTTGGGACGGAGCCTCACGAGGATCGCTGCTCACCTCGGCATCCAGTTATCTCCTCCACCATCTTCTCCCATCTTTACACCACGTCATGGGGGGCTGCTAGTGCTGATGAGGAGTCAGAGAAGTCTGATTTCTCTGACTTCGAGAGTGGAGATGGTTCTGGGGACAAGGGAGGATCACCATCACGAGATGTGCCCGACACTACTATCGATACTTTTGGTTCTGTTGACCTTGATGATATATACTTTGAGTCTGATTAAGTAGCATTTACCCTGTTATTATTTCAATTTTATCTTTTTAGTATTTAGACTTTGTGTTTCAACTTTATTCTAGATATGTGTTTTGTTATAGTTAGTAAGGGAGTTCCTTGCTAAACTATTTATCTTACTACTTTCTTTATTTCATTTTAGTATTTTATTTTATTTTATCTTCATTTATATTTGAGCTTCACATTGTATCCTTCTTGCTTTACATGATGTATGCCGTCTTTGGAATTTTACGTTGTTCACATTGAGAGCGACATCATCACTCTATGTGTCCAGGGAAGCCCTAATAACTCTCCTCAATTTATTCTATTGTCTTCTTTTATTTGTTTGTGTGCTTTCATGGTATACATTGAGGACAATGTAATGTTCAAGTGTGGGGAAGGGTTATCTTTATATTCATTGTGATGATGGATGACTTAGGATGATCTATGACTTATTGTTAGGGTTCACAAGACTAACTAGGGGTGACATTAGAGCTAGTGCACTTTATTGTGCTAAGTGTTGTGTCATCCATGCTTTGGAAACCCTTTCTAGTTCACTTTTCACCTTAGTTTGTTTGAGCCTTTCTCTTGTGAACTTGGCCATTGACTCACTGCGCAGGGATGGTTACTCCCGATAGACAAATGGATGACACTAGAACAAAATCACAATGAGTCATTGGAAGAAGAGGCATTTATTTTAGTAAGATGGAAACAAAAGGTAAAAAAGAGATTTAAAGAAGAAAAAAAAGTCAATTTTTTCTTCCACGAAGTTAAAAGTATGCAAAAAGGTACCAAAAAAAAAAAAAAATGAAATGATAGCAAAAAGCTAGTGATGTGATGGCCATTATTTTAAAATTCAAAAAGAATATGCGACCAGGTGAGTTTTCCCCACTAAATATAGAGGCGTTATTTAAATTACAGAGAGAGATAATTGACAGTGTGAGATTCAAAGACTAAAAACTAATTAATTGCAAAAGGAGTTGTCTGGGATATTCAAATATCAGTGGAACTATCGGGAAGTTTTAAAATTTACAAGGACCTACCTATAAATAGTTTTCTCATTTTTTAATTTTTAATTTTTAATTTTTAATTTTTAATTTTTGTTGTCATACTCCCAAACTACTTCATCTTAAGATTGACCCATGAAATTCACCTTTCAAGATGCCATGCTCTAACTTAAAGTTGGCCTATGGAGTTCACCTTTCAAAGTAACACCATCCAATCTTATTTTGGCCTCGTGGAATCCCTCCTTTTGAGATACCACACCATTAGTTAGATTATTATGACAAGTTAAAGCTCAAAAAATAAAAGAGACTAGCTTTGGAGAGATTACATGAAGAAGAATATAGATCAAGATACAAGTTTCACAGATTGAAAATCAAACTCAAGTAAATTGAATGAAAATGTTAACAAGTCAATAAATCAATAAAACATCACACTTTTATTAAGAATGTCAAAAAAAGTCAAAGTGCCACAGGGACCCAATTCCTTGCCCTGTCGAGGTGTGGGTCTGAGAATTTTTTTTAATGGTCGGGGTTGGGGCCAGAAAAAAAAAAAAAATTCCCCGTCGGGTTCAGGAATATCCTCCCCATCGCGGCCCTTTCTCGAAATATTAAATATTTAATTTAAAAATTATATATATATATAATATTTTATGTTATAAATATCTATAAAAAAATTAAATAAAAGACCATATATATATATATATATATATATATATATATATATATATATATATATATTTATTTAGCAAACTATTAATAATTAAATTAACATTAATATAAAAATTAAATAACATTGTAAACTTATATTAACTATATTACTTTTTTTTTTAAATTTTTCTAAATTTTGCAAATAATTTATTGGTGCTTGTGTATGTTGGCATTTTGTGTTAGGTCATATTTGTAAATCAATTTCTCAATTATTACAAAATTTTTAGGTATTTTTGGCAAATATGTTTTAAATTTTATTTTAAATAATAATAATATTTTAATTTATTAATTAGGGCCAGGGAATCCCTAAATCCGAAAAATCCTAGCTAGGATGGGGATAAGGGCCGGGTCGAGAAAAAAAATTCTCCTTATTTGGTACGGGGATGTGAGTAAAATTTGAGGGCGGAGGCCGGAAAATATATCCCAGACGAATCTGGGCCGCAACATCTCAAAGTATTTGTCTTTTTGAGAGGAAAAATCAGAGAAGAGTAAAATGACAAATAAAATCATACTTTTAGTTTTTATTGACTTTCTTTAATTTTAAAACAATAATTACATGTGCTTGTGAATAAGCCATATGTATTCCGTGAAATCAATAAAATAACTTATTTCATTTTATTGCTTTATCTCATTCAATTTTATTTCTTAATTAGAGGTTCTTTAGACATTGTCCAAGCTAATTATCATTAGCCCTAATAAAAAAAAATTAGGCGAATGGCAACACATCTTGTTCTTTTGACTAATGAGGCCTGCCCCCATTAGCCCTAGAGCTGCTCTGGAAGCTCTCATCAATGATGACAGCATTCCCCCCTTTCTCTTGATCTTGAGTTATCATTCACCCTTACACTGATAGTTTTGCCACCAGTAACTTCTAGAATAAATTGCATTTCCTCGCACCACATTCCTCTTCAAATATGTTCGGCTGCATCCTGGAGAAATAGATTTTTTTCCCACAAGAAAGTTAAATTTTAGCTAAAATTCCACTAGTTTTATTGATTGTTGGGCATCTAGTGCGAGTTTCGGGTGCTGATTTAATTCCTGGTAAGCGGCAAATTCTCTCTGCTTTGTTATTTGTACATTGTATTGATAGTTATTATTATTATTGTTGTTAGTGCTTTGTCTGCTTCTGAAATTGATTCTTCATTTTTATCAAGAAATGTTTTCTGGGGAATTATTTTCTTGAATAAAATAGGGCAATAAGAAAAAGGAAAGTTATTATAGCATTGTGAAAAAGCTAATAACAAATGACCCATGAAATGAAAAATCTCATGTAGGTCATTAGATGAGGATGTAGGATCAGTTTGACAAAAAGGAGGAACATATTGGAATGAGAGTGACATAAGAAGGATGAACAAAACCCTCTTCATGTTGATGCACACCACCTAATTCTAGTCTTTACGCTTCTACCTCTTCTGGAAATTGAGATACTTGATGGAATAAGCAAAGACAAAGAAGACAAGAGTGACAAAAACCATGTGAGTCAGTGCCACATAACCGAGAAAACTATGGTCATAGCCCAGATTGTTACTTAGGAATTCATTCAAAGGCTTGCTAGATTAGCCTCGTATCTCAATGAGGTTATCAAGGTTCCCTAATTGTGATGCTGCAAGCCCATATATTGTCCAAGCCAATGGGGTTGCCCAGTAGTACCACCTCCACCATATTGGAATCAACCGCATGAATGAATATAACAACAATAAGAACAACAAGAGAGGAGAGGCAGCAAGTGAAAACCAATTTAAGAATAAGAAAGAGGTTTGGGACATGTAAAACTTACAACTTGTGAAACTTGTTCCAGAAAATGGTACCAAACAGAACACCAGTAACGATAGTGGTGAAAAATAGTATGCCATTATATAGTGGATCTCTCCAATAAGACCAATGTTGTTTCCAGAAACAAACCAAACATTGTGTGATAAAGCTTTGTGCATACTTTGTACAAAAGCAAAGATCTTTTGATCCGGGTAATGGATCACTCAACTCCTCGATTAGTAGTTGATTTTTCTGAATGGCGCCAAGAAAATGTAAACAAATGGCTAGCCTCAATAAGAGAAATTAATAACATCATAGGCATGTATACTTACTGATGAAGAGAAGAATTTCCATAAACTTCTGCAAAGTCCAGACTCAGTTGAGCCTCAGCAGAGGAAGATGTTATTTCCAACATCTTACAAATGGATGTTGCTGGGTTACACCCTTCAGTTATTTTCTTAACACTAGGAATTGCCTAGTACAGAATTCCATTTGTAAGATGCATATAGTAGAATGCTATATATAAACACTGTACAATGATCCTCAGCAATAAACATTCGTACTATGCCACTAGATAGACATTTCAATTTCGTAATATCAAATAATTCACCCAGTAGAACTTCAAATGCTTCTTTCCAAAACTCTTTTGTTTTTCTTTTTTTTTTTGAAGCCGAGAAGAACTATATGAAAATTTTAGTTTTTATAGCATCTGTAGAAATTTACTTCAAAATATTCTATAAGATTACCAGAATGATGTCCAAGAGGTCCTACATATATGACTTGCGCCGCCCCCCCCTCTTCATTAGGAGTAACTGAAATCAAGCTCCTCAAGAAGATTATACATAGTAAAAATCAACGGATGGATTATACACAATAGCAGAGTTAAGAAGAAACTAGAAACCTCGTCAAAAGCTTCAAAAATGTCAATGCTAGGTTGGTGGATGGTGCATACAACAGCCTGTCCTGTGTCCACTGTATTTCTTACTGTTTGCATAACAATAGCTGCAGCTCTAGCATCAGGGCCAGAGGTTGGCTCATCCATGAAGATGATAGATGGATTTGCAACCAACTCTACAGCTACTGTGAGCTGCTTTCGCTGTTCAGTTGATAGGCCGTCTACCCCTGGAAGACCCACCAAAGCTTCTCGTAATACATTAAGTTCAACCAACTCCATTACTTCTTCTACAAACATCTTTTGCAAAGCAAGGAAACAAGGGTGAGAAATAGTCAATCAAATTAGGATTATGGTGTGATTAAAAAAATAGCCCAACAAGTCATGCAAGAGAAGCTGGTCCAATTAGCAAATTAGATCACCATGTATGCTTCATGAAAAGATGCAGAAATTCTAAGCTCCTAAATCCTATATCATAACTGCTTTACTAATATAGCTCCCATTATAAGATTGCATAACTAGGACTTTCTAACTGCACATTACACCCCTGTTAGCACCTTTCACTATAATTTGAATAATAAACAAAGATCAGGGAGAAGATAGCATGGCTTTCTTGTCTCCTCATTTATTACAGGTGCTAGACGCAACCACACTTAAGTAAGAGATTCATAAACAGTAATGTGTGGAGAATGGATATCATTCTGTTCACAGTATTCACAAACTTGTGCGAACGTCTCTTGCTTTTTGGGATAACCTGAGATATTGATACTCCCTTCAATTTAACGTCCGTTTTTTTTACCTACCAATACATCCATTAATGTGGTCTTTCCAGCTCCACTAACTCCAACAAGTGCAGTAAGGACACCAGGCCTGAAAGCACCACTAACATCATGGAGTAATTGCAGACAACTCTCCTCAATCCTTTCATTCTTCATTTTTCATTTCCTAAAAGAAGAAAGAAAACGGAAACATGAGCTACAATATTGCTCTCTGTGTGCGACTTCTCAACTGTATTCAGTTTCTTTAGACTGCTGAAACTAGATGCACCAAACTAAGATGGCTCCTGACTAGACTAGCACTAGCAGAGAAATATGTGGTCTGAGCTTAGAAATGATTCATTTGGATGATCCTCTCATAACTAGAGTACCTTTTTTAAGCAACAATGAATTCATGCAATATTTAGGCTAAAAGAAAATCGATAGCAGTATCACAGATGTAGGTTATATGGTTCAACTTACTGAAGGCATGTCCACATAATAGTTCACATGATTAAAGACAAGTGATAAAGGTTGAGAGGGTAAAACCATTCCTTTCCCGGTTTGTTTGTTCATTGTGTGAATACGCTTTAAATGTCCTCCTTCCATAGAGCTTGACTCATTAGTATCTGCAGAAAACTATAATCACAAAAATCTATAGGTGGGAAGTGAAGCAGATGTGACAGCATTAGTTTCATTTAGTATCTTCTTTCATCTGGATAGGCCTAATAAGGTCAGCCATATCAATCAAAGGTTGAAACGATTTACCACATTAATCATAACAAACTTGCATTTGAGTTCATCATTAAGATTAATGTTAGACTTATGATAGAAGAGAATAATAACCAAAAAAAAACCTGAAAAACTGGCTGCAATAGGTACTTTACTAGTCTCTGTCATTACAGAAGTCTCCTCTGGACTTGATACCAAGTTCTTGATGCTATCATCCTCAACATCTTCATTTAGACTAAGTGCTTGAGAATTTCCAATATGCAATAGCTAAAATTAAGAAGACAACTTGACTAAGTGATTTTTTAAAATGCTAGGCATTTGAAAAAGATCATATGGATTAATAAACTTACGATTTAAATATTGCAGTGCAAAAATAAAACAGATGTTGAAAATAAAAGAAAATCCCATGAGTGCTCCAATAGAAATCCAATACCAGCGATCATCTGTAAACATTCCTCTAGACTTGAAAACAGCCTTTCCAATTGTTGGTGCATCAATATGCTGTCATTGTTGGGCTATGACATAAAGGAATTGAGTTATATTCATTGGAGTTCCTCCTCTAGCAAGGGTTATATGACAATCATTGAATGGAACTTACAGTATTCATCTAGGATCAAGAAATTCATTGATAGATACAGCATTCTGCCCATACATCATCGGAGAAATCTAGTAACCCCATATCCACCTGGACTGAATATCATCTGCTTGCAGAGAAAGGAAACAAATTAGTAAGAGTAGTTATCCAAACATCGTAAAATTTAAAGAACTAAATAGGAATTGTAATAACATATGATGATTTTTAAACTTCAAAACTTTGGTAGGTGAATGGAAAACGTTCTTTCGGATGAGTCTGACAAGTAAAACAAATGAAATCAAGAAATCATTGACAACCTTTGGAGATAAGAAACCCGCCCAACTCATAAACAATGAGCAAAGTGAACATTCCGAATGTATTGCCATTGACCATAGTTCTACTGGCAGCATCAATGAAGAATGCCAAACCTAGGAAAGAAGGCATAAAGCAAAAGAAGCATATGTATTAACCAATAAACACATGTCATCAATTATCAAGTTCTATATAATGATAAGCTTCTTGTAAAAAATTAAGATGTATCAGCAAATAGAAGTGGAAATCAAACACTAAGGTCTTTTACCGGCTTGCAGCAGGGGCAAAACCAATAGGGTAATAAGTAAGAACAACCCAGATTCCAGATTCTAGATTCCAGTAGAGAGAGAGGAATCTTTAGCAGCCAATAAGATAGTCGAAAAGCCAAGGTGGATAAATGAGGAGATCCCTTTGTTTGTAGAAAACAGGAAGCCTGTCCACAGTCATAGCTAACTCTGCCATCCCGTTGAACATCACATTGACCAAACTATAAAATAGAGCTCTAAAGAACTTTCCCCCATCTGCAATTGTTTCATGCGGCATTTTTGTCCTCAAAAACACAGTCAAGGCTATCACTAACATTATTGTGATTTGAGTAGTTTTTAAATACTTAGACAAAGGAATTGTGCTTCATCACCAACCATTCTCTTGAAAAGCATGCCTTCAAGAGTTCCCAACTAGAGATGCCATATTTCTTGGTTGCAAACATAGAAGGATGAGCTCTAGATCTATCATAAGGAATCCTAACGTCTTCTAAGAGCTCTTGCCCTATATAAAACAACTTGAAAGATTGAGCAAACTCAGACACAGAAATGTATCAATAAGGCTGGTTCTTAAAAGACCAATACTGCTCCTGATCCTTTTTTGATGTTACTTCTTGAAGAAAATCAGCAATTCCTTTCCTATCAGGACATTTGAAACCCATGACGTCAAAAAACTCCAGAACTCTCTCTTGGACCTTGATATACAATTTGTTCCTCAGACAGCAAGATAATGTCATCAAACAGATCAAAAGTTTTAGGTGCAGGCTGAAGAAGGGAGATGATCACTGTTCTATCCATGACATGGACCATCTGTCTAATAAATTTGACAATCTGAAAAGTAATGGAGCTGTCAAGTCCATAAGATAATTCATCCATGAATAGAGCCCTTGCAGGTCCTTTTAATTGTTCCGTCCTTTGTTGTTTTCTTTTCTTAGCTCTTAGCAGCTCCTTTTGCAAAAAAAAGTGTTTTGTGTCACCTTAATGATCACATCTATTTAATCAAATTATATGATGATCACAGTCATTTCCACAACACTTTCCACATTTGAAATTGAAAGAATCAAGTCTAGAACTAATCATATTTTGGATGGTGTTTTTGAAGTAAAGCATATATTTTGGAGTCTAGAGGAAATAACTTTTAGAATCACTAGTTGTCTTGGCTTGAGCCCTTGCAATGGCTAAAGCCTATAGCTATATTAGCTATTTTATCCAAAAAAAAGTATAGTACGTATACGTCCGACAAACAACACATTCGAGTATAATAATAAATTTAATTACTAAACTCAGAAATGGTTTATTGCTATATATTAAGAGTAAATAAGTAAATAAAAGACTTCCTATAAAATAACAATTGTTTTTTCGTTTTGTAGGAGAAGATCATTCATTCACAACCATATGTGTTTTTTCCAAGTGGGCCATTTTTTTATTTGTTTGTGCATTCAGTGGATATATGAAGCACACTTTTGAACTTCTTCGAACATTTTAGTCCATATTTTTGTAAATAATATTCTTTTTAACAACTCAATCATCATGAAAAATGATCAACATTATGGTCTTGTTTAATTATTCTGATTATTTGTATGTAGCGTCCCAGCTTGGTCTCTCGAAATCTCCAGATTGGTTCTTTATAGCAACGAGAAAGTCCACAGAAAGTGCCAGTAGGATTTGGTAGGCCACTATATTTTGCTGTTAGTTTACTTGTTTCTTTGACTTCTTTCCACTCTCTGGTTCCCCTCCATCAAGTAATACTGGAACATTGTTAACATGGGCATCATGCACAGTCAACATAGCAATTGTTTAAATGTATCAAACAGTTAAACAAATGGTCGGGCATTTTCAATGGCATTTCAAGTTCAATCTTTTCTCTAAGAAGTGAGATTAATCCATTCTGTAGTTATTTAGATAACTTGTGCCCAAGATCTTTCATGTGTTGGACAACTCTTGTTTACTAGAGAGTCTGTCACTGAAGTGTCAAATCTTGTGAATGATAGTTTTAAATATATTATTTTGTTTTGATTAGTGATGGAAATATAGTCCCACATCGGCTATGTGATAGAAGTATAATGGGTTTATATATAGGTAAAGAGGTTGAGCCACTAAATCTTTAGACTTTTTGGTGTAAGATCCCTAAACTTATGTAGTACCCATATAGGGCTCACTAGTACAAAATACAAAATCTTAACATGGTATCAGAGAAATATAGTGGAGCCCAATATATATATTAAAAAAAAAGACATCTGAGACACAAGTGGTGTACAAGTCCATGTGAGTAGGACCTCTGACACAAAGTTGTGTACAAGTCCATGTGAGTAGGACTTTTGAGACACAAGTAGTGTACAAGTTCATGTGTGTAGGACCTCTGAGACACAAAATAGTGTACAAGTCATGATAAAAAAAAAAAGGAATGACCAAGTTGAACTTGAGGGAGGGTGTCGGAAATATAGTTTCACATCGGTTTTGTGATGGAAGTGTAATGTGTTTATATATAGGTATAGGGGTTGACCCACTAAGTCTTGAAACTTTTTGGTGTAAGATCTCTAAGCTTATATAGTACCTATATAGGGCCCACTAGTACAAAATATAAAATCTTAACAATTAGAATAGGTATTTTGTAGTAAGTTATTTGTCAAAGGATGCTATGGATACTTGTTTGTCTGCAAGGCCTTGATTGTTGCTTCTTAATTTGGAAAATGATCGGCTAAGTTGTATTTGATTTTGCTCAATTGCGAATATTATTTAGTGAAGTGTGCTTATTGGGTACTTTCTTGTATGAAATCGATAATGACTGTCACTTGTGTTTTTGAGGATTGTTCTTATTCACAGGCAGATACCAAGTAATTTAGATTTAAAGCACCAGGTGTAGAAGAATGGCGAATCTATTATTATTTCATGCCAATGAATAAACGAGGGTTAGAAACTTTGCTTCCATGACATTGATCTGCAACATGTCCTTGGGGAAATTGTTCCAGTACTAATTTACACTTGACTTCGGTTGCATGCAGACCTAGTTAATAACTTGTCTACAATATGTTTTATGCATCATTGAGAAAATTAAGTTAATTGTTATTTATGATGTCTGCAAAACTATCTAACAACTCCATTATTGATTTCCTCATTTTTATTCAGGAAATTGTTTGTAAGTGCATGATCACATATAATGGCTTCTACAAGTGTGTTTGCAAATGGCCAAATGAAGAAGCCCCTTTTCTCTTTTGGGGTTATATCTGATGTCCAGTACGCTGACATTCCGGATGGCCACTCATTCCTTGGCATACCAAGGTATTATCGGCATAGCCTTCTGGTTCTGCAAAGGGCTGTTGATAAATGGAACAACCACAAGGAACTCAAATTTTCTGTGAACTTCGGTGACATAGTTGATGGATTCTGTCCCAAGGAGAAATCACTAGAAACAGTGCAAACTGTCATCAAGGAATTCGAGAAATTCAATGGCCCTGTATACCACATGATTGGCAACCATTGTCTCTACAATCTCCCAAGGTCTAAATTAGTGCCACTGCTGAAGATGCCGGCTATCCATGGTTGTGCATATTTTGATTTTGCCCCATACCCTGGGTACCGATTTGTTGTGTTAGATGCCTATGACATTAGTGCCATAGGTTGGCCAAAGGATCACCCCAAAACTATGGCAGCCATGAAATTTTTGCAGGAAAAGAACCCGAATGCTGACAAGAACAGTCCAAGTGGCCTGTCCGGTCTAGAAAAGAGATTCTTAATGTTCAATGGGGCTGCTGGAAAGGAACAGTTGACATGGCTTGACAACATTCTTCAGGATTCCACCAGACAACAGCAGAATGTGATTATATGTTGTCATCTTCCTCTGGATCCTAATGCAGCTGCAGCCGAGTCACTCTGCTGGAATTATGATGAGGTAATGGAAGTAATTCACAGATACAAATGTGTCAAGGCATGCTTAGCTGGGCATGACCATAGAGGTGGGCACTCTCTTGATTCCCATGGGATTCATCACCATGTCTTTGAAGCTGCTCTAGAGTGCCCTCCGAACACAAATGCATTTGGTTATGTTGATGTCTATCATGACAAGATAACGCTCTTCGGCATTGACAGGATGGTGACGGTGGAGATGCTGTTCAATTAATTCATGACCCACTATCACATGTTACTTCGTATTTGGTGTATCCTGTTTCTTTGTACTGGCTGTCTATTTGGCCACATGCATTGACAACCTATTTCCAGTTGATAACTGGTTATATGCTGTGCAGGAGGAACTTATGACTATTGTATTCCTTGGCTGTGAAATTCTGTAATGCTCCGTTTACTGCTAATGAGCAACCAAATGCCGCTGTGCTGCATTGAAATCGAGCTTTATGTTAGGGAGTTGTGAATTAAATGAACTCTAAATATACGATTTGTCTATTCAGATTATTGGTTGGCAATACATTTTTAGTGTGAATTCTACCATGCCTGCATTATCCGTCACTTCTTGATATGCATTTTTAGTCTACAGCCCTTCCATGGAAGTTGCCTTCATATATGCATCAATCTCAGTGATCAGGTTTGACCCCTGCATCCCTCTCTCATGAAGCTCATGTTGACTAATGTATGCACTAGTTCTTTGGGGAACGAATTCTGATAACTCATGACCACAGCATGTGATTGTGCCAGCAGATGTCTGATAGCAATACAAAACAGTGTCAAGCTAATTTTTAAGGAGAGCACTTGATATAAGACTGTAATTAGAATATGAGGATAAATAAAACAGAGTACACTTAACCCTTAACTTTTGATCAAGCTTCCCAGCAAGAGACAGAAGAAAGGTTGTTTTGCCAGAGGTTGGGTGGTCCCAAAAGCAATGTCATCATGATGATTATTTTATTGGTGAAGTAGATGCTATTTTAGTAATAAGCATGTATCAATGTTGAATCCATCGGTTTTTTCCCCAATGTAGACCTTTTTTTTTATTAAAAATTAGTTAAATGATCCTAGAGCCATCAAATAAATGGCAGCGTCCGTGATTGAGCATTTAAACTGTAAAAAAAAAAATGGTTATTTTTCATTTTAACTTTTTTTTTAATTATTAAAGCAGCATGTTCTCGGCTTTCTTTAATCTATTTTTTTAAATTGGTAAAATGTAAAAAAAATGGTTAATTTTAATTTTAATTTTTTTTAATTATTAAAGCAGCATGTTCTCGTCTTTCTTTAATCTATTTTTTAAATTGTTATTGTTTTTTTTAAGACGTACCAACTTTTTCAAAATCTATTACTATTAAAATAGTGTATTTTTACATATCTTTAAACATATTTGTGTTTATTTTTTTTAACTTTTAAATTTATTCCAATATAATTTTTGTTATGTCGTTCTTCATATCATAAAGGTTCCTGTTGATAGACCTATGTTTTTTATTTTCATTCAGTACTAAACTCACAGTTTTAACAACTTATGCCTAAACCAAAGATAGTTCTGCTTATAAGATAATACACGGTTAGACAACTAAAAATTAGGCACAAATGTATGCATCTGGATAAAAGCCTTATCCCACTTAGTATAATACATGCATTTCATATTAAAGAATTAAACCATTATAAAATTACTTGCCTAACATGGGTTAAGCATATGTAATGTAAATAAAATGATGCAGGTATAATTGTACATGAATGCAATTTTTTTAAAACTACAAATAAATTATTCAAATAAACTAAATTGTAAGTAAAATTAAAAAATTATGATTGATTTCTCAAATCTTCCTTCTTTTTATAAATTTGTTATAAGTTAGAAACAAGTTTATATATATATATATATAAATCATATCCGGATAAGTACAAAAGTTAAAAAAAAGTTTTAAAAAAATTAAAATAAAAATATTTTTTTTAGATTGTGTAAAAATACTTTCTATTTTAATGAAAATATATTAAAAATAAAATACTTTTTTAAAAAAAATTAATACATATAAAAATAACAATATTTAGAAAATGGGAATAAAAAAACCAAAAATATACTATTTAATATTTAAAAAGGATTAAAATACAAAATAATAATTTTTTTTTTTTCATTTTCAAATGCTCATAGTTGTGAGCATTCATTTGATGGTCATAAAGCCATTTTTGACAAACTAAACAATCATGAGGGCAAACCATTGTGGGCCATTTTGCTAATTTAAAAAAATAAAATAAAATAAAAAAGCCTATGTTGAGAAAAAGCTTTAAATCTACTAATTAAGTTGGCATCACTTGTTAATCACACATGTATAAATTCAAGTTTGTTTATACAAAAATTCACTACCACTTGTTTGTCACCTTGATGGCCTCAGGATCCCACTCACACCTCTAAGTATATTTTTAATCTTTTTCTTTGTTGGAGAAAGCTTGACAAAACCAGCTATTCCCTGATAAAAAAAAGCACAAAGCTAAGAAGTATCAGGAATGCTGTATACATTCTTGCAGACAAAACAAGCACATATACACATGTAGTAGAAGAAAGCTCACGCAACATGACATAAAATAAGGTCCACTGATTTCTGATCCGAAAACTAATGAAAATAATAATAATAATAATAATAATAATAATAATAATAATTGATAAAGAAGTTCATTTATATATAACCGTAGATAAATACATGTAATTGTTAGAGTTCTTGTACAGAATTCAATAAGGCAAGCGATTTTCAACATGGAGATTAATTTTACAAACCTCTAGTGTGTTTATTGTGGCATTCAATAGAGTGGGAATAGCTCCGTTCCCAGCATATGCATCGGCCTTTACATTAAGATTCTCAAAGGTAGCGTTTGGTTGGATGTAATTTTAAATGCAGTGGACTTTCAGTTACAATGTATCTGAAAAATACTTTGTTTTTAAAATATAGTGCAGCTAAATCTTATGTTTGGTTGTAACTGGAATTATTGTATTATAATATTTTATATTTATTTGAAAAGATTTGTAAATCTGGAATTGGAAAATATATGTTTGGTTTAATGTATTTAAGAAATATAGTTACATAGGTTAAGCTTACCTCCCTTTCCCTTATATACCAATTATTTACGATATTTTAATTATTAGAGTTATTAATAACTTTATTTATTAAATAAAAAAATGAATAATAAATTTTATTATTAATTTCATTAATAAAAATTTGATGAATGACATTGTATTTGATTTAAGTTAAATTAAAATTATAAAATCTTCCCACTTTAAAAAATTTTTAAAATTAGAATTTATTGATTTTTTTGATAAGATGAGTTATGATTAGTTTGATTTAAATGATTCTTTTTCTATTTAATGGTATTTTCAGTGATGATGATGATTATTATCCTAAAAATAATAAAATAATAAAATAAATAAGATGTATTTATATAATCTAAATAATTCTTAAATTTCATAAACAAAACCAATAAAATATTAAAAATGGTTTTCTCATAAAAAGGAGATGGAAAAGGTCAATTAATCTCAATGCCATTCACATTAGACAATTAATCTAATAAAAAAAGGAAAGGAAAGGCCAGGGTTCCAAGCAGTGAGGCTGACACCCATTCGCATTAGTTCATCCAAAGTTCCTTACCTTTACACACGAATTTTGGAATAAGCCATCTTCCTATCAAAGTTAAGGAGTCAATTGAGCATCTAAGCGGCAAGATTGAATACCTGGATCGAATCAAAGTTCATGCCGCCTGCCTGAAACAACGAACCCAATCGAAGGAGAGAAGTGGCGGCGGTGGAGGCGTCATCGGGTTTTCGTGGAAGTAGCAGGAGCAAAGGAAGGACTTAGGATATGGAGATGAGGAGAAGTCATCTCAGTTTTCTGGATGCACGATGGGAGAGATTTATGATTACTCTGTAAAGGTTTTGGTTTTACTTGGGTTTGTCACATAGGAGGCACGTGAGGAATTCCAAGAGCATGGATTTTGTTTTATAGCCAAAATCTGTTTTGGCTATAAAACAATAACCCCTATATGATGTATTTTGAGTTACATAGGATTTAAAAATCAAAATTCATGTAACTCAAGTTACATGTAATTTTAAATCACCCCAAACAAACACTACCAAAGTGCACTTTAATCTTCAGAAGCTCAAGCCCGACATTGCATCCATTCAATCAATGAAGCAGTTACAATTTTAATTCAAATTATCCAACAACAACAAGAAGAAGCAAAGGAACTGATCCAAACTGATCAATCCGAGCTCTAAGGCAACGAAGGAACCGCTCATTATCTTCTTCGACCACCTTGAGAATCCGCTCCATGAGAACCCTTTTCTCTTTGTTAGAGTACTAGTATATACAAATACATATATTTTGTACATGTTATGTTTATACATACTACATACTCTTGTATCGATACTAATTGTATCTATTTATTGGCCTCTTGTCTTAATGAAATTCATTCCATTCCTCCTCAACTTCTATCATGGTATCAGAAAGGTTTTTTTTGCAAGTTTTTCCAGCAATCTTTTGTTTGATGATCGCCGGATCTGTGCCTACTTGGCAGGATCTTTTTTGATAAACTTTGGTAGAATATTTTTTTTGGAGAACTTCTCCCTCCCTCTACAAGCTCGTCTGCTACCCTAGCCTCCTTCACGCAGGGGTCCTCCTTGTGCACTCCGCCTTTGGCCTTGAACAGTATCACTGAGGTTTTCTCCTGAGCCGTTGTGTAGCATTACTTCCTTAACCCATGAGTACTAGCTCCCTCTCATTTCCACACCGCACCACCATGCCCCACCACAGCTCCACACGCACCAACTGTTGTCTTGCTCTTCCTTGCTGCCACCACAATCACACTAAGAGCATCTCACTTTGACCACTGTCTAATAGCTTCCAGTGTGCTCACGGTCTAAGAAGTCCAGCTATCATTTGGACAATGAGCCTTCTTCAACGTTACCAAGCAAGAAGCCCAGAACTCTGGCTAACATTCTTTCATGGAGACATCACAAATTCCAAGTTAATCAAATTGGCAGACATTTCTAAGTAGAGACAAGCCACTTTCACATTGATGGCAATGATTGATATAACTCTAAGTGGAGACAACTACTTGGCTTCACATTGATGGTAATACTTGATATGACCATTTAAGAAAAAAACTGCTCCACATGGCTTTTACTTCCTCTCCAAACTTTTTTACTCCAGTGAATGTCAAATTAAATGGCTCTAATTACAAAGAATGGTACACTACTATACATATTATTCTACTTAGATTAGAGCTACTTGGTCATGTGGATAGTATTTCCACCTCCTAAAGAGACTGACTATACATTTTCTCTATGGATTACTACTGATCATCGTATCATGACCCTCATCTGTCAGTCCTGCAAGGTTGACATTCGTATGAAGACTGGGCATCTTCCGACCGCCCTTGCTATGTGGGACCACATACGTCATATGTTTGAGCAATCTAGTTCAGCTCGTCAATATGTCATTTTTCAGGATCTCACCTAAGTCTAGCAATGAGAGTGCTCTGTCCAGGAATATGTGATTGAGTTGTGATCTTTATAGAGACAACTTGACTCTTTGGAAGCATCCACTTGTTTGATATGCAAATGTTGTAAGGATCTTATTCAGTCTCACTAGACCCAACGGAACTTTGAGTTTCTAATGCGTCTCCTTCCCGACTATGAGGTTGTTTGTAGCCAATTGCTTAATCGAGACCCTATTCCATTCTTCGATGATGTTGTGCGCAGTGCCATAGCCGAGGAGACTAGGCTGCATACACTCTCATCCTCTCGTCCAGGCTCTACTAACACAGTCTTGGTTGAGACCTCTTTCCGCTCTTCTAGGACCTCTACTCCCAGTGCTCCTGTCTTCTCCTCTCTTGGATCCCTTTTCTTTTGCTGATACTGCAAGCAATAAGGGCATGCGAAGGCTTACTGCCTAAAGCTTTAGCAATGATAACAACAGCATCCACAAAATCGTCCATCGTAGTGATCTTCTGGTGTTTCTTCTTCATCTCATGCTGCTACTATCGAGGTCCTAACTCTTGATTCTTCAAGGGATCTTGTTTCTCAAGTTGCTCAGTTTACAGATCAACTACATACCATGCAGTAGGCCATGCAATCCAGTTCCTTTTCTATTATGTCTGTTGCTTCTGGTATGTCTTCCCCCTCATGGATTTTAGACTTTGTTATACTCTTCATATGACTGTGGATGCTACTACCCTAGTTCATCTTTCTAGCTTTCACCAGTTTTCTAATGTTTGTACTATTGATGGAAGTCTTCTTTTTGTCATGCAGTCCAATCACATTTAGTCATCTTTATTTAATATTTCCACAGTTCACCATCTTCCTGGTTTATCCTTAAATCTTATTTCTGTTAGTCAACTTATAGATCATGGTTTGACTGTTACCTTTTCTTCCTCTGGCTGTTTTGTGCAGGACCATCTTACAGGCCATAGGATTGGGATCGGGCATAGAGTTGGAAGGCTTTATCACCTTGAGTCTCTTCACATACATATATCTCCCTCTCCTTCATGTGCTCTTGCTATTGTTGCTTTTGTTTGTTCTTTAGATCATTAGCACTCTCCCTTAGGTCATGTATCTCATGGTCGCCTGAAACTATTAACTATTTCAGGCGGTCTTGGTTCTGTCTCTTCAGGCTCATTATCTTCTTGTATGGGTCGTAAGTTTACTAAACACTTGGCTCTTTCTTTTCCCTCTAGTGACTCCTTTTCTGATTTTACTTTTGGTCTTGTACATTCTGATGTTGGGGTCCTACTCATTCTTCTTCTCTTGTTAGGTTCTCTTATTACATAAGCTTTATTGATGACTTTTCTAGATATACCTGGCTCTACCTTATACGTTCTCGATTTGAAGTATTCACCATCTATTCTCACTTCACACAAATGGCTTATTCTTAGTTTGGTAAACGAATTAAGGTTCTTCGCACTACTGGAGCTAAAGAGTATTTATCTACATCTTTTCGTGCTTTACTTTCCTCTCACAGCACACTTCCTCAATAGTCCTGTCCTTATACACCTACTCAGAATGGTGTTGCTAAGCGCAAGCATCGCTACATTCTTGAGACCACTTATGCCCTTCTTTTTGCCTCTTCTGTTCCTCAACAATTTTGGGCTGAGGCAGTTCTTATATCTCCATCTATCTCATTAATAAAACACCTTCCTTTATCCTTTCTGGTGTTACTCCTTATGAGTGTCTTTTCTCTTATTCCCCATCTTATGGTCATCTTCACACCTTTGGCTGTGTTTGCTTCGTGCTTCTATCCTCCATTGAGCGAACTAAGCTCTCTCCATGTTATGTGATGTGCATTTTTCTTAGCTATAGCTCTGAACACAAGGGCTATCGCTGCTATGATCCTACCTTTCGTCATCTTTGTATTTCTCGTCATGTTACCTTTCTTGAAGGTACATCTTCCTTCACCTCCCCTCCTCCATATTTTTCATTTCTTAGGTCTTCCTCTTCTCCTCCTAGTCCTTTTCCTTCCATTATTCTAACTGCCTCCTCTAACATTCCTATCGCCTCCATAACTCCACACACAGTTTCCTTTGACATCTCTCCTCCTCCTTCTTCTACCCAACCCCCAGCAAGTGTTGATACTTCAGGTGATTCTCTTACTTCCTCTTCTTGTCCCACCTCCCTTAAAGATGCTCTTACTGTCCATCGTCATTGCCTAGACCTGTTTGTCATCCTCCAGCTCAGTATGCTCTTACACTGTCTTCTACCTACTCTCCACATTTTAAGACCTTTCTTGCTATCATTCACACTCATCATGAGCCACAGTCATCTCGTGAGGCCACCAAACATTCCCATTGGCAGCAGGCTATAACAAAGGAACTTGGGGTTCTTGAGCGAATGCATACCTGGGATCTCATTCCCTTTCCTTCTGGTGTTACTCCCTGACACACCTCTTGCGTGCGTGTACCACAAGTACAAGGGTGTCAAAATAATAAAATACCTCGTGAGTAGGGTTGTCAAATCCACAAGGAACAAAAGTATTAGTAGTAATAATTTCTCGGTTATCTAGTCGGAATTAATAATATGGTGAAATGATCAATCGTAAGAATATGAATGGCTCAAGCAAACAAGGAAGAGAAAGAGTAAGGGAAGTCTCAATCAATAAAGATGAGGTACCCGAGCAATGCTCCCCCTAGGATTTATCATGAAGTGCAAGACTTACAAGTGCTTCTAAACCTAGTTAAATGAGTCGAGGAAATCCAAGATATAATCAATCCCTGCCTCCAGGCCACCGACACTAGTCCCCTACGAGGTTCCAATGGAGAAATCGTTCAATCTCAACACCTCATACCACATATGACCGTAATAGACCTTAGGGACTTCTAAGAGTACACCCGATTCCTAAGGATAGATCTAACCCTATTTCTAGGTGAAAGATCCCTAACCACCTATAAGGTCTCGGGGGAGAAATCTCTCAATCTCATGCCTCACACCAAAGATGGTTACAATAAGCCTAGAGAATACAGAGATAGGATGTACTAATCGAAGGTTAAAGAGGACATTCCACTATCTCATGACTCACCCTCTCAACCTCTCCAATCTTGAGGTTCTAACCCTAATGGAGATCTCTCTCTCACCAAGGCAAATAAATCATGCAAGCCAATCAACCACAAAGATTAATACGACAAGTAGGCAATGATAAAGCAAGATTGGAACTCAATTAAACTCATATTTAATAGAAAGCATAAAGTAAATCAATACATGAATAAGATCCTAGTGACACGACCCCTTGCGTGTATCCCGCAAGTGCACTGGTTTGTCGAAGTAATAAAAGTTACCCTGGTGAGAGGGTAGTCGAATCCACAGGGAATAGGGACTTAGAATACGAGATTTCACTAATTAAGCTATGCGGTGTATGGAAAAGCAATATCTGGATCATTGAGTGAATGTAGAAGTAAACAGAATAAAAGACAAGAAATTAAATAGAAAGATGGAAGATCAGAAAGTGCAAGTAAAAGAGAATAGAGAGGACTAGCAATGACTAAAATAGGGTATCCGGACAAGCTACCTCTAGGATCTATGCTTCTAGTACAGGACTATGCTATTATACTTCCCTATTGATGTTAATTGAGTCGAGGATATCCTAAAACTCATAGTCCCAAACCTAAGGACAACCGTGACTAACCCCAACATTATGCCCCGATATTAGGATTCACGTCACCCTTCACTTTGTTGCTCGCACGACTAAGCCACAGGGGAGTATATCTACCTAAATCTCACACTACGTGGGATTGCTTTAAGCTCTAGGGATTCCTAGTGGTAAAACCTGTTCCTATGTGTAGTTCTAACCCTTTGGTCCAGGTGGAAGAACCCTAGTCTAGATTAAGCCCCAGCGCGTAGGATTCACTTCAACCCTTCACTCTATTACTTGCGTAACTAAGCCCCAGGGGAGTTTATCTGCCTAGCACTTCACTCTATTTCGACCGCTATGAAAATTAAGGAAACGGAGGTAGGGAGAAACCACGTCGGAGGGGAAAAGGGTATATCGCTACCTCACAACTCTCCCTCTCAACCCTCTTCAATCTTAAGTAGTCTAACCCTAAAGGAGTTGTCACACCTCCAAAGGGTAACCTAAATTGTTCTCAACCCTAGTATCACGTCTAAGGGAAAACATTAACAAGATGAAATTAAGATTGAAACTCAATTTTTATTCATCAATAATGGAAAAGCATAATAACAATGTCAAAGAAACATAAAAACCCTAGAGTTTACAAGTCCGAATACCCTCAAGGGGTTTAGCTCCTCATGGAGCTATACATGTTCATCAAAATAGAAAAGAAAATACAAATCAAAGACATTGATGAAAACCCCCTTGTATATGGTGTGGCCGTGGTCTCGTGCGGCCGTCGAACGTCGATGACGATGCCGATGACATGCGCTAAACCTCCACGAAATCCTCTCCAAAACCCTAGCCGTACTCCCCAAGTTAAGGAGAAAGGTAGGTCAAAAGATATCCCAAAAGGTCTCCAAAATCCACTTTTATAATGTTGAATCGCGACTTTAAAATCGGACTTATCGGGGGCTTCACACGGCCGTGTGGAATTTCCACACGCCCGTGTGAATTCTCTGAAACCATGATTTTCGGCAAAAATTGAACAATAGTTTGCTACAGTGTTTTGCTACAGCAATAAACTACAATACTGCTACAGTACTTGCCGAAATGATCCCGAATCCGTTGTTCTTCATTGAGGCCATTGGTTGGGCACACAAACAATGGTAAGTCGTGCCGATTACTTCAAGTCTCCTTCTTTGTGAAGTTCTTCTAAGCTACACGAGTTAGACTTGTTGTGAATGTGACTACCTTTGTGCCCCTCCAAAGGAGGTTGGCACACACTCACAAGTCAAGCTCGTGCCTTGTTCCTTACTTGGTCCGAAAACTTCCCAACATCGGCGAACATGACCTAATTTCGTTCTTCTTCTCCAATTTAGCTCCACAAACCTTCAATGCACAAGAGTACACAAATACACACCATTTAGTGATAAAAACTAACAAAAGATATGCTCAATGTAAGACAATAACGCTTCACGGTACTATAACACAAGCACTTATCACCTAGTATTCACATGCCCAAATACCTACTAGGGTTTAGCCCTTCATGGGATAATTACAAAACAAATAATGAGATGTAAAGCAATGAAAACCATGGAATAAAACCCCCTTGAATTCTTGATGATGGCCTTGATGGATTGCTCAATGTTTTGAAGGATTCCTCTCCGAAGCTAGGTTGCCGATAGCTCCCTTGATGCTATGACAGAGAAAGAATCTATCAAAGTTGGTGAATAATGCCCCTAAATTCACCAAAGACCTCTTCTTCAAACTTTAGCCGCCTTGCCCTTCAAACGCTAGCAAAAAGTCTCTAAAGAATAGGGCAAACAGGCTATTTATAGTAAAAAATCCATGCCTGTCACGTGTTTCCACGCGACCATGTGAGTTTTCACGCGCCCATGTAGAAATTTCACTCGATAGTGTGAAAAATGTTTTTGCTACAATATTGCTATAGTGATTTACTGCAGTACTTTGCTCTAATCTCTTCATAAACACTGCTCACACACTCTTCTCTTGAGGCCATATGGTCGGGTGCACGTCCACATCATAGGTTATGAGGCTTCTCATCGTCGAATCATCATTGGGAAAGCTCTTGCATTCATTACACAAGCAGGAACATGAAAGTGTGACTGCCTTTATGCTCTTCCAATTCAAAGTCTAGCTTGAATTCTTTTGGAAGTTGTCACACACCCCATGTGTATGAACTTCTTTTGCTTCTTGATCTTTATGTTGCACAAAAACTCCCACACGGTGCCTTCATAGCCTATATTTGCTCCATTTTCTTCTCTCACGACCTTTACAGCCTATTTGCACAAAAGAACACCAAATACAATTTATGAGACATAAACCATAATAAAAATGATGCTCAATGCATGTAAAACACATAAATAAATATATCTACTCAAGCACTTATCACTCCCATCAATTGTCGGTGGATCTATAGGGTCAAGAATCCTACTGATGGTACTACTGAGCGCTATAAGGAGCATCTTGCTACTCATGGCTTTACTCAAGAGTATGGCATTGATTACGAGGAGACATTTGCCCTTGTAAGTAAGTTAACTACCATTCGTCTTCTTCTTGCTGTCGTTGCAGCACGTCACTAGCCACTTTATTAGTTAGATATGACCAATGCCTTCTTACATGGGGATCTTTCTGATGAGGTTTATATGACTCCTCATCCTAATTTCTCTCATCCTCCTTAGCATGTGTGTCATCTTCGTTGGGCCATTTATGGGCTCAAATAGGCTCCTCATGCTTGGTTTGAGCATTTTTCCAATGTAATTCTTGCTCTTGGATTCACCGAGAACTCTCAAGATTATGCCATCTTCACTCGTCATACTCCTCATGGTCTCACTATTCTTCTTTATGTCGACAACATCGTTATTTTTGGTGATGATGCTGATACTATAATTTCTATAAAACAGCAATTGCACATCGAGTTTTAGATGAAAGATCTTAATCCTCTTTGTTACTTTCTAGGTCCTGAGATTGCTTACTATCGTCGTGGCTATTTAGTGTCTTAGTATAAATACATTTCTAACATTTTTTGACGAGTTGGCATCACTGATCTTTGTACTGCTTCCACTCTCATTGAGTTGCATCACTGTCTCTTCTTTTTTTATGGTGAGCTTTTGAGTGATCTCACTCGTTATCGAGCACTTGTTGGTGCCCTCGTCTATTTGACCATCACTTGACCCGATATTGCTTATGTTGTCTGTGTTCTCAGTAAGTTTGTGAGTGCTCCTCACTTTACTCATTATGCTGCACTTCTATGGGTTCTTCGTTACCTCTTTAGCACTATTACTCGATCTTTATTTTCCTCAGCCATGTCATCGTTTAAGGTGCGTGCCTATTGTGATATTGTGATGCTGATTGGGTAGGTGATTCTATTGATCATCGATTTACCACTAGTTTTTGCATTTTCTTTGGAGATTCCCTTATCTCTTGGAAAAGAAGGAAATAATCTACTGTTACTCTTTCCACCGCTAAGGCTGAGGATGGTGCCATGTCCCCCACTACCAAGGAGATTATTTGGTTACATCAGATTTTGATGGATTTTGGTGTTTCCACATTTGCTCCCACTCCTCTCTATTGTGACAACCAAAGTGCCATTAAAATTGCTGCTAATCCTGTGTTTCATGAGCGCATGAAGCATCTTAAGGTCGCTCTTCACTTTCTTCATCATCATTACCTTGCTGGCAGTATTCTTCTTCCGTATGTTGCTTTTACCCACCATCTTGCTGATTTTTTCACTAGGGTACATTCTGTTTCTCGATTTCAGTTCCTAGTTGGCAAACTCTCAATTTATGACCTACTATGAGTTTGAGGGAGTGTATTAGAGTACTAGTATATACATATACATATACTTTGTACATGCTATGTTTATACATATTGCCTACTCTTGTATCTATACTAATTGTATCTATTTATTGGTTTCTTGTTTTAATGAAATTCATTCCATTCCTCCTCAAATTATATCACTCTAGAACCCCAAGCCTCCAGACATCAACCTTTAATAAGTGATAAACTGACAATATTTTCTATATCATTTGCACCTCATTAGCACGAAATTTCATTATTTTGTTCACCACAACCCTTATTACTGTTTTAGGAAAAAAAAGCGAATTCTAGGGTATTTTTAAGCAAAATGAACAAAGTTGCTAAATCAAGGCTTCACCATGGCTCACAACAGGTGTGATGGCAAGTTACCACACCCATTACTACACTTACCACTGCTGTGATCAAGCCGTGGCATTATGGAACCACCGGAAGCAACATATAAGCCACAAGGACGGACTTCTCATGAACACTTCAACAATCATCATCAGAGGAGGACGCGCATGACATGTGTCATCCGAACAATCTTGGGATCCTCTCACCCTCAATCTTTGAAGACCTATTGGAGGGAGTCAGTTTAGGAATATCTTGAATGCATATTTATTCTTTATTTTGTCTTATGGCTCTCTTATGCTTTAATGCTTTCTTGTTATGATCCATAAGAACCTAATTCGAGGGGAATTGTATGTCTAGATCCCCCGATTATTATTTATGAATCTTGATTGACTAATTAAATATCTCTTTCTAGTTTATATGATCCATTACATGTTTTTTATGGTTATTCTTATTAATATAGCTGAGGAAGTTATGCCCCCATATGAAGAACACCCATGCCATGATAGTTCTATGCATGCACTAAGAAATTAGGTATAGCTAGGTCTCTAGATTAGAAATTGATTGACCTTTAAGCTTAGGGTTTAATTGATCTTTCTTCGTGGAATTCCCATACTTAAGACTAACATAGGAGGCTGGGGTAGGAAGAGATTCCACCTTAAGTTCCTAATGATTTAGACCTAGTCACCAAGAGATTGGGGCTAGTAGGCTTTTGAATTTTCCCGGTCCGATTTTAGAATTAAATTGTTACTTAACGCCTATCATAATTAATAATCAAGATAATCTACCATATAATCTCCCAAGTCTTTTTAATTGTGCTTAATGATTTCTCCAATTGTATTGTTCAATAGTGTTGTAAAAGTAAACTAAAGAAAGAGCCTAAACATTTAGGCTATTAATTAAGTGAAAAAGAAGTAATAGGAGCCGCTCGCCATTCATGAGAAAATACGACTCTCTTGTTCACCCATGAGATATTACTTGATGACCCTTACACTTGCGGTATTATGGACCAATTGTAGTATTAATTGCATACTCGCATGTTTATATATTCGCATAATTTACACATACATTAGAGTTCCATCAACCTCGTTGTTAGAAACCTTCACATTCTCCTCAACTTGCTGCAAAACTCTTTGGTCATGTGATCAGAGGTCGGGAGCTATATCCAAAATTTGTGTAGTGTATCTTTGAGGTGTTTTATATCCAAAAATCATTATTTACTATTTTCATCAGCACACTTTTAGAATGCTTTAATTAAATAGGGATGGCTAGGACCTTGACAAATTTTTATTAGGATGGCGGGATATAACAAGCCCTACAAATGAATCAAACAAAGAAAATAATGAAGATACAACCCATAGAGATCATTTTGGATACAACAAGCCCAAATTAAAAAAGATAGGAACTCCAAGCCCTACAAATGAATCAAACGAAGAAAATAATGAGAATTTCACAAAAATATCAAGGTTAAAGTATTCTATCATGCTCAAGCAACAATTCCACAACTTAGGCGGTGGGAGGTGCTAAGATGGGGATGAGCTTGATCGGTGACCTGTGGTCGGGGGGAGATGCTAGTGTGGAGGCGGGCAAGGGTGGGGAAGGAGAAGACCAACGTCAACTGCAGCAGGCGGTGGGAGTGGCGGTGGTTAAGCGACCTGTGGTGTCTTACGCTCAAGTGGTGAGCTCCTCATCCTCAGGGGAGAGAAAGACTATGAAGAATGTGGGCGTCGGATCGAAGCGGCCAAGATCGCCAAAAGGCGCAACTTGTGGGAGATGCTTTCGTGATTCTCATAAGACGGCCGAGTGTCGTCATCAAGTTGTGTGTTTGAGGTGCAATGGTGTCGGCCATGTGGCGGCGAAGTGCTCGGCAGTTTCCAGGAAGAGTCCGGCTCGCCTGAAATTTCATGTTCGCACAAAATGACAACTCCCTACTGTTGATATAGTGGATCAGGTGTTGAGACGATCCCGGCTTCACCGGTTGTGCCTTCGCTAGTGGAGAATTTGCCGGTGCCCCTAGCCCAGAGAGCTGATGCCGTTCGACGAGTGTCATTGTCACTGGCAATCTCACATGAGGATTCAGGCATTAGGGAGGATTTGGCGAAGTTAGCTGTGGTGTCTGTGACTTCGGGGTTTGTGAACGAAGCAAGTGTAGTTGAGGTTTTATCTTCGGTTATCAACTTGCCGATCGCCGGGCTAATCACTCCATTGAATGACTGGACATTTCTTGTTCCCATGAGGAGTAGGGAGGAGGTGAAGAATGTGTGCAAACTGGGCTCGCCTCGGATTGCGACTAAAGATGGGGAATGCTCGTTGAACTTTTCTCCTTGGTCGGCGGAGATTGGTGCTGCTGGCAGAGCAGCCGGATCGGGGCATTGGATGTTGGTTTGGAACCTGCCACTGCATGCTTGGAGTTGGAAGATTATTGCTAAGGTGGTTAAACCGGCGGGGGAGCTGGTGGCCCTTTTGCAAGCGTCCAAACCACACAAAATGTTTATCTCGGTGTTGATTCGTCGGAGAGCTGGTGTGGTTCTTCCAATGGAGGTTGATTTCAGCTATGGGATACGGAGATATTTGGTGCTGTTCACGGAGGAACGGGGAACTTTCCCTAAGTTCTCAAGGGAACAAGGGCGCTACATGCTAGTTGATGCTGGTGGAGACGGGGGAGGCAGAGGTGACGGTGGCCAGGTTGCTCAGAGGCGTGGTACTCATACGGTGTCGCGTGAGGAGAAGGGTAAATGCGTTGTGAGCACGAGCGTCACTGCAGGGACGGTCGAGCTTGGCTGCCGCTCCGATAGCGGAAGGCAGTTTGCGCCGGTCGAGCCTTGCTCCCAGCTAGAAGAGAACCATACTTCGGCTGGTGATGATCGTGAGATGCTGCGTCTCCGATCATCGAGGCCGGGAATTGAGGATCCATTGGGTCGACAGAGAAGACCCGATGGACCGAAGGGTGTTGCTGGCGATTTGGTGGTGGCTCGAGACGCCGTGTTGTCGATCGGTGGGTGCCTCGGTCTGACCATGCAGCTCTGCATGGGACAGGTGGCGAGCTCTCAGTGGACATTGCTCCTAGGTCAAAGGACGGATGCTCCGAGGTTTCTCGAGTGGATGGGCAATCACTCAATATGAGTGATCACGTGAGGGGAGATAAGTTGGTTAATGACATTTTGGGCTCGATAGTTAAGGATTCTACTGCTCTTGGGCCGGGTGTACTGGGCTCTATTGGGGTGGGAGACAGACTATATTCTGAAGGGGTCAAGACTGGGCTGGGTAATAGCTTTGTGGATCCGGTGATTGATAGCACTGGGCCCAAATACGATGGGCCGAAATTTAGCATGGGGTGTGAGACTGGTTTCAATGAGGGTTTTTTGGACCCAATTCTTTGTGAAGTGGGCGGTGTCAAGGCCCAGAATCCATGTTCTTCTCTTTCTGGGCCTGGATCTAGGACTGATACGATGCCTGGTTTTGGGTTGTCATCAGGAGATATTATTGTCGATGGTACCTCGGGGTTGTCATCTGGTGACAGTTTCGGCGATCCCAATGTTCGACCCTCGCTGGTCCCACCACATGGTCTTGGTTGGAAATTTCTTTCAGGCTTTTGGGCCCTTGTTCCACTAAGTGTAAAGGTGACCAATATTGAAAAGGATAATCCAGGGGACAGGGATATCGTGAGTGTACCTTCAGGGGTTGAGGCGGCGACCTCAGGTGTTGGTGTTGATGAGGGAGGAGGTACAGATGACTCGGCCTCAGTCTCCGATGACTCGGTTTCGGTGTTCGATAGAAAGATACGGGCCCTTCTGCCAGGGTTTCAGGAGGACTGCGACGAGGTCACCAATGAGCAGGCCAAAGGAACAAGAAGAAGTGAAAGACAGAAAATTCCTTCTTCCAAATGGAATGAGAAAGCCGGTTTTGTGGCAGAACCCTCGAGATCGGCAAGGAAGAAATTGGCACGGGCTTGTGGTATTACTTTTATTGATTCTGCATCTCATTTTCTTGAATGTATCTCCCATATTCGTGCATTTGAAAACAAGATGGGCATCCCTGTTAAGGGGACACTTGCGCAGCCAAATGTGGACTGCTTGGCGGAGACCTCTGTTGAGGTCCGCGAATGTTAAGAGGTTTTAAATGAATATTGTGTCCTGGAACGTTAGAGGTCTAGGGAGATCGGCCAAGCGGTTTTTAGTTAAGGACCTTTTGAGTTTACATTTGGCGGATGTTTGTTGTTTACAAGAGTCTAAATTGGAGGTTATTTCTTCGGCGATGTGGAGAGAGATTGGAGGTTCTCGTCTCAATCAGTTGTTTTACTGCCCAGCTCGTGGCTCAGCAGGTGGAATTGTTATTGGATGGAATGATACGATTTTGAAGGGTGATCTGGTTAAGGTGGGAGAGTTTAGTTTGACGGTAGACTTTTGCTCTTCTTATGATCATACCAGGTGGAGATGTACGAGTGTGTATGGTCCGACAGTTCGATCGCAGAAACTGGATTTCTGGACGGAATTGCGAACTTGTGTTGCGGACCCCAGCGTACCCTGGTTGATCTGCGGGGATTTCAATTCCATTTTTGCGGTGGGGGACAAGTCGTCCGGAACTCCAAATTTAGAGGACATTCGACAGGCTGGTAATTTCATGAATGAGTTTGGCTTGCATGAACCGTGTTCCAGTGGAAAGCATTTCACTTGGACTAATGGTCAGGCGACTCTCCTCTGGGTCAAGCTGGACCGCTTCCTTGTTAATAGTGACTTTGCGGAGTGCTTCCCCCGTCTGACTCAGAATAGCCTACCTAGATTGGGTTCTGATCATGTGCTTATTCGTCTGGGTGTGGGCCATCATGCGCTTCCCCGTCGTCAATTCAGATTTGAATTGGTTTGGTTTACGGCAGATGGGTTTCATGACCTTGTCCATAGGTGGTGGACGGAAATTATACCGGAAGGGTGTAGGGCGTTTATTCTCTCCAAGAAACTCGCCCACCTTAGGAGTCAGCTACGTTATTGGGCAAAGTTCTGCTTTGGGTCCGTCAAGCTTAAGAAGTTGGCTCTTCTCCATGATTTGGAAGCTCTTGATGTTGTTAGTGAGTCAAGGGGGCTTACTGATTCTGAGGCAGTTCAGCAGCGGGACATGTTTGTGAGACTTGAAGAGATTCGTAAACAGGAGGAGACCTATTGGAAACAAAGATCACGTCTACAATGGTTAAATGATGGGGATGAGAATACTAAATTTTTCCATGCAATTGCAAATGGGCGACGGAATAGAAACTTCATTCCCAGGATTTTGACTAACGGTGCCCTGCTCACTGAGCCAAAGGATATCGGCAAAGCTTTTGTGGATCAATTCAAAAATCTTTTTGGACATAAACGTACGTTTTGATTTAAGGTCGATCTGCCGAAGCTCTTGGGTAGAAGAGAGGTTGTGGATCTTTCTTTTTTGGAACGGCCTTTCTCTGAAGAGGAAATAAAGAGGGCTGTCTTTGACCTGGGAGGGGAAAAAGCGCCGGGGCCAGATGGTTTCCCTAATTTTTCAAAACTTTCTGGGAGTATGTTAAGGGCGATCTCCTGAAACTTTGTGATGACTTTTATGCTGGGAGTGCTAACCTCGAGAGAATAAACTGGGCAAGTATTGCCCTTATTCCTAAGGTTCAGACGCCTGAGACTACTGGGGACTTTTGGCCTATTAGCTTGATTCATTCATCCCTCAAAATCCTCTCCAAGATGTTGGCCACCAGACTCAGTCTGGTGATCAGTAGCTTGGTTGATAATGCACAATCTGCATTTCTAAAGGGTAGATGCATTCTGGATAATATAGCCACTGCTGAAGAACTACTATTTAGCATCCAGAAACGTCGCCTGCCAGGTCACATTTTAAAAGTTGATTTCGCCAAGGCCTTCGACACGGTGGATTGGGAGTTTCTGGTGGATCTCTTAGTGGCTAGGGGTTTTGGGGACAGATGGATACGTTGGATCAAGGAAATTTTATTTTCTTCAAAAGCAAATGTCCTGGTTAATGGGTCACAGAATGGATATATTCGATATCAAAGGGGCCTTAGGCAAGGAGATCCACTTTCTCCACTGTTGTTTGTACTTGTGACGGACGTTCTGAGCGAAATGTTTAGGCATGCGTTGCACTCGAAAATTCTGGTGGGGGTCCCGCTGGGGGATGCGGCTAGCATGTGCAATCTGCACTATGCGGATGATCTTCTTATCCTCACAGTGGGAGGACTGGAAGACCTCCGAATCATCAAATTAATGTTATATGTGTTTCAAGGGATGTCTGGTCTGAAAACGAACTTTATTAAAACTTGCCTCTACTCGAGCTGCGGGGGGCGGCTGCTAAGCACGACGGCGGCAAACACTTTAAATTGTGAAGTTGGTTTACTTCCGGTGACATATCTGGGTATCCCGATTTCGGGAAAGAGACTACGTAAAGTTGACTGGGTAGGATTGATTGATAAGGTTAGATTGCGTCTTTCTTCGTGGAAGGCTCAGCATCTTTCGTTGGGTGGAAGACTCACTTTGGTTAACTCGGTTCTCACGGCGCTCCCTACATACTGGATGTCCATTTTCAAGCTGCCATGTTGGGTGATTAAGAAGATCGATCGAATACGTTGCGATTTCCTCTGGTCAGGCCCGGATCTACGCAAAAGGTGTAGATTGGTAAGGTGGAAAGAAATTTGTCGTGCCCGCGACCAAGGGGGTTGGGGTATTTTGGATCTCAACACATTCAATATTGCGTTACTTGGGAAATGGTGGTGGAAGTTTTCCACGGATGTTAACTGGTGTGGCTCAACGGTGGTGAAATTCAATTATAATATTTCTAATTGGAATCTGTCTCCTAGGTATGTCGGAAGAGTGTCGTTCTTCTGGAAAGGGGTGTCTGGCTGTCTTCCGGCATTGAGATGTTGTGTCACCCAAAGAGTCATCTCAGGCTCCGAAACTCTTTTTTGGCATGACAGGTGGCTCAATGGCAGGGCACCTAAATTCCTGTGGCCTGAGCTATTTAACGAGTCACTTCAGAGTTTCGTCACACTTAGTGATATGGCACACTTGCTGAGGGATTCCCCCTTTGTGGACAACCTGGAGTCAGATATTCCGTTGTTGAATCCCACTACAAGTGGTGAGAGTAAGGGTGGGGATAGGAAATGTTGGACACTTACTGCTAATGGTTGGTTTTCGGTTAAATCGTTCTACAATTTCCTCAATGATGGGGGTATTAGATGTCCATTAGCTAGTTGGTTCTGGCGAAAGGGGTGCCCGCGGAAGATCAACCTTTTCAACTGGTTAGTTTGGAAAAACAAGATTCTTACGCTTGATAATATGGCATTGCGAGGTTGTAATAAGCTCCCGACGGCTACATGTGTTATGTGTAATGCGGGAATTGAAACGGTAGATCACCTATTTCTGCAATGTCCGTTCGCTAGTTCCGTTTGGAACTACTTTGTTTTGCTGCTCCACCTGCCTGAATCGCCACTTTACATGCATCAAATTTGGGGTTCTTGGCGGGAGAATCTAGGGCAGGGTCACAGGACGGTTGGGGAATGGGTGGGGAAAGCGATATGTTGGAACATCTGGCTTGCACGAAATGATTGTGTGTTTAATGCTAAAGTTATATCTGTGTCTGCTGTGATCTCGAAATGTGACCGTATGATTCTTTCTTGGTATTCTGTGATAACAGTAGGCGCCAGAGAGAAACTTGAAGATCCTATGAACATCATCAGGCGAAGCTTGGAGTTTCATGAGCAGCGTGAGGCGGTGGAGCCTGCCGAGGAGGCACCCTCTCAGGCAGCAGGATAGTGGCTTTGGATTGGAGTTGGGGGTAGTCTCTTGCCCCCAGGCAGGGTGTTGTACTGTTTCCTGTGTTCTGTTTCTTGTTTCCTTGTTTTGGCTTTGTACCACAGCTAGTGGTCTCTTTTGGATGTAACTGTGCTCTGTGTCTTTTGTATTGTTCTTCTTTTTTTTAATCAATGTGGTTTATCCACTTTCTCAAAAAAAAAAAAAAAAAAAAAAAAAAAAAAAAAAACAATTCCACAACTTGGATCAACAAAATTGGCTACCGGAATTTCGTAGATGAATAGTTAAAAAATCAGGTGAAAAGTGAAAATGAAGAAGATGAACAGTAGAAATAGTAGAAGGGGAGGAGAGAGAGAAAGAATAATAATAATAATAATGAAGAATTAAATAAATTATGTACCTATATGAAGAAATTAACTTTAGGACGACCAAAGGTTAGGAAACCAGTATCTCCCTATGTTGTATGGACTAAAGAGGAATTAGCAAAACTACAAGAATAGAATACATGTTAAAATTTTCAAAACAATTTTTAGCAAGCCCATACAATGGTTAGGAAGAGCTTATGACTACTTAATACATAAGATATATATGAAAAAATAGATGGTATAGAGCTAATAAAAATAAATTAATAGAATTTAAAGAATGGAAACAAGAATTATTAGAAGAACTTGAAGAAATAGAATCTTGTTATTGTTAAATGGAAGAGGAATAAAACCAATTTAGGATTATTAAAAGCAATGATAATATTAGGAGATTCACCTTCAAAACCAAAAAGCATATTAGCAGAACTAAGATGCTTCTATCATTGGAAAAACAAGTAGAAAAACTCAGAAATAATATACAATTAATTCCTGGAGAACAATTATATAAACATTCCAAAATAAAATTTATGAACATTGTGATGAAGTAGAAGTATGATGTCTAAATAATGAAGCACAAGTTGTTTTAGATTTAATAACTGAAGAATCCTGTGTAAAATTAATTGAATCAGGCTTTTCAGTAATACACCTAGGAAAATTTCTCATATGAATATTAGGAATGCACAGAAAAGGCATAGGAACAAAAGTTATGGTAAGTCTAGTAGACACAAGACATATGTAATCAATGTCAAAAGCTGTAATAAGAATAATGGAGGCAGATATGAATAACAATTTAGAAATAGTTTATTTAACACCAGATTATTTGGTATCATTAAGCACTTTATTCAAACATATAAAATTAGTTATAAAAACAAAAGGATATAATATGATTAGTAATGAACCTGATTTATTAATAACCAAAGCATTTATAGGACAAATTGCAAAAAATAGCCAAATTAGATATACATTAAGAACAGAAAAAATAGAGAATATAACTAATATTTTAGGAAGCCAAGGAATAAAGGCTATACCAACGAAATATTATGATTTTGAAATGTGGGCAAGAAAAGAATGGGAAATAAAACTCATAACAAGATAAAAATTACTTTATCCTTTAAAAATAGAGTATTATGAACATAACGATGGATAGTAAGTTTTAGAGTAGAACAATATGATAGAAAAATAATTTGTTTAGAAGAACAAAGTGAAGAATACCTAGAATAGATAATGGAAACTATTTACAGAAATCTAGTTGAGATAAGGGAAAGATTAGATGACTTATAACTAGAAATTAGACTTGAAAAAAATGAAATATACCAAAGCAACAAAGCTTATGCAGAAAATATTCAGAGAATATCAAGCTAAAAAGAAAAATCAAATAACCTTAATAAACACACATGCATCAGTAATGTCTCAAATAGACAAATGAAAGAATTATTGCAAACACAAAATTTAGAATTAGTAAATGAACATATTTGAAAGATACTATAAAATAGTAGACCAAGAAAATGTAATCAAATTAGAATACTAAACTATAACAAGAAGATATTTCTGGCTCTTAGATGTAAAAAGATATATTTATGCAAAAATAGCTCTTGAAAGAGATGATTCGAGGAGAAACAACCCAGATCCAAAATTAAAAGTTGTCCTTAAAAAATGGTATGAATTTGATAAAGAATATTTAGCGAAATGGAAAAAGGACTTAGAAGAACAATTATTAATAAATAGACAAGAGTTTTGGAGATGGTAGAAAACTTCCGTGACCCTTTTGTTGACGTAGATTTAATAAATATGATTGGTAAGAAGAGGATAGTGATAAGAAGACGGCGCGGGGTCTAATTGGGGGCCATTAGAGGATTACAATTGGGCAAATTTTGTCACTTTCTAGAGGTACATCACTGCCGTGGCAACGGGCATACGGGTTAAGACGCCGTGACGGTCCCGAGGAGGGATACCCCGCCACTCAGTCCTCGAGACGCCACAAGGTTAACCAATACACCTAAAATTCAACAATAACTATAGCAGAAACAGAGTAGAAAAGAACAATGATACATAGTGGGAGTAACAATAACAACAACAATAACGACAGCAAGATACAGAAAATATAGAGGTTCACAAGCGCACAGGGAAACAACACTAACAATAGTAGAAAGTGCTGATACACAAAACCATGCAATAGGGTTCTCGACATACTAGTGGATCCAAGACTCAAGTAACGTGTGTATGATCCAAAATAACATACATGAATAGAATGAGATACAAGGAAGATAAGAAGGTAGCAACTGGTCAGCACGCAGCCGCACCGCCTCACCTACTACTTGCAACAAAACTGGGAAGAAGAAAGAGGGGATGAGTAACCACAGTTACTCATTAAGGGGAGGTTAGCACAACTCTAGCAGAAATATATCAATAATAATAATAATAATAAGTCACCAAAATAAATACTTACCAAAGCAATACTAGTTTAGAAACATTATCACATATATAATAGAAATCTTTAAAAGAAGTAGCATAACATAATATAATACCAAGAAAACCTATTTACCTCAACTAGGATTTACAACACCAAAACCACAAAAAACTAATCATAAGGTTCTAAACGATAGAAACAAGCTAATCATGAAACTAGTCTTTCATCATAAGATATATAAATCGAAATAGTTTCAAATACAAGTAAATCAAACTAAATGGCATGGTTTTGAAATAAATAAGCACAATACTTGTGGAAACTCAAATATGTGGGAGACTGTCTTCCTAAAAGCGACAGCTGGGCTTCGCCTCCTTACCACACATTCAAGATGACACTGCAAAAGAAACACACTGGATAAATCTCAAATTCAATATAAAACAACAACTAACACTTACCCAGCATAACATGGTCTAGAAAACTCTCTAAACCTTCGCTGTGGCCATGGCTAGATTTAGAGCAGTCAAGGTACTCATACCCTTGACGTAGATCCATCGGTTCACCGATTGGTGACTCCAGCTACCCGATGAATATCCAATCAGGGCTCTACACTCTCACTTGAATCTAGCCCTCGTAGATAATAATCACCACAACAAACATAAATTCCACTTGGAGTACAATATCCAATGATAACAACAACATTAATACCTCAGCCATTTCCATGAGGAAATGATAAAAGCACAAGCAAAGCACAAGCAAAACTCAAGCTTTTAACATAAATCAATTTACAACATCCAACACCAAAAGCAGCATGGAAATTCTTTCCCTTCGACAATCCAAAAAGGAGCTCAATCTTAGGTTATTCAAAATCAAAGAGTTCCATAACAAAACCCAAGTTTTACAAACAAATATTTCACAAACTCCTTGAAGAACTTCAATCATAAATCAAATACGAACATTTAAACACCAAGTAAAACATTCAAGATAGTTAACAATAATAACTATTATTCAACAAATGCAAAACAAGTATAAACCAATAAAGATTTACTTAATCCATAAACTCATTTCAAAGCAATGAACATCTCAAAATCAATTATAAGATAGAGTATATATATAAGCATATAAATATCAGTAATCTTCTAATAGGGTCATGCTTAATAATCCCACTCACAGAATTGGCGATTTATCTTCCTTGCAAGCTAATCCTCAGCCAATCTTTTCCCTCAAGCCAACACTTCTTCTCCTTGCCAAGGCATAACAAAGCACAACAATAATTAGCAAAAAATAAACCAAACAAAGAAACCTTAAGTTTTTCTAACAAACAACCCTAAATCGATCCTAGGGTTGGCTCAAAACTAGGTCTAAAGGTTACCAATGAGTTTCTAGGGGTTTTAGCTTCACTCTAGTCCAAAGAAATTAAAGAAACAACGAAAGATTGTTGGTGCTACAATAACCAAGAGATTGCTACAGTAAACCAATCCTTATACAAAGATTTTCTTCTAATTTACAACACCTAACCAAAAAATTTCTTCACAAACATTCTCATACATGAATAATAAGTCATTGGCTTCAATTTGAGCCTAAAAACAACCAAATCCATGAAGAAATCTAAGTTTTTTTTTTAATTCTAAAAACAAGAAAATACGAGGAATATACAAGATAAAATATTGGATCGAAGCCTTACCGTGCTTAAGAGGACGCTAGGAGGAGAATGAAGGCTTTGGTTTGCCGGAAAAGCTCTTCGGAAAACTCCAATATAAAAGCAAGGGTTCGGCCAAAGAAAACCAAAGAAAAAAGAAGAAGGAAGAAAGGTTTTAAGGAGAAATTTTCGTATTGCTTTAGTAACAGACTGCTACAATGACCAGGCTGCTACAGTGACTAATCTGCTACAGTGTCAGGCTGAAAAATCTACAGAAATAGACTAGTGATATCTACAGTAAAAACTGGTTATAACAGGTTTTCTGATCTTTGGTGGTCCTAAATTTAAGTTTTTCATGTAGGTACATAATTCATTTAATTCTTCTCTATTATTACTACTTTTTGCTTTTCCAAGACTGTTTTTAGTATAATCTAAGTTTGAAAGAAGGGTTTGTAATTTTGTTACTTGGTATTGTAATGAAGATAATTTTTTATATCTTATTTCTAATTGTCTAAGTAATTTATCTTCCATAATTCTTAATTTATCCTCCATATTATATACTTTCTGTTTCTATTATTTGTGCTAATTCTACTAATAACTTTGCTATTTTAGTTATTGTTTTGCTTACTATTTTTTCTACTTTATTTAATATGAACTTTTATGTTTTTCATATTATTTCTTTAATAAAATATAAACTTTTAGGTTGATAAAGTATGTAATTTTTTAAAGTCTTTTAGTGTCTTGTCAGGATCTTATCAAAGCCTTGTAGACCCTTGGTTTTAAGGAAAACCATGGGTAAATTTGTAATGTGGTAAAACCATGTGAATGAAACCATGGTTTAGGGTTTGTAAAACCCGGTGCTTGAGTGATTTTGAGCCCATGGGTTTATGTCTTTTGGAGTCTATATAAGGTTCCTTAGTGTTTATATTCCGGCATTGGTCACTGGCGCTGGTTATAATTTATATTTTACTAGTTCTTTCTTATTTTTATATGTGCTTCTCTCTCTTTGGAAAATTAGCAAAATTACTATTTTGCCCCCAAGCAAGAAAATGAATAGGGAAAAGACCAAATGACCCTTGGTTTCGGTCAAATTTCACACGAAAACTATGATGTCAACATGTAAAAAGATCACTAATATAAAATGACCATTCTACCCTAAAACATGCATGAATGTCTAACGAAAACCAAAGTCCAAATTAGGACCGGGTTTCACAAATTGAATGAAACAAATTCAATCGCTCTCTTCAAAAGGAAATCTAGAAAAAAGACTTTGAAGAAGTTAACAAGTTAATAAATTAATAAAATATCCCACTTTTAATAAGAATGTACCAAAAAAAAAAAAAAATGTCAAAGTGCCACAGTCCTCTTCACAAGAAAAATCAAAGAAATGTAAAAAGACAAATAAAATGATACTTTTAGTTTTTATTGATTTTCTCTAATTTTAAAACAATAATCAAACACATGTACTCGTGAATAAGTCAAATGTATTCCATGAAATCAATAAAATAAACTATTTCATTTCATTGCTTTATCTCATTCAATTTTTTTTCTTAATTAGAGATTTTGAAGACATTGACTAAGGTAATTATCATTGGCGGCTTGCCCTTTTTAGAAACCATAAACCCTAATCACTTAAAAATATTAATATTAATTAATTTGTGATTTTATATGTTCTTTTGAGAGCATTTCCCCCTTTCTCTTGTTCTTGAGTTTTCATTCACCCTTACACTGATAGTTTTGCCACCAGTAACTTCTAGAGTAAAATTGTATTTGATCGCTCCACATTCCTCTTCAAATATGTGCGATTACATATTGGAGAAATAGATTTTTTTTTCCACAAGCAAATTTAATTTTAGCTAAAATTCCACTAGTTTTATTATTGATTGCTGGGCATCTAGTGCGAGTTTCGGGTGCTGATTTAATTCCTGGTAATTGGCGAACTCTCTCCGCTTTGTTATTTGTACATTGTATTGACAGTTATTATTATTGTTGTTGTTAGTGCTTTGCCTGCTTCTGAAATTGATTCTTCATTTTTATCAAGAAATGTTTTCTGGAGAATTATTTTCTTGAATAAAATAGGGCAATCAGAAAAAGAAAAGTTATTATAGCATTATGAAAAAGCTAATAACAAATGACCCATGCAGTAAAAAATCTCATGCAGGTCACTAGATAAGGAATTGGGATCAGTTTGACATCAACATATTGGAATGTTTTTTTGTTCCTGAAAAAATGGATAAATTAGAGGAAAGCAAGGAACATATTGGAATGTGAGAGTGACATAAGAAGGATTAACAAAACCCTCTTCATGGTGATGCACACCACCTAATTCTAGCTCTACATTTCTACCTCTTCTGGAAATTGAGATACTTGATGGAATAAGCAAAGACAGAGAAGAAAAGAGTGACAAAAACCAAGTGAGCCAGTGCCACATAACTGAGAAAACTATGGTCATAGCCCAGATTGTCACTTAGGAATTCATTCAAAGGCTTGCTAGATTGACCTCGTATCTCAATGAGGTTATCTAGGTTCCCTAATTGTGATGCTGCAAGCCCATATATTGTCCAAGCCAATGGGGTTGCCCAGTAGTACCACCTCCACCATATTGGAATCAACTGCATGAATGAATGTAATAAGAACATCAAGAGAGGAGAGGCAGCAATTAGACAATATATATATATATATATATATATACTGAGAGAGAGAGAGAATTTTAGGATCATATGGATGATCATTGATTTTGTATAATTGTCATACCGGCCGAAAAATAAGGAAACCGGAGAATAAATTCCATAAGCTGAAGAAAAATGAGGACACAATGGCAGCAATCTTGAAGCCAGGGGTAAGCGTCACTGCCATCATACCGTAAAGAGTGAAGTACGCCAAACCCATGAAGATAATGTACAAAAACCATAAGAATTTGTCTGCTTGCCAACTAAACCCAATCATTGGGTAAATTATCAGAGTGTAGAGAAGACTTTGCAGAGCTATGTACACTATCTCAATGCTCACCTGTGAAGTGCCAAGTGCCATTTTACTTATACATTCAAGACAATATTTATTACCAATATGTAAGAACAGGAATAAATTGACTGCAAGTTTCAAGATATGATTGAAATTTGCTTGGGGAAGTAAAAGAAAATGCTCAACTTACTTGAGCAAATGCATATGACAAGGGTGAGTACATCCCTGCTGCTTTTTCCCTGTAAAAGACTGCCCTCTCAATGGCTATAACTGGCTGCACAGTGTTACAGTTTGTGGCTCCAAGGAAGAAAACAGAACCATATAAAGCGCCTAGTATATTGAACACTTCTTGCTCCGTGTTTCTGATTAAATAAAAAAGCTAGAATTATCATCAATGATATCACCCATTATCTTTCATTTGCTTAAGCAATAGCACTAGCAAAAAATGAAGAGAATAATGGTCGAATGAAATTTCAAAATGAAAACCTCATCCAGCACATTATTATGCTATTATTAGTAAAGATCAACTAGAATTAGACAAACTTTCATAACTATAGAACCTAAAAATCAGATCTTTGTGTAAGAGCGCGGCGTTGCATTAACATGACCACATTTCGTTTTGAAGGACACAAGTGAAAACCAATCTAAGCATAAGAAAGAGGATTAGGACATTTAAAACTTACAACTTGTGAAACTTGTTCCAGAAAATGGTACCAAACAGAACACCAGTAACGATAGTGGTGAAAAATCGTATGGCATTATATTGTGGATCTCTCCAATAAGACCAATGTTGTTTCCAGAAACAAACCAACCATTGTGTGATAAAGCTTTGTGCATACTTTGTAGAAAAGGAAAGATCTTTTGATCCTGGTGCTGAATCACTCAACTCCTCGATTAGTAGTTGATTTTTTCTGAATGGCACCAAGAAAATGTAAACAAATGGCTAGCCTCAATAAGTGAAACTAATAACATCACAGGCATGTATACTTACTGATAAAGAGAAGAACTTCCATAAACTTCTGCAAAGTCCAGACTCAGTTGAGCCTCAGCAGAGGAAGATGTTATTTCCAACATCCATGTTGCTGGGTTACACCCTTCAGTTATTTTCTTAACACCAGGAATTCCCTAGGATAAATTTCATTTGTAAGATAAATATAGTAGAATGCTACATATAAACACTGTCCAATGACCCTCAGGAAGAAACATTCCTACTGTGCCACTAGATAGATATTTCAGTTTAGTGGAACCATATGAAAAAATTTAGCTTGTATAGCAGCTGTAGAAACTTACTTCAAAATATTCTATAAGATTAGCAGAATGGTGTCCTAGAGGTCCTGCATATATGACTTGTCCTCCCCTTTTCATTAGGAGTAACTGAAATTGCATAAAAAAAAAATTATATCAAGCTCCTCAAGAAGATTATACATAGTAAAAATCAACGGATGGATTATACACAATAGTAGAGTTAAGAAGAAACTAGAAACCTCGTCAAAAGCTTCAAAAATGTCAATGCTAGGTTGGTGGATGGTGCATACAACAGTCCGTCCTGTGTCCACTGTATTTCTCACTGTTCGCATAACAATAGCTGCAGCTCTAGCATCAAGGCCAGAGGTTGGCTCATCCATGAAGATGATAGATGGATTTGCAACCAACTCAACAGCTACTGTGAGCCGCTTTCGCTGTTCAGTTGATAGGCCGTCTACCCCTGGAAGACCCACCAAAGCTTCTCGTAATACATTAAGTTCAACCAACTCCATTACTTCTTCCACAAACATCTTTTGCAAAGCAAGGAAACAAGGGTGGCAATGGTCAATCAAATTAGGATTTGGTGTGATTAAAAAAATAGCCCAACAAGTCTTGCAAGTAGTCCAATTAGCAAATTAGATCACCATGTGTGCTTCATTAAAAGATGCAGAAATTCTAAGCTCCTAAATCCTATATCATAACTGCTTTACTAATTAATATAGCTCCCATTATAAGATTGCATAACTAGGACTTTCTAACTGCACATTACACCCCTGTTAGCACGTTTCACTATAATTTGAATAAAAAACAAAGACCAGGGAGAAGATAGCATGCCTTTCTTGTCTCCTTATTTATTTCAGGTGCTAGACGCAACCACGCTGAATAAGTAAGAGATTCATAAACAGTAATATGTGGAGAGTGGATATCATTCTGTTCACAGTATCCACAAACTCGTGCGAACGTCTCTTGCTTTTTGAGATAGCCTGAGATATTGATAATCCCTTCAATGTAACCTCCTGTTTTTCTACCTGCCAATACATCCATCAATGTGGTCTTTCCAGCTCCACTAACTCCAACTAGTGCAGTAAGGACACCAGGCCTGAAAGCACCACTAACATCATGGAGTAATTGCAGACGACTCTCCTCAATCCTTTCATTCTTCATTTCCTAAAAGAAGAAAGAAAAAGAAAACATGAGCTACGATATTGCTCGCTGTGTGTGACTTCTCAACTGTATTCAGTTTCTTTAAACTGCTGAAAATAGATGAACCAAACCTAGATGGATCCTGACTAGACTAGCACTAGCAGAGAAATATGTGGTTCAAGTTAGAATTGATTCATTGAGATGATCCTCTCATAACTAGAGTACCTTTATTTAGCAACTATGAATTCATGCAATACTTAGGCTAAAAGAGAATCAATGGCAGTATCACAGATGTAGGTAATACAGCTCAACTTACCGAAGGCATGTCCACATAATAGTTCACATGGTTAAATACGAGAGATAGAGGTTGAAAGGGTAAAACCATTCCTTTCCTAGTTTGTTTGTTCATTGTGCGAATACGCTTTAAATTTCCTCCTTCCATAGAGCTTGACGCATTAGTATCTGCAGAAAACTATAATCACATAAAATCTATAGGTGGACAGTTAAAAAGATGTCACAGCATTAGTTTCATTTAGTATCTCCTACTTCATCTGCATAGGCCTAATAGGGTCAGCCATATCAATCGAAGGTTGAAATGGTTTACCTAATTAATCAGAACAAACTTGCATTTGAGTTGATCAAATTCCGGTATTTTTCGTGGAGCATTAATTGATAAAAAGTTAATCATCAAATTCTGATTTAAACTACTAAACTGATGATATTTAGCAGCAAAACTTCATTAAATTAATGTTAAGACTTATGATAGAAGAGACTAATAATAATAAAAAAAAAACCTGAAAAAATGGCTGCCATTGATGCTTTGCTACTCTCTGTCATTACAGAAGTCTTCTCTGGACTTGATACCAAGTTCTTGATGCTGTCATCCTCAACATCCTCATTTAGAATAAGTGCTTGAGAATTTCCAAGAGCTAAAATTAAGAAGACATCTTCACTAACTGATTCTTTTAAATGATAGGCATTTGAAAAAGAACATATGGATTAATAAACTTACGATTTAAATATTGCAGTGCAAAAATAAAACAGATGTTGAAAATAAAAGAAAACCCCATGAGTGCTCCAATAGAAATCCAATACCAGCGATCATCTGTAAACATTCCTCTAGACTTGAGAACAGCCTTTCCAACTGTTGGTGCATCAATATTGCTGTCATTGTTGGGCTGTGACAAAAAGAAAATTGAGTTATATTCGTTGAAGTTCCTCCTCTAGCAAGGATTATATAACAATCATTGAATGGAACTTACAGTGTTCCATCTAGGATCAAGAAATTCATTGATAGATACAGCATTCTGTCCATACATCATCGGAGAAATCCAGTAACCCCATATCCACCAGGACTGAATATCATCTGGTTGCAGAGAAAAGAAACAAATTAGTAAGATTAGTAAGATTAGTTATTCAAAGATCATAGAATTTAAATAACTAATTTGGAATTCTGACAACACATGATAATTTTTAAACTTCAGAACTTTGGTAGATGAATGGAAAATGCTCTTGCTGATAAGTCTGACAGGGAAAACAAATGAAAGCAAGAAATCATTCACAACCGAAATCATTCACAACCTTTGGAGATGAGAAAACCGCCCAACACATAAACAATGAGCAAAGTGAACATTCCGAATGTATTGGCATTGACCATAGTTCTACCGGCAGCAGCAATGAAGCGGAACAGAGATAGGGCCATTTGGTGTGTAAAGAAGAATGCCAAATATTGTCGAAAAAACCTAGGGAAGAAGGCATAAAGCATAAGAAGCACATGTATTAACCAATAAACCCATGCCATCAATTATCAAGTTCTATATAATGATAAGCTTCTTGTAAAAAACAAAGATGTATCTGCAAACTGAAGTGGAAATCAAACTGATCAAAACAAAACACTAAGGTCTTTTACGTACCGGCTTGCAGCAGGGGCAAAACCAATAGAATAATAAGTAAGAACAACCCAGATTCCAGATTCCAGCAGAGAGAGAGGAATCTTCAGCAGCCAATAAGATAGTCCAAAAGCCCAGGGTGGATAAAAGAGGAGATCCCTTTGTTTGTAGAAAACAGGAAGCCTGTCCACAGTCATAGCTAGTTCTGCCATCCCATTGAACATCACATTGACCAAACTATAAAATAGAGCTCCAAAGAACTTTCCTCCATCTGCAATTGTTTCATGAGGCATTTTTGTCCTCAAAAACACAGTCAAGGCTATTACTGACATTATTGTGATTTGAGTAGTCTTAAATACATAGACAAAGGAATTGCGCTTCATCAACAACCATTCTCTTGAAAAGCATGCCTTCAAGAGTTCCCAGCTAGAGATGCCATATTTCTTGGTTGCAAACATAGAAGGATGAGCTCTAGATCTATCATAAGGAATCCTTATGTCTTCTAAGAGCTCTTGCCCTATATAAAACAACTTGAAAGATTGAGCAAACTCAGACACAGTAATGTATCGATAAGGCTGGTTCTTAAAAGACCAATACTGCTCCTGATCCTTTTTTGATGTTACTTCTTGAAGAAAATCAGCAATTCCTTTCCTATTAGGACATTTAAAACCCATGACCTCAAAAAACTCCAAAACTTTCTCTCTTGGACCTTGATATACAATTTGTCCTTCAGACAGTAAGATAATATCATCAAACAGATCAAAAGTTTCAGGTGCAGGCTGAAGAAGAGAGATGATCACTGTTCCATCCATGACATGGACCATCTGTCTAATAAATTTGACAATCTGAAAAGTTGTGGAGCTATCAAGTCCATTAGATATTTCATCCATGAATAGAGCCCTTGCAGGTCCAGCCAACATCTCCCCTGCATCAAATAAGGTATTTTGTGTCACCTTAATGAAATTATATAATGATCACAGTCATTTCCAGAACACTTTCTACAGTTGAAATTGAAAGAATTATGTCTAGAACAAATCATATTTTGGATGGTGGTTTTGAAGTAAAGCATATATTTTGGAGTCTAATGGGAATAACTTTTAGGATCACTATTTGTCGTGCCTTAAGCCCTTGCAATGCCTATACAAAAATTGGTTGCATGGCCAAAGCTATATCAGCTTTTCTTATAAAAAAAAAACTCTATACTAGTTATACCTCTAACAAGCAACAGATTCGAGTATAATGATAATTTAATTACCAAACTCAGAAATGAGTTTCTAAAGTAAATAAGTAAATAAAAGATTTCCTATAAAATAACAATTGTTTTTCGGTTCACAGGAGAAGATCATTCACTCACAGCCTTCTCATTCTAATTTTTACAAATATTAAGTCATATTAATCCTCCAAGCACTGGCTGTAATCCTAGCTCTAAGTCAAGAAAGTAACATATGCCGAACATTTTTGCTCAGATTCTGTCAATATAAACGCCACTTGCCCCATGATATGCATCTTATATATAATTATAAATGTTCAGTAAATAAATAAATTAAATTCTTAAATTCCTAGTCCATGGCATGCAGAGAGAAGGATTTGGCTCCAGCATGTTGTATGAACTAAGAAATCTTTCCTTATAACACAACTATCCTAATGTCATTCCTGTTGACCAAAAGCTCTGCTACCCTGTCTATTTCCTTTTCTTATAATATAACTTGCTTTAAATCTTACCATAAATATGTTGAAACTGTAAATATTTCATATATTTTGTAGTATGTACAAACTTAAACCTGTTGTAAGGCGCTTTTTCTGCCCACCAGAAATGCCTCTTCTCATTTCATCACCAACTAGTATATCAGCACATATATCCAAACCAAGTACCTGCACTTGAGAATGTTAACTGGCAAACATAGCCAGCAGGCAGCAGCAGATACCAAAAAACCATACTAATTTCCATTTTCCAAAGATGACATGTCAAACCTTGAGGATATAATCAGTTGCCAGATTAGTCTTCAGCCCTTCCATGGAAGTTGCCTGCATATATGCATCAATCTCAGGATCAGGTTTGATCCCTGCATCCCTCTCTCTTCTTGATAATTCTGACAGCATTTCATATCTGTTTCCTACACCTAAACAACGTCCAGAAAAATCCAGTGTCTCTCTGACAGTCATTTCACCATTATGAAGGTCATGTTGACTAATGTATGCACAAGTTCTTTGGGGAACCAATTCTGTCAACTCATGACCACAATATGTGATTTTGCCAGATGTCTGATAGCAATACAAAACAGTGTCAAGCTAATTTTAAAGGAGAGCAATATATATATATATATAGTGACTGTTATTAGATCACAAAGAACAACTTATTAAGCAGGTCCAATTAGAATGTAAGGATAAATAAAACAGAGTACACTTACCCTTAACTTCTGATCAAGCTTCCCAGCAAGAGACAGAAGAAAGGTTGTTTTGCCTGAGCTTGGGGGTCCCAAAAGCAAAGTCATCCTGATGATTATTTTTTTTGTGAAGTAGATGGTATTTTAGTAGTAAGCATGTATCAATGTTGATGTCATAGTAATACTAAATAAATCCATGGGTTTTTTTTTTTCCAATATAGTAGACTCCCTTTTTTTTCATTAGTTAAATGACTCTAGGGCCATTAAATAAATAAATGCCAGCGCCCACTGATTGAGCATTTAAAATGTAAAAAGAAAAAAAAAATGGTTATTTTTCATTTTAACCCTTTTTTAAATTATTAAAGCAGCATATTCCCGGCTTTCTTTAATTTTTTTTTAAAATTTGTTATTGTTTATTTTTAAAGCGTACCAATTTTTTAAAACTATATTATTATTATTATTAAAATAGAAAGTAAATTTACATATTTTTAAACTTATTTGTGTTTTTTTTTTACTTTTAAACTTATATGAATACGATTTTGTTTTTACGTCGCTCTTCATATCATGCAGGTTTCTATAGGTAGCAGATCTATGCTTTTTATTTTCAGCTAGTACCAAACTCAGTTTGGGCAACTTTTGCCTAAACCAAAGATGGTTCTACCTGTACGATAATGAACTACTAGGAAACTATAAATCAATGTATGCATATCGATTGAAACTCTAATCCTACTCGGTATAATACATGCGCTTCATGTAAAAAATCAATTCATTATAGAACTACTTATCCAACATGGGTTAAAAATATGTAATGTAAATAAAATAACAAATATATTTATTATTGTACTTAAATGCATTTTTTTAAAACTACAAACAAATTATTATTGATTTCTCAAGTTTTCCTTCTTTTTATAAATTTATTAAAATGAGAAACAAAATTTATATAAAAATAATATTCGAATAAATACAAAAGTTAAAAAAAAGTTTTAAAACAATTAAAACAAAATAAGTTTTAAAAAATCTGTAAAAATACATCTATTTTAATGATAACATATTTTAAAAAAAAATAAATGGTTTTTTAAAACTTAGTACATTTAAAAAAACAATTTTTTTAAAAAAATGGAATAAAAAAAAGAAAAAATATACTTCTTTAATAATGTTTTTAAAAAGATTTAAAATAAAAAGTAACCAATTTGTTTTTTTCATTTTCATTTTTAAATGTTCATGGATGTCGGGTATTGATTTGATGGTCAAAACACCATTTTGGCAAATAACATAATTACAGGGCGAAATGGTTGCTTATTAAAAAAACACCAATGCTGAAAAAACAAAACCCCCCAAAATCAATTGATTAAGTTGCCATCACTTATTAATTGCTTCATGCATGTATAAATTCAATTTTCTTTATACAAAAATTCACTAACACTTGTTTTTCACCTTGATGGCTTGAGGACCCCACTCACACCTCTAAGTATTTTGTTAATCCTTTTCTTTGTTGGAGAAAGCTTGACAAAACCAGCTATTCCCTGCACAAAACTAAGTAAGAAGAATGTAGTATATACTAGGAGACAAAACACACGCATATTCACAAATAGTATAATTGCACATCATCTTATACACGTCTATATATACTTAATATTATTAATGGAAGGATTAAGACCGATTTATCATCACAATATATGGTATCAAAGCAACTGAACATAAGGAAGAATGCCCTTCTCCTCCGATGCTAATTGATTTACAAATAACTTCATCACATGCCTCAATCTCTTCATGCTTCTCAGAGTTTGTAAGAAATGCTGACATCTCCTTTTGCAATGCAAAAGTTACATCTACCAAAACATCATAGCATGCATTGCCCTGCCCACCGGACCATTTCTCGAAAGTCTAATTTCATGATCAAACTCTATTAATGCGGACTAGGCTAGTTCTATAGATGATCGGAAATCTACGTCTGGTTATTATGTTTTTGTAGGCTCAAATTAATCTTATTGCTTAGGGTTCTCGAAAACAATGAATAGTTCATCACTCCTCTACAGAGGCGGATTTGTGCCTTAGTGCCTACAGTATCCGAATTGTAACGGGTACTTTTCTTGCTTCAAGAACTTGGTCATACTCGTGCTACTACTCCAATCTTTTGGTGTGATAATCTCAATGCAACATATTTGACCGCCTCGCCTATTTTTCACTCAAGATCCAAGCACTTGGTGGTTGATTTTCACGATGTCTATGATCAAGTTGCTAATCACAAACTGCAAGTTAAGTATCTCTCTTTAGATGATCAAATTGCCGACATTTTTACCAAGCCCTTATCTTAAGCATGGTTTCACAATTTTATGTACCAAATTGACAATTGTTCCCAATGATGCTCAATTTGCCGGGTGATAAAGGATAGTTGTTGTCAGATAAGGTTTACCATCTTGTGATTAGTTTGTTTAGATAAACATTTTAAATTTATTTAGCTAGAGATTATCATTATCTATTGTAAGTGCACATCCTTTTGTACATGTCTTTATATACCTAATATTATTAATGGAAGGGTTAAGATGTATTTATCATCACAATATTAGAAAGTTCATGCAACTTATATAACATAAAATAAGGTCCACTGATTTCTAATCACCAAACAAAAGGAATAAAATAATAATGATTGATAAAAAGTTCATTTATAACCGTAGATAAATGCAAGTAATTGTTAGAGTTCAAGTATAGCATTCAATAAGGCAGGCGATTTTCAACGCTGAGATTAATTATACAAACCTCTAGTGTGTTTATTGTGGCATTCAATAGAGTGGGAATAGCTCTGCTCCCAGCATATGCATCGGCCTCTACAGCTAGATTCTCAAAGCGCACATCAATCTTCGGAAGCTCAAGTCCAACCCTGTATCCATTCAGTCATGAAGCAATTGTAATTTTAATTCAAATTATCCAACAACAACAACAACAACAACAACAACAAGCAAATTAAGGCAGTGATCCAAACTGATCAATCCGAGCTCTGAGGCGACGAAGGAACCGCTCATTATCTTCTTCGACGACCTTGAGAATCCGGTCCATGAGAACCTTCTTCTCTTGAACCCCAAGCTTCCAGACATCGACCTCATTGCTAGAAACCTTCTCATTCTCATCAACTTGCCGCAAAACCCCTCTGGTCATGCGATCAGAGGTCGAGAGCTTCTCAATTGCAGCCCATCTAAGTGAATCCTCATCATCCTCCTCGGATGCATTCCTCTTGAAGACGTCTGACGGGTCCCTGAAGCTAGATGTCATCCAGCTCCTCCTGCTTCCACTGGACACACCGAGCTCATCGGCCGCCAAGATCCCAGCCATTTCTACAACTCGATCAACAACGCTTAAACCGGGAAAAAATTTAAATTACAACAAAGAAAAAAATCAAATCCAATCAATTTTCTTGATTTCACTCTCTACTTTTACCCTCTCTTTCCGCATTAATAAATTGTGATTTATTGATTTTTATCATAAAATAAAAATAATAAAAAATATCAATTGCACTATCAAATCTTTGCTTAGAATGGAGCACATTCAGAGTAGTAGGTGGCCGGAGGTTCACCGGATTTCACTGGAGAAGGTAGGGAAATTGATTTCGGAATGGGAGGAGGAGGGGAGCATTGGAGGCTTTATAGATAGAGCATGAGTAGCAGGAGAGAAGAAAGAAACGCGGGAAGGAAAGAAGAGAATGAATAACAAGTTAGTTGTGAAGGATAATGTTTTCATATATAACCCTGCAGATTTTGTTATTTTGATGTAGATCCATTGAAAAAGAATTATTGCACTTATAAATTATAAATTTATTATATAAAAAAACTTGTACATTTAAATATCTTGAAATTTTTATTTTTTTGAAATGCTTTAATATTTGTCAAGTGTACAGATATTATAATTATATGAATAAATCTATTCTCAAAATTAATTTATTTCACTAGACCATACTTATACATATCAAGAATAAAAAAGAAATATATTTTTAACCTTTAATTTGCCAATCAGCATTAAACAATAAAAGATAGTTAATTTGATACATAAAAACTCAACTTTTAAGTTATATATGAAAGAGAAACTTTACAAGAAAATATGTGTAATTTTCAAATATATATAACTATTGTTGTTTCTTTTATAAATCTGCCAACAATTACAAGACTATGGCGTGTTTAATTAAACTTTAAGAATAGAAGACATAATAGTGATTTTCTAAGTATAGACATTGCATATATTTTTATATAGGGTCTCCTTGGCTGAACTTAGAATGGTATCCTGTGATGCAACTCATTATGTTACATGAATGAGACTCTTTGTTCTTATTGGCATAAAAAATAATTATTCAGAGTCAAACATCAGTTGGAAAGTCACATCAGAGTCAAGTCAATTACTCTAAATACAAGAAGAAGAAGAGAAGATCAACTTAATGTGGTTTAATTTGTCTCTTTTGGGATTGGCATCTAGTGATCCTCATGTTAAGGATCCTTAGAATCATCATCTTCATATTTTCATTGAGATTCTTGATGCATACTGCCACAATAGACTTATTACTACTTACTGAAAACTGAAAAGAAATCAAAAGTTTCGATTGAATAGTTTTATATTTGACATCATTGGGTTGTTTCGTGTTGTTTCGTGTGTGGGTTTGTTTGGCTTCTGGTTTTGATTGTTTTGAATTGACTTTGTTTTCGTCAATAAAATTAAGTAGAAATTGATTGGAAAATCAAAGTAATTTAATCCAGACCCTTACTTTTATTAGTTGCTGTTGTTTTTGTTGTTGCCGAATTACTATTGTTGTTGACTTATTAACATTTAAATAATTGTTTTGGTTTGTATAGTATAATGCATCATCCGCCAATTTTCAAAGCAGTTGACGTTATAATGTTATGTGCCAATCATGCATGAATGACTTGCCGACAAGGAATGCACTTATTTATTTTTTCTTTTTTTCTTTTGAAATAAAATGTCTCGTTTTCCATATAAGAAAGAGAATTCTATGTAAAATATCCGTGTGACATAATATGAAAGAGTCTGCGAAATTTAATTATTCGATGAAAGTACTATATATTTTTACATATTTTCAAAGGACGGGCATGAATGAAGAGCAAGTTAATTTTAAGGATATGGTACTATATATATATATATATATATATATAAACTATCATAAAATGAAGCATTGAAGTTTGAACCTTGAACCTTCAACCTTGAACCATTAACAAGAACCTATATAACATGAAACCAATAATGAATCCAAGTACATGCATATAAGATAGAGGTGCATGCATCTTTTATATTGTTCACTGTATTGATTATAAAAAAAATAAATTCATTTGTTATAATGTGGGTTTGGTGCGTTATAACTTCAATGTATGATTTATTCTTTTAATAAAATATAAAAATAATAAAAAAAAAGTCAAGTGGGAAGTTCTATGCTAACTCCCACATTGTAAGCCTGTCCTAGTTCAGCAATGATAAATAAAAAGAAATAACGAAAGAAAGAGCAGAGAAGATACTCCGTTATCTTAGGGATCTTGCTCAAAAATACATAATCAGATAGTCACTTGAAAGGAAGGTGCTCCATGTGCGAAGGAAGATTTTTCTTTTTCAAAGGAGTGATCTAATAATATTGGTCATATTGTTCTCTGTTTCATTGCTGCACACCATGCAGTGAAAGTTTGAGTAAATCTAATCAGTTGCTCTTCTCAAAATAATATAAAACTCCCTCTAATAAAAAAAAAATGATAAAGAAAAAACAGTTTTTATAAAGAAACAATGTATTTTTCATAAAATTTATCAAAACACTTCATTGTTCTTTTACTTCATTATTTTAAATCTTAAATATTGAATCTCCGAATTACTCTTATTTATAATTTGAGTTTTTACTAAAAAAAACACTCCACTTTTGTTGGCACGGGCAAGTTTAATTGTTCAAAGGTGACTTTCCACCTTCTCCCTTTTGAATCCTCCAATACTCCGCATCTTCTTCCCCTATTTGCCATTGCTGATGGGGGTGGAGTCTCCCCTCCTGTTGTGGCTCAACTGGCTTAGGCCTCCATCCCTTCTATCTCGAGGTTCTAGGTGAACATTGTGGCCCGTGGACAGAAAGTTCCAGGCAATCAACCTCCTCTTGTACTTCAAATGGCTTCTATTCAAAAGTTGAAGGTATCAGTAGAGGAGACCATCTGCATTTGATGTGGACTTCAAGATCAAAGTTTACAAGAGGATGTGTTCTGCTCTGTTTGGAAATTCTTAGGAAAATCTCTACCTTTATGCCAAGTAAGAGCTTTTATGGAGAGGTATGGGAACATTTATTATTGCTAATATGCCTAATGGGTTTCTTCATCAAATGTAGTCTATGGAGATGGAAAAGACCTTTCTTTTAGAAGGGCGCATGGTTCTTTATTTGACACCTTAGCATGAACATTTCTAGTTGATGCTTGAGAAGTTAGACACTGTTGTTGTTTGGATCCAACTGCATCATTTGCTAATTGAGTTTCAAGAGGGAGGAGTGCTTGACACCATTGGTTTGCACTTTCGTCACCTTTTTAAAATCAATGATCATATGCTTAACTTGTCAAAAGTCAAATTCACCCGAATTTGTGTATAGGTTGTTGTCTAAACTCTAAAGCAAGGTTTGTGGATTAGTTTAGATAAGGAGAAAGTGGTTGTTGCTATGCTCAATGAAAAGATCCTTGTCTTTCACTTTAATTATTGTCAGAAGTGAGGCAAATTGTGATGCTTCATCGTGCAGCTTACAGGATAATAATGTTAGTCATGAAGAGATGGTCCACGATGACCAAGCTCCGACTGATCACTTTAATTAATATCTGTAATGAAGTGAGAGAGGGCCTAATTTTGAATGACCAAGTGCTGAACATGGACTAGAGCGAGCTTGCTAGTGCTACCTTTGGCTTGTGGATGCTGATGCAACATCTGTGGGGACGAGAGTGAGGGAAAGCTCCAGCCGAGGTGTGAAGTCAATTGGTGGTGACACGTGGCTAGATACTATTGTGGATCCTTGACATATGAATGCACAGTGTTAGTCCAGCTTACTATATGGACTAGCTTTGTCACAACTGGGGGATAGGACTGCTTTGCCTTAGGATCGTTCTTTAGTGTTGATCAAGCGAAGTAAGGGACCTGATGTGGATCAATCTCGAGGTATAATGGGACCTAGGTGTATACCCACTCATTCATGATTCTAAGGTTTTGCTTTTGAATCTCACGATAGAGATTTCCTTGGGTTATACTTCTTTATCAATCCGTTGATCCTCATGAGTGTTTTGGTGATCTAAATTGTCATCTTCAATCCCCTGCCAAATTATCTAATGGTGGTTATGGTGAGGATAGTCACCATCATAGCCTCATTCCTCTTGATACTATACCCCCTTGGTTTTCATCCCTATTCCCTGGGAGGGTCAAATGTTATTTATCTGAGATAACGGAACATGCAACTAAGTTTAGGCTATATGCAACTCTTCACTCCTTGATCAGAGATACTAATCTAGTCTCTGATGACATGGTTGAGGAAGAGTTGGTTGACACCAATGAATATGAGGCTATGTTCAAGACAGATGATGCAATAACCTTAGGCCAACACTAAAAAGTTGTCAACTTGAAGCTTTGGCCAAGAAGGGTGCCTCTAAAGCCTAATTTAGATATAAGAAGGTATTTAAAGCTTTATCTTAGATTTTTTTTTCCCTTTGTTTTATTTGATTTCATATATTTTCTACTTCATATTGTTTTTGTGTATCTATGAATTACCTGATGTTGTTTACTGGACTTATAGATGAATCTCCTGTTAGGAGTATACCCTTGAATATCAATGAGAATACTTATAATAAAGCATTTCATTTATATTATACACTTTTGATTATTAATAATAGGAATTTCTTTTAATGTTCATATAAAATCTTGTGTTGATATGTTAATAAGTATTGAACATTAAATTTCATGTGTAATAAGTTAAACCTTTCACTCTTTATAGAGAAAGAAGAAAAGCACTAGAAGGGTTTAATATTTACATACTTAAACAATTCATAAATTAGAGAACTTTTTGACTAGGTATTGGAGACGTGCATAGATTTGCATGGCATACATTTTGACAAAGAGTGTTAGTTGAACTAAGGGATAGTGGAAATATATATATGCCATAAATACATCAATTGGATTTTTGTATTCGAACATAACTCGTAACCATGTAATGACATTGATTTTACTTAATGACCGTAAATGATTAGAATTGTTGATTATAATCGTATCAATGGACCTTAGACCTGAGGTATCATAATCGTACTGTGCTTGTGACGTCTAATTTACTACTAGAGTAGTTTGGGTTGATTTACTCTTTCTTAGAGCTAGCCTTGAAGTGCTGCTATGTTAGGTAAGTAGCAGTTGTGAGTGATCACCAAGTCTTATGCAATCATGAGTAGGCAAGATAAGAAGACCTTGGCCAAGTTAGACAAAATAATCGTCTGTGATACAAAGAGTGGTTTGGTAATTTTACTCTACTAAGGTTATTTGCTTATGGTCGAGTTTAGTGAGTTTGACATTTTCTATGGCTCTCATTTGTTTGAAAAACAAGAATGAAGCGTTTATACACATAGTAATCATAATCAGAAAGATTTGTAATGATCAATTCGTTCATGTTTGATTGGACTATGATATGGAGCCACAGGGCTAGCTAGATGCAACCCACGTCTTGGTATCCTCACATTACCAATTAGGACAAATCTAAAGAGTCACATTTAAAAGGAATTCAGAATAATACTTGGTTTGAAAGTAGGGATAAAATTATTATTTTAAATTGAAATGAAATTAATTATTGGGCTAGGTTTTTGCCTTAAATTTAAATTTTGATTAAAGTTCAATAGAATCAAATAATTAATCAAAATTATAACGGCTTATATGCCAAAATTTCTCTCGGGTAGTAAGTCATGTGCCTTTGTAATGCCACTCTAGTAATTATGCTTAATGAAGTTTATATAAAAATATAATTCTTTCCTAACTGTAGTAGTTGAATCTTTTCTTCTTATGAGATTAATTCCCAATCTCTCTCCTTTTCTAACCCTTGCTTCTACATGGGAAAGACAAATGAGGTTGTTTCTCAATTTCGGCATGCGATCTAGAGGCGTGGGATCTATGTTTGATGCCAAGAGATCAAGAATGATTAGAGAAACCAATTCTACATATCAGAGGTAATTTTCATATATGATATTCATTGACCTTAATAAAAATAAGATGTTTATCAAATTGGCTAATTAATGTCGCAATTTTCCTTTGTTTTCTCTTGCATCTAATTACATTCAATGTTTTTGAGATAATTCTAACATCTTAGACTTTAGAACTATTGATAGAGTGAGAATGTTTTTTCAGAAGATGAAACCTCACATTCATTGTTTGGTTGAGACTTGGGCTGATGAGAATAATTGCCTTCATTTCTATTCTAAATTTGCTAAGTTCAGGGGATGTGCAGCTATCTTGCAATTGGTTTCTTTAAGGGAATCATTGTCTTTTTGAGGAGGGAGATTGGTTTAGTCACTCCAATCTGTGTCTCTAAATTCCCTCTTCATTTGGTGATGTTTTCATCTAAACTTAATAGTTGAACTCTTTCTATCTCGATAATCCTTGGTTGCCATCTAAAAGGCTTTGGTTTAGTCTGTCTAATATATTTTTTCTTAATTTGCCTTGTCTTTTGGTAGGTGATTTTAATGTTATTGTTGATGACTCTGAACATAGGGGTAGTGACTTTAGAAATTATACTATTAAAACTACTTACTTTAACAAGTTAATTTTGAATAACCAGCTTCTATATTGAGGTTTTTTTTGGTCTTGCCTTTACCTAGTGTAATAATCAGATGGGTATGGCCAGACATTGGGCCATGTTAGACAAGTTCTTCGCTAATGTCGCATGGGCATCCCATTTAAGTTCTTATTCCAATCAACCTTTACCTATAATAATGTTTAATTATACTCCTACTTACCTTAAATCTTGTTTAATATATGTATAAGGAAAATAGAATATTTAGGTTTGAGAACTATTAGCTTGGGTATCATGGGTGAACAATTTTGTATTTAAAGGCTGGAATTATCACATTCCCCCATTTAGTTTCCCACAAGAAAGATTTCCTTATCAAGTGGAGTTCAAATGGTTCATCATCCCTCAATTTTGACATTCAAAGTGCTAATTTGACTATTAGACATCTGTAAATGCTAGATCCTTCTTTTGATCCTAATTCTATTTCTTTCATTCAACTTAATTCCCTTTATAATAGATATACTACTCTGTTAAGACAAAATTCCATTTATTGGACTCATCGAGCTATGCTCTTATGGCTCAAGAATGGTGATTTGAATACTAATTTCTATCATAATTAATCTCCCATTTGCAACCATCATAATAAAATTTCTATGATGATTAGGCCTTTTGGCAATGTGTTCTTTGATCAATAGGATATAGAGACTTGATTTACTAATTTTTATTCCTAGTTTTGGAAATCTTTCAATAGTTTATTTGTCTCTGACGTTCTTAATACCCTTCATTTTTTATCTTAAAGTTATATTTTGTAGTGATAAGAAAGATTTCATCAGGTTAGTGACTAATGAAAAGGTGCTTTTCGCTTTTAGGTCCATGGCCAAAGGCAAAAGTCCCAGTCTAGATAGTCTAAATGTGAAGTTCTACCTTTTTTATTAGAAGATTGTTGCTCCTCATTAAATTAATGCCTACAACTTGGGTATTGTTTTGAATCTCAAATGTAATTCTTCTCAAATTTTTTCTAATTTCATACATGTATTCTTATGTAATGTGTGTTATAAGCCCATCACTAGATTGCTTTCTAATCATCTCAAATTGGTAATCCATAGCTTTGTTGGCCTAAAATAGTGTGGTTCCTTGGTTGAGAGGCCAACCATCGATTACATTTTAACCATTCAAGAAGTGCTCATTTCTTAGAAATTGACACCAATAGCAGCATTAGGATGATAGTCAAAGTTGACATGGAAAAGATCAATGACACTTAGAATGCAATGTTATTCTTACCACTCTTGAGAAGATGGATTTCCCTGATATTTGGATTGCTTGGATTAAGCCTTGCATTACATCTGTTACTTTTTCTTTCCTCATTAATGGTCAACTTAATAGGTGGGTCAAAGCTTATAGAGGTGCAAGGTGACCTTATTTCCCTTACATGTTTATCTTGGTTTCTCTAAATTTGACTAGTATTATGATTTATGCTCTTCATTTGAAGAAGATTCATGGTTTTGGCTCTAGCTTCTCTAGAAATTTTAATCGTCTTCTTTTCTTTGATGATCTTATAGTTATGACTAGGGCTTCTTCATATGCTACATCTATGTTTTGCCAAATTTTGTTTAATCTAATACAAGAGTCTTATTGGTTAGGACCCAAATCTTTCTAAGTCTATTAATCATGTCCTTTTTTAGCTTAATTCAAGAATTTTTGTTGTAGTTAGGAGAAATTTAAACATAAGGGTAGGTAGTTTCCTTTTAAATACTTGAGGGCTTTGTTTTCTTCCAATATAGTTTCCATTGAATCAAAATCAATATTTGGTGAATAGAATTAATAGCACTGCTACAACCTAGAACCTTTATTCTATGTCTTTTGTTGGTAGAGCTATAATCACTAACAACTTTTTATTGTCTATTCCTACTTATAACTTGTCTACTTATGTCGTTCCTTATTTAATTCTAGATAAGATTGCTAAGATTGCCAGAGATTTTCTTTGAGAAAGAGTAGTAATCGTAGTGGCTTTTACTCCATTGCTTGGAGCATTGCTACACTTTCTAAAGTTGAGGTAGTTTAGGTATTAGGAATCTAAGGCATGCTAGGATTTCCTTAATGGCTAAAAATCTCCATTCTGTTTTAAACAATGAAGATAAGTTTTGGTTGCATATTTGTAAGGCTAAGTATAGGGATTTCAAGGTTTGGGATTGTCCCAATGTGCCAAAATCATCTTGTCTTTTCACTTTGCAAAATTATTGAAATCATTAGTACTAATCTTTGGATTAGTTCTGTAATCTAGGTCTCATCGACATTTGGAAGGACCCCAGTGCTTTGATATACTTATAGCTCATAAGCCTATATTTATTAACATGGATTTACCCATGGAGACCTTGTCTTTCTCTAATCTTATCCAAGTTATTCCCTTAATATGAATGATATTCAACATCTTCTATGCAAAATGGTTGATGATGATAGGTTGGCAAACTTAAGGTTAGTTACCTAGCTAGTAATTAGTGGGTCTAGATGCCAATTCACTCTGATAGTAAGCTTTCTAAGGCAATATATATTCCTATCTAAATCAAAGCAGGCATTTGGAGGACAATTAGAAGGATTAGGTTGCCTTGTAGAGGCTTTATGTTGTTCCTAAGGTCATGGTCTTTCTTTGAAAATTGTTTCATGGTAGAATCCCTGCTTATGCATACTTGTATGCCATTAATATTAACCCAATTGAGTCTTGTGTTTTATGTGGTTTGACCTAGACACAACTAAGCATCTCTTATAGGAGTTTGATCATAATAAAAATTTGCTAGAGTCTAGTTGAATCATATTCTGATATTAATTTTTTGGTTTTCTTCCTTTATCATCTGTGAAATGGCTTTTGGGAAAAAATCACTCTAGGATGGGAGATCATGTTTTTAAAGTGTTGGTTGCCTCTTGTGCTTGGGCCCTTCGGGATGCAAGATGAAATTTGTTGTTTATAAATTGTATGCTTGATTTCTACATTTTTCAAAAGGACCTTCAGGTCACCATGGAGCATTCTTTGCTGCAACCACCTTTGATCAAGAAGTTATCCTTAATTAGTTCACCACCTTTTTCTATTTTTATTTATTGAGATGCTTCTTGCTCAATGGTTCTAGTCCTGCTGGGAAGGCTTTGTAATTATGGGTAATGACAAACATATTATTCTTGGAGGGTGTCTCATGTTATAGTGAAATCTTCTTTATATGCTAAGGCTTATGTTGTTTAAATTGCCTTGGAGCACTACTGCCAATTTCATCTTTGTCCACATTATTTGTATACTAATTATTCTAGTTTGATAGAGATTCTTCATTACTAGGATATTCAAGCCACTTGGAGGATTATCAATATGATCAGGAATAGCAAATCTCTTTTAAATTGCTTTCTAGGACTAGCTTGTGAAGTTATTCCTAGATCTCAGAATATGTTTGCTAACTGCTTGCCCATTTTTTGCAGGACTAATCCTTCCTTGTCACTATTCGATAGAGATATTGATTTGCCCCATTGGTTATATGAGGCATCATTAGAGAGGGTTTTTGTTTTATAATTTTTTAATGTTTCATTCCCTCTGGTTTGTGTTGTAGCAGTTACTGTTCTACTATGGTTGTAGTTAAGTTTTAAAATTCATTTGGCAAAACACTTTCATATGGTTGAAACTTATGTTTTTTCTTACCCAGAGGCTGTCATGAGGTTTCATGGTCTAACACCTCTTTAGATCAATAGCTCTTCATAGATTCTTAATCTTCTAGTTAAGAGGCATGGCCTCTCCCAAGTGCCATCCCTTTACAGTGATCCTTTCTTGGCCACCATTCACATTCATCCTTAGCCCATCTCCTTGTCGTGTTCTATATTGTTAATTGATGGTATAGCTTCCTATTTCTCTCATAGTTGTCTTTGTTATTTTCTAGGTTTTATTTCATTTTAATATTTTAATACCTAGCATTCTTGCATCATGTATGAATAAAGACCACATATACATATTGTTTTATGTACTCTCTAAACAATAGTTTGATAATTACATTTTTGTTAGATCAATTCATTTAAAGAGAAAGGGTGATTACTTGTTTTCAATGGAAAAGAGAAGAAGACTTATGTAGTGACAACATCAAAAAAAAATTATTGATAGTAATGTTGAGACTGAAAAATTCAGTTGATTAATTTATCCATGGGCCATGTGGTTTTCACATTAAATACTATACTTTTTATTTGTTATTTATTCATTTAAATAATAAGCATGTACATTTATATTTTATGAATGAAATGTCCACTTATGCTGACTCAATTCATTTGGAGAGAAAGGGAGATTTCTATATTTTTATCGACTCAATTCATTGGAAATATTGTTTAAATCTTTGTCTTTATATTCATTTGAAATGTGTTCTCTAAACATTAGCTATATTTTTGTCTTTACATTTTGTTGTGTATTTATGCAAAAATGTTGCTTTGTATTTTTATTTTATTTATAGGTTTCTTATTTAACTTTATTCATTGTCTTTATAGTATCTATGCGTGCTTGTAAAGGAGAAGATAAGAATGACATGACAACCACAACTAAACTTGCTGTGAAGAATGATGTAGGGACAATTATAAGTGATGTAGGGCCAACCACAATGTGTTGCACAATTGAGAAATAAGTTGTGAATGAAGAAACTTTAAAGAATTGGGTGAAAATGAGAAAGTGGCTATGAGTGAAAATGTGCCCTTGGTTGAAGTAGTGGATATGAGTCAATTACAAGAGGTATAGGTAGGTATAGGTAACATACTCCAAGCGTGAGTTTATTTTATTTTACAAGAACTTGTTGTTGGTTGTGATGTAAAGATAAATTCTAAATGTCAAAAAATGGTCTTTTTTTTTTTTTTTTTGCTTTCACTAGCTAATATTCCAAATTTAATATGTAGTGGTTCAAATGATATATGTAACACTTCAAGTACTTGAGTTAGCTGCTCAAATTTTTTATTCCACAGCGCCCTTTTTGTTGTTTCTCACTAATGGTTCAAGTCTTCTCTATAACAATTCAAAGTTTATACTTAACTATTTAGATTTTACACTGAACATTTTAAAATTTACATATGATAGTTCAAATTTTACACATGTATGGAAATGTAAATCATATATTACACAAAATAAATACATATATGGAAATGTTGGACACTTTAGTTGCTAACATGAACTATTGACACACCCTTTGTATGTGCGTAAGTGCACTGGACGTCTCGTAATAAAGTGTACCCAAATGGTGGGGTAGTCGAATCATTAGAAAATAAAAGTACTAGTAATAACAAAGAACCTCATTATCTAGCCTCAAGTAAGAAGTGAGATAATCAATCATGCAAGTAAATAAATGAGAAAAAACAAGCAAGGAATAAGAGAAATAAGAGGAAAATCAATCAAGATAAATAGGACCTAGATAATGCTCCCTCCAAAATCTTGTGATAAGTGCTAGACTAATATAATGCTTCCTAATTGAGTATAGTTAAGTCGTGAGAAATCCAAAAACACATCGGTCCTTATCTCTAGATAACCGATGACTAGCACTTACGAGATCCAGCGAAGAGTTCTCTCGACACCTCACACCACATATGATTGTTTGGAACTAGGGATCCCAAGTGATTAATCCAATTTCTAAGAATAGATCAAACCTTAGCTTCAGGTGAAAGATCCCCTAATCCTATATGAGGTCCTGGCAGAGAGTTCTCTCAATGCCTCACACCACATTCGACTGCAAAGAGCTCATGGAATACGAAGGTAGGCGAAATCAAATCGGAAGAGAAAGGGGTTGCTCCATTACTAACAAGGGCCTGAATGTGCACGGGTTGTCGCAGTAATAAAGTATCCCGGTGAGAGGGTAGTTGAATCCACAGGGAGTAAGGATTAGAGACACAAGAAATTGCTATTTATCTAGTGTGAAGTGATGGTGGTGAGAACAATCAATGTGTGTGTAAGAAAATGAAAGAGAAATATGGAAGACAGGAGAGTGCAAGTAAAGAGTAAAGAGAGGAACAATCAATGTGAATAAAGGGGTACCCGGACAAGCTCCCCCTAGGACTAATGTTCTAGTGCAAGACTATGTATTATACTCTCCTATTGATGTTTAATGAGTCGTGGACATCCTTAAGCACACGGTCCCAAACCTAAGGTCAACCGTGACTAATCCCAACATTATGTCCCGGCATTAGGTTTCACTACGACCCTTCACTCTGTTGATCTATCAACTAAGCCCCAGGGGAGTCTATCTTCCTAAGCCTCACACTACGTGGAATTGCTTTACGTTCTAGGGATTTCAAGTGATAGACCCTGTTCCTAAGTATAGTTCTAACCCTTTGGTCCAGGTGAAAGAACCCTAGTCTCAATTAAGCCATAGCACTAGGATTCACTACAACCCTTCACTCTGTTGCTCACGCAACTAAGCCCCAAGGGAGTTCATCTCCTAGCATCTCGCTCTACTTCGACCGCTAAGAGCTCTTGGAAACCAGAGGTAGGGAAAATCACACCGGAGGAGAAAGGGGACGTTTCGCTACCTCACGACTCACTCTCTCGACCCTCTCCAATCTCGAGTAGTCTAATCCTATAGGAGTTGTCACACCTCCAAAGGACAACCTAGATGATTCTCAAACCTAGTGTCATGGCTAAGGGAAAATCAATACGATAAGCAATTAAGATTGGAACTCAATTAAATGCATCAATTAAGAAAGCATAATAACAATGTCATCCTAGGGTTTACAAGTTCCAATACCCACATAGGGTTTAGCTCTCCATGGAGCTATACAAATCCATCAATGTGTATGAATAGACAAGAATAGAAAACATAGATAACACCCCCTTGCGATGCGTGGCGATGGTCTTGTGAGGTCTCTCCGTCCTCTCCACCAAGCTCCTTGTCAAGCCTAGGGCACACCTTGGCCGAACGGTGCTGACGAAAGCTCCCCCAATAGCTATCTTCCAACGGGCTTCGATGTCGATGCCGAGAATTTACTCCAATCCTCCACAAAGTCCTCTTCAAACTCTAGCCGTGACCCTCCAGAAGTTGGGAAAAAGATCCTTGGAAAATCCCAAAAAAGTCCTATTTATAGTGTTGAGTAACGGCCGTGAAATCGGGCATCCACACGGTCTTGTGAAATTTCCACATGCCCATGTTCCCGATTTCATATTCTTCATCGAGGCCATTGAATTGGGCACACAATCAATGGTAGATCATGTCGATTGCTTCATTACTCCTTATTGGCTAAGTTCTCCAATGCTATACGGGTTAGACTTTTGTGAATGTGACTGCCTTTGTGCCCCTCTAAAAGAGGTTGGCACACACCCACAAGTCTAGACTCGTGCCTTGTTCCTTGCTTGGTCCAAGAACTCCCCAACAACGGCGAACATGACCTAACTTTCTCTTCCTTCACTAAGTTTACTCCACAACCCTACAATGCACAAAAGAACACAAATGCACAACAATTAATGATAAAATCTGAGAAAAGCAATGTTCAATGTAAGACAATAGTACTTCGTATTACTATAACACAAGCACTTATCAATTACCTCACGACTTACCTTCTCAGTATTCTTTAATCTCAGTAAATCTAACTCTAACAATAATCTCTCTCTTCACTAGAGTGATTAGAACACACAACCAAGCTAGAAATAGCTAATAAGGATTGCATGGCAATGAAAACACAAGATTGAAACTCAACATATATTTCAATTAAATGAGGCAAAATAAAAACTGATATAAGATTAGATTTTAATGTTCCCATGCATAAGTACCCAATAGAGGTTTAGCTTTCTATGGTGCTATACAAAATCCAATCAGTGAATGAATAAGAACAAGTAAAATCCATAAATAAAATCTCCTTTAAGTCGGTGATGATAGCCTTGATGAGGGGCTCCATCATCTTTAAGAATCCCTACAATGAAGCAAGGTATGTTACCTCTGAACATGTCTTCAGAAACTCCCTTGATAGCTATAACGATGGTGGAATCAATCAAAGTTGATGATGGAACTCTCCCTTCAATGCAAAGACCTTCTTTTCAAACCCTAGCCATCTTGTCGTATCAAACCTCCAAAGTAAGATCCGAAAAATTGTGAGTGGCCCCCTTTAAAAATAAAAATCAGAGGGTTCACAAGGCCTCTCACACAAGCACGTAACTTGCAAGTGTACTATTTTGGAATTGCTACATTAACTTTGTTTAGTACACAGCCTTGTGACTGCTCGTGTGAAGCCTCACGACCATGAAGTAGGGTGTGTGGCTTCCTAGCTCTTTGAATTATTGAAATCTCTTCTGAAAATCGTACATTGGCGTGTGACTAACCTTATGCACCTTTCTACCATGTGAAAATAGCTCTAAAACTCTTAGAAGTTGCACACACACACCCATGTGGATATCCCGGGTGGATGTGTTTGCCCCTGTGGCTCGCAGAAAAGCTTCAAAAGTTCTCCACAACCCTATCTTTGCTTCTTTTCTTCTCAAACCACCTTCACATACACTGATTGCGTAAAAAAACACAAAATACACAATATGAGTGAAAATATCTGACAAAGATCATGCTCAATGTATGGATCCAAAAGCAAATTAAACAAAGTTGCATTAACTACAAAGCATTCCACCAATATTGGACTATATTTTGATCCCTTACATCTTTAAAACAACTATACAAAATATTTTTTATCCAACTATATTGAATGAAAGCTTATATTTTACATTATAATAAATTAGCCGCTATAATAGAATAAAAAAATGATAAGTGCTCGTGTGTAAGTAATACGAAGTATTTTTTATTTCTTACATTGAGCATTACTTTTTCCAGATTTTATCATTAATTCATGTGTATTTGTGTTCTTTTGTGCATGTAGGATTGTGGAGAAGAGTTCAAGAGAAAGGAGCAAAATTGGGTCATGTCTGCGTTTGTTGAGGAGTTTCTTGAACCAAGCAAGGATCAAGGTATGGGTGATAGACTTGTGGGTGTGTGCTAACCTCCAATGTGCTCAAATTATTCTAATTTGGAGGGCCACGAAGGTAGTCACACTCATAAAGTCTTGCTCGTGTAACATTGAAGAAATTCTTCAATGAAGAGAAAAGAAGAAACAACATGATCTACCGCGTGGTTGTGTGCCCAACCTAACGGCCTCAATGAAGAAAATGAAGTCGAGAGCAAGATTGTTGCGAGAACTGTAGCAAAATACTGTAGCAATTGCTGTTCACAGTGCGCAGAAAATCAGATTTTCAGAAAATCCACATGGGCGTGTGGAAATTCTACACGGCCGTGTGGATGCCCGATTTCAGCCTTTAAATACCGCGACTTCAGATTTATTTGGGGACTTTTGACCTATCTTTCGCCCAACTTCAGGAGAGCTTGTGGCTAGGGTTCGGAGAGGGTTTTGCAAGGCTTTTGGAGCAAGTCTGCTGCATCAACATAGACATCCTTTGCAAGATAGCTATTGGGGGAGCTTTCGTCGGCATCGATTCGGTGAGGTGTGCCCTAGGCTTGACAAGGGATTCGTTGGAGAAGACGAGGTGGCTTCACAAGATCATCGATACGGACCATGAAGGGGTTTTATTCATTTTTTCTATGCTTATTGATACAAACACTCTATTGATTTTGTATAGTTCCATAGAGAGCTAAACCCCTAGTGGGTATTCGGACTTGTAAACCCTAGGGTGACATTGTTTCTATGACTTTTATTATGCTTTCTAAATTGATGTTTTAATTGAGTTCCAATTTTGCGTGTCAATTGCATTGATTTTCCCTTAGCCGTGACACTAGGGTTAAGAGTCATCTAAGTTAACCTTTGAAGGTGTGAAAACTTCTATAGGATTAGACTACACAAGATTAGAGAGAGTTGAGAGGGTGAGTCGAGAGGTAGCAAAACGTCCCCTTTCCTTTCCGGCGTGATTTATCTTACCTCCACGTTCCAAGAGTTTTTTGCGGTCGAAGTAGAGCGAAGTACTAAGAGATGAACTTCCTAGGGTTTAGTTGTGCAAGCAACCGAGTGAAGGGTTGTAGTGAATCTTAGTGCTGGGGCTTAACTGAGACTAGGGTGAGGCGTCAAGAGCATTCTCTCCTCCGGGGTATAGTGTAGAGGGCTAGTCACGGTTGACCTTAGGTTTAGGACCGTGCGCTTTAGAATGTCCACGACTCATTAAACATTAATTGGGAAGTATAATACTAGTTTTGCACTTGAAACAATAGTCCTAGGGTAAGCATTGTCCGGGTACCCCCATTTTACTATCGATTATCTCTCTTGTTCTTATTGCTCTTCCTGCATTCTCTTATTTTCTTTTGCATTCATACATTGACTTCTCCTCATCATCGATTCTTGCTGTAACTAAATAGTGGTCGCTCTTGTTTTTAAACACTATTCCCTGTGGATTCTACTACCCACTCACCTGTGTATATTATTACTTCGACACCCGTACACTTGCGGTACATGCATGCAATTCGGATTCGTGTCAAAAAACCTGATAAAGAACCATATTTTGCATAGCATAGACCATACAATTGGTTGAAAAAGTTAGCTAGCAAGTTATACAATTAGATTTTGAGAAATCTAGCAAGAAGATAAATTAGATCTTGATTTATTTGTAGATCTTGGAGTAGGATGATGAAGGTGAGACAAGAATGGTGAAAGTTTGCTCTTGGGTGAAAAGATGATGGTGCTTATCTCAAGTTCGCTCTTGTGTTGTTCCTAGGTTGTTTTATGCAATGACAATAGCAACAGTTGTTACCCCCATGAATGTTCTCAGCTTCGTTTTTTGGTCGATGTGGTGGTAAGTGATGGAAAGAATGGACGAAACCTTTCTTTTCACTTGGCAATGCAAGTGAATGTTTTCAAGATGGTGGGAAAGAGGAGGGACAAGGGGGGAAGATCTTTCATACACATTAATGTTTATAAAAAGGGTAAAAAATTTTAGATAAAAAAGAAAATTATGGTTTTTCTTATATATCTTTGACGAATTGTGAGGGGCATGCATGGTATTATTTACAAAAACTAGTTTTCTTGTTCATCTGGTCAAAGAATGTTTCATATCATAATATATTTATTATTATTATTATTATTATTATTATTATTATTATTATTATTATTATTATTATTACAACATCATGTAAACCAAGAATGCGGACATGGAAATTGAGAATGCATCATAGTACAAGGCTATACAATCGATTGTCCTCTTTATCTTGAAACTTGTAGCTCTTTTCGGAGGACTTCAACCAGACTTCTCCTGAAGATACAACATTTCCCCACTTGCCATGGCAAGTGGGGGTCGGGTGGCTCCTCCTTGCCAGAACCTTTCCCATGCTAGATCTTTCGCAAAGGTTGTTGGAGATGGGACTAGCAGAGACATTCCTCTGCCTAACCCTCTTTGGCAAAAAGAATTATTTGATAAGCTGAAAGCTTCTATTCATGAAGTTATCTTAATAAGGCAAGACTTTAGACTTTGAGTTCATGAACACATGCAAGCCGCTTTGTTTGGGAAGTTTCTTGGGAAAGCTTTCCCATTAGAGCAGGTCTAGCTAGCTTTGAAGGATTTGTGGAGGAATTATGGAATATTTACTGTCACAAACATGCTAAATGACTTCTTCTTCATCCAATACGATGCAGTTGACATGCAGTCAAGATTACTATAGGAAGGGCCATGAACTATAGTTGGTATGGTCTTGCAATTGATATCATGGCAAGAGAATTTCCAGCTAGCTTTTGAGAAACTCAACATAACTGCAGTTTGGTTGCAACTCTATCATTTTCCTATAGAGGTTTGGGAGGGGGATGTACTTGAACATATTGCTTCTCATTTTGGCAACCTCCTAAAGGTGGATGAGTTCACTATGAATCAATCTAGAGCAAAATATGCATGAATTTATGTAGAAATTGATTTAACAAAGCCATTGAAAAAGGGGCTTTTGGGTTGATAATGGGGAAGATAAAGTTCTAGTAGTGATATTGTATGAGAAATTACTAGTATTTTGTTGTAACTGTGGTATGGTGGGACTTGGTGCAGCTAAATGCCCTGAATTAGCCACCGTTCCAGCGAACGATGGAACTTCTCGAAGTAGCCTGGTGCCCAACGCACAGATGCCGAACAAGCAACCGATTCAGATGGAGGAGGTTGGACATGAAGGGTGCGTTTGGTAGCCTGGATATCCTGAGATGGGATGGGATATCCAGGGCTACAGGCCCATCCCGTTGTTTGGTTTCCTGGATGGGCCTGGATGGGGATGGCCCCCATCCTTGAAAAATGGATGAGTGGCATCCCTCCAAATTGGTGGGATGCCACTCATCCCTCTCACCCATCCCTCTCCATCCCTCATTAGCTACAAGAATTATTTTATTTGTATTATAATTTAATTGTTTCTCATTAGCTTCACTTATAATTATTTTGTCATTAGTTACAATAATTAAGTTAATTTTTTGTTTATTTACATTATGATTTAATTGTTTGTCATTAACTTCACTTATAATTATTTTGTCATTAGCTATAAGAATTAAGTTAATTTTTTGTTTTTTTACATTATGATTTAATTGTTTATCAATTAATACTGTTTAAATGTTTATTTAACTTGATTTTTTGAATTAAATTCAATTCGAAAAAACAAGTTAAATAACAAATTGATATGTTATTCATTAATAGTCCATTACAAATTTTTCAAGCTAAATAAATAAAAATTTTATCTATTAATATCCGCTATTTAAATCTAATACTTAAATAAAATATTTAAAAAATAAATTTCTCTAATCATCAACTAATAATTGAATTTAATTAAACAATTTAAAAATATTTTAAAAAATAATTAATTAAATAAAAGGGGTAACTTTACCTCCTCATGGATAGGGTTATCATACCACTCCCATATCCATTCAACCAAATATTAAAAAATGGATATCCAAAACTTTACATATCCTTATCCCTCCAATCAAACACCAAACAATCTTTATCCCTATTATTAAATCCCTCCAACCAAACACTTAAATATGGATATTCTCATCCATGGATACTTCATCCATGGATATCCCCATCCATGAGAATATAATATCCCACTATCCAAACGCACTCGAAGAGGATTGTAAAGAATTAGAGGCTTCAATCCTTCCTTCAAGCTTCTTGGAAGAACTCGTCATCCAAGATTTAGGCTTTTTGCTGTGGATGACTATTCAACATCATCATGGCAAAGGCTGTGGCAGAGGTCCGACGAGTTCGGCGGGTCATGGTGAAATAAGCTCATATGGAGACATGTGTCCTCGTTTGCAATAGAAAGGCACATATGTGGAAACAACCAAAGCTAATCTGTCGACACATGGCAGTTATGGCAGTCAAGAAAGCAAAGGGGGTGTCTCCTCCCATACCCTTTTGTATGTCACCATAATGGCACTAATGTCAACAAAGATAGTGGGCCAACTACAAGTAGAAGTTCTACATTAATTGAGGGATGTGATGTAAACCATATAATTAATGAGGAGAATTCTCCCGTTGGAAACGATGGCCTGTTTTCTAAGCTTCCCCAAATGACTTTTTAGAAAGCTGACTCTCTTAATCCAAAGGTAACCATTCTTGGGGAGTCTCTCTTCAAGTAAGAGGGGAAATGATCATTAATAAGGTCATCCCTACACCCTAGGGAGATGGCTTAGCACTTATGCTTATCTCTTTCAAAGACAATCAATCATACACAAACTAAAGCTCCAAGGGAGAGATTTCAAAGATAGCAATGTCTAACAGCCACCAAATTATGGTGAATAGGGTAATTTATGCCTTTAAACCAGTACTTGCTGATGACCTGCCAGGGGATGATGACATGGATGAGGAGGAGATGCAAGACCTTGACAATGAAATGACTTTGAGCTAGTACCATAGTGATATCAAAATGGAGGCGATTGCCCAAAGGGAAGCTGTTAAGCTAGGGACTTATCCTAAAAAGGACTGAAATGATCCCTTACAATCCTAATTGTATTCTTTTTCTTGGTTTAATTATGGTGTTTTACCTTGTTTGATTCTCATGAACAAGTTAGGTGTGATTTGCTGGAATTGCAGGGGTGTTTCAACTCTGAAAATTATTCGTAGAATGAAGGATCTCATTGCTAATAAGAAACCTCATCTTTTGTGCTTGGTTGAGACGAGGGCTAATGAACTTAGAAGCTTTTAGTTTTGTAGGAGATTTCAATAGAGTTGGGAGTGGGCAGCAATTCCGGCTCTTTGGATGTCCTGTGGTATAATTGCACTTTGGTGACCTGAAGTGGGGGATGTTATGCATGTGGTTTACTCTAGAAACTCACTGCATTTGGTGATCTTTTCAAATAAGCCAGAGGAGTGGGTTCTTACTGTGGTATACAATCCCCAATTAACTAGACTTCAAAGTAGTCATTAGAATTCCCCATCACGTATGTTTGGTTTGGACCTTCCATGGATTATAGTGGGAGATTTTAATGCAATTGCTTCTAATCTAGAGCACAGGGAGGGGCCATTCCTTAACTATTCTATTAAATCTAATTATTTCAATGAGTTTATTGCTAGAAATGGTCTTCCTGACTCAGGGTATGTTGGCTCGGAATTCACTTGGGGTAATGGGCAACATTGTCTGGCCCGACGATGGGCCAGATTAGACCATTTCCTTGCCAATGTTCCTTGGGTTTCTTGTTTTAATTCTTATGTTAATCAACATTTACCTCACATTAATTATGATCATGCTCCACTCCTTAATGGTTTAATGCTTGATTCTTACAATAGTAGGATTTTTTATTTTGACAATAATTGGCTTGATTATCAAAACTGCCGCCACACTATTTCAAAACCTCAAATTTCTCCCCTCATTCTTCTCTTATGCATGCTTTTTCCCACCTAGTTTCTTGCACAAAACATAATCCTTTTATCTAGAGAACTTCCAATCCTTCCTCTTTGGATGTTGATATTAGAAATAATGAGCTTAACATTAATTCTCTTGAGAGGTTGGATTTTTCTTCTTACCCAGGTTTTGTTGATATTAGGAATCTCCGTTCTCTTTACAATTGTCATAATACCCTTCTTACCTAAAACTCTACTTATTGGGCTCAACGAGATAAAATTTTGTGGGTCAAGAAGGGAGATTTGAACACTTGTTTCTTTCATATGGTTGCTACCATTCATAAGCACAAAATCAAAGTTACAGCTATCCTTGATGATTATAGGAGGGTTTGCTTTAACCAAAATAAGATTGAGGATGTCTTTATCAAATTTTATTATAATCTTTGGTCCTCTTCCATTTCTGAATCTTTTGATATTTTGAATAATCTCCCCACAGATCTTAATACTTTAATTCTTGAGGATAAAGATTTTCTCATTTTCCTTGTCTCTAGAAGTAAAATTTTCACTGCTTTCTGTTCCTTGTCCAACGGTAAAAGTCCTAGCCCGAATGGTCTCAATACTGAATTTTATAGATTTTACTTAAAAGATATTGGAGACCATTGGTGCAGAGTTATTTGGCATTTCTTTCAAACCTCTGTTATGCCTAAATCCTGGGGTAAAACTTACATTGCCCTTATTCCTAAAAGAGATAACAACATGTGTGTTGATGATTTTCGCCCAATTGCTCTTTGCAATGTTTATGACAAGATTATTGCTAAAATTCTTTCCATTCATCACCAAAGGGTTATTCACCATTTTGTTGGTCTAAAACAATGTAGTTTTATCTATGGTTGATCCATTCATGATAATAATATCATAAGTGTTAATTATGTAGCACTTTGCATTGGTGAAACATTGTTTTGTGTAGATTGAGTAGCATCATTAGTCATTTTTAGTGAGGTGAAGACTACGAAGTTTTTGGCAAATATGCTTAGAGTGTACAAACCCTCAATCTACATTGTTTTGTGTAGATTGAGTAGCATCATTGATCATTTTTAGTAGCATCAACAGGTATATAGCATTAAGCACAAGTTGAAACAAATATGCTCTTCATCAACTAAACAAAGTAGTCCACACTACCTCAGAGTGTACAACCCCTCAATATCTAAGTCACCAGGGATCACTAGAGATTATACAATTCCTAAACTAAAGCTAGTGTTGAATACATGAAAATGTAACTAATAATTGTTCCCCCATAACTTATTAAAACACGCACATAATTCACACAATATCATAAAATAAAAAATTAACTAATGCAAAAATGCACACATAATTCAAAAGAATTGGTTGAAAACAAAACAATCTCACAAGCATTACAACACATCTAGGTTACATAATTCACATGATATCATAAAGGAAAATCACATAACACAATAATGTGCATAATTCTCAAAAAGAAAAACAATGGAAAAAAGAGAAATTTTGAGCAAGCAAGCAAACCAGTTTCTCATGGGCATTACAACAAACATCTAGCCTACATATGGAAAACTACAAAGAAAGGAAACTATAATCACCAAAGAAGGATGCAGAGTAGGATAATGAGATGATTCAGATGAAGGAGACCTTAACCTTGGAGCCAATGATGGAACGCCCAATAGCCAAGAAATCCTTGCTACATTGACAGGTGCGTCGACGACTAAGAGAAAGATAGAAAGAAAGCAAGAAGAGATAAGGGTTTGGGCCATTTTAGTTTGGCATACTTTAATGTATTTTTTTTTTATTTTTTTTAAGTCAAAATTTAATTATAAATTAAATTTATTTAAATTGAAAGTAATTTCATATTTTATAAGTACAACATTTACCAATATTTTCCTAATTAATATATGTTGTTGCTATTTTAAAAATATTTTAGTAAGTAAAATGTTTATATAAAACGTCATATCAAAATAGTTTATTAATTTTAAAGAAATAACTAACATAAGTAAATTAAATGAGTATACATTTTTAATTTTATTATAACAACATTTATTATTATTTTATACCCATAAATAAATATGAAATGTACTAACAAAATATACTAATAATCTTACTCATAAAAATCTTAAGAATAGTTTTAGAATGTTATAGATAGTTTAAAAATCTTTAATTTAAAATTAAAAAACCTTATGAGCAGTTTAAAAATCTTTAATTTAAAATTTAAAAATTTTATGGATAGTTTAAAAATGTTATAATTAGTTTAAAAATTTTTAATTTAAAATTTTAAAAACTTTTGGGTGAAAAAAATGAAATGTACTAACAAGTAATCGATGGTATGAAGAACTAAAGAAGGAAAATAATGAAGTAATGGATAGTATGAAAAACTAAAGAAAGAAAATGATGAAGTAATCGATAGCATGAAGAACTGAAGAAAGGAACTGCTGACTAGGGAAGTTGGGATTTGAGAAGATGTTCTACTTTTACAAGTTGAGATTTAAGTAAAGTTGACAAATATCTTATTTTATTTTTTATGATCTTAATTTTAATATAACATATTTATCTATAATAGGAAATAAAAAATTCTGATTAAAATTTTTTAAACAATTTTTCATATATTTATCTTTGAGCATTGCACGGGAGCAACACTAGTTTACTAAAAATCTAAAAAATTATTAATAAATACCAAAAAAATTAAAAACAAATATTTGGATATTATAATATTATATCAATGTTGATTTTTTTAATAAATAAAATTAATCATATGAGTTATTTTTAATAAATATTTTATATATTATTTAATTTACAAGTCGGGGAATCCCCACGGGTATTCCCGTGGGGAGCGGGGCGGGGAATACACTCCCCGTCCCCACCTTGTCCCGCAAGTCGGGAGGGGTTTTCTCCCGTTCCCAACCCAGCGAGGGGATTATTTCAGGAATTCCCCGCCAGGATGGGTCCCCCTAGGGAATGGGGTTTCCCCATCCCATTTGCATCCCTATCCAGCCACGTAAACAAATATCACTTCAGTGGTGAGGTGGAAAGTTGATCCCTCTCCCTTAGTTAATGGTCCAGTGCTAGCGAGGCTCAAGGAAACTATGTCAGAATCTGTTTACATGGATCCTAAAGAAAAATCTAGGGAGAAGATGAGGTTTCAGTACTCTCTGTATGGTAAGTTCTTTGGAAAGCCACCTCCATTAAAACTAGTTCAGATAAACCTTCAGGCCAAGTGGGGGGGATTCAGAATGATTCATGTCTCTGACCTTCTCAATGGGTACTTTCTAATCCATTATGAGACACACAAGGCTATGCAGTGAATTTTCTTTGAAGGTCCTTAGATAGTTAATGGGATTATCCTGCAACTGGTGCCTTGGCATCCTTACTTTGAACATGCCTTTGCAAAGCTCACTACAGCTAGTATCTGGATTCAACTTCATAGCCTTCCTGTTGATTTTTGTAGGGGGAATTCGGAGTGATTCATGTCTCTGATCTTCCAAATGGGTACCTTCTAATCCATTGTCAAATGCATAAGGCTTGGATGGTGATTTGTTGGAAACTATATTTGAACATATTGGTCGCCTTCTTAATGTTGATGACTTTACTATCTCTTTGTCCCATTCGATATTTGCTCGGGTTTGCATTGAGATAGATCTCACCAAACCCTTGAAGTGAGGTCTCTAGATCGGTGATGAAGAGCATAGGGTCTTTGTTGTTGTTCTATAAGAGAATCTTCTGACATTCTATTACCTTTGCAGTATTGTAATACATGGGACGAACACTTGTAGCTGGCAATTATTAGATGGTCAGACTTGCCCTTCTCAGCCCCCTCGTACTTGTTTTGCTAACCAGCAAAGGTTGGAGGTCAAGGGTAGTTGGGATCAAACCGACATTATCCAGGAGGTAAGCGCTTCTCCTAGTGATTCTACCAAGCAAGGAATGAACAAAAAGTTGCTATCTCTTTTAATTGATACCTTTGAAACAAAATTTGAGTTGTGGAGGTTACACGGTGGCGCAGCCATGCCAGAGCCCGTGGTGGTGCTAGGATAGAATCCTCATGTGCACCACGCATGACCAATGGAGAGTTTCCCATTGAAAATGCTAGCATGCATGGTTCCCAGGTTGCCGTCGTTCATATAACACATGGCAAAACAATGAAGTAAGGTTGTGCCGGCCACCTTGGTACAAAAACCCTCCATAATGATTCTCTAGCAATTGATGGGATGCTGATCAAAGGGGATATCTCAGATAGGAAGATTTCTTCTGATCCTGCCTATCTTCTCATCTAACGGCTCCTGATGGAATCAATGGTTCTGATGGTGGAGTCACTTGCAAGGCACATCCTTCGCACATTCCTAGGGTCTCTAGACACATTAATGACTCTGTGTCTCCTTCTCCCAAGAGAAAAGGAAAAGGCATTAGGTCATCCTCCCCTCTCCTATTCTCGTAATGCTTGCTAATATTTAACTAGTCCAAATGTCAGAGAACCCTTAGAATCTCCATCTAGTGCTTGTAGATTGAGTGGTTGATGCTCTTCTTGCCTCTTCATCATCTCCGACTAACAGTGATTAGGAGATGAGTGAGTCTGAATAGCCGGGGATGAAGCTTTTGAAGAGGAGGAACTAAATGATGCAATGACTCTAAATCAAGTACAACATGGTTTATAGAGGAGGCACTTGTGCGCAAGAACCCTCATACTCCGGTGGCTTCCTCAAGAAGGGAAGGGTTGACAAGAATGATACATGAGCTTAATCTCCAAATTTGTGTTTTCTGTTTGACTTTGTTAGTTTTCCTATGATTGCCTTCTATCAAGAAGTTTCTCTTCCCTTTCTTTATAATTTTGATTTGTTTTCTCATGGATCTCACATCTATAGTTTGTTGGAATTGCAAAGGGGTATCCAGTCATGATACTTCAACTCGTGTTCACAATCTTCTCAAAAGATACAAGGCTCTAGTGCTCTGTCTAGTGGAAACTAGAGCTGATGATACCAGGATAATTGTGTTTTGCTCCAAATTGGGCAAGGAATGGGATTGGGCAATGGTAGTGGCCAACGGGTTCTCTGGAGGCATTATTACATTATGGAGAAAACATATCAGAAGAGTTACCTCGGTCGCTACTTCCCGAGAGGCATTTCACTAGGTAATCTCTTATAATAATAATGATGATTGGGTTCTTTCTATTATCTATAATGCTACACAAATTCAAGCCCAGCGTTTGCTTTGGCAAGAGCTATCCAGTATATCTTCCCTCAATCTTACTTGGGTAATTATTGGTGATTTTAATACTATGATGTCTGATAATGAGCATAGAGGTGGTTCTTATCGATATTATTCTAGTAAAGCTCAACCTTTTTTGGATTTTATTGCTTCTAATGATCTTTTGGATGTTGGTTATGTTGGTTCGGGTTATACTTGGTTGAATAATCAGCCTGGTTTAGCTCGTCGATAGAAGAGATATTACACTTGATCGTTCTAAGGGGGGCCTCTATATAAAAGATCTTAAAATCTCTAAAGTGGCTCTGATGGCAAAACATGTTTATAGTTTTCTAAATTCCAGGGATCTTATTTGGGTTGAGATTTTGATTCAAAAATATGGCAATTTTAATATTTGGACAGATAATATTCCAGCCAATTGCTCCTGGATTTTTAGGAGTTTATGTTGAACCTTTAATTCTCTCAAACCTTTTCTTTGGATCAGGGATGTCAATCCTAATTATGTCTCTCTATGTATGATCCTTGGTGTTTTGAAATTCCTTTAGCCTATAAACCGACCTATTTAAATATGGATTTGGATTTTGATGCTTTCAGTCTTACGGATTTTCTTGTAGATATTCACTGGAGTTCTCATGCTCTCACAATGGTTTTTGGGAAGCATCTTAACTCTCCTATTTTCAAATCTGGCATGATTAATCCAAATGCGCAACCCCCCTCCCCTCTTCTTTGGTTCTCCAAATCTTACAAAAACAAACTCTCCACCATGGTTTACAAAAATTTATAAGTCGCTAATACATCTGATTGTGAACTGTGGAATGGTTGGAAAAAGTTGTGGTCTCTGAGAATGGCCCCTAGAGCCAAACATGTTCTTTGGTTGATTTTTAAGGGTAAAATTAAAACTAGGACTTTCTGCATGCCTTGAATCTGGGTCCTCAAGAAATATGTGTCTTTTGTGGCATTAATTATGAAACTGCATAACACTTTATGAATCTGTGCCCTAAATCTCAAGCTATTTGGAACTCGATTAGTAGCTTGGTTGGGAAAAGTATTTCTTTTCTTTATGGCTTTACCTCTGGTGTGTGGATTGATGCAAATTATATGAGTTATTCCAAATTTATAAAATTTGTTGTTGCTGCTACAACTTGGTACATTTGGAAGGCTAGATGTAATGCCATTTTCAAGAACAAAATGCATGATTTTAATAGCATTCCTAGGAAAGCTTATGCTTTGGCACAAGAATATTCTGCTGCTTCCAATCATCAAAGGGGAAATAACCTCATCCTTGCCGATTTTTCTTATGCTAAGGGCCCTTTTCTGTTTTCGGTAGCTTTTTGTTCCAGGGATATGTTAATGGGAGGTGCAGGCTTTTACATTGCTGGTTCTAACTACGTTATCTCTTTGGCAGGGGCTATCGCCCCATTGCATTAGTTCAGAATTAGATGCTAAAATCAAAGCACTTCTCCTTAGTTTGCAAATTGCCGCTTTGTGAAGCATTAATTTCCAACACATTTCCATAGCTTAGTCAGATATTCATTCTGCTCTTCAAGATGATACTCATGTGAATGCTTGGAGAATTGATTTGGCCCTAAACCTTCTCAAGCATCTACTTCTAGAGATTGTGCAAATCCCAAAATTCATCTCATCCTTAAGAGATTGTGCATCATTGCTGCTAGATTAGCTAACCACAACATCTCCACTCATTCTTTATCTCTATTTCATTAAGGTAGAGATCTGCCCAGATGGATTATGAAGACTGTCCAAGTGAATAGTTTTCATTTGTAATATGTTGTGTTTGTTTTGTTTTTCTATTTTGTTCTTGCATTTTGCTTTTGTCCCTTTGTGTAACAGTCAATGTTTGAACTCTTTTGTATGCTATTTAGTTTTTCAATAAAATCAGCTTCTAGCTCTTTTATTAAAAAAAAAAAACTGCGAATAAATGATTATTTTTTACATGTTAAAAACATGTTTGTAGAACATATAATCTGTAGAAATATTAAAAGATTTACTTCGACCCGTCCTATTTACTTATCCACCTTAATTAATTCAAGTCCATTAAAAAAATCGGTTAAAATTAGTTACTGTTTTAAATTTATTAAAAATTATATCAACTTTCCAAAATTATCCCATTTAAAACCTGTGAAGATTTTATTAATTTTCATTATTATTTAATTATATCTTATATTCTCTCTCTCAAATAATATTTTATTTTTCCAAAAAGTAATAGAAAATGTAAAAATATATTAAAGATAAAAGGTAAAGTTTAAAAAAAAAAATTTAATGTGCCATAAATTTTTTAAATGGACATGTGAAAACAAACCAAAAAAATACTTCCAGAATGAGACAATAAAAAAACCGGAGTATATTTTTAAATTTAAATAAATATAAAACTAATACAATCAACTGTTAAAAAATAAAAAATAATAAGATTTAATTTAAATGGATTACACGGATCTATATAGACCTTTAGACAAAAAGGCAAACAAGCTTAATTATGACGAAATGAAAGTTATCCTCCGATGAACATAATGGCACCACAACGGCCATTATTATTGCTTTTATAGCTTTACAAAGCAAAGTTGGTGCACTTTATTCATCATCTCCCTCATAATGTTCCCTAATATCCAAGGTCATCTAAAACATAATGCTCCAGCAACGGCTATATTCTTGAGTGAACGAATTCACGTGCTTTGAGGAAGCATTCACTGGATTGCAGTCTGTTGTTGTTGCTAACTGCCACCAAAATGCAGGGTTCCAAATTAATGGGTCAAATGACTGAAAACATCCCAATGCTGCTCTCAAACACAATGACATTAGCAAAGTGGAGACAGAAAAAGGAAAAATTAATAAAAAGGGGGCAAAAAGAAAGACAAAATATTGCTGCTGCAAACTGCGGACCTACATATACATTAAACAAAGTGGCATCACAACAAACATGGGAGAAATTAACAATAACTAGGCAAAAACAAATACAATTTTTCCCAGTATCCATAGTCACAGCCAGTCCCGAAATTCAAACACTTCACCAGAGAGATCTCTATTTACCTTACTGCAGAAAGTTTTACCAAACTGTAAAGAAGAAGTCCCTTTAGTGCTAAATCATTTGTTTTCCTCTATCTTTATAATCATCTTAGCTGCAGCAGAATTTCTAGAATAGCTCGAACTCCACGTCATCTCCATTGGCCCTGAAATCCAAACACTTACCTTCCTTTTTCTTTCGCATAGCTGCTTGTGGTGTGCCAGGATCAAAGCTGCCAGGTACGTCTGGTGGCACAGCACAACGGATCAAAGCCCAATTAAGACCGTCAAAGAAAGGATGCTGCTTAATCTCAGCTGCTCCCTTGAGAAATCCAAGCCTGTTTTCAGGTTCCTTTGATAGAAGTCCTCTGATCAAATCCCTTGCATGGAAACTGACTGCTGGGCTTTCAGGAAATCGCAAGCTCTGAGCAACAGCATTAGCCAATGTTTCTTCATTTCCAGCTCCCTTGAAAGGGGTCCTGCCAAATAGCAGCTCATAGAGAAAGATACCCAAGGTCCACCAATCAACAGCACTTCCATGGCCGTCACCTCTGATGATCTCTGGGGCCAGGTACTCATGTGTGCCAACAAATGAGTTGGAGCGCGCATCAGTGGGCTCCACAACAAGCTGAGGGAGCTGGCATGACTGTGCAACCAGCTCTGATTTGAGGGTGGAAGATGCCAAGCGAGGGGTGAAGCATGAACCAGGGACCCAGGATGGCCGAAGGCACAGAGGATCAATGCAAGCATTTTCCGAACAAGGTCCAGAAACCTTCTTCACTGCTGCCTCTTCTGTGCCCAGTGAAGATGATGTGAGAAGGGTTGGGCAAACTGAACACCTCAGGGAAAGATCAAAATCGGACAGCATGATATGACCATCATCTCGAACCAGAATGTTCTCTGGTTTGAGATCACGGTAAATCACCCCAAGCATGTGTAAATACTCCAAAGCAAGAAGAACTTCTGCAACGTAAAACCTGCAAAAAAATGATTGCAAAATTCAGCGCATAGCAGTAAACATAGCATATGACTAACATGAAGGCTGCATATATACAATAAACATCCAGATTAGCCTTTGGAGTGGCTATCTCATATTGTATAACATATATACATACAGTAGAGGCATGTTCAATTAACAAAAACTACTATTAAAAAATATCCATTTGCAGGAACAAGGAATTCTGACACTAAAACCACGGCTTAAAATTTAACTTGATTTTTCTTACTCTGAGCAACTTACATTGGTTCATTCTATAACCCAATACTGAAGGCTTGTTACATTACATTACCAAGAAAATCAAAGATGCCAAATGTGTCGCATTTGTACACCATCTAAGTCCTATTATGGCATGTAAAATACAGTCAACCATAAAGAACAGGTAAAATGGTTAAATGGAAAACAAAATTATAAAATGGATAGCTAAAGAAAACCATGAACAAAATCAATTGGAGCCATATAAACAAATTCGGGATTATATGTTCACCATTAATTAAATTTACCATTTAGCATCAGAGGATTAAAGGCAACTACCTGGCTGCTGGCTCAGAGAAACTCCTACCAGGTTGCTTCTGACGGAGGACATGCAAATCCCCACCTGGACAATACTCCATAACTAGACATGCAAGATTTTCGGTAGTGAAATGGGCATACAGAGATGGAAGAAATGGATGATCTAGAATTTCCAGTATCTCTTTTTCAGTTTGTGCTCGAAGAATCTTTTTTCTGCTTAGTAAGAATTCAATATCCATGACTTTCAAGGCAAATAAACAATCTGTAGCAGAAAGCTCAGCAAGATAAACAGTACCAATATCTCCACAGCCAAGCTTTCTAAGAAGCTTGAAGTTCTTTAAACCAATGCTTCCATGTTGCAATAGAATCTGGCGAATGGCAACCCATCTTGTATCCTTTGACATATGAGGCCTGCACCCATTAGCACTAGAGCTACTCTGGAAGCTCTCATCAGTGATGCTAGTACTGCAGCTATAGTCACCCAAACTACTCTTCGAGCTCTGAGAGCATTCCCCTTTTTCTCTCAATCTTGAATTATCATTCACCTTTACAATGATAGCTTTGACACCAGCAACTTCGGGAGTAAAATCAGCTTTGCTCACGCCACTTTGCTCTGCTTTCAAGTCAAGTTTGCTATTCAAACTTGTGCTACTGAATACTTGAGAAATAGACTCTTTCCCACAAGCAGGTTTATTCTTACCTGAAATACCACCAACTTTATTGATTGCTGGGCATCTAGTGGGGGTTCCAGGTGCTGAGGCTGATTCCTTGCTTCCTTTTCTGTTGCAGCTCGTCTTGCTTCTAAAAGTTGGCTTTATCAAACGTGAATTTCCACCAGGCTTGATTGATTTTGGGCGGTTCTCAGAGACAATGAAAGAAGTTTTGGGGTTTCTTTTTCCTTTTAACTTTGCTGCATCTTCAGGTGAGGAACTTGCTACAACTTCCTCCTGGGCAATTATATCTTTTATTCTGGTTCTTGAGACGTTGACTGGCATCATCAAATGTGGACTGCAGGGAGCAGAAACTGCACTTTTATTAGATGGTTCCATCATTCTCACTTGACATGTTTGACCAATTTTTCCAGAAAAATTCATGGAGTTCTTTTCAGGCATTATGGATATCTCTACAATATCTCCTTTATCATCATTTAATTGAAGACCAGATTCGCTAGATTGAACAACAACAGATGCATATAATCTTTGGATAGTTCCAGCTTCAGAAGTACCAGACGGACCTATTCGTTTCGACAATCGCTTCATAGCTGCCATTTCAGATGCTTGAGAAATGCATAGACGCCTCAATGCCTGCTTCAGTGATGCAGATTCAGACATACCTATTCCGGCTGCTTGAGCTACACTAACTGTAACGGGCTTCTTTAGTGGACTCTTTTGTGACATTTTTATATGCATCAATAGAGGGCGTGAATTTATTGATGATGTATTAAATCAATTGCTTCAGTAAGCTGATTGACCATAGAATGGCTAGAAGACTTTCTTCCTATTTCACTTTTTCCCAGTCTGATGTTTAGTGGAGTGGATCCATTAGAATGATGATCGAATGGGTTAACTTCATAATTCGATTCAACAATCTCACAAACACCATCTGATGATTCCATTTATTGACAGGCTTTACCAGCCGTCTGATATAAAACCTGAAAAAAGCAAACTAACCCATCTCTGGAAGGTCAAATTACGCCGCATTTTTTTGAGATTTTCCAAAAGTAATGCAATCTGAATTTGTGAAAGATATGTGTGGGTGGCGCTATCTAAAACAAATGTAGCAACCAACTCCTGCAGAACTACCAAATTACATCATATAAACTGATGACGCCTCATGGAAATAATCAAGAAATCCATATCCTGTGATAAAACAATTTGTCAGCTTGGAAAACAATCATCAACAGTCAAAAAATAAAATAAAATAAAACAAAATAAAAGCTGGTTCTCAAGTATTTTGATCTGCAAGGTTATCACTCCAGTATATCAGATCTGAAGCAACATCCAAATTAACCAGCTTGCATGTATGGTAGAGTATCTACATAAACACAAGAACATGCCGATTCAAACATTGGCTTATTTACTTTTGGTTTCGATTTTTTGAGGTAGACTAGAAAAAGAATGTGAATAAATCGTACTGCATTTCTAGTTGGGAAACTTTAGCATGAGGACTAACAAGAAACAACATCACATGCCTTTATGGTACGGATCACCATCTACCTAACAGTTCCAACATTAAACTCCAAGCTACTTGAACAATCCCGTTAAGATTAATAGGGTTAGAGTAAAGGCTGATGATAACATTTGAACCATAGCTAACAACACCAATAATCAGTAATGCAATTTCTGTGGCAACATTTGATTAAGCACAAACAATCTGATCCAACAAAATCTAAGAACTCACACAGTTCATCTGTTAAATTTTTAAAACTCTCCAAGCTTAAAAAAGCATTCTCAGAAACACCAAACCAATATCTCATCACAATCTGATGATTCTGATCCACTAACACCTATAACATCACAGAGTTCAACAACGTGAAATTTCAAAATCACTTTGTGATCAAGAAAGCATTCTCAGAAACACCAAACTGATATCTCAGAAAGACAAGGTCCAAAAAAAAAAATTTTGCAAAGCTGAACCCTCGAACTTGAGAACATCAACAAGAAGTACATCATTGTTCGCAAGGATCGATGATATTATATTATCAGATGCAAGAAAAAACTAGTAATGAAAGATCTCACAGGACAAACAACTCTCTATGCTGCTGCAGCCTGGAATCACATTATACAACAATCATCAAAACAATATCCTAGATGCAAGATATTGCCAATTTAACAGAGAGAACTATTGCCCTGATTCGATTTCAGGCTAAGCAGACAAAAAGCAAGATTTTCAAAGAAAAAAGAAAAGATAGGGATTTGCCATGTATAACGTACATCCAAAGATCAAAATCATCTCTTTCTTTCTTCCTAATAAAAAGGTCACATTCAGACAGATCCAAAATATTTCAAACCAAAAGCAAAGGTGACCGATCAGAGAACATTTCCTGATTATCACATTGTCTCATGATCAAGAACACCAAACCATCGCCACAAAAACCACCAACAAATCCGCAAGATCTCATCTAAAGAATGAATAAAAAAAAAAAAAAAGAAGAAAAGAGAAGCAAAAGATGCCCGTACCCCGGATGAGTTCCAATCCAGCATTTCCAGCATCAAATCAGATCCACCAATATCCCGATCCCATCAGCAAGGCACAACAAAGGAGATCGGTAAAAGGTTTCTAGGGTTAGGGTTTGAAGTAATAGAGAACGCCGGGAAAAAGCGGCGGAGAGCGAAATGCACTTCACGAGAGGCCAAGAGCAGCAGTGTCAGTATACCTCTCTCGCTCACTGTGTTCTGAAACTCGAAATTTACTTTTTTCTTTTTAATAATTAAAAAAATCCATATTTTTAAAAAAAGAGAGGGAGATATTAAAAAAATTTAAAAAAGAAAAAAAAGAAAGAAGGGTATAATGGGAAAAGAAAAGGAAAAATTCAAAAAGGAAGGACATGAAATCGATCTTCCATTATTTCGGTGCCCCTATACGTGTCCTGATGGGTCCCATCCATTTGTTCGGTGCGCCCGTAGGCTATAGGTGCCCGAGATCCACCGTGCAAGATTCGACACGCACAGGCTGATGTGGCAAGTCATGAATGGATCCTTTTGTGGGCCATAGTTAATAGCCAATGGAAACATCACACATCATCAATAACTGTTGGGAAAGGGACAGATGAACTGTGGGGCCCGATTGGGTTTGATCCGTCTAAATGGAAAGAGAAGGGAAGAGATGATGCGTGTGTGTGGTTAAGTTAAATCACATGGGAATGAGAGCCATGAGTCATACACTGACTCAGACGACCCACCACTGTTTTGGACGTACTTGCTCCATTGGATCCTGGTGCCTGCCTCATCGCTCCATAAATTCAAATATGTATATTTTTTTATTTTTTTAAATAAAAGTTTTATTTCCGATTATTATTTACTTAGAAAGTAATGAACTTAGAAAGTAATGAACAACATATGTGAATTTTAAAATCTTGTAGTTTTTTTAATAAAAGTGATTTCCTCCATTAAACCAAGATGCCTATGATGGTGATTGTAACTCAAATGATGGTTGAAAAACTAATTTAAATCAATTTATAAACACTATGGTATGTGGAGAAATTCTAATTTGAGTTAAAAATTAACTTATCATAAAAAACATAAGATAAAAGAGTAAAAATATACATATATAGTAGACTTCCCAAATAGTTTTCCTCAAATGACTTAGATGCCAGTTGGTATTTATGTCATTCTACACCACGCTTGACCTCAAATGAGATGGAATTCTATCTTATGTCAAGTTTCGTCATACACCAAAAACAGTTTAACTCTATGAAATCTTTTTAGAAAAGATTTCGTGATACCGCCAGCCAATGGTAAAACCAAAAGAAAGGTAGAGAGGTGCTAACTCATAGAATTAAAAATAAGTATTGAAGCTTCATTAAAAAGAAATTAAAATATATATATATATATAATTAGATTAATTGAATGACATGTTCATTGTGGTTTGGTCAATCTAATTTAAAAAAAAAAGACAAGAAAAAAAAAAGGCTATAGGATACAGTCAATAATTTTTTATATGTAAAACTTAGTAAAAAATTAAAGGGCAAAACAATAAAATTTTATAAATATTTTCCCATATATATATATATATATATATATATATATATATATATATATATATATATATATATATATATATAGTGTTTATAAGTTAGGGGGCCAAAATGTATGTATTATAAAACAATAATTTTTTGGACAAAAAAAATTCTTTTATATTATATGAACGAATACGTAAAATATCAAAATAATAAATTTTAATTTTTGTTCCAAACATTTTTATTTATTTATTTTAATTTTATATTTTATGTTTCAGTTATTTTTTTCAAAACCCTATGCACCCCTTCGCCTCCTTCTATCTTAATCTTGTTATTTAAGAAAAGTTAGATCTAGCATTTCTCTTTGATTACTTGTAGTGCTGGGGACGAGGAAGAGAGAAGGATCTCACCGTCACAGGTTTAGTTGATTCACTGTTATTGTTGAGGTAAGCATCCTTTTCCTCATATCTTTAAAAAAATTATAGAATTGTTAATGTTGGGTAAAGGCTCTGATTTATTTTGTTTCTCCTCTTCTTATGATTACTTGTGACATGATACTAGTTAGGGTTAGGGTTTGGCTTGGTGAGAATATTGATTTGATTTAATTTGAGGATAAGATTCAGAAATTTCTTATTAGCATAGCAAAGATCGCTCTTTAATTTTGGGAGACCTAAAGACTGAATTGGGAAGAGATCAAAATACGAGATTTGTAGATCTTAATCTTAACTAGTTTGTTGCAAAATTTCAGAATTTTTGCAGTTGTATCCTGTAAGATATAAGCTTCAAATGCAAATAACATGGTCAGGATTTCTGTGTAGCCTTGATCCATTTTTTATTTATTTCATGATTGTAAGTTCTTATTTAGATTTAGATTTATATAAGAAAGTTGTAAAGATGATTTTATCTTTGTCTCTATGAAATTTTAGAATTTTACCCTTGTAACTTGTGAGATATAATCAAATTTCTGTAGATGTACTCGATGTAATTTCTACGAGAAGCATGAAGATTAATTAGAAAATTTGAGGATCTTAGAAGTTGAATCATGACTCTTGTTTAATATAAAAGTTGTATATTTTGATATTACCTAAAGACCTAAAAAATTTCAGATTTTATATGCCTGTAGTTTATGAGATATGATTTTATTATTAGTAAACTATCTCGGATTGGATGTTTGTGCAGAATATTAAGATTGATGGGTATTTTTTATTGTCATAAAGATTAAATTGGGTAAGGTGAAAAATAGCAAAGTTGCTTATTATTAAGTTATCTGACTGTCAATAAAATATATCTAATTTTGGGGATGTAGATTGAGATGTATGCGTGTTTGAAAAGGATATGTCAAAATTACAAGTTTGCAATAATTGTCAAGCATTCAAATAAATGTTATGCATTGAATAATGCTCTAAACCATGTGAATTTTGGATATGTCATAGCCTTGGTTGTCTAATATCCTTAGAATTTATAATTTTGTGATTTGGGAAAGGATAGACAAACTCATGTCTGATTTAGTACTCATGGGTCATGATAGAATTTTAATATGACCATTTAAAGTGGTTAAATGCTATTATGCCCTTGGTAATAACCAATATTTGGGAGAGCAAAGTGATAGCTTGATCTTTTGCATTTGTATCATTCTTTTCAATTTTCTTGTTTATGTTAAATAGGTTTTTGATATTCTTGAAAGTTATTCTCAATTTTAGGGTATTTGAGGAAACTTATTCGATTTGGGATTTGGAGTTTTTGGGTGTTAATCAGGTAAGTACCTGCATATAAATGATACTATATGTATAAGCTCAAAATGCTTTTGGTTTTTCCTTACCTCCGAAAGTGCCAAAAAGAAAGAAAAAGAAACCATTATTATTATTAAATATTATTACTACTGCTTGAAAGCTTCGATGTTTAATATTATTATGTTTATAATTTTTATTTTTATTTATTAAATTATGTATTATTAAAATTTACTGTGAGATATTTTTTTTCTTAAATAAATAGAAATATTTTTAGTGGGGGTTAAACACCGACCGTGTTGACATGTACTTTTGACACAGTACTCGTAGTCCCCAAATTAAGAATTATTTCAACTTTGTCGAATGTTTGGATAAGAATTATTTTAACACAATACTTGTAGTCCCCAAATTAACTTTGCCATAACATTGTCACTGGAGGTTAAACACCGACCGTGTTGACATGTACTTTTGACATAGAAACTATAGTTTCGCACCTTTCCACCGGTGAAGGGTAACGGTCTCTGATAATTCTGGCCCAAGTCACCGAGGGCAAACAAATGAGCTTTGATATTCTAGCTTGGGTCACCGAGGATAAAATATATGAATTCTATTATTTTGTTTTGGCAATAGTTGTTTGGAAGAGCTATATACTCAGTTTTTGACATCTGTGTTTTTTGAAATATATTTGATTACTGATTTTTTATTTTGATAAATTATGATTTTTGGAAATGATTCATATATTTTTAGTGGGTGCTTATTGGGCTGTCAAGCTCATGAATGTTGTTGATATCTTTTTTTCAGATTAGGAGTAGAGTTGAGTAGAGGATAGTTTAGCGGGGATTGTTGGGCAATCGCCAAATAATTAGCTTGTAATAAGTTCCGTTTATTGTGGGCCTAGGTTTTATTTGAATAAGTTTGTTTTGTTTTTGCAAAACACTTAGTCTGATACTATGTTTTGTTTTGGAGCATGTTTGAGGCCTTATATATCTACTTGGCTTCGGCCTTATAGGTGTACGTCGTTTGTCAGCATCCTGGGTCCATTGAGCCGGGTTTGGAGCGTGACACTATGACTCCATCTTCAACCAGTTCAACCTTAACTAATCCGGATCAATAATCTAGACCCCTGTGCTGCCAACAAAAGATTATAGCACTTTATGGCTCCATCTTTGGCCAGTTCAACCTTAACTAGCCCGGATCAATAATCTAGACTAGTTCAATTAAAAATGTGCCGGATAATACTTGCCGTTGATCTTGAGAAAGGTATTCAAAAAGATTTATTAAGTAAATATATCATTACTTTTGAAGTAATGACTATATATGTTATGAGTAAAACTATTAAGTTAGTATATATCTATTTAGATAAAAAAAAAAAAAAAAAAAAAGGGATAGATGACAACAAAGAAATTCTACTAACTTACGAAATATAGCACATGACACATATGGAATATATATAATTCTTCTAACTTATGAAATATAGCACATGACGCATATGGAATATTAGATATATATATATATATATATATATATATATATATATATATAGCTTGCTATTATATATATATATATATATAGCTTGCTATTATATATATATATATATAGCTTGCTTTCATTCACAGTGGATGTTGAGTTAAGTTTGTGAGCTTACCTTATCAAATTATATTATTCAAATATTTCATATTTATCTTTATATTATATTATTTATTTATTATATGCCAAAGTTTGGATATTTTAGAGTTTTTTTTATGTATTTAAAAATTTAGTGTGGAATACTTATTATTTAAATAAAAGAGAGTTCAACTCGTGCGGGTAATTTTGGGAGTTTTTTTGTTGGTGGTGATGGTTCTTTGAAACGTAGAGAAGAAAATATATGATATAAAAATAGTACAAAAGTTTTCAAGGCGTGGGCAACACTTTTCTTTAGGTTTAATTCACCTTCACCTAATTTTAGATCTTAGGTGCAAATTGGATTTTAATTATGAATTTCTTTAAAATACAATGAAAACCCTTGAGTATGGTTTATACTCTCAAACTCAAATAAAAGACAACAATTGTAATACCTTGAACCTTTGGATACATGTTAGAAATTATGTTCTAGGTATTATCATAGTTGTAGTGAAAATGTCCTATAGAATAGTTCTGTTGATGAATCCAAGTGGAAAGGACAATGACCTAAATGTGAGAGTTTATATAAGATTTTGGGTTCACAAGTAAATAGGAGGAGTTAATCTGAAGTGTTTCCGGAGACTAAGGACTGAGAGGTAAGTTGGCAAGAAACTTATGGAAATACTGTTTTATGATTTAGGGACCTTATTGTAAAACATTTTCTACCATGGACTGACAGTGAATCCAGTCAAATTTGGGTTTTGACCAAACTTAAGGGCATGTTTGGATGCATAATAAATTTTTCTATAGTAATTTTATTCCATAGGATTCGAAGATAATTTCTGTGGAATTTACTACAGGAAAAATTTCTACATAATGGTATTTGGATATACACAAGAAAAATTTTCTATGAAAATAAATTTAAAAATTTTTCTATGAAAATAATTTTGAAAAAAATAACCGTTATATAGTAGCCGTTAACAATTTCCCTCTATTTAAAGCCAACACTCTTTATGCAATATGTAAACTTATCTCCCTTCAGTTCTAAATTTTTATGTCTCCAAGCCTTTTATTTTAATATGGATTTGGATCAATGAAGAAAGATTAATGAAGATGATGACGAATTCATGCTCACCATTTTACCAAGTCTATTTCCTGTAATTCCTTTTATTTTATTTTACCTAGTGGATGCAAGATATGCAAATACTCCAATTTTTATTGCTCTATACCGGGGTGTGCGTTATCACTTACAAGAGCAAGGATAGATACAATGTAAACTAAACAATTACAAAGAACTATTTAATTTGAGACATGCTTTATTGAGGAATCATATTGAACGCATTATTAGTGTCTTGAAAATGAGATTTCCTATACTTTTGCAACCTTCCATCCAATAGATTCTCAAACCGATATAGTAGTTGCCGTATATGTTTTGCATAATTTCATACGGATACACAATGACACAAATGAACTTGAGGAAAATTAGTAATGGAGCTGACGAAGTTACCACCCCAAATGGAGATGATACATATGAAAATGATGTCAATGTAATGAACTCTGAATATATTGCAGGTGCTCACAAAAAAGATGAAATAGTAATACAAATGTGGGATGATTACTGTAACTATCATAGAAATGTATTATAATCGATGTATAAGGTTATCAATGTTGCCTTGTTTTAGGGCTACGATTATTATTTATAAAACTTCCTTTTTGTTCTTAAGTTTTAGAATATCCAAAACCATGAAATTCACTTAAATTTTAAATACTGTCAATAGTTTCTAATAACCATTTTCATAAATAAATAGTTTTCTAAAGTATGAATATGGTATTAATTCAACAAAATACCCGCAAATAAACAAGTAGTTCTCAAATAAATAAATAATTTTCATAAGCACAACATCTTATATAAAAGATTCAAGTTATTGTGACAATAATAAATATCCTCAAACATAAATTGCATGTAACTAAATAGAAAAAACATAGCACATAACATTGTTTTTTATCAATCATTTCTCAAAGCCATGACACTTTTCGATCATCCTTGAGATTCAAGAAGATTTCATGATTACCCTTATATTTAAACAATGTTGTAGCTTTAACCAAGTCTTCATCTGAAAACAGATCACACACCACATTAAATGCCGCCATGCATTCTCCTATGGTATACTTCTCCTCTACTTGGTTCATTTTCATAGCATTAATATATTGATTAGTCTCATATTGACGCATATCTATATATTGTTCTAAGAATGCCTCTTGTATATTTTTTCTCTTTCGGTCCTTTTTCTTCTTTGCATATCACCATCTCCTAACCTTTGTCACCTTTCACTACATGAACTTTAGGGTTGTGAAAAATGTTATGTTCTCATAATCTATATGTGTTATTACTTGCCAACACAAAACAAAGCACCAGACAAGATAAGAACAACATAAATAATTGTCAGGAAGACTGAAATCCCTAGGCTAGTAATCAAGAACCTGGAACTTGGGGGTATTACCACCAAGTTTTCTTGAATGAAAATCGTTCTGCCATCTTTTCTTGAATGAAGGAAAAAGAACTAATTAAACAAATGAAAGAATAATTTTTTTATTTCCTTAAATTTCTCAATGACCTTATGATCTCAAAATCAAAAGCATGATCTTTACAAACAAGGCAAGAAAAAAACCCCTCTTTCTAAAAAAAAATCTCACCTAACTTTTGATCCATGACCAGACTTTGAAATTTGAAGAATGAAAAGGAACAGATAAATTAAACCGAAACAAAGTGAAGAAAAGACTATGTTTGCCATCTTATAGTTCACATTGGGATCTATACAAGAGCAATCCACAAAAAAAAAAAAAAAACGAAAAATCCAAATAACAAAAAGTTCACCAACTACATAATAAATTAAGAAACCCTTACAATACTCAATTCAAAGAGGATGGGAAAGAAGGTGGAGAGCGAGGCAATAGTGGGACTTTGGGGATGGAAGCAACAACAATAGAGACAGAGAGTGTGCGGAGGCGATGGGCGTGGATGAGCTAATCGGGGCGAAGAGAACGATGGCTTGGAGCTAGTGGATTTTAAGCTGGGTGTTGAACGATTCCTTAGATTCTGAGATGAGCTGGCGAGCGATCTTAGTATGATCCTTGGCTTCTTTTTCCAACAGCCGCAGAGCGTCCTCATTGGGGATGGAGTCGGGATCCAAACAGGGAAGAATGGAGGAGAGGGAGAGCTGGAGATCGGTGAATTGGCAGAGAAGGCACGAGTGGTAAAATTTGAGGTGGAGGGAGTGGGAGGCGTAGGCGGAGGATAGAGTTGTCAAAACATGTCAAACTCCTGTTTTTGCCCCCAAAAATCATAAAATATTATATTTAAAATATTTATAATATAATATATTAGATTAAGTTATATTAGGAATATATTATCGTAATGTTTTTTAAAATATAAAAATTGGTTAATTTATCTGATATATATTATAATTAATTTCTTTATATATTTCAATGATTACATTTTAAGATTAATATGTTTTTAAAATTGATAAATTTCATATCTTATTTTTAATATAAAAGATTTTTAGTATAAATAGAAAGCTCAAACCCAAAAATACACCACAACCCTAAGGTTATCTTGGGACCAGGGGAGATGAATATCCTAGGGGACTCATCTCCCCTGGTTCTGGAACCAGGGACTCCCAGGTTCTCCAATGGCGTCTTGACACGCGTCACCACTAAAAAAGGCCATGTGGTTGCAAAACTCCATCACAGGTGATGGAAAATGAAGTCAGCTTTCCGTCTCTTTAAGAGAAACCCCAAATTAAAATTTGAGCTTTTTGAATCCCCAATTCCTCTATTCTTCTCCCTTTCCTTGAATGATCCAAGCTCCACTCCAGAACCAGGCCGACAAGGAGATCGCCAGCTGCATCGAGTCTCTGCTCCGCCAGGTTAGCCCAGCCACTGGCGCCCCGTCAGTTGATGCCATTATTCGCCATCTCGAGGCCAAGCTCGGCGTCGACCTCTCGCATAAAGCGTTGTTCATCCGAGACAAGATCCAACTCCTCGTTGGCTCCGGCCATCACCCCAACCCCTCCCCCGGTTCAGTTCCACCCCCCTCTCCTTATGCCACCACTCAGCCCTACGCTTCTCTCCCTGGTGCTTTGTCTTCGCCGTTCGCTCACCTTTTAAGCTTATTTATTGAACTTAGAATCATGAATTTTTTTTCCTAGTTTAGATGTTTAGTACTTTAAGGCAATACTATATGATTCGATTTTGAATTTGGAATGTGCTGGAGAGGGAAAGGTTAAAGCTTTTAGTTTGCTGAATTTAGGATTAGAGTGTTTGTTTCTGTTTGGATTTCTTTGGTTTTCTTGTGAGTGGAATTGGGTAGTTGGTGAACTCATGAAAGTGGATGATTTTTTTTTATGGATAATTTCTTTTCTTTTGCTTCCAAGAAACTTGCTAATTTTGTGTCATGTTTATTCATTGTACCCACCGGAAATATTGCAGAGTTTGAGCCCTCCTCCAATGACGTTTCTAGAGGCTGTCTTGTGAAGAAAAGGTTTGTGTGAATGAGAATAGTTTGGGAGATTATGGAGAGGGAGAGTTTTTGTATGGGGGTTTGCAAAATAATGGAGATTGGAATTCATGTGCTTTATTTGATCAACCAAATGTTCAGGTTGCTACAGTTACTGGTATGTTTGCATGTTTGATATATTCATAGATTTTATTTACTAAAATTTTGAATGATATTGTGATAATGGTGGTGCAATTGATTTGCAGGTCCAAGAGCACAGCTTGAAATCAGAAACGATGCAGTAATGTGTGTTAGAAATCCCATGCAACAGGGCATGGCACAAATAATACAAACAAATCCAAGGCAGCAAAGCATTACACCAAAAAACAAATCCAGTGCAACAGAGTATGATACCAATGATGCAAATAAACCAGCTGTGAATTTTTGTCAATGATGCAAGAATGACACCAATGATGCAACAAAGGATGACACCAATGTTTGGTGCAAGAATTATTTGTGTGATGAATGATAAAAGCATTGAATTTTTTGTCAATTGTGTACACTCAAGTGTAACCCTTGTATTTTTAACTGAATTCTGGGAGTAAAATTTCTGCAAATGAAATTCACAATGTTTTTAGCTGAATTTTGGCAAAAAAATTTTGATGTATGAGTGTGGAAATGGGTTGGCACATCAACCTATCGGATTAAGTATTGTTGGTAGATTTAATTCAACCTATTGGATTAAGTATTGTTGGCAGATTTAATGGAAATAAATCATAATTTGCAGGTCCAGGAGCATAGATTGAAATCAGAAATGATGCAGTAATGTGTGTTAGAAATCCCATGCAACAGGGCATGGCACAAATAATACAAACAAATCCAATGCCAAACACAACTATGACAAGTTTCTGATACTAATTGCATTAAATTAAATTAAAAGCATTTTCCAATTCTGAAGTAATTCAAAAGCATCTCAACATCACAGCTACTAATTGCATTAAGTTAAATTACACTAGCAACCTGCACCAAAATCCAATTCTGCATTCTCCATTGCCAAACACAACTATAACAAGTTGCTCATACAAGATTTGTTAATAAAAATTGCAAGTTGCATTCTTCAGTATAGCCACCTGCATACAAGTTGCATTCTTCACTATAATTGTTGACACCCATACCTACATAAAATCAACAATTATCATTAAAAACAAATAGATAACTGGAAATACTTAATAAAAAAATGAACAAATATAGTAATTATAGCCACCTGTATACAACCCTTAACTCCTTAATAAAAATCAGTTCAGTTTTTCCCTTCTAACAGTGCACCTACAAGCCAACAAAACAAATAATTTAACAAAGATCCATAGCCACCTGCAGGCCTATAAAAATCAATTCAATAAAAAAAAAATCAATGACCTATTGTTTTTTTCTTCTTCTTTTGTTGCTCTAACGACCCTTTTATTCTTTTAGTACTACGACCTCCACGACTTGGCTTATACCTTATAGCCAATCCTTTTGGACCAAAATATTCACAAGAAGAATTTTGATTGCATATATTATGTGTTGATAGACAATCTTCTCTCCCCGAACGAGACATCTTCACAATATCCTTCACCTTCACATCAAGTACAAAGTAATGGCGCACAACTTCTTTATAAGCTTCCTCATATTCAGATGCTTCTGAAATTAATTTCTGGTAACGATGACACATATCCATGTATCTCTCGCTCTTTGTCACCCTAGGGTCTTCTTTTGCTGTGGTGGTTACAAACATACAAGTATCCATATCTCGTGCTTTCCTAGTCCACCTTTTCATTATGTACTTATCAGGAAGAAAAAAATTTTGATTTACATCTAAGGCACGCAACATGTGCATACAAGGAATCCCTGAAAAGTCAAACTTTTTGCAGCTACATTGAATTGTCTCAGTTGAGGAGTCAAATGTCACTAAGCTAGCATATCGGGGAGCATCAACATGAACTACCTTGTAAGTCTTCAAATTGTTTGCTTCACTTAATAATTCAACCATCACATAAAGGATCTTATTGTGTTCATCCTTCAACTTCTGAAAAATAGTCAGAGTATACATTTGCACCATTTGTCTCAAAATTGGGCACAACTCTTTTGATGATATTGATTAATCCATCATCTTATAATCCTCCTAAAGCTCTGCATACCGCCTATCTTCAAGAACTCTCTCAAACTGTTCAAAAAATCTTGCTACCCCAAGTTTTGATGTCAAATAATTCCTTAGTACACCATTGAAACTCTCACTTCTTTGGGTGCTCATCATGTTTCCGCAAAAAATATGCCGACCATATACCATCGCCCACTTTTTTCTTTCTTCAAATAATTTCATAAGCCATGGGTTTTCCCTTAAGTTGTATTTTTCAAGTAAATTTTCCCATGCTTCAAGAAAAGATGCTTCATCTTTATAGTCATATATAACCTGTTGAAATGCAACAGCAAAAGTGCACATGCCAGAAAATACATGTGCCGAGTGTTTGGCTACATTTTGGTATATATGCCAAATGCAAAGGCGATGATGAGTAGTTGGTAAGGCTATCAATATTGCTTTCGCCATTGCATCACTCTGATTAGTTAGAATAGTGGTCGAATGCTTCCCATTCATCACCCCTACAAACGTTTGAAATAACCAAACAAACGACTCCACATTCTCTTGATATAGAAGAGCTACACCAAAGACTATTGTTTGACCATGATTATTGATCCTCAACAATGGAGCAAAAGGCCTATCATAATTATTTGTTCGATAAGTAGTATCAAATGTAACTACATCACCAAAAACTTCATAATCAGATCTTCCTTTCCCATCAGCCCAAAAAATGTTTGTAATCATTCCTTCATCATCTAATTGCATATCATATACAAAAAGTGGGTCTTTAGCCCGCATCTTTTTGAAATATTGCATTATCACTTTATGGAGACCCTTCTTTACTTGTTTCTCCACTTTTTTCCCCAAATGATTTTCAATTTCTTTTTTCATAAAGCCAATATTCGACCGACCTCCAGCCATCTTCTTCTGCAACTCATATATTTCTGTTGGTGTAAGTCCTGCCTCATAAGCTAATTCGACTTGTGTTGCTTGAGCTTCACTAATTTTCCGGTGTGATCGTAACATATGTGCAAACTCTTTACATGCGAGTTCATGATTGTGTTGCCCTTCAAAACTTGATACTATGAACATCCCGCTATCTTCTCTTGAAATTATCATATGAGATAAACAACCTGTTCGTGTCTCTGCCGGATGAATCTTCAAATTCTCATATCTCTTGTCTTCAGCACGTTTCCCTTCTTTGGAACAACAAAATCTTCTACAATTTACCACACCATCATTGTTTCTCTTAACCCACCCTTTCCTTATGCTAAGTCCAACATTCAATGCATATACATTATAAAATGTATATGCTTCTTCCTCAGTACCAAAGATTTTACCCAATTTGGGGATATTATCACACAAATCGTCACCATTCTATTGGAAAAAAAATAAATTCAGTTATTTATTACATCATAATTATAAATTTTATGAATGCAATTACAGTAATAATTAATAGTAAACTAACCTTCTCATTGTCATAACCACATTGGTTCACATTTTCCTCTTCATCTTCAAGTTCTATCATATTTTCCTCATCTAAGGGACTAATGGAGAGTAAAAGATTTGTAAAACTATACCCATTTGGTTCTGTTTGACTTAGTTGATGCCTTGAATCTTCTCCCATACCTAAACATTAAAAAATATCCAAATCATTAGATCTTTACAAATAAAACATATGCTCAAACTGAATTAAAAATTTTTGGAGGCTTGAGTTGATTTTGTGATGGAAATATTTCCCATGCTAAAAAAAACCTTACAAATAAAACCTTGGAAATTGGGAGATATTATCTAAACCGAACATGCAAAACATAAGCGAGAAAGAAGCAGAGATCATCATATCACATAAACAAATACAAAATGCAAAATTAAAACCTGAGTTTTTTTTTTTATTTGGCACATTCACTGAGCAAGGTATTGCAATTACTGACAATCCAAACTTGGAAGGTAGGTGTAAATGACTTACCAAAGATTGTAAGTAATGAATTACGGCAATAATGGAAGTGGATTAATGCCACTCCAGGATCAATTCGGAAAACATTTTCATAGGATTAAATCAGATGATAAATTTTGACAATATAATGCATTCTACTGGTTCATGAACTATGAAATGCAAATTTCTCCATTATAACACCATCAAAAGTAAAATCAAGAACTGAAAACTAAGTTAATAGAATGAAAAGCAGAGCATTATTCAAGATATAAATTGGATTAAATAGCTCACAAAATGCATAAAATTGATAAGCTGGAGTATAATGCCTGAGCACATATCCATCACAAAATCAACTCAAGATTGAAAATTAGCATGTTGAGCGAATTTTGTATGGCAGAGACGGCATTCGCTCAGCAACTCCACCAAATTAAAAAAAATCATGCAAATATCCAAACAATAAGAAGTTCTACATACCTCTAAGTTTTCAATTCAGTCCCACACTCAAATTCTAGAACAAGGGTTCACAACTTCTGAAATTTTGAAATTTTGGAGGCTTGAAGGAAAGAAGATGCAAAGTGAAGTGAAAAATTTTCATTTCCCGCCTTTGCTACATCCTTCACTATTTGGGGTTTCTCTCAAAGGGACGGAAAGCTGACTCCGTTTTCCATCACCTGTGATGGAGTTTTGCAACCGTGTGGCCTTTTTTAGTGGTGATGCGTGTCAAGACGCCATTGGAGAACCTGGGAGTCCCCTGGTTCCACAACTAGGGGAGATGAATATCCTAGGCTATGAAGAAATATGAATAGTTTTATTGTTGGTTTCAAGTAGTACCCTTTTTCTGAAGTCCATGTATAGTATGTGTTACTTTAGCACCATAGTGCTGAGATTCAGACAAGCAAGTTTTTCATTAATCAATCAATTATTGAGATTAATATTACAAAATAATTTTTTTTGGAGAGATTTTATACTTTTGAGAAAAATCACAAATCAATAGCATTGAGATGGTCCTCTATGGATGAAAAAGGTTTTTTTTTTTAAATATATAACCATTATATATCTTCACATTAATTGTTGATATATTTATTTTTGTTTTTGTATAACTTATCAAAAAAAATTTTACTATGATGTGAAAGGATCATGTAACATTTGAAGATGTAATAGGAAAAATAGTTGATAGAAATAATACAAAATGTCAGGAATCTCTTGAAAAAAACAAGCAAACAAGTATTGCTCTTAATGGATAACTAACGGTCACATATCAAGCCATGGAAAATTTTTTGCCTCTAATTTTTTTTTTAATATTATAATATTATAATATTATAATTTAGGGTATGAATGATGCATTTGTGAGATTAATTTTTAAATAATTTTTAGGCTATAATTTTATAGAATAATGTACTGAGGTGAGTTATCTCAAATTTATTTTTAAATGTGCATAGATTATTTACCTTATTTAACTTCAATATGTGAGATTAATATTTTTTAAAATAAATTTCCATTTTTTAAATATGTGAGATTAATTATTACAAGAATATATATATAGTATAATGTAATAAGTTGATTTATCTCGTTTTTTTAGGAAATATTGTACAACGATTATTTATCTTATAATCTACTAATCTTTATTTAAGGTAATATGTAAATGATGTGTTTGTGAAATTAATTTTTAAATTACTTTTTTGAGTCGCTTATCCAATTTCTGATATTAATATATTTTTAAAATAAATTTCAAATTGTAAAAGGCAGTTAGCATGAGAAATTAAAGTTATTTCTATCATTCATTTGTTGAAACTATTTTTTTAAAATATGGAGGTATGGTAGGTTATCTTATTTCATAATATATTAAAAATTAATTTTTGTCATTATTATTCAAATTTAATAAAATAATTTTTCAAAATATTTATAATATATAAAAGTTAATATCTATCAATTTCTTATTATTTTAATAACATTTAATTGATTATATTAATATTTTTTAAAATAACTTTTCAAAGTAGATTATCTTATATTTTATAATATATTAAAGTTAATTTTTAATAAATAATTTACATGAATAGTTTATGTATAAATAGGAAGTTATTTAAAAAAATAATTATCAAAATCATCAATTATGATTATTTCTCTTACAGGAAATTGCATTTATCGCTCCCGCATAGGTATAACTCTATTTTATATAATATATACAAGTCTCTCTAAATTAATGAATATTTATTTATATATAGATTAATAAATTATTCATCTATTGATAGGTAAATAACTTTTATAAAATAATAAGTCTTCTTGTATTATTTTATTGAGTTTTACTATATAATGAAGCACAATGAATATTAAAATTATTTATAATTATAAAATCTGTCACTAAAAACTTTTAATTCTCTAATATGATAATTTAAAATTTAAAAAATTATCATGAGACCCCATTTGAAATTTAGATAATTAAATCAAACTTTTCTTTAAAAATTTTTATAACTACTTATTTTATAACAAACCAAATAAATAGATTTAATCCAAAAAGTATTTCAATTGACTCCATGTGATATTTTGAATTCATAAATTTAGAATGAATACCTCAAAATATATCACTAATCCTTCAATGATTACTGATGCTTTATATAAATTTATTTTATTTATTTTTAAATATAATTATTTAAGATATCAGAGAAAATCGATTAAACAATTAAAAATATATTCATAAACATTAACCATGGGAAAAGCCCTTTCTGATTTCCATTGGTAAATAGCGATTTTAATCATTGAATTTAATTTGATAAAAAATTTAAAAATAATAATGTTTTGATGTCGGGTGCTTTATACCAAAATTTATGTTTATATAAAATGTATTTGATTATTATTTATAAATTATTTCTTAAAAACCCATTAATTAAAATTAATTAATTCCTACTTTTTGTTTTCAATTTTATGTTTTGAAAAATAAACTGAAAAAACATGTTTGATAGCTTGTTTTTATTTTCAAAAATTTTGACAACAATCCTTATGTTTCCAAAATACATGTTTTCAAGTGTTTAGAAAATGTTTTCAAAACTCTTCCTCCCACCGTTAATCCTTCCTCCTCTTTCTCTCTCTCTCTCTCTATCCTCTTTTAATTTTTAATTTTATTTTTTAAAAATATCAATTTTTTTTACAAATTATTAATAATAATAATTTTAAAATATATTTTTAAAAAAATATTTATAAAAATTTATTATTTTGGCTTGATATTTTATAAATTAATTTATATAGTATAAAAAAAATTATATTTTTAGAAATTATTTGTGAATATAATTGTTTGATCCTTGATTTTGATAAACTATAATATAATATTTTTTAGTTTCAAATGGTGCAATTTTTATGAAAATATTTTTACTCGTACAATAACAGTTTATGTTATTAATTTTATTTAATAATATAACCAAGTAAATTAATATGAAAATTAAAGTTTTATAAAAAAAATTAAAAATATGGATTTGAAAAAAAACAATAAAAAAGCGTTATAATAAGTTTATGTAAACCAAACATGTTTTTGTTCACAGTTTTTTAAAATACACAATAGTTAGTGTATTCAAACATGTTTTTGTTTTCAAAAAATTGAAAATAATACAAAAGCGAAACGACACCTAATAACTAGGGTTTAGTGGCAATAAATTTGTCAGTGATGCTTCACTTCTAAAAATAAGGAAGTAATCATAGAAAAGAGATGATGAAATTTCTTGGAGAAGAAAAAGATAATTAAATCATTTTACATTATAAATGAGTGTTTATGTCACGGCCCAAACCCAGCTTGTTAGGCCCAGTGCGCTGACAAACGACCGCGCACTTAAGAGGCCAAAACCAAGTAGGTGTGCAAGGTCTCAAAACCTGTTTATCAAGAATTACAATGTCTAACAAAATAAATTCCAAACTAAGAACAAGAACACAAATCAACATTAAAAGGAACAAACTAAGTGTTTTGCTTAGTCAATACAAGCTTATTCAAATAAAACCTAGGCCCACACAGACGGGACTTATTACATGCTAAATAGACGACGTTTGCCCAACGTTCCCCGCTAAGCTATCCGCCACCCAAACTCTACTCCTGATCTGAAAAGAGGTATCAACAACATAATGAACTCAAAAGCCCAGTAAGTACCCACTAAAAATACAGGGATCACTTTAAAAGTCAAAATACAAAAAAAATCAAACATTAGAAATCAAATTTATTCAATAAAAACATATGTCAAAATGCTGAGCATATAGGTCCCCCAAATAACTATGCCAAAACAAAATAACAAAATTCATATATTTACCCTCGGTGATCTGAGCCACAAAATTAACAGAGGTCATATTTTTACCCTCGGTGACCCGAGCCAAAATTAACAGAGGCCGTTATTCTTCACCAACGGAAAGCGGTGGGAAACTATAGTTTCTAGAACAAAATACGTGTCGACACGGTCAGTGATTAACCCCCAGTGACAGGGTTAGTGCAAAGTTAATTGGGGACTAGTTTTTATGTCAAAATACGTCATATACACAAATCAATAAACTATTAAAATTTAAATTGGAAATATCACAAGAAATTTACGGTCACATGATCCCATTTTTACCATATCAAAATAAACCAGTTAATTAACTTTAATCAATAATTCAAAATATCACTAATCCGAAAACAATTATATAAAATTTTCTAATAAAACAGAGGCGTGGAATATAAATAATTATAAGTTGATAAATTATCTGAAAATTCAAAGTTTTAATAAAAAACTAAAATTTGCTAAGATATTAAATAACTCAAATTAAAATAAAATAGAAATAAATAAGTACTTGATATTTGAAAGTTAAGTAATCGAAATGTGAATCAATGTTTCAGTTTCCAGAACTTTCAATTCACAGAGTCATTAATTCAGAAGTTTTAAATAACAAAAATAAATAAATAAATAAATACATCAGTCCGAATTTAATAATACTCAATTAAATACAGTTTGACTGATAGTAACCTAATTATACAAAATAAATAAATAAAATAATTAAATTCACAATTTAACTAATGTAAAAAGATGTATATACTTAGTATAATTTATATGTGGTTACTTACCTGATGTTCGCTAAATTTCCAAAACCCAAAATGATTCCCACTCAACTCTCCACAAACGATCCTATATACATAAAATTAATTTAGAAATCCTAACAATACAAGTCATCTAGGATTCCCGGACTTCAACCATAATATACCGACACTATATTAGAGAAGAAATACAGAACGGGTATGAATCGATTTTTAGAAAAGATCATGTAACAAATATCAATAGACAAAATGAGACCTCAATCAAAACACTACACTTATATCAACACAAACCTAAATCTATACTAATTATTTCTATGCTGCTTACCCTTCAAAGGATTGTTCAAGAATTGAAATAAATATAATCAACTTCATAGTGTTCAGCCTTACAAATTGAAATTATAAAATCATCAAATCTTTACACTGTGCAACCAAAGCTTTACTCTGCCACAGAACAATAAAGCTAACTAAATACTTCTGCATGCATAGTTGACATGATCTTAAAGATTAAAGCTTTTAATTTAATTACGAATAGCATATGATGCATGCAACACATAGAATTCAGACACCATCTTCACTGTATAGATCTTACAAAACTAAAGATAATCCTTAACAGGTAAACAAAATAAATAAATAATTAAATAGATAAATAAATTAATGTTCAAAGTGATAAAAACCCCTCTCCCCTCATACAGCCAACAAGCAAAACAAAGAGTAAAACAACTAATCGACGAACTCCCGACGAAGAACCTCCTGAACCTCACGACGCACACTCCTGAACCTCGCGACACACACTACCAAGAATGGGATAAGGAAGGGCTCATCTCTAGCTTCCTTTAGGAGAAGAAAAAAAAAACCAGCAATTCAAATGGAGGTTGAAATCTACCGTGACTCAAGCATAGGAAGATACTGGATTGAAGCAAAGAGAATATTTCAAAAACCAATTTTTTAAATTAACCCCTTAAAGGATAAGATTAGATCTTTTTTTAAAAATAAATTTAAAATAAATATAAATATATATAATGGGGTCCACAAACTCCTCTCTCCTTTAAAGGAGTTTAGTCCTCTAAACTCTTACCTGGGGTATCAAAAAGATATGGATATCTGTCTTTTATCTCAGACTCCAACTTCCAAGTTGCTTCACGTTCTGAATGATTGCTCCACTGAACCTTAACATAAGGGATAGTTCTTCTCCTCAAAATTTGTGCCTTGAAATCCACAATTTTTACTGGTTGCTCCTCATATGACATATCAGTGTTAAACTCAAAATCAACAAATTGTATCACATGCTCAGGATTTGGGATAAACCTCTTCAGCATAGAAACATGGAACACATTATGCACTCGAGCAAGAGCTGGCGGTAGTGCAAGTCGGTATGCCACTTCGCCTATACGCTCTAAAATCTCAAAAGGACCAATATACCGAGGGCTGAGCTTCCCTCTTACGGCAAAGCGAATAATGCCTTTAGTTGGAGCTACCCTCAAGAATACATGATCACCAACCTGAAACTCCAAACTTTTTCTTCTATTATCAGCATAACTTTTCTGCCTGCTCTGAGTTGCTCGTAACCGATCCCTAATTAGATGAACTTTCTCTACTGTCAACTACACAATCTCAGGCCCTAGCAATCTCCTCTCTCTCACATCATCCCAACAAATAGGTGATATGCACCTCCTGCCATACAGAGTTTCATAAGGAGCCATCTGAATACTTGCCTGATAGCTATTATTATAAGCAAACTCTATCAAAGGCAAGTGCCGATCCCAAGAACCCCCAAAGTCTAGCATACAAGCCCGCAGCATATCCTCTAGAATCTGAATTGTCCTCTCTGACTGCCCATCAGTTTGTGGGTGAAAAGCTATGCTGAAAGTCAATTTGGTTCCCAAAGACTTGTGCAAACTTTTCCAGAAGTGTGCCACGAATCGAGTGTCTCGATCTGACACAATTGACACTGAGACACCATGAAGCCTCACAATCTGATCAATGTATAACTCTGCTAGCTTCTCCAAAGACATGCCAGTCTTTACAGCTAAGAAATGTGCCGACTTTGTTAATTTGTCAACCACTACCCACAAACTATCGGCACCCTTGTTGGTTCTAGGAAAACCAGACATGAAACCCATTGCAATATTCTCCCACTTCCACTCAGGAATCGGAAGTGGCTGAAGAAGTCCAGCTGGTCTCTGATGCTCTACCTTAACCTGCTAACAAGTTAGACACTGTTCTACAAACTGAGCAATCTCGCGTTTCATGTTATTCCACCAAAAGGTACTCTTCAAATCCTTGTACATTTTAGTGCTACCAGGATGAACAGAATAACTGGTGTAGTGAGCTTCTTCCATGATTTCCTTCTTTAATTCTGAGTTATTTGGAACACAAATCCGATCCCCAAACCTCACTGAACCATCTAAATGTATCCTGAGCTGAACTTGAGTGCCAGTTCCTAACTCTTGCCGAATCTTCTGTAAATAGCTGTCTTCTGCTTGTGCTGCTTTAATTCTCTCCAAAAGCATAGGTCGCACCACTAAACTTGCCAAAGAACTGTTTGCATCCTGTAAGATCACATGTAGCTCCATCCTCCTTATATCCTCAAGGATTGACCTTTGGGAAGTAATCATTGCAGCCACACTGCCAAAAGACTTCCTACTAAGTGCATCATCCACTACATTTGCCTTCCCAGGATGATAGCTGATAGTTAGATCATAATCTTTCAGTAACTCCAACCATCTCCTTTGTCTCATATTCAGATCCTTCTGTGTAAAAATATATTTAAGGCTATTGTGATCAGTGAATACTTCACAAGCCTCTCCATATAAGTAATGCCTCCAAATTTTCAAAGCAAAAATTACTGCAGCTAGCTCCAAATCATGAGTGGGATAATTTACCTCAAACACTAAACTAAAAAAATGCATAGAAGAATTTCTTGTAAATAACTATAATATTTCTAATGCATTTATGTTACACATATACTAGCCTAAAGATGCTATATACAATTAAAAATAAAAAATATAATGTATGATGAAATAAAATAAAAATTCTCAACCAAAGTTTTTTTTACAACATACACATCATATATAAAATAAAAATTCACACAAAATATTTCTCCTAACAAGTCATTATATAATGTATGATGAAACAACAACATTAAGGTACAAATACAAATTAAGTAATACAAATAACATAAAGATTAAAACCAAATTAATTTTAAATTAATTTTCTATTAAATATGAAAGTCATATTTACTAAAACTTATTAATAACTAAAAAATATTATCAAATAAATATTTATTGATTATATATATATATATAATATAATATTAATGTTGAAATAATTTTTAATAAATACACTAAATATATATATTATATTTTTTTGTTGGGGAATCCCCGCGGGGAACGGGGCGGGGCGGGAAGGAATTTTTCCCCACTACCCGCCCCGCGGGGGATGTTTCGGGGAATCCCCGCCTTGTCGGGTCGGGCCCCGCGGGGAACAGGGATTCCCCGCCCCACTTGCATCCCTAGTTTGAACTTGATTTTATACATTCAAATAATAAAGAGATCTCGTAAGGATAAATAAAACAAAAGGACCATTGGCACATTTCCGAGAACACATGAATCATAGGGTATTCTACCCAAAAAAAAATTTAACTTATATATATATATATAAAATTAAAAAGAATACTCATAATCTTCATGCAGTCATTCGGATGAGTGTTTCTGGAAAATCTAAAGTAAGCAATTGCATAAAAAATGCCCTTGTAATTGAGAAAATTTTTAATTAAATAATAGCTTTAAAATAGTTTTCATTTATAGTACAATTAAAATCAAGCCCCTCCGATCCCTAGAACAGTCTCTACCTTCATGGCTGAGAACGGGAACGCAGCTCCGGAGGCGGCGTTGCCAGCGCCGGTGAACGACGATGAGGCCTTGATCGGACCCGGCCCAGCCCCACGCCCCCGTGCAAAGCGTCCTCTCCAGTTCGAACAGGCTTTCCTCGACGCCCTCCCATCTGCCCAAATGTGAGTGCTCTAGGGTTTTTCCTTTTTTTTTTTTTTTTTTTTTTTTTTTTAATCTTTTGCATAGATTTGAACGCCCTGATGTGGTGTTATACGAGATTGATGGTACGCAGAGTCAGAGTATGAAAAAGGTGTAATTTTTGTATAGGTATGAGAAGAGTTACATGCATCGGGATGTCGTGACTCATGTTGCTGTATCGGCGGCTGAATTCTTCATAACTGGAAGCGCTGATGGTACTCGATGTTTCTTTGGCACTTGAATCGGTTCATGTGTTTGTATTGGTATGTTGAACTGTTCCTTTGTGATTTTGTTACTTGTTAGGTCATTTGAAGTTTTGGAAGAAGAAGTCTCTCGGAATTGAGTTTGCTAAGCATTTTCGATCACATCTTGGTCCCATTGAAGGCTTAGCTGTGAGTAGACATCCATGTATTTTATGTCTGTGGTTTTGTTGATTTAACTATGTTTTGTTTGCTTGTCTAATTAATGACCCAATTTGGGGTGTGAGGTGTTGATGCAGGTGAGTTCTGATGGATTGCTTTGCTGCACAATTTCAAATGATCAATCTGTGAAGATATATGATGTTGTCAACTATGATATGATGGTCATGATGAGGCTACCGTTTGTTCCCGGCGCAGTCGAATGGGTATACAAACAAGGCGATGTTAAAGCCAAGCTTGCAATTAGTGAGCGGAATTCCTCCTTTGTTCACATATACGATGCTCATGCTGGCGCAAATGAACCTATTATATCAAGAGAGGTTTGATAGACTTTTTGGTGGCCTTTCCATTGCTTTTGGTATTGAATTTCATGAATTGTGTTTGTGGTCTTACCCATGTGTTATTCTTTGCAGATCTGTATGGGGCCTTTAGAAGTGATGAAGTACAATCCTGTGTATGATACTGTGATATCAGCAGATGCCAAAGGTGTCCTTGAATACTGGTGCCCTACTACACTTCAGTTTCCTGAAAGCGGGTATTTGCTTAACAGTTTCTTGATATTTACCGTCATCTTCTAGCATTTTGTTGTATTCACAAAAAAAAAAAAAAAAAGGGAACATATTTTGTTAAATTCACCGCCTTGGTCATTGATTAGCTTTGGACATGTTTAAATTGGACTGGAAACTTTCATACTTTAATAGTGTCTTAAAATTATCTTTCTACTTGTTCAGATTCTGTTTTTAAAGCCTTCAAGGTTCTATTTATCTTCTTTCCTTGATATACATAAATTCTTATTTTGGAGCATCTGTTGGTTATTTGGAGTTGATGGTAATATGGTACCCGCTGGGTTGTTTGTGCTTCTGGCTAGCTTGTGTTCTTTTATTTGAGAATACTCTATTTATATTCACCTTATGCAAATTTCTTTTGTTTCTAAGTTCTCATTAAGTTTTTTCCTCAAATATTTATATGCAGTGTGAGTTTCAAGTTGAAAACTGATACAAATTTGTTTGACATTGCCAAATGCAAGACAACTGTTTCTTCAATTGAGGTAATCCATCTAAATCTTCTGGCTATTATAGAGTCTTCTTCTTATAACTACTAGTACAAAAATAACAACAACAACAACAACAACAACAACAACAAGAAGAAGCCTTAGTCCCAACTATTTGGGGTTAGCTGGTCTTCTTATAACTGTGGTACTTAATTGAATGTTGTTTGATCTCCCCATCAGTATGGGGATGTTATTGGTCAAAAGTCTCAGAGTGTGTGTGATTTTCTATGCTGATGCAAGTAATGCAAACCTTTTGATGTGCCTTCAGGTGAGCCCCGATGGCAATCAGTTTGCTATAACATCTCCTGATAGAAGGATTCGTGTGTTTTGGTTCAAGACGGGCAAATTAAGGCGTGTATATGATGAATCTCTTGAGGTGATCCCATCTTTCCTCAATGTCATCTTCTTATACAAATCATTCACTTAGTTTTGTGTGTGCTACTGATCATGGCTTTAAAGATTCACAGGGAAGTGTTCTGCTGAATGCCATGTTATGGTAATCATTTACGTAATTCTATATGATTGTTCGGTTGGTTAGGTGGCCCAAGATTTACAAAGAAGTGATGCTCCTCTGTATCGTCTTGAAGCCATTGATTTTGGGCGGAGAATGGCTATTGAGAGAGAAATAGAAAAAACAGAAAGTGCTCCACAACCCAATGCTGTTTTTGATGACAGTTGTAACTTCCTTATTTATGCAACCCTCTTGGGAATTAAAGTAAGGGTTCCTCTAATTCTTTTGAATACAGTAAATAGGTTTATATATATATAAACAAAAAGTGTTCTCCTTTTCGATCTCACATTTGTCCTTGTCTTTATGGTCAATATCTTATTAATGCAGTTGGCAAAGTACCCTTAATCCTAACAGTATACAGGTTTTTTTTTTTTTGGTTCAAATAGGATAATTTGAAGCTTTATTCTTCAAAATTGCTTTATGATAAGACAGCATATTTGACCTCAATTTCAATTACGATTTGCCTCTGCAATTCTTCCTTGTAATGCTTGTAGCTATTTTAGTTGATACTTCACTATGACATTTTATTAATGTTCCTAATGAGTTTAACAGTTCGTTCATTTTTCATCTTTCAGATTGTAAATTTGCATACCAACAAAGTTGCCCGGATTCTAGGGAAAGTGGAAAACAGTGACAGGTTTTTGAAAATTGCTTTATACCAAGGTGACAGGAGCAGTAAGAAGGTTAGGAAAATCCCCTCAGCAGCAGCAAATGTCAATGAGAGCAAAGAACCTTTTTCAGATCCTACTCTTCTTTGTTGTGCTTTCAAGAAGCATCGAATATATTTATTCAGGTACTGCTTAAGAGGTTTGTAATCTGCCTTTTTCTGATTTCTGGATGTTGTTACCATCATTTGCTTGTTACATAGTAGCCTTAGTGTGGACGATGTTTGCATTCTATGTTGTGTCAGTTTATTAAAATTCAACTATAGACTAGTATAACATAATAGGAAAAAATGTATTTTCATGGACATCAAAGTTCTGTTTGATTGTTTTTGAATTCTAAATGGTTGTTTCACTTAAACTGCTTTTGCTTGGTGACTCCCATGGTCAATGCGTGGTTAGCAACTAGATTTTTCTGAAGTTTTCTTTGAACAGCCGGAGAGAACCCGAGGAACCTGAAGATGCAAGTAAGGGAAGGGATGTTTTCAATGAGAAGCCACCTCCAGAAGAGCTTTTGGCAGTATCTGATATAGGAAAAGCCGTCACCACATCTCTTCCTGACAGTGTGGTGATGTTTTTTTTCCTCTGGTCAACATGTTCTTTTTTTAAATCCACCTTTACCGCACAAAGTTACGTCTTTTATTTGTGTGGATTATATTTGTCATGCATGAGTATTTTCTCATCACCCTTAGCTACCCATTACCTTCCTGTATCTTTGTGACGCTACCCATTACCTTCCTGTATCTTTGTGACTAGGCAAACTTTACATATAGCATTAAACAGGACTTAGCATGCAAAAACTCATCATGCATGATTAATTGCATGGGATATGGATAAGTCTTGAGTCCAAGGAAAACTAAGGCTGAAACAACTCACTTTTTGAATTGTGAGAAGACCATACTTTAGTGGAGATAATTTTTGAAATCATGCCATAATTTTGTTTAGAATCTCAATGTTATTGGTACCTTGCTTTTGCTACTTATCTCTTTGAACTATTAATTGCATGGGATATGGATAAGTCTTGAGTCCAAGGAAAACTAAGGCTGAAACAACTCACTTTTTGAATTGTGAGAAGACCATGCTTTAGTGGAGATAATTTTTGAAATCATGCCATAATTTTGTTTAGAATCTCAATGTTATTGATACCTTGCTTTTGCTACTTATCTCTTTGAACTATTAATGAACCACAAAAATGGAGATGTGCTCACCAAAAAGCTTTGTAGCATATAACAGGTGCTTTACAACTCTGTTCAGCTGTATTTGCTATTCTCCTTAAATTCAAATGATTATTATGTCATTCACAGGTTCTGCACACATCCCTTGGTGATATTCACATGAGGTTATATCCCGAAGAGTGCCCAAAAACTGTGGAAAACTTCACAACTCATTGCAGAAATGGTTATTATGATAACCTTATCTTCCATCGGGTGATCAAAGGATTCATGATCCAAACTGGTGATCCTTTGGGCGATGGCACTGGTGGGCAGTCTATATGGGGCAGGGAATTTGAAGATGAATTTCACAAAAGGTAAAACTTGCAACACAATCTCATTTCTAAATAAGCCTTTTACTTGTGTTTTGCTGAAGAAATTGTCAAATGGCCCAACATACATTTATTTATTTATTTTCTTGAAGTCATTGCATGCTTGTTTGCAGTGAGTTGCCATGAGTGAAAATATGTTGTGAATTTGTCCTCCTATACTTAAAATTTTGAAGATATTTCCCGCTACATTGCACATTGACGCCATTTTGCTGTTGCATTACATTTATTCATAACCATGTGGTCACATTCTACTGGAAATTGTTGTGAAAATCTGATATGTTCTTAATGATCATCACAGTTTGAGGCACGACAGGCCTTTCACTCTGTCAATGGCGAATGCTGGGCCGGGTACCAATGGCTCTCAATTCTTTATTACAACAGTGGCAACACCGTGGCTGGATAATAAACACACCGTGTTTGGCAGGGTCGTCAAGGGAATGGATGTAGTTCAGGTGGGAAATTATATAATTCTTGCTAGAACCTTGGTATTCTGTTTACCCCGTTCTTGATAATTGACTTCAACTTTGGGCAGGCAATAGAGAAGGTGAAGACGGACAAGAATGACAAGCCTTATCAAGATGTTAAAATCTTAAATGTGACTGTTCCCAAGGTCTAGGATTTGAATTATACATTGATTGAAGAATATGTGCAAGCAAATCAACCATGAGGCATATACTGATACTGTTAAATGACAATTTTAACATATGAGAGATTAGGGAGTGTGTATCAAGTAAAGAAGTTCTGTAGCATTACATGCCTGTTCAGTAAGGTGCAAATGAGTTTCTTTTTTCCTGTGTCCCATTGTAGAAGCTGTTTCTGTGAAGCTGTTGTTAAATGTATCCAGATAGGCTCAAATTAGAAGCCAAACTGTGCCTTGCTGGTCAGCAATGCAGCCAGCAATGCAGCTCTCTTGGTGTTGCTGCGCAGCTATTGCATTGAGTACCACCGTCGTATTTGTTTATGCCGGGTGACTTGAAGCTTTGTAATTTGAAGATAGGCCTCAGATTGAACATTTGTATGCAAAACGGTAGAATAAAAATAAATTTTTATTTTTAAAATATGAAAAGGAAAATATTGATGCAAGACTTGCACTGATAATCCTTCTGCGGTTTAAGAATTTTTCATTATTATTTAAGTGAAAATTTAGACCATTCTTATAGAAACTAATAATATATAAAGTTACTCAAGAGATACCCCTCCAATCTAAATAATTAAAAAAAAAAAATTCAAAGGTATAATCCGTTAATAGTTAGTTCTATTGTATTAATAGTGTCAATTTAGTCCTTTTATTTCAATTTATCCATTGGGAGTCTTATTATTCCAATTAAAACATTTTTACCTTTAACTAATTAATGCTAGTTTTTCTGTCCAAGCCGCTGACGTGGCTTTAAAAACATATAAATTATGATTAAAATATTGCAAAAAAAACTAAATCATCTAATTAATTCTAACTAAACTGATCCCAATCCAAATTGAATTCAGACCCAAAATTAAAAGAACTTATTCAGCCCAGCCAACGTCCATGTTGGCGCTGACGCTACCTCCTTCTCCCCTACAACCACCAATGTCCTACCTCTGTCCACCAGCACCTCCTCTGCTATGGCCTTCATACAGTCTCAATGCTAGAGGTGAGCATTATTTCGAAAAACCGCATATATATATATATATATATATATATATATATATATATATATATATATATATATATATATGATTAATTTGTAAGCCCACCTAAAATGATAGATTAATTTGTAAGCCCACCTAAAATGATAGAATGATGAATTAAAAAAATTATGAATTAATAATTCAATTAATTGTCCTACATATGTTAAATAACAAAGTTTGGTTAATAATCAAACAAAAAAAATTTCAATTTGGTTAAATTTCAATTTTTACTTTTATTTTGTTCAATTCTCATTTTTTAACATATTTTTTTTTATTAATCGATAATTCAGTTCGGTTCAGTTCTGTTACCAAACCGATGGTCTCCCCTACTCAATGCAGCAGTGAACAATGATGGACAACTGGTGCCAGAGAAGCAAGATTTATGATCTTTTTTATTTCTGTTTTTATTTATCCATTGGCGGTTGTATTATGGATGGCTGGATTGTAGCAATGTGGAGTTGTATTCCACTTCAATGCAAACAGAATGCGACGTGAAGTTAATGCATCTGTTTAATGGGAAATGAAAATTTTCCTTGTACACAGGCAATTTTCATCTATTATAGTGTCTTAATGAGGATGTTGTTGGAGTTAAACTTAATGTGCATCTTCATGTTGATATTTTTAATCTACACAATTGATAGTTTTAGACAATACAATCACTGTACAAAGGCATATTTCATTAACAGACATGTCATTGTCCTCAATTGATAACTCAATTGATAATGTTCATTTGCACAGACATATAATTATACTCAATTGGCAATTTTGGCCAATACAATACATGCCCTTAATCTATAGATATTGCAACATGAATATAAATACATTAGTTTGCCTTGATTTTTCTATCTCCGGATTACAATTGTTGCATTTCATAGGAAAAATTTTAAGAACAAAAACAATGAGGGACAACAAGAACAACATCTAATTTCATTAATAATATGAATTGTGCACAAGCAACACCCTATTTCTCATAAAGGCTGCACGTGTTAAATTGAGGTTTGAAAAAAAAAAGAACATATCTTTCTACGTAGTTTTTTTTTTTTTTTTTTAGAAAAGGGCGCAAAAGCGCAAAAAAAAAAAAAAAAAAAAAAAAAAAACACAGAGTTTAACAGCTCAAATCAAAAAGAAAAATTTCTCATATTACAAAGATCATCTGGCCCGAAAGGTTAATTCATTCCACGAGAGTTGCGTGTTCAGACGAATACAAACAGCTAAGTCATCAACAATATTGGTTTTGTTCCTTGAAATGGTAGCGATTGTGATGTTGGGGAAGTCATTTAACAGCTACTTTAAAGACAAGGCCATAGAGTTAGCTCTCTAGGTGATACAGGGGATGTGGATTTTTAATCAATTGAGCAACTCCAGGACAATTATAACAGATTTTATTTGGTATCTATCCTTTATCTTTACAAACATTGAGGGCTTGAACTTTGTTGGAAATAATTTTGGGATGAAACAAAATTAGTGGGGCAATAATCAAGATGAAGTTTAAGAGGAAGATGTATATTGATTTTTCCCACTATAGAGGAAGACACAAAACACTTGCTTATAGCAATTTTGTGGCCTTTCACATTTACATATTAATTTCATATGCATTTCCCTAAGTACCATCTCATTAATCAAAACACATTTTTCATGAAGCAACACAAAAACTTTTAGCTTCCCAATATCATGCATGGATGTATCCAATTAAGTTTACTTCTTCTAACACTGATAAGTGCTCGTGTATAAGTAATATGAAGTATTCTTTTCTTACATTGAGCATTACTTTTCTCAGGTTTTATCATTAATTCATGTGTATTTGTGTTATTTTGTGCATGTAGGGTTATGGAGAAGAGTTCGAGAGAAAGGAGCAAAATTGGGTTGTGTCTGCGATTATTGAGGAGTTTCTTGAACCAAGTAAGGATCAAGGCATGAGTTGTAGATTTGTGGGTGTGTGCCAACCTCCAATGTGCTCAAATTATTCTATAAGTTGGAGGGGGCACAAAGGTAGTCACACCCATAAGTCTAGCTCGTGTAACATTGAAGACCTTCATTAGTGTGGAGAAAAGAAGAAACAACATGATCTACCGCGTGGTTGTGTGCCCAACCTAGTGGTCTCGATGAAGAAAATGAAGTTGGTAGCAACTTTGGCGCAAATACTACAGAAGTTACTGCACAAAAACATTGTAGCAATTACTATTCATTGCGCGCCGAAAATTAGATTTCCAAAAAAGCCACACAGGCGTGTGGAAATTCCACACGCCCGTGTGGATGCCCGATTTTAGCCCTTTAAATGCCCAACTTCATATTTATTTGGGGACTTTTGACCTATCTTTCACCGAACTTTGGGGGAGCTTGCGGCTAGGGTTTGGAGAGGATTTTGTGAGGCTTTTGGAGCGAGTCTACGTCATCGACATCGACATCCTTTGGAAGATAAAAATTGGGGGAGCTTTCGTCGGCATCGATTCGGCGAGGTGTACCCTAGGCTTGACAAGGGATTCGTCGGAGAAGACGAAGTAGCTTCATAAGACCATCGACACGGGCCACAAGGGGATTTTATTCATGTTTTCTATGCTTATTGATATGAACACTTGTTGATTTTGTATAGCTCCATGGAGAGCTAAACCCCTAGTGGGTATTCGGACTTGTAAACCCTAGGATGACATTGTTTCTATGACTTTGATGCCTTTAATTGAGTTCCAATCTTGTTTGTTAATTGCATTGATTTTCCCTTAGACATGACACTAGGGTTGAGAGTCATCTAGGTTATCCTTTGAAGGTGTAATAACTTCTATAGGATTAGATTACACAAGATTGGAGAGAATTGAGAGGTGAGTCGAGAGGTAGCGGAACGTTCCCTTTCCTTTCAGACGTGATTTATCCTACCCCCACGTTCTAAGAGTTCTTTGCTGTCGAAGTAAAGCGAAGTGCTAAGAGATGAACTCCCCTGGGACTTAGTTGCACGAGCAACAAAGTGAAGGGTTGTAGTGAATCTTAGTGCTGGGGCTTAATTGAGACTAGGGTTATTTCGCCTGGACCAAAGGGTTAGAGCTATACTTAGGAACAGAGTTTATCACTTGGAATCCCTAGAACCCCAAGCAGTCCAACAAAGTGTGAGGCGTCGAGAGCATTCTCTCCACCGGAGCATAGTGTAGAGGGCTAGTTACGGTTGACCTTAGGTTTGGGACCGTGTGCTTTAGGATATCCACAACTCATTAAACATCAATTTGGAAGTATAATACTAGTCTTGCACTTGAAGCAATCGTCCTAGAGCAAGCATTGTCCCGGTGCCCCATTTTACTATTGATTACCTCTCTTATTCTTGTTGCTCCTCCTGCATTCTTGTATTTTCTTTTGCATTCATACATTGATTTCTCTCACCATCGATTTTGTCAAAGCTAAATAGTGATCACTCTTGTCTCTCTAACACTATTCCCTGTGGATAGGACTACCCACTCACCAGGGTATATTATTATTTTGACACCCGTGCACTTGCAGTATACACGCAATTCGGAATACGTGTCAATCACCCTTAAACTTAATTGCCTTTGTCTTTCATGCCAAGTAGTTGCTTAAATTTGTTGAAGAGATCAACTCTAGGTGGTTTGGTGAAAATGTTGGCGACTTGATCATGGATCTTCACATATATTAGCTCTACATCTCTATTTTTCACATGCTCTCAAATAGAATGAAACCAAACATCAATATGTTTGCTTCTTTGATGATGCACCGTATTCTTCCCCAAAGAAATAGCCGACTTGTTGTCAATGCATTTTTTTTGTAGATTCACTTTAAACAATCTTAATTTCCTTTAATAAACTTCTTAGCCACATAGTATGACTAACACATGAAGATGCCACGACATACTCAGCTTCACATATAAATAATGTCACAATTGGTTGCTTCTTAGACATCCATGAAATGCTGCATCACCCATGAAAAATACAAATCCGGATCTTTTCCAGTTATCACAATCTCCACCCCAATCACTATCTAAATGGCCAACAAGTTCAAAGTTGTTAGAAGAAGAATAAAATAAGCCATGGCAAAGTTAGAAGAAGAATAAAATAAGCCATGGCAAAGGGTACCTCAGATGTAGCGAAGGATCCTTTTAGCCCCCTTCCAATGCCTTGCTTTAGGTTCCTCCATGAACCTACTCATAAGTCCAACACCATAGAGTATGTCCAGCCTAGTACATGTCAAATATCTTAAGCATCCTACTAAACTTTTATAAAACATAGGATCAATCATCTTCCCTTCATCATTCTTGGATAACTTGGCTCCACAATCCACTAGGGTACTAATTGGGTTGCATTCCTCCATCTTAAACCTTTTTAGGATCTCCTTAGCATAGTGTTCTTGAGTGATAAAAATTCCATCATTTTGTTGCTTATCTCCAACCCGAGAAAATAGGACATAAGTCCCATGTGGCATCTCGAATTTTTTTGCCATTGCCTTCTTGAAGTTTTCCATCATTTGAGGTAAATTCCCTGTATAAATAAGATAATACACATACAAAACAAAAAATAAATTGTTGACATCTTCTTCTTTGGTATAGAGAGCATATTCATTTGGGTATTGCACAAAACCATTAGTTTAAAAATAAGCATCGATTCTTGAGTTCTAAGCTCACGGAGCTTGCTTCAGTCCATAGAGTGCTTTCCTTAGCTTTAAAACTTTATCTTCTTGCCTAACAGATGTGTTATGGATGTCTAAATTATGCAAATATATAAGCATGAAAGTTTGCATTTAATACTACAATTGGTTTGTTATACCGCAAGTGCACGGGTCATCAAGTAATACCTCGTGGATAAACACGAGGGTCGTATTTCCCCAGGAACGACGAGAGATCCATATTACTTCCTTTTCAATTATCAATAGCCTAATCATTTAAACTCTTTCTTTAGTTCTACTTGTATAGCACTATTAAACAATACAATTGGAGATGACGTTAAGCACACTTAGAAGGAGTTGGAAGTATGTACTAAAATTATTTTGATTATTAATTATGATAGTCGTTAAGTGTTAGTCGTGTTCTAGGTTGGAACCGGGAGAATTCAAAGGCCTACTAGCCCCAAAAAGCCATGGTGACTAGATCTAAATCACTAGAAACTTAAGATGGAATCACTAGATCTTCAGCAAAAGAGTGTCCCCGAATTCAGAGAATATTGGGGTATTTATAGTAATCGGCTTTGCCACGACCTCACCACGAGTGTTGTGATGCCCGTTGTGAGTAAGTTGTTGCTTGGGCTCCAAATCGCATCCTGGAATGGTCTTTGGGCGTAATGCGTTTTGATAATGGCCGTTGTGAGGCGGTTATGGCTTCTATGATTCTACCAGTGAGCTCATGCTGCCACAGTTTTATCATGATGGTGGTGAGTGTATATAATGGCGTTGTGTGCTGCCATAACGCCCGTTGTGAGTAGTGGTGCAGCCTTGATTTAGCAACTTGCTTTATTTTGCTTGAAAACATCCTCGAATTCACTTTTTTCTTCCTAAAACAGAAATTAAGGTCATGGTGAACAAAATAATGAAATTTTGTCCTAAGGAGATGCTAAACAAGTACAATTTCATGCTAGATTCAGTGTAAATGATATAGGAAATATGATTAGTTTAACACTTATCAAATATCCTCACACTTAAGCGTTTGCTTGTCCTCAAGCAAATAAAACTGAAAAAAATAGAATACATGATAAGTGCTTGATCTCAGGTGACTAAGTATGGAGTTTCAGTAGTACAGAGGAAACAATTAAACGCCAAGTAGCATGATTATTCCTCTATAGAGAGTAGTCTACTCTACGACAAAAAGTACTTTCCAAAGTGTCAGTATTCTGGTCCACTATCTTATAGTCTAGATTGTATAAAGAAAATTTTCAGAGTTTTCTTTAGTCTCAGTCTTACACTTTTCATAGTTTCTATACATGATTACCCTTTTTCTCTCCTATTTGTTTTGTGTGTGTGTTTTTCATAGTTAATATCTTTCACACTTTCGAGAAGGTAGTCCTCTCTCCCACTAGGGCATACACTTTGTATCCGACTTGTTGGGAGCGACTATGCACTGCAAAGGAGGTAGCTCTCTCTACTGTACATATATCTTATCTTGGAGCAATAAAGTAAGTATTGATCATACCCCCATTATAAAACATTACTCATTAGACAAACATAAGGTGCAAGGTGAAGTCAAGAGGGACCCAAGGTAGGTTAAAGACTCGCAGAGCAGTTAAACTCTCGAGAGGGAATGAAAGAATTGCTAGTCTAGCATATTATGTCCCTAGACCAAAGAAACTTCAACAAGTAAGTGCAACGTCTTCAAAGATTAACACTAGCATGTATATAAGATACAAGCACCCCTAAAAAAATTTTCAAGATAGATAGTATAGTAACATAGTATAGTATGAAATTCTCAATAATCGCATAAAGAAAAGCAGACATATACTCCCTCCCCACACTTAAAGATGTACACTGCCCCCAATATACGCATGCATGCATAAATGTAGTGATATATAATGAAAAGAAATTAAAAGAGTGCATGGTCACTAGTATTTCTCTGATTTCTTAGTTTGGCCGACCATGGCGATGAAGTTACCCTTGTCTAAGCAACAAGTTGTGTGGGCCAGAAAAGCACCCGTATAAAGACTCCTCATCGTATAAAGACTCTAAGTCGGTCCCATGGACCACCCGGTACTCCATGAGGTGTGTCTCGTCACTCAATCTTGCACATGGCCTAGAGCGTGGTGACTCTGAGCGGCTGCATGCCCACTACACGACGCATGCCTTCGTAGTGATCGATCAAACCAAGCCCCCGTGCAAACTTGGTGATGTAAGGACCAAGGAATATGGTCTTCAACAAGGGAACCTGAGAATGATGTCTCATTAGGCAGGCGAGCATGTGACCGATGTGAATCAGCTCTTGAGTTACCATGCTTCATAGAAAATACAAGTCTTAGAAGTTCATGACCTCCTTGTTGTCTCTTCGCCTGTCAATGTTTGCGATAGGATGGGGTGGAGGTAGTGGAACACTGGGCGTCCAAGGTAGGCACCTTCGAGGTCCCATAGACGTGAGTGTCACGGCCCCGAAGTGTCTGAGTCCATACCTGATTTGGGCTCAGGTGGACTGGTAGGTCACCGTGGAACTCTAACTATGACGTCGTGCTAGTGTACTCCATGTCTACCAACCTCATCTAGACTAAGAAGTCCTTATAGGACATCATATACTCCTCCCCGAAAATCTGAAAACTGATTATCTCCTGATGTCCTAGGTTGATGATGGTACGGTTGAGCTTGAAAGAGCTCATGACCTCCATTATGAGCTCCCAGTATGTCGGCTCGTTGATACTGAAGAACTGATCTCAGTCCTGAACTGAAATAAGGTCCCGTATTTCATCGGCTAGACTAATACGCTCAAGCGTTAGCCAGTTTATCAGATCCCCCTCAACAAATCTCTGATCGACGAGCCTCCTGTAGTAGGGTCTGTGCTCAGGATTCCCGAACCATGGTACTAATGGTTGAAAAGACTCTCCGGTCTTCTTCTTCTTCTCGGCCTCTACTTGGGGACTACTAGCAGTTCTCTTTTGACCTATAACCTATAATTCAGAAAGAATACGGAAAATCAATCAATAGAATACGGAAAATGCAATGCAGGAATGGACAATGGGTACATTACGACCATTATATGACCATAACGGTCTCACAACACCCGTTATCAAGGCTGGGATGTATCTTCGAATTGTTACAACAGGTACACAATGGCCCATTGTGTGACTTAGTACCTCTATTGTGCACTATGTTAGGGCCACCACAGGTTCAGAATGTCCGTGGTTCGTCTGTTGTGTCCTTGAGTGGAGCTACGACTAGCTGATAACGGCCTTCCTCCAATTGCCAGGTGTTGTTGAGGTGAGATTGTCACGACCCGACCCGCAGGTCCATAGGACGCGACAACCACTGCGACAATCTCGAGGAGAGATGCTCCACCGCTCAACCCTCGAGACAACGCAAGGTTGAACAATAAACCTGGAATCAACAATATTAACACAAATACCAAGTTTCAAGAACAACAATGCCCAGCGGAAGTAATATAAACAACAACAATAACAATAACAACAATGACGACGATGACGACATCAACAATAAGGATAGAAGGTAGAAGTTCACAAACACACATGAAGATAACATTAACAATTATAACAAAAGCTGATACACACAAGTTTAGGAGTGGCTTAAGTACAACACCATGCAATAGAGTTCTCGATATACTAGTGGATCCAAGACTCCAAATAACACATGCATGATCCAAAAATAACATACACGAATAAAAGTGATACAAGGAAACAAGAAGGCAACAAATGCTCAGCACGCAGCCGCATCGCCTCACCTACTACCTGCAACAAAACTGGGAAGGAGAAAGAGGGGATGAGTAACCACAGTTACTCAATGAGGGGATTAGCACAATTCCACCAGAAATATACCGAAAGATAACAATACCAAAATATAAATCAGTGAAGATACTTTACTAATAAAATACTTGGGTTAAAACATACTTACACATAATAATAATCCACACCATAATACAACAAAGTAAGGTAATACCAAGAAATTCTTAATACCCAACTAGGGTTTAAAACGAGGAAACTTTGAAATACCAAACACAGGTTCAAACTATAAAATACACTGAACATTTAAAAAAATTTACCATGCTACAAATAACTCAATACAACACCAAGTTGTAAACAAGTATAGCAATTATAAGATACAAGGTTTTTCAATTCTAACATGATGAAAATCCTCAAAAGTTTGGGAATAATAAGGATAACACTTATCACATAAGAATACCATCTTTCTCATTGAAATACAAATAGAATTTCATAGAAATAAACAAGAAAACACATGCCATCCTGGACCTAGCATAAGCACAATTCTTATCGATAATTTCAAATATCAAAATGCTTAGAAATAATTAACTCATCGATCACAAATCAACAATGATGTCCATAATGGCCTAAAAAACTCTCCGTCGCTAACCATGGCTTTGGTTAGGTCTGGAGCTACCAAGATGAGTGTATTTTGGCATTGGCCGCTGAGAAGTTCGTGTGGTGACTGCGAACAACCCAACTATACTCATGTCAGGGATCTACGCTCCCACCTGACATGATATAACCGTTTTGACAGTATTCTACGCCACCTCTAAATAGGTCGGCCAGTGGAAACCATCCACTTCTTACTGCAGTAAGTACTGGAGCTCGGCTCCCATGTCACCAACAAAGAATTTAAACAATAACTCAGCCCGTAGGCTCAATATAAACATCATGATAGCATAATTCTCAATAAGAGACAGTAAGTGTTCACAATGGCAATTCTTACTCCAAGAGTGATCAATTTGATCATATCATTAGTAATGAAACCATTTTCATCAAAAGTATCATATAAAGATTGTGGGATCGAAAATACGCGTTTGGCATCATGTCTGTGAAGCAGACACCAAATGGCACATTGAAGCACAAATATCATATTTGTTTCGTGGGTTCTTTCATTCCTAATAAAGGCAAGCCTCTATTATTAATTATACCAGACAGTGTCTTGGGAACCTCCGATTAAGGGCAAAAGTACAAATAGAAAAGACAATGAAAAATAATAAATTTATTGTCAAAACATGGTGATCATTACATATGAATATCGCCATATATATATAGGCGTACATATTTCATTTCTTTATTTATTTATTTTATTATTATTATTATTATTATTATTTATTATTTATTTTTTATGACGCCGTCGTCCGCCTTGGGGAACATGCTTCGCCGCCGTCTCATGCCTCATTGCCGCTTTGACTATCTCGAGACGAGTATTTCACCACTATTCCGAGATTTGTGCCATTTTTTTTTTGTATTTTATTTGTCGCCTCAAGATGCGCGTTTATTGCTATCTTAAAATATATTTCATTGTCACCTTGCACTTGGCAAGACACGTTTTGCCATTGCCTTGAGATAAGCATTTTCTTTTGTCGTTGCTTCAGGATAAGTTTTCTCATGGAAGAATTTCAGGAGTAATCTTAAGATAAACATTATTGATAATGAATGGTTCAGACTTGATCATCAAGAGGTAAGTGTTGATTTGATTTGAGGGCCTTGACTTCATCATCAAGCAAAAATGGCCTTAAGTTTGAAGCAATATGGGATAAAAGATTTAGATTTGATTAGAGGGTATTTAGGTCTTTTCCAGAATTTGGAATTTGAGAGGGGAAAGATGAGCGGCTAAGATCTCATCCATCAAAGAGATGTGTCTAAGTTCTAGGCATCTCCAAGATTAGCATTTTGATGGAGGGCCATGATCTCATCATCAAGGAGTCGCATTTAAGTTCGAGGCAACCTTAAGATGTGGATTTTGATGGATGATAAGGATCTCATCATCAAAGAGGTGCGTTTAAATTCGATGCAACCTCAAGATTTGGATTCTAACGGACGGCTAGGATCTGATCATCGAAGAGGTGCATTTAAGTTAAAGTAAAGCAGTTGGGTTAATCAGAATGAGACACCCAACTAACTCACCTAGTTCATTTCCTTTTGGTCACCAAACTTTTTACCATTGCATGCTTTTCTTATTCTTTTATGTTATTTTTTATGTATTTTTTTATTTGCATGCTTTCTCATTTTGTACTATTAATAGTATTTTTTTATTTTTATTTTTTTTTATCATGCATGCATGCTTTTCTCACTTTTTTTATTATTATTTTTATTTTTTAAATCATGCACATATGCATGAAAAGCATTGCAAGCTTTTTTCCTCATTCTTTCTCTCATATTCATTATTTTATTTTATTTTATTTTAATCATTTTTCATTTATTTAATTTTAATCATGCACGTTATACATGCATATCATTGAATGCTTTTTCTCATTTTTATTCTTTTTATTCTTTTTTTATTTTTTTCATTTTTATTATTACTATTATTTTTGCATAACATTGAATGCTTTTTTCTTTTTTCTTTTTTTTTGTTAAATCATGCACGTTTGCATGCCCCTTTTTTTTTTCCTTTTATTTATTTATTTATTTTTTACGTATGCATGTATACCTTGCATGCTTTTTTTTTTTCTTTTCTTTTTTAAAATGAAAAATATCATGCCAGCATGGTGAAGATGCATAATCAAATGGATCAATTAAGCATAGGTAAAGCAGCTTAATAACAATGACACTAATTTATTTTTCACATAATGCAACCTATGGAGATCTAATTTTCCCAACGTTGCATCCATATTTATCATTGAAGTTTCGTGTGAGGTTAAAATGGTACAGCATATGGTATTCCCATGCTAGATAGAACACTGTCTCTTGCTGCCAATGCAAGGGTATCAGAACATGAGACTATGCCTTTGCATTCAGTCTTGAGCTGGGATTTTACTGCATTGATGATTTAAAAAAAAAAACTTTGGAGACTTCGATTATTTGTCGGTGAGTCTTTTTTCTGCTATGTTGTTGCTTGTTGAATCTATCAGAACTGATCCATCAGCACCCCTGACAAATGCATCATGGATATGCATTCTAGCAAGGCCAGCAGCCAAGCCAGGATCATCATTAAGAGCTTTCATAACTTCTTTTTTGACTATAGATTTAGCTACGGGGCATGCGCCATTATAGGAACCAATTTGAAGCTGAGCACTTGAAGGAGCACAAGACAGGGTAATGACAGCGAAAGCTAAAAAAAACATTCATTCTTCCAAGATTCATCTCTTCAAGCCTTAAAGAAGTTTTCAGATGTTATGCAGTGCCATCATGTTACTTCTGTTCTCTCATCACCTTTCTTTCTTTCTTTTTTATTGTAGATTTCATTTCTAACTCACAAGATCTTCTAATAAGAATTCACATCAAAGCTTGCTTTTGAAGAACTATATTTTCACCTTATACTTCTTGTGGCTTTTGAGCTTTCCTTCACCAGTACTATACCAATTGCATTAAACTTCATTTTCCTTGACCTCTACACTAAATACGATTTTGTTACCATTAATAACAAACTGCTTGAGTTGGTGGCTGAATCCCTTCAACAATTTCACAGGCATAAGTAGCAGTAACCTTCAGTGACATCCTTGTTATGTTTTCTAGGCCTGACAAGCCTCAAGGCGACTTCTGCTACAGTGTTTGCAACTGCAATCACATCCGCAGCCCTCATGGTAACTGGCCCTTCATGATTGACATGAGTGTGAGCCACCACAGCGACGAACCCATCAATACGACACCTCATGTCAATCTGCACAATATCGTTCTCCACCAGGACCATCTCACCAGTAACAAGCGGCGAGAAGTGGTAGACAACATTGTTAACAGATGTGCATGTCAGGAAGGCAACGTCCCTCTCATCTTCTTCTTCACATTTTTATTCACAAATCAAGTTCCTTCTCCTCCTTATTGGCTTCAATACTCGACATCTCTCAAACCTTGTAAAGGGAATACAACAAGAATTGAGGCCGAGAAAATTGGAAGAGATTTGAAGAAGGATGCAAGTCTAGGGTTTTGGCCTTAGAAAGCAGAGAAGTGGGAGGCAATCGAGGCTAGCCGTGGGGTTTGCATTGTGAAGAGGAAAGCTGACAGGGATGAATGGAGGGTTAAGGAGCTATTCAAGGAGAGCTTGGGGCTTCGAGGATGAAGAGGACCCTGCGGTGCAGAGGCCTGATCTGAAGAATGGTGAGGTGAATCGACTCGGAGATAGCAACAGCCGCAATGGACTTCATCGGCTAAGCGGGCATAGGGACGGCGAAGAGGAAGCCGGTGACGGCGTTGTAAACGGATGTAGGTGCCGAGATCTCCGACAGCGCCATCAAGGTCAACCTCAAATGAAGGTCCTGATGGCGAAGCTGGGGGAAGCAGCGTCGTCGAGGAAGGTGATTTTCTTGATAGATTCAGAGGAATCGGAGATGACGAGAGGAAGCTCAGGAACAGATTCGATGCAGTGACCGGGAGCAGCAACCAGGAAGGGGATGGCAGAGGCAGCAAGAGTGGAGGCGACGACGATAGCATCAAGTGCCATTTTTTTTCTTTTCTTTCGCCCTTTTTTCTTTTTTCTTTTTTATTTATTATATATATATATATAAATATATTTATTATTTTTTTAATAGAATATATATTAATATATAATATTTATATCACTTTTTTTTTCTTTTTTTTTTACTCCTTATGACTAGGTTTTTTTTTTACATATATATTATAATAATAATAATAGGAAAGAATTTTTTCACCTTCTGGGACGATCGTCTTTTTTTTTTCTCTCTTTTTTGTTGTCTAGTTGAGAAGACGAGATTTTTTTTTTTTTGTCTGATTCAGAAAGAGAAAAAAAGTCCTCTCCCAAGAAATTCCCTGTCCTTTTAAAAACGTCATCTGTTCCTATCCTCAATCCAAACTTCCTCCGTCAAATCCCAACTACGGATCCAAAAGGATAGGATTAAAAAAATTTCAAATTTAAATTTTTTGTTAATTTTTTTTTAATTTAATTAATTAAAAAAAAAGATAGGATTAAATTTAAAATTCAAATCCAATTTGCCTCGAGATATGTGTTTGGGTGCCTCGTGATTTGCACTTTCTCAAGTTGCCTCGAGATATGTTCTCTGGCTATATGAAATTTAGGATTGCCTTGGGATGTGTATTCGGGCTATCATGAGATTTGAGATTGTCTCGAGATGTGTTCTCGAGGATAATTTTGTAATTTGCCATTTTGCTTTGAGATATATTCTCAAGGGCAATTTTATAATTTGACATTTCGCCTCGAGATATGTTCTCAGGGGCAATTGTGTAACCATTTTTTTTTGCATTTTTTGTTTGCCTCGAGATATGTTCTCAAGGGCAATTTTATAATTTGACATTTCGCCTTGAGATATGTTCTCAGGGGCGATTGTGTAATTTTTTGTTTGCCTCGAGATATGTTCTCAAGGGCAATTTTATAATTTGCATCTGCCTCGAGATATGTTCTCAGAGGCAATTTTGAGATTTGGATATTTTGGATCTCCTTGAGATCGGTGTTCTTAACTGATCCGGAGATTTTAATATTTTTAGATCGCCTCGAGATCAGTGATCTTGGGATTTACGTATTTAGATCGCCTCGAGATCTGTGCTCTTAGCTGATCTTGTAATTTGAATATCTTAGATCGCTTCGAGATCTGTGTTCTCGGCTAATCTTGAGATTTAAATATTTATATCACCTCGAGATCCGTGCTCTCGGCTGATTTTGGGATTTGAATATTTAGATCGCCTCGAGATCTGTGCTCTCAGCTGATCTTGAGATTTGAATATTTAGATCGCTTTGAGATCTGTGCTCTCGGCTGATCTTGAGATTTGAATATTTAGATCGCCTCGAGATCTGTGCTCTCGGCTGATCTTGAGATTTGAATATTTAGATCACTTTGAGATCTGTGCTCTCGGCTGATCTTGAGATTTGAATATTTAGATCACTTTGAGATCTGTACTCTCAGCTGATCTTGATATTTGAATATTTAGATCGCCTCTAGATCTGTGCTCTCGGCTGATCCTGAGATTTCAATATTTAGATCGCTTTGAGATCTGTGCTCTCAGCTGATCTTGAGATTTGAATATTTTGACTATTTCAAAAGTTTATTCTACACTTATCTTGAATGTTGCCCTAACTCGATTAGGATTTTGGCTACATGTGATTTTAAAAATTTTTATTTGATTTGAGTTAGGATATGCAATTTTTTTATATAAACAAAGATGTCTTTCGAAAATACACCTTGTGCATTGCATTAATACCATGAAAATCAACTTGTTTTCACATGCCTTTGTTCAAACAAACAACATTTAAAACTAAACAAGATTTCTTGAGCACTTGCTCCAATCATAGCATTAGCAATAACACAAAATGTGTAGCATAAATAGGAAATAAAGTTTAGATCCTAAATCGAAGCATAAAACATATAGAGTCCTAATCAAGTATCATAATGCACAAAGATAAATATATATACATATATGGGTATTCTTCGGATAGGATTATGCTTATTAGTCCCACTCACTACTTAGACAATCTCGCTCCTTTGAACGCTAGTCCTCGACAAGCTCTTTGCTTCAATCCAAAGCTTTTCCTCCTTGAGAAAGCACAAGAAACACCAATAAATTGTTAGGACAAAAGTCAAGCAAGAACCCTAATTTCTTCTACCAAACAACCCTAATGAACTCTAGGGTTGCTCCACTCACAACTTAAGGTACTAAACCAACTCTAAGGGTTTAAGCTTCTCTCTAAACCAAGGAAACCAAGAACACAAGGAAAGCTCAACGGAGCTACAGTAATTCATGGATCAAGGTGATGAGGGTTCAATGATTTCATGAAATCAAGGTCATACAACTCAATAAAATCAATCCTCACAAGATTAGCCATCAAAGAGGAAGAAGAAGATGTAAGGATCAAGCTCTCACAAGGGTTCACAACAAACCCTAACCATTTCCATCAAAAAACAAGGAAGTAGGAACAAAAAGGATGGAAGCATACCTTGATCCAAAGAATGAGCAAGTTGATGATCCAAGATTCAAGCTCCAAAACTTCTTCTAAGTCAGCCTTAAAACTCTATGGAATGATGGAGGAAGAGAGGAGAAGGAAATAAAGAAGTTTGGAAGAAAAGAAATGAAGAAATGAAGCTAGAAATGGGTTTTTATAACCAAAAACTCGATGGTGTGCGGGTGGTGTGCGGCCCCGCACACCAGCCGCACACCACTCTGCCTGGGGTGTGCGGCCTCTGTGCAGCCCCGCACAGAGGCCGCACAGCCCCCAGGAGAGGCCGTGCGGCTTGTGCACAGCTCGCCTAGCTTTGTGCGGCCTGTGCACAGCCCACTCACCCTCAAAACTTCTCCAAAACACTCTCAAACACCCGACAAACAACTTCAAAGGATCGACAAAAAGATTCAAAGAAAACTCAACGGGGAAATGATCACAACATCTAAGACAACCGAAATAACAACCAAGGGCAAAAAGGACCGAAACACCACAGAGATGAACATGAAAAATCTCATAACGGCCTCACAAAGGACGGACAATGCCGTTGTGGCTCATCTTTCCCTTGTTCAGTGTTTGAACACAATGGTCATCACAACGGCCGTTATCCTTTGAGGAATGACCGCTGTGATGCCCGACCATGGTGAAAAATTTCTATACATTGTTTTATTTCAAAGGAAATTTACATAAAAGCATTCACCAAGCATCATTAAACAATTTCATGCCATTTAAACATTATAAAATTGCGATTTAAAAGGTTTGTAAAGGTTCTCAAAAAATCAGCCGAGAAGAGAGAGTTTTCCACGTTAAGAATCGAGTGGGTGTGGTGCTAAATCGAGCAAAAATAAACCTAAGCTTCTCAGAATCATTAGGCGAAGGTCAGGGAAGGGTCTCCAGTAAAGTGGCAGAGAAAGAAGTGAGTTTTGAGTGAGAAAGGCCAAGGATCGGCCATCGGTAACCCTATATCTCCTCATAACGGGGTTAACAAACCAAACAATGGTTGTTGTTCATGTGTTCAGTCTGTTAGAGGCTCTACGACCGTTATAAGCCCGTTATGGGGCCGTTGTCAACTCAGCTGGGCTAAAAGTGTTGGCAATGGTCATTTTAGGGCTCGTTGTGTTCACCACGGCCATATAACGGGTTTAGTAAAGCAGTGCCAGACCTCCAGAAAACTCAGAGTTACGGCACGCTCTGTGGAACGGCTGTTGTAAATCACCACGGCCCTCACAATGGGTATTGTAAGCCCATTGCAGACTTACTTAATTTTCCAAAAAAGTCTATCTTTCTGCTTGAACATCACAATGGGTGTAACTGGTTTATCACGTCTGTTGTAATGCTCGCAGTGAAAAACTAAAGATTTTTCCTATGTAAAACAACATGAAAACAAGTCCTACTGATAGTACTAGATTCCCCAATCATGTTTTGCTCATAAAATTTAGGGGTCATTTGGTTCACGGTAATGATATATTACCACGTAATAAGATTACCGTGGTAATAAAATCAAGAATGTTATATGTCCAAGAGTGTTGTGGTAATTTATGATAACCATGTTTGGTTGGAAACTCATATTACATAGAAATCAACTTGGTAATGTTTAAAATTTCCTCAAATACCCTTGTGTCTACTATTTTGTGCAAGTTTAAATTTAAAGTAAAATAAAAAAAAAATAATTTTTGAAGTTGAACATATTCCCAAAATAATGTTATTCAAATTTATTTTTTTATCCAACTAATAACATAAGAAAAATATTATTTTTAAACAAAGGGCATATTTGTCAAAAAAGTATTTTAGATTACCATCCACTTGATAATCTAACATAGCCACCTATTTTGGTGGTAATGAGACTACCAAGTTTCTTGGCAATCTTCCAAGGTTGGTAATCAAAGATTACCATCAATATTACCACCGCCACCAATCCAAATGTGGCAATCTGAAAAGATTACCACGTAACAAGCGGTAATATTTTCACATTACCACGAACCAAATGACCCCTTAGTGAGGATGAGCCAATTCCACACTTTCATATTGATCACCACTTTATGTATTTTATTAACTAAGAAATAATATTGAAGACTAAGAGTATATGAACTAAAGACTAGAAAACTATTTAGGTTGTCTCCTAAGAAGCCCTTCTTTTTATGTCATGAGCCTGATGTACTTGTTCTTACCTCAAAATGACTTTGGGTTACTTGGAGCAAGTAGAGGAGCTATTTCTTCGTTATATTTTTTCAAAGTATTGGAGTTTGTTACCTCAATAGTGTGTTCCTCTTTTGGTTGTACCTTCCTCTTTACCTTCTTCGTTGACGCGGCTCTCAAATTACTCTCTTTATTGTCCCTCTGACGTCGTGGCTTTGCGAGTTGTGTATGTCCTTCCCCAAGCTGCTCCTCCACATATTCGCGAGGAGGGTTCACCATGAATACATCCCGCATAAAATAATACATAGAAAGATCAGGATTATGTGCAAAATAGCATTCATCGTCTTAGTCTATCTAGTGCTTTATGGCATTAGGGAGTTGGCACACCACTTCTTTATCTCCCACTTTCAATGCCATCTTTCCATCTCTCCAATTGATGAGGGTCCTAGATGTATTTAGGAAAGATAGTCCAAGAATGAGTGGGGTCTCTATATCCTCATTTATATCTGTGGGCTCATTTTTTCTCACCCAGCCTTTGATTATGGTTAGACCGGTTAAAAAAATAATAATGGATCACAAATTAAATTTTATTTTATATGACTTCAAGAGATTATGAGTTCATGACTTCCATTAGGGGCAAGCCTTTAATGTTTATTAACCTGGATATTGTCGCAAGAACCTCCGATTAAGAAATAAGTGTGAACAAGAAAATAAGTTGTGGTAATCAATTCCATTCATTTCAATAAATATGAATTTATACTCATTGAAAATACATGGGATTTGAAATCATCTTGACTTGTGAATTAGCTTGTGTATGAACTTGTGTCTTGGACAGTTAGTATTTTGGATTTAATTTGCATCTTGAATATAGTCGCTGCATATGCCTTGTCACCGTGTCGCACACATCATTGCCGTCTTGAGGTATGTGTCTCATTACCACTTGAAATTTATATATAGTCAAAGCATGCCGCTACCTAGAGATGAACATCCTTATCATTGTCTTGGGATGAACACACACATATATCCATCTCCATGTGCATGGTGGGGCCCGCCCTTTTAATTTTTTTCTTTAAATGATGCATGTGAGCATATATACGTGCATGCATGCATTTTGATCACTTTAATATGTCATATCTCTCTCTCTCTCTCTCTGACACACACACACACATATACATATAGTGGGATGGTGGAGCATTATTGATTCATGATGTCTGTTGTCAATGGTTGTTGACCATCATGTTGAGTGCCTTGACCAATATATATATATATATATATATTCATCTATCTTAAAGCTTGGCCATGTCTTCTGCACTTCTTCAAATTGGCATATCTCTAGTATTCCAGGATATGCTTTTATGTTTTCCTTTTGTAGTGCTCATGCGAACAGGTATCCAAATTTCAAGCATGCCTTTGTTAGAAGAGTAACGAAAAGTCACTATTAAATTTGTAACTCATCTTTATCTCTCATCAATTTGAATGGTTTTGATGTGGCCATGGTCTGAGGTAAGGAAGACTTGATATACATGACTAATAGTAGTTCTGCTAGTGTGTAGCTCATTGTAAGCCATTATTCATATGTTATTAGAGCAATATGTATTCCAGTGTGGTTTGTTTATATAGTGTGGTAAATATAATGAAGGGGTAAGGATGTAATATGGCATGGTTTGAGAATTTAAGTTTGAGGCAATATAGTGAAAGAGTGAAGCTTGGAGCTATGAATGTTGGAGGATCAAGGGTGAAGATATGATCATCAAGAGTAGAGAGTTAGTTTGGCAGGATCACTATCATGCAAAAGATGAGTCAGAACTCCTGCTTTGTTTTCATCCAAATAGTTCAAGTTCCATTTTAGCATGTCTTTTTCTTATCCAAGATCATCATTGCATTTTTTTATCTTATATTTGGATTTGTGAACAAATTTATTTGCGGAAAGATGAGAGTAGGCCTTTCATCATTTCATCCTAATAACTCAGAAGCACTTCATTTCATTATTCATCATCGAAGTAAACTATACAAAGCCAATGCTAACAATCAAATTAAACAAATAGCTTTCATGGCATCTTGTTCTTGTGTTTCATTGGATATGGCAGCAGGTTTAAACCCAGCTAAGCTTATTAACTCCTCCAGATTACACAATGTCTTCAACTCTGGCTCTTGATCCTGAACCTCTCCAGTCCATCCTTAAAACCAAAATCCTTGACATCTTGTTGCACCTAAGAATTGAAGTCTTGGTAAGTGTATGGCCTGTAATTTGAGCTTTTAACCACACCACCTTCTCTTGGGAAAGAAAAGTAATATAGGAACATCCTCTCCTTATCGCCAAAACTCTATGTTGGACACTCCTGTATTTATCATTGCTTATGGCCTATAACATGTCGCCAACATTTACAATGATAGAGCCAGGAACAGGGGGACACATAGGAGCCATTGGTTGCCATGCGGAATTTGCAAACCTCCAACAAAATCTTGATTTAGAATTGACCAAACCGAGTTATTTGCGTGTGTATTTGCGCCAAAGTAATTGGCCACATCTAGCAATGAGGGTATCTATACACTCTTGCGATGCCATGAGACTCATCCAAGTATGACCCTAATTAGCTGCTATCTAACTTGAGATCATGTGTCACTGCATCAAAGAGTTTTCTTGCTCTCCATACTCTCAGCGATGGAAAAGAGGAATCAATGTCAGATCGGAGTGATAAGTGCTTGTGTTATAATAATGCGAAGTGTTATTGTCTTACATTGAGCATTATTTTTATCAGATTTTATCATTTAATAGTGTGCATTTGTGTGCTTTTGTGCATTGTAGGTTTGTGGAGCTAATTAGGAGAAAAAGAGCAAAGTTGGGTCATGATTGACATTGTTGGAGAATTCTCGGACCAAGAATGATCAAGGCACGAGTTGGGACTTGTGGGTGTGTGCCAACCTCTTTTGGAGGGGCACAAAGGCAGTCACATTCACAATAGGTCTAACTCGTGTGGCATAAGAGAATTTCACCAAGGAGGAGACTTGAAGTAATCGGCATGATCCACCGTTGATTATGTGCCCAACTCAACGGCCTCAATGAAGAACGATGAATTCAGGAGCATTTCGGCAAGAGTACCGTATCAGTACTGTAGGAAAAGCTGTAGCAAGTTACTGTTCACTGTCTGCCAAAATTCAGCAAAACAAAGACTTTACACGGGCGTGTGGAAATTCCACACGGCCGTGTGAAATCCCGATTTCAGCGATTTAAAGCCGCGGCTCAACATTATAAAAGACCGTTTTGGAGACATTTTCTGGATTTTTTGGCCAATTTTTTGGCCTAACTTTTGGAGGGTTGCGGCTAGGGTTTGGAGAGGACCTTGTGGAGGATCAAAGCGCACCATCGTCATCGACATCTATACCCGGCTGCCGCACAAGACCACAGTCACACTCTACACAAGAGGGTTTTCATCTATGCTTTTGATTTGTGCTTATTCTCATACTTTGATGGATTTGTATAGCTCCATGAGGAGCTAAACCCCTTGTGGCTATTCGGACTTGTAAACCCTAGGATGATTATCTTTCTATGACTTGTTATTATGCTTTTCTTCATTAATGAATAAAATTGAGTTTCAATATTAATTGCTTCTTGTATCGATTTTCCCTTAGCAGTGACACTAGGGTTGAGAATCGTCTAGGTTATCCTTTGGAGGTGTGACAACTCCTATAGGGTTAGACTACTTGAGATTGGAGATGGTTGAGAGGGTGAGTCGTGAGGTAGCGAAACGTCCCCTTTCCCCTCCGGTGTGATTTTCCCTATCTCCATCTCCCACGAGTTCTTAGCGGTTGAAATAGAGCGAAGTGCTAGGAGATGAACTCCCCTGGGGCTTAGTTGCGCGAGCAACAAAGTGAAGGGTTGTAGTAAATCTTAGTGCTGGGGCTTAATTGAGATTAGGGTTCTTTCACCTGGACCAAAGGGTTAGAGCTATATATAGGAATTGGGCTAATCACTAGAAATCCCTAGAACTTAAAGCAATCCCACGTAGTGTGAGGCTTAGGAAGATGCACTCCCCTAGGGCTTAGTTGACAGGTCAACAAGAGTCAAGGGTCGTAGTGAAACCTAATGCCGAGGCATAGTGTTGGGATTAGTCACGGTTAACCTTAGGTTTGGGACCGTGTGTTTAAGGATATCCTCGACTCATTAATCATCAATAGGAGAGTACAATAGCATTCTCTTGCACTAGAAGCATAGATCCTAGGGGTAGCTTGTCCGGGTACCCTATTTCATTCATCGATTGTCTTTCTCTTATTACTCTTGCTTGCACTCTCTTACCTTCCATATTTCTCTTTATTTTCTTCTTGTTTTCGATTATCTTTACACACACAATTGATCTTGCTCTCGTTTACCATATTTCGCATTAGTTGAATAGCAATTGCTTGTATCTTTGATCCCTACTCCCTGAGGATTTGACTACCCTCTCACCAGGGTACTATTATTATTTCGACAAGCCCGTGCACTTGCGGTACACACACGCAAGGGGTGTGTCACGGAGCTGATCCATTGTGATGTGAAGGCCTTTGACACACCCCTTGCGTGTGTACCTGCAAGTGCACGGGCTTGTCGAAGTAATAAAATTACCCTAGTGAGTGGGTAGTCGAATCCACAGAGAATAGGGATTTAAAACACGAGATTTCACTATTTAGCTATGCGGTGTACGAAGAGTGATAATAGAATTGATGAGTGAATTATGGAAGCAAATATAATAAAGGGAAAGAAATTAAATAGAAAGATGGAAGGCAAGAAAGTGCAAGTAGAAGTGAATAGAGAAGGACTAGCAATGGATGAAATAGGGTATTCAGAGAAGCTACCTCTAGGACTTATGCTTCTAATGCAAGACTATGCTATTATACTTTCCTATTGATGTTAATTGAGTCGAGGATATCCTTAAACTCACGGTCCCAAACCTAAGGTCAACCGTGACTAACCCCAACACTATGTCCCGGCATTAGGATTCACGTTAACCCTTCACTCTGTCGCTCGCGCAACTAAGACCTAGGGGAGTATATCTACCTAAGACTCACACTACGTGGGATTGCTTTAAGCTCTAGGGACTCATAGTGATAAAACCTGTTCCTATGTATAGTTCTAACCCTTTGGTCCAGGTGGAAGAACACTAGTCTAGATTAAGCCCCAGCGCTTAGGATTCACGTCAATCCTTCACTCTGTTGCTCACGCAACTAAGCCCCAGGGGAGTTTATCTACCTAGTACTTCACTCTATCTTGACCGCTAAGAAATCAAGGAAAACGGAGGTAGGGAAAAATCACACAGGAGGGGAAAGGGGACGCTTCGCTAACTCACGACGCACCCTCTCATCCCTCTTCAATCTTAAGTAGTCTAATCCTATAGGAGTTGTCACACCTTTAAAGGACAACTTAGATTGTTCTCAACCCTAGTGTCACAGCTAGGGGAAAAACAATTGCAAGAGATAATTAAAATTGAAACTCGAATTTATTTATCAATAATGGAAAAGCATAATAGTAAGGTCATAGAAACATAATAATCCTAGGGTTTACAAATCCGAATACCCACGAGGGGGTTTAGCTCCTCATGGAGCTATACATGTTCATCAAAATATAAAAGAAAGCACAAATTAAAGGCATTAATGAAAACCCCCCTTGGGTATGGTGTTGTCGTGGTCTTGTGCGGCAGCCGGACGTCGGTGACGATGTCGATGACGCGTTCCAAACCTCCACAAAGTCCTCTCCGAAAACCTATTCGCACTCTCCAAAAGTTCGGGAGAAAGATAGGTCAAAAGATATTTCAAAAGTCTCCAAATCGGGCTTTTATAATGTTGAGTCGTGGCTTTAAAATCGGACTTATCGGGGCTTCACATGGCCGTGTGGAATTTCCACACGCCGTGTGAAGTCTCTGGAAAGCTGATTTTTGGCATAAAGTGAACAATAGCTTGCTACAGTATTTTGCTACAGTACTCGCTGAAATATCCCCGAATTCGTTGTTCTTCATCAAGACCATTGAATTGGGCACACAATCAATGGTAGATCGTGCCGATTGCTTTAAGTCTCTTTCTTGGTGAAGTTCTCCTAAGCTACACGAGTTAGACTTGTTGTGAATGTGACTGCCTTTGTGCCCCTCCAAAGGAGGTTGGCACACATTCACAAGTCTAGGCTCGTGCCTTGTTCCTTGGTCCGAAATCTTCCCCACAACAGAGAAGACGATCTAACTTCATTCTTTTTCTCAAAATTAGCTCCACAAACCTACAATGCATAAGAATACACAAATGCACACAATTTAGTGATAAAATCTGATAAAAGATATGTTCATTGTAAGATAATAACACTTCGCGTTACTATAACACGAGCACTTATCAAATCCCCCACACTTAAGCTTTTGTTTGTCCTCAAGCAAAATAGAACGTGAAAGTACTTGGGAATAACAATTACAAGTGCTTGGCCTTAGGTTCACCAAAAGTATGCAAAAGAAACATTCTACAAGTAAGGGGAAATCAAAACATTGCATAAGGTTATCATTGCTCTTGCTAAAAACTCGAATAAAAAAGGATAGCAACTCAAAAACGTGTAAGTGTGTGTGAATTCACTCAAGAGAACCAACGAGTACTCCTCAAACTCTTGTTACAAGGACTTACTTATATACACAAAGTAAGGAAGTAGTAGCTTCACTCAACCTCTAAGGTAGCCCTTTCCTAGGCGGCCGCCAAAGGTGGCTTTCACACTTTCGAGGAGATAGCTTTTTCTACCGGGGTAGTAGCTTTCACGCTTCCCATGAGATAGCTCTTTCTCTCATTAGGGCATAACTTGTATTCGACTTATGAGAGTAGCTTCATACTTCATAGGAGGTAGCTCTTTCTGCCCCAAATGTAAAGCTTAAACTAATATTCACAAGCTCACTTTTTTTTTAGCTACATATTACTTCACAACTTACTAAAGTAATACTAAACTAGTCCTTAAAACTTCAAGTTCGAGTTTCCAAAAGATTTCAAGAGTAGTGCAATAAGGGGTACTCGAGCAAAAATCCCCTAAAATTCAAGTAAAACTAGAGCATGATAGGATACAATGTTAAAAATTCTCCTAAACTCTAAGAATACAACCGTTGCAACTAAGGTGAACCGCCATAGGCTACATGAGCATAAGAAATTGAATGCACAAGTAAAGGTGTGTGCAAAGTGAACTCCCCCCCCCCACACTTAAGATGTACATTGTTCCGAATGTACGCATGTAAGCACAATAAAAATAAAACAATGAAAAACAATTAGTGTGGAAGTGGGCAATTGAAACATTACTCCCATGAACTCCAAGTGTTGCATTTGATGGAGCTAGGTTCATTGAGAGTTGAGTCTCAATGGTTTGTGGAGCACACACGGTCTCATGACCGTGCCTATGACTATTCCTCAAATTCCTTACATCCAAGACCATCTGCACACATACGCAAGGGTTCAGTATAGCTCAAGAAAAACCAAAAATAAAACTCGAGTATATAAAGATAGAGAAATGAGATACAACTCGAGACAAAATAAAGAAAAATAAAAGCAAACTCAAAAGGAGAATCCTTTCTGAGTACTACAAGTCCAACAGAATACGAAAATAAAAGTGCAACAGAAAGAAAAACTAAAATAAACTACGACGCCTCAGCGTCGGTGTCCTGTGTCGATGACTCAAGTGCTATTGTTGCTTGCTCTGAAGGCGCTGGTGGATTAGCTGATGGTGATGGAGATGGGGGTGGAGTCAAAGCTCGGGGCTGGACCACGAATGGTGACGTCGACACAGATCGCTCAAGTAGCTGAAGTATGGCGACGAGCTGTGTCGACGTGTGCATGAACTGTGCTGCCTGTGTGGCCCTCATCTCGGCCAACTCTGTCTGCATAATATTCACAGCACTCTCGAGGCGCTCAAACCTATCCTGGCCTCGAGAAGGAGAAAAGATCCGCACTGAGGTGGCTATGGTGCTGTGGGTGGTGCCTCGGCCTCTGTTTGATCTGCTGGGGGTGGCTCTATCGCTACCTGTGATCCCTCGGCCTGATCTGACTGGGGTATGATCATGGTATATACTCCTGGTACTGATCTGCGGATCATGCCCATCAGTCTCAGTGTCTCTCTGGTAAGCGGCACTGGCCTATAATGAGGCGTGTGATGTAAGGGCATGCGAAGATGACTCCAACCCTGGGGTACTGGCCCTGGTGGCGCAAGTACTCTGCTAGAATATGCAGTGTTCGAAAAATTTGCCTAGGCGCTGGAAGGTGATAGGCCGCCCAGTTTTTGTGAAAATCGGCCTAGGCTTTCCATAAAAAAATGGACGCCCAGGAACCGCCCAGGCGGGCTGGGCGGCCTGGGCGCCTTTTGGAAAAAAAAAAAAAAATTAAATGTTTTTAACTAATTAAAAACCCCCCAAATTAATGTTTTGTGGGACTTGTACTTAATTATGTTTTTTCTTAGGGGTATATCCATCCAATATTTATTATTATTTATTTTTTAATAAAATTCTAATTTCTAAGCACATAAATAATAAATAATATGTTATGTATAACGAATCTTGTCTTCGCTTACTTCGCCGAAATTTTTATATGCTTATGTTTTTCTTAGTAGCCTACCCACTTTTATTTTGGCAAAAATAAATAAATAAATAAATAAATAAATAAATAAAAATAATTCCCTTTTTTTAATAACAATATCAATTCCTTTATTATATTGCTTGGTAAGCCATTTCAAAATAAAAATAAAAATAATAAAACCCAAAAAAAAAAAAAACCAGGGGCAAAACTGAAAAAAAACCCAAAGAAATCAAAATTATTACAAAGCTAAAGATCCTGCGCGCGGTTGCTCAACAGAGGAGGATGTCTTCCGTCTTCGCCGTTGCCGCCATCATGGAAAAATCCATCAGTGGATGATTAGGCAGCGGATTAACTGATTAAGAGAAAGAATATTACCAAGAACGCTTCATTCTCTTCATTCCTCTTACAAGACCCCAACGAGTGGTTAGAACTTGGAGGAACACTTGGATGATTAGAACTTTATAATCAGTCCCTTACAAGACCCCAACGAGTACCCCTGGCTTAGAGCGAAGCATTGACGCCGTTGAACAACTTCTTCTCCACGGTTAGAGGTTATTATGATGAGGATAAATAGTTGGGATTTATGTTAAGGCCCTTAAGGGATTAGTGGATTGTATAATGATTAACAATATGAATGTATGATGTAGTAATAAATGAATGAGATGTAAAATTGGAGGTTTTCTTTGATGTTCTGTTGTAGAGAAAAGAATTATATAAAAGCGCTCACCATGTGTTCGATGAAATGCTTGTATAACTAATTGCAGTCCTTGTTCTATGATGATGTAGAGAAAAGAATTATGAAGGTTTGATATGAGATAAATGGAGATTTCAGTCCTTGTTCTATGATGATGTTCATGCTTGTATAACTAATTGCTCAAGAGTATGGTTTCTATGTTATGGATGATAATACTTAGAAGGGAGCATGCATGCACTTGTGATGTTTGATGAAATGTCACTTAGAACCTACAAAGCTGATTTCATGTATCATTGTATTGTGAACTGAGATCATGTTATGAGTGAATTCATGAACCTCTAATGTTATGAGTTTGGTTGTTAGTTTAATTAATAGTTTGTTAATTTGGTTATTTTCAGGTTTCTAATGGCTGAGAATGAATCTTCTGGGGCATCTAATTCAATGGCATCTTTAGATAATTCATTGAAGCGTAATTCAAGTGATGTGGGGTGGGAGTTTGCGGTATTGGCGGATCCTACTAATCCGGATAAGTTAAAGTGCAAGTTTTGCATGAAAGTGGTTAGTGGTGGAATATATAGAATGAAGCAACACATAGCCAATATCAAGGGAAATGTATCCTCATGTTCAATGTGTACGGAGGAGGCTAAAGCCAAATCCAAAGTGGCAATAGAAGAAGCAAAAAGAAAGAAACAAGATAAAACTAGACATGAGTTGGAGAAAAGAGAAGAAGTTTGCATTACTCCGATTGATGAAGAAGACTATGAAGATGTTGAAGTTGGAGGGTCAATGAAAAGGCCACACGTTCGTGGGCCGATAGATAGATTTACATCGTCTATTAATGCCCAAGCTTCATTGGGTGTGTCTATGTGGCAACAAAATATTCAAGATGTCATTGAGAAGAATAGAAGACATGATGTGCATCGATTTTTGGCAAGATGGATCTATGAGGTGGGAATTCCTTTCAATGCCATTGATAAGGATAGTTTTATACAATTTGTGGAGGCGGTTGGAATATATGGCAAGGGTTATCGACCTCCAAGCCAATATGAATTAAAGGAGCCACTATTGAAGGAAGAAGTTGAGAGAACTAAAGGAATTATTAGGGACTATGAAAAATAGTGGGAAAACAATGGTTTCTCAATCATGACCGATGCTTGGTCGGATCGAAAAAGGAGAAGTATTATGAATCTATGTGTCAATTCTAGCAAAGGCACAATTTTCTTTTCTTCCAAGGAAGATTCCGAAGAAGCACACACCGGGCCATATATCTATCACCATGTCGACAAGTGCATTGAAGATGTTGGAGCACATAGAGTAGTTCAAGTGGTCACGGGCAATGCTTCTAACAATATGGCGGCGGCAACAATATTGGAAGAGAAGAAAAGACCATCTATATTTTGGACTTCATGTGCCACACACACATTAAACCTCATGCTTCAAGGAATAGGGAACCTACCTAAGTTTAAAGGAGTGATTGAGAAGGCAAAGGCATGTACTATCTTCATCTACGCACATCACAAAACATTAGCATTGATGAGAAAGTATACGAAGAAAAGAGACATAGTAAGGCCGGGAGTCACAAGATTTGCAACTTCTTTTCTATCATTGCAAAGTTTAATGGAGAAGAAAAGCGAGTTGAGAACTATGTTTGCTAGTAGTGATTGGGATAAGTGCAAGCATTCCCAATCAACAAAAGGGAGAGCAACTTATTCAACCATTATGATGTGGGTTTTTGGAATGGAGTAGGATTGTGCTTGAAAGTATTTGCTCATTTAGTTAGAGTGCTTCGCCTTGTTGATGGGGATAAAAAACCATCAATGGGATTTTTGTATGGAGAGCTTCTTCAAGCTAAGGAAGAGATTAAAGGAGCATTGAAGAATCAAGAGGCCCTCTATCAAGAAGTCTTAGAAATTATTGAAACTAAAGCTCGTGATAGACTTGATCGTCCATTACATTTGACGGCATACATCTTGAATCCTTATTACTCCTATAAAGATGAAATGATACAAAGCAATTCGCTTGTCATGGATGGGCTACTCAAATGTGTTGAGAAATTTTTCCCCGATTTTGATGCTCAAAATGTTGTGTTGAATGATGAATTGTTGAAGTATAAGAATAAAGAAGGTAGCTTTGGGAGACTGGCGGCCAAGATGGGATGCACTAAAACCATTGAGACTTTTGATCCGGGTATGCATATTTACAATTCTTTATTTTCTTTAGCACTAATTGATATATTTTTTTCTAATATTGCTCAATTTGTGCTTTCTTAGTTGGTTGGTGGGGCACTTATGGAAATGGTGTACCAAATTTGCAAAGAATGGCAAGAAGGATCCTCTCATTAACATCAAGTTTATCCGGGTGTGAGGGAAATTGTAGTACATTTGAGGGGATACAAACAAAGAAAAGGAATAGACTAGATATAACAAGGTTAAATAATCTAATCTATGTCCAGTTCAATTCCAAGATGAAAGAGAAGAGGGACAAGGTAATGAAGATGGGAAGAGATGTACTTCTTGCTAATGATGCTAGTAAGGCTCAAGGATGGATTGTAGAGGGTGGTGATGAAGATGTTGAGGAAGAGGGAATGGTTGGAGAAATGGATAGCGGTAGAGGAAGTAATATGAATTTTCAAGTAAGAGAACTTCATGAAAAAGATTTTGTTTCGGACGAGGAAGAAGATGAAGAAGAGGTTGAGTTTGAGCCGGACACAGAAGGAGTCTTGGAGGGCTTTTAAGAAGAGATAGATGCCTAAGTTTTCAATTTCTATGTTTGTTTTTGTTGTCATATATGCTAGACACTTTTATTTTGTGGTAGTAGTACTTGATTGTCTTTACATGAGTTTAGAGTCTTTAAACACTTTTATTTTGTGGTAGTATATTTTGTGGTAGTAGTACTTGATTGTCTTGGCATGGGTTTAGAGTTTTTACACACTTTTATTTTATGGTAGTAGTACTTGATTGACTTGAGTTTATAATTTTATATGTATGTTTAATTGTTTTTATGATAATGTGGGTTTTAGAGTTGTTTGGATTCTAGAAGCTCTTGTATTATTATTTGATTGTTGATGCATCAATTTGGTTGTTGATAAATGTCTATTTGGGCATTATATAAAATTAAAATTATATTATAAATATATATTTTTTCTAAAAGGGTAAAACCGCCTAGGCCCCCGCCTAGGCTCTCTGAGCGCTAGAAGGTGGCTGACCGCCCGACTAGCGCCTAGCGTTTTTTTGAACACTGAGTCTGGATAGCGCGACTGACCAAATCGGAGCGTCAATAACCTCTTGAATCTCTCCTGGTGCTCCGGTAAGTCAAAATCCATCTCCTCGGGGGGTGGGGTGGGCTCACGGTGCTCATGAGAGCGTTTCCCTACTGCTTTCTTAGGCCTGGAAGACATCTCTGCAAAATTGAGAAGAAAAACGATCAAAAACAGTTATAATACTCAATCTGCAAAAATTCACACGACCGTGTGGAATTTCCATACGCCCGTGTGGATCGTCGAGCGGACAGAGCTCCACGGCCGTGGAGGAAAAAAAAATTCGGTTTTACACTCTAATTCATTCTAAATTCTTTCTAAGCATGTTCGCATATACTTTAATCGTTTAAACCAAGTGAAATAATCAAGAAGAATGAATTAAATCAAGAATTGAAGAAGAATTAGGGCTTGAAGCTCTTACCGACGGTGTGAATGAAGAAATGCTCAAGATAGGCCTGAAAACTCCAATAAAAACCTCCAAAAAACTCGGAGAAGGTCAGAAAATCGATAGAGAGGGTCGGAGAGTAGTTTAGAGTTGAACAATCAAGAGGCACGAGTGAAATCCAAAAGAAAACTGCGGCTTTTGAAGTTCTAGGAATTCACACGGCCGTGTACCTATACAATTAGGGTTCACAGGGGACGGCACACGCCCCTGTGTGCACTCTAGTTTCTCTCTGGACTACCCCACACGGCCATGTGAGACTCACACACCACCGTGTGCCTTTACAGGAGGCTCCACAGAGGCTGGTACACGCCCCTGTGGATTCACGGGAAACACAGAAGGTCTCTGAGAAATTTTCACACGGTCGTGTGCCCAACCTGGCCAAGAACACAAGGCCGGCCACAGGGGCACCTCACACGCCCCTGTGGCTTCTCTGACTTACTCGAGAAACCCTAAGTATCTCACACGGCTGTGTGAAACACCCACACGGCCGTGTGCCATGCACAAGCTCTTCACAGGGGCAGCCACACGCCCCTGTGTATTCTCCGGAAGGAAGGGTGTCTCTACAGAGTTTTCACATGGCCATGTGGGATTTCCACATGCCCGTGTGTCGTAGCACAAGGTCTCCCACAGGAGCAGCCACACGCCCCTGTGGACTCTCAAAAAAGAGAGTTAAGGTTCTGCAGGATTCCACACGGCCGTGTGGGAATTCCACATGGCCGTGTGCCCCTTCTGAGGTTTTTCACAGGAGCGAGGTCACGCCTTTGTGCCCTCTCTGGTTGAACCCTAAGTGGTAACACACGCCCGTGTGTATTCTCTGGTTTACTTAGAAAAATTCACAGACTCACAGAAAAATTCAGAAACATAATTGCGATGCTTAGAGCCTGTGAAAACCATCAAAACACGACCAGATACCATGGAAAACATGCTCAACTGACTCAACCTTCATCAATTATCGTTTAGGCACATGAAAACATCAACATTCCACAATAAAATTATAGCACATGCATTAAAAATTCAGGACACCAAAACTAAGATTTTTATTCATGCTAACACTAAACTAAGTCCTAGAAAAACTGTAAAACCTTGGGTTGCCTCCCAAGAAGCGCTTGTTTAACGTCACTTAGCTTGACGTACCTGCCTTACCTTACAAAGGTTTATGAATGAATGTTGCCCTTTTTCCTACAACCTGAAAGCATGCATTACATAATTTTTGTAGAGTAGAGGGAGAGTTGTTGAATTTGTTACCACAAAAGGGTGAAACACTCTTACTCCTTGAATGCTCATCCCCCTTTTTGTTGGGGTTCTTCTTGTGGCGTCTTTTCAACCTCTTCATCCTCTGAAGCATCTTCTTCATGCGCTCCATTTCTAGCTAGATATCTTTCTCTACTAGTCTAAGCGAAAGTACTTCTTCTTCGATCTCCGCGTCTTGGTCCGGCCATCCTTCATATGGATCCGGGTTCAACAATTCTTGCACATAATTATCAATTAGTTCATTGGTGGTGTCAAGAAAAAATATAAAGTATCATCAAAGTCCAGAGAGTGTCTCATGGCTTCGGCGAGGCGGTATGTAAGCTTGTCTTCTCCCACTCGCAATGTGAGCTCCCCGCCGTCCATGTCAATCAAAGCCTTGGAAGTACGCAAGAATGGCCTTCCAAGGATCAATGGAACCTCGACATCCTCATCGACATCTAACACCAACACGTCTTCCACAATTCCTTTCGGATGCCTCACCGATCGATCCGCAAGTTGAAGTGTCATCCGAGTGGGTCTAGGCTCGCCCAATCCTAGCTTTTGGAAGAAAGTGTAGGGCATGACATTGATGCTTGCCCCCGAGTCGGCCAATGCCATCTCTTCACCTAAGTTGCCAATGTTGCATGGTATTATGAAACTCCCGGGATCTTTTCTCATGCTTGGCATATTCTTTTGCAATACTGCCGAGCAATTGGCATCAAGGATCACAGATGCACTCTCCTCCAATTTCCTCATGTTGGTCAAGAGGTCCTTCAAGAACTTTGCGTACTTGGGCATTTGGGCCAATGCTTCCGCGAATGGTATGTTGATGTGCAACTGCTTGAAAATTCCTAAAAATTTCTTGTATTATTCCTTCTCTTGGTCATTCTTCAATCGTGAAGGATAGGGAATCCTCGGCTTGTAGGGTGGGGATGCCACCTCCTTTTCCTTTGTCGTTCCTTCCTCTATCTCCATGACCTCGGGTGTCTCTTGAGTCTTCTCTAGAGGGAGATTTCTCTCGACCTCTTTTCCACTCCTCAAGGTAATTGCCTTCAATTGCTCTCTCGGATTAGTCTCCGTATTACTAGGCAAACTACCTTGAGGTTTTTCCGCCAATGTCTTCGCAATTTGCTCCACTTGATTCTCCAAGTTGTGTAGGGAGGCGGTGTGATTGCGAAGTGTAGCTTCCACCGATTGGAATCTAGCATCCGAAGAAGAAATAAACCTCGTGAGGGCTCTCTCAAGATCGGTCATCTTCCCCTCTAGCTCGGTCACTCGGCCTTCTAAGTTCGGTGCTTGTTGACCTTGAAATCCTGGTGGTGTGTTGTTCTTTTGTTGTGAATGCCTTTGGTTGCTCCATGAGAAATTTGGGTGGTTCTTCCACCCCGGGTTGTAAGTACCACTGTACGGGTTGCCTTGGCCTTGTCCTCTATAAGCATTGCCCACAAAATCAGCCTGTTCCACCGTACTAGTGCCTCCAATAGCAATCGGACAATCACTCGAAGCGTGTCCTCCCCCACAACTGTTACAAGTAGTAATGGCCACAACTCTTGGTGAAGTTAGAACATCCAACTTCTTACTCAGTGATTCCACCTGTATCGCCAATGATGTAACTGCATCAACCTCATGAATTCCGGCCACCTTCTTTAGGTCCCTTGTGTTCCATTGATAGCTATTCATAGCCATCTCTTCAATAAGGTGCCGAGCTTCACCGGGAGTCTTGCTTCCTAGAGTTTCTCCTGTCGCTGTGTCTAGTAGTTGCTTGGTACTCGGATTCAACCCGTTGTAAAAGGTATGAATGATCATCCATTCGGGGAATCCATGTTGCGGGCACTTCCGAAGGAGCTCCTTGAACCTATCCCATGTCTCGAATAAAGACTCCAATTCCATTTGCAAGAAGGATGAAATCTCATTCCGGAGCCTCGCTGATTTTCCCGGAGGGAAATACCTAGCCAAGAACGCCTCGGCCATCTCCTCCCACGTAGTGATGGATGCTCTCGGTAATAAATGTAGCCAATGCCTTGCTTTTCCCTTCAATCAAAATGGGAAGGCTCTTAAATGAATTGCGTCGTCCGTTACTCCATTGATCTTCAACATGTCGCACACTTTAAGGAAGTTCTCTATATGGTTGTTTGGATCTTCATCGGCCAACCCATTAAATTGTGTGGACTGTTGCAACATTTGAATGAACGACGGGTTCAACTCAAAGTTGTTTACGGTAATTGGGGGTCTCACAATGCTTGATTGGGTCCCCATCACCGCGGGTCTAGCAAAATCGGACAATGTCCTCTGTTCTGCCATAGCTTCTGACCCTTCTGTATCAACTTCGGCTTGATTTAAAAATTCTTGTACAGGTTCCTTTCCCTTACGATGAGTTCTTCTACCAATATCTGGGTCTCCTTCAACAAGAATCGAAGGGTTGCCGCGGGTCATAACCTGAAGCCGAAACAAAGAAAAAGGAAAATAAGAACAATGATAGATTAAGAAGTGCGAAATAGAAAACGAAGTGAATAGCTAAAATAGCAAAAACAAGTATTAAAAATACGCCTATTCCCTGGCAATGGCGCCAAAAACTTGACACGACCCTTTGCGTGTGTACCCTCAAGTGCACGGGCTTGTCGAAGTAATAAAATTATCCTGGTGAGTGGGTAGTCGAATCCACAGGGAATAGGGAATTAAAACACGAGATTTCACTATTTAGCTATGCGGTGTACGAAGAGTGATAATAGAATTGATGAGTGAATTGTGGAAGCAAATATAATAAAGGGCAAGAAATTAAATAGAGAGATGGAAGGCAAGAAAGTGCAAGTAGAAGTGAATAAAGAAGGACTAGCAATGGATGAAATAGGGTATTCGGAGAATCTACCTCTAGGACTTATGCTTCTAGTGCAAGACTATGCTATTATACTTTCCTATTGATGTTAATTGAGTCGAGGATATCCTTAAACTCACGGTCCCAAATCTAAGGTCAACCGTGACTAACCCCAACACTATGCCCCGACATTAGGATTCACGTCAACCCTTCACTCTGTCGCTCGCGCAACTAAGCCCCAGGGGAGTATATCTACCTAAGCCTCACACTACGTGGGATTGCTTTAAGCTCTAGTGACTTCTAGTGATAAAACCTGTTCCTATGTATAGTTCTAACCCTTTGGTCCAGGTGGAAGAACCCTAGTCTAGATTAAGCCCCAGCGCTTAGGATTAACCCTTTGTTCTTAAGTAGTCTAATCCTATAGAAGTTGTCACACCTCCAAAGGACAACCTAGATTGTTCTCAACCCTAGTGTCACGGCTTGGGGGAAAACAATTGCAAGAGATTATTAAAATTGAAATTCGAATTTATTCATCAATAATGGAAAAGCATAATAGCAAGGTCATAGAAACATAATAATCCTAGGGTTTACAAGTCCGAATACCCGCGAGGGGTTTAGCTCCTCATGGAGCTATACATATTCATCAAAATTTAAAAGAAAGCACAAATTAAAGGCATTGATGAAAACCCCTATTGCGTATGATGTGGCCGTAGTCTTGTGCGGCCGTCGGACGTCGGTGACGATGCCGATGACGCGTTCCAAACCTCCACGAAGTCCTCTCCGAAACCTTATCCACACTCTCCAAAAGTTCGGGAGAAAGATAGGTCAAAAGATATTTCAAAAGTCTCCAAATCGGGCTTTTATAATGTTGAGTGGCGGCTTTAAAATTGGACTTATCGGTGCTTCACACGGCCGTGTGGAATTTCTACACGCCCGTGTGAAGTTTCTGGGTGGCTGAAAAATTTATTCACACGGCCGTGTGGAATTTCCACACGCCCGTGTGAACTCTCTGGAAAGCTGATTTTCGGCAGAAAGTGAACAGTAGCTTGCTACATTATTTTGCTACAGTAACTCGCCGATTTTGCTACATTACTTTGATTCGTTCTTTGGATGATTTCGCTTGTTTTAAATGTTTATTATGTATGCGAACATGCTTAGGGATGAATTAAAACAAACTAGAATGTAAATTTTGGATTTCTAGACCCACGGCCGTGAGGCTCTGTCCGCCAGGAGCTCCACACGGCCGTGTGGAAATTCCACACGGCCGTGTGGATTTCTGCAGAGTGTGTTTTTTAACTGTTTATTGATCGTTTTCTTATTTAATCTTGCAGATATGTCTTCTAGGTCTAAGAAGTCAGCAGGGAAGCGTCCGCGAGAGGCTAATCCACCTCCTGAGGAGATGGAGTTTGATATACCAGAGCACAGGGAGAGATTCAGGAAATTCTTGGCACTTCGATTTGGACAATCGCGCTACCCAGACTTGAGTGTGTTGAGAGATATTCAGGGGGGTGACAGCATTGGCGACGAGGTTGAGGAGCTCCTCTCGGTGGGTGGTTGGAAGAGATTACTGAGGATCAAAGATCCAGCCATTCGAGGAGTGACACTTGAGTTCTTGGCCTCATTCGAGTTCGACAGATCATACAGAGACTTCTCTACTCCTGACGCGATTCAGTTCAGGGTATTAGGACAGCATTTTAGCCTCAGCATGACCCAGTTTTCGATCCACATGGGGGTATATGATGAGGCCTATACACAGATAGAGGAGTATGAGGGTCTTCCTACCGACTACCCAGGCAGTCTTACTCCGCAGAGGGCCTATAGGGATTTGTGCGGAGAGGGCCGGTATGAGCCGGGAGTCTCGAAGGCCACGTGCTTATCTCGCCCGGCCTACAGATACATACATGCTATTCTGAGTAGATCAGTGAGTGGCCGGGGTGATAGCACTGGAGTTCTGAGCCGGCAGGAGCTTCTCTATTTATACTTTATGGCTCGGAGGGTACCACTCCACCTAGGGCACATCCTAGCAGAGTATTTGCGCCATCAGGGCCAGTACCCTAGGGTGGGAGTGATCTTCGCAGGACCCTACATTTCGAGACTTCTGATTGGGACGAGTCTCAGAGACGGAGTGCGAGGGGCAGAGAAGACTAGTGTACCAGCTCCTCTGGGCACAGATACACTGAGGATGATGGGGTTGATCCGCAGAGCAGGATCGGGGACATATACATGGATCATTCCCCAGATAGATCAGGCCGAGGGGTCCCAGGCAGCATTGGAGCCACCACTGGAGCACACAGAGGCCGAGGCACCACCCACAGCACCGGAGCCACCTCCAGTGCATATTTTCCCCCCTTCTCGAGGCCAGGACAGGTTCGAGCGCCTCAAGAGTGCTGTGGGTGTTCTGCAGACAGAGCTGGCCGAGATGAGGGCCGCACAGGCAGCAGAGTTTGCAGAGTTGAGGACCACTCAGGCATCGCAGTTCGCTCAGTTATCGGCACAGCTTGCCACGGTTATACAGATGATCAAGCGATCTGTGGTACGACCTCGATGGGTCCCTTCACCGACTCCACCTCCGTCTCCATCACCATCAGATCCACCAACAGCAGCAGCAGCACCAGAGGACCCACAGCAGGACACAGACGCTGAGGCGTCGTAGTTTTATTTTAGTTTATTTCACTTTTGTTGCACTTTATATTTTTCTGTTGGACTTGTAGTACCCAGAAAGGACTCTCCTTCTGGGTTTGTTTTCAGTTTTGTTTATTTTATTCTGTCTCGAGTTGTATTTCATCTTCATATTTTTATATACTCGAGTTTTATTTTGGTTTTTATCGAGCTATACTGAACCCTTGCGTGTGTGTGCAGATGGTCTTAGATGGAAGAAATTTGAGGAATAGTCATAAGCACGGTCATGGGACCGTGTATGCTCCACAAAAACATTGAGACTCAACTCTCGATGAACCTAGCTCCATCAAACGTAACACTTGGAGTTCAGGGGAGTAATGTTTCAATTGTCTACTTCCACACTAATTGTTGTTCATTGCTTTATTTTTTGTGCTTGCATGCGTACATTGGGGACAATGTACATCTTAAGTGTGGGGGGGATTCACATTGCACACATCTTTACTTGCACGTTCAATTGCTCATGCTCAGGTAGCCTATGGCGGTTCATCTTAGTTGCAACGTTTGTATTCTTAGAGTCTAGGAGAATTTTTAAACATTGTATCCTATCATGCTCTAGTTTTTACTTGAATTTTTAGGGAATTTTTGCTCGATTACACCTTATTGCACAAACTTACTCTTGGAATCTTTTGGAAACTCAATCTTGAAGTTTTTAAGGACAAGTTTATCGTTGTTATTAGTTTTACTGTGGAAAATGCATATATAAGGAGAAAAAAATATGAAAATAAAAATATGAGTTTTTAAATAGTTGCTTTGTTTTATGTATGTATTTGGGGTGGAAAGAGCTACCAACTATGAAGTATGTAGCTACTCTCATAAGTCGGATACAAGTTATGCCCTAATGAGAGAGAGAGCTATCTCATGGGATGCGTGAAAGCTACTACCCCGGTAGAAAGAGCTACCTCCTCGAAAGTGTGAAAGCCACCTTTGGCGGCCGCCTAGGAAAGGGCTACCTTCAATAATGTGTGAAGCTACTACTTCCTTCTCTCTTTAGTTTTGGTTTTTGTATATAAATAAGTCCTTTCTAACAAAAGTTTGAGGAGTACTCGTTGGTTCTCTTGAGTGAATTCGCACACACTTACACGTCTTCGAGTTGTTATCCTTTTTGATTCATGTTTTTAGCTAGAGTAATGATAACCTTATGCAATGTTTTGATTTCCCCTTACTTGTAGAATGCTTCCTTTGCATATTTTTGGTGAACCTAAGGCGGAGCACTTTCAATTGTTCTTCCCAAGTATTTTCACGTTTTATTTTTTGCTTGAGGACAAGCAAAAGCTTAAGTGTGGGGGGATTTGATAAGTGCTTGTGTTATAGTGACGCGAAGCGTTATTATCTTACTATTAGCATCTCTTTTATCATATTTTATCACTAAATAGTGTGCATTTGTGTATTCTTGTACGTTGTAGGTTTGTGGAGCCAAGTTGGAAAAAAAAGAACAAAGTTAGGTCGTGTTCGCTGTTGTTGGGAGGTTTTCGGACCAAGCAAGGAACAAGGCACGAACTTGGACTTGTGAGTGTGTGCCAACCTCCTTTGGAGGGGCACAAAGGCAGTCACATTCACAACAAGTCTAACTCGTATAGCCTAGGAGAACTTCACCAAGAAAGAGACTTGAAGCAATCGGCACGATCTACCATTGATTGTGTGCCCAATTCAATGGCCTCGATGAAGAACAACATATTCGGGAGCGTTTCGGCAAGTTACTGTGCATTTTCTGCTGAAGATCAAGTTTCCAGAGAGTTCACACGAGCGTGTGGAATTAACACACGGCCGTGTGAATCATTTTCCAGCAAGGCAAAGACTTCACACGGGCGTGTGGAAATTCCACACGGCCGTGTGAAGTAATTTTTCAGGAAGACAGAAACTTTACACGGGCGTGTGGAAATTCCACACGGCCGTGTGAAGCCCCGATAAGTTCAAATTTAAAGCCGCACTCAGCCTATTTAAAGCCCGATTGGGAGACTTTTTGAGAATCTTTTGACCTAGCTTTCTCTCCAACTTCGAGAGGGCGCGGCTAGGGTTTTGGAGAGGACTTTGTGGAGGATTGGAGCACTCCAACGGCATCGTCATTGACATCCGACGGCAGTATAAGACCACGGCCACATCACACGCGAGGGGGTTTTCATTGATGTTCTTATTTTGCAATTTATTTTACACTTTGATGAACATGTATAACTCCATGAGGAACTAAACCCCTCGTGGGTATTCGGACTTGTAAAACCCTAGGATCATTATGTTTCTATGACATTGTTATTATGCTTTTCCAATATTGATGAATAAATTCGAGTTTCAGTTTTAATTATCTTTTGCTATTGTTCTTCCTTAGCCGTGACACTAGGGTTGAGAACAATCTAGGTTATCTTTTGGAGGTGTGACAACTCCTATAGGATTAGACTACTTAAGACTGAAGAGGGTTGAGAGGGAGAGTTGTGAGGTAGCAATGTACCCCTTTCCCTTCCGGTGTGATTTCTCCCTACCTCCGTTTCCTTGGTTAATTAGCGGTCAAGATAGAGTTTTAGGGCTCAATCTAGACTAGGGTTCTTCCACCTGGACCAAAAGGTTAGAACTACATAGAGGAACAGGTTTTATCACTAGGAATCCCTAGAGCTTAAAGCAATCCCACGTAGTGTTAGGGTTAGGAAGATAGACTCCCCTGGGACTTAGTTGACAGGTCAACAAGAGTCAAGGGTCGTAGTGAATCCTAATACCGGGACATAATGTTGGGGTTAGTCACGGTTGATCTTAAGTTTTGGGACCGTGAGTTTAAAGATATCCTCGACTCAATTAACATCAATAGAGAAGTATAATAGCATAGTCTTGCACTAGAAGCATAAGTCCTAGAGGTAGCTTGTCCGGATACCCTATCTCACCCATTGCTAGTCTTTCTCTTTTAACTTCTACTTACTTTTCTCTTGTCTTTCATCTCTCTATTTACTTTCTTGTCGTTTATTTTAATTGTTTCCATAAATTCACTCATCACTCCAATTATTTCTTTTCGTACACCGCATAACTAAATAGTAAATTCTTGTGTTCTAAATCCCTATTCCCTGTGGATTCGACTACCCACTCACCAGGGTAATTTTATTACTTCGACAAGGCCGTGCACTTGCGGTACACACGCAAAAGGTCGTGTCACTACACGAGTTAGACTTGTTGTGAATGTGACTGCCTTTGTGCCCCTCCAAAGAAGGTTGGCACACACTCACAAGTCTAGGCTCATGCCTTGTTCCTTACTTGGTCCAAAATCTTCTCCACAACGGCGAACACGATCTAACTTCATTTTTTTTCTCCAAATTAGCTCCACAAACCTACAATGCATAAGAATACACAAATGCACACAATTTAGTGATAAAATCTGATAAAAGATATGTTCATTGTAAGATAATAATGCTTCGCATTACTATAACACGAGCAGTTATCAGCCTTCAATCCAGCTCATGCTCCGAAGGCTTCGCATCGCGAGCGTGCCCCAGAAATAACTCAACGGAGAGCTATGGAACCGGCCCTCCTTCTCCTCAAACAACAGGCTCACCAAACTCGCCATCTCATTCTGGAGTTTCATTGGGAGATTGGATAGAATCCCATGGTACCCCAGCTGGATCAAGCCCCAATCCCTGCAATCCGCCGTGAGGGCATCATCGTCTTTAGAGCTTCTGGGAATCAGATTGGGTTGGCTCTAGCGGACGTTGTGGCGGTGAGAGATCAATCTCTAAACCTTTATGACTTCTTTTGGGAGGAGAAAGATTTGGATCATCCGGCCGGTAGCGCATCTAGCGAGGTGGCAGCAAGAGATCGCTCTCATTCCCTTTCCGACTTCTCTTAGAGAGAGAAAGGTAAGCTCCCTGTGATCATCGCTAGCAAGGTAGTAAGACATCATTATCTAGATCCTCCGGAAGCTGTTGTACTTGGTGAGGTGGATAACGATCCTTACTTGGAGGTGATAGCTGCCATGGATGGAGCTTTAAGGTAATCACTCTTAGCTTCCCTCCTCCATCTCGCACAGCGGCAGTGGCAAGCATCAATGGCGACGGTGATAGCGATAGTGGTAGTAGAAGCAGCAACAACAACAGGCGACGGAAGGCAAGCGACGGTGGTAGCTATAGTACCAAGCAAGGGCAAGCAGCGACCTTTTCTTCTTCTTCTTCTTTTATTCTTCATCGGTTATCTTCTGGCTTCTAATTTTCTTCTTTTAGATCATCTTCTTCTTCTTCCTCCTCGATAGAGAATCATCATTTGCTTCTCTTTCCGGCTGCGGTAGCAACAGCGGCGGTGGCGACGGCGATGGCGGTAGGCAATGGCGATGATAGTAGCAATGACACCGGCGATGTTGGTAAGGAGAGGAAATAAGGACCTTCTTCTTCTTCTTTCCTCGCCTTCTTCTCTTTCTTTTGGGATTCTCTTTAGCCCTTACAAATTTTTCTTCCTCTCCCGGCTGGTTTCTTTTTTTTTTTTATTTATATATGTTTTGTAGAGTAACAGATCAAGAAAATCCCCTTGGCCTCCCATCTTCACCCCTTTAAAAAACCTCTGGGCGGTTACATGAGTAGTGAGCGAATGTGAGGCGAACGAGGCCGTTGCGTTGATCGTGGCGGACCACGATGCACCACGCCGATTATTTTATTTTATTTTATAACTATTTAATTTTATTATTATTATTTTATTTATCATTATATTTATCATTGTCTATATATATATTACAAAAAAAGAAAATAAAATAAAATAAAATAAAATAAAAAAGTAAAAATAAAATAAAACGAAAAAAATAAAATTAATAATAATAATAATAATAATAATATTAAAGAATATATATATATATATATATATATATATATATATATTCTTTAATATTATTATTATTATTATTATTATTATTATTTATTTTGTTTTATTTTATTTTTACTTTTTATTTTATTTTTTTTCTTTTTTTGTTATATATATATATATATATATATCTATATATTTATTTATTTATTTATTTATTTGTTTGTTTATTTATCTTGTTTGATTTTGATTGATTTTTTTTAATTTAATTTGATTTAATTTAATTTAATTTTTCTTGCCTCGTGATTTGTATCCATGGTTGATCTTGGGATAGGCATCGCCTCGGGATTTAAACATTTTAGATCCCCTCGAGATTTGTGGTCGTGGCTGATCTTGATATTTGGATGTTTTAGATCACCTCGAGATCTGTGCTCTTGGCTGATTTTGATATTTGAATATTTTTTTATCACCTCGAGATCGGTGCTTTCGGCTGATCTTAAGATTTGTGTATTTAGATCGCCTTGAGATATGTGTTCTCAGCTGATCTTGAGATTTGAATATTTTTTAGATCGTCTCGAGATCAATGCTCTCGGCTGATCTTGAAATTTGAATATTTTATATTGCCTCAAGATCTGTGCTCTAGGCTAATCTTGAAATTTGAATATTTTTAGATCATCTCGAGATCGGTGCTCTCGGCTGATCTTGGGATTTGTGTATTTTAGATCGTCTCGAGATCTGTGCTCTCAGCTAATCTTGGGATTTATATGTTTTAGATCGCTTTTAGATATGTGTTCTCAGCTGATCTTGAGATTTGAACATTTTTTTAAATCACCTCGAAATATGTGTTCTCGGATAATCTTAAGATTTGTGTATTTAGATCCCTTGAGATATGCGCCCTCGGTTAATCTAGAATATATCCAAATATTATGAAATTTATTTATCTCAACTACATGTTGTCTTAATTCGATTATGATTTGGCTATATGTGATTTAAAATTTTAATTTGATTTGAATTAGGGCATGCGAAATTTTTTTTATATAAACAATGTCAAGAATCACAAAGTCTACGAGGAAGACAAGTTTTTCCATAGTTACAAACACATCTTCCATAATTCCCCATGGTCTCCTTATTAACCTATAGGCCAACTGCAAGGTTACTCCTGTCGGCCTTAGATTTCCCAATCTAAGCTTCATGTATATGGTGTGTGGCATTAATTTTATGCTAGCTCCAAAATCGGCGAGTGTGTTCTCTTCCACGCCATCACCCAAAAAACATGGGATCATAAAGCTTCTAGGATCTTTTAGCTTTATCGACATCTTTTTATTGATGATGGCGGAATAATTCCCATTGAGAGCCACCGTGTCGACCTCTTCCCACTTCCTCTTGTTGGTGAGTAAGTCCTTCAAAAATTTGGCATACTTTGGCATTTAGGACAATGCTTCCACTATGGGGATGTTTATATGAAGTTTCTTGAAGATAGTTATGAATTTCTTAAACTGTGCACCCTTCTTATCGGATTTCAATCTGGAAGGGTAAGGAATTTGGGTTTTGTACTCTTGAACTATGGGTCAAGTTGGTAATACCTCTTTTGGTTCTTTCTCAACTGCTTCCTATTCCTTCTCTATGATTTCCTGTGAAGTACTAGGGCCTTCCTACATGGTCGCCCTCTCTATTGCGACACTTGGACCTTGGGCGGTCCTTGCCACGATAGTCTTACCACTGCGTAGTGAGATAGCCTTAAGCTGCTCCCTTTGGTTTGCATTAGTGTTTCTCGCGACACTTCCTTGAGGTCTTTCAAAACTAGCTCTTGCCAACTGTCAAACTTGATTCTCCAAGTTCTTGATTGATGCTTGAACATTTCGTAGGGTCATACCAAACTAGTCCATTTGTATATCATTACTAGTCATATACTTGGCCAAAACATCTTCTGTGGAGATCTTCCTTTCAGGTTGTAGCTATTGGGACTGGTATTGGTAGTTCTGTTGCAGGAGAGGCCTCTGTTGTTGAACCTGACTCTAGGAAAAGTTAGGATGGTTCCTCCATCCCTGGTTGTAGGTGCTACTATATGGGTTATTTTGGTTCCTTTAACCCCCTTGTGGAGGAGGGCATGGAGCTACTATTGAGCTTACAATTGGGCACTGAGATGCTCCATGCCCTCCTCCACAAGTTTCACAAAACAAAATGGCCTTAGAATTCAAGCTTGAACCCTGACCATTGCTCACAAATAGATCCAACTTTCTAGTAAGCGCATCTACTTTCACTGCCAAAGCGGTATCTGTGTCTATCTCATGTAGCCCGGCTACCCTTGGCTGTTTCCCAGTTGAACTCCAATGTGATTTATTATTTACCATGCCTTCGAATAACTATTCTGCTTCTTCAAGATATTTGTTACTCAGAGATCTTCCTGCTACGACGTCAATAATCTGCCTAGTTAGATAATTTAGCCTATTGTACAAAATTTGCAATCTCATCCATGAACTAAATCCATGATGCGGCCATTGCCTGCGAAGGTCCTTGAACCATTCATGTGCCTCGAACAGTGTTTCTGATTCTCTTTCCTTAAATGCTGAGATCTCCTGCGTGATCTTCTTTGCCTGCTTGGTGGGAATAATCGTCTAAGGAATTTCTCCACCAAGTCGTTCCATGTTTCGATCGAGCCTGGTGCTAGGGAAGTAAGCCACCAGTATGCTAAACCTCTCAAGTTGAAAGGAAAGAGTCACAATCTAATCGCATCATCTGTCATTGTGCCAATCTTGAATATCAAACAGATCTGTAAAAAGTTTGAAAAATGGGCTTTTGTGTCTTCATATGCTAGGCCATCTAAATGACAGGAGTTCTGAATCATCCCAATAGTGCTAGCTTTGATTTAAAAGTTGTTAGTTGTTATAGCTGGGGCTTGCACACTGAATTTTTCCCCTGTAAATCACGACCTCTTATACTCCGATAATGTTCTTCTTGGTTTAGCCATGGTTGCAGATTCTGTGCTGTCACTATTGCAATCCGCTTCCATAACGGACCTTTTCTAGAATCTTCTAAAAAACGTTAGGGTTCTCTCTGGTTTGCTGCTTCCTTCTACTAAATTAGTGGGATTAGATCTGGTCATGAATAGTCACTTGTAGAAGAGAGTAATGATAATAAGTCTTCAACATTATATGAGTATAATAGTTCAAACTAATAAAAATAATTGGCCAAAATACTAAGCTACAAGTTTTCTTAGAATCTCTCAACTGTTTTACCCGGCAACGGCACTAAAAACTTGACGGACGTGTTATGGGTGTTTAAATTATACAAATATATAATGATAAGTGCTTGAGTGAACATATTTTTTTTATGTGTTTTACATGCATTGAGCATTATTTTTATCATGTTTTATGTCTTATAAATTGTATTTGGTGTTCCTTTGTGCAAATAGGGATGTGAAGACCTTGAGAGAAGAAAAGGAAGCAAAGATAGGTCATGAGAAACATTTTGGGAGTCTTTTGTGTAACATAAGGATCAAGACACATGTTGATTTTATGCACGTGAGGGTGTGTGCCAACTTTCAAGAGAATTCAAGTTAGATTGTGAGTTAGAAGGGCACAAAGGCAGGCACATTCCCATGTCCCGACTTGTGTGAAGACTTCAAGAGCCTTGCCAATGATGATTAGACGACAAGAAGCCTCATAACCTACTATGTAGACGTGTGCTCGTCCATGTGGCCTCAAGAGAAGAACAGTTTTGGAGCCTTGTTCATGTTAAGTACTATAGTAAAAACCTGTTCACGCGACTAGGTGAAATTTCCACCCGATCTACACACAGGCATGTGGAGGCTCACACGGTCATATGGAGGCATGTGACAACCCGATTTATTGTTATAAATGATGTGAGACAACTAGGGTTTGGACTGGAGGTCTTTGTGTCTTAGGAGCCATTTCTTTACCAACTTTGATCGATTCCTCCTCCATCACAGCATCAAGGAAGCTACCGATGATCCTAGCTTCGGAGTGGATTCCATCAAGATGTTGAAGCTCTCCATCAAGGCCATCAATTCAGATATAGATCTATGGCTTTTATATACTTTCATTCATTGATGGTTTGTTTTGTATATTGCTCCATTGAGAGCTCAACCCATAGAAGGTATTTGGGCTTATGAACCCTAGGATTCTAATCTTGTGTGGATTTGCTTTGTGTTTATATTTAATCTAAGTTTGGTTGAGTTTCAATCTTGTTTGCCTAATGCTTGATTGCTTTATTGATCTTATGGTTGTTTGGTTTGCATGATTTGTTTACCTTGGTGAGAGAAAGGTCTCCATTAAAGTTAGAACCTCAAGATTGAAGAGGGTTGAGAGGGTGAGTCATGAGATAGTGGACTGTCCCTTTTTCCCTCCGATTGGTGTATTTTATCTCTGTATTTCCTAAGCTCTAACCAATCATATGTGGTGTGAGGTCTTGAGACTAAGAGATTTCTCCACCAGGACCTCGTAGAGGGTTAGGGACCTTTCATCTAGAAGTAGATTTAGGTCTAATCTTATGAATCGTATGCACCCTTTGGAATCGCTAGAGTGCTTTGCGGTCATATGTGGCATGAGGTGTTGAGACTGAGAGATTTCTCTACCGGAACTTCGTAGGGGACCAGTATCAATGATCTAGAGGCAGGATCTGATTATCTTTGGATTTTCACAACTTAACCTACTTATTCTAGAAACACTTTGCATACGTGGTACCTAATACCTAAATCCTAAGGGGAACATTGCCCAAATACCCCACTATTATTGATTGAGATCTCCCTTCATTTTACCCTTGCATATTCGTCTTTGGTATTCATTTCTTCACACACTAGATCATCACATCATCCTATTGATCTCGTGCACTTGCGGTAAATAAACGCAAGAGGTGTGTCATATAAGCATGCAAGTATGCACTTAATACTACAATTGGCCCGTTATATAGCAAGTGCACGGGTCATCAAGTAATATCTCATGGACGAACGCAAGGGTCGTATTTCCCTAAGAATGCAAGAGGTTCCTATTGCTTTCTTTTCACTTAATCAATAGCCTAATCGTTTATGTTCTTTCTTTAGTTCTACTAGTACAACACTATTAAACAATACAATCAGAGACAATGTTAAGCACAATTAGAAGGAGCATGGAGTATGTACTAAAGTTATCATGATTATTAATTATGATAGCCGTTAAGTGTCAATCGTGTTCTAGGTTCGAACCGGGGGAATTCAAAGGCCTACTAGCACCAGTAAGCCATGACAACTAGGTTTAAATCACTAGAAACTTTAAATAGAATCTCTTCCACCACCACCTCCTATGTTTGCCTTAAGTGAGGGAATCCCACTAGAAGAGAACAGTTAGACCCTAAGCTTAAGGGATAATCAATCCCTAATCCGGAATCCTAGCTATACCTAACCTCTTAGAACATGCATAGATCTATCATGCCATGGGTGTCATCATTATGAAAACTAGAACAATTTGTATTAATCAATGAAGATTCATAAATAATAACTGAGGGGCCTAGACATACAATTCCAATCGAATTAGGTTCTTATGGATTATAACAAGTAAAGTATCAAAGCACAAGAATAACACAAGACCAAATAAAGAATAGATAATCTTTTAATGTATTTCTAAACTAACTACCTCTAATAGTTCTATGAAGATAGGGATTAGAGGATCCCAAGATTGTCTGATGACGTGTATTACTTATGCCTCTTTGATGATGATCCTTGAAGATGCCTGTCACACGCGATCTTCTTCGATGATGCTCGTTGATGTACTCTCAAGAAATCCACCGGAATCTATTGGAATATGGAAGAAACATCGTCTCTCACCGCAAATCTCTAGAAATCCAGCCCCTAGCTTCTTCGTCAAAAGAGTGTCCCCGAATTCAGAGCATACTGGGGTATTTATAGTAATCGGCTTTGCCATGGCTTCACCACGGCCGTTGTTATGCCCGTTGTGAGGAAGTTGTTGCTTGAGCTCCAGGCCGCATCTTAGCATGGTATTTGGGCGTTATGCGTTTTGGCAACGGTCATTATGGACTTCACAACGGTTGTTATGAGGTCATCATGGCTTCTATGTTGGTACTAGTGAGCTCATGTTGCCTTAGCTTGATTACGGTGGTGGTGAGTTTAGACAACGGGCGTTGTATGTTGTCATAATGCTCGTTATGAGTCGTGGTGCAATCTTAATTCATCAACTTGCTTCATTTTACTTCAAAACGTTCTCAAATTCGTTTCTTTCTTCCTAAAATAGAAATAAAAGTCATTGTGAACAATAGAATGAAATTTTATCCTAATGAAATGCTAAACAAGTACAATTTCATGCTAGATGCAGTGTAAATGGTATAGAAAATATGATCATTTTAGCACTTATCATTGCCTTTTTTTGATGTAGCCCATTGGTTGTTTAACATAGTTTTCTTCCTCTAGGTAGCCATTAAAAAAAGATGACTTCACATCAAGTTGGAACACTTGCCACTTGTTTTGGGAAGCAAAAGAGATAATCATCCGTATAATCTCCATCCGAGTTACCGGGGCAAAAACTTCATCATAATCAATCCCGACTTGTTGCTTATAGCCCTTTGCTACAAGCCTTGATTTATACTTCTTGATATCTCCTTGCGCATTCTTTTTTACTTTGTAAATCCACTTTAAACCAATGGGTTTATGGCCATCTAGTAGAGTAGTAATCTCCCAAGTCTTGTTCTTCTCAATTGCTTTCATCTCACTTCCATGTCTTTCCTCCATTTATCATCTTTAATGGCTTCTTGAAAAGATATAACTTCCTCATTAGCATAAAGACAAATGAGATTAAGGGGTCTTGTTACCTCATATAGTTCTTGAATATTCTTTGTTTTTTGTGGTCTAGGACCATCCTCATCATTTGAACTTGTTGAAGTAGGAGACGGTGGTGGTGTTGGCTCTCTATCTTGCTCCTTGACTTGTTCTTCTTCTTGAATTATCACCGCATTAGTACTCCAATTCCAAGCACCATCTTCTTGAAATTTTACATCTCGGCTTATGATAATCTTCTTACATCATATCCAATGAAAATACATGGAATGCTCTTGCCATCTAGCTTCATCCTTCTTTGATATTGAATATTTGCATAAGCAATGCACGCGAAATCCCTCAGGTGAGATACATCTAGCTTGACTCCACTCCATGGCTCTTGTGGTGTGAGACCTTCCAAGTTCTTTGTGGGGCATCTGTTGAGAATATATGCAGCACATTTCATAGCTTCAGCCCAAAACTCTTTAGGCATTTTCTTTGTTTTCATCATGCTCCGAATCATGTCAAGTATGGTTTGGTTCTTCCTCTTGGTGACTCCACACTATTGGGGGAATAAGGTGCTGTTAAAGGCCTCCAAATACCATCAGTTTTGCCAAAATTTTCAAACTCTATAGATGTAAATTATCCTCCACGATTTGATTAGAGTGCCTTAATAGTATAGCCAGTTTAGTTCTCCACTAATGCTTTAAACTCCTTGAATGCTTGGAATGCCTCTGATTTTTCTTTCAAGAAATACGCCTCCATGTTTCCGTGGAAAAATCATCAATAAATGTTAGAAAATAATGAAGACCTCCAAATGAGGTCAGAGTAACTGAACCACATATGTCTGAGTGAATAAGTTGAAGTGGCCTCCTTGTTTGCTTAGAACACACCCCTCACATAATTCATTTGGTGCATCAAAATATGGTAGCCCACTCATCATTTTCTTGCTTGAGAGAAGTTTTAGTGCACCAAAATTAGCATGCCCGAAACACAAATGTCAAAACCACCCGCTATTCTTCAAGCAAGCATTCAAATATCTTGCAATAACATGATCAATATTAAGACCAAACATGCGGTTCATAGACATGGGAACATGAGCAATCAACTTATTTTCCTTTCTCAAATGCATATGCCCATCCTTCATTTGTACTTCATAACCTTTCTCCAAGGGTTGGCCAAGACTAAGAATGTTTGTCTTCATTTTGGGCACATAATAGATATTAAAAATATATTGATGGTTTTCATCCTTGAGTTTGATAAAAATCTTACCAACACCTGCTACTTTCACCTTGGAAGCATCTCCAAATGAGACTTCGCCATTCACTTTCTCATCTAGCTCTGTGAACAGTTCCTTGTGCCCACACATATGATTGCTTACGCTGGAGTCCAAGTACCATAAGTTTTTGTCTGTCATCTTCTCATTCTTTGCTAGTAGAAGCAGATTATCTCTATCATCTTCTTTAGTATAGTTAACCCTTTATTGCACTTGGTTAGTTTGATTATGCCAACATTCAGAAGAATAATGCCCAAGCTTGTTACAATGATAACATTTAACATTGCTTTTATCATACGTTCAGGCTCTACCATGTTGTCCTCTTCCGCCATTCCATTGAGTGTTAAAATCATTGTTGTAGTCGCCATGCCCTTGGCCACATCTAGATACTCCATCGCGGCCTCTACCATAACCACATCCATGGACACCTCCGCGACCACCTTGATTTCTCTCAAGTTTAGGTTCTTCTTTCTTATCATTGATAGACAACTTGGTTTGTAGGGCTTGTGCTAATGTCTCCTTGTTCCTTCTTAGGATTCTAGCTTCATGAGCTTTTAGTGACCCTTGTAGCTCTTGCGCCTTCATATTCTTTACGTCTTTTGCTTCTTCAGTTGCTACCACAACATAGTCAAATCTATAATCCAAAGATCGTAGAACCTTTTGCACTACACGGCTGATAAGTGCTTGAGTGAACATATTTCTTTATATGTTTTACATGCATTGAGCATCATTTTTATCATGTTTTATATCTCATAAATTGTATTTGGTGTTTCTTTGTGCAAATAGGGATGTGAAGGCTTTTAGAGAGAAAAAGAAGCAAAGATAGGTCTTAAAAGAACAATTCAGGAGTTTTTTGTGCAACATAAAGATCAAAACACAAGCGGAGTTTTTACACATATGGGTGTATGCCAACTTGATTGCTTCCCTGCAAGTGTACGGGATCGCCATGTAATACCCTGTGAGTGACATAAGGGTCGTATTCCACTAGGGCCAAGGAAGTACTATTACTCACTTTTCATCTATTTTCTAGCCTACAATTCAATATAAGTGAAAAGGAAATAAAACAAACAAACTTACTTAAGCTAATCCTATAGCTTGGTAACTAGCACACGGATGTAAACAAACAAGGGGTACCAAGCATGAGAAGGGTATTTGGACAAGGAATCCACTTAGTGTTGTCATGAAGGCCCGGACTAGGATGGTTTAAAGATACATTGATGAAAGTTGAGACCTAGAGACCTCCTGAGTAGATTAGCCCCGATCTCTCGGCAACTAAATCCTAATCCCATACGAGTGTTAATCGGAATCTCTTCCGGATTAACCCACCTACGATCGCAATGAGCTCCGTGAAATCTCTAATAGGAATAAACCTACTATCCTTTGGCTTAATCCTAATGGTGGAGGGCTACCGGCACCCGATCTCTCGGCGTGTCGGCACAAGAATCCCCTTTCAATCTCTCCTAGATCTAGCACACGTGAGTAGGTCACATCTATGTGCACAACTCATAAAAGAATTATGGATTTCTCCACAATTGTAATTCTAAACATGAAAGCATGAAAGATTGAATCTCAAACAACCATCAAATTAAATTAATAACAACATCCAAAGTTCTTACACAAGATGAACCCTAGGGTTCATCCAAATCCAAACACAAAAATAAGTCAATCCCTCATGACAAGGGATACTTATACAATATACAAGGAAGACAAAAATATAAAAGAAGTAATGAAAACTCCCTCTAGATCGTGATCCCCTCTCCTTTGCTCCAACTCCATCTCCTTTGCTCCTCTCCCTCTTGGTGATGATGTGTGCTTGTTTCCCACAAAGATCACCGCCAAAAGGTGGCCGGAAAGCCTCAAGAAGGTGTGGTGGCAGCGGCCTCAAAGGCCAAGAAGAAGCTCCCTTGAAAAGCCCTAGAGATGCTCTTTTATACCCCCCCCAAGGCATACGGGTCATATAGATGTGAAATAGAGCTCAAAAACCCCAAATCCCGAGCCATACCACCCCCAAAACGGGGTCAGTGAGGGTGGTATGGACTAGGCAAAGTGTTCTGTTTTTCTTAGGCCAAACGGCCTCCTATATACCCTCCTTGAGGCCTTATGCCTCAAATTGAATTCCAGCTACAAAAAATCCCCATGTTCTACAGTGACTGCTACAGTTCTCCAGTTACAGTAAATACACTACAGTACTTCAGCTACAGTAAATACGCTACAGTACTGCGACCTGGTTTTCTTCTCTTTTCTGCCCAAATTATGTTCTCGTGTTCTTCGTGGCTCCTACATGCCATGTAAAGCAAATAGTATTCGATTAAGCACAAAACGGCCATCTATTCATACAACAATACAAGCTAAATGTATAAAATATGTATACTAGAATACATACATTTGGACACTTATCACAACTTCCAAAAGAATTCAAGCTAGATTGCAAGTTGAAAGGGCATGAAGGCAGCCACATTCCCATGTCTCGATTTTTGTGAAGACTTCAAGAGCCTTCCCAATGATGTTTAATCGACAAGAAGCCTTATGACCAACAATGCAAGCGTGTGTCCGTTCGTATGGCCTCAAGAGAAGGAGAATTTTCAAAGAATTATTCAAGAAAATATTGTAGCAGCACCGTAGATGATCACTGTAGCAAAATACTATAGTAATACTATAGTAGTTACTGTACATGACCAGGTCAAAATTCCATTCGCCCGGGTGGAATTTTTTGCAGCCCACTCAGGTTGGTAGAGGCATATAATAGACACGAGTTTTTGAGTTCAAAAGGCCGATTTGCCCTATTCTTTGGAGACTTTTTCACGGCTTTTAAGAGGAAAAGTGGCTAGGGTTTTAAGAGGAGGTCTTTGCAGCTTTCGGAACGCTTCTTCACCAAATTTAATCGATTACCCTTAGTCATAGCATCAAGGAAGCCATTGGTGACCTAACTTCGGAGAGGAATCCATCAAGACGTTAAAGCTACCCATCAAGGCCATTATCACGAATTCAAGGGGGTTTATTTCCATGGCATTTATAGATTTTATTTCTCTTATTATTTGTTTTGTAATTTGCCCCATGGAGGGCTAAACCCTAGTAGGTATTTGGGCATATGAAACCTTGGATTTTATTCTTTATATTGATTTACATTGTGCTTTCATCTTAATCCAAGTTAAGTTGAGTTTTAATCTTGTGTTCTTAATGCTTTTTTGCCTTAATGATCTTATGATTGTTTGGTTTGCATGATTTGTTCACCTTGGTGAGAGAAATGTCACCATTATAATTAGAATCTCAAGATTAAAGAAGGTTGAGAGGGTGAGTCATGAGATAGTGGAGTTGCTCATTTCCGCTTCAATTGGTGTACTCTATCTCCGTATTCCCTAAGTTTTATGCAACCATATGTGGTGTGAGGTGTTGATAGAGTTCTCCACAGGGATCTCATAGGGGGTTAGGGACCTTTCACCTAGCGGTAGGGTTAGGTCTAATTTTAGAAATTGAGTACATCCTTTGGAATCCCTAGAGTGCTTAGAGGTCATATGTGGTGAGAGGTGTTGAGACTGAAAGATTTCTCCAACGAGACCTTGCAGGGGACTAGTATCGATGATCTGGAAATAGGATCCGATTATTTTTGAATTTCCATAACTTAACTGGCTCAGGTTAGAAACACTTTGTGAAGCTTAATGTTGAATCCTTGGGGGAACATCGCCCAAATACCTCATTTTCATTGATTGAGACTTTCTTTCGTCTTTACTCTTGCTTACTTGCTTGTGGTATTCATTTTTTCATGATTTAGTTCACTTCATCATATTCTTGATTCTGACTAGATAACTTAGAGGTAGCCATATTAATACTTCCATTCCCTGTGGATTCAATTACTCTACCCAGTGGGTACACTTTATTACTTGAGCGACCTGTGTACTTGCTTACACACACAAGGGATGTGTTAATGGATGTCTTCAATGTCATCACCATTTCTCTTCAAGTTATTTACAATGGCTTGCACCTTTGCGAGATAATCTAATATAGATTCAGGCTTCTTCATCTCTAGTTCTTCAAACTTACTTCTCAAAGATTGGAGGTGAATGCTCTTTACTTTGTCATCTCCTTCGTATATTTCTTCAAGGATACCCCATGCTTCTTAGGATGTTGTAGCTTCCAACACCTTCTCAGAAGTAGTCGTATCTAAGGCTTGATAGATAAAGAAGAGAGCCTTTTTATCTTTCTTCTTTAGATCCGCCAACGTCATTCTTTGAACCCTGATAACGGGTCCACAAGCGCACGGGTCGTCAAGTAATACCCTGTATGTGACACAGGGGTCGTATTCCTTGGGGTCCCAAGAGCTGCTATTACTCACCTCTAGATGACACTATCTAGTCTACCAAATATAATAAGTTCAAACCAAAATAAGATAACTAACAAAAGAGAAAGCTATAAACAAGTGGACTAAGGCACACCATGTGAACCGAATAAAGAAGCAAATGACAATAATAGCGTGAGGTCTGGGCAAGGATCCCCTTGGAACTACTAAAGTTTGAAAGTTGCTTGAATGACACAGGCAATGGTGGTTTTGGGCCAAGAGATATCCTAAGATAGATTAACCTGATGGTCACGGTGATAACCCCTAATCCGATACAAGTATTGAATACAGAATTCCTTCCACTCAAATCCTCACACGATTGCATTAAGAATAGGGAAATCTCAAATTAGGGCCGAACTCAACCTAGGTCAAGCCCTAATTGTTGGAGGGGTATGAAATACCCGATGGTCAGGGCGTATTCATACATGTATCCCTTCTAAGCCTAGTGTGTCTAGTACAAGGGCAATGGTCATGCTACCAAGTACAACCTAGAAGTTGAAATACAGAGTTCTCATACAAATTGACACATCAAAGATCACAAGGCTTAGACACAAACCACACAAATGCCATAAATGTACTCAAAACATCAATACAAACAAGTTCATCCCAAGGTTCACCGAATGCCCAGTGACGTTGGGAGTCTAGTTCATCATCAACAAGGGAGAAAGTACATGAAACAATAAATACAAGAAAAAGCTAATGAAACTTCCTCTAAGATGAATACTAGGAGGTGCTGATGAGAACTTGATGGATCCACGTCGGCAAGCTCCTAGATGTGCTCCTTTGAGTATAACCTTCTTCTCCCTTCAATTTACCCTTCAGATTGGCCTTCTCCCATAGCCTTGAAGCCCTAGAAAAGTATGGAGGAGAAGGGGTGGCCAAAAGACACCAAGAAAAATGCCCTAATCCCCTTTAAAAGCTATTCTCGGGATGCCATGCGGCATGGCATGCGGTCAGTATACGGGCACTGTAGCTCCCCAAATTTCGGGTAAGTTTATGCGCCCTAATCCCCTTTAAAAATACTACAGTGCAACTGCTACAGGATTACATATGACAGTTTAAGCGCCCGTATGAATGCCCGCATGGAATTCCAGACTTAGCCGTTTCTCCAAGTTTTCATGCTACAACGCTGCTACATTACTGCTACAGTACCCCCGGGGCTCGAAAATGATGTTTTTCTTGCCACTTTCTACTTAAATCTTGATGTTGAGCTCTCCAAGGCATCTTTTGTACCTGTAACACGAAATAAACCAATTTAGAGTGAAAATGGGCATCCACACATACAAAAATACTCTATTTATACACACACATACATTTAGGCATTTATCAAACCCTCATAAGGTTCTCCTCATCTTGAAACTCCTCAAAGCCTTTAACAGCTTCCCATGTATTTTGGAATTCAAGCATTGTCTTCATTTGTATACTCTAGTAGCCATATGTCATATTGGAGAGATGGGGGACAACAATCAAATTGGTAGCCATCTCCAATGATCACCTTCAGTGCTGGTACCACTTTGGTGGAAATAATTTTGGCATAAAATAAATTGGTGGGCAAAATAAGTTAGATAAAGTTCAAGAGGAAAACGTATATTAATTTTTCCCACCATAAAGGAAGATAACAAAACACTTGCTTATAGCAATTTTGTGGCCTTTCACATTTACATATTAATTTCGTATTCATTTCCCTAAGCACCATCTCATTAACCAAAACACATTTTTCATGAACCAACACAAAAAATTTTAGCTTCCCAATGTCATGCATGCATGTATCCAATTAAGATTACATTTTCCAACAGAATGACAGCATCCAATTCAACATTAACCAGAGAAGAATGACTAGCTCCCATTGATCCTGCAAGCAAGATCAAACCAGGATTAGAGATAATAATGAAACCCAGACCTGTGATAGAATTATTGGGATGCCAGGAAGCATCTATGAACACAAAGATTGAATTCAATTGATTTGAAGTTTTAATGTACTCCCTGTAATTTTTTTCGGTAGCTCTAAAGAAGTTTGTGCAATGAGCGATAGCTATTAAAACAATAGCATTAAATCTAGGTTTAGTCTTCTTGAAGACAAAATTGCATCTTTCTTTCCATATAAACCAAGCTACAGAAGCAATGATAGCTTTAGCCCATGAAGTGCTTGTTCTGGAATTAAAGTTAAAGAACACCCAATTTCCAGAGTGAATAATATTTATATCATTAGGCGAAATGTCAAACATAGAGAGAATGAGATGTTCAACAAATTCCTCCTCCAGGCCAATAGGTAAAAGGGCCAATGTTCAAGCTATAGAGGAAAGCCCCTGTTGTTAACTTGCCATGAGCCATTTTCCAAATAAAAGTTTTTATGCGGGGCGTGACACAAAGCTTCCAGATGAAGTTCCAACCATTCCAAGATTCATAAAGGTTTCTATTCAAGTTAAAATGATCATAAACAGTAGCTGAAATGGAGACTTTATGCTTTGGAGAAGCCCAAACCCAAAACTTTTTAGTAGAGTCATCAAACTTAATGTTTTTTATCCAATCTAAATCTAGATATTTGCTAAAGAGATTTTCCATAGTAGGATACTGGAAGGTAGCATCGTCTAGAAGATTTGAGAACTGAATGTCCTTAATCGACAAATCCATGTTAAGATAGGTAGGTTTATAAATGATGGGAATGTCCAATAAGCAAGGATCTTTCCAACGATTTAAACTTTTAGAATTAACAGAAAGAATCCTAAGCTCAGGTTTAAGGAAATTAGCAAAATTTGAAATTGATTTAAAAAACAAGGAAGAGCAGTGAGGTTTTTCCATATTCTAGGGATGCCAACCATTATACTTATCTTTGAAAATGGTAACCAAAATTTTATTCTCAGAGTTAAAAATAACAAAAATATTTTTAGCCATAAGAGAATGTTTCATAATTCTGAAATTCCTAATTCTGAACCCTTCCTCATATTTACTAAGTGTAGTAAAAGTCCAACAGATTGAGTGAGAGCCACTGCTATTGCCACTTTTGCCCTAGAGAAAGTCCTGAGCAAGTTTAGAAATAGCGTCTAGGTTGTGTTGGGAAGATGTATAACAGAAAGGAGGTAATTTGGGATAGCAAAAATGATGCTATTGAGAAGGAAAACTCTACCTTCCAAAGAGATGGAAGAATGATTCCAAGATTGAATAGTTGTCTTAACTCTATTAGGGAGAAAGTTATGCTGATTAACTAGAAGTTTCTTTGGGAAAATAGGAGTGCCGAGATAGGTGATGGAAAATTGGCCCACCTTGATCCCCAAATTCTTCGAGATGGTGATAAGTGCTTGTGTTATAGTATCGCGAAGCGCTATTATCTTACATTAAGCATACCTTTTATCAGGTTTTATCACTAAATGTGTGCATTTGTGTTCCCTTGTGCATTGAAGGTATTGTGGAGCCTATTTGGAGAAGAAGAATGAAATTAGGTCGCGTTCGCCAATGTTGGGATGTTCTCGGACCAAGCAAGGAACGAAGCACGTATTTGGACTTGTGGATGTGTGCCAACCTCTTTTGGAGGGGCACAAAGGCAGTCACATTCACAACAAGTCCAATCCGTGTTACTTAGGAGAATCTCGCGAAAGAAGAAGACTTGAAGCAATCGGCGCGACCTACCGTTGCTTGTGTGCCCAAGTAATGGTCTCGATGAAGAACAATGGACCCGGGAGGCGTTTCGGCAAGTTACCAAGCCTGTTCAGCTGAAGATTAGTGTTCCAGAGAAGTCACACGGGCGTGTGGAAAGTCCACACGGCCGTGTGAGCCATTTTCCAGCCAGACAGAGAAGTCACACGGGCGTGTGGAAATTCCACACGGCCGTGTGTTTTGCGATTTCAGCCATCCAGTGAAGACACACGGGCGTGTGGAAATTCCACACGGCCGTGTGAAATTAATTTTTCAGCCGAGACAGAAGCTTCACACGGGCGTGTGGAAATTCCACACGGCCGTGTGAAGCCCCCGATAAGTCCAATTTTAAAGCCGCGATTCAACTATATAAAAGGGGATTTTTGCAACCTTTTGGGAGATCTTTGGACCTATCTTTTCCCCAACTTTCTGGAGCGCGGCTAGGGTTTCGGAGAGGATTTCGTGGAGGTTCTAGCGCGTCGTCGGCATCGATTTCGAGGTTCGACGTTTGCACAAGACCACGGCCACACCAATTCGAGGGGGTTTTTCATTGATGTCTATGTTTTATGCTTTATTTCTCACGTTGATGAACATGTATAGCTCTATGAGGAGCTAAACCCCTCGTGGGGTATTCGGACTTGTAAACTTTAGGGTTTCTTATGTTTCTTTGACATTGATTATTATGCTTTCCATCGTTGATGAATAAAATTGAGTTTTTAATCTTGATTATCCTTTCATATTGTTTTCCCTTAAACGTGACATTAGGGTTGAGAGCAATCTAGGCTTTCCTTTGGAGGTGTGACAACTCCTATAGGATTAGACTACTCAAGATTAGAGAGGGTTGAGAGGGAGAGTTGTGAGGTAGCAATGTACCCCTTTCCCCTTCGATGTGATTTCTCCCTACCTCCGATTCCTTGATTTAATAGCGGTCGAAATAGAGTGAAGCAATAGGTAGATAAACTCCCCTAGGGCTTAGTTACGCAAGTAATAGAGTGGAGGGTTGTAGTGAATCCTATTTGCTGGGGCTCAATCTAGACTAGGGTTCTTCCACCTGGACCAAAGGGTTAGAATTACGTATAGGAACAGGTTTAATCACTAGGAATCCCTAGAGCATAATGCAACTCCACATAGTGTGAGGTTTAGGCAGATGGACTCCCCTGGGGCTTAGTCATCTAGGTGACAGAGTGAAGGGTGTTGTGAATCCTAACACCGGGCATAGTGTTGGAGTTAGTCACGGTTGTCCTTAGGTTTGGGACCGTGAGTCTTAGGATATCCTCAACTCAATTGACATCAATAGGAGAGTATAATATCATAGTCTTGCACTTGAAACATAGACCCTAGAGGTAGCTTGTCCGAATACCCTCTTTTATTCATTGTTAGTCCTTCTCGATTTTCCTACTTGCACTTCTTTCTTCCATCTCTCTACTTAGTTTATTGCTTTGCATTATTTTCACTCATCAATCTTATTATCATTCTCCGTATTCTGCATAGCTTAACTAGTGAAACCTTATATTCTATCTCCCTATTCCCTGTGGATTCGACTACCTTCTCACCAAGGTAAATTTATTACTTCGACAAACCCGTGCACTTGCGGGATACACGCAAGGGGTCGTGTCAAAGTTTTTGGCGCCGTTGCCGGGGAATAGGCGTTTTAGATATTTGTTTTTCACTATTTTAGCTATTCACTTCGCATTCTATTTCATATTTTCTTTACCTATCATTGTTCTTATTTTTCTTTTCTTTGTTTTCGGCTCCAGGTTATGACCCGTGGGAACCCTTCAATACTTGTTGAAGGAGACCCAGACATTGGAAGAAGAACACATCGTAAAGGGAGAGAACCTGCACAAGAAGCATCAAATCAAGCCGATATTGAGACAGAAGGGTCAGAGACAATGACAGAACAGAACGAGCAGCAGCGAACGTTGTCCGATTTTGCTAGACCCGCAGTTATGGGGACCCAATCAAGCATCGTGAGGCCCCCAATTACAGCAATGAATTTCGAATTGAAGCTGTCGTTCATTCAGATGTTGCAACAGTCCGCACAGTTTAATGGGTTAGCCGATGAAGACCCTAATAGTCACATAGAAAATTTCTTGGAAGTGTGTGACATGTTGAAGATAAATGGAGTGACGGACGATGCAATTCGATTGAGAGCCTTCCCATTTTCATTGAAAGGAAAAGTAAGGCATTGGTTGCACTCATTACCTAGAGCCTCCATTACTACGTGGGAGGAAATGGCCGAGGCATTCTTGGCTAGATACTTTCCACCGGGGAAATCTGCAAGACTCCGGAATGAGATATCTTCCTTTGTACAGATGGAATTGGAGTCTCTATTCGAGACATGGGACAGGTTCAAAGAGCTCCTTCGCAAATGTCCGCAACATGGATTTCCCGAGTGGATGATTATTCACACATTTTACAACGGGTTGAATCCGAGTACAAAGCAACTCTTAGATGCGGCGGCCGGAGGGACTCTTGGAAGCAAGACTCCCGGTGAAGCTCGGCACCTTGTAGAGGAGATGGCTATGAATAGCTATCAATGAAACTCAAGGGATAGGAAAAAGGTTGCCGGAATTCACGAGGTTGATGCGGTTACATCGTTGGCAGCACAAGTGGAATCGTTGAGTAAGAAGCTAGATGCTCTAGCTTCGTCAAGAGTTGCGGCCATCACGACTTGTAACGGTTGTGGGGGAGGACATACTTCAAGCGATTGTCCTATTGCTATTGGAGGCACTAGTGCGGTAGAACAGGCCGATTTTGTGGGGAATTCATATCGAGGACAAGGCCAAGGCAACCCGTATAGTGGTACATACAATCCGGGATGGAAGAACCATCCGAACTTCTCTTGGAGCAATCAAGGACAGTCACAACAGAACAAAAATAGTGCATCACCGGGATTTCAAAGTCAACAAGCTCCGAATTTAGAAAGCCGAGTGACCGGGTTGGAGGGAAAGATGACTGACCTGGAGAAAGCCCTCACACGGTTCGTTTCTTCTTCGGACGCAAGGTTCCAATCGGTGGAAGCTACTCTTCATAATCACACCGCATCCCTACACAACTTGGAGAACCAAGTAGGGCAAATTGCGAAGACTTTGGCGGAGAGACCTCAAGGTAGTTTGCCTAGCAATACGGAGACCAACCCAAGAGAACAACTAAAGGCAATTACCTTGAGAAGTGGTAAGGAGGTTGAGGGACATCTCCCTCTTGAGAAGACTAAGGACTCACCCGAAGTCGTGGAAATAGAGGATGGAGCGCCAAAGGAGAAAGAGGTGGCACCCCCACCTTACAAGCCGCGAATTCCCTATCCTTCACGATTGAAGAATGACCAAGACAATGAGCAATACAAGAAATTTCTGGGTGTCTTCAAGCAATTGCACATCAACATTCCATTCGCGGAAGCATTAGCCCAAATGCCCAAGTACGCGAAGTTCTTAAAAGACCTCTTGACCAATAAGAGGAAGTTAGAGGAAAGTGCATCCGTCATCCTCGATGCAAACTGTTCGGCAGTGCTACAGAAGAATTTGCCAAGCAAGAGGAAGGACCCCGGAAGTTTTATCATACCGTGCAACATTGGTGATATGGGTGAGGAGATGGCACTAGCCGACTCGGGGGCAAGCATCAATGTCATGCCCTACACGTTCTTCCAAAAGCTAGGCTTGGGCGAGCCTAGACCTACCCGGATGACACTTCAGCTTGCGGATAGATCGGTGAGGCATCCGAGGGGTATTGTTGAAGATGTGTTGGTTAAAGTGGATAAGTACATTTTCCCGGTCGACTTTGTAGTGCTCGATGTAGACGAGGATGTCGAGGTGCCGCTGATCCTTGGGAGGCCGTTCTTGCGCACTTCCAAAGCTTTGATAGACATGGACGGTGGAGAGCTCACACTTAGGGTTGGGGACGACAAGCTCACTTACCGCCTCGCCGAAGCCATGCGACATTCTCTTGATTTTGATGATGCTCTATATTATCTTGATGTCACTGATGATTGCATTGATGAATATATGCAGGATATGTTTAACCCGGATCCATATGACGGGTGGCCGGACCAAGACATGGAGACTGAAGAGGAAGAAGTGCTCGCGCTTGTTTCAGTTGAAACAGACATCAAGAAGGAGAAGGAGCTTAGAAAGAAAGTCCTTCAGAGATTGAAGAGGTCGAGACGTCGCCACAAAAAGAACCCCAACAAGAAAGGGGATGAGCATTCACGAAGTAAGGGTGTTTCACCCATGTGTGGTAACAAACTCGATAATTCTCCCTCTACCTTGCAACGATTATGCAATGCTTGCTTTCAAATTATAGGGAAGAGGGCAAATTCCAATCATGAACCTCCGTAAGGCAAGACAGGTACGTCAAGCTAAGTGACATTAAACAAGCGCTTCTTGGGAGGCAACCCAAGCGTTTTTGCAGTTTTTCTAGGACCTAGTTTAGTTTTAGGGTTGAATAAAAGTCTTAGCTATGGTGTCCCAATTTTCATGTGCATATGCTGAGTTTTCATGTGGATTTTCGATTATTTACGTGTGCCTTAACGTTAATTGACGAAGTTTGAGTCGGTTGAGTGTGTTTTCGATGGCCTCTGGTCGTGTTTTTTATGGTTTATACAGGCTCTAAGTGTTTTAAAAGAATTTCTGAATTTTTCTGAGAGTCTGTAGAATTTTCTAAGTAAACCAGAGAAAACACACGGCCGTGTGGAATTAACACACGGCCGTGTGTTACCAATTGGAGCTTAACCAGAGAAGACACAGGGGCGTGACTTTGCCCCTGTGAAAAAACTTCAGAAGGGGCACACGGCCGTGTGAAATTTCGCAGAACTTCAACTCTCTTCCAGAGAGTCCACAGGGGCGTGTGGATGCCCCTGTGAGTGCCACTGTGCTAAGGCACACGGCCGTGTGAGATTTCCACACGGCCGTGTGAAAATTCTGCAGGAATTCCCTTTTCATCCCGAGAAACCACAGGGGCGTGTGTGATCCCCTGTGGTAGAGTTTGTCAAGGCACACGGCCGTGTGGAGTATTCACACGGCCGTGTGAAATACTTAGCGTTTCTCGGGCAAGTCAGAGAGACCACAGGGGCGTGTGTTGGCCCATGTGGCCGGCCTTGTGTCTTGGCCAAGTTGGGCACACGGCCGTGTGGAATTAACACACGGCCGTGTGAAAATTTTCAGAGACCTTCTGTATTTTCCCGTGAATCCACAGGCCCGTGTGGGTGGCCCTGTGTAGACCCCTGTGGAGGCACACGGCCGTGTGGAATTAACACACGGCCGTGTGAGGTAGTTCAGAGAATGATCAGAGTGCGCAAAGGGGCGTGTGTTAGCCCCTGTGAACCCTAATTTCTGAGGCACACGGCCGTGTGGTTACTTCACACGGCCGTGTGAATTTCCAGAACTTCAAAAGCCGCGCGTTTTTCTTATAGAAATCACTTGTGCCTCTTCCTTCTCCACTCTAAACTTCTCTCCTACCCTCTCTATCACTTCCCCGACTTTCTCTGAGGTTTTTGAAGGAATTTGTTCGAGTTTTCCGGCCGTATTACCTGGTTTTTCATCTCCACCGCCGGTGAGACCTTCAATACCTTTTTCTTCGTCAATTCTTGATTCAATTCGTTCTTTTATACAATTTTGCTTGGTTTGAATGTTTACATTACATACGAGCATGCTTAGAATGAAATTAGAACGAATTTAGATGTAAATTGTGGATTTTTAACCCCACGGCCGTGATGCTTTGCCCGTCAGAAACTCCACACGGGCGTGTGGAATTAACACACGGCCGTGTGGATTTCTGCAGATTGGTTATTTTGAACTATTTTTGATTGTTTTCTTTTCCAATCTTACAGGAATGACTTCTAGACCCAGGAAATCGACAGGGAAGCGCCCCCGTGAGCCCACACCTCCTCCAGCAGAGACAGAGTTCAGTATAGCCGAGCATCAGGTTCGGTTCGAGCGTTTATCAGGACTCCGTTTTGGACAGACGAGATATTTGGATTTGAGTATAGTGAGGAGTATTCAGGGGGGAGACAGCGTCGCAGATGAGATTAGCGAGCTTCTCTCAGTCGGTGGCTGGGAGAGATTGATGGTTATCCGGGACTCGGTGATCCGACCGCTCACCTTAGAGGTCCTGGCGTCGTTTGAGTTCGACCGAGGGTACAGCAGTTTCACCGAGGGCACCACAGTTCAGTTCAGAGCCCTCGGTCGACATTTCACGCTGAGTATGACCCAGTTCTCGGTGCGGATGGGTCTATATGATGAGGCATACACTGAGACAGAGGAGTACTCATTGCTCCCCACAGACTACCCGGGTACCGTGACACCGCAGCAGGCGTATAGCAGACTTTGTGGTCAGGGTCAGTACGAGCCGGGTGTCTCCAAGGCTTCATGCCTTTCTCGACCTGCCTATAGATGTCTACACGCAGTTATGAGCAGATCTATCAGTGGCAGGGGAGACAGTACTGGTGTTCTGAGTCGCCAGGAGCTCCTCTACTTGTATTCGATGGTGGAGAGTGAGCCACTCCACCTGGGGCACATTGTGGCCGACTACATTCGCCATCAGGGCCAGTACCCCAGGGTAGGAGTTATCTTTGCAGGCCCCTACATCACCAGACTTCTCATTGGCCTGGGGCTCAGAGATGGAGTCAGGGGAGCAGAGAAGACGACCGTACCAGCTCCCCTGGGCACAGATACCTTGAGGATGATGGGTATGATCCGCAGAGGAGGATCAGGAACGTATACCTGGATTATACCCCATACAGAGCAGGGCGAGGGATCCCGGGCAGCATTGGAGCCACCCCCGCAGGACACAGAGACCGAGGTACCCCCCACCGCCCCGGAACCACCTCTAGTGCGGATGTTTTCACCATCTCGAGGCCAGGACAGACTGGAGCGCCTCGAGAGCGCAGTGGGGATCCTACAGACTGAGGTGGCCGAGGTTAGGGCCACACAGATTACACAGCACCAGGAGGTGATGGCGCAGTTCCAGAGCTTGCGACAGACCTTCGAGCAGATTGTCGCCTCCTCCTCCTTCGTGGTCCGACCTCGAGTGTCCACTCCACCACCCCCATCTCCCTCAGCACCAGCAGCTCCAGCATCACCAGCAGATCCAGAGCCTCCAGCAGCACCAGAGGCCACCACTCAGGACACCGACGCTGAGGCGTCTTAGATTTTAGATTCTTTTCTTTTATTTGTCATTTCTGTGTATCTTTACATTTATTTTGGACTTGTAGTACTCAGAAAGGATTCTCCTTCTGAGTATAGCTTTTATTTTGCTTTTTCTTTTTATCTCGAGTTGTATTCATTGCTTTACATTTTATATACTCGAGTGTTATTGAGCTTTACTGAACCCTCGTTTATGTGTGCGCAGATGGTCTTGGATGTAAGGATTTTGAGGAATAGTCATTGACACGGTCATGGAATCGTGTGTGCTCCACGAACCATTGAGACTCAACTCTCAATAACCTAGCTTCATCAAACGCAACACTTGGAGTTCAGGGGAGTAATGTTTCAATTGCCACTTCCACACTAATTGCTTTTATCGTTTTCACTTATTATTGTGCTTATATGCGTACATTGAGGACAATGTACATCTTAAGTGTGGGGGGGAGTTCACATTGCACACACCTTTACTTGTGCGTTCAATTGCTTATGCTAATGTAGCCTATGGCGGTTCACCTCAGTTGCAACGGTTGTATTCTTATAGTTTAGGAGAATTTTCAACATTGTATCCTATCATGCTCTAGTCTCTACTTGAATTTTAGGGAATTTTTGCTCGAATCATCTTAGTACACAACTTACTCTTGGAATCTTTTGGAAACTCAATCTTGAAGTTTTTAAGGACAAGCTTATCGTTGTTCTTAGTTTTACTTTGGAAAATGCATATAAAAAAAAAAAAAAAATATGAGTTTGTAAATATTAGCTTTGTTTTAATTATGCATTTGGGGTGGCAAGAGCTACCGCCTATGAAGTATGCAGCTACTCTCATAAGTCGGATACAAGTTATGCCCTAATGAGAGAAAGAGCTATCTCATGGGATGCGTGAAAGCTACTACCCCGGTAGAAAGAGCTACCTCCTCGAAAGAGTGAAAGCCACCTTTGGCGGCCACCTAGGAAAGGGCTACCTTCAAGGATGTGTGAAGCTACTACTTCCACCACTATTTTTGTTTTTGTATATAAATAAGTCATTTCTAACCAAAGTTTGAGGAGTACTCGTCGGTTCTCTTGAGTAAGATCGCACACACTAACACATTTTCGAGTTTTCATCCTTTTTGATTCGAGTTTTTAGCTAGAGCATTGGTAACCTTATGCAATGTTTTGAGTTCCCCTTACTTGTAGAATGCTTCTTTTGCATACTTTTGGTGAACCTAAGGCCAAGCACTTTCAATTGTTCTTCCCAAGTACTTTCACATTTTATTTTGCTTGAGGACAAGCAAAAGCTTAAGTGTGGGGGGGTTTGATAAGTGCTTGTGTTATAGTATCGCGAAGCGCTATTATCTTACATTAAGCATACCTTTTATCAGGTTTTATCACTAAATGTGTGCATTTGTGTTCCCTTGTGCATTGAAGGTATTGTGGAGCCTATTTGGAGAAGAAGAATGAAATTAGGTCGCGTTCGCCAATGTTGGGATGTTCTCGGACCAAGCAAGGAACGAAGCACGTATTTGGACTTGTGGATGTGTGCCAACCTCTTTTGGAGGGGCACAAAGGCAGTCACATTCACAACAAGTCCAATCCGTGTTACTTAGGAGAATCTCGCGAAAGAAGAAGACTTGAAGCAATCGGCGCGACCTACCGTTGCTTGTGTGCCCAAGTAATGGTCTCGATGAAGAACAATGGACCCGGGAGGCGTTTCGGCAAGTTACCAAGCCTGTTCAGCTGAAGATTAGTGTTCCAGAGAAGTCACACGGGCGTGTGGAAAGTCCACACGGCCGTGTGAGCCATTTTCCAGCCAGACAGAGAAGTCACACGGGCGTGTGGAAATTCCACACGGCCGTGTGTTTTGCGATTTCAGCCATCCAGTGAAGACACACGGGCGTGTGGAAATTCCACACGGCCGTGTGAAATTAATTTTTCAGCCGAGACAGAAGCTTCACACGGGCGTGTGGAAATTCCACACGGCCGTGTGAAGCCCCCGATAAGTCCAATTTTAAAGCCGCGATTCAACTATATAAAAGGGGATTTTTGCAACCTTTTGGGAGATCTTTGGACCTATCTTTTCCCCAACTTTCTGGAGCGCGGCTAGGGTTTCGGAGAGGATTTCGTGGAGGTTCTAGCGCGTCGTCGGCATCGATTTCGAGGTTCGACGTTTGCACAAGACCACGGCCACACCAATTCGAGGGGGTTTTTCATTGATGTCTATGTTTTATGCTTTATTTCTCACGTTGATGAACATGTATAGCTCTATGAGGAGCTAAACCCCTCGTGGGGTATTCGGACTTGTAAACTTTAGGGTTTCTTATGTTTCTTTGACATTGATTATTATGCTTTCCATCGTTGATGAATAAAATTGAGTTTTTAATCTTGATTATCCTTTCATATTGTTTTCCCTTAAACGTGACATTAGGGTTGAGAGCAATCTAGGCTTTCCTTTGGAGGTGTGACAACTCCTATAGGATTAGACTACTCAAGATTAGAGAGGGTTGAGAGGGAGAGTTGTGAGGTAGCAATGTACCCCTTTCCCCTTCGATGTGATTTCTCCCTACCTCCGATTCCTTGATTTAATAGCGGTCGAAATAGAGTGAAGCAATAGGTAGATAAACTCCCCTAGGGCTTAGTTACGCAAGTAATAGAGTGGAGGGTTGTAGTGAATCCTATTTGCTGGGGCTCAATCTAGACTAGGGTTCTTCCACCTGGACCAAAGGGTTAGAATTACGTATAGGAACAGGTTTAATCACTAGGAATCCCTAGAGCATAATGCAACTCCACATAGTGTGAGGTTTAGGCAGATGGACTCCCCTGGGGCTTAGTCATCTAGGTGACAGAGTGAAGGGTGTTGTGAATCCTAACACCGGGCATAGTGTTGGAGTTAGTCACGGTTGTCCTTAGGTTTGGGACCGTGAGTCTTAGGATATCCTCGACTCAATTGACATCAATAGGAGAGTATAATATCATAGTCTTGCACTTGAAACATAGACCCTAGAGGTAGCTTGTCCGGATACCCTCTTTTATTCATTGTTAGTCCTTCTCGATTTTCCTACTTGCACTTCTTTCTTCCATCTCTCTACTTAGTTTATTGCTTTGCATTATTTTCACTCATCAATCTTATTATCGTTCTCCGTATTCTGCATAGCTTAACTAGTGAAACCTTATATTCTATTTCCCTATTCCCTGTGGATTCGACTACCTTCTCACCAAGGTAAATTTATTACTTCGACAAACCCGTGCACTTGCGGGATACACGCAAGGGGTCGTGTCAGATGGCTTTAGCAATTTTGGTATTTCACCAAGAGGGCAGAAAAATAGCAGACTTACTGAGGTTTGGCTTTTGGTCAGTAAGATCCTTATAGAGATTAAGACAGAGAAAACAATTTCTGGCTATCCTTCTAGAAGCATTAGAAACTAGGATAAGATCGTCAACAAACATTAAATTGTTAAAATTTCTAGAAGCTCTAATGAAACCAGGAACAAGACTAAGATTTCAAGCTTTATTCAGGATAGCAGTAAGGGCCTGAGAAGTAAGCAGGAAAAGCAAAGAAGAAGGAGGATCTCCCTGTCTAACTCTACAACTACTAGTAATCCAGGAAGAATGCTGACCATTAACAATAAAAGAGAAAGAGGAAGAAGATAGAGTGCCTGAATCTAAGAAATCCAACACTCAGGAACGTTCATTCTCCAGAGTGTAGCAAGAATAGCAATCCACTCTACACTATTAAAGGCTTTTTCAATATCGGATTTTTAAGATCATCCTATGGAGGGAAGAGGAATCAATTTCTAAAGTATGGGCAATTTCCTGGGCTGCGATTATGTTATCATAAGCACCACGCCCAGGAAGAAACACATTTTGCTCAGGACCAACCAATTTGTGAATCATAGAAAGTAAGTGACTGGCTAAAATTTTTGCAATAAATTAATAACACACATTGCAAAGAGAAATAGGTCTGAAATCCAACACAAACATGGGATTTTCTTTTTTAGGAATAAGATCAACAAAAGTCCTACTTTTTTAGGAATAAGAGCAACAAAAGTTCTACTTTCTATACCTACTTTTGCCCGGAATCTTAGCATGATCAAAGAAATAAGAAACAACATTAAAAAAATGATCACCAATGAGATTCCAATAAAATAAATAAAACTCAACATTTAGACTATCCAGGCCTGGACTTTTGTCGGGGCATTGAAGCTAAAGATTTTAGACTTCTCTCTTAGAGATAGGTCGAACCGAATCAGAGCCATGTTCAATGCTAAGGGAAGGAAAGTCATTCGGTATGGCATTAAACAGAGTATCAAGAGTATAATGAGAAGAAGAAGACCAAAGGTTTTTATAAAACTGAATGAAACAATTTTCAATTTCAAGCTGATCAGTAAAGATATTACCTGTAGGGTCTTTGATAGCTTTGACCTTATTTTTGTGACAGCAAATTTTGACAAAGTGATGAAAAAAGCTGGAATTTTGATCACCTCTGCTTAACCACTGATTCTTTGCTCTTTGGTCCTAGTAGATTTATTTTTTTGTCTTAGGAGAGATGCATGACTATTCCGAAGAGATCAAATCCAAGTAGTTCTTTGGAATTCATCAAAGGAAGCTATCCTATCATCAATCAATATGATTTTTTGCTCAATGTTTTTGATTTCTTCATCAATTTAATTGATGTCTATTCTCCTCCACCTAATAAGATTTTGCTTAGTGCGAGCAATAGAGTGAGAAAAGGATTACATAGGATTAGCCCTAGAATTAAAATTCCAAGCATTGAGAACATTATTATCACATCCTTCGTACTTGAACCAAATGTTATCAAGACAAAAGATTTTCTTTGAAATCTGAAGAGTGTTTTGAGCAGTTAAAATTAGAGGAGAGTGATCCAAGTTAATACGAGGAAGATGTTGATTAGAGAAAGATTTAAACTTTAAAACCAATCTGAATTTGTGAGGAATCGATCTAGACAAGCCCACCTACGAGATATGCCATCCTGATCATTACTCCATGTAAAGAAAGGACCAATAAAACCGAGATCAAATAAACTGTTTTAAAAAATAAAAGATGATAAATTTTTGACTTAGAAGAATAGTTTCTAAAAGAGCCTCCTCTGTGTTCTTCTCTATCAAAAATGGCATTGAAATCCCCAGTGAGAAGCTAGGGAGAGTTAAGGAAAGAAATACCATAGAGGGAGTTCCAAAGTTGTTTATACTCAAAAAAGCACTTGCGAATTATAGACAGTGGTGAGAATCTAGGTTTCATCCAAATTTGAGATGATGAGGTGAAAAGTAGATTTGGAGACAACAACATGGGTGACAAATCCAACCCATCTTTGACAAAGAATTGTGATTGCTCTAGAAAAGCCATTGGAAGGTATGGCCGCCCAATCCCAGTTTTTATTGAACCTGTCACAAAAATGATGAATATGAACAATGTTAGTTTTCATTTCAACTAAGCAAAGAAAGTCAGGCACTAGTCTGGCCATGTTATCTTGAATATAATCAATCGTTCTGGAATTTGACAGACCCTTGCAGTTCCAAGAAAAAGTTTTAGCATTAGAAATATCATGAAAAGGATAACAAAGAAAAGAAGAAGGGAGAAGGTTAATAAATAAGGGTTTCCTCCCTCTTTTTAGTTTTTGTGCCACTCTTCGATGGCTCCCTTCTTGCTAAAGCTTCCAGTTTGATGTCTTTCTACTTTGTTGAAAACATCTGCTTTGTTTACACATTTTGGATGAGATTTGAAACAAAAAGAAAAAGACCCTACTTTACAAAAATCATGCCTAACAAGTTGTTCCCTTGCTTCATTCTAGAAGATTTTTTTACTTTCAGAACTTTTCATGCTTTATTGTGTGGAGATTTAATGAGCTTCAAACTATGTGCTAACTAAGCTCTTCATTCTGCTTTTGCCTTCTCTCCTCAATAGTTTCGTTTTCTTTCCTACTTGAACATTAAACTAGCAAAGATTATATGCTTCTTCCCAAGATGGTCAATCATATGGTAACATGGAGATAATCTTAAGAAAAATAAATTTACTAGTAATTCAGTGGTAGTGATGAAGGAAGCAAAATAAGGCTTTTCCCTTCCAACTATAATTTCACTAGTGTGGTCACCCTACACCATGCAAGAGACAAACTTTAGACTCTTTTCACTAGAGTGTTATAACATTGCATAGAACTGCTTCATTGAAATTTTTTAGTGAACCATGATTGGCTGCGTGTGCTTTTTCCTTCCCTGTGGATGTAGCTTTTCTCCGATGCAGGTCTACTTAGTTGAACCAATATCAACAGTATATGTGGATAGAGTTACATTATTTTAGGGGGTTATCAGTGCTAACCTACAAAAGCAGTGCATTATTCAGACCAACAAAATCAACATTTGGATAAAGAAGCAAGAATCTCATAGACATTAAACAAGCTTACAATTGCTTTGGCTCATTTTGGCCAATACAGTTTGTTGTGGCCTTCAGTAAGGTAAACATTGCACTTGAATATTTTCCTACCCTTGATAGTTTTGTTTAACCCTTATTTTTACCCTTCAATGGCTCTATTATCCTTTTCTTAACAAGCTAACTTGGCATCCTCCTAAACATAGGAGGTAGTAATGGGCCTTCCTCACTTGATGACCAAAATTCCCTGTCTTTCACTAGATTCACAACAAATTCATAGGCATTAGAGTAAATGTTATTTTTGAACCATTTAGAGACAATCAAGTGGATCTTCCCCATTGAAAGCAATTGAAGCAATTGCATTCTGGCATGGAATGCTAGATTTATCCCATTTCCCATAGGAGAACACATGGTTTGCTAGTAGAACAACATATGCCTCCCTTGCATATAAGAGCACATTGTCCCAAGATACTTCATGGCTTGCACCACCATTCCACTTAAATTTTCATGTCGCACTCTTCTTCCTTTCTTTCTTAATCTTGGCAACTGTATTTGATACAAATGCATCTCAACTTCTTTGCATATTCCCTTATAACAGTTATCCTTGTTATGATATACTACCTTATTTCTTCCAGCATAGTAGTAATTGGCTTACTCGTAGACTCCAGAACTACCCTATTGAATGTCTCACACATTTTTAGTGGATAACTTCACACTTAACTACATCATAAAGAAAGCTTGGCACTAACCTGTGATTGGTTAGCTCTCCAATAATCCTTCCATAGCCCTTTCTTCTCCATTCATTTTGGACATCTGATCTAGATGTTTCCCCGACCCTACAAGGAAAATAAAGATCAAAGAGAAATACAACGCTAATTACGGGGGACAAAATTAATTGAATTAGTTTGCATATCACTCATTAAGAACCATCCAAGTGCATCTCCAATGTAGAATTCAGCTTTTAGGTGCTTAATTAACCATTTCCAAGACTCAGTAGTTCCCTTTTGTACCACTGCCCATGATATGGGAAATCCCTCCCAACAAGCACAAGCAATTTCCCCTTTAATAAACACTTCAAGAAACAGCCATCAATACCCATGAGCCTCCTACAACCACCAATAAAACCTTCTTTGACAACTGTGAAACAAATGTACATCCTTTGGAAAGTGGGTAACTCATTTAGGTTTCACATTTCAAATACAACATTGACATTGCTCCTGGAATTAGTTGCCTTCAACTCTATTACATAGCTATTTAAAACCTTGAAATCCTCCTAGAACTACTCCTCAAATTTGTTAATAACTAAAGCTTTGCCATTTTTGCAGACTTTGTCAATAATGAAGACACTCAATTCCTTCTTCACCATTGCCTTCAACTATCTAGGCCTAATAAAAGACATGACACTTATTATCCCTCCCAACCTCCTGGAAATTATTGGAACTATCACCCTTTTGTTTTTAGAAGCTCTAAGGATGCAGGAATGCTCTAGGATATAATGTTTCACTGTGAATAATTTCCTGCCATTACACCATGAGCACAAGATTAGCCGCTTAGACCATTTTGATGAACAACCAACCCTAACCTTAACTGGATCATTTTTAATATATCTAAACTCAAACCCTTTCCTGGTTGAAAATTCAACTACTTCCTTCTTACACAATTTCAGATCTTAAAACCTAAGATCAAGGGAAAAGCCTTCCATATGTACACTACGGTCATAAAACTTCCTACGGAGCATGTGCCTCTTTGCATCTTCTGCATTTGAGCCTTCACTAATATTCTCAAAGCTCCCTAATTTTGATGATGAAATAGTCACTTTCATAACTAGTCACTTTCACAATCTTGAAACCTAGTCTCACATTGCTTCTAGCATGCAATTTATCTCCCTCATTTCCATAAGGATCTTCTATAGGATTCTCATTATCATTTTGACCATCATCCCCCCTTGCAATGAATTCTTTAGCTAAACATATTTTTTTACCTTGTCCCTAGCCTACTTTGTTTTATCATCATTATAAGAGTTGTAATTTATGAATGGCACCAGAACAAAACTCTCTTTATCATCCTTGCTTGACTCACTATCAATGTCCTTGTCATACCCCCCATCTAAGTTATCAGAATTAGACCGAAGCACTCTTAGCATGGTATTCTCAAGACCAATACCTGTTGATTCAACATAAATGTCTACTCCCATTTGTCTTCTCTAATACTCAGCTTGACCCATAATCAAATTAGCATTAGAGATAATTTTTAAACGATCCAATTTCATTCACATAAAATAAATCCAAACTCATTATAATGACCTAAACCAATCCCTTGAGATCTCCTAGCAAATCCCAATGACATAGCCTATCAGTGTAACATTAAACTCATCCACCTTCCCATTCACATAATTAACCCCTCGTTCTCTTACTAATGACCCTCCAAGGTGGCATTAAACAATGTATCCCTCATAATTAGCATGATATGTTACATATTGAAGAAATCCACAATAATTGCTTAATTACAAAGAGATTTAGTAAAGAAAAAAAATTCAAAAGTACTAGAAGCTTCGAGTAAAGTCCCTATCTTATAAATCTAGATCACCTTATTTATTTAGACATCAGTAGCCTTATAGCCTCATTGTCTTTCAATTTAGAAACTTTTAATCATACAAATGTGCTTACAAACTTTCATGTAAAAGGAAGAAAAATTCAAAAGGGACGCATGCTCTATTACATCTGCATTTCATTGAACCACTATAACTTTTCTTTTCTTCTAATTAAATTAGATACCTACTAGTACTTTTACATAAGGATCACCCTATTTATTTCATCAACATTAGATACAAATCACTTAATTTTTTCCCCTATCATGCCGGACTTAAGTAGAGCTTCTCATGGAAAAGGAGGGGAAAATAAAGAAAAAAACCTTGGGAAAAGTCCTAGCTTTGAAAAAAAAAAAATTCCAAGCTTTATCATAGGGACACTTCATTTCATCAACTTATCATGAAAATCCAGGCTTGACATAAGGACCACTTTATTTCTCAACTTGACTTAAAGATCCTCTAACATTTTTTCCCCTAGCTACTCTAGCAATGCTTTATTTTGCCATCATGGGCAAACCTAAGAAGAGGTTTTGAAGTAGCAGGAAGGAAAACCTACAAAATTGTTGAGTGTGCCACCCATTTCTAGTTCCTACTACCCTTTACAAGGAAGGAAAAAAATCATGTTGAGTAAAAAAACTAAATTACCTACAACTACATTACAAGAGTAAAATGTATTAAGTATGATCTTAGCATTAGAAGGAATAATAAAGCTCTCCACTATACTAATCTAGAAAAAAAAAAACAAATCTAACCAATCTATGAAACCAAAGCAAATACCACATTGTATTCCATACATCACATCACTAATCAAGTTAGACCACTGTATCAAAATCAATTTCAAACATAAAGAATGGAAACAAAACCTAATGCCAAGTCATTAATGCTTGCTTGACCACTTAATGAAGGAGATTGGTCGAGCCTATTATAGTTATTGAACTGTTGTTGGGTCATTGCAAAAGATCATCCATAGTTTTTGAGGTCTCTGATGGTGAGAACAATCTCCAAGAGCGGTAACCATGACTGACAGTGGTCAAGACTGGACATCGGCTAGGCTGAATGCGATGGTAGATTGCAAAGTTTGGCAGCAAGTCGTAACATTAGGTGATGAAGGGCAATGCTGAGTTGCTGAAAAAGGTTCAAAAAGGTGAAAACCCTTTTAATTTTGATTCTAGATTCAATTTGCATCCAGGTCCATATCTAATTCGGATCCTAAACCATTTAATTAGGATTTATTAGATTATTAAGTTTTTTTGGAAATATTTTAATCATGGTTTCTTTTTTAATGAAAAAACTATCACTAAAGAGTGATTGAGATATATATACTTACTATTAATTCTATCCCTTAATCTATTTTCTTTCTAAACTCTCATTTTAGAAGGACATTTGGCCATTTATAATTGGTTAAATGTTAATGCTCGTGACTTTTAAAAGCAAACATCAATTAATAGCACCCATCTAATCCTCCCTCTCACAGTCCTCTTCGCCGTCCATCCAGCTCCAAATCCAAACTCAAACCCCTCTAATCCTCTCCCACAAATCCCCTTCCTATCTCCATACCCACCTCCTCCACCTCTTTTCTGGCACTGACATCCCTTTCTTCTTTTCTCTCTTCTCCCACCACCACCACCACCTCTCTCTTTCCATCCTCTCCGCCATTAGCTTTATCTCCTCCGTCACTCTCCACCTTTTCACCTTTTTCCTTCTCCTCCTCCAAGGCCACTTTCAACCCCTCCATCTGCTGTAACATTTGGATGAAACCTGGCTTTAGCTCGAAATTCTGAGCTGTGATTGGGGGCCTCACAATGTTTGATTGGGTCCCCAAGACTGCGGATCTAGCAAAATCGAACAAAGTTCTCTACTGTTCATTCTGTTATGCTATTGTTTCTGACCCCTCTGTGTCTATCTCAGCTTGATTAGACTGTTCTTGCACAGGTTCTTTCCCCTTTCTATGTGTTATTCTTCCAATATCTGGGTCTCCTTCAACAAGAATCGAAGGGTTCCCACGGCTCATAACCTGGAGCTGAAACCAAAGAAAAGAAAACAAATAAGAATGATGAAACATAAAGAAAGTGTGAAATAGAATGCGAAGTGAATAGCTAAAATAGAAAAAAGAAAATATCTAAAATACACATACTCCTCGGCAACGGCGCCCAAAATTTTGACAGGGGCCCTAAAGTATACGGGTTGTCGCAGTAATAATAGTACCCCAGTGAGAGGGTAGTTGAATCCACAAGGAGTAGGGATAATAGACACAAGAGATTGCTATTTAACTAGTGCGAAGTATGGAAAGTAAGAGCAAGAGTCAATGTATGTATGCAAGAGTAATCGAAAGCAATAAGAAGATAAAGAGAAACATGGAAGATAAGAAGGTGCAAGCTAAGAGTAAAAGAGAGAAACAATCAAGAGTGAAATAGGGTACCCGGACAAGCTACCCTAGGATTAATGTTCTAGTGCAAGATAATGTATTATACTCTCCTATTGATGTTTAATGAGTCGTGGACATCCTAAAGCACACAGTCCCAAACCTAAGGTCAACCGTGACTAACCCCAACATTATTCCCCGGCATTAGGTTTCACTACGACCCTTAAATCTTGTTGACTTATCAACTAAGTCCCAAGGGAGTCCATCTTTCTAAGCCTCACACTACGTGGGATTGCATTACGTTCTAGGGATTCCAAGTGATTAGCCATGTTTCTAAATGTAGTTCTAACTCTTTAGTCCAGGTGGAAGAACCCTAGTCTTGATTAAGCCCCAGCACTAGGATTCACTACGACCCTTCACTCTGTCGCTCGGGCAACTAAGCCACAGGGGAGTTGATCTCCTAGCACTTCACTCTATTTTGACCGCTAAGAACTCTTGGAACACGGAGGTAGGGAAAATCACACCGGAGGGGAAAATCTCAAGTAGTCTAATCCTATAGGAGTTGTCACACCTCTAAAGGACAACCTAGATGACTTTCAACCCTAGTGTCACATCTAAGGGAAAATCAATACAAGAATCAATCAATATTGGAACTCAATTAAATTCATAAACTAAGAAAGCATAATAACATGTCATAGAAACAAAATCATCCTAAGTTTTACAAGTCCGAATACCCACAAGGGGTTTAGCTCCTCATGGAGCTATATAAATCCATCAATGTATATGAATAAACACAAATCGAAAACATAGATGAAAACCCTTTTGTGTAGCGTGGTCGTGGTCTTGTGCGGCCGATTCGTCTCTTCACCAAGTTCCTCGTCAAGCCTAGAACACACATCACTGGATCAGTGCCGACGAAAATAATAGCTATCTTCCGATGGGCTTCGATGTCGATGCCGATGGTGCACTCCAATCCTCCACAAAGTCTTTTCTAAACCCTAGCCGCGACCTTCTAGAAGATAGGCGAAAAGATCCAGAAAAAGTCCCCAAAAGGTCTTTAAATAGTACTGAGTCGCGGCTGTAAATCGGTTGAAATCGGGATTTCACACGGCCGTGTGGAATTTCCACACGCCCGTGTGAATTTTCTAAATTTAGTTTTCTGGAGTGCAGTGAACAGTAGACTGCTACAACAGTTGCCACAGTGATCTTCTACAGTAGCAGCTACGGTACTCGCGCATCAAATACTCTCGCTTTCATCATTCTTCACTAAGGTCGTTAAATTGGGCACACAATCAACAGTAGATCATGTTGATTACTTCCTTTCTCATCATTGGTGAAGTTCTCCTATGCTACACGAGTTAGACTTTTGTGAATGTAGCTGCCTTTGTGCCCCTCCAAATGAGGTTGGCACACACACCCACAAGTCTAGAATCGTGCCTTGTTCCTTGCTTGGTCCGAGAACTCCCCAACAACGGTGAACATGACCTAACTTTGCTCTTTTTCTCCAAATTGGCTCCACAACCCTACAATGCACAAAAGCACACAAATACACACTAATTAATGATAAAATCTGATAAAAGTCATGCTCAATGTAAGATAATAACACTTCGCGTTACTATAACACGAGCACTTATCAATCACTAAATAACAGTATGTATTAAATGATAAAATCATGCCTTGTTCCTTGCTTGGTCCGAGAACTCCCCAACAACGGTGAACATGACCTAACTTTACTCTTTTTCTCTAAATTGGCTCCACAACCCTACAATGCACAAAAGCACACAAATACACACTAATTAATTATAAAATCTGATAAAAGCCATGCTCAATGTAAGATAATAACACTTGGTGTTACTATAACACGGGCACTTATCAATCACTAAATAACAGTATGTACTAAATGGAGTTCTAAAGGACGTGTGCCTTTTGTCATGGATGCAGCTATGTTCTAGACGCGATTCTCACCTCTTGCTTTTGATTATATTTTTGTAGTTTGTGTGGTTTTTTTCTTTTTTTTTTTTTTTTTTACATACTTTTTTTTGTGTAATTGAATAATGTTAATTGATCATCTTTTCATTTTTTTTAAATTTAAACAGGAAGATAAGATAATATTAGTGTTGTTGTGGTAGATAAGATAGTGATGAAGTTGGGTCATGATTTAGTAGATTTTGGATGGTTTCAAAAGTTAATTTTTTTTAAATTTTTAAATTTAAACGAGGAGAGAACATGGATTTATTCATATGGGAAGAAAGTCTTTTGTAGTTTTCTATTTGTTTTTATATTAATCATGGGTTAAGATGCTTGCTTTGCAAAAAGGGTTCATCGCCGATCTCATCACCAATGTCGGATTTGCTTTTGGTGAGAGAACTTTGTTCCTCTTTCTTACTTTTTCACCATAGCAAAAAAAAAAAATCATAATGTTTTGGTTTTGATTGTGTTTTTTTTCTCCAGGGTTGATGGTGCTTATTGCGTCAGCGGTTGTCAGTGCCGTAGCATCCCCTGCAGCTGCTCCTATTGAAGAGGAGAAGAAGTTTGGTTTCTTTTCAATTTTAATTAAGTATTTATTTTTATTAAAAAAAATTTGGGTTTGATGATTTTGAGTATGCTTTTGGTGTTCTCATTTCGAGGAAGCGCTCCAGTAGGGACTGACATAGGATTTAGTTTTTTTTTTATTTGAGGGCTCTTGAGGTTTTCCCTTCCAATTTTCAATATTAGGTTTTTATTTTTATGCTTGCTAGAGATGTCATCTCATGAAATTTTGATCTTGACATTGATATTTTTAAATCAAGTTATATTTGAAAAGATTAATTTTATCTCATAATGATTTTGTTTAATAGAAAAATAGATTTTATAGTTAGAGAACAAGGGCTTTATTTGTTGGAAAACATAGTGTGTTTTCTTGCTTTTCTATTTTCAAAATTATCCAGCTTATGAATGATTCCTGTCTTTCAAAGGCCAAACCTTTTATTTGGAATTTATGCATTTGGTATGGGATTAATGTTTAAGTGATTGGTAATTCTTTATATGAGAAAACAAAATTCCATGTTCATCCTTAATTGGAAGTCATATAAAACACAACAATATATTTATTTATGAGCCAACATTAAAGTTTATTTAATAAAGGGTAAAAAATCATCATCACCATATATATATATGCTATAAATTTAAAAAAGAAAACACAAACTTAAGAGAAAACAAATGTCCATGTTCATCTCTAATTAGAAGCCATATAAAAGACAACAACATATATATTTATGAGCTAACATTAAAACATTTGATGAAGGCCAAAAAGTCATCATCATATTTGCTTGCTCTTAATTCTATCTCCCAAAAATCTCCCCTTTCTGAACCATTCCTTTGAGAGACATTTTTCTAGTTTTGATTGGGTGTTTGTTCCTTTCCTTTAATCACTCTTCACAACAACAATGTCGCTTTCAGTTTCACATCTTTTTTCAACGCCATGGTCCATCCACAACAAATGCCGCTTCCATTCTTTAATTATGCTCTTAACAACAACAATGTCACTTTTTTATCTGCATATATTATATTGGTTACTATGTGGCTTTGTTTGACCTTAAGGCAATGACCGCTTTTCCTTATCTGCACATGAGTCTATCATGTTTGAAAACAGAACAAGGAAAATAAAAAGAAAAAGAAAAAGAAGTGTTATGAATGGAAAGACAAAAAACATGAGTCACACAAGGGTGACATGTGAATGGTGCAGGGATCCTAACATATAGCCCAAGAAAAAATAAACAACGATACATTGTAGACAAAGAAATATAGCCTATGTCCTAACTAACCAAAGGCAAATAATGTTTTTTTACCTAATGACAAGGACCTCTCTTTCTTATCTGCATATATTATATTGGTTAATGAGTGGGTTTGTTTGACCTGAGATAATGACCTCTTTTTTTTTTATCTTCACAAGAATCTATCAATTTTGAAAACAGAACAAGAAAAATTAAAACAAAAAGAAAAAAGCGTTAGGAATGGGAAGACAAGAAACATTAGACACACAAGGGTGACATGTGAGTGGTGCAAGGATCCTAACATATAGACCAAGAAAGAATCAACAACTATATATTGTAGGCAAAGAAACATAGCCTATGTCCTAAATAACCAAAGACAGATAATGTTTTGTTAACTATTAACAAGGACCTTTTTTTCTTATCTGCACATCAATCTATCAAATTTGAAAATAAAAGAAGGAAAATAGAAACAAACAAGAAAAAGAAAGTGTTATGAAATTAATTTAAGAGATAATCAACCAAGCTACACAAGTGGTGGTCAGTTGTCGTGGTTTGGGCCATTACTACTAGTGTTACGCCCAGAGTTTTCGTAGTCTCCATGTTAATATATGATCTTGTTGTAAATAAATAGATTTTGCGCTTACCAAGTAATGGTATTTTTGACATAAAATTAGATGACGGGTCTACATTATAACAAACATGGAAGTATAGGATTCAATCTTTGAAATTAAAAGCTCGAGACACTTAAGAGTAAAAATGGTGCAAGGATCCTAACATCTAGGCCAATCGAGAGATTTGGATACATGACTTTCGAAAGTGACCAAAGAAAGTCATATTTGAGGAGCACTCACTTACATCACTTCCTTTTTCAAGAGATGGATAGTAAATGATTGTTAACATGAATAGTGAGGAGATCCATCTGTGGAGTGTTTATACCACTTCTAACACACCAAATAGGTATAGAACACACAACTAAGGAAAATATATGATCCAATGTTTCTTTGGTGGATCTAATTGTTGTTCATTATTGATAATAATGATGACTCAATGGTAATAATTTCTATTCTACCATTATTACAATTTTGACATCTACTTTTTATAATTGCTAATATTGATAATCTTGACAATTGACATATCTGTAACTTTATGCTTAGATATGTATACTTATAATGACATGATCATATAACTATTGTTATTATGAAAACTTTAATATAAAACTAATTTATTCTATGTAAAAATTAAATTAACATAATCAGCTTTATTTTATTTGAAATAGTGTTTTTACTCCATTTTCTTAATAGAAACCAAATTTAATAATTGTTTTTTAATAAAAGTCCAAAAGAAAATGCTAATGAAAATTAAGGCATAAAAAAATACTTGCACGCAGCCAAGAAAAAGTCGAAATTTATACAAACACTTGAAATTTAAAGATTATAAGAACACATAATATAAAATTGAACGTAGCTCCTTCAAATTTAATGGAGAATATAAATGTCCTGTGTGTAGGGGTGTATTCGAGCCGAGCCGAGCCGAGCTTTTATGTATTCAAGCTCAACTCGTGACTAAAAAGATGAGCTCGAGCTCGGCTCGTGTCTCGAAATCGAGCTTTAAATATTGTTTGAGCTCGGCTCGTTTGAAGAATTATTGAACTAGAGCTCGGCTCAAGCTTGACTCGAGAAAGCTTTTTTATTAGCTCATTCAAGCTCGAGTTCATTTAAATGCTCGTTTGAGCTCGAGTTCGCTAAATGCTCATTTAGAAGCTCGTTTATGAAGAATATAACCTATATATTCACAAATAATATGTTTATGCATTTTTTACATTAAAATAAATCATCAATTGCAATAAATAAACTGAAAATATGAAATGACAAATTCAAACACAATCTTGAGATAAACAACAACATAGAATCCAATATAAGTAATTTATCCATATTGAAATAACAAGCATTTTGTCCATAATCACTTAATAACAAACCATAAGAACACTTGAGCCTTCCTTCTATGCAAACTCATCATACTCCAAACAAACTCACAAGTCTAAGCATCTTGACAAAAGTATAATTACCTAAAAAAAGATAAAATTGTGTTAATCACAAATAAAAAATGTAAAATTCAAAAGAAAATGTAGTACTCATACAGATACTGATTACTAATTGTCTTCTTGTCAAAGATGACTTCATTTTAAAGGAAATTCAAGGACTTCCTTCTTCTCCTACAAAATATAAAAAATATTAAAAATGGTCTTACATATAATTAACTTAAAAAAAAAAAAAAAATAGGAAACATAAATTATTTTTACTTACTTTTTCTTTTCTTTGAATCCCATAATAAGCTCTCAACCAATCTCCACCACACATCAATGCTTTAATGGTAGCTTGTGCTAATGAAGCACGATGCGACTCAATAACTCTTTTGGCAGTACTAAAAGCCTACTCATAAGGTACTGTGGTTATTGGTCTGGATAGAACATCACAAGCCATCTTTGACAAAACCCAAAACTTCAAATAATTAGCTTTCCACCACTCAAGACATCAAATGAAGGATCAATGCTCTCATTTTGTATGTGACACCTTCTTCCAAGTACACATCTAATTCTGACTTTATCAATTGAAAAGAACCCACATTTCTAATGAAACTATCAAATTCAGCCCTTCCTCTTGATCTATCAACACTAACACTGGATGAAGAAGAAGTTGTAGGAGCAGAAAGTTGACTTTGAGTATCCATGTCATTCTTGGCCTTAAAAGCTTCCACATACTCATTATAAAGCTTGTAAAGTGATGATCGAACAAAACTCATTTTGTTTGGAACATCATCCACTGAATAGAAAAAAGGGAAAGCCACTCAACCAAAGTCATCTTATTCCTTGGATCTAAAATAGCTGCAATTGATATCAACAAATTATTGTCCCCCTAATATTTATCAAACTTTCTAATCATTCTTGTTGTCATTTGTCTCATAAAATCATTATCACATTCCACATGTCTAGACAAAGCTTTCTTCACAGTGGTGAGTTCAAGAAGAAACAAATTTGAAGTAGGGTACTCACATCCTGAAATAACATTTGTAACATAATGAAACTTTTCAAGAAATGTGCAAACAGTTTGGACTTTACTCCAATCTTCTTCGGATGACAAGTAATGGTAGTTTGAATCTCTTAGTTGATATCTAGGAATGACATCCTTCAAATCTAGAGCGACTTGAAGCATGTAATATGTAGCATTCCATCTTGTGCAAACATCAAGAACAAGCTTTTTATTTGACAGATTTAATTGCTTAGTAATGTCACTAAACATAGTAAGATGAGACACACTTTTACTGATATGCTTCACACTTTCACGCATATTGCAAACTATATCACTAATTTCATCAAGCCCATCGTGAACCAAGAGATTTAAAATATGTGCACAACACCTCACATGAAATAATTTCCCATCAAGCGCAAGTGCATTCTGATTGTTCAAATTCATATTAGCTTTCAACAAATTCACAGCAAGATCATTATAACTAGCATTATCAACTGAGACGCTCATCAACTTTTTCCCAAGACCCCAATCAGCTATGCATCTTGCTAACTCATCACAAACAGCAACACCAATGTGTGGAGGGATAATAGAACAAAGCATAACATATGTTTTTGCAATTTTCAATCATAATCCACAAAATGGCAAGTAACAACCATATACTCTACATCTTGTATGGTAGATGTCCACAAATCAGTAGTGATATTAACTCGATCAACTTCTTTCAACAATGAAGATACTCTTTTTTTCTTAATGTCATAAGCAGATATACAGTCTTTTTTTTTTTAAAGTCCTCTACTTATTCTTTCCCAATTGGGGCTAACAGTTCTCGTAAAATAATTAAAAACTTCATTCTCAGCAAATGAAAATGTTAAATCATGTACTAAAACCATATGAGCATAAACTTGCCGCACCTTTGCTTGGTCATTTTTCCAGGTTTGAATTGCATTCACACTTTCATATTTTACCAAATTTGTTGAGAAAGTCAGCTGCTTTTGTCGCTTCAATGCTAATTGTCGTCTCACACACACCTTCAAATGGCGAATAAACTGAGTTGTTGCTCCCAACTTCAATAGACCAAGTTGATGCCTACAATAAATACACTCTACCATCTTTGTTCCATCTGAGAGAGTAACTTCTTTGAATTCATCCCAAACTTTGGAGGTCTTCTTTCTCTTCTTGGTTGCAAATGGATTCTCTTCTACTTCATCATCTTCAACATTGATGGGAGATTCATTAACTTCAACATTGTTCGCCTCATTAACAGCATTATCGAAATTTCCCACACTTCCAATGGGACTAACATTAGCAGATGATTAATCAATTGATGCAAGAGTAGATATTCTACAAAAAAAAATCAGAAAGTAAAATTAGAAATGAAAGAAGAAGAGAATAAAGAAGGTAGACTTACCTTTTCTTTTTCTTTTTTTTTTTTCGAAAGAGAAGCTCGTCAGTGCACTCCGAAGCAAGAGCTCGTTGGGGATGAAGGCTGGCCGGTGATGAAGAACTCATGAGCAGGTCGTGGGTGGGTGGTGGACTGGTGTGGCGGCTTAGGCTGAAAAGGGTTGATGAAAGAAAAGAATGATGCTTCTAGGGTTTGTTCTGATTTTGTATTTTTTTTTTTTTTTTTTGGTTTTTGTAAAACAATTAAAAATTCCATTATGGGCTTGGGCCTTAAATAAAATTTCCCTTCTAGGGGCGCTGTCCCTGGAAAATCTCCACTGAGGTGCTCGCGTCCTCGGACTCCCGCATGCGACGCGGCCATGTTTCATTAGGGGCATACATCATTTAAATGTATTATTATTATTATTATTATTATTATTATTATTATGAATGGATATCCTTAAATTTCTTTTTTTTTTTTTTTTGGACAAAGGTGACAAGCACAACTTCATATAAATACATAATCAATATGTTAGTCATATCTCATTTAAATAATCTTTAATAATATAACAATATCTCATATAATAAATATGTACCTACAATATAGGATGTAATACTTTAAATTGAAAAGCCAAATAATAAACAAAAATTTAAATAACTAAACGCTAACTCTAAATAATATATAGAAACTTAAATAATTAAACCAAATAACTTTAATTTATGCTTCTATTTATTATTTGGCATTTCTGTTTAAAATATTACATCCTATGTTGTACATACTTATTATTTTAAGTTGTTACTCATTGCTTAGCTCGTTTATTAATCGAGATTGAAAATAAAATTCAAACTTGGCTCGTTTACAATATAAGCCGAACATGAATGAGCCCTTATCAAACCGCTCATGAACAGCTTGGCTCGAATACACCCCTCCCTGAGTGAATCAAAAACACTTACAAAAGATAAAGACAATCGGTTTCCTACTAATATTCATTACATTATAATTTAATTATGAAATTTAAAAAAAAAAAAAGTAAATGCTTATTAAAAATATTTAAAAACATTTCCTATAATTCATAGAATTTTGAAAATAAATATTTAAAAAATAATATAATTAGTAAAAATAATTTTAAAAAATTAAAAGAATTTGCAACGAACTGATACAAAAAAATCTTTACATTGAATATTTTGAATATTAATTTATTATGTTACAAAAGATAAGACTATTGACAAAATTATCCAAAAGACAAGTTGGAATTAAACTAATGGCGCACTATGGGCACTTCTGACTATTTTGAAAATTATTCCTTTTTAAAACAGCTATTCATTTCCTTTAACACATTAACACCAATAGTAATAGTGATTCCACATGAAACTATAAATTACCGAAGAATGTAGCAGATAACTTGAACCATGCTTAGTGTATCAAGTAAACCCAAATTAAAGCAGACCAAGTAAGAGCAACAATAATAGCATCACCGTTACCATTAGTGATAAAACCAACAGCACAACCACGTGAAGCCATGCCACCAAAAATGTTCAAAGCGTTACCAAAAAAAAAACAACAAAAAGAATAAGAGACCGACTATCCTGCAATCAAGTTTTTAGCACCATTGCAGTCGCTGATCTCTCCTTTCCTAACAAGACATACTGTGTGAAAGCATGAAAACTTGCCATTCTCAATCAAACAAACTGAAGCCCATGTCCTGCACATAAACAAACAAGTTTCACAAGTTTAAAACCAATGACGGCAATCATGTTTATGATGGGAAAAAGGCTCTGAAACAAAAATGACTTAGAAACTCTCCACTGAGAAAGAGAGCCTAATCTAATCATCTTCTCAGTTAGGATCAGGATATGCTTAGAAGTATCTCTGTTCTTCCAAGTGAAAAAACTAATCAGGAATAAGCATCCTTTAATCTTAAAAATAGCATAGATTTCCAAAATTGATGACATTATAATTGTGCAATTGAGTTTGGAAACCCCACAAAGGACATATGTAATCAACATCCAAACAAAAATCCTCACCTCATCCGATTCTTCCTTCTCTTCCACTTTCTCTTCTTTCTTGGGCTCTGCAGCAGCTGGAGCGGCTGCACCACCAGCACCTCCAGCAGGTGCAGCAACTGCAATGGCAGCACCACCACCAGAAGGGACAGAAGCAAACTTCTCTCTCCCAAGGGCAATAAGTTCTGTTATATCTTTGCCTTTAACTTCCGAGAGAAAGAACTCAATCCTATCTTCATCAGCTTCAGCTCCAACTGTTTAATGGAGTCAGTGTTAAGAGTACTTCAGATGCAAACCATAAAAAATGAGTTGAAAAAAGATCCCTTGATTAAAATGTAGAAGATCCACTAGACACCAATATTGCTATGATCAAGTCTTTAATGGAAAGAAATTTGCAGTAGATCTTGAAACACTCCAGGCAATCAGCAAAGCATAACCATACTTTGGACACAAATTCCCATCTTATATACTCGCTTTCAAGACTTAAAAGCAAAACAAAATTAAATTTGTATATAAGTGGTTGTCAGAAACTAAGATTCACACTTGTATCGCAAGCATCTGGCATCAGTTGAAAACACTCCAAAGTTCTATTTCTTGTTAGGCATAAAAAAGAAATGGAGGTCAAAGATCGAATGTCACCCACACAAGGTGGAATCCATCAGTTCAACACATGAATAATCAGGCAACCTACCCATTCTTCTCTCAAATGCAATGTACATAGGAAGAATAAATCACAACACCCAGAATCAAGTACATAGAATCCATTATTGAAGAGAGAAACCAGATTAAACTCTTAAAATTATACAGATGAAATGACACACAAGAAAATGGTAACAGAAATAAAATAGAAAAACCTGATGATAGAATTTTCGTCAAATCGTCAGTGCTCGGGCAGCTATTTCCACCAAGCAAAGCAAGTAAATATGCTGCAATCACCTTCATTCTGAGAAAAGAAAAAGAAAATATCAAGTTACACAATGCTAGATTCATTATAAGATTCAAGCAAGCAATACAAGAATTTACTAGGGGAGATCACAGTAATTAATAATTGCAAAAAATACGGCAGACCGAGACGAAGGTTGACCAACTAATGAAACATGAGAATACCTCATTTGCAATTTGTACTTAATTCAAGACATATATCAAAATACCATTGGTTTAATAAATCATTTTTTCTATGAGAAACTATCAAACATCTAACCATTCATATTTCATTACATATTCAATTAATCAAAAACCAAAAAAAATAATAAAAAAAACACAGAATTGGTCTCACTGAACACACATCTACAACTTCATGAACAAGTATCCTCCAAAACTATAAAAATAAAAATAAAATAAAATAAAAACGAATCTAAAACTAACACAAACACCATTCTCTGCTAACCAAGATCGAAGCACGCAACAATACCGTACCATAAACTACAAAAACACTTCATTGAACAGCTTCATGAACGAAAAATAACATTAATCTATAGATCGACCAACAGAAGAGATGAAATCATAACAAAGGAGAGAAAGATGAGAGAGTGATATGGATTTTTACTTGAGTGTAGAACTAGAATGAGAACGAGATCGGAAGCACGGCTCCGCCGCTGAGGGGTCTCAAAGCTCGTCTAGGGTTTTCAGCAAGGGTGACCTCTTGAAGCGATTTATAGGTGAGAGTTCCATGGTTTCCTCCGTTCGGTATGATGGTTCTGGATGTCATCTTGACCGTTCATCCTTATATCGAACGGTCATTAATGCTATTTCCCTTGAAACCAAGACCTTACGCGCCCAACTACTTGATCGAGCCACATAGTCAGGTTTGATCCGGGCCTGTTTCAAAGGTTTTTTTGTTTTAAACAAAAAATATTATATATATAATTTATATACTCATATACGCATTCCGCGCAACGATACAAAGTTTCAAGAATGTTAAGAATCAAGTGAAATCTTCACTAATTTCTTTATTTTCTTTTAAAACGAGCTTTTACCGTTTTGCAAAGAGTAGGGGAAAAATTAAATTTTTTGTCGTTTTTGTGTTATTCTAAATTCCACAAACTGTCTAATGTTTTTTTTTTTTTTTTTGTATTTTCTAAAAATTTTTGCATTTTAGTTAGTGATTTTTTTTTTTAATCAAAACTCTTTCTCATAACCACTATTTAAATATCACCACTTATCAAATCTCTCTTCCCTCTATTTTATTTATTTATTTTAATTACATTGCTAATGGAATTAACATAAGCGCATCTCTTTAATTTTTTCAGTGAAATTATTTTATTTAATAAATATTTTTTATAGTTAGTGATTTTTTTTAATCAAAAATGAGATTTTAAAAAAAATAAAATAATAAAATTCAAAATTTAAAAAAAAAACGGGGAATAAACAAATAGCCCCTCTGATGTTAAAGTATTTACAAAAAAAAATCCCATGATTTTGAGTATTCACAAATGGTGTTTTCTTTTTCTAACAAGTTACTTTTCAGAACTTATTGACATAAAGGTGGTTGATTTGAGATAAAGGTAGCAGATGTTGACAGGATTGCCTCTCGGTTTTTTAAACAGAAACACATAATTTAAAGCAAAATCTTAAAATTTTAAGCGGAAACTCATAATCTAAACGAAAACTCAAAGTTTTAAGCGGAAACAATATTTTTAAGCTGAAATCCATAATTTTAAGCGGGAAGTACATGTTGTAAGATAGAATAAACTGATGAAGTGAACTGCATTAATTGAAAAATAAACTATCAGAAAAATGAAGGACTATCTAGCAAATTCAAATGTTAGAGGGTTTGTCTGGATGTTTTTAAAACTTTCAGGGAGTTATAATTAATTTTCCTTAAAAAAAAATATCCTAACTATGCCATGGAGCACGTGGCAACATGGGGAATCAAAGAGATAAAAAAAAAACAAAGAAAAAAAAGAGAAAGAAGAAGGAAAAGGAAAACTTTTTTGGAAGGCTAAACAAACTTTGTAGCAAGAAAGCTAATCATGTCTCTTGTGGTTCATCTAGAGGAGAAGATACATCGGGACAAAAAAAAACACACAATCAAATACACTGTGGAGTAAAACTTTGTTCTCTCTTCTAGCGTTACCATGTTATTTCACAAATATTATGTTTGATTTAGGTTGTGACCTATGTATCTCCGTCGCATGCATAAATTAGAATGATCTTGTATATTTCCTAATTGCTGATGAATTATATCATATAAGAAAGGTCATTTATCATGCATTGCATGTTGGTAGCTGGTATGCTCACAGGTAGTTTAGAACATCACAATAGGGTATTTAGGGGCTATTTGGTTACTCGTAAGTAAGTGTGATGTAATTTGATTTACAGGTCAAATGCCAACATAGGTTGTTTGGTTTGCTGTGAAAGCATATATATTGTGATTTAAATCACTGATTTTGGGTTTTTTTTGCTGCATTTGGACTTATGACCAAATTGGGCGTAAGTCAAAATGTAGGAAAAAGGTTGGATTAAAGTCATCATTTGGTCAAGCACATGACCCGTTCCTCTTCATTCAATCTTTTCCATTCCCAGTCGCTTCGCTTCCAAACCTTCCCTTTCTTCAAAGTGTTGCCCACCTGCCGTCGCTCTTGTGATCTCATCTCCCTCACGTTGCCCCATCGTTGCTCTTGCGATCCCATCTCTCTCAGCTGTAATCATCTCGCTTGAAAGTAATCTTACTCTTCTCCGTCGATGCAATGAATCCGATCTCTCACGTATTTCTCTCCGATTATCCACAAAAGGGATAAAGTAATCCTTTCATAAAGAGTGGTGCACTCTTGTCCTATGCTTTGGCTTTCAAAGGACCATTGAAGAGGTGAAGAAGGAGAAGGAGAAGGAGAAGGAAAAGGAGAAGGAAAGGAGGAGTTTTTCAAGATCTAAAGAGGTTCTTTGATATATTTGCATCTTTTTTTTTTCTTTGTTCATTGGGTTTCTTTGAATTATGGGACTTAATTCATAAGATTCTCAGTTTCATGGATATTAATTACTATTTGATCAAAGTAAAGAGAATTATTTTGAATCTTGTTGATTACTGCTTGTGGATCTGAGTATTTCCCGCAAGAGTTTCTGTCATCCATCTATCTTTATATTTAGATGCTTTAAGATTTCTTGTGAGGGTTTCTTTGGATTCTCATTTTGTAACTGGGTTTTATTTCAAAATCTTAATGCTCTCTTTGTGCATGATTTCTATATTTCTTCATGTGTGTGATTTCTATGTTGATTATTCCAAACATGGACTTTATTGATAAGATTATTAGTTTGATGGACTATTCCAAACCTGGACTTTGTTGATATACCTTCATGTGTGAATCCATTGATAGTTGGTTGTGGACCTGAATCATTCCTGTTAATGTTTGGTTTGTCAAGCTTCCTTTGTGCTCAGATGCTTTAAGATTTTTTTATTTATTTATTTTGTTTCATGAATTTTTTTTTTCAGTTTTTAATAATTTTTTTCATTTTTTTCCCTGAGACCATGGATTTCAGGTTTATGATATCCCATAAATTGAAACTTTCCCATAAATTTCAGACATTTCATACTGTTTGATTCAAGAGAGTGGCCGTCAAAAATGAAAAGCTCTATTCTAAGTATAACTTTCAAAGCTTATCGAATGCATTCTATTCATATTCATTGTTGAATGAATCAAAGTTTGTTAGGTTTAGATCCATCCGAACTTGTGATGACATGAGGAGGAATGCTTCAGGATTAGATCAATTAATTTTCACTCATGATCATTGATCACTAGTCAGGTGCCCCATCCATTTGTATCCCATCCACTATGCAGCATTATGCTTTCATGGGTCATGTAGAAGAAGAATTAGAGATGTTAATAATTTTGCATAATCTAGTCATTTTATGAACCTCTGATATTTTTTTCAATCTTACTGACACACACAAGAGTTGCTTGCTAAAACTAAATTTGGTTACCATTGTGAATTAATTTTTTTTAATAAAAATAGATAAATTATAATTTTGTTAAAATAATTATATAGTATGAATAGAATACATTCACCATTCCCTTTCCTTTTCATCTTACCCAAACATCATATATATGATGTATGTATTTGGTTTTTTTTTTTTTTAACACAATGTAAATTAGTAATTGGTTTATAATTAATCTTTTTTATCTAAACTCAAATTATAAATGGACAATCAATTTGGTGACGAAAGCATTGTACTTGCCGACGCTACCATTGTTGCAATTGTAGTGTTAAGGTGGTACAGTAGGAAAAAAAGAATTGAATTTGCCACGAAAACTGTATTACAATAAGGATCAACAACGTACAAACTATATTTCAAGAATAATACATGGATCTGAGGAGGCTAGTATAGCAATGCTAAAGATGAAAAGGATTCTATTTTTTGGGTTATGTGATTTATTGAAGTCAAAAGGATTGTTGTGCAACACCCTACATATAAGCGTGGAAGAGCAAGTAGCAATATTTCTTCACATTCTTGGTCATAATGTGAGGAATAGGGTGATTGGAGTAAATTTTTTACATTCCGGTGAAATTATTAGTCGATATTTCAAATATGTTTTATATGAAATAGGAGAGTTTCGGGGTGAGTTTATCCAACCGCCCTACACAACTACTAGTTCAGTCATTACACATGATCCAAAGTTTATGTCATATTTTAAGGTAAGAAAATATTAAATTACTCTACTTTGTGGGAACAGACTTATATGCAATACGTAATATTTTTGTCCATTACTAAATAGGATTGCATAGGAGTGCTTGATGATACACATATCGACGCATCCATTCGACAAGAAATTGTAGCTCGTTTCCGTGGGAGAAAACCATATCTTACTCAAAATTTGTTGGTCACAGTTGATTTTGAATTAAGGTTTACATATGTTCTAGTTGGGTGGGAGGGTTTAACACATGATGCACTTATCATTCGTGATGCTTTTGAAAGAGAGGATGGGCTTATAGTGCCTGAAGGTATGTTACTATTTGATAAAAATTAAAATTATTATATTGTCAAAATAACTAATACAATTATCCATGTAGGCAAGTATTACCTTGTAGATGCGGGATATTCCATAAGAGTGGGTTTTATATCACCATTTTGTGGTGTTCGCTATCATCTTAAGGAATTTAGTGTCCGTACACCATCAAATAGCAAAGAACTATTTAATCATAGACATTCTTTATTGCGCACTACCATGGAATGAGCGTTTGGAGCTTTGAAGAATTGCTTCAAAATTCTCACATCTAGACCATTCTTTCCATATCGAACACAAATGAATATTGTGGTTGTGTGTTGTATTTTACAAAATTATATTTTAGAAGGAGATAATGATATTTATGTACCCGATGTTGAAGAATGGGAACTTAATGTGCAAGAAGTTAGAACTCAATCCCAAGCACGCGAGGAAGCAAGAGAATGGTTAGCAATACGTGATGCAATCATGGAGGCCATGTGGAACAATAGATAGTGTTTCCCTTTGTTTGTTGTAGAATTGTTTTTGTATTCAATTATGGAGGTCATATGGAACAAGAGAATTGTTTTTGTATTTAAAATGTTAACTTGGAAATTTGATTTGAATTTGTTATATAGAAACTTCGTATTTTTTTTTATTTTGTTGAATGGTATTATCCTTGAGAAATGTGGACTACCGACTTTGTGAATGCATTAACAAAACTATATTTTGAATTTGTTACTGTGAAACATCCTCAGCATTGCCATTTTAGTTATTTATTAGTATTCATAATTTATTATTCTCTTCCAATTTTACCTTATATAGTTATGAAATCATGAAGTGCATTTATGATTCTATTCTATTTGATATTTAATTTACCATTATGCTTCTTAGATTTTCCATCAACAATTGATCAGGGTTGACTATTTAATTGAGTTGTTTGCTTTCCATTTGATATTTACTTTGTTTTGGTTCAAATAAAATCAATGAGGACATATATTGATGTAGGCTCATCAACTATGTGCTTTACTTGCATGGATCATTTTTTTTATATTTGTTGCAAGATTGTCTTTAGAAAAAGGAAAGCCATGAATGAATTTTGATTTTATTGTCTTTTTTATATGTAATAGATTGACTTAGTAGAGATGACCCAAGAAAGTGAAGGTGCTGGGAGGAGATGCCCAATTAATTTTAGGTGGACATAGATCATGACATCGTTTTTGCTCAGATGCTTAGTTGAGCAACTAAACATTGGTCTTAAAACTGACAAAGGTTTCAAGAGTACTGCTATCAATGCAGTTGCGAGGGCTGTTAGTACGAGGTTTAACATGGCTGTGAGTGATACACATGTTATCAGTCGTCTCCAACATGTAAGAAAAATATGGTTAATAATAAAAAAAACTTAAGAGTTTAAGTGGAGTTTCGTGGGATGATTCGGAGAAGAAAATCATTATGGGCATTGAAGAATTCTGAACGTACGTATAGGTACTGAAGTTTGTTTTTTTATTTTTATAATCGATATTTGTGTGCATTATCTCTATTTACTTATCTTTGTTTCTTTTTTTGTAGTCTTATCCTACTGAAGCGGTTTACATCAATAAGCCCAATGAAGATTATGAAGAGATGCCTATCGTTTATGGGAACTATCAAGTAACGGGGTCATTTGCAAGAATAGGCTCTCAAAGCTCTTGGAGTCTAGGTGTCCACATGGAAATTCCATCAACACCGCCAACATTTGATTCCGAGGATATTCCACAAGGGTTGAATGATTGGGACTTCGCAAAATCATAACCTCCGCTGGCAAAAACACCAGCAATGTCCACTTTGAAGAACAAAGAAGTAAACATGGGAAGAAAGTGTCTAAGGCAGCAAGAATTGGAAGTCATGCAAAAAATCTCCATTGGATTGGACAGGCTTGCAAGTGCTGCAGAGACGAACAAAGGTGTATAATTGAGTAAGAAATTGTACGAGGAGGTCATGACTTTGATTGGCTACTATAATAAGTCTGACCTTGGTTTAGCATATGACAATTTGAATACCCAAAATAATCTGGCAACTGCTTTTATAAACAAAGATCATGATCTTCAATGCTTTTGGATGAATGGTTTCCTTAGGAGGTAGGGGCGTGATGGTGGGGTGTGAAATCATCTACTCATATGATTTTCTTATTTTGCGTGTTTTTGAGTTTGTGGACATGTCTTTTTTTTTGTATTTTGTTATTATTTGGAGTTACATGTTAATTTTTTTAATATGATTTGTTGAGTTTATATCTTGTTTTGTGAACATAATGACTTATTCAATTAGAGTTTGTTGAATTTAGATGTCATTGGTGGAAGACTTGACCATATTTTAAGATTAATTTCAAGTGAGTATGCTTAAGTGATAGGTACTAAATGATGGTCATATTAGTAAGTTAAATTCAAGTATATTGAATAACTAATTTAAATAAATAAAATATATTTTAATTATATAAAATCCATCAACTTAAATCTATTTAAATAAATAAAATACATTAAACTTAAATAAATAAAATAGATTTTAAATGAAATGTTAAAAAACGTTAAAATATAAAAAATTTGGGAAAAGGGTAATCTCACCACTTACTTTACATTATGATTTTAACTCATAACTTGCATCAAACCAAACACTTGAAAAGTAAATTAATGTAGAATTTTTATTTACAAGCAACTAAACAATCATGATGTAAATTAAAATATAGTAAATTGACTTACATGTAATTTGAAATACATGCAACCAAACAACCCCTCAGAGGAGTGCTTGTGTGCATGTGAACTAAATGAAGATGACAAAACCCATTTATCACACTAATATTAGCAATGGTAGGCAATGTCATCATATGCATTCCAATTTAAGATATTAGCATGAATAAATATTTATGAATACTAATCTAAACATGAATATTTTATATTCCATCATGGTGGTAGTTAAGAATGATGATTGATTAACAGTTTCTTTATGTTTGTTCACTATTCACTTTGGTTTGTTAGATTCTCATTTGTTTTGATAGTAAACTTTTGTTAGACTCATATTATAAGCCGCACATTTATGATGCTTTTGAAGTGAATGTTTCTAAAGCTTTAGTATTTGAAGATTTAATATGAATTTAAATAGCTCTGCTGACACTATTTAAGGAATGCAAAATCCAAAATGAGGAAACAAGTGCACTTTTAAGATGATAGAAAAAGTAAAAAATGAAAAGTTCAAGGGTGTTCATGCAAAATTGTAAAAAAAAGAAGTGGGTTAGATTGACAAAAATGATGAAAATGTTAAAAAGATATTGGAGGATTTGGTTGCAAAAATCGTGTAAGCCTAAAATTGTGAAAATATCAGACCTAGTTGCACAAAAAAAAGACAAAAAAAGAAATGGAGCAAAATGTAAAGATGTGAAGATCTTTCTTTTATGTAAGATTTATGAAAAATATAAAAAAAATGAAAATTAAGGGGTTTAGTTGCAAAAAGTCATAGGTGAAATGAGAAAAAAGATTAAAATTGGGATTTATTTTGCAAAATTGATGGAAATTGTGAAAAGTAGAAAGTCCATGGGTTTATTTGTAAAGTTTGATAAAAAATAAAAAAAATGAAAAGAATGAAAAGTTCAGGGTCCTGTTGGCTAAATGACATGAAAAATGTTGAAAGTATAAAAAGTTGGGTTTATCTGCAAAATTGTGGGAAATAAAAAATGGAGTAAATTCAAGGGTCTAGTTGCAAAAATTGTGAAAGGAGAAAAACTTAGGGTTGAATATACAAAAAGAAAGCTAGAAGGACCAAAAATGCAAAAGAAAATAGAAAAAAAATAGAGGAAAAAGGAGACAATGGGAATTTTGTGGAGATGAGGGGCATTTTTTTGGTAATTTCACATGATCCACCACCTGAAGTCTATCGTGAGGTCCAATGCATGGCAACTGCTCTCTTTGAGAGCCCTTCCCATTGCCTCTTGACACTTACGGGGTCTAATGAATTGACGAAGATGAAGACATCTCTTGAAGCTCTCTATGATATCTATTATCTCGTAAATATTCGGAGAATATTATCTTTCCATACTTGGTCAATCAAATCTCTAGGATTGCTTGTATTATCTCGTAAATATTCTGTGAATATTATCTTTCCATACTTGGTCAATCAAATCCCTAGGACTACTTGTTAGTGATTGACTGACCATATTTTTCGAGATTCTTGTGATCCTTCTCTCCTTTGTAACTATTAATACTCTTGCTCATGTATCATTGAATATCAGTGAAAACAATCACAAAACCTCTCTTGTGATTATATGGTATCAGTCGCTGGGTTACTTTCCACTTAAAACATAAAACTCTTCCGTCATGTCCAACCCTAATGCCGTTCCGGCTGTCAGCTAGCTTCTCTTGGCTGCCAGCTCGCCTTCTCCGATCTAGTTTCAGATCCTATCGGTCACCATCAAGCTTGACCGCCATAACTTTTCTCTCTAGCGCAACACTGTTCTGGCCTCTCTCTAGGTATTTGACTTGGAGGACTCAGTGCTGCAATACAATCCTCCGCCCGAGTTTCAATCCCAGGGTGCTAGCGTCACCACGCCTCCAGAGGCTAACCTGGACTTTGCTGCTTGGCGTCGTCGCGATAGGTTCATCTTTCTCTAGCACCGATCCATGTTTACTGAACGTGCCCTCGCACTCGGTATTCGTGCCACATCTGTGCATGATGCCTGGTCCACTCTTGACCGCACGTTCCAAGCTCAAACACGGGCTCGCCGTATGGCCCTCAAAAATCAACTACAGTCGCTGATGCAAGGCTCCTTATCTATCCAGGAGTATGTCGAGCAAAAACGGCGTATTGCAGATGATCTCTTTGAAAATCTTCATCCTGTTTCCAATGAAGATATCGTTGGTCACATTCTCAACGGCCTTAATAGTTCTTATGGTCCGTTTGTCACTGTATTCATGATGAAAACAGAGGATGCTCATGTGGACGAACTCATTGGCCTTCTTCTTCAGGAGGAGAAGTGGCTTGCTCTTGAAACCAGGCGGCACGCTCAGCCTGCCATCTTGCCCTCGCCACTACCCTCCTCGATCACTACTCCTTCGGCCAATGTTACTTATAGCCATAACTCTTCCCGTAACAACCGCTTGCCATCTCGCCACGGTGACTCTCGTGGCTGTAATAACAGCCACCAACGTGATGGCAATTGCTTCTCTGATGCCCCTTCTGGCACGTCTCGCCGTCGCACTCAGTGTCAGATTTGTGGGAAGATGGGACACCCGGCCATTGATTGCTTTAATCGTAACAACCACAATGATTATCCGGCTCGCCAATTTCCTTCTCGTCCTTCTGAGCGGTCAGCTAACTATGCGTCACCATCGGCTGTTGTTGATCCTTCCTGGTACTTCGACACTGGCGCTACTGATCATGTCACCCCAGATTTGAACAAGCTCAACATCTCTGATGAGTATCGTGGTGATGACAGACTCCTTGTTGGTAACGGTAACCAATTATTTATTTCGCATTATGGCTCTACTATTTTACCTGCTATGTCTAATTCTGTCTGTCTTAAAGACATTCTTGTTGTTCCTAAGCTTACTAAGAGCCTTCTTAGTGTTTCCAAACTTATTCGTGATAACCCTACCTTTATGGAATTTTACCCTAGCCATTGTGTTCTTAAGACTCTACAGGGCACACCCCTTCTTCGAGGGGTCATTGACCACGGCCTCTACCGTCTCCAGACACCATCATCATCCGCCCGGACTCCTCCCACTGCACTGTTTGGCGCCCGCATGACTCTACATGGTTGGCATCGTCGCTTAGCTCATCCTCATGAACACATCCTCCGTCGTCTTGTGTCTCAATTTCGTCTTCCTGTTAGTTCACATACCTTTCCTATTGTTTGTGATGCTTGTCAATTAGGAAAGAATCATCGTTTTCATCTTCCTCGCTCTCATGTTAGTTCAAATAAACCATTCAATCTTGTATACCGGGATGTTTGGGGTCCTGCCCCGCTTGTGTCCTTTAGTGGTAATCGCTATTTTGTGTTCTTCATTGATGATGCTACTAAATTCATTTGGATTTATTTCATCTCTCACAAATCTCAAGTGTTTCCTGTCTTTCTTACCTTTAAGGCTATGGTTCAAACACAATTCGGGTGCACTATCAAATCTCTCCAAACAGATTGGGGTGGTGAATTTCACAATGTCTTCACCTTTCTCTCTACTCATGGCATCTCTCATCGTGTCTCCTGTCCTCACACCCAGGAGCAAATCGGGGCTACTGAACGTCGAAATAGAGTCATTGTTGACAAGGGTTTAACTCTTCTTGCTCAATCCTCCTTACCTTTTCAATTCTGGGAACAAGCCTTCCATACTGCTACCTTTCTTCATAACCGTACTATTACTGCTTTTGTTGAACTATGAATCTCCTTATCAAAAACTATTCTCCAAAATTTCAGATTATGCATTTCTCAAAACATTTGGGTGCCTTTGCTATCCTCTCTTGAGACCCTACACTAAACATAAACTGGATTTCCGCTCTTTTCCTTGTGTGTTTCTCGATTTCAGCTCCAAGCATAAAAGGTTATCTCTGTCTCCATGTTCCTTCTTCTCGTCTTTATATTGCTCGTTATGTTGTGTTTAATGAGGATGTTTTTCCCTATGCTAACCATGTTGGCTCGTCTGCAGTGCCTCTCACAACTGAGACCACCGAACCCACCCCTGCACCATCCTTTCTCCTTGAGCAAGTCAAGCCCCCACCTCCACACCAACACCAACTCTCACACTCTGATGTTCCTCTTCCCCTATCTCCTCTCAATGATCGTCCACCGCCGATACCTCCTCAGCCTTACCCTAACGCCCCTTCCTATTTTCGGGCCTCGGATACTAAGTCTCATGTCATGATCACCAGGGCCCAAACACACACCCTCAAACCCAAATCCTTCAATACCACCCGTTACCCTATCATACCGGATCCTACATACTCTATCCTCCTGGAACCCACAACCTATCACCATGCCAGCAAACAGTCTTGTTGGCAACAGGCTATGCAGGCTGAATATAGTGCTTTAATGCATAATAACACTTGGTCACTTGTACCACATCCCCATGATACTAATCTGGTTGGTTGTAAGTGGGTTTACAGGATCAAAAGGAGAGTTGATGGTTCCATTGAGCGCTACAAAGCTCGACTTGTTGCCAAGGGGTTCCACCAAGAGGAAGGCGTTGACCATTTTGATACATTTAGTCCGGTTGTCAAGCCCACAGCAGTTCGACTTGTGCTCTCTCTAGCCCTTTCTGAGGGTTGGTCTATTCGCCAACTTGATATCAATAATGCCTTTCTCAATGGTGAGTTGCAGGAAACTATCTTTATGGAAAAAGCGAAAGGATTCGTTGATTCTACCTTTCCACTCCATGTCTGCAAACTTCAGAAAGCTCTATATGGCCTTAAGCAGGTGCCCCGTGCACGGTTTAATAAGCTCAAAAATTTTCTTCTATCTACTGGATTTTAGGCTTGTCATTCTGGCACTTCCTTATTTGTTCATCACTCACCCACAACGACAATCTATCTACTTGTCTATGTTAATGATCTCATTATTACCGGCAGTGATCCATCCTTCATTTCTCGGTTCATTGGGGTGCTCAACAACAAGTTCTCCTTAAAGGATTTGGGACCACTACATTTCTTTCTAGGTGTTGAAGTTCTCAAACACGAGTCTGGTCAATTTCTATCCCAATCTAAGTACATGCGGGACATTCTTTCCCGTTGCAATATGACTGATGTAAAGCCCTCACCGACACCTACCGACTCCCATTCTTTGCTTTGCAAGGCTGGGACTCCTGCTGATGATGCTCGTCTCTATCGTCATGTCGTTGGGTCTTTACAGTATGCTACTCTCACTCGTCCTGATATTGCTTACGCTGTCAATCGCGTCTGTTAATTTATGCACTCTCCCACACAAGATCACTTGAAGGCAGCTAAACGCATTCTTCGGTACCTCAAAGGCATCATTGACCATGGCTTTCTCCTTCGTTCGTGTTCTCAATCTCAGCTTCGTGCCTACTCTGATGCCGGAGGATTGTCTAATTCTGATGATTGTCACTCTTAGTACGGCTTCGCCATTTATTTCGGCCCCAATTTGATCAGTTGGACCTCTTGCAAGCAACGTGTCGTGGCTCGCAGCAGCACTGAAGCAGAGTTTCGTGCCCTTGCTTACACGACTGCTTAATTGGTCTGGCTCCAGCAGCTTTTGACTGAGCTTGGCGCTTCTCTATTACATCCACCACATCTTTTGTGTGACAATCTTGGGGCTACTTTCATGTCAGCTAATCCAGTTGTTGGCTCTCGTTCTAAGCATATCCAATTAGACTATTACTTTGTATGCGAATGTGTTGATGCTGGTCTCCTCAAAGTTAGTCATGTTGTTTCTGCAGATCAGGTGGCCGACATCTTTACTAAACCACTCAGTTCGTCTTCATTCGGCACTTTACGGTCCAAGCTTCAAGTTCGGTCCCGCCCTTGAGCTTGCCGGGGGGTATTATCTCGTAAATATTCGGAGAATATTATCTTTCCATACTTGGTTAATCAAATCTCTAGGATTGCTTGTATTATCTCGTAAATATTCTATGAATATTATCTTTCCATACTTGGTCAATCAAATCTCTAGGATTACTTGTTAGTGATTGATTGACCATATCTTTCGGGATTCTTGTGATCCTTCTCTCCCTTGTAACTATTAATACTCTTGCTCATGTATCATTGACTATCAGTGAAAACAATCACAAAACCTCTCTTGTGATTATAATATCCAATGCATGGCAACTATTCTACATTTCCATTGTCTCTTGACAATCACACGAGCTGAAAGAGTTAATGAAGATATGATGAAGACCTCTCTTAAAGCTTATTGTGATGTCCAATGCATGGTTACTGCTCTTCTTAAGGGGGCCCCTCCATTGTCTCTTGACAGTCATACAAGCTGAAAAAGTAATTAAAGACCTTTAAGGACTTCTCTTGAAGCTCATTATGATATCTAATACATGATGACTAAAGTAGTTGATGAAGATATATTGAAGAAAACAAAGACTTCCTATGAGGTACAATGCATGGGAGCTCTCCATAAAAGTCGCACCAATGTCTCTTGATGCTCACAAAAGGGCCTCAAGACTCATGTTGATGTTCAAGCTTCATGTCAAAGGCAAAGACTTCCAGTGAGATACAATGCAATGAAGCTCTCAATGAGAGTCTCACTACTGCCTCTTGATGCTTACAGAAGGGTCTCAAGGCTCATTAAAATCAATGGAGATCAAGTTTGTAACTTATAATTATTGGGATCCAACTTGAGATCCACAAGAAGTTCTAAAGTAAATAAGTCAAAGTTGTCAAGCTAGTAACTTGATCATGTAAGAGGTCATAACTTGATAATGTGCAAGTCAACGTTCCAAGGCATAAGACAGTTAAGAATTGAAAAACTCAAAGGAATTGAAAAATGGACTTTAGAGTCTCAAAGACATCAAGAAGTCAGATACTCAAATGAGTTTCACAAGTCAAAAATTTTTTTAGGTCTTTACCAGCATGAAATATTGAGGTCTTCAAACATCAAAGCTAAAAGGGATCAAGTTGTGACTCACAAATATAGAGGGATCACACCTTGAGACCCAGATAATGCTCAAGATGCAAACTAAAGAATTCGAAGGTGACCGAAGTCAACAAAGTCAAAAGAAACATTCAAGCATGCTTTTCGCATAAAAAGTCAGAAGAAATTGAAATATCACAACCTCTATTCACACAGTCGAATAGGCACAAATCATGTGAAGTTGGGAGAAAATTAGGAAAATATGGGGTTGAAACTTAGAATTCATAGTTTTAAGTACTTTCAATAAAATCTATGTACTCATGTTCTTTTAAAGTTAATAAAATTGATTTTATATTTCTCTATTTCTTGTTTACACTTGTTTTTAATTGGAGGTTCCCATGACATTGTTTGGGGTAATTAATATTAGGGGCTTACCCCTAACGAGAGTTATAAACCCACAATCACTTTAAACATTAAACAATTAAAATTTTGATTTGTGATCCACTTTTTTTTGGCTAGTCAACCTTATTAAAGGTCAGGAAAGAATATAGGACTTTACAATATGTAATATTATTTTATTAGATTGCTTAGGTGGTACTTGTATGTGAATATGTTATTTTAATAGTTTGATAATTTATGAATTAGTAGTTATTATATTATAATGTATTATTAAAAAGTACATTATGATTGAATGCCTAAGAAAAAATATTTGATAGAATGCTAACAAAGTGTTTCATAGAATGACATAAAAAAGTGCATGATAGAATGCTAACAAAATCTTTGATATAAAGCCACAAAGTTTTCGATAGAATACGAAGAATGTGTTTTATGGAATGCTTAGTTTCATACTTTACATATTCTTCATCTTCATGCCTTTTATTTATTTTTAAATGTCTAAACGTGCTAAATTTAATGCTTACTTTGTTGCCAACAAAATGTTTAGTAAATGTCTTTTCATTGGTGACAGGGGCCCGAAAGTGTACGGGTTGTCGAAGTAATAATATACCCTAGTGAGTGGGTAATCGTATCCACAGGGAATAGGGATTTGAGATACAAGTATTCATTATGTAGCTAATGTGATGTGTGGAAAGAAATCAATGAGTGAGTGTAAACGAAACTAATATAAACAAGAATTAAATAGAATTGTGGAAGGTGAGAGAGTGCAAGTAGGAGTAAAAGAGTAGGATAAGCAATGAGTAAAGATGGGTACCCGGACAAGCTACCCCTAGGACTTATGCTTCTAGTGCAAGACAATGCTATTATACTTTCCTATTGATGTTAATTGAGTCGGGGAGATACTTAAACACATGGTCCCAAACCTAAGGTCAACCGTGACTAACCCCAACACTATGCCTCGGCATTAGGTTTCACTACGACCCTTGACTCTCGTTGACTTGTCAACTAAGCCCTAGGGGAGTCTATCTACCTAAGCCTCACACTACGTGGAATTGCTTTAAGTTCTAGGGATTCCTAGTGATTAACCCTGTTCCTATGTATAGTTCTAACCCTTTGGTCCAGGTGAAAGAACCCTAGTCTAAATTAAGTCCCAGCACTAAGATTCACTTCAACCCTTCACTCTGTTGCTCGTGCAACTAAGCCCTAGGGGAGTTTATCTCCTAGCACCTGCCTCTATCTCGACCGCGAATAAATCATGGAACATGGAGGTAGGGAGAATCACATCGGAGGGGAAAGGGGACGTTCCGCTACCTCACGACTCACCCTCTCAACCCTCTTCAATCCTAAGTAGTCTAATCCTATAGGAGTTGTCACGCCTCCAAAGGATAACCTAGATTGTCCTCAACCCTAGTGTCACGGCTAAGGGAAAACAATAATAAGAAGAAATTAAGATTGAAACTCAATTTTATTCATCAATAATGGAAAAGCATAATAGCAATGTCAAAGAAACATAATAATCCAAGGGTTTACAAGTCTGAGTACCCACAAGGGGTTTAGCTCCTCATGGAGCTATACAAATCCATCAAAATAATAATAAGAACACAAATTGAATGCATATATGAAAACCCTCTTGTGTGAGATGTGGCCGTGGTCTTGTGCGGCCGCCGGACGTTGATGTCGACGCCGATGACGTGCTCCAAACCTCCACGAAGTCCTCTCCAAACCCTAGCCACGCCTCTCCAGAAGTTAGGTCAGAAGAGAGCCAAAAAGATCCAAAAACAGTCTCTAAAACGGGCTTTTATAATGCTGAGTCGTGGCTTTAAATCGGCTGAAAATGGGATTTCACACGGCCGTGTGGAATTTCCACACGCCCGTGTGAAATTGCTGAATTGCTGATTTTCGGCAGATAGTGAACAGTAACTTGCTACAGTACTTGCTCTAGTGCTGCTGCAATAAACGTGCCGAAATGCTCCCGAATTCGTTATTCTTCGTCGAGGCCGTTGAATTGGGCACACAATCAACAGTAGACCGTGCCGATTGCTTCAAATCTCCTTATTGGCGAAGTTCTCTTTGTTATCATGAGCCAGACTTATTGTGAATGTGACTGCGTTTGTGCCCCTCCAAAGGAGGTTGGCACACACTCACAAGTCTAGGCTCATGCCTTGTTCCTTGCTTAATCCAAAAACTCCCCAACAACGGTGAACACGATCTAACTTCGTTCCTTTTAATTCATCTTCACAACCCTATAATGCACAAAAGTAAACAAATGCACACTTTTTAGTGATAAAATCTGATTAAATCAATGCTTATTGCAAGATAATAACACTTCGCATTACTATAACACGAGCACTTATCAATTGGCAACATATTTTATCTTTTAAACATAACAAATTTAATGTCTAACATAATCACTACAAACTGTTCAATCCTAATTATGTATTTTCATGGCTCTTATTTTATCTTTTAAACATAACAAATTTAATGTATAACTTTCATGTCATCATATTTTAATTTTTTATTTTCATTATTTATTTTGAAATTAATTACTTTATATTTTTTATAGCCAAATTGAGTTCTATGGTGCAGATATATTTATATTCCTGAGCCACCTACTCAAATCAAGGACATTGTAAGAGAAACTTAGTTTTGACATGCAACCCAAAATCTTTATTTTTGGATTGATTCCGGTTTTATTATTACATTAGTGGAGAGATGGCAATCAGAAGCACACACATTTCACTTGAGTTATGATGAATCAACAATTACACTCGAGGATATGACATTGTTATTGGGCTTACCAATTAATGGCAATGAAGTCATCGGACAAACATCAGGCTTAGGAATTGCTCTTTATGAGGAGTTGCTCTATGTTGTCCCACTGTATGAGTAAAGGGAAGGCCAAATAATAACTCCTAGTTGGCTGCAAGAAACATTTGGTGTGTTGCATATGATGCAAGTCAACAACAAATTGAGTATTATGCTCATGCATATATACTAAGTCTTATTGGTTGTGTTCTAATGCCGAATATGCTATAAAATAGGGTTCATTTGAAGTGGTTACCACTTTGCTGAACTTCAAAATAGCCTAAACATATAGATGTGATAGGCATGCCTAGCAATTTTATACATATCCCTATATCGTGCATGCAACAAGAATTTAAAAAATATTAGTGGATTTGATACTACTTCAGTCGTGGGCATGGTATAGAATTTCTAATATATCTCCAATAACTCAATCCATCATGTCATTTCCTCTAACTCCTAGGTAATAACAGTTTGTAGTGATTATTCATTTTTTAGTGAAGTAGCCTAAATTGTATTCTAATTCATTCTTATTGTCAAGTGGAGACACATTCAAGTGGATGATGGCAGACGCTTTAACAATGATAATGCTAGGGTGTACAAACATTTACACAATCGTTAAGAAAATAAAACAAGTAGATTGTAAAAATAAATATGCATACACACACACACACACACACACACACACACATTAATGATCAATATTTATCTTTTTTAAAAAATTTTAAACAATTTACATACAGTATGTATGATATGGACGAGATAATTGAACAGGTCTTACTTGAAATTTATGAGAACAAGCTATTGTGGTCCGCATCTACATCAATGATTTGTTTTAAAGTTGTTGAGTGGCTCCAAATAGATAAGGTGACAAGATAATTTGGATTTGGTCAAGATATTATACAAGATCCAGTCTACATAAGAGCAATCCATGATCATGACCTTCATGGCAAAACAAACAGAGATTGGGAGATAAAACATGCTAGGTGGATTGGATACTAGAGAGAGAGAGAGAGAGAGAGAGAGAGCACATCACATTGTCATAATCTTAATATTCTAGCTAGGAGAAACGTAATGTCGGGGCCATATTATGACTGGTATACCCCTAATACTATAGTCTTTTTATCATTAGATCATGACCTATTTCTTAGACCCTCACAGGAGAGGTAATTTTCTTCCAGCTCCCTTTCGAGCTTTTCTTATAACCAATGTTGATGTTCCACTACCAAGTCCTCTACTATCAAGAAATTGTAGATATGGTTCTCATCATTTGGGTGAAGATGAACCTACTTTGTATCAACAACAGAATGAAGTTTGCCAGCCAATTCCATCATCAGTTGATGTTGCTGTTAGCCAATAATCTCATTAACTTGGAATTGCTTCACTTGATCCCAATAAATACTCAATAGCTCCAGGGATAGACTTCATGTGCAATCTATTTGAATATCAACCTCATGAACCAATGGAACGACGTGTATCAAGTTGATCAAGGCAGTTTTCCCAAGAAGTTTAGAGATCATCCTCACACTAATCATATTTTGCTAACAACGTAAATACTCCACCTTCAGTTATGCAAAACTTAGGAGATTCATCTGATGACAATCCATTTGTTGAACTATAGAAAAGATATAAACCATGGGAACTATCGAACAAAGATATTCACCCACCTCAATGTTTTACATAAAAGTGGAATCATTGACGATAGACTATTGTATTACATGTTTTGTTTTTCTTACTAATTATCAAACTAAGAAGTAACTAAAAGTATGTTTAAAAGAACACTTAATGTGTTGGTTTTCTATGATTAATTTTTTTTTGTTATGAAATCAACTTCCAAACCAACTTGTTAATAATTATGTAATGTTTTACTTTTTTTTTTTCTTTTGCAAATTTATAACATACTCTAAATGGATGAAATAGTTACATATGTTATAAGAAGATCATAACAATTACATAAAGATTGACTACTTGGACCAGGTACTTTAGGGGAAATTCAATGACTATGACCTTCATTTCAACATTTACCACAATGCTTCGGATAACCACCTTCCTTTATATCCATTTCATTACGAATTCTTGTAGATTTTGGGCTCTCTTTCAAAAGTCTTTGCATCATAAGGTCAGGACATAGACGTGGACCATTATAAAGGTTCCAATATCCCTCATTTGACATGACTTGAAATTTTTTAAGATATACATTAAAAATGGTCTCCGGCCTATAAACATTGTCCACATATTTCATGAATGAATTTTCTTTACAACCAAATTAATGAACATAAATACTACATGCTTTTTGTTAATTTTCCTAAATTATCTTTCTAGTGATTTTGAGAACATTTGACCTAATGTAATCTTGAGCTTATTCTTATACATCTTTCCTTACAAAAAACTTAGTCAAAAATATGTCGATTTAACTAAAGCTATTGTAGGAATAATCCTTATCCTCTTCAATACTGAATTAACATATTTAGAAAGTTTAGTAGTCATATACCCAAAATTTCAAACGTCATTGTCAAAGGCTTGAGCGCAATGCTCCCATGGAATATTTTCTAACCACCACATCACATCTGCATCATATTCCTGCACTAAGCCGTACTAATAGTTAAAATCATGAGTAGTCTTTTAATAGCCAAGGTTAATCACCATAAAAAATAAGGAAATATAAACAAATAATAACAATATATGGTTAAAGCTAGCAAAATGTAAATCTCTAATTTACCAGCATCACCTACCATTAGTTGTATTTATTTATTTTTACAATGGGGCATGAAGTATACAAAGATATGTCTAATGTAATAAACATGGTAAGAATGTGGAGGATTCATCAGCCAACCAATTACTTGCTATGCTCCTTTGATAGCCTCGAGATGATAAAAAATAAAACAGATTCCTTCTTGTGGCATTACATTTATACACAAATGGCCAAGAATAAATGCCATGCATCTAATGTCTCTCTTTCTACGATGGAAAATGCAATTGGAAGGATGTTTTTATTACCATTCTGAGTGACTAACATTAACAAAGTCCCTTTATATTTTTCATAAAAATGTGTGCCATCTATTTGCACCACCAGCTTTCAATATTTGAAAGCGTCCACACATGAGAGGAAGTTCTGAAAAGTCTATGAAAGACACAAGCATCACGTGGTAGGTTATTTCTGTTATATGCCAGCTGAGTCTGAAGAACAATTATTAAAAAAAAATTGCAGCAACATTGATAGCTATTTTGATAATTCATTGTATAATTCATCCTAGTTACTAAATGTTGCTTTAACTACTTTTGGGTTGGCAGCCCATACTTTTTTATATGTCGGAGTGTACACATATACATTGATCTCAGCTTCTCTTTGACCAAAGGTTGTATATGTCGACAAATCATGTTGGAATCCAACTTAAATAATCTTGGGAGATCATTGTCGATGCATAGGTATAAGGACCCTTATAATTTGTAATATCCTAAATCTGCTTTCTCTTGCTAAATGATCACAAAACCATCCAACTACATCCGTCACCATAAAACTTGCATATCCTTGAATACTTAGTCGGATCATACTTGATCACTTTGAAGTAGTAATGTTTAATCGCTGTGTTATCATCTTTGCTTCGATATTGAATTCCTACATATAGTCCTCCATTTAGTGGCGGAGCCAAAAATTATAGGGTAAAGGGATGAATTGCAAAATAAAAAAAAATTCAATTAATAAAATTTTTACATTTTTTAAATTTATTTATATGTCAATTTATAGTTTAGTTTATAAAAATCAGGTGTCAAACAATAAATTTTTACAAAAACTATGCTAAGAATATAATTTTATGTATTATATAAACTAATTTGTAAAAACCAAACACTAAAACATAGATTTTTTTTAAAAAATATACTACATAATGCAATTTATAAAATATCAATAGATTAAATAATAAATTTTTGTAAATATTTTCTTAAAAATTATTATGGTTTAGACGATAGGTATTAATTTGTAAAAAAAAAATTGGTTTAAAAAAACCTAGAGAGAGAGAGAGAGAGAGAGAGAGAGAGAGGAGAGAGATTTAAAAATAAAAACAAAAACCTAAAGAGAGAGAGAGAGAGAGAATAAAATAAAAACGTAGAGAGATAAAGAGAGGGGGGGTGGCCTGCCATCCTCCATCTGTCATTGTCTCTCTTAATATATTAGTGTATAAGAAAAAATACTCAAAGAATTCTATTGAGGCCATTGCTCCAAGTCCAGTGCCCTTATATGTCGTAGAGGCTCAAATGGGTATTGTCAATGTTGCATTTTTTTTTTTTTTTTTTTTTGAGATATCTTCCAAATTGCAATTTAATTTCTGACCGTTGTAGATTTGACCATTGCAGTTTGTGGGCTCCTTTCTTTCCACCCGCCCTTTTATTGGGATCGATCGGGTAAAAAGCATAGATCACAAATCAAATTTAAATATTTTGTAGACTTCAAGGGATTGTGGGTTCATGACTTCCATTAGGGGCAAGCCCTAATGTTAATTACCTTGGACATTGTCACAGGAACCTCCGATTAAGAAAATAAGTGTGAACAAAGAAACAAGATATGACAAATAAATTTCATTCATTTCGATAAACATGGACTTCATTGAAATTACAAGAATTTTGGAATTTAATCATCTTGACACAACAGTAGTTGTAGCTTTTAATCTCCTTGACCATTGTAGCTTTGACTTTTGTTGACTTTTGGTCTTCGTCAAGCTTTGCATCTCGAACATGATTTAGAGGCTTGTGAACTGGTGTCTTGGATATTTGCATCTTGAATTTGATTTGGAACTTGATTTGACTTTTCATAAGTTTCGGCTTTCAGGCTTTTGAAACTTTTGCCAACTTGTGAACTCTCCAACCTTTAACATTTAAAGTTATTGAGCTCATTTGTTGATTCATTTGAGACTTGAGCCTTGAACATTTGATTTTGCATCTTTTTATTTTTATTTGATTTAGATCTTGATTTGGATTTTCATATGCTTTGGCTTTCAGCCTTTTGAAACTTTTCGCAACTTGTGAACCCTTCAACACTTTAGCTTTGAGGTTGTTGAGCTCATTTGTTGATTTGCTTGAAACTTGAGTTTTGAACATTTGACTTTGCATTTTTTTTATTTGATTTGGAACTTGATTTGAATTTTTATATGTTTCGGCTTTCGTGCTTGTGAAGCTTTTTACAACTTGTGAACTCTTCAACACTTTAGCCTTGAGATTGTTGAACTCATTTGTTGATTTGCTTGAGACTTGGAACTTGGACATTTTTTATTTTGAATTTTTTTTATCTTGGATTTACTTTGGATTTCAAGTTGTGAATCTCTATGTTGATAAATCATAAACTTGATTTTGACATAATTTGACTTTTGAAAAGTTCCAGCTTTTGTGCTTGTGAAGCTTTTTTCAGATCTTGACTTGTGAAACTCTTTGAGTCTTTGACTTCTGATGTCTTGAGACCCCTGAGCTCAATTGTCGATTCATTTGATTTTGCATCTTTTTATTTTTATTTGATTTAGAACTTTTGCCAACTTGTGAAACTCTTTGTGTCTTGAGTTCTAATATATTCAGACTGTTGAGTTCATTTGTCGATTCATTTGATTTCTCCTTCTTTTTTTTCTCTTGACTTGTGAAACTCTTTGAGTCTTGAATTCTGATGTCTTGAGAATACTGAGCTCATTTGTTGATTGATTTGATTTTTCTTATGTCTTGACTTGTGAAACTTTTTGAGCCTTGACTTATGATGTTTTCAGACTACTAAGTTCATTTGTCGATTGATTTAATTTTTTTGCACATCAACAAGGAGTGACCTTTTGTGTGATGAATTTCGCTTGCTTAGTCTTGGATTGGACATCAAGTTGTAATTTTGAACTTGATCTCTTTTAATTTTGGCGATTGACTACTTCATCATTTGACGCTTGTAGAGGATTTCGGCATCTGATGCTTATGGAGAACTTCGGCATTTCATGCTTGTGGAGCCCTTTATAACTTTGACTTGTGAAACTTTTTAAGCCCTTTGATTTCCTTATATCTCAGAACGTTAAAGTTTCATTTGTCATTTCATTTCCAATTTTTTTCTTTTCCTTTTTTTTGTCTTTGCTTGGAGAAAAGCTTTCTTTCATTTCGGAAAACACCATTCTTTTTTTTACTCCCAAGTGTGGCATGTTTTGGATTAGGCCACATTTTGGATCAACATCTTCCAAAGAAGAGTCCTCAATAACTTCTCTATGAGTGTCACGAGGTAATGGGGGTTCTCTTGAAGAGAGCTATCGCCATGTGTTAGAGCAAGCTTCAAGAGAGTTCTTCAAAAATCTTCATCAACTCTTTCAGCTTGTATGATTGTCAAGAGGCAATGGAGAGGCTCTCTAGAAGAGAATATACACTCAACATGCATTGGACATCAAAACTATCTTCAAGAGGGTCTTTAAGAGTCTTCAGTAGCCCATTCGCTTCCGTGATTGTCAAGAGGCAATGAGGAAGTTCTCTCAAAAAGAGCTATCGTCATGTGTTAGAGCGAGCTACAAGAGAGTTCTTCAAAAGTCTTCATTCACTCTTTCAGCTTGTGTGATTGTCAAGTGGCAATGGAGAGGCTTTCTCAAGGAGAATATACACTCGCCATGCATTGGATATCACAACTAGCTTCAAGAGTGTTTTTTTAAGAGCCTTGAATTGCCCATTGGCCTCCGTGATTGTCAAGAGGCAATGGAGAGGCTCTCTTGAGGAGAACAGTCACCATGTATTGGACATCACAGTAGACTTCAGTGGGTCTTGTAAAATTACCAAAATGTCCATCATCTTTGCTATAAACCCCCTTTTTTATTTGCATTTAAACCCTCTTACTTTTCAACATTTTTTTATTTTATCAAATTTTGCACATAACACCTCAAACTTTCATATTTTCATATTTTTCATGGCTTTTGTAGTTAAACCCCTCTAGTTTTCATATTTTCACATTTTTTTACAATTTTTGCATATATATCCTCAATTTTTTTCATTTTCACTTTTTTATTTCTCCATAGATTTTGCATAGAAGCCTAATTTTTCTACAAATATATTTTTTACCAAATTTTGTAACTAAGCCTTTTCTAGCAAAAAGTCCAAATATCAAATGATAACATTTCTCATATTGCATTGAAGTACTAGCCAAAGCATGTTTGAACTTAGCATGTTAAAAGTTCAAAACTAACTAGAAGAAAATCTAAAATCTAAGACATGAGATAAAGGTTTTGATTGAGAAAATATGTTGGCATGTAATACATAGGCATGCTACCATGTCTACAATTCATTGCTCATTTAATCAAGGAGTGCATGGTTTGTAAAGCAATCTAAGGTTTGGGTCCCACCATGACAAAGATTCACGTTAAAATAAAATTTAAATGTGTTTTTTTTTTCATGGATGCAATTAGAACATGCATATATTTATGCATATTTGGATGGATTTCTATAAGAGCATATACCTCTTTGAAGATGTAAGCACTTCACAAGCTTCTTAAGCATTTATCGAGATTCGTGCTAGGATTGTGAACATCGTCTTGCATTGTTGTCTTGCCATTGATCTCCTCAAGGGTCGGAGAATAGAACCAATGACGAGACTTCTTGGGTTTTGCTAGGATGATGATGGTGACATAGGCCATATATTGTCACCACCACACTATTGTCCTCCATCTTGTTCATAACTTTCTCCGGCTCATCTCGTGGTAGCGTTCAGAGCGAGAAAAAGAGAGTGGGAGAGGAAATAAGCAACGTGCATGTTCTTGTCTCGTGATTCGTGTTGAGTATCATCACCATTACCATCGCCGAGCATCTCCACGGTGTTCTTCTCTGCTCTCATTTTCAAAATGAAACTTTTTCATCGAAGGCGTGGATGTGGTTGCCGACGCGGGTTATCCTCTCGCCTCCCTTCATGCATCATCTCTCCATGCCAAACTCGGGCTCCACCATCAAGAAGAAAAGGAAATGGCCACGGTTTGGATAAATCAAGGGCTTTTTTTTTTATCGGGTCCCGCCGCCATGGAGAGGAAGAAAAATGAATCAAAATCCTCTCTTTATCCCGGTTTTTTTTTATCCAGCCCCCTCCCTTTTTTTGGGATTTTTTTGTTTTAAAACCCCATCCCCAACCAAAGCCCAAGATCCGGGCCAACCATGTTTTGTTGAGATTTTTTTAACCAAATATCTTTTTTTTTTTTTTAAATTTGAATTCAGATTTTTTTTAATTAATTTTTTTTCCAAACTGGATTTTCACCAACAACTTGAAGAGATTTTTTTTAAATATCAAAATTTGAACCTTATCTAATGCACACCCCATTTATTATTGAATCATTTTTATTTGAATTTAATTTAATTTAAATTAATTTTCCTTCTCTTTTTATTCAACCATGGATACTCAAACAAGGATAATTATCCAAAAATTTTTTAAATGCAGGATTAATTTCCCTTTTTTTTTATCCGAATAAATTTAAAATATTATTTAAATTAATTTTTTTTTTTTCTATATAAACAAAGTGCCCCCCTCGTAGTTTTCTCACGCAATCTAGTGAAGAGAGGAAGGTACGAGGATTCTCAAACTTTACAGTCTTCAACCCAATTGCTTCAAGTTTCAAAGTTTGAATTTAACTCTTTTGCTCATGATTTCTTCTCAAGAACTTAGTTCATTATTTTCATAGGAGACAATTTTTAAAAATTTTTAAGAGATTTATATGCACATATTTCGCAATACCACAAGCTTTAGCTTCACTTTTATCATGGCACCTTGAACATCATACACATGTATTTCGTTATATATTTTTTCAAGCCATGTCCTCCTTATTTGTTTCATCATTATTTTATTATTTTTTTTTCATGCACATGAAACTTGTTTTATTTCCCCTTTATTATTATTATTATTATTATTATTATTATTATTATTATTATTATATATATTCCTTAAACCACCTTGAAACACCAGCCATGTTTTTTTTTATTAATCCACCTTGAAACGCCACCTTTCCTTTCTTCCTTTTTTTTTATTATTTTCTTTTTCATTCACTCCCTTTGAAACACCCTTTTTGATTTTATCATCATTATTTATTTATTTTTGGTATTTTTTTTTATATCTTCACTGGACGCCAACCATGCATCACCCCCTTTTTTTTTTTAATCCATGAACACCATACCCTTTTTCCATCTTTATTATTTTTCATTATTTCCTTTTTTTTCCTTGGTACCTGAGAACCATCTCCTTCATATCTTTTTGCAAAAATTTTTTTATCCGAGTATCATCCTTTTTTATTTTATTTTATATAATAATAATAATAATAATAATAATAATAATAATAATTATTATTATTATTATTATTATTATTATTATTATTTATCCAAACACTTTTTTTTCCTTTAAAATCCATACGAGAACACTATCTCCATTTTTCGTTACCTTCAATTTTGCAATCAACCCCTCTCTTTTTTTAACATTTTTTCCTTTTTTTTAATGAAGCTTTTCTTTCCAATGGCTCACTCTACAAAGGGGAAGCTAGTAGAGCCTCTTTACAAGCCGTCTGATGATCGAGAAAAAGCCCCAGACGGGATATCAATCTCAAGACATTATCCCATCGACTCCAAAAGCTCAGGAAAACCTATTCAATACCGGGGAAGCGACTTCAATGAGTGGACTAGTATACCAGCTGCCTTCCGTGAGATAGGTGAACTAACACCTACTTATTTTCACAAAGGAAGGGCACAACAGGTTATATTACTGAATCCATACAAATCCACTCCATCAGACCTCAATTTGGATACACTTGGCCATCGGGTGATTACTGATCCCAAAGCTAGCATATGGGATGGGAGAAGTCCTTTCTATTTTTATACTCCTTACCCACAGAAATACGAAAGATGGGCTTTTGAAGTCATAAAGAGGTCATCTGAAACTCTCAAAAGGGCAGGCATTTTGGGTGCCGTCACGATATCAACAGAGCCATATGGATTTGACTTATCACTTGCGAAAACTATTGCTGAAACATGGTGTTCGAAGACCAATACATTCATCACCCCTTTTGGAGAAATTGGAATCTCCTTATGGGATTTGAGGTGTATTGGAGGATTGCCCATTATAGGAGAAATCTATGAAGAATATGTCCCTCCAACCCACATGTTTTATTCCAAAGAGGCCTATCCCTCCATTTTGAGGGACTTGTTTGACATATACCAATGGATTGGTCATTTCATTGCAACGAAAGCTAGCAAAGTTTCTTATGTTCATTGGGCAGATTTCTTTTACAAGACTCCATAAGGGAGAAAAAGACCTGGAGGTGATTGCGTTCGTCCCATTCCTCGAGCCTCAGAAGAATGCAGACTGGCCGCCTTCCTATGCTTATGGCTTTGTCGTTTTGTCATACCTTGTAGGAGTTCTTTCATTCGCCTTGAAGTATTTGTGATAGCAACTAAACTAGCCAAAGGGACAAGGCTGTCTCTAGCCTCTGCTGCGTTGGCATGTATCTATACCAACCTAGACATCATGATTTCACAGCGTAAAGGATCATAAAAATATTTCTGTTCCTTTCCTATGTTATTACTTTTATGGTTGGATTGCATCGTACTTTCCAGGAACCTACTCTCGTCTCACAGCTCCTAGTGAGGACCTCAGAAATATAGACGACTTGCGAGAAATTCCCAGCATGGCCTACATAGCACGTGTAGGAGCAGGCACTTATACTCCTAGAATGGCTCGGGGAATGTTAAGAAACGAAGGATGTCTCGATTGGCGCCCAATTTTCTGTGATGAATTCAAGAGCGAAGGTTGGTATGAAGACTACAAAGAACCCAGCGACAACAAGATGCTCAACACAGTTCAATCAGAATACTTTATGGCCCTTCGTCAGAGCATACTTCCTTTACACTTAAATAATGATATCTTCGCCCAACAATACAATCCACATAGGTTTGCTCGGCAATTTGGTTACGATCAGGGGTTTCCAAAGGATATTCAAGTGTCGAAGCATCCTCAAGATACTGGCCTCCTGGTGGGTTATTGGCACCACTTTGAGCGAAGAAAGTCTGGATCAAAATTCTACATCCCATCACATGAGCGTGCAGGGTGTCCTTTATGCTTATATGCTCAACAATGGTCGACTCATATACATACATCCTTGAAGGCCATCTACAACAATCTTAATGAACAAGACAATCCCTCGCAAAGAAAACAGGATGCTTCTTCCCCTACGGAGTCAAGGCATTCTTCGAAAAGGACTCGATATGATGGAACACCCGTTCATCGTACGTCTTTATTGCTTTCTCTATTTTCCCCTTCTTCATTTTTTCATATTATTTATTTGCTTATGTATTTATTCCCTCTTTTTTTAGTTCCCAATCCGAGTAGGAGTGAGGAAGAACGAGTCAACATCTCAAAACATGAATTTGAACATACAAGTTCGTATTTTATTATTATTATTATTATTTTAATTTTTTTTATGATGATTTTTTTATAAAGACCACTTCTCAATTTTAGGTTGTCATAGAGCTTCTTCTTCAAAGGCAATTCCTTCTGAGCATGACTCCCTATACTCGGATTATGCACATGATGATGATAACTACACACCCTTTCTTGATGTCGACCCTCCAGTGGAAAGCCCTCAAATAGAAGCTATTCCTTTTACTCAAACCATCCCAAAAGATTCAAATCCAAAGGCTACTCTCGCCGATGATAATTCTCCTTCAAAAGGTTCTTTCAAACATGGGGAAGATTGTGCCACAAGAAACACATCTATAAACCCATCTCATCCCCAATCTAGTGACAAAAATCATGTCTTACAAGCTGTATGGGTAAATAATTTCATTGACAAGGTGAAATCATCACAGCCTCATGAATGTGAACCCCTAAGAGAAGAAATCATCAAACTTCATAAAACTATGATGTTGCTTGGGATCAATATTTTGGCCACAAGGGACAAGGTATTTGAAGTGCTTGATATTGCAAAGCTTGTCCAAGATATGAAGGATAAAGAAGAAGATCCCCACATAGAAGAGAAGAAGAAATTAATGGCAAGTGCAAGGTGCATTGAAGAAAAGAAATCAGCCATCATGGTAATAACTCAAAGTATCAACGAGGCTAAGATAAGGCTTACCCAAACACAAAGGAAGCTACAAGGGTTGGAAGCCCAAAGAAAGAAGCTGAAAACTCAAGAAGAGGAAAACATATACCTCATCAACTCAAGTTTGGACTTATTAAAGTCTATTGATCCAATAGAAGAAGTAGACAAATCCTTGGCCATTATCTTGGAAAAACTTGAAGCACTTGCAGGGGGTGATGATTCACACTTATCATCATCACTTGAAGAACTTCTCGCCAACTTTGAGAGATTGAAGTCGCAACTTTAGTTTAACTCATCTTCTTTCTTGATTTGATATTTTTTATTTTTGATTTATACATTAACTAGTTTATATTTTGGTTAGCTCAATCTAATAAATGGAATGAAATTCCTTGTCATTGTAGTCTTCTTTTTAGTAATAAATATTTTGGACTTTCTTTGTGGATATTTCAAGCTTCACATATAATCTTCTCAATCTCTTTTTTCTTCTTTTTTTTTCTTTTGAATGTTGGCCTTATACGCATTTGTAAACGTTTTTAGCTAAATCTGGAACAATTTAAGAAGCCATTCATCAACTTGATGGCACCAAGGGCGGACAGGAAACCAAATAGGCATGGTCTTTGAACTCAAAACTTTTATGATGATCAGATGATCTCAAAATCCAATCTCCACCGTTCATATTGGAGATTAAGACCTTAGGAACAACTGTAAAAATTTTTACCAAGATTGAACATGGTTTGATATGGTGATGCTCAACTTAATGACGAGATAGCTGGGCAGGAATTTAGGCAGATTCTGCCTCTGAATTGCTGAATTTTTTACAATAGTCGTGTGAACTTAGAATACAATCTCCACCGTTCATGTTGAATATCTGAACACCTTTATTAGGTAGAAAAAGTTTCAGAATTATTGAAGCTCTTTTGACAGTTTGATCTTGAGCTAGAATTTGAATATAGTGTGATGACAACCATCAATGCATCTTAAATACGATTTGCTTATTCTATTCTGACAGCTGGTGGACTTGAGGCTTGATCGTGACCACTCAAATTAAGCATTGTCAGGTTTGAAATCTTCACAACAATTTTTAGACCAATCCGAATTTCCGATTAACACCTTGATTAACATTGAGCATTGAGAGACGAAGTCCTGAATCATGGTTCAAAATCTTACTTTCTTTTATAAATCATGTAGGCTTCAAATCGAATTTCAACCGTTCAGATTGAAGACAAAGGAGGTATGTATGCTCTGGAAAAATTTCAAGACATTAAAGTTAATTTGATTACCCGATGAACAGATTGATTGAAGCAATACTAGCAAAGAAATTACAGCTTTCATCACTTTAACAACCATAAGGGTTTTTTTCTTTTTCTTTTTCTTTTCTTTTTTTTTTCAATCATTATTTCGAGATCAAGCCTTAGCTTCTGAGCATGTCATTCTCATATCTTCACCTCGCGTCAGAGTTCATCTATTGTTTCTCGAGCTACATCAAGAAGATTTTTGCAGTACTTTGAAGAGCTCAGTGTCATTGGTGCCACACCTTGTAGAGAAGTCTACCCCTCTAGCGAAAGATGAATGATTGGATTTGAAAATATCATCATTGCGACATCCACCATAATATTTAAATTTGAAACTTCTTTCATGAGTCCTCAATGACTGAGTTGCCCAGGAAAAAGACATTTGACATAGTCTTATTTGAATATTTGGATGTAGGCCTTTTTTTTTTTCAAGCCTACGTCACCCATAATTATAAAACTTGAGACTTCTTCGACTTCTTCTCAATGATAGAGTTAACAAACTTAAAAGTAAGAATTTTTTTTTAAATTTAAATTTGAGATAAAACGCAAACAAGCCTTGCACTTCTTCCACTTATCCTCAGTGATGGAGTTGATAAGTTTTGAATATGGTTTTTTTTTTTTTTTTTGCTTGCATGCAAGAGTGATACATGATTTTATTATTTTTCATATATTTTCATTAGATTTTTTTTTCGATTTTTTTGATTTTTTGATTTTCTTTTTTTTTTTATCCATTTTTTTTAAAAACCAAATGAGATGACATTTTTGCTCAAGTGGTTATTGGACCATTTCAATGATCAGCTGTATAATATGTACTTCAAGGTCACGCATCTCTTCAACACCTTTTTTTTTTTGTTTTTTTTGTTTTGAAACTTTGGCAAGGGCTACGGGCATGAAACCTTGTGCCCCCTGCAACTTCTTATGGTTTTACCCCCTTTATGCAACAAGTCAATCAAAAACAAAGGTCCGTGACTTAAGAAGCAACTTCATACAAACCTTTTTTTTTTGGTCATATCTCAGTCTTTAATCTCAATGAGATTTGGTGACTTGCCCCCTTTAATCGAATTATTGACTAGAACCGAAGCTCACCAATCATGATTTTTTTTGACGAGGTTTGTATATGAGCTTGGTGGTGATGGTAACACACTCAGCATGACGTTGATAAAGTCTGACATTATCAAATTTGATATATTTTTATTTTGTTTTATTGTCTGTTTTTGTTTTGTTTTGTTTTTTGTTTTTTATTTTTTGTTTTTTGACCTATAGAGATTGAGTCATAAATCAGCTTTACTTCTTGCCCCCTTTCTGACAAGGTAGTGATGAGTCATGAAGCATTGACATTTTTTTATCAACATCCTTTTCACACTTACTTTCAAAGATGGGAGGAGAAGTCAAGTCCCCACCGGGCGTGCCAGACTTTGGGGGCGCCTTTCTTTCCACCCGGCCTTTTATTGGGATCGACATGGTAAAAAGCATGGATCACAAATTAAATTTAAATATTTTGTAGACTTCAAGGGATTGTGGGTTCATAACTTCCATTAGGGGCAAGCCCCTAATGTTAATTACCCTGGACATTGTCGCATGAACCTCCGATTAAGAAAATAAGTGTGAACAAGGAAACAAGATATGACAAATAAATTTCATTCATTTCGATAAACATGGACTTCATTGAAATTACAAGAAGTTTGGAATTTAATCATCTTTACACAACAGTGGTTATAGCTTTTAATCTCCTTCTGACTATTTCGCTGAAAAGCATGCTTTGACTATTGTTGACTTTTGGTCTTCGTCAAGCTTTGCATCTCGAACATGATTTAGAGGCTTGTGAACTGGTGTCTTGGATATTTGCATCTTGAATTTGATTTGGAACTTGATTTGACTTTTCATAAGCTTTGGCTTTCAGGCTTTTGAAACTTTTGCCAACTTGTGAACTCTCCAACCTTTAACATTTAAGGTTGTTGAGCTCATTTGTTGATTCATTTGAGACTTGAGCCTTGAACATTTGATTTTGCATATTTTTATTTTTATTTGATTTGGAACTTGATTTGAATTTTCATATGCTTTGGCTTTCAGCCTTTTGAAACTTTTGGCAACTTGTGAACTCTTCAACACTTTAGCTTTGAGGTTGCTGAGCTCATTTGTTGATTTGCTTGAAACTTGAGTGTTGAACATTTGACTTTGCATTTTTTTTATTTGATTTGGAACTTGATTTGAATTTTCATATGTTTCGGCTATCGTTCTAGTGAAGCTTTTTACAACTTGTGAACTCTTCAACACTTTAGCCTTGAGGTTGTTGAACTCATTTGTTGATTTGCTTGAGACTTGGAACTTGGACATTTTTTATTTTGAATTTTTTTTTCTTGGATTTACATTGGATTTCATGTTGTGAATCTCTATTTTGATAAATCACAAACTTGATTTTGACATAATTTGACTTTTGAAAAGATCCGCCTTTTGTGCTTGTGAAGCTTCTTTCAGGTCTTGACTTGTGAAACTCTTTGAGTCTTTGACTTCTGATGTCTTGAGACCCCTGAGCTCAATTTTCGATTCATTTGATTTTTTTATGTCTTGACTTGTGAAACTCTTTGTTTCTTGAGTTCTAATGTATTCAGACTGTTGAGTTCATTTATCGATTTATTTGATTTCTCCTTCTTTTTTTTCCCTTGACTTGTGAAACTCTTTGAGTCTTGACTTCTGATGTTTTGAGACTACTTTGCTCATTTGTCGATTGATTTGATTTTTCTTATGTCTTGACTTGTGAAACTATTTGGGCCTTGACTTATGATGTCTTCAAAATACTAAGTTCATTTGTCGATTCATTTGATTTCTCCTTTTTTTTCTCTTGACTTGTGAAACTCTTTGAGTTTTGACTTATGATGTCTTGAGACTACTTAGCTCATTTGTCGATTGATTTGTTTTTTCTTATGTCTTGACTTGTGAAACTTTTTGAGCCTTGACTTATGATGTCTTCAGACTGCTAAGTTCATTTGTCGATTGATTTGATTTTTTTTGCACATCAACAAGGAGTGACCTTTTGTGTGGTGACTTTAGCTTGCTTAGTCTTGGATTGGACATCAAGTTGTAATTTTGAACTTGATCTCTTTTAATTTTGGCGTTTGAGGACTTCATCATTTGACGCTTGTAGAGGATTTCGGCATGTCATGCTTGTGGAGAACTTCGGCATTTCATGCTTGTGGAGCCCTTTATAACTTTGACTTGTGAAACTTTTTAAGCCCTTTGATTTCCTTATATCTCAGAACTTTAAGGTTTCATTTGTCATTTCATTTCCAATTTTTTTCTTTTCCTTTCTTTTTTTTTTTGTCTTTGCTTAGAGAAAAGCTTTCTTTCATTTCGGAAAGCATCATTTTTTTTACTCCCAAGTGTGCATGTTTTGGATTAGGCCACATTTTGGATCAACATCTTCCAAAGAAGAGTCCTCAATAACTTCTCTATGAGTGTCAAGAGGTAATGGGGGTTCTCTTGAAGAGAGCTATCGCCATGTGTTAAAGCGAGCTTCAAGAGAGTTCTTCAAAAATTTTCATCAACTCTTTCAGCTTGTATGATTGTCAAGAGTCAATGGAGAGGCTCTCTAGAAGAGAATATACACTCAACATGCATTGGACATCAAAACTATCTTCAAGAGGGTCTTTAAGAGTCTTCAGTAGCCCATTCACTTCCGTGATTGTCAAGAGACAATGAGGAAGTTCTCTCAAAAAGAGCTATCGCCATGTGTTAGAGCGAGCTGCAAGAGAGTTCTTCAAAAGTCTTCATCCACTCTTTCAGCTTATGTGATTGTCAAGTGGCAATGGAGAGGCTCTCTAAAGGAGAACATACACTCGCCATGCATTGGATATCACAACTAGCTTCAAGAGTGTTTTTTTAAGAGCCTTGAATTGCCCATTGGCCTCCGTGATTGTCAAGAGGCAATGGAGAGGCTCTCTTGAGGAGAACAGTCACCATGCATTAGACATCACAGTAGACTTCAGGGGGTCTTGTAAAATTACCAAAATACCAGTCATCTTTGCTAAAAGCCCCCTTTTTTATTTGCATTTAAACCCTCTTACTTTTCATCAATTTTTTATTTTATCAAATTTTGCACATAACACGCCAAACTTTCACATTTTCATATTTTTCATGGCTTTTGCGGTTAAACCCCTCGAGCCTTCATATTTTCACATTTTTTAACAATTTTTGCATATATATCCTCAATTTTTTTCATTTTCATTTTTTTTATTTCTCCATAGATTTTGCATAGAAGCCCAATTTTTCTACAAATATATTTTTTACCAAATTTTGTAACTAAGCCTTTTCAAGCAAAAAGTCCAAATATCGAACGATAACATTTCTCATATTGCATTGAAGTACTAGCCAAAGCATGTTTGAACTCAGCATGTTAAAAGTTCAAAACTAACTAGAAGAAAATCTAAAGGCTAAGACATGAGATAGAGGTTTTGATTGAGAAAATATGTTGGCATGTAATACATAGGCATGCTACCATGTCTACAATTCATTGCTCATTTAATCAAGGAGTGCATGGTTTGTAAATTAATCTAAGGTTTGGGTCCCACCATGACAAATATTTACTTTATAATAAAATTTAAACCTTTTTTTCATGGATGCAATTAGAACATGTATATGTTCATGCATATTTGGATGGATTTCTATAAGAGCATATACCTCTTTGAAGATGTAAGTATTTCACGAGCTTCTTAAGCATGCCTCGAGATTCGTGCTAGGGTTGTGAACATTGTCTTGCATTGTTTTCTCGTCATTGATCTCCTCAAGACGAGGCTTCTTGGGTTTTGCCAGGGTGATGACGGCGGCATAGGCCATATATCGTCACCACCACACTATTGTCCTCCATCTTGTCCTTGACTTTCTCCGGCTCATCTCGTTGTAGCGTTCAGAAAGAGAAAAAGATAGTGTGAGAGGAAATGAGCAGCGTGCATGTTCTTGTGTCGAGATTCTTGTTGAGTATCATCACCATCACCATTGCCGAGCATCTCCACGTTGTTCTTCTCTGCTCTCATCTTCAAAAAGGAACTTCTTCATCGAAGGCGTGGATGTGGTTGCCGGCGCGGGCTATCCTCTCGCCTCCCTTCATGCATCATCTCCCCATGCCAAACTCGGGCTCCACCATCAAGAAGAAAAAGAAATGGCCTCGGTTTGGATAAATCAAGGGCTTTTTTTTTCATCGGGTCCCGCAGCCATGGAGAAGAAGAAAAAATGAATCCAAATCCTCTCTTTATCCCGATTATTTTTTATCCAGCCCCCTCCTTTTTTTTGGGATTTTTTTTTTGTTTTAAAACCTCTTCCCCAACCAAAGCCCAAGATCCGGGCCCACCATGTTTTGTTGAGATTTTTTTAATCAAAAATCTTTTTTTTTTCTCCAATCTTTTTTTTTTAATTTGAATTTAGATTTTTTTTAAATTAAATTTTTTCCAAACCGGATTTTCACCAACCACTTGAAGAGAATTTTTTTTAAAATATCAAAATTTGAACCTTATCTAATGCAGACCCCATTTATTATCGAATCATTTTTTATTTGAATTTAATTTAATTTAATTTAATTTTCCTTCTCTTTTTATTCAAGCATGGATACTCAAACAAGGATAATTATCCAATTTTTTTTAAATTCGGGATTAATTTCCCCTAGGGTAGGAGATGGACTCCCCTAGGGTTTAGTTAAGGGTCGTAGTGAAACCTAATGCCGAGTCATAGTGTTGGAATTAGTCACGGTTGACCTTATGTTTGGGACCGTGTGTTTAAGGATTTTCTAGACTCATTTAACATCAATAGAAGAGTATAATAGCATTGTCTTGCACTAGAAGCATAAATCCTAGGGGTAGCTTGTCCGGGTACCCTATTTCATTCATTGATTGTCCTTCTCTTATTACTCTTACTTGCACTCTCCTATCTTCCATATTTCTCTTTTATTTCTTGTTTCGTTTAATTGCTTTGCAACCACACATTGATTCTATTCTCACTCTTCGTACACCGCACTAGCCCTAATTAGCGAACACTTGTGTCTTTAATCTCTATTCCCTGTGGATTTGACTACCCTCTCACCAAGGTACTATTATTACTTCGACAAGCCCGTGCACTTGCGGTACACACACGCAAGGGGTGTGTCAGCCCTCAAGCACTAACATTTTTTTTACTAGTCATTCAACCTAACAACGCTAAGTTTCATTAGTTTTTTAATGTCTTAGTATTTTGCTTTAAGGTGCGCACTTGATTCTCCACATTATCCGCATCCATGCAAGTTGTGGGGAATTTGCTATTAACAATGTTTGCGGCTTCTATAAATGCTTGATGTTTGAATGACACGTTTAAACCACTCCTTGCTTTGTCTGCAAGCAATGATATCAACACATTGCCTATATCTTTTGTCCATCTTTTATTTGGTGTTCCTTTACATTTTTCACTTGGCACCCCATTGACATTGTTATACGAAGTTGACATCCTGGATAATAGCAAGACTAAATTATAATAGTAAAAGTTAACATATAGTATCAATACATAAATATTAGTGACAATATCAACACATAGCAATAATATCAACACATTATCCACACATAAAATATCCAAAAAATGAACAAAATCCAAGTCATACTATTTTTAGAAGTAACAGTGAACTCAATTTACATATTATCCTAAGTAAATCATCCAAGCATACATGCCAATAAAAACACGCAACAAGCCATACCACAACTAAGACAATGTTATCTCATTACAAACATCATCTTTTTTTGAAACCCATAATATAAAACTACACCCATAATAACTGTAAAGCACTAATGTCAAAATCGAACATCAAAACACAAAGACAATGTCATTCTATAGTGTGCCCCCTCTAACATAGTCATGCCACATGTCATCCGTAATTTTCTCATGAAGTTGGCCTCATCGCACTTGTACTGGCCTCCAGTCATTCGCCCACTGTGATAGGTCTTTCATGTGTAGAAACTTTCTCCTCACTAAGGACATCTTCTTGTAACAATATGTTATTTGGGTCTACTTCTTTTATAAAATCATGCAACACACAACAAGCATGGACAAGATCCACTTGCGTTATAAAAGGGTAGAATAACTTTGTGCCTAAGATCCTAAACTGATTCTTCAAAATCCCAAATGCTCTCTCTATTCTTGATCTAAGTTCAAAATGATGAAGATTAAACAACTTCTTCGCATTTTGTGGTCTATGCATGTTCTTTTAGATGATATCTAACTTTTCTATAAGGACTTATGAATTTGTGTGTTGTTTTGTACCCAGCATCAACAAAGTACTATTTTCCTAGCCAAAAATAGACAAAGCTCTCAACACACACACACACACACACACACACACACATATATATATATAAGAAATTTATATAATTAGGTAAGAAAGTATATAATTTTGCTATATTGTTAAACCTGGGGAATATGTAAGCCATAAGGCGGTGGTCTTGATAATACATCTTTTAGGAATAGGTTATCATTCGTTGAACCTTACCAGCCGCCGAGAACATATGTAAATTTTAAGTCAAAATCACATGCAGCAAGTACATTTTGTGTGATGCTATGCATCCTCAAAATTTAACAACTAAATTTGCACTAACACTTGTATCAATATGGATTCCATTAATGAATACAACACAATCCTATAAACTAGAAGTTAATTTGATTGTCTTGCAACTGTATGATAATTTTAGCTAAACCTGAAGGAATATGTAAACCATAAGGTCGTGGTCTTGATAATGAATCTTTTAGGACTAGGTAGTCATTCACAGAACCTTCCCAACTACAGAGAACATATCTAAATTTTAAGTCAAAATCAAATGCGGTTAGTATATTTTGTGTGATGCCTTTGCATCCTCATAATTTACCAACTAAATTTCCACTAAACTTTGCATCAATATGGGTTCCATCAATGAATCCAACACAATCTTGTAAACTATAAGTCAATTAGATTATCTGGCAACTACATGATAATTTTAATAAAACATGGAAATAAGAAAGAATATGCAATCCCTTGAAAAAAGGATTATAATTTGTGTTGAATTCTATATTAGGATGAATTGATGTGCTTGGTTGTTTAACAAATAAAAGGGCTCAGAGCATGACCACATGGCAACCACGTGAATGGTTTGGTTTGTATAACACCGCAAGTATACGGGTAGTCAAGTAATACCCCGTGGGTAAGCACGAGGGTTGTATTCCTCAGGGAAATATGAGAGACTCCTATTACTTCTTTTTTGCTTAATCAATAGCCTAACGTCTATGATATTTCTTAAATCTACTTCTACAAACTAATTACTAAGATACAATTAAGGATTGTGAAGTACAATTGGAAGGAGTAGGTACCTGTATGGGGAGTTCCTCAGCAATTACTTGTGCTGTGAGACCAAATATGGCAATGTTGTCTAGTGATGGACCAGGGGAATTCAGAGACCTACTGGTTCCAATATCGTAGCAATCAGTTTGAAGCACTAGGAACTTAAAATAGAATCTCTTCCACCGCAACCTCCTATGTTCGTCTTAAGATCAAGAACTCCTCTAAAAGGATAATCAAACCATAATCTAGAAATCTAGCAACATCTAATCTCTTAATACATGCATAGATCTAACAAAACATGGGCATTCTAATGAGTGAAAATCTCTTCCTCACAATATTAACATATTAAGTAATAAGCAAACATGCAGTGAATCACAACCAACTAGAACAAAAATATATTGCCAATGAAAATTAATGCTAGAAGAATAAGCTTAGGTACATCAACATACAATTCCCCTCAAATTGGGTTCACTTATGGATAAAGAAAAAAGATTAAAAATAAAGAATCCATGAGAAATGTATATAAAAAAAAAATCCTAAAACTAACTCCCTCCAATAGTTCTCCGATGGTTGAGGTTGAGAACATCCCAAGGATGTCAAGATGGCACCGAATCTCTTCGCGCGCCCTCCATTATCAATACACGTTGAATCCCTCTTGAGAAATTTGCCAGAATCTGTTGAAATCAGGTTGATCCTTGTCTCCAATTGCACTGCTCTCCAGAAATCCTGTCGTCTTTGACCAAATTTGACAAAAGAATCCCCATTCAATTGTAAAACCTAGGGCTATTTATAGCCTAAGTCAGCCACGGGGTTACAACGGCTATGATGAAGGCTATTGTGATCAAAGTTAATTTCTTAGGCCATAAGTCGCGTCCTAGCACAGTCTGGTTTTGTGCATTGTGTGCATTGACCATGGGCGTTATATATACAATGGCTATTATGAAGACCATTGTGGCTTCTGTGATGGTTTCCTATGGATTTTCCCACTGGCATGATTAGACCACAACTATGATGAGACCATGGTGAAGTTCTAGAAGTTGTATTGTGATCCGATCTGCTTCAAATAGCATCAATATTCACTTCTTTGGCCGTGAAATGCAATTACATTCCATGGTAAGTGAAAGAATGTAATTTTATACTAGTTTGGTGCTAAACATATGAAATTTCATGCTAAATGTAGTGCAAATGATATATAAAATATGAATGTTAATGAGTGCATTTTATATCATAATTTGTATACCTCCAATGCACTCTTTAGCTTGTCTTTTAGCGCATTTTGTCTATAAATGATGCTATTATGGGTGTGTTTATCTCTATTGTAGGTTTTTAGGGCTCATAATACATATGGAGTAAAATCAGGGACAAAACCAATTAAAGAAGACAATTCATCTAAGTGTTAAATGCAAGCACGAACAGAGCACGGACGTGCCATCTCCCCATTGTCTTCTCTATCTGGAACTCCTTTAGTTTTCAGCAAAAGCACGGGCAAAGCACAAGGGTGCTATCTCCTAGTGATTACTTCGGGATAGGAGTACCCAATACTTTTAGGGAAAACACGGTCTGCGTGCTCCTTTCATGAGCGTGCTCAAGCTGAGCACGGGCGGATCATGACCGTGCTCTCCCCATCATTCCCTCTGGATGACACTTAGCCCTTTCACTCAGAAGCCTCAAGAAGAGCACGGTCTAAGCACGACCGTATTTAGACCGTGTCGAGCCCGAAAAGTCCTTTTTATTGCCCAGATCTAGGGTTTATGTTCATCTTTTGTTCAGGAGTTTCCTTCTCTAGCGGGGGAACTTCTAAGGGAACGATGATTGGCAGCCACCACTCGAGCTAAGAAGGCCAAGGGGGAGTTAGAGATGCAAGAGAAGTGGAGTTACCCATTCCATGGAGCTCTTGAAGTACATTTAAGAAGATTTTGTAAAAAAGGGGAAAGTCTAAATGTCTCTCTTCCTTATGTTTATCTTCCTCTCTAATTTGCATAAATTTATGCTGGGCTAACCGTTCCACGGTGCCCCGGGATTATGAACTATGTTATCTTTGATACTTTGACTACTTGGATTGTAATGCCTATAGAGTTCTATTGTTTTCTTGTGTTTATTCATGTGTTCCATAACTTGGTGTGCTTGATTTGCATAGATGCTTGTGTAAAACTTTGTGTGTGCATATTTCCGTATTTGTAATAACCTAGTGTAGTTGCAAAACTTGGTGTGTATGAAGCCCGTAGTTATATTTACAGAACTTGATGTATTTGATAGCCGTAGATGCAACATTGCTTTTGAGCACCCACAAGGATCTTAGAATGTACCTTGGTAGGCATTAGACTCAAGTCAGTATTAGGGCACTTAGGAATCATTCTAGGGCATTGCTCTCTTGTTATCGACACTCAACCCTAATCTACTTAGTTCTTCCACCTTTTTGCTTTTATTCTTGTAGTAGTTAATCTCTTTATCACCATTTTAATTGACTAGACATTAGAGGATCAACTAGTACTAGAAGTCTAGTCCCCGAGGTTCGACAACCCTACCCCCTTGTGGAGTACTACTTTATTATTGATAACAATACGTGCACTTGCGGAGAGTTCATCAAATGTCTAAGCACTTATCAAAGCACTTTATTAAAATACTGCCTCACTGTTGCACCTACTCTAATAAAATCAATTTTTATTAATTGTTCCTCTACTGCAATGTGGATGGTATCCCTCAAATAACCAAGCTCTCTTAATATGGTGCATAGTGTAAAGAAAGTGCCTTTGGTCATTCATAAGTATTCGACGAAGTTATGAACTCCACCATCTAATATACGAGTCATGTGTGCACTTCGTGATTATTCCTAATTGAGTTACGCTCTCGAGGTAGTGCTTGTTGTTTTTCTCAGTTAAACATCATGGTTAAAGTAATCACCATAGTTGTAAACAATGGTGCATCAATGTACATGAGATCATCTAAACTATCATTATCCATTGTAGACCTATGTTTGAGAGAGAAAAAGTTTATGAATACATAACATTATACAATAAATTCATGTTGCACAAAAAAAAAAAAAAAAATCACCCCTCATATGTATAATCATTCAATATTAAATTATAGATAGACACAGTGATTTAAGTAAGCAAACTTTTTAACTCACCACAATGATTTAGGCATACAAGAGAATTTCATTTAATGCCCTTTGCAAGTTGAAATAACCACCAAACAAGCTTTCTGGGTTGAAAAACATAACTAAGAAGAATTTCAATTTCAATGGAAAAATGTTACCTCAATGAATTCAATAGAACTAAAGAATGCTCACTGTAAAGATGCATACATTTCAAAAGGACATAAACTTCAATGAGGAAAGTAAAAGTTAACATTTAGTGAGTTTTACTGCATTGCTCCATAATTAAAAAGTATAAAAAAAAAATTGCAAAAAAGAGTTAACCTCTAAGATATAAACACAATGAGAACAATAAAAAGTCAGCAATAAGTAAATACTCAAAAGTTTCACTATCAATAGGCTATCATCAAGCCAAGGAATTAGATGAGAACATGAATTACCTATGGTTTTGCACCTTCACATACATATTTCCATAAGAGAAAATACAACACAAATCTCAAAAATAGAAGAAAACTTCATAAACTTGTCCGAATGGGCTTCAAACAAACTGCAGAACTTGCACAAACAAATACCATATTAAAGTTTCAAGAAACTAAATTAAACAAAACATATATATTTAAAACAGGAAAAGTGGACATCATTTGAAAGCACACAAAAAGAGGAAAATGCGGAACCACTTGAAGTGATAAAATGATCAACCTGAGCATGGGCCTGACTAGAAAACATATCTAAGAAGAATTTCATTTATTTTATACTTGTTTATAATGGATTGCACAAGTGCATGTAAGCATTATGTATGGGCTCAATTATAGAATGCCAACTGAACATACATATAATGAGCTAAAATAAAGAAATAAATGAAGCTTAAAAAAAGCATACTTTCAACTAGACTTTCCCAAAGGTTTCTTCTAACCTACTAAATAACCCAAATTTATCAATTGACGCTATTTGAAAACTACTTATTGCCTTAAACCCTAACATTCAAGAAAATACAGATAATATTAAGAATAAAGGACCCCAATCACAAGGAGTGCTAAGGACTCAAAAGAGAAAAAGAACAACTCAAGATGAAGAACCACTATAATTAATGTTTTATTAACTACAATTATCTCAAAAACTAATCTACAATTGAATATATAGAAAGGTATATTTTGCAACATAAAAGGTATGTTTGCAACCATAGTTTTCAGTGGTTGACACACAACAATAGATTTCTTAAATAGCATTTATCTTGCATTGCCTTGTAGAAATAACTCTTCCGTCAATAATGAGAATTTCTCTAGTGAGATTAGTATAAAGAGTCACAAAGAAATAAAATAGAATGAATATATTACATTTAAAATAAGATTGATGTCATAAACTAGAAAAAATATATAACAAGGTAATGCAATTAATTGGTTGGCTTATATTTACTACACGTGATCACAATACTTCGGTCTTCCATCAATTTAACTTGCATAATCTCTTGACAGACTAGCACAATTTTTCATTGTTTAAATGAAATAAATACAATGGCTTGTATAATTACTTATACAAATTCCAATACTCAAAATGATTTATTCTCCTCATCAGCATAATTAACACATTCAATAGAATTAACACAAAAATCTCTTGAGAGACCAACATAATTAACTAGAAATCACAAATAAACACACCAAGGATATGGGATTTGAATGCTTACAAGAATGGACAGAGTGTTGAGGAGGTGGTGTTGATGGCGTCACAGAGAGTGAGGCTAAGGAATTGAAGTTTGGGAGTGAGAAGATTTGAAAGGGCTAAAAGGTGTTGGCTTCTGCAGAGTTGATAATGTCACCTAGATTTGAAGGAATTGAAATGTCTATGAAGGCAAAGTTGACGATGTCACCAAGATTTGAAGAAGCAAAACATCAGCATTAGTGGCAGTGTCACTCAGATTGGCAACGATGTTGTTGACGTCCCTAGATTGGGAATAGGAAAGGAGAGTGGAGAATATAGATTTGTCAACATCGACGGTGATGATGGTGTCACCAGATGGCTAGTAGAAGGGAAGAGCGGAGAACATGAAGGAGGTGGAAGAGATTGGGAGGCAGATCAGGTGTAAGAAAAAAATAAACTTCCAAGGAGTTCAATAGGGCTGGGGAAGTAAAAGGAACTCACTTTTTATATGGTTTCCGCTTCACCCACTTCATGAACAAATATACTAAATTAGGTTTAGTTATATTTTCACTTCAAAGTGGAAGTGGGGGAAGAAACATTTCCCCCACTTCAAGGTAAAAGAACGTATGAAGTGGGGGAAAGTCGACCCACTTCCCCAGAACTTCATTCCAAATGAACAGGACCTAAGCAAATGTGGAGGAAGGTCAAGCCCATATATGAGACATCTTACTCATAAGTTGGCTGGCATGGAGTGGGATTTATCCATATTTCTATGGACATAGAAATCCTTTATGCCTACCTCTTATTGGTGCGCAGGAAAAATGGTCATTTACTAGAAGGTAAATGTGATTGTGGCCTTTTTGCTTCTTATGGACTTATTATTATTGGCTTACTCATGTGGACGTGGGCCTATTTCATATTTATAATTTTTAGATCTTTATGGTGGTATATATAACAACATTAACAGCAAAAAGCCATTAGTCCAAGCTATTTGGAGTCGACCTCATAAATCTTTTCTTTCCAAGTTTGTCTATTAAGGGCCAATGCACTAGATAAACCACAAAGATATTATTTTGTGAAATTTCTATTAAACACTTGTTAGGTCTACCTCTTATTCTTCTATAACCTTTCACATAAAAAGCTTCCATCTTTCTTATTAGAGTATCTATCAGTCATCTAAGGATTTGTCTATGTTATCTTGATTGATTCTTTCTTAACCTGTAAGTAATAGGCATCATTTCTAATCTATTTTAGATAAATTCATTCCTTAATCAATCCTTCCTAATAATATTTGACATCTATCTTAACATTGTCATCTCAATCATGGCCATCTTTTGAGTATGTTGTTTTTTAATTCCCCAACATTCTAACCCGAATATCATAGCTGGCCTAACAATTGTTCTATAAAACTTACTTTTCACTTTAAGAGGTATTCTATGATTACATAAAACTCAATGAGCTCCATTCTACTTTTTCCCCAACTAGACTTAATCATATTTGTAACATCTTCTGGAAGTTCTTAGTCTTCTTGAATTATAGAGCCTAGGTACCAAAAAGTTCTACTTCTACCAATCTTAATACCCTCCATCTTAACACTTCCCTTACTTCAACTCGCATTATTACTAAAATTATATATTAAATATTCTGTTTCTATCATATTTAACTTAAAATGCTTATCTTTTGAAGTGTTTCTCTACATCACCAACTTTAGATTGGCATATTCTTTACTTTCATCAACTAAGACCACATCATCAGTATACAACATACATGAAGGAATATGATCTTAAATATACCTAGTTATATAGTTCATTTATAATCAAAACAAACTAAAGGTCTTAATGTTAATTTTATAGTTCTAATGCTAGTAATATTATTACTATGCATATCTTTTATTAAATTTATGTACATACTAGTAACCTTCTCCTTTTCTCTAACCCACCATAAGACCTCCCTAGATACCTATTATATGCTTTTTCTAATGCAATAAGAATATGCAAATTTTTCTTTCTATCTCTATGTTTCTCTATCAAATGATTTAAAATATAAATTGCTTCTATAGTCAGCATTCCAGGTATAAAACCAAATTGATTTATAAAATAAAACACTCATTTCAAATCTCAGCCTTTACTATTGTATGATGGTATACATGTAAATAAATAAATAAATGTGATTTAATTATCAATGCACATGTAAATATATACTCATCTCTATATAATCATCATTGAATGTGCTTTATTTTACTACAGTTAAATGTGTAAGTACTCATGTGGTCATTATAAATGCATGTAGTTTTTAGTTTTCACAAATCAACTTATTATTCCAAGTTATGTATGCCAAAAAAACCTAACAAAAGCAAATTGAGTAAGACTTAGGCTAAACTGAAGAAGAAATTGAAGTTAATGAACTAAACATGCAAAGAGAATACAATCGTGTTTTTTAGCATGGCTGTTTATAGGCTTTTTCTAAATTCAGAGTGGATACATGGTTAGAAAACACGCTTGTGTACTGTCTTATGAGGTCATATTACTTTGGAACATAGTTGTGTTTGGTTATGTGGAAGCGTGTTTTTCAGATATGTTTTTCCAAAAATACTGTTTCAAGAATCTTAACTATCTGGCAAGAATATTAAACACTCCCATTTTTAGTGGTCATGTTTAGTTGTATAGGGACCCTATAAATAGATGTTTAAGAGATAAATCATGAACTTTTTGGCTGCTGATTAAATAGAAAGCTTCTTGGAGATGAATTCAAAGATCTCTCACAACTCTCTTGGAGCATTCTTTGGAGTGTTTGATCCTTAATCCATACAGAAGAAGGATAGAAAAATTGGAGGATTAGATCAAGCTTTCAATGAGACAAAGTCACCAAATCATCTCAACATCAAAGATTCGAGGAAATTTCTATAGAACCTTTGTTTTCTTGTATCTTTACTAAATTTTGTATGAATTTTTCATACATGAGTGGCTAGGCATCTTCTTAGTGCTTGGACTTGATGAACTTTGGTTATAATTTGATTTCTTGACTTCTTGTCTATTGATCTAATTCAGATTGATATTGAGATTCAATTGTGACAATGCTTGATCCATGAATTTAGTTAGTGAGAGCCCAAATTTGTGAGCATAGGTTTTGTTAGCGGCATCCTGAATCTATGATTAATAATACACTTAATTAGTCAGAGCCTGAGCGTGTGAGTGATCTTCTACAATTGAAAGAGTTTCAACTCATTTCTTAGAGTTAGAATGATAAGAACTTTCCTGATGAGAGTGATATAATAGTGAGGATCACAAAACCTAATACATTTATAGAGGGGAATGTACAAAATACCTGCCTCACCATGTTTAGAAGTTAGTCACTTAGAGATAAGGACTAGTTTATGCAAGAAACCTCCACAATCTACTGATAAAAAAGGATTAGACTCAAGAATCTTTAAATCAAAATTTTTTCACACTTAACAACCAAAGGAAATCTAGTTCCACTTATTGTTTTTCATAAAATTCATCTTTTCTTGATATTTATTTTGTGAATCTTGGAAGTAAGTTCTTAAGCTTGTTTTCTTTCTTGTTAAAAATTTAAACTTTATTTTGATTAGTTAGATAATAGGAAGAGAGTTAGTAGCTAGTATTCATTTCCCCAAGAGATTGACCTTGCTTTTTAGTACGCTATTATTACTTGATTCGACATATGCACTTGTGTTTTCAAGCTCACTCACATAGCTCATCAAGTTATGTTATGAATATTAAAATATGAAAACCTGAAATACCACCCATTGACTTTAGATGACTAATTGTGGATGAGTACAAGCTTAATTGCTAGGGCTAGCCACACACCCCCACAATTACACACACACACACATATGTATATATCCATTAGACAAATAATTTTTTTTTAAATGATAAAATTATTTATTTAATTAAAGTGAATGAACCATTAATTATTTTAGAAAGTCATGTTAGAAATATATCCAAATTAAATTTTGGTCATCAAAATTAAATGTTATCTTATCTTTTATTTATTATTTTATACCTAAAAAATTAATATGAAATGTGCATTGCATGAAATAATAAGTTTATGTTATAGAATTATTTTATTTTATTATAAATTTATATTTTTCATTCAATTCTGAATACTTCCAACTAAATACTTCTTTTCATTCACATCCCTTTTATTCCCATTTCCTTTCCTCAAACAAAACATGTAACCATGCATTGATTTATTTGCTAGTCAATGAGATGAGCATTTATTTGCTTGCGCATGTGAGCTCATTTGCAAGAGTGATCTTAGTGACATTAGCATCATCATCTCTCTTTTTTCGTTACATCATTATTACATTACCTTTTGATTATTATGACTCTTTCTTACGTTCCTGATTTTTATTTTGTCTCATAGTTAGATACTCCACCATAAGAGGAGTGTGATAGAAATAGCTACTAGTTAAGATTTTAATTATTAAAATTTTATATTATGATTAGGATATTTTATTTTTCATGTAATATTTCCTTGCATCTGGAAATGTAATGTAAAAAGCCTGAAGTATAGTATAATATATTATAATAAATTTATCTCATGCATTTGACTCTCATGCGGTAGGTCGAGGGCTCAACTCCCTAATAATGCATTTGTTGATGTTATGCCAGGTCCATGGCATTGATTTACTCATGGATTTCTTAGTTATTTTTGAGATGCCTTAGGGATAAAAGAGTTATTTGGAAAGGAGTAATGTGATGGTAATTTAAGTATCATTATATTCTTGCGGTTTGTGTGATGTTATAAGGGCAAAATGGCCACTCATGATTGTTGTAGTTTGGGTGAAGTTGTAAGGGTAAAAGAATCTTTTACTCATAACCTAATCCTTTATAAGGTTTTCCCCTTTTCCCTTCAACCCTATCTTCTTCTCCAACACCACTTCTCTTCTTTTTCTTTAATCCTTACTTGTTTGAAGTATTTTTTAGCCGTTATTGTTTGCTAAAGAAGCAAACAACTTACTGTTAAGATCGATAAGGGTCTACGAGCATGCTAGAAGCAAAAATATGCACAACGGATAACAAACAAAACTAGCATGGACCTAGCATGCAATGAAAGCAAATAAAGATATAAAAATCTAAAATAAATAAATAAATACAATTCCAAGGGTGAAGTCGAAAAAGGGACTGCATATACGCGACTCCCCTCTACTCACACACACACACAAGCCGGAAATAATCCGGTATGGATTGCTAGTATCCAACGATAACTCTTATCGAGAAATACGAATAGCAATTGAAAAATTAGGTTTAGAGATCTAAAAATACGAAATAAAATAAAATATTCTATTGTATTTTCAATCCCAAAAACCTAATCGTAAACATGTGTAAGGAATTGTAAATCCAAAACCGACACTCGGCGAATGTCTCACACGTGAGAATCTTTTGAGAAAAAATTCCATAACCATTATGAACTAATCTCAAAAGGCTCTCACTCCGGCGATCTCCATTGATGATAAAATATCAATGAAAAACCGGTAGTGAATTAACATGCATGAATAAACAAGGAATATCAAAAGGGGTGTCGACCTTTACCTTTGCCGGAGCCAAGTAGTGGCAATTCGGATGGAGAAAACTTCCTCCAAAAGGGAAAAGGCGGACATCACCTTTGCGAGAGATGACGGCGACCAACAATTGGACCCGACGGCGGCCTCGGCTAGGGCGGACCGGCGGTGGCGGCCTTGGGCGGACCGGCGGCGGCAGCGTCCTCTTTGGTTAGGGTGGACCGGTGGCCTCCTTTGAGGGAGAGAGGGAGAGGAAAGATTAGGGTTAGGGTTTTCTCTAATACACATGTATTTATAAAACCCTAAAACCGATCCCAATGCAATATCAACCATTGATTCCACATATTGGATCTTCCCTCTTATTGGATATTAATCATATTAGATCCAATAAGATGACACTTAATTAAAATTAAGTCCCTCATTTTTAAGTTATCTCATAACTCAATCCTTACATATTCGCGGTTAGACCAAATCAACTCTTGATTTATCTAAACTCCATTTAGCTATTCGACTCATTAGATTGAGTCCGGATTTCACGGCTTTTACGTGTGCGATCATGTAGGCCCGTTTTAAAATCGGTAATGGGATTTTAACCTCATTAAAGCCCATAAGTCACAAATGCCGTCTAGCATGGCAATGTGACTACCCGAATTAAAACGGAGGTCGACTGAATAATCAACTAACCTTGTAACCTTATCTGATTCCTTTGGCAATTGAATATCTCGATCAACATAAGGTATGGAGCTTAGTCACCCTTATTTATTTGTCGATCGATTTCTTGATCCTCGGTGAACTGACTAGGTCAAATAAATGATAACCCTTACTATTTCACTTGGGCGTGGCCACGCACTACTTAGTTTCACCGATCAAGTGGCCGGTGATATTCTCTCTCCTTAGAGAGTGGCAATCCCCTCGCATCGCTAATGTTACTCGCTATGAATCTCGATGCACCCAATAATACCCACACTTGTCACTTTGTTACGAATGACGTTAGGCGTATGTCAAAGTACACCAACACTCATCCAAGCTCCATAGCGACCTTGAGTCTAAGGATTCGATATAAGTGTTACACGAGAACCACTTATGACTTTGCAACCATGTAGTGATCTCGTGAGCGGATCGATCCAGGCACGCTGTTCACTAACACGTGTCTATGTCTATTGATTGACATCACATGTTCTATAATCCGTAAAACATGATCATCACACAATAGGCATACTAGTCTTAGTTTACTATCATTCCCATGACAGTAATTGACTAGGGATGTTTCGAAAGTTGTTCCTTTTACACACCAAGGTTTTACTGCCCGAATCACGTATTCGGCAACTTGTGCGGAACAAACTCTCAGGGATAGTTCTATCCAAGCATACATGCACAGAAATGTAGTAAGATAAAACAAGCCAGGTTTTATTAAAAACATATAACTAATAAAGGTTCAGATCAACGCATTGGGGCTAGGGCTAACACTAACACTTACTTCTTTGAATTCCTTGTTTTTGTTTTTGTTTTTGTTTTTGTTTTTTTTTTTTTGTTTTTTTGCTTGGTTTTTGCATCCTAGAGAAGGTTCCTTGGTTTCTTTCATTTTGGGTTGTCTCCATGGCTATTGAAATTTGTTTGCTCTTTGTATCATGCTTGGTTTCATGTTGGACTAATATTTAATTGTTTAAATTTTGTTTGAATAGTATAAAAGCTTTTTCTATCATCGATTTGAATTACTTGTTCTTGAAGTTTGATGATTGATTCACCACACTCTTTAGATTTACTTGGTATCTATACACTTATATACACTTATATACACTTGCATACATGATTGAACTAATGAGTTTATCAAATGGTTGGTTTTTACATATGGCTAATCCTTGCTTTATAGCATGATTTTGATGCCTTTGTGTATATGGTGAAAAATTGTTGTGGAAAAGAAAATTATAAAATTTTATGCATTAGTCTATGCAAAAGATTCTTAAATTACCTTACTATTGGTAAATGTGGGTTATAGCCCGGGCATTGTCATGAAGGTCTCCACAGTCTGGCCTATAGAGAGGCAACGTGGTTGATTGGCTCATTGTTCCCCATTCAGGAGGGACAAAGAAAACTTAAGTGGATAGTGGAAGGGTCCCCACTAAATCTGAGATACTATGGGCACCGTATGAGCGATTTCAGAGGTTAACGCCAAGAAGGGCATATATATAAAGAAACAACCTTGGCCATTCCTAATTTAGTTATGACCACAGCTAGATTGGAAAAGTTTTAAGGCTAGTCTTGCAAATATTTTGGATATATTTGATTACTTGTTTTGAATTCCCAAATGTATTTATTTTGAGCATCCAGTTCTAGAAAAAAAATTTTCGTGTGACTTAATCTACTTTAAATCAATGTAAATTTTATATATGGTAATGGAGCTTGATTTGATTTTATTGTGAAGGCTTTACTATCCCTAATAAGACCTTTTTTTTCCATTCACCTAGTAACCGAGTTACTCATCTCTTTATTTCTTTCATTTCCCAAGTTGTGCTTGGTCAATGTGTAGTTGGACCTTGTGCTATGTAGCATCTTTGTTAATCACACCTTATATTTTTATTTACATCCACTTTCTTTTATGTATATGAGTATTAAATTTTTATAAGGATGGTTCCACTAGTTGATCACCTTTAACCACTTTGTATATCAACTTGTTTTGTTATTAGATATTCTATGTTTTGTTTAGATATTAGATGGTTCACTTAGTGATGTTGCTATCAATATATGTATATGTCTAATGTGATATTAGGTTCTTCATGCCTTATGATAGCTTCAGGATAAGGTGTTACTCATATCTCCTCAAGTTGTCATGGTAGTTGTTACGAACTCAGCCATGGTTCAAGTTGTAATAGTTGAGATGTAAATACTGTATGTGTGTGTGTGGTGACTTGTCCATATTATAAAATAAATAAATCAATCAATCAAGAAAACATTACTTAATGGGCCTTGCGTAGTTTCAAAGTGCCGAAATAGGGCTTAGAACTTTGGCAGTGACCAATAAGTCCCACTTTTTTATTTACCATTTTATTCTTTTTGTCTACGCTCTCCTTTCTCTTCATTGGCCTTCTCAAACACCTCCATCAGCAATGAGAGAATATTAGAATCCTAACTATGCGCATATATACTAGCCCCTTTTTCCAACTTCTCTTCCACACCAAAAAAATCCTTTCTTGGATCCTTTTGCTTGTTTTCCCCCTTCAATTTATCCTCAATTAGAGCTCTAATTCCTTCTATTTCAACCTTGATTCGGAGCTCTTGTTTGTTTTATTGGGGCTTTTCACTCTTTGATTTGTTTATGCTTGATTTTGTGGTCGTCGGGCATAGATCAGAGCCATGGAGGCTTATTAGAGGTCTCGGATAGTTGATTTGTGACCACGGATGAGGACAAGGTCTCTCTAGTTTATAAGCTTGAGGAGATTTTTGAGCTTCTCAGGACTTCTCCAACTTGCATTGTTAAGGAGGTCTCAGAGTTCTTGAGAGCGTTGATCATAAGGGCCTAATCATCAAGATTAAGGTATATGGGTTAATTTTCTTACTCTACATTTTTTTTTGGGGGAAAAGTTGCAATCTTTGTGTTCCTTTGAGGATTGTGGATGGATAAAGCTTAAGGGAGTTGCAAACTAGTGTTTTTGATGGAATTTGTTTCTAAAAAAATGGAAGAAGACCGTTGAAGTTTAAGTCTCCGTTAGCATTTCAGTTAGGCCATGTTTTCTAGGCTAGGAATTGAGTGGAAATAGAGAGGAGGGAGATGAAGAGGATGAGTGGGGAAGATGAACTTTCCACATGTGAGGGGCTCGTGCTTCGCTGGAGATGGAGAAGGAGATCGGCGGGGAAATGGTGAGGATGGTGATCATAATACTAAGGTGAAGTAAGGAATTAAAAAAAAAATTATAAGAGTAAAAATATAAATTTATTAAAAAGCAATGCCCAAATGGTCATAAATTTTTTTTGAAAAGGTCATAAAAGATAGCTGATTTTTTCAAGGCTCTCATAGGCCAAATGCAAAATTTTTTGGACTTATGAGTCTTTTCTTAGTAAATAAATTTATGTTATGCAATTGTTTTATTCTTTATTTATTTTGATATTACATATATTTTAAACGTAATCAAAGTCAAATAAGTCCATTGGATATGGAAAAATTGATCTATCAAACATCCAAAGGCCCTGAATATTTATACGTGTCATAGTCATGGTTTCTATCTATTTATTTTATGTGAATAGTTAATTAGAAAGTGAATTATAATTCAAGAAACTCAAGGCAACACTTTGGTGACTGTGACTTGCGATGATGAAATATAATAGTTACAGCTGATGGATGTTTTCCAATGGAATTGATCTTAGTCCATAATGAGACATTATTAATGAAAATATAGTTCATAAGTAAGAGAATTACTACCAACGACTAAGTGGTCTATTGGTAGCCAGGTCTTATTAGAACCCTTCACAAGTGGTGAAAGTTTGAATCATAAATGGGGGCACATTTATGAGAGTGTGAGTTTGAATCATGAATGGGGGCACATTTGTGGATGTGTGAGTAGTGGTTATGTGCGGGTGATCTTAACACTCATGTGTGCGTAAACCCCACTCTCATTTACTCCGCCGAGACTTGTGCATCCTTTTTAGTGGTCTAGTAGCTCATCTTGAAAAAAAAAAAAATACTTATATTATTAAAAATCATCAAAAGAAATATTCTTTGAATAAATTTCCACTACCAAAGTATTAAGCAATAGATTCATCATTATCTCAATTAACTGTCATTGGATGTAATTATGTTGTTCTATGTATTAATTAGGAGATAGCATGATTCCAAGAGATTTTGTCTCTCTTCTGTTTATTCCCTTATTGTACTTTAATTGATTAATGAGAAAATAATCTTTACTTCATTTTCATACAAAGTTCTATCCAAACAAACGAAACATTAAAAATTAAAAAATCAAGTATTTTTGTTTCTTTTTATCTTTTATATTACCAAAATATTCAACTTAATGATTTTTTTCCACATTTAACTTCAAAACTTAATCAGATTTTACTTAATGAATATCTCTTAGCTATTGATAGAGTTGGTTCAAGCAATAATTGAATGGTTTGCTTAAGCAACCAGTTTTAAATTCAAATCTTTATATATTAAAAAAGACATAAAAGATATATATTTTTTTTTAAGCTTCCAATATTAGGGGTGAGCAAAATCGGATACCCGATCTCGTTTTAAAAACCAGATCGCGTACCCGATTTTTTGGATCGGCAAAAACTGGACCCATATCCGACCCGGTTTAAACCGGGTAATGAAAACCGTGTACTCGGTTTAAACTGGATTGGATATCGGATATCTGGATCCAAATTTAAGTTTCATCTACTTTATGGATTTGTTTTATATAACAACATCAATATTCATAAAAACAAACAAATATGAAAAACTTATAATTTATAAAGAAGATTAAAACCTTACATTATTCACCCTACAAAAAAAGTTATAAAAAAATAATAAAGAACTTTATCAATTTTAGACATTAAAAAAAAAATCAAATATTTTCTGAAGCATCAATCTTAGACAGGGATGGAGGCTAGAGAGAAGAAGTGGGGTGATGGATGTTGAGGACTAGGAGGCAAGGATTTAAAATGTTTTTCCTTTTACACTAGAAAAGTTTATATATATATAAGCAATTAAGTATATAACTCTTTAAGTTTTTAAACGAAGGATTTTGATTTTTTCTACTTAAGCCCTTGTAAAATTTTAAATTTATTAATATATATATAATAAATTTAAATTTTATATGGTCTAAAGAGTAAAAAAGAAGAAAATCCAAATCCTATATATATATATATATCTTAAAGGGTTTAAATGAGGGATTTTGATTTTTTTTTTCTTTTTTACTTTTTAGACCATACAAAAATTAAATTTATTTTATATATATATATAAGAATATACTAAAAATCGGATCGGATTCAGTCATTCAGATACCCGGATTTTAATTTCTCCCTCGTATCCAAAAAATTCAGGCCAAAAAACCGAATATCAGATCATCGGATCCGGATTTTTTTTGCTCACCCCTATCCAATACCTCCATTGCTTTATATGGATTAACAATTTAAAAACGAAAATCTCATAACTGAATATTTTAAAAATACAAAAAAGAAACTAGTACCAGAGAAAAATGAAAAATGGGGCAAAGAACAAGGTCTTTTACCCTGAGGGGAAAAAACGAAACAAATTAACAAAAACTAAAACAAAGGCCTGGTGATCTTGATGACAAGGCCAGGGAAAACATCATCAGAATCCTGAATATGAGGGTTCTCCTCCAATATGAATGGATCACCACACTTGGCACTGATGCTATGCAAGGTCTCCCCCTCTCCCACAATGTATATCTCATCACAAGGATATTGATTACCACTGCCACTCCATCCTTCATTATTAATGCTCTTCATCCTTAAGATCTGCACATCCACTTCGCTGCTGAGCAAGAGAAGCATTGTGATCATTAGAAATAATAAAGCACAAAAACGAGCAATCATATTCTCTATTGATGCCATTGATGGATAGATAATACTGCAAAGCTCTTATTATTATTATTGTGAAGAAGATCATTAACATTTAAGACATATATATATATATATATATATATATATATTAGTTTGAGCTGTTTTGAAGCAGTTGAAGGAGAAGATAAAGGAGGAGGTCTTGTCTGTGTTTGTTGGGAGTTGTTGTAAGTTCAAAGCAAGACTACCGGGTTGGTTTCAACTTGATCATTCATTCATTTCATTGTAGTAGTTGGTGGTGGTGTGATATGTCTAATCCTCTGTTCATGTTCATTAATTTTTTATGGAGAAGGTTGTAATCAAAAGGCATAACATTTCCCAAAATCTCTAACAGATAATTCAGAATAAAGATATACAAAAAATTAAATAGCATATTTAATTGTGCTGTTATTTTCACTTGCTTATTTTTTTTTATCTAAAATTCCTTTTGGTCGGTAGAACAATAGTTATGGAGCATAACCTCGTGTTATTTGTCTTGGATTGGGAGAGGAGGCCAGGCTATTTCTTAATCTAAAGTTGTTTTATCCATGGCTTATCTACATTTATCAATGATATATATACATTTATATTTTGGAAGTATTTACAGCATTTATAGTATTAGTATATGGACCTACACGAATAATTATCATTCAATCCACACTTCAATTTAATACAATTTAAAAAAACCTGAACTGAATGGCACAAAACTAATATATATAAGTCATAGGTTAATTTTAGTTTTCAACTCATGATTAGTTGCTTTCAAATCTACTAATAAATAAATTGTCTTAATAAATGAAAAGCATAAATTTGCAAAAAGGAAGGAACAAAATTGGAAAGATTCATGATAAGATGAAGAGAAACAACTACTTTTCTTTTACTGGTTTACGGGTACTGATATGATAAAAGAATAAGATCATCATGAACCCTGAAATAGTTTTTGTTTTAAGTTATTAAGATCTTTGGATTATATAAATTGCAAAGATTGATTTGACGAATACAACATTATTGCTTTTATTTAATAATAACAATAACAAATTAAAAAAGAAAAACAAAATGGCCATGGGATAAGAAAAAAATCAAAAATTGCCATATGTTTTGACTTTTGATAAATTAATGAACTTTTGCTTGATAAGTCTAGAGTTTGCACTAGTTTATAAATTCTCATGTTATTTTTTTTAATTATTTTCAAAGAATTAATGTATCGAGATTTATAGTGAAAATCATGAGCTTTTTGACCAAAGTGCTAAACATATTTATTAAGCAAACTCAATTGCTGTTAGAAAGATTTGGATAAAGAACGAGTTGACATGCCTATTGATTCACAGAAAAAGAACTTGAATCATGAGTTGAGCATGCTTTTAAGTTAGTTGGATATGGGCCTAGATTTAATGAACATATTGGGATTTAATGGAATGTAATAGGTTAGATCAAAATTTGAGCCAACTCCACTTTAATCTGCTCCTCAAGAATAAATATTGATTTTAAATGATTTTTTAATTAAACAAAGATAAATGCCATTTTTTTTTATTTATTTTTTATTTTAGTGTTGAAGAGTTAGAGCCTTAGAGGTCCCTATGATATATTATTGGGCCTAAAGGTCTCAACAAAGTTGCAGATCTTATTTTTTGAAGTTATCCAAAGGGAAAATGGGGGCTGATTAATGCCCAAAGGAAAAGACTCTTCTTCTTTATCACCTGTTTTGAGTAAGGGAAAGTATATAGCTTGTAAGAGAGTATTAAATTGTTTTTTTTTTCTCTAAAGAATAATAAGAGAAAGATTTTGAAATGAGTTTCTTCTTTGACCCATTGTATTTTTTTTTTTTTATATAAAAGTGGATAAACCATAACTTTATTCAAATGAAGAGAACAAATACTAAACAAAGAATAGAAATTGGAAGTAGGAGAGGAAGTACAACTTGGATCCAAACAAGCTAGAAGGTCATCACCAGGAGTGATGCACTTCTAAAGCAAGCTGGACCCAAACTAAATAAAGTGAAAACAAAAAGGAGGACGCCACAACTGGGAAGAAGAAGATCACCAGGAAGGTATCAAAGGTCTTCACCAACAAACAAAAGAGGTGGGAGGGTGAATCACTCCTAGCCGAACGTTCCGCGGTGGTATGATCTGCATCGCAGGGATGATTTGAGACTCGTGTTCTCAGGAAGTTGAAAGAGTGCTTTATCCTCTAAGAAGCTTCATTGAGGGACTGCTGTTGAGAATCTGCAACTACGAAAACCCAAGAAAGATGCATATTAGTAATTTTAATGATGATAGTATAATATGGTAGAGCAAGTAATTGAAAGATACTATTATTTCATTCTAGACATATGCTCCACATTATGGCTCTTGAGCTGAGCTCTCAAAGGGTCCGTATTTGGGAATTTAAAGATGGTAACCAGGTGGTCCAAATCTTAGAAGTGGTTGAAGGGGTTGAATGTAGATCGAATATTTGATTGAAGAAGGTCTAAATTTGCTTTGAGAATTCACAGTCAAAAAATAGGTGTTCTACTATTTTTAGAGGCTTTGTGACAAAGCACGCATGTTTCTGTGGTAGTTTGGAAGTTACAACCTTTCTAAGAAGGTTTGAGAGGGTAAGAATTCTATTTTCCCACGCTAGCCAATAGAATAATGAGATTTTACATGGACATCAGATTTTCCAAAAATGGGGATATAATGGGCTACACGTGCCGTCATCTATTAGAAAATTGTAAAAGGATTTGACTGTGAGGTACAACTTTTATCCAGTGTCAGGTGTTAGAATCATCCTAGTTGTTAGAGCAGTTTGGTATTACTTCTAGAAGTAAAGAGAGATCATCTGCAGTAGATGTATAAAAAAGCTCTTTGGGGAGTTGAGGTGCTGGTAGAATTATCTTAAATTAAGTTATCAAGGGAGAGGTACAGTCATTAAAGAGAAATGTCCAAGTGTCTCTTTAAGAGATCGTCCAGAGTGCCATCTGTCAAATGAAAGAGTGGTGAAAGCTTCGCTTCTAACAGTTTTGGAAATGTACGATCGGAAAAGGTCTAGGGGTGGTGTTAACTCCTACCCAGAAGAAGGATTTACTTAGTTTATTAGTATCGGTGTTTAACAACATGCTTTACATATAGGTTGTATTTCCACTTAGTGTGTGATACAGTTGCTTAAGATCCATTATGATTGTTATTAACAAGTGATTGAAGAACTTAATTCATGGTAACAACTAGATAAATTTCCAAACAATTGAAATGATGTACAACTCCTTGAACACATACCCTAAGACATAACCAGCTAACACTTAACCAAGAATGAGTTAGTAATCCAAGGAAAGGCTTGGGCGTAAGCAGAAACAAGCCTAAATAAAGTGACTTAAGTAGCTAGCTTGTACATTAATAGAATGGTGCAAGGATAATAATGATTATATGATCTAATATCATAGGATGAATTATGATAATGTAATTAGTAAGTGGCATATGCTAAGCAAATGAGACTATATCAGTAAAAACATAGAAATTGCTATTTTTATAAAATATAATAATGCAATAGATGGTGTAGGTTAAAAACTATGTATCTAGAAGTACACCATGAGTAGGTGGGATATAAAATCGAGATGGTGTACGATAGAAATGGTTAAGTGATTTACTAAAGAATGAAGTTTGATAACCTAAACATATAAGGAACTACGCCAAGCAAATGAATGCACAATGTATATGATAAAATGTAAATAATAAATAAAAAATTATGCAAATTAGATGTATTGGCTTCTAAATAGAGTGACTTGCAATAGTATAACTTGCTGAGTGAGCAACCTTTCCCACTAAACAAATATATAATGTGACCTAGCTACTAAGTCAATAATGTCTCACACTAAGTAAATATGTTCCTCCCTAAGCATATAATGCATATTGTTATGTTGATAACTAGAACATACATTTACAAATAATGTTCTTGATTCTAGTAGCTAGTTAGTTATTAAGTGAAAAACCTTTTCCGTTAAGCAGATAATATAACATGCTAAGTGAGTAACTTGATTTGCTAAGTGGAAAATGTAACACGCTAAGTAATCTCTCATGCTTAGCAAGTATGTTCCTCTCTAAACTTATAATGCATTTATCTAAGTTGATAACAAATAATTCATTACAAACAATTATTCTTGATCCCTCTAGTAAGCTATTAAGTGAGTAATCTATGTCACTAAGCCGATAGTGTGGCTTAGAAAATAAGAATAATGTGATCAAGTAAATATGGAATCTTGTTAAGAAATACATAATTATGACTAGCTAAGCAAGTAAACTTTTCTACTAATTTGACAATGTAACATATTACGAGGGTACTCATACTAAGCAGACATATTCCTCGAGAAACATATAACATATTTAGCTAAGCCAATATATAGAGAATGCATTAACAAATAATATTCTTAATCCAACTAATCAACTAATAGGCAAATAACGTTTTTTTGCTTAGTGGATAGTATCACTTGCTAAGCAAGTAATCTCTAGTGCTGAGTAGATAAGCCCATCTCTAAGCATATTGGCCTTGTTTGGATTGATTTTTTAAAAAGTGCTTTTTTTCAGTTTGGTAGAAGGACTTTTGAAAAAAGTCTTTCTCAGAGTAAGTTAAGTGCTTCTTTGTATTTTGTGATTGGATATGTTAATGCAGAAGTACTTTTATATTTGTGAAGTTGTTTGGATGTGTATTCATAGAAGGACCTTTTCAATAGTAAATTACTAAAATGAATATTCTTTGAATTATAATAATATCCCAATTATTATACATTTATCACGTGGTGCCGGGGCATGAGTGGACGGAAGTGGAGGCCTTTAGATCTTGGAGGCAAAGAAGACTATATGGGATGCATAAAGCTTAGAGAGAAACCTTAAAAACCTAGGTCATTTCTTTATTTTATAAAGGCATTTAAGTAATTGTGTAACCCCAAAATAGCTTTTGAAAAAATGTTTTTTCAAAAACATCACATAACCAACTTCTGAAAAGTAGTGTTTTTGCTTTTTTTTGTAGCTTCTGCTTCTATAGAGAAGCTAATCCAAACAACTTTTTTTTAGTCCAAAAATGCTTAACTTATAACGAAGCATTACTGGGCATCCCTAAAAGCTAATCCAAACAAGACCATAATGTATTTGTGTAGGTTGATAAATAGAGAATTTATCAACTAATGAGTGCATTTTATAGAGATATTTTACCTAGCCTTTTTGCATGATTCTTTTATCTTTTAGCATATAATTTTACATAAATCGATGCTACTTTGGTTATTTGTGCTTAATTGTGTAGGTAAATAGGTCTTGGGACAAAAGAACAAGTTTTGGAATGATTCTGGTGCAAAATGAGCTCAATTGCAATACAACACAGGACGATCAAAATGCACGCTCATGCTTCTACCCATCCACATCTCTAGACTTAGTGAAATTTGGCTGAAGTGGAGAAGCACAATTTAGGTGCCCAAAGCATGGCTGTACTTTGGAAGCACATGCAGGAAGCATGCCAGTGCTTCTACATGTGCACTTTTATAGGAGATTTCATCAAATGAAAAGCATGACACTAGGGCCCTGAGCACACCCGTGCTTTGGAAGCACAAGTAGGAAGCACGCCTGTGCTTCTACCTGTGCTTCTAATCGTGAAGTTTACATATATACTGTAGTTTGCGTTGAGAACAAATCCCAAGGCATCCTATAAAGAACACGGTCAAGAAAACGGCCGGAAGCATAATCATGCTTCTATCGGGAACAACCTTTTTAAGCCTAAAGTTAGGGTTGTTATAAGGGGGATCTTCTTCATTCTTCTCCTCTATTCTTCTGGGATTGTATTTGGGATCTCTAAATCTCATGATTTAGAGGTGGATCTGGGCCGAGAAAGTATCTTGGAAGTGAAGTGAAGCTGGTGGGAACATCATTAGGCCTTCATCAATGAGAATTGGGAAGCAGGAATGGAGTTTATGGATTATCTTCTATTTTCTTTTCTTGATCTTCATTTGTTTTGTAAAACCATGAGGGCTAACTATCTTTTGGTGCTGCAAGCTATGAACATTCACTTGTAATTCTTTAATTTTGTATTGTTAACTATGGAGTTTCTTAATGATTCTTGCTATGTTTATCTTGCGATGCAAACTCCATGCGCATGATTGCGTAGTTGTAGTTACAAAACTTGACATGTGATGTTGCCATAGTTGCGTTAACAAAACTCGATATACATCTTTTCCATAATTGCATTCCGGCCAGTTAGGTGATGATTGAGAAATCCACCTAGTTAGGATAGATATAAGGGAAAAGGATCGAGTGCGTGCCTAGAGATAGTGCGTATGGTGTCAAACCCTCTGCCTTAGGGTTTTTACTCACGGTGCAAGGAGATGTACTAGATTGTCAACATAGAAGTCATTGAATTTATAAAGGGGAGTAGTCTGGGGCACTACTTTTCCCATTTCTATTTCACCCATTTCTGATCCCTATCCAATCCTTTTTCTTTCTTTTCTTTCTTAAGTCTTTTAGTTAGAATTTTCACAACCCTTTGATTTGGTTAGATACTAGGAATTTAACAAGTATCAACAGCTTACCAGCCCCTATGAATTCGACTACCAAACCCACTGGGGTACATTGTACTACTTCTTATGACCCATGCACTTTCGGATATGTAAGGAGAGTAACCTCTTCTTACAAGCATATAGTATGACCTACTGAGCAATTAATCTCTTCTACTAAGTCAATAGTATTACATGCTAAGTGACTAATCTCTCACAATAAGATAAATGTTCCTTTCTAATTAAGCATATCATGCTTTTGGCTAAGCAGATGCATTGATAATTCATTATTCTTTAAAATATGTGATTAAATTCTTGTTTAATGTGGTTGGAAAAGCCTTCTCTTTATTATCAACAAGTATTTTTAGACTTATAAATCGTAAATTTATAGACTTCAATAAAAATGATCAAAATAGATAGCTTGACCATGTAACGACAAGTTTTTTTTTTTTTTAATGAAATACTAAACGTGTGGAGAGGAATGCAAAGCAACTAGCTACAATATTTTAAGCATATGTACTGAGAATCTGAAAAAATTGATATGAGCTTGAATGTATTCAAAGCAATTTGCATGTACATTTAATGAATGTTGCCTCGAATGATATTTAATTTATTAATATTTTGTATCCATACCTTTATGGGAACACAAGAAGCATGGTGGATCAATTTGAGGCATTTGAAGAGATTTAAGAAGAATTTTGTATTTTCCAAAGGAACACATGGTCAAGTACATAGCCATGGACTTGGACATATGAATCTTTAACCCAAAAATAAATATTGTTTTTTTCAAAACAAGTACAAAACATCAAAGGGCCACACTAGAACTCACATAGGTGCATGTTTGGCAATGTGAATTCACACACCCGACTATATGGGCGTATGATCCTTGAATATTCTAGATTCCTACCCTGATTCTTATTATAAAAGGGGCAAAATTAGTTTTTTTAAAGGAGAGCTTTTGCTGAGTGTTGAAGAGAGACCTTGGGATTCACATCAGTGACTTTCTGGGAGGTTACACCTAGGTTCTAAGGTTTAAGGGAGTCATAGGAGGGATCTGAGGTGGAGTCATCCATCTCGCTCTGGCGTGATTAAAGGATTGAAGGGATGACTCCACTGGATAAAAAAGGACAGTAAAGCTAGAGAAAGCTTTTATGTTCATTTGTTTCAATGTTCCTCTTTTAGATTTGATTTGTTTTCCTCTACCATGAGGAGCTAAATACTCTTATGTATGAGGGATTTAATGAACCCTAAGATTTATCTTGTATATCATACTTGAGATATTGGTTTTATATTATGTTTTGATTGTGATTGAATTATGTATTTTACTGTTGTGAAAAACAAACAGAGAATATGCAAAATAGGGAATGAAAAATGAAAATGCACAAGAACACAAGAATTTAACGTGGTTCGGCTTTGAATCAAGCCTACATCCACGGAGCAGCAAGAAAACCCTATTATTTTCACGATGATGAGCAATTCACATATACAAAGGGGGAAAAAAGGAAAAGTTTCATAGAAATCCCTAAGTTATTCCAAAATTGGCCAATGGACTCACAAATAAGTAAAATAACAAATCAACCCATATAAAAGTAGTATGGGATTAAAATGTAAAACAAGTCATCCAACTTAAGCCCCAAATCAACAATCTCCACCTTAGCGAGATTTGCAAGGCATAGCACAAACTACCTCATCATCAACATCCACCTTAGTATGAAATCTCATACCAATCTCACAAGTTCCTTGCTGCACCTCCAGCAATTCAAACAATCACAATGTTGACCAAGTTCAGGCAATGATTGAACTTGGCACCACCAATGACCTTAGTCATCATATTAGCAGGATCATCCTTTGTATGAATTTTCTGAAGCAAAATAACCCCACCATTCACAATATCACGAACAAAATGAAAACGAACATCTATATGTTTAGTCCGAGCATGGTGAACCTGGTTCTTTGCTAAGTGAATAGCACTCTGGCTATCACAAAATACCTCCACCTGTTTTTGGTTAAACCCCAAGTCTGCAATCAGTCCATGTATCCAAACGGCCTCCTTCAAAGCTTCTACTATTGCCATATACTCTGCTTCTATAGTAGATAATGCTACAGTAGACTATAGTGTAGACTTCCAACTGATAGGCCCACTAGCCAAAGTAAACAAATACCCTGTAGTAGACTTTCTCTCGTCCAGATCACTAGCAAAATATGAATCCACATAGCCAATGAGAAATCTGTCATCAATCTCATGATTTCTCTCAAATTTCAGACCAACCTTCATAGTGCCTTTAATGTACCTCAATACCCACTTTGCAGCTTCCCAATGCTTTTTACCTGGATCATGCATATATCTACTCACCATACTAACAGCCTGGGAAATATCAGGTCATGTACATACCATAGCATACATAAGACATTCAATTAAACTAGCATAAGGTACATTCTTCATATAATCTCTTTCAACATCAAATTTTGGGGATTGATCAGCACTCAATTTAAAATGAGGAGCAAGAGGAGTACTAACTGGCTTAGTGTGCTCATCCATGCCAAACCGTTGTACTATCTTCTTCAAGTATTAGTTTTGATTCAGATACACTGTGCCCTTTACTCTGTCTCTACTAATATCCATGCCCAGTATCTTCTTGGCCTCTCCTAATTCCTTCATTTCAAATTCTGAGTTTAATTGGTTCTTCAACTTATCAACTTCAACAATATTTCTTGCAGCAATTAACATGTCATCCACATATAACAACAAGTAAACCCTACAAGAAAAACAGTAATTTGGCACGGTAAATTTACCACAAATTTGGGTTTAAAAACCGTAACAAATTGATTTTGGCACGGAATCGTAAGCATGCCTATAGCATGCGTGACAAACATAATTTGTCATGATATAGCAAAATCGTGACAAACTTTGTCACGGTTTTATAGACTGTGACAATGTTTGCCACGGTTTTTGGCACGGGGTATATTTTGACACGGTTTTTGTCACGGTTGAATTTGTCATGGTTTTTGGCACGGATAGATTTGTCATGATTTTTGGCACGGTTAGATTTGTCATGATTTTTGGCACGGTTTTTGGGACGGTTCGATTTGTCACGGTTATTGGCACGGTTTTGTGTGTCACGGAGTTTGGCACGGTTTTGTTTGTCACGGATTTTGGAACGGTGTGGTTTGGCACGATTTTATGATATTTTGCACGATTTTAGAATTTACATGATTGTTAGCATATTTTTTGTCATGAATTTTGGCACAGAATTTGCCACGAAATTTGGCATAATTTTATTTATTTCATGAAAAATTAAAATTTATTTTGCTAAATAATGGTATATTCATTTGATATCATAACCTACATTAATTTACCAAAATGTCCTGTAGCATTAGTAAAATAGACATAAATGTTATTACAATCATCCTAGTCCCGACATACATCATCCAACAAAATACCACAAAACTCTAACACTCTACATCATCTTAGTCCCGACCTACATCATCCTCAAAGTCGTCAAGAGAATTATCCGTAGACGGGGAAACCCGAACTCTCTTCAACATTGGAGAGTGCTCGTCGGCATGTGTTTGGGACTCTCCTGTTGGTGCTCGAGGGGCATGTGGTGTATGAGCAATAATAGGCATGCTAGAGAGGTCAATACCTTGCACCCGAAGCGCAGCAAGCAATGATGATTCAAATAACTCATGTCGAGCCAACTCAGCATCAGCATCAGCGCGAGATCTAGCAAGCTCCTCCTGTAACTCTTTAACTTTGTTCCGAAGTTGTTCAGTTGATTCAAAAGGTCCCACGCGTGGCTTGTAATTGGATGAGGACATTTGCCTAACAATGTTACCTTTTCCTACAACTCTGTTACGACTTCCAATAGCTATCTCATCCCATAATTTATCTTGATTAATAGAGCCCTCATCTACGCCTTGACTGCATTTGTCTACAATAGCTTTATCAAATTGTTCCTGCATCTCAAGTAAGCTTCCTTTCAAAATGATTATATAAATATTATCCAAATTCAAACAAAATTTAAACTTAAAATATTCACATTAATGCTTTGTTCATTCAAAAGCCTAACTGAGCATGTGAGAATTCCTAATGCATGTATAACTTACATTGGAGTTTGGAAGGTTAATACTATGTTCCTTATACTACATATTTTCCCATATGAGATTTCCAAATGCATTTATAACTTCTATGTATAACTTCCATTGGATTTTGAAAAATTAATGCATGTATAATTTCCTAATGTATGTTTATTACTCTTGATGATTACTTTGCATGGTTCTTAATAGCAAAAGCACAACATTTTTCTACTTGTAAAGGCTAAGTATGTGATAATTCCTAATGAATGTATTTCCATTGAATTTTGGAGAATTAATACTATATTCCTTATACTACATCTTTTCCCATATGAGATTTTCAAATGTATTTATAACTTCCATTGGATTTTAAAAAATTAATGCATGTATAATTTCCTAATGTATATTTATTACCCTTGATGACTACTTTGCATGGTTGTTAATAGCAAAAGCACAACATTTTTCACTTGCAAATGTCCTTCATTTAATACTAAATGAATGACAACATTTTTACACTTGTAAAACCTAACTAAGCATGTGATAATTCCTAATGCATATATGACTTCCATTGGATTGTGGAAAATTAATACTATGCTCTTTATACTATATCTTTTCCCATATGAGATTTGCTAATACATTTCCATATATAACTTCCATTGGATTTTAAAAAATTAATGCATGTATAATTTCCTAATGTATTTTTATTACTCTTGATGATAACTTTGCATGGATCTTAATAGCAAAAGTACAACATTTTTTCACTTGTAAATGTCCTAAAGTGGTATGGCATGTCAACAATCATTGGCTTAATTGATTTTATGAACATATATTTCAATGAACCATGCCACATTAAAATGTAAATTCTAAAATTTTCATCTTTTGGCTCCAGTATTGTTTTGTTTTAAAAAAATATATTATACGTACAACAATTTCTGTAGCACTCCCAGCCTCAAGTGTGCCATCTTTCCTTCCATGAGTGCAGATAAAACATCCTTTTGGTGTCGGCTCCCTACCCAATTCCTCCGCCTAAAAAACAACATAGTAAATAAATATTTAATAGTCAGATGCAACAATTATAATTGTATTTAAATGGATAAGGGACATTACCAGCCTAAGGCGGTGCACAGCAGTACTAACAGATCTACCACAATAAATAACAGTGAAGGAGCTTCCAATTTCTGCCCTATTTTGTTTGTTCTTTTCATTTTTTTTTCTCTTAAACTCATCTGTCTCCCAGTACCTCTGCAAACCCTCCCAAACTACAGGAGCCATCCATGGAAATGGAGCCTTGTACAATTTATGTGCAAGATATAAACTTTTTTTCAACCATTCACTAGCTTCATGGCTGAAATGTCATAACACTAACGACTCATGTTGTGGCTCCCATGTATAAATGCCCTTAAAAAAAATATTAACTAAGGTAATGTTTTATTATAATTAATATGTATAACTAAAAGATATTTAAGCATTTAATTAATTAAATGATACTTACTCTAAAAGCAGTGAATATCCTTTACCTCACATCTTTAGACACTTTTCCCCATCCAGTCCATGGCTTTTTATAGTGACCTTTGACCAATTCATGTATTGCTTTCTTAACTTCATAATCTCTAAATAAAAGCATGACGTAAAACAAATTTATTTAAAACTTATGAAAAATTATATACAAAATTATAAAATTGTTATAACATAAAATGCTACTTACACAATTAAATTGTCCGGGGTGATCAACCAGGGGGCCCAGTGCTCTCAGACTCATTGGATGGCACTTCCATTGCCGGGGAGTAGTCATCAGAGGCATGGGTAAAAGTCTCTCCATGTGGAATTGGGGGAGACTGCGCTAGTGGTATAGCTGGTGAAGTTTGTGTTATTGGTGGTAAGGGAGTCATTGTTGTTGTTGGTTGAATGTTTGGATGTATACAAGGAGGCATTCCCACATCCATCACAGTATTAGGTATTGATGTAGAGTTGTCACCCGATCTTTGACGAATATTCGGAGTGGAACGACCCCGGCCCTATGTGGAACGGCCACTATGGCTACATTTTGATCGACCACCAGATCAATGTCCAAACTGACCCCGTCCTAAGAAATAAGCATAAACATAAATATAAATGTACACACATATACGTGAATGATAACAAGACATTGCTATTGGTGGATAAATTCAATGTAATTCAAACAAATTGTTATTTAACCAAGTTTGAAATTCATTCAATTCTAATTTAGCATGATGGTAGAAATCCAATACTCTTCATTTTATATCCATGCCATCTTAATTAAGGGAAATTAAATATGTTTATTGCCATAATCATTTTGTGTTAACAAAATAAATTTGAAAACAATTTTCAGAAAAAGTAAGATTAAAATAAATGAAAATCAAATCCAATGTTGTCCCAGAATCTTGATAACGATCCATCATGCTTCAAGTGAAATAATCTACCCACCTACATGAAAGCACAAATGAGAACAAAAATGGTAAAACTACTTATCATATTAAAAGCATGAATAAGATTCTCACAACGAAATTGCATAGCAAGTTTTTATTCAAAATAAAATAAAACCACTGACTTCATAAAAATTAGAGGTTCATATCAAAAGGAAGTACAAATAAAGAGTTTATCAAAATAATGTGTAGTTTGTTAAAAGTCACGTTCTTCAACATCGTCATCATCATCATCATCATCATCATCATCATCATCACCATCATCAATTTGTTCGTTTTCTTCATTTTCTATTAGCTCATTTTCCATGTCTTCCTCGGTTTCACCTTCCGAAATGGGTTGTAGATCAGACAAGTCAACAATAAGCTGTATGCCTTGTGGGTCAAATAAAGGAGGAATTTCTTCTATAATACTTACGCCGGTTGTGGACTGGATTTCCTCCATTTGATATGTAGATGCATCTTTTTCTAGCCAACTTGTCTCAACCATTCCCCTAGCTTTTGTGGGACAAATAGCCAACCAATCAAGTTTGTTTTTCTTCATGCTCGGGTATGCAACATAGTTCACTTGAGTGGCTTGTTGGGCCAACACAAATGGATCATACTTTTGATATAACCTTTTACAATTAATATCAACCAACTTATAAAGGGGGTGAACCTTGGTGCCATTTAATGGGTCAAACCATGTACACTCAAAGAATACTACATGATTCCATCTGCTACCATGGTACTCAAGCTGCACTACATCTTCGAGTAAACCATAAAAATCACAAGATGAATCATTCGAGTTACTTCCTCTTACACAAACACCACTATTCATGGTGGTCTTCTCCATGCCATGTGCGACAGTATGAAAGTTGTAGCCATTAATGAAATATCCCGGCCATGTTGTTGCTTTCTTTGATGGACCCCATGCCAAACTCCATAAGAGAGGATCAGTTACTTGATTAACTTCATTTTCCAAGTAAATCCCAAAAAATGTTAATGACAATTTTCATTTTCTTTAAGTACAATTTAAACATGTCTATATCATTACTCACAAAATTTTCAAACCATTTTGCAAAATGCTTATCAACTGCCTTATCCTAAGAATGTCCATTCAAACATAAGGGCAAGTTATATATCAAAATTGGATCTTGAACATGTACACATTATAAAATTATATTTCTCATTATTCAATAATAACTTACTTGTAAGATGGATATACTTCTGGACAATTTCGTAACACATAAGTATGTGCTACATTTAACTCATCTTCAGTTAACCACCTAATTTTTGGACGGCCTTGGCCTCAACCAGTATAATTGAATATCTGGAAATGTGGGAAAATGTCATTGCTGCAACCCTCATCATTTCGTCGTGGTCTCCTCCTTCTACACGATATGTGAGGTTCAAAGTAATGCTCTGCAAAAATGTTGATTTCTTGTGCAATATATGCTTGGCAAATTGAACCCTCGATGTGTGCTTTATTCTTTAAAGTTTTCTTTAATTCTTTGAGAAACCTACACGTATAAAAATAATAGAACTCTATATAAATTAAGTAAAGAAGGAATTGAAGTCAACAAAATTAGGTAATGGCATGTATTACCTCTCGAAGGGGTACATCCATCTATATTGAACAGGACCTCCAATTCTAACTTCATAGGGAAAATAAACAATGAGATGTTCCATGGAATAAAAAAAAATTGGTGGAAATATTTTTCCAAGTTACATAAAATCACTGCAACCTTTTCCTCCAACTCAATAATTTTGTCAATATCAACTACAGCAGAACATATCGTGCGAAATAACAAACTTAATTCTGTCAATGGATTCCAAACAAATGATGGCAACAATTCTCTAAAGGCAATCGGAATAAGCCTTTGCATAAAGACATGGCAGTCGTGACTCTTCATGCTGGTCATTTTCAATTCATTCATGTCAACACACCTTCCAATATTAGAAGCATAACCATCTGGAAATCTTAACTCTTGAATCCATCCACAAATGACCCTCTTATGTTCTTTTGTTAAGGTATAAACTGTTTTAGGAATAGTTCGACTTTAAAAGTTTGAAGGAACTGCTATCTCTTTACGGTCACAAAGAATACCAACATCTTTCCTTGCATTAATATTATCCTTACTCTTTCCTTTCACATCCATAACTGTGAAAAACACATTATCGAAGACATTTTTTTCTATATGCATCACATCAAGATTATGCCTGATTAGATTATTTTTCCAGTAGGGTAGATCCCAAAAAATACTTTTTTTTGTCCACTTATGTGTTGCTCCATACCTTGGCGGTTTGTTAACCGGGTCTTCTATTGCTGTTGGAAATAACATAACCTGTTTAAAAATTTCCCCACCTGACAATCTCTGTGGTGAAGTATTTTTTTCCAATTGACCACGTATAAAAGATTTCTTGTCCTTGCGGTATGCATGATTTTGTGGTAAGAACATCCGATGACAATCAAAATAACTTGTCCTCCTACCATGTTGCAGATGAAAAGCATTCGAGTTCTCCATACAAATTGGGCATCCCAAAACCCCGGTAGTACTCTAACCAGATAGCATCCCATATACAGGAAAATCAATGATTGTCCACAAAAATACAGCTTTCATAAGAAAATATTCATTTCTTGAAACATCATAAGTCATTTCACCAAATTCCCACAAATTATTCAACTCTTCAATTAAAGGTTGCAAAAATACATCTATGTTCTTCTTCGGATTGTTAGGCCCTGGACAAATTAGTGATAAGAACATATAAGGTCTTTTCATGCACATTCCTGGTAGAAGGTTGTAAGTGGTCACAACTACTGGCCAACATGAATATGTTTTCCCAAACTGCCCATGCGGTGCAAAACCATCAGCACACAAACCTAAATGAACATTACGAGGTTCTTTGGCGAAATTGGGATAAATTCCGTCAAAATGTTTCCATGCTTCACCATTAGATGGATTCTGCATTATTCCCTCGTTTCTTTCATGAATAGCATGCCAAGTCATGTGCGTTGCTATAGCACTAGAAGCGTATAACCTCTGCAATCTTGGAGTTACTGGTAAATATCTTAATATTGCTTGCGCAATCTTTTTATGCCTACCATTATCTGGTAGCCTGCGTTGACCCTTTATTTGTTTATACCTCAGCTCATTGCAGAACTTGCATGAAATATGCATGTCATCGTGTTTCCAATATAACATACAACCATTTTTGCAAGCATCAATTTTAACAACAAGTAGCCCTAATTCATTCATGGTTTTTTTGTGATGGTAATAATCTGTTGGCATTGTATTATCTGAAGGAAGAACCTCTCTAATTGCAGTAATCATGTTATTAAAATCAGCCTCAGACATATTGGCATCAGACTTGATAGATAACATTCTGGCAACAAAAGACAATTGAGAGTGATTCTCACAATCTTCGTACAAAGGTTGATCAACAACTTTTAACACATAAAAAAATCTATCATATAATTGACATCTTTTAGCACCATGAAAACTGGAAACTAGCTCATCTAGATGTGGTTGCACGCTTGGACCTGATTCATTGTTACAATGAGATGGATCCTGTGGCGGAACATGAGAACGAAAACAATCATATACCATCCTTTGATCCTAAGTCATCCGCCCATAATCACCCCAATGTGTCACTTGTTCCACAACACAATCCTGAACATCATGTTGCTCCTCACTAGTTGGGAACAATTCTTCACCATGACAAGTCCAATTCTAATAACATTGTTTAAAACCACAACGATATAAATGCGTAACGACATCCTTCGGGTGAACAAACCGTGTATTTTTGCACTTAAAACAAGGACACCTAATATTTTCTCCATTCGTATATGAGTCATCTTGATTAATTGCAAACTGGATAAATTCATCCACCCCAGCAATAAATTCGTCACTCAATCCTTTTCTCCCAGGTAGATTTCGATTATACATCCACTGGCTTAACAACATTATTGTCCTATAACCACTATTTTTAATTAAGTATTAGGCACCATCGATTGTTAATTCCCATACTATGTATATTAATACATATGTGCACAAATAATTTTATCATGTAGTAATCTAAAGAACTTACATGTCAGATAAATCTCACCATACATATTTACTGTTCATATATTCAAATGTCTCAACGTATAGCAATTTTTCATCTAAATAGACTTATATTTACATGACTAAAACAATGACAATGAAAACAACTACTTCAACATCTACAATTAACATACATTAATCAAAACAAGCAAAAGGAATAAAGATGTTTTACAAATCATCTACGTGCATAACACGATCAAGTCTAATAAATTAATCAAGTTTTAATTTCATCTTATTAAAAACCGAAATTTTATAGCATTCACATGAGTTCTTGAAAATTTTCAAACCATAAAAATATCAAGCAAATGTAAAGTAAAGTTTGGACAAGGTCATTCTCATAATAGAGAGATTTCCCCTAGTGCATGAGATATCTTTCTCAATGCATGTGTCACATGCTATAATCCAGAATACGTGCACAAACCTTTGTATTTCAATTTCTATCTTATCCATTTATTATGAAGATTAAGAGTTAATCAATGATCCAAGATCTAGTTCAAATTTTTCTTTTTCTTTTTTGGGTCCACCAAAGAAAAACAACTTGGGCAATGGTTTTATTAGCCTCTGATCATGGTTTAACACCTTCTTAATCTATTATTTGTTATTAGATGCCAACTAGTTATGAATTCTTTGAGATTGCATATTATAATAATAATAATAAAATACTAATTAAGAGGCTCTTTAGTCAATCATATGAGCTCAATAAGTTATCTCATACATGTTAGCCATTAAATGCTTGGTGATAATTAAATATTCTCAATGCCACAATTCCTATTTGTCCAATTATTTGAGGAGATTAGATGGCAACATAAACTCAATATGGATTAATTCTTACATGAAATACTAGGCTTATACAGCATATGTGACCAGTGTTAATTAAATATAACAACTCACATGATCATTAATTGCAACAAGAAATGAAGGAAATAGCATGTTAATAAACGGTGCAAGTTTATGTTATGATAGTTCTCAATTTCATTGTTCTCACAAATGGTTTAAGCATATAATATGATTTAATTAATAAATATAATATGATAGTTCTCAACGCATGGGATCCTGCTTAAGCTCTACTCTCAAAAAAGTCAATTCTCACTTTTAACATAGATAACTTTTAAATTTATATTGTTTTTAAATTAGTGAAAAATATTAAATAAATTTTCTAATTCAATTAGGTCTATGCTAAGAATGAAAATATCAAACTCTATTTTTATTTAATTTTTAAAGTTTTTTACCCAAAAGTTAAAATTTAAAATTTTCTCACTTATTTTAAGCTATGGTGAGCTGGTCACGGCTACTGAGAAGCGAAGAGTAATCTTAGTATTCTTTGTGAGCAGCATATATATATATATATATATATATATATATATATATATATATATATATTCAAAGATTTAACTAAAATAATAGTACCATTGACTTACACCAAACTAAAATAATCACAAGTATTCCCCCACAACTCTTGTTCCCATTTCTCATTTGAAGCTATAAATACACCAAACTATTCCAATTAAATCCAATTCAATCATCTCATCATTCATCTTCTTCACAAACCATGACAACCATTTTCCTAACACTCTCCCTCTTCCTCCTCTCCATCACAAGAATTCTAGCCTCATACAATATCATAAACTATGGAGCAAAACCCGACGGTATTACCGACATGGCGAAGCCATTACTAAGTGCATGGGCAGCCACTTGCAGCTCCCACCAGCCAGCGAGCATGTATATTCCTGCAGGGACATCCTTTGTCAGCACTGCTCTTTTCAAAGGTCCATGTACCAACACCAACATAAGAATACTCATAAGTGGAACTCTCATTGCACCATCTTCATATAGCGCCACCATTCAATGGCATTAGTAATTGAATCGATCGATCACATACACCAGACCCTCAGCCTTAAATTAAAATGCCAATTCTGTTGTTTGCCGACCATTTGTCTGTCTAATTTAAATCCACATATACGCATATTCTATTTGTAGTTTAAAACACATTGAATTATTGTTTGGATGATTAAGTATAGAGTGACAACAAGAAGTGAAGGTTTCATTGATAGGCCCATACAAATTTGTCCAGTTCTGATGTCTCTAGAGCAACGAATTCTTTTACAGCAGCAATTACGACAATCTATGATCATACATTTTAATATCAACTAATTAAGTGATCTGGTGTTCTATCAATTTCATTAATATTGTTAACTTAAATCTAATTCAAACTTAAATTAATTTTATAATTAAATTGGTCTAAATTTAGATTTGAATTAACTACAATGATCCATGATATTATCATTTGATGGAAAAAGAAATACCTAACAACATTAATAAGATAAGGTCCCTAATCTATATACTTTTACTTAATATATATACCACTGTATTATAAAAAAAGTTTGTATGGCATTGCATTGCATTGCATTGAGCTCTACTAACAAATGTAATGTGATTTATTAGGTTGATATAAAAGAGAGGCCACTTGTTTTCCATTCTAATACTACAATCATCAGTTATTCCATACCAACTGTTCATCCGGGATTACTCAATAAACCGGTCAAACTGCATATCTTTCTCAACATATCATCTCATTTAACTTTTTAAATTTATTTCTGTCTTTATTATTAAATTATCATGTACTTAAATAAATATATATATATATATATATATATATATATATATATATATATATATATATATAACAAATCAAATAGTTCTATCTAGTGCAGTTTGATAAAACCAAACAGTTGGCTCTCAACTCTCAAGCAAAGATCATCATATTATATTTCAGCTCAAATTTGGTTTGCATTGAAATTTTACACATTTACTAAACTAAAACAGAAATGTAAATCTCTTTGATTAAAAATACACTTCCCTTCATAACTTTATACCAATAACGTAACACACCCTAAAAAAAGTTAAGATCAAAACGATATTATCTAAAAATTAATAATACAAGAGAAAGAATTAGTCTAGTCACCAGTCACCACTAACAAAAGATACCATTTTTTAATACAACGTGGTAAGCAACAGTTACTTGCATTACTTAGCCTTCAACATCAAAACCCAAGTGCAACAGCATGTGATATATTATCTGTAACACTACAATGACAACCAATAGCACAACAGGACCACAAATCTATATACTAATATTAAGGAGTTAAGTATTACCTCAACGTTCAGTGGGAGAACAAGATCATGCAGAGAAAGCCTTAGCAAGAACCGTCCACCATGATCCGACACTCTAACCTACATGTATGCATTAGGACATAAGTCATGCAATATCAGCTTCCATTGCTCTTTAGTGTTTTCTCATGTTTGAGCTTGTTTTTCTCCAAACAGAGAGCAAGAATAGAGTTCCAAATGGTTCCTACATTTGCACTTTCACAATGGTCTATAAATCTCAGTTTTAAGTCCTATCTAGTATTTAAGCGAGTAAATACAATCATCAACCATGAATATAAAAAAATTTTTGTTTTGGTTGAAGAAATCAATCATGCATCATTTCCTGGTTTCAGTAGTAAGAATTGATAAATGCTCGTGTTATAGTAACGCAAAGCATTATTATCTTACAATGAACATATCTTTTATCAGATTTTATCACATTGTGTATTCTTATGCATTGTAGGTTTGTGGAGTTAATTTGGAGAAAAAGAACAAAGTTAGATCGTGTTCGTCGTTGTTGGGAGGTTTTCGGACCAAGCAAGGAACAAGGCACGAGCCTAGACTTGTGAGTGTGTGCCAACCTCCTTTGGAGGGGCACAAAGGCAGTCACATTCACAACAAGTCTAACTCGTGTTGCTTAGGAGAATTTCACCAAGGAGGAGACTTGAAGCAATCGACACGATCAACCATTGATTGTGTGCCCAAATCAATGGCCTCAATGAAGAACAACGGATTCGGGAGCGTTTCGGCGAGTTACTGCAGCACCATTGTGGCTTGTATTGTAGCAAAATACTGTAGCAAGCTACTGTTCACTTTCTGCCAAAATTCAGAGTTCCAGAGAATTCACACGGGCGTGTGGAAATTCCACACGGCTGTGTGAATTAATTTTTCAGCAAGCCAGAAACTTCACACGCCTGTGTGAAAATTCCACACGGCCGTGTGAAGTCCCGATAAGTTCAAATTTAAAGCCGTACTCAACATTATAAAAGCCCGATTTGGAGATTTTCAAGACATCTTTTGACCTAACTTTCTCCCCAACTTCTGGAGAGTGCGGCTAGGGTTTCGGAGAGGACTTCATGGAGGTTTAGAGCGCGTCGTTGGCATCGTCACCAACGTCCGGCGGCCGCATAAGACCACGGCCACACCATACGCGAGGGGGTTTTCATCAATGCTTTTTATTTGCACTTTCTTTTATATTTTGATGAACATGTATAGCTCCATGAGGAGCTAAACCCCTCGTGGGTATTCGGACTTATAAAACCCTAGGATTATTATGTTTCTATGACATTGCTATTATGCTTTTCCGTCATTGATGAATAAATTCGAGTTTCAATTTTAATTATCTTGTGTTATTGTTTTCCCTTAGCCGTGACACTAGGGTTGAGAGCAATCTAGGTTACCCTTTGGAGGTGTGACAACTCCTATAGGGTTAGACTACTTAAGATTGAAGAGAGTTGAGAGGGTAAATCGTGAGGTAGCGAAGTGTTCCCTTTCCCCTCCGATGTGATTTCTCCCTACCTCCGTTTCCTTGATTAATTAGCGGTCAAGATAGAGTGTTAGGGCTTAATCTAGATTAGGGTTCTTCCACCTGGACCAAAGGGTTAGAACTACATATAGGAACAGGTTTTATCACTAGGAATCTCTAGAGCCTAAAGCAACCCCACGTAGTGTTAGGCTTAGGAAGATAGACTCCCCTGGGGCTTAGTTGACAAGTCAACGAGAGTCAAGGGTCGTAGTGAATCCTAATGTCGGGACATAATGTTGGGGATTATTCACGGTTGACCTTAAGTTTGGGACCGTGTATTTAAGGATATCCTCGACTCAATTAGCATCAATAGGAAAGTATAATAGCATAGTCTTGCACTAGAAGCATAAGTCCTAGAGGTAGCTTGTCCGGATACCCTATTTCATCCATTGCTAAGTCTTTCTCTTTTAAACTTCTACTTGCATTCTCTTGTCTCCCATCTCTCTATTTAATTTCCTGTCTTTTAGTATAATTGATTCCATAATCTACTCATCAATTCGATTGTTACTTTTCGTACACCGCACAACTAAATAGCAAAATCTTGTGTTTTAAATCCCTACACCCTGCGGATTCGACTACCCACTCACCAGGGTAATTTTATTACTTCGACAAACCCGTGCACTTGCGGGATACATGCAAAGGGTCGTGTCAAGAATCATAAGGAAAATCGGAGGGACAGAATCAATATACATATTAAGATTTTGACGACAAAGTAGCATTTTCCTTTTGAATGCAAGTAGACCCGGCAAAGATCAAGTATGATCGCCCAAGATACAAGCTTTTCCGCCGTTATTCTGCTGGCATGGTTCTGTGAAATACATGCATCATGTTTAGCAAGAAAAGCTTTCCAAGAAACAATTAGACTACAGCATACAAAATGCATATCTAAAGGATATATATTTTAAAGGTCATACATATCCAGATAAAACACACAAATTACATAAGAAATAACATTATGAAGTAACTATCTTCTTGATAATCATAATTCCGAGGAAAATAATACCTTAAAGGATTGTTGTTGTCAATGAAATTGATCAAAACATGTAATACTCTTAAAATAGCAGTAAAATGAATTACCTAAAGCTTGACTAAACTCTAGAAAGAGCTCATTAAAAATACAGATAAATGTGTATTCAACTATTCCTAATCAAGTATCACTTCGTGGGACAGGTTGGCAAAGCAAATTAAAAATAGAAGATAATATTCCCACCTAATGAGATTTCATGAATGTTAGTTAACAGAACATGAACAATGAAGCTTTTTTAAAAAATATTTGTGAGGCACACAGTTAATGAATTCAGCAATGTGAGTGATTTTGGTGATGAAAAACATAGTAAAAAGATAAATTTTATATTACCCTGTTTAACCAACTGTTTTCTCCTGGGAAAAGTAGAGCTTGATCTATCCAAAAGAAATGGTATGCATAGTCACTCAGCTTGCATTCTCCTCCTCAACTTATGAATATAAATTTAGAAGCAATGGCATGGAGATCTCCGGTCCTCGCCGCCGCGTCAAGATCGGCCTCGCTCCAGGAGTCAGTCTTCTTCAATATCCTATCCTCAAAAATAGAAGCAAACAATAACCAATGTCATCAAAGAAACTCCCAATCAAACCATCTCGAGCTCAAATCAAATGAAACGAACACCGAACTGGGCATAAATCAAATGAAATCAAATGAAACCAACACCAAATTAACCAAAAAAGAAAATACCTCAAAATTAGGGTTCCAAAAACGCCAAAGAAGAGATGAAGGGATCTAGATAAAGATAAGTAATCGGAGGCGAGAAGCTCAAGCTGAAGACGAAGAGGAGATGGCAAAAAAGTGAGAGATGAAAGGGAAAGTAACAAGACGAGTGAGAAATAAGGGATGCGCTCAGCTTTCAGGAGGCCAAAAGCTTTTAGGCTTCAAGAAATAAAGACCATCAATTATATATATATATATATATATATTTGTGTTTTTAAAAAATTATATTAAACATTCCTTTTTTTAGTTTAGATATTAAAATAATGCTATTGGACGTAAATACTATGTCAATCAAAGGTGATTAAAGCATGAACTAATATTGCACTTACACCTAATTTTTGTAAAAAAACAAAAGTTATCTGATCCTGGGCATAACATTGGATAAAATGTCTTTCTTCTAGCAAGATTTAAATAATTTTTTTTAACAAAAGCTTCAAAAAATTAAATATTATTCAAGATGGGAAAATTTTGTTTCAATTAATGTTAATTAAATCATCTCAAACTTGGATTAACTAAAATAACTAAAGTTCAGAATAAGAGAACCTTTATTCCCTAGGCTAGGTATTCAAAATACCTAAAAACACAACTGTAGCTTCCAGCTAATACATCACAAAGAAAGGTGTAGCATTGTTCCTCTAGTGGGTCATATATATATATATATATATACAACCCACCTTAAATAAACTAATTAAGTGATGAGGTAATTTTCTAATTATATATTTTTCTCTAATACCTAAATAAAAATCAAATTAAGGAACGTCACCATCTTAATTAATTTTGCACATTTTCCATGAATTTCTTGTTATCTATTTAACTCATTCAAAAATTTTATTAAGACCAAATATAGATTAAAATTAGGATTTATACCTTTCAGTCCATGTTAGTTTTATATTTAGTAGCCATTGAGTTAATCATAATATTTGTGCATGTACACAACAAAAATAATTTTTAATGAAAAAAATAAAAAATTTACCAATGAATTCGACAATATATATCCAAAACCGTGCCAAAAATCGTGACAAATAAGATTATTTGTCACTGTTTTTGGCACGGCTATGGGCCGACTGTGCCTAATACCGTACCAATTATTTTTGGTTGGCACGGTATTAGGCACAGTTTCTCAAACCCGTGCCTAATTCCGTCACAAATAAAAATTTTCCTAATTATTCTTTGGCATATAGATTAAAATTGGGATTTTATAACTTCAATCCACTTCAATCCATGTTAATTTTATATTTTGTTATTTATATTTAGTAGTTATTGAGTTAATCATAATATTTGTGCATGTACACAACAAATATAATTTTTTATGAAAAAATAAAAAAATTTTGCAATGAATTTGACAACATATATCCAAAACCGTGCCAAAAACCGTGACAAATAAGATTATTTATCATTGTTTTTGGCACGGCTATGGGCCGACCGTGCCAAATACCGTGCCAACTAAAAATTTTCTAATTATTATATAAAAAATTGATTATAATTGGAATTATATTATCAATAATTTAAAATTCGTTGCATAGTGAAAGGTTGTAATATAGACAACACTAGTGTGTGTAAATAGTTATTACTTTTTAATATTTTACTCAACAAAATATTCAATTGTCTTTTACATTATATATGTTCACTCTAAGTAGATTGAGATATTTCATATGAATCAATGTTAATTTTATATTTTGTTATTTATATTTAGTAGGTATTGAGTTAATCATAATATTTGTGCATGTAAACAACAAATATAATTTTTTATGAAAAAATAAAAAAATTTATCAATGAATTAGACAACCTATATCCAAAACTGTGCCAAAAACCGTGACAAATAAAATTATTTGTCACTGTTTTTGGCATGGCCATGGGCCGACCGTGCTAATACCGTGCCAAATATTTTTGGTTGGCACAGTATTTGGCACGGTTTTCTAAAAACCGTGCCAAATAAAAAAATATGTAATTATTTATAAAAAATTGATTATAATTGGAATTATATTATCAATAATTTAAAATTCTTTGCATGGTGAAAGGTTGCAATATAAACAACACGAGTGGGTGTAAATAGTTATTACTTTTTAATGTTTTTCTCAACAAAATATTCAATAGTCTTTTGCATTATATATGTTCACTCTAAATAGATTGAGATATTTCATATAAATCCATGTTAATTTTATATTTTGTTGTTTATAATTAGTAGGTATTGAGTTAATCATAATATTTGTCCATGTACACGACAAATATAATTTTTTATGAAAAAATAAAAAATTTAGCAATGAATTTGACAACCTATATCCAAAACCGTGACAAATAAGATTATTTGTCACTGTTTTTGGCACGGCTATGGGCCGACCGTGACTAATACCGTACCAAATATTTTTGGTTGGCATGGTATTAGGCACGGTTTCTCAGACCCTTGCCTAATTCCGTGACAAATAAAATTTTATTAATTATTCTTTGGCATATATATTAAAATTGGGATTTTATACCTTCAATCCATATGAATCCAAGTTAATTTTATATTTTGGTATTTATAATTAGTAGATATTGAGTTAATCATGATATTTGTGCATGTACATGACAAATATAATTTTTTATGAAAAAATAAAAAATTTAGCAATGAATTTGACAACCTATATCCAAAACCGTGCCAAAAACTGTGATAAATATGATTATTTGTCACTGTTTTTTGCACGGCTTTGAGAAAACCGTGCCAAATGCCGTGCCAAATAATAATAATTCTTTGAAATATAGATTAAAATTCGGATTTTATACCTTCAATCCATGTTAAATTTATATTTTTTTATTTATATTTGATTGTTATTGAGTTAATCATAATATTTGTGCATGTACATAACAAATATAATTATTTTTTTGAAAAAAAAAATATAAAATATAGCAATGAATTTGACAAAGTATATCAAAAACCGTGCCAAATACTGTGACAAATAAACAAATAATCTTATTTATCACGGTATTTGGCACGTCTTTGGACAAGCCATGCCAAATTCCATGCCAAATAAAAATTATAATTATTTTTTACAAAAATAGTTCATTTAGTTTTAATAAAAATATAATCATATTGTCAATCATTTGAGATTATTTGTACGGTGGAGGGTGGCACTCATCTCTTCAATCCATATTAATTTTATATTTTATTATAAATTTGTTTTAGTTTTTTGCAATATTACTAAAAGACCATTTTATGTTGGTTTATTTTGTCACTATTTTTGTCACGGATTTAATCATGAAAAATATTTTTTTTGTATTTGTCACGGTTATTGTCACGGATTGTAAGTGCCGTGCTAAATACCGTGACAAATCTGTCACATAAATTGGCACGGACCAAAAACCGTGACAAAGATTGTCACAGTTATTTTTGTCCGTGCCAATGTTTGTCACATTTTTTCTTCCGTGCCAAATTCCGTGAAAAATTTGGCACGGATTCTATTTCCGTGCCAATTTCTGTGAAAGATTTGGCACGATTTTCATTCCGTGCCAAATTTACCGTGCCAAATTCCTATTTTTCTTGTAGTGAAATGAAAGTCCCATCTAACAATTTCTTGAAGTAAACACAAGGATCATAAAGACTTCTTGTGAATTTCTAAACTTTCATAAATTGGTCAAACCTCTTGTACCATTGCCTTGGAGACTGTTTCAAACCATATAATGACCTGTTCAATCTGCAGACCAAGTCTTCCTTGCCAACTGTCTTGAAACCTTCTGGTTTGACATGTAAATCTCCTCTTCCAAGTCCCCATGCATAAATGCAGTCTTCACATCAAATTGCACCAAATTCAAGTCAAACTGAGCAACCAAAGCCAAAAGAATCCGAATAGATGAATGCTTCACTACTGGAGAAAATACCTCATTGTAATCAAGTTCTTCTCTCTGTGCATAACCTTTGGCCACCAATCTTGCCTTGAACCTCACACTATATTTTCCCTGAGTACCTTCCTTTTTTGCATACACCCATTTGCAACCAATCTTTTCTTCCCTTTGGTAGCTTCACGAGCTCACAAGTGTTATTCTTCTGAAGAGATTGCATTTCTTCATCCATAGCCTTATTCCAATCCATTTTTTCTGAACTTATAATGGCTTCTTTATAGGTGGTTGGAATGCCATCTTCTAAAATAGGCAATGCATAAGCAACCATGTCAGCAAATCTGGGTGGCTTTCTGATTTCTCACCTTGTCCTAGTTGTAGCTATACTATCATCATGCTGCTGTTCAGGTTCATGCTGGGAACCTCCATTAATATGATCTGTAAAATCATTTGTAGGTGTTGGGGTTGCATCCATCTGAGAATTAGTTGCATTATGCTCAAACTCCACCTGTTGCACATTCCTGCTTTGCACAATTTTCTTACTAGGTTGTATTTCACTTTTGAGAAAATTACCTTCATCAAATGTAACATCTCTGCTTAATATCAACTTCTTCAATTCTGGGCACCATAACCTGCTACTGATTATGATTCTTTGCATATTTTTGGTTGTACTGCTTACTTTCATGTCACAGAAAGTAAACTTGATCCAAGAGCAAAGAAATGTGTATTTTTGGGTCTTTGTAGTGGTGTCAAAAGATATAGGTTATGGTGTCCAGAATTGTAGAAGTTGATATTAAGCTGAGATGTTACATTTGATGAAGGCAGATTTCTCAAATTCTGGGCACCATAACCTGTATCCTTTGATACCACTGAAAAGACCCAAAAATACACCTTTCTTTGCTCTTGGATCAAGTTTACTTTCTGTGACATAAAAGTAAGCAGTACAACCAAAAATATGTAAAGAATCATAATCACTTGAAGGTAAAACACCTTATGAGGTGTGGACTGAAAAACTTGCTACTGATTATTATTCTTTGCATATTTTTGGTTGTACTGCTTACTTTCATGTCACAGAAAGTAAACTTGTTCCGAGAGCAAAGAAAGATGTATTTTTGGGTCTTTGCAGTTGTGTCAAAGGATACAAGTTATGGTGCCCAGAATTTGAGAAATCTGCCTTCATCAAATGTAACATCTCTGCTTAATATCAACTTCTTCAATTCTGGGCACCATAACCTGTATCATTTGACACCACTGCAAAGACCCAAAAAATACACCTTTCTTTGTTCTAGGATCAAGTTTATTTTCTGTGACATGAAAGTAAGCTGTACAACAAAAAATATGCAAAAAATCATAATCAGTAGCAGGATTTTTAGTCCACACCTCATAAGGTGTTTTACCTTCAAGTACAGTTGATGGTAATCTATTGATGAGGTGGCATGCATATGTCATTGCCTCTGCTCTAACATCTTGCCCAAACCAGCATTGGACAACATACACCTCACCTTTTCCAACAAGGTCATGTTCATCCTCTCTACTATCCCATTATGTTGTGGATTTCCCCTCACTGTGAAATGCCTCATAATACCTTCATCTTCACAAAATTTCTGAAAAAGAATCAGACTTGTACTCACCTCCGTTGTTAGACCTCAAGCACTTTATTTTCCTTCCAGTCTGATTCAACCATTTTCTTCCAAACCAAAAAAGTGTTGAAAACCTCATCTTTAGTCTTCATTGTGTAGACCCAAACCTTTCTGGAAAAGTCATCTACAAATGTAACAAACCAATACTTTCCTCCTAAAGATGCAACCTGTGTTGGCCCCCAAACATCTGTATGCACATAATCGAGAATTCCTTCAGTCTGATGTATTGAGGTTCCAAATTTCATCTTGGTCCGTTTTCCCAAAACACAATGCTCACAAAAATCAATTTTGCATGTTTTTGCACCCTTTAACAAGCCTTGCTTGACCAACCCTTGTAGAGCCTTCTCACCAGCATATCCAAGCCTCATATGCCACAACCTAGAAGCATTAGAAACACCTTCACTCTACTTGTTAACAATCATAGCAGCTCCACCTACAACTATTTTTCTTTGTAAAAGATACAAATTCCTCTGTCTGACCCCTCTCATCACAACCATAACACCCTTGGACACTTTCAGCTCACCTGCCTCCATTATGACTTTGAAACCTCTAGATTCCAAAGCACCCAAAGATATCAGATTTTTCTTCAAATCTGGTACATACCAGACATTTGTCAACTCCCTGATGGTTCCATCACGAAGTTTCAAACAGATTGAGCCTACTCCTTTCTTTTCACATGCATGATCATTTCCCATGAGGACTGTCCCATTATCAGATAACTCCAAACTGGTAAAATGATCCTTATTCGGACACATATGGTATGAGCAACCAGAATCCATGATCCAACCATTTGGAATACTATCAGGAGTGGATACCAAAGCAAACCCAGAGGCATCATCCCCCTGGGTCACATTAGCATTCTTAATTTTCTTGTCTTTTCCCTTCTCCTTTTGCTTCAATTTTGGACAGTCTTTCCTCCAATGGCCCTTATTATGGTAGAATGAACACTCATCTTTTGTTGGAATTTTTCTACCATCTGCTGAAATTCCTCTCAAAGTTCCTTTAGACTTGGACCAAAACTTGTTCTTCTTATCTGATTGTTGTTGCTTTGTTCATCCCCTTATTGCTAATGCTTCTGTATTCTCAAACTGGGCCTGTTTATCTCTTCTACGAAATTCATTATTCATCAAAGCATCATAAACATCCTTAAATGTTATTGAATCTTTACCATAAATTAGTGTGGTGGCAAAATGATCAAATGAATCAGGTAATGAACTCAATAACAATAAGGCTTTATCTTCATCTTTAACTTCTTCATCAAGATTTAACAAATCAACAATCAATATATTGAAAGAGTGAATATCCTCCATCATTGGCGTACCTTCTTTGTATGAAAAACGGAAAACTTGTCTTTTCAAATACAAACAATTTTGAATGCTCTTCATCATATATTTATCTTCCAGTTTCTACCACAAATTCTTCGCCATAGTCTCTTTCATCACAAAATACTTCACCTCCTTTGCAAGACAGAGACAAATAGTGCCACACGCCAATCTATTCATCTTCACCCACTCATTCTGCTCCATATCATCTGGTTTATCTTCTAGGGTTACGTCTAACTCTTGTTGCACAAGAACATCCATCACTTCACACTGCCACATCCCAAAATTCGTGTTCCCATCGAATTTTTCAATTTTAAATTTTGCATTTGAAACAGCCATCCGTATTGCGCGAGATCCAACTGCTACCTGTGTTCCAGATCCAAATCCGGGCATTCCCTTTCAGAATCGAACCTTTCTCTGATATTGTTGTCAAAAACAAACAAAGAATATGCAAAATAGGGAATGAAAAATAAAAATGCACAAGAACACAAGAATTTAACGTGGTTCGGCTTTGAATCAAGCCTACATCCACGGAGCAGCAAGAAAACCTTATTATTTTTACAATGATGAGCAATTCACATATACAAAGGGGGAAAAAAAGGAAAAGTTTCATAGAACCCCCTAAGTTATTCCAAAATTGGCCAATGGGCTCACAAATAAGTAAAATAACAAATCAACCCATATAAAAGTAGTATGGGATTAAAATGCAAAACGAGTCATCCAACTTAAGCCCCAAATCAACATTTACATGCCATGATTTCTATTTAGGAGTTGATTTTATGTTTAATTCACATTAGTGAGGTTGAGAGATATTTCATATGTGGATCCGCCATAGTTGAAGGGGACTATGAGTACATCTAGAGATAGATTACTAATCACCATAATTATTCTAGTGTAGGTTAAATCCAATTTTTGGGATGCATAAAGTGTTAATGCAATCATAAGGAGTTTAGATTAGAAAGAGATTTCAATTTAGCTATGTATGGGATTAGTTGTTAATCACCTTAAGAAAAGGGTTAGCATATCTTAGAAATACCCACGGTTTAATCTACTCAATCATTAATTTAATATCCTTGTTTTTGAACTTATAAAAGCCTAGAGAGATTCCTTACTTGGATACCTTTTCTTTATAATTGATTATCCCCATTGATTCATCATTTGTTTGATTTAGGTTTAGAATTTTATAGGATTTAGGACATGTCATTGTTTCGATAGGCTAGATACCAGGGGAGTAGTAAGTACATGTAGCTCTAGTCCTCGTGGAACTGATAACCCTTCTTTTATAAAACACTTTACAACTTGACGGATGCGTGCACTTGATTGATGTGTGCACTAGTAGTAAGTGGCCACTGCCCACATTAAAGGTACAAACAATACCAAAAAAAATTCCATTTGTATTAGAATAAAAAGGAAAGTCAAGCAACTATCAGACAAGATAAATTCAATTGAGTAAATAATATGGCTAAGAAAAAGAGAGGGATGTTCATATAGATGCCAATTTCTCAACTTGGTTGGACTTTTCTCCTCCAAAACTATAAATAAAAGGGTAATTTAGGTATTATAAAAAGCCAAAAAAAAGGGGCGTACATATCTAAGAATTAAGAAGGTTTAAAGTATAAAAAAGGGACTTGTTGTTCCAAATGTAAATATATAGAGGCAACTATATATATTATGGATATAAAAAGAAAAAAGGACATACCTTAACCCAAACTTGTTAAGGTTTGACCAATAAAAAATAACTAAATAGAAATAAGCTTTTCTATTATGTATATTTTTCAAGTGATTGTTAGATAATGACTTTCATTAGGGGTAAGCCTTTAATATTAATTATTCCAAGCTTCGTCATGGGAACTTTGATTAAGAATGAGAACAAATGAGAGATAAAATAAAACAATAAATTAATTTTATTGATCTCATGAAGTAACAAATATTGAAAATCTATGTAGATAATGGATAGGCTTGAAACATGTTGATGAATGCTTTCCTAAAAGCGTTATTTGCCCCATCTCCTTTGAGATTACTGTAGGATTTGAATGCAAATAGCTTTATAGATAAGACAAGCTGTTTTTTTATGCACCCAACACTAGTGAAGATTAAATCGGAATTGAAATAGTAGGTATTGATCTTCTCCTTAATTTTAAAACTTAAGATTGTTTGTTATGTCTAAAAACTAACCTTTCTGTTCGTATTAATAGTTTATGAATGGACATATTTTTCAAACGGTGCAACTATTTAAAAATATCTTATCAGTTGATTGTCATTGAAAACATGCAAAGTATCATATCAATTTGATAATAACTAAGAGATGTAAGCCATTATATACAAACCAATAGATGTCTTCTTTTTTTTTCTTTTTTTAAACTACAACTATCTGATAAAATGCACCTTTTTATTTATGATATATTTAAGATATCTTTTAGTTAGATAAGATATTCAAATTTGAACAACATGCTAATAATAATTTAATTTATAACCTAATTATTATAAAATTTAATAACAATCCCCCACTTGTTCAAAATTGAATTTCGATTCTAAAGAAGATCAAATAGCATACTTATGCATAAAATAATGTATCTTTTGATTTGAACATTACCTTAGTATAATAACACAAAGTGTAATTGAAATCTCTAGTAGCATGAAGCTTTGAACTATATACTTCTTATGATAACACTGGTATTATTATACACATAAACATTGTATTCTTTTATTCCAATCAAACACTTGCTTAGCACTTATTATGGCCATGTGCTATCCATTTTCATGAACTTTTATGAAAGGAACTCCTAAACTTTCAATCTAACGGCACCACTTCTAAGTTCACATAGTATCTTTGTCACTGTTAAGACACTTGTTCCCAAAACTAAATTTCATTAAAAGTTTTGATACTTGACCATTTGACAGTGATAATAAGTACTTTCATAACAATTTGTCCAATCAAATTTAAGTACTCAAGCATCCACTAATCAATGACTTGTTTTTACCCTTTGAACCTAATAATTACTCATTTCATAACTTAGGCTAGGGTTGCCATCATTGGTGGATAAATCTAGGAGTTTAAAACCCATCAAGCTAGATGTCAGTTTTATTAAATCTCTTGTAAGAGGTTTAGTGAAGGGATCAGCCAAATTCTTATTATATTTCACAAATGTGAGGGCGATAATTCCATCTTTAATTAATTTCCTCACATAATCATGTCTTAAACTCATATGTCTGGACTTTCCATTTTAAACATCACTATATGCTCTTGCTATAGTGGCTTGACTATCACAAAATATTGAAATTAATGTTGCATTATTTGAAGTCAAGGGAATTTCTAAAAGAAAGTCTCTCAACCACTCAACCTCTTTCCCTGTTTCTACCAAAGCAACAAACTCTAACTCTATAGTTGAATGAGTTATTAATAATTGCTTTTTGGATTTCCAAAAGATTGCACCACCTCCTAAGGTAAACATCCAATCTGTAGTAGATTTGCTATCTCCTTAATTCAATATCCAACTTGTGTCAATATATCCTTATAAAATAGTAGAAAATTTTGAATATTGTATGGCAAGGTCCTTAGTCTTCTTAAGAAAACCAAGAATTTTAACAATAACCTTCCAATGTTCCAAACTAGAGTTGCTAGTAAATCTGCTTAATTTACTAACAACAAATGCAATATCTGGTCTAGTGCATTGCATGTCATACATTAGGCTTATGATTGCACTTGCATATCCTATTTTTTCAACTGCTCTTCCATCATTTTTTACTAATTTGACACTTGGATCATATGGGGTGTTTGCCTTTTTTATTTTTAAATGGATGAATTTATTTAGCACTTTTCCAATTTATTGAGATTGACTTAATACATAACCCCCACAATTTTTTTTTTTTACTTTGATTCCCAAAATGGTATCAACTTCTCCAAGATCTTTCATCATGAATATGGATGATAGAAATCCTTTTGTTTTCGTTACACCTTTCATATCATTGCTAACAATTAACATGTTATCCACATATAAACAAATAATTACTATATGATCACAACATGATTTACAATATATGCATTTATCAGCAACACTATGTGTGAAACCAAAGTATAATATAGCATCATCAAATTTCTTGTGTCAACTCTTTGGTGCTTGCTTTAAACCATATAATGATTTAATTAACTTACAAACCTTATGCTCATTTCCCGGTTAAACAAACCCTTCTAGCTGTTCAATATAGACCTCCTCATCAAGATCATCATTTAAGAATTTCGTTTTAACATTCATTTGATGAACATATAATTTGTAAATTGAAACTAATGTAAAAATTATTCTAATAGAAGTAATTCTTGCTTTGCTACAGGTGTAAGAGTATCAAAGTAAATAATACCTTCTTTCTGTCAAAATCCTTTTACAACCAACCTTGTTTTGTAAGTGTTTAAAGTGCCATTGGTGTTAAGTTTTTTCTTGAATATCCACTTACAGCATATTTGTTTTGAAGCATGAGGTAAATCGACTAATTCCCAAGTGTGGTTTGATATTATTGAATCCATTTCATCATTTACAACAACTTTTCCAAAATTTTCATCCCTAGAAGTCATTGTCGTTTTATAAGTTTTTGGATCATCTTCAATTTAAAGGACAATAGGAATTGTCTTCAAAACTTTACCTCTATCTTCTACAAGGTAAAAAGAAATATTTTGTGAGTCAATCTTATTGCTTCTTCTTAATTCACTAGGTTCTTTGTTTATTATTTGAGAACTTGGTTGCTTATTAACTTTTTGACATGTCTCACTTGATGATAGGTCATTGGAGGAACTTTGATCTTTATCATTTGAGATTAAAACATGTTCAAAGAACTCTACATCCCTAGATTCAATTATCACATTAGACTCTAAATTTAGGAGTCTATAGGCTTTGCTATTAAAAGCATACCCAACAAAAGGACATTTGATCCCTTTAAGACCCAACTTAGTTCTTTTAGGATTATTGTCTTTGAAACAAGCAAGGCAACCCCCCCCCCCCCCCCCCCCCCCCCCCCCCCCCCACACACACACACACACACTCATAAGGAGAAATTTTATTTTTCTTCATAGGAATCTATTCAAAATATAACAAGTAGCAAGAAGTGCTTCACCCCAAAGATTAAAAAGGCAATTCTGCTTGCAACAATAAAGCATTAACCATTTCAAGATATGTTCTATTTTTTCCTTTTGCCTTATAATTTTAAAAGCATTAAAAGCTTCATCTTTATGTATTAACAAATATACATAAGTATATCTAGAGAAATCATCAATAAAAGGCATAAAATATCTATTTCCACCTCTAATAAGTATGCCATTCAATTCACATATATCAAAATGTATTAAATCTAACAAATTTGAACTCCTTTCAACACTTTTAAAAGGTTTTTTTGGGAAATTTTTTATTTAACACATAATCCATAATTTTTAAATTCATTTATATCACATTTGATCATATCACATTTTACCATTATATTAATAGTATTAAAATCAATATGTGCAAGTTTGTTATGCCACAAAAATAAAGAATCAACCATATAAGCAAAATCAACTTTGTTATTATTATTCTTCACAAGTACAACAAATAGTTTAATCATCCCATTAAAGGAAAACCATTTCCCAACAAAGATACCATTTCGGGATAATATTAACTTTCCTGATTCATACACAAATTTTATTTCTGGTTTACTTAACAAATCTCCACTCACTAGATTCATATTCAGCATGAAGTACATTAGTAAGGATCACTTTTTTATCCGAAGTAAAAACCAGTTCTATGTTTCCTTTACCAATTACGTTGGATCTTACTTCATTTCCCATTTGTACTTCTTGCCCATCATCAACAATGATATATGTCTTGAACAAAGGCTTATCATAGCAAACATGAACAGTGGCACATGTGTCGTACCACCAATCGTGAACCTTTCCTTGTGGGGAATTAACTTCGCTAATAGTTGCAACAATATCTTACTTCAAATCTAGAGAATTTGTCTCTGACTTATGCATCTTATTGAACTTGCAGTCCCTTGCATAGTGGCTAGGTTTTCTACACACAAAGCAATCCCCTTGTTTGATTTTCTTGCCGTTGTTGGGTTTAGATGACCAATTGAGAACATTTATCTTTTTGTTTGCATTAAAGGACTCCTCATTCATATAAATTCCCCTTGATACTTTTTGTTGCTTTTGAAGTTGGAGCAATTGTGGCCAAATTGCCAAGTTCTTGAAATGGATATCGAAAGAAATTGCTCCATGATTCCAAAGATTTCACTTTGGAAGAATTACAAAAGCGTTATTAGGAAAGCGTTCATCAATGTGTTTCAAGCTTATCTCCCTCTCCTTTGAGATTGCTATAGGATTTGAATGCAAATAGCTTTAGTGGATAAAACAAGCTTTTGTTTTTCTGCACCTAGCACTAGTGGAGAGAAACCGGGATTGAAAAAGGAAAGTAGGTATTGATCTTCTCCTTAATTTTAAAACTTATGATTGCTTGTTATGTCTGAAACCTAACTTTTTCGTTCATATTAATAATTTATGAAAGGATGTGTTTTTCAAATGATGCAACTATTTAAAAATATTTTATCTGTTAATTATCATTGAAAAGATACAAAGTATCATATCAATTAGATAATAATGAAGAGATGTAAGTCATTATATACAAATGAGTAGATGTCTTTTTTTTTAAAAAAAAAAAACTTACAACTACGTAATAAAATGCACTCTATTATAAATGATACATTTAAGATATCTTTTAATTAGATAAAATATTCAAATTTAAACAACATGATAATAATAATTTTATTAATAATATAATTATTATAAAATTTTCTAACAACAAATACTTAAACTTGACTAAAATTATTCAAACTAAAAATTCTATTTTTTTTTTTCTAAATTTTCTCTATCTATACATGAGTTGAGTCTCTTTGACTTCGTAAGAAGGAGAATTAAACACTTCAGTTTCTCTTGATTCTCTCACCATAAAATATGCTTGAATATGTCTATTTTGACACATTGATTTTGATTTTATTCCAATATATGGATTTGCATTTTAAAATATTTCTTCTATCTCAAGTTGTGGGTTCTTTATGCTTATGAGTTATGAGCCTGATCTCCTTTGACTCTGCTATTTGAAGACTTTGATTTTTCATTTTTATGAAATCTTTAAGTCTTTTACTTGTAGAACTCATTAAGTCTTGAATTTCTTTGTATTTTAGAATTTCAAAGTTATATTTTTCATTTATTTGAGTTTTTCAACTTTTTTTTATACTTTTGAATATTAACTTGATATTCACTTCATTAGATCATTACCTTTTTCTTATTTGAACCCCTTTGACTTCTTAATAAGGGGACTATGATACTCTGGTTTCTTTGGACTCTTTCACTGAAATGTACACTTGAATATCTCCTTCTATTATCTGACCTTGATTTTTTTTCCCTTTTGGTTTTTGGGTTTACATTGTGAAATATTTTGTAGATCTCAATTTGTGACCTCTTTATATTTATGAGTCACAAACTTAATCTCCTTTGACTTTGGTATTTGAAGACTTTGACTTTTCATATTTATGAAGTCTTCAAGTCTTTCACTTATAGAACTCTCTAAGTTTTTGGCTTCTTTGTGTTTTGCAACTTCAAAGTTATATTTGCCATTCGTTTGAGATTTTCAAATCTTAGTTATTTTGTGCTTTTGAGTTTTGACTTAATATTTATGTCGTCAAGTCATAAACCTTTCATATGATGTTACTAACTTGACTTTTTGCTTTTGAGTATTTTTTTTTTCATTTTATATTTTAATCCTTCAAACCATCTTCCCTTCACTAGCTTGAAATTTTTTATCGACTTATGAGAACCTTTGCTTCCATACAAGTACTTTTTCTATTAATATATAAATTCATAAATTATCATGTGTGTTTGTTTGTTTGTTTTTAATTGCATACGGAGCCTCTCTCAATATTATTGCATGAAAAATGACCAATGCTTCATCACATAAATTGTCTTTAATTTCATTATTTAAGAAGTTGTTTTTTATTTATCATTTAGGATCTCTTCTCATTATTGCTCAATGGTACTTATCTTCTTCATCGCTTGAAACAATCTCTACTCTTTTTTGAACGAGAGAGATCCTTTTCTTCATCCTTGGAATTTTTTTCACTTCATTAGTTGATCGTTGATTGAATTTTTCTTCTTTATCACTTGAAGGTTGTTTTACATCATTTTCTCAAGAATGAGCAGGGGCGGCTCAAAGCTTATAAAGGCCTAAAGCCCGAGCATAAAACGGGGCCCTAATTAATTAATAAGAAAAAAAATTTATTAAAGAAACCATGATGTAAAACAAACAATAACAAAATGATAGACATCATAACAAACAACAAAAAACAAATAAAAAGATTATAGAATAAAGCTTGTTAAAAAAGAAAATCCCTCCTTTACATAAATTCACAAGTTGTTTAGTTGACTTGATATTATCTTTGTATCTTCAAAGCACATCCATTTCTTCATGTTGAAAAAGATCATTGAGGCTAAGTAATCTGACAAAATACAAGTTGATTAAAGACTCCTTTTGGGAATACAGCTTGAGCTTCCAAGCAATTACAAAGGTTTCATTTTAGCTTATAGCCTTGAAAAGAACTCCACAACTAATGCTCCTGCAAATAAAATAATATTAAAGTTATTCACAAGCACAAACCAAATCCCACTCATATTTAAATTTTCTTGCCAAGATGTGTTAGTAATAAGAGTATAGAAAGTAAGAGATTAAGTAGATTGAATCAACTTCCCTATCTCAAGTTTGTTGTCCCTTGTAAATTTTGTAACAATTTGAAGTCCATTAAATAATAAGTTAAAAGTCTTGTTGTCGTCCATGTTACATCTGGCCTACCACAAAAACCATACACAAGTGGCTAACATAGATTTGAAGCAATGAGAAACCCATCAAAGTATGCCAAATAGTCAAGATTGAATCCCATGCTATAAAGACATCTATACTATTTAAATAAACTCCAACATAATGAATTAAGAAGTTCAAACAAATCTTGCTTTTATGAAAGTATAATTAAGAGAAATCCAATACCAAAACAAAAGATTAATACGTCATTCTATAAAAGAAGAATTTCTCACTCCCAAAATTTATTTAAAAATTTATTTTTCTTGCTTTGTGAGATGCAAAGTTATTAATTAAGTTTTTATAATCAATTTCTTCTAACATTTGTTTTTCAATTGATAATAGAGACAGTTCATTTAATCTTTCTTGAGACATTGTTGATGTTAGATAAGATTTTATTAATTTTAATTTTGAAAAACTTCTTCAGCTGAAGCAACAGTTATAGGAGTCGTTAACATTATTCTATAGGCAATATGTGCATTTGGAAAAGAAATAAGCCTTTTCATTTGATTAAGTATGTCAATTAGAGTATTATCTTCTACTTGCATGATTTCTGTTAATACTTTCAATTCAAAAATGAATCTAAACCATCGATATCATAGTAGCTATTATGCTTTAAGCAGGATTCAAGGTTAATGCAACATTTTTTTAAAGTCTCATTATCTAATGATTTCAATTTCTTACCATTAAATAGAAAGCCAAAAGTATCATCATATAATTTGAATTGTTCAAATCTATTTTGAAGTGAAAGAATAGCATTGTCTACAATATATAAGAAATAATCAATTTGAAAAGATTCTTTAATGGTCTTTGTTGTTTCGCAAGTATCATTGTCATCAAATCGTCTTTTTCTTCTAGTGACACGTTTCTCACGAAATTCAAGTTCTATATTCATTTCAAATGCAATTTCTTTAGTAGACACCATAGCACTTTTAAATCCTTCTTCTCTATATTTTTTAAAAAAAGAGATAAGACCTTTTATTTGATCTATAACAACATTAATACACATATCTTTTGTTTGTAAACTTTTGCTAATTGAATTAATAGCAAACAATATATCATACCAAATAGTTATACCCAATAAAAACTCAAAATTTTCAAGCTCATATATTGCTAAACAATTAGCTTCACTTTTAGTTTTTGGATCCTCACTAACTTCTACTAATTTCGATAAAGCATCTCTTATTTGTGGAGTTTGAAACCTTATAGCTTTAACACTTCCAATACGACTTTCCCAACATGTTTGTGATAATGGTTTAAGAGTTAAATTGGATATAGTATCTTTTAAAATTTTCCACCGTTTAGTAGAAGAAGCAAATAATGAATAAATACGTTGTATTACTTCAAAAAATGAGATAGCTTTAGTGCAAGAATTAGCCATATCACATAGCACCAAATTTAGATTATGACAACCACATGGTGTATAAAATGCCCTAGGATTTATATATATAATTCTCTTTTGCACTCCTTGGTGTTTTCCCTTCATATTTGATCAGTTATCATACCCTTGTCCTCTTAAGTTGTTAATATCAAGACCTATATTTTTTATTTCATCCACAAAAATTTGGAAAAGACTTTTTCTACTAGTATAATGTACTTTTAAAAACTCTAAAACATGTTTTTCTATTTTTATTGGAGTTGATGAAACATCCACAATTCTCACAATGAAAGACATTTGCTCTTGATGACTTGTATCTAGAGTACATTAATCAAGCATAATCACAACATATTTTGCTTCTAAATTTTTTTAATTAATTTATCTTTAATTTCATTTGCTAACAAATTTATTAATTCATTTTATATGTTATGTCAACGATAATGGTTATGAATTTCATCATGTTTAATGCGTCGAATATGTTCTTGCATCACCGGATCAAATTTTGGAATCATTTCAATTAGACTTAAAAAGTTTCCATTACTTTCTTGATTGATTTTTTCATTTTTTCCCCAAAATGCCAAATTATTTTTATCAGGAATTTTTATCACAACAATAATTCTTAATAATACATTTTTCCAATGTTCCCTCTCTCTATTAATTTGTTCTTGGGCATGCTTATCAGTTGTTTTGTTTTTCAATAGCCTCATTTCTAAATCAATCCATGAACTCATATTAATAACATGCTCATTACTTGTTTCATGATTTTTAAGCTTAGTACTAATATTTCTCCAATCACTAGTACCTTCATTGGCTAGTTTACCCGTACTTGAAATAGAGCTAAACAACTTGCAACAAAGACAAAATACTTTATCTAAATCTTTTGAATAAACCAACCATCGTCTTTCATGCTTTTCTCCATTTGCCAAATTTTGAATATAATGTGCTGCAGAAAATGGATCGATAATTTATTTTTTGGAAAATCTATATTAGTAACTCTAATCAACACTTTTTCAACTAATAAATCTCTCAAATTTGCATTAATATTTGTCCATTGACTAGGATCATATATATTCTTAGAAATGCAATCATTAGATTCATTCACAAGTTGGTCCTCATAAGGATCTATATTAGATTTTTCACTAGCTTCTTCCTATATTCCAATATCATTTAACTCAACCACATTACTAACTTGCTCATTAACTTCATTTAAAGAGCATTCTTCAGTTTCTTCTATATTTTCTAACTCTGTTTTGCATTTCTTGTTAAAAATTTATCAATAGCAACTTTTTGAGACTGCATTAAAGTTTTAATTCTTTTCTTTTTCTTGAGTTTTGCATAACCATATTCATATTTTCGGGTCGACATATTTAAAAACAATATAAATTAAAATAACATAATAAGGTTAAAACAATTGAACCTGTTAACTGGAGTAGCATATATGGATAAATTGCCTTAGAGAAAATCTATGCTTGGGAGCATTAATTATGCATTGAAGCTATATTTTTTGGAAATAGATTTGTTTGTTGGGAGAAGAAGAGAAGTAATTATACGTTAAAGTAAAAAAAATTAAGAACTTAATTTATTAGTTTTTATTTTAAAAAGACAGTTGATGAAAGATTTGAAATTTGTGAAATATTAAATAAAAAAATTTAAATATTAATTAATTATACAACAAAAATTATTATGATTACAAAAGATAAGATTTTAAAACTTTTAAAAATCTAAAGTTAATGATAAGGCCTCAAATTAAATTCATAAGTTGTGGACTCCGTACATAGTTATTATTATAAACATCCTGATAAGATTTCAAAAACTATATTGGTTTAAACTAAGATAGGCCCTCAATTTTTGGGGGCCTAAAGTGATTGCTTGAGTAGCTTCACCCTTGAGCCACCCCAGAGAATGAGTACCAAGTGTTAGTGGTAAAAAACTATATACTACACTAATCACCTCTTTGAGTATGGATACGAGATGTTAGTAATGAAAGGCCATAACCTACACTAGTCATCTTGTTGGGTTATCTTTACCTTTAATCACTATAAGTATCAAGTGTTAATACTAACCTATATTTTAACTTCAATGATTTAAAGCTTCAATCACTGTGAGAGTCAAGAGGCAATAATAAAACTCTTTTGAAGGAAGTAATTAAACATTATGTTGCTCTCTCAGCAAGTTTTTAACTTTATATGTTGTTTCATCAATTCTCGTGAGTATCAAGAGGCAATAATGAGACAGGAGTGAGATTTACTTGAAGACAATAATCAAACACTGTTTTGACTGCACATTTGGTCTTACAGACCTTACTTCTATCATCTTCTAAGGTCAAAATACAATAAGACTCACTACCAATGACATCCCAATAAAACAACAATGCCATAATCAATGCATACAGTAATGGTGACAATAAATTAGCCAAGTAATGAGGGGCTTTCAAACTTCAATAAAAGCAATGAAATAGGATCATGGTCTTCAATGGTTGATCCCATGATACATCTTTATTTCTTTTCAATAATATATATATATATGGGTTTACATCAGCTGGGGACGTCCCCAGAATTCATATCTGGGGATGTCCCCAGGAGCCGTTAGATCATTTGATCTAACGGCTCTGATTGTATCCCTGGATATAATCTAAATTCATAACCATTTGTTTCCAACCCTAACATTCTTCTCATCAAGCAATCACCAGACAAATCCCCACCCACCGCCATTCCAACCCGCAGTATTCTCCTGATCATCCGGTTGGCCAGGAACTCCACCACCCCCACCGATCAAGCTCTCGCAGCATCATCCTCAACCCGCAGATACGCAAGTAAGGCTAATTCCGGCTTTGGCGAAGGGATCGGCCGGAGCAGCGCTGCAGCTCGTCTCAAAGAAATCAACGAATGCAGCTTGTCTCAAAGATTTGCATTTTGGTATTCTTGTTCTTTTGAAGATGAAATTTTGATGAGTTGGATGTGGATGGATTGAGCTGCAGGTTATTTAATTGTGATTTTTTTTATTTGTTGCGTATAATCTGTTGGTTGAGTCTTCTTTTCTCTGATGTTTGATATGCTTCATTGCTTTGTAATTTGTTTATATTTGAAGATTAATTTTTAAATGCATACATTTTATGCCGATTTCTTCAAGCTCCATAAGGCATTCCTCCCTTGTCAAAAGCAGATAGGTTTGGCCACTTCCTCTCATATATGACAATTGTTAAATATCCTAAATGATTTTGATTTATCAAGCTTGAATCTAGTCTGTTATTGTGCCCACACAGGACTGTCTTGCCTCTACTGATAATTTTGGTTTACATGGTTTTGGCTCTCGTGGATGACATTTTTTGCAATTACCCGCATCTGATGTACCTTGTTCATTGATTGCATATTTAATATGGGAAATCATATTTTGACTCTTTTGCTAATTTTTAGTCCTTTTTCCAAATAAAATACATTTTTTTTAAGATTTCTTTTCCCTTTTTAACATTGAACAATAGCTTACTGATCAATAGCTTTTGTAAAGATTAATGTAGAAATGGTCATTATCCACTGGAATAGATAATAAGACTTATACAAGAAGTAATCATGGTGGGTTGATTGATCTTTGAAATTCTCTTTTGAGGAAAATGGCAGTCCTTATCCTTAGAAAAGGTGATGGAGAATAGCATCATGACCACAATAACATAATAGTGACATTAGAGGTTGGGTCAGATGGAATCAGATCCTAAATCATATGATCTTTTGCAATAACAATAAAAAAATAAGCTAGGAAAATAGGAAGTATGAATACTGTGAAACCAATAACAGGACTTAAAAGGCGTACATAAGCCTAGTGGATTAAATTGGCTAAATATGCACTGAAGTTCTCTGTCATGTATTACATATTGAACCTTGAAGAATTCATGGGCTTACGCCACTTTATAAATGAACATTGGTGTCGAAAACCCCTCGAAGTTTGATTTGCCATCATCTCCATGGTGTTGCCTTCGGAAGGATGAGGACTACTACAGCAATCAAATTGGAAGTGATCTGTATTCATGGGACTGGAGATGATGTTTGGGCATTTGCTTTATTGATGTTTAATTGTGTTTATTTGGCTCTTTCCTGAACTTTTAGAGCATTAAAATGGTGTTTTTTCTAATGATTTGGATGTCTAGAATTTACGCAAGCATGTTGTCTGAGTTTTTGGTAATAAGAAACTTGCCTTCCTTTCTGCGTGAATTGATTGTGCATAATATTTGCAAGTTTGAAAATGGACTGTTTTTATTATTAACAATACACAGCAAGTAAATATGGAAAACAGAATCATAAACAGGATCTATGCTTTGCATTTCTTGATATAAATCGAGACAAGTTAGGTAACATAAAAATAATACGATAATGCATCCTGCAACCACCATAACAATCACTTTGGCACCTCATGTACACATGATCTTGGCTTCAATGGCTAATAAATATAGAAGGAAAGATGGATAAATTCAGAAGAAAGTAAGATTTCGCATTTTACTGATGTTTAGTATATAAATTTTTTTTCTTCTTAAGTGTTGTCTTGAAAAAAGTAATATGATCTTTCATAGTAGAGCAAATTTGTCATATTGTGAGTTTGAACTGATGATGTTGTTTTCCTTTCAGGCCCTTCCACCTCTTAGCCTTCCGAAAAGTCATAGTATGCAGGTTGCTCACGAAGCAGTACTCATCCATGCCAAGTCCTACACTCGTATGCAGCTCAGGAAGTACACAGACAAAGGGAATTTTTTTTGCTGCGCCAGATATGCAAACCATGAGAAACTTTTCTGTTTTTGCTCCCTCTTTGTACAGTTTTGTATCTCAAGTTTAATTCAACCTAAATTTTGTCCAGTGACATTTCCATTACAAACAAAGTACCATTCTGATTTCATGTTAGTCAATTTATAATACAATCAGCAAAACTCGGCTTGTAGAATTTTAGGAGTACATGTCTTGGTTTACGTCATCTGTTGATGAAGATCAGCAGCCTGCAGGGCAAGCTCAAGAGTACATGTTTGGCTCGGTCCCACTCTACTCTTATGCAATGTCTCCATTAAACTTCTACATGTCGTACTGATATGGCGGTGAGACCGCATCTTCATCACCTTTAAGGGAGTTCTTAGTAAATGATGGTTATGAACATCTTCAAAGGTCTTTAATGTCCACAATCCATTCTTCATTTTTGACACTACCATTCGAGCTTTGCAATTTGTCCTTGTATCTCTACGTCTTTGAATAATTTTTCCCAACTGCCTTTTGTCTGCCAACTTGGCTCCTTCCTTATCACAAACAAAGTGTCGACACGTAATTATTTGAGAATGAGACGCACGATACACATGACCCTTTCTTACCCCAAAACCTCTACACTTTGCATAATCCAAGTAATATCGAAACGCTTCCTCCTCATCCTCAAACTCCATACCAACAAATGGGATTCTTGCTAATTCTTGTCCATCTCGAGACTTTGGACTCATTGCCAATTCTTGAACATCTTGTGTTGCAAAATAATCTTCATTTTCAAGTTGTTGGCAATCATTATCTTGTGTCGCACCACCACATTCTCCATTTAACCCGAGCTCATTCAAATCTATCCCATCAATGGCATCGGCCATGATATCCTATTAGGAAAATTACAACTAATTAGAATATAAATTATTTTAACAATTATAAACCTAAAATAAATAAATATAACATGACCAAATATAATGAAGCCTATATGCCATGATATCCTAAATATTCAAACTTGAAATATTAAATCAATGAATTACATGAGAATGGTATGGGACACCAAGAATTAAGGGTGAATCATTTTTTTATTTTTTATTTTGCTAATATGAGATTCAAGCCAATTCGAGCCCCGCCAACTCACTATATAATTATATTGGTTATAAAACATTGATGATATATATACTCATCCAAAGTAGATTTGCTAATATGAAGCAAATCTATTAGATAATAAATGCATGATCAGTAAACCTTTTAGATAATAAATGCTGTCAAAACCTGATTCATAGAATGAAAAATGGCCAATTTCGGCACTGTAATTGTCTCATTTCATAAATGCCTCATCTCATCTCATCATAACACTTTTAATATTGAAGCAATATAGTCTTCATATATGACATATGACAACAAAGAGGCTACCTTTCTTCCAATACCTAGTTTCATAAATCCAAATCCATCTCAATATTCCAAATCAAAATTCCAAAATATGAAAAAATCCAAAAAAAAAAAAAAATCTTAAGAGTCACCAAAATTTCTAAATAATAAGATCACTCATCCACCAAAAACAATCATAACCAAGAAGGCAAAAAATTACAACATCTCTAATTCTCACGCCAAAAATATGTACAAGTACAACTCTGCAAAAACTAAACCAAAAAAAAAAAAAAAAAAATCAAATTTAAAAAAATAGAAACATCAAACACACACAACTACGAGTCAGATCTAATAGTAGGCACAGGTGAAGATTTTATAATCAATTTCCCTCCACAAAATCAAATTGTAACCACGTTTTGTAAGATGATGGCTTCATCATATGAAAGTCTAGCATTTTTAGTAAGAATGGAACACAGCCTAATTGGCTAAAATGAATAACTGAAAAACAAAAATTCCATTTCCATTTCCATCAAAGACATGAATATTTTCCAAGATGCTCAAGTGACAACAATGCATTGTGATGCAACTACACAGCATTAAGTAATTCTCACATAGAACTTATCATTTCCAAATACAAACACATGAAAATCCCAAACAACCAGAAGACCAAAAAACAAAAAAAAAAAAAAATTCCCCAGATACGCACAAGCTTTGGGACGCGTTGGTAGAGCCGTCCGGGTCGAGGTCGAGGTCGAGGTAGAGGACGATTTGGTTAAAATTCCGTAAAAGGTTTGGATCATTTGGTTAAAATTGCTTCGTAAACATAAAGAAAGCGAAAGCATGCCCATACTTCAATCCATTAATGCGGATGATCAGATCATGTGCTCTTCCAATGGATTGCCCGCAGTGAGAGAGATGGGAACCATAAAGAAAACCTTAATTCTGAATCTCAATTGTTCATATGCATTAGTTAGGGACCACACTTTATTTATAAAAAAAAATTATAGGACCTATGATTTTGCCCTCGTGAATTCTACTCACATCAAATTTCAATAATTAAGACCCATTCAAAATTTATTTAAATCTCTATAACTAGGCAAACTCCCCAGCTTCGCATCAGAGTTTTTTAAATTTTGAGGGGGGTTTTGAGGCAATATCATATATACTAAATAATATAATTAAACAACTCCTACAATGAAAATTGTTGTATATCATAGATTTCAAAGGTGCTATAGACATTTATTGTACAAATAAATAAGTGTAAATAAATTTTTATCAATTATCATAAGTAATATAAATAAAAACTTAAATGTAATAAAAAATTTAAATTTGTTCCTTTAAACACTCTGAGAGCAAATTATTCATCTATTTTAATAATATGCATATATTAGGTCCTTTAAATTAAATATGTAATATATACACGCATATTAATGCTATGTACATCTATCTAAATAACTTAATGCATATTCATTATTATGCATAGATTAGGTCCTTTAAATTAAATATGTAATATATACACACACATATTAATGCTATGTACATCTTTCTAAATAGCTTAATGCATATTCATTATTAGACCTTTACATAATACGCAGTCTACAACCCAATAATTTGTGCTTTCAAGATCATGATATGTGCATGTGTTTTAATTAGTATATATATATATATATATATATATATATATATATATATATATATATATTTTTGAAGAAGGAATATCTTGTTTTACTTTCTTGATGCTTATATGAATTTTTCATCTTGGCAATCAGTAGTTTTTTTTTTTTTTTATTCTTGAACTAGTATTTTTCAATATCCAATACAACTTGAACTCTGCTCCTTTATCCTTGCAGTGGGCCCTCATTTTTTTCCCCTCTTTTTTTTCTTTCATATTTTCTTCTTACTTTTTTTTTTTAAATCCCAAATACTCACTTGACCTATCTTCAAAGGCTTTTTTTTTTTTTTTTTTTTTTTCTATTGCTCATAGATTTTTCTTTCGACCTAGTGAATTGATATTCCTTTTTTGAATTGCTAACTCCTTAATCGTTGAAGTGCAGGTAAAAATTTTGAGGGCTTTATCTTTTGTATGGGATGATTTTTTTTTTTTTATTAGCTTACAAAATTCATGCTTGTCTTCTTCTCTTTTGATTATTGATCAGAGTAAAAAAATCTCTCTACAAGGGTTTTTTTTTTTAAATTTACTTTTTCAATTATTGTTATGAAAATTTCATTTTACTAGTGTTAGTATGTGTGTGCATGTGTGGTGGTTTGCCCACTTTATCAAAAAATAAATAAAATAAAATTCCCATATCTCATTCTTGCCTAAATTAAAAAAAAATTTATTGAATTATTATTATTTTTTTATTAATAGGAGACACAGTTAAGAGTGTAAATTTTTTTTTTATAATTGTTAAACATGACTTATTTTTTTATTATTATAGGAAAAAAATAATAATTCCGAATAAAAGATGTTTAGCTATCACCTATAGAAGAAAATAAATACTATAAATATTGGTATGAGACACTACTGTCAAGAGTGTATCTTTTTAATTTAAAAAGAAATCATTTTATATCCAAAAATAAATAAATAAATAATAAACCATCCAGCAACAACCAAGTGGTAGCGCTAGTGCATGGTCAAAATTAAAAAAAAAAAATATTAAAACCCAATCTAGTAAATAAAAACCACTTATTATTTAAAATAAACCCATTAAAATAAAGAGTCCAAATCCGGAATCAAAATGCCTGGTCCTCTTTTTGTTTTCAATAAGAAACAGCACAAAGAATATAAAATGTTTATTTTATTTATTTATTTATTTATTGAAAAATTGCACTTCCTGTGTTTCTAACCTTTCCCTAAGCAAGCTTCTCATTGTCCCAATCTTTCTCTCTAAATACAAATCTTTCTGTCCCCAACAACTGCCAGAGAAATAAACCCTAATTTTAGGTCTTTTTTACTTTTTATTCTCCAGGCGCAACCTTGTGAGTGCTTTTGCTAGGGTTTTGCTCAGGGACCCAATCTAGGGTTTTGAGCCCGTGGTGATGGCATGAAACTCAAATTCCCCGCTTCGTTGATTGTTTAGAGGAGAGTTGGAGCGAGACCAGGGCGAAGATGATTGCCGAGAAGCCCAATTGGATCAGGCATGAGGGGCTGCAAATCTTCTCCATTGATGTCCAGGCCGGTGGGCTTAGGTTCGCCACCGGCGGGGGCGATCACAAGGTGGGACCTTTTCCTTCTTGCCATCCTTCATCTTTGCCGAATGTTCAGTGCGATATTTTCAAGTCTGGATTTTTTAAATGTTTCTTTTCATTTCTTTGTTGGTGTGATCTTTGAAGACTAGTACGTGCCAGTATAATTCTTGAATTTTTCTCAAATTGCTATGTTTTCTTGGTGGATCTTGGATAAAGTTGGAGTTTTTGCTCGAATTGCACTGCCAAGCTGTTGTTGATTTATACACTTATTTATTAATTTGTTTATATATTTTCTTGCTTCTTAGAATGTGTGGAAAATGTTCGGCTTCTTATGATCAAAGTTCTACTAAGCTATTATACAGTGTTCTATTACTGCATTGCTCATATGGGAGTTTTAAGGCTAAATAGCTATCCTACTAATTAGATTCACTGCTAGTTTATTGCTTACATGGCATGAAAAAGCGCAGACTTTCAAATCAATGCATGGAATGAATCCTATGTCAATCCTGACAGACGGAAGCATTGGGGGAAGATTTACTCTACTAATCTTGCATGTGTGAATGAGCTGAATTTGATGTATTTCTAAGCTTTTGTGTGAAATTGTTCTTGTTATAGGTTCGCATATGGAACATGAAATCTGTGAACATGGATGCAAATAATGACAGTTCAAATCAAAGGCTCCTGGCAACCCTCCGCGATCACTTTGGTTCTGTCAACTGTGTTAGATGGGCTAAGCATGGTAGATATCTTGCTTCAGGGTCTGATGATCAAGTGATTTTCATTCATGAGAGAAAACCTGGGTCGGGCACGACTGAATTTGGTAGTGGGGAGCCCCCGGATGTAGAAAATTGGAAAGTGATAATGACATTAAGGGGTCACACTGCAGATGTGGTAATTACAGTCCTCCACTTATGCGATAATATTGATTTACATGGATCATGAAATCTGCTTTTTATTACCCTTCTAGCGCCCTTGTCTTAACATCTGTCTTACTGAGTAGATTTCCTTCTATGCTTGAAGTAGGTGGATCTCAACTGGTCTCCAGATGACTTAATACTAGCCAGTGGAAGTTTGGATAATACTGTTCACATTTGGAACATGACCAACGGCATTTGTACAGCAGTCTTGAGAGGCCATTCCAGCTTGGTCAAGGGGGTTGCTTGGGATCCTATTGGTTCATTTATAGCGAGCCAGTCAGATGACAAGACTGTGATCATTTGGCGCACAACGGACTGGAGTCTTGCGCACAGGACAGAAGGGCACTGGTCAAAATCAGTAAGTCATTTAATTGATTAGCGTACCATGCTATTATTATCTATCTTATTAAGAGATGATCTTTTTCAGCTTGGGTCGACGTTTTTTAGACGACTTGGATGGTCACCATGTGGTCATTTCATAACCACCACTCATGGCTTTCAGAAGCCCAGACACTCAGCTCCCGTCTTAGAAAGAGGGGAATGGTCTGCCACTTTTGATTTTTTAGGCCATAATGCACCTGTTATTGTTGTAAAGTTTAACCACTCCATGTTTCGGAAGAGTAATTCAGCTGGCCAGGAGGCAAATGTTGCACCAACTGGATGGACAAATGGCACCTCCAAAAATTCAACTAAGGAAACACTACCATATAATGTCATTGCGATTGGAAGTCAAGATCGCACTATAACTGTGTGGACTACAGCGAGTGCCCGTCCTCTCTTTGTTGCAAAACATTTCTTCACTCAAAGTGTTGTTGATTTATCTTGGTAAAGCTTTTTATCTGTCTAACTTTTATAGGAATGTTTTCTGAATATCTTTCTCACCTATTATTTACTCTTACAACATTCTTGTTTGAGAAAACAGGAGCCCTGATGGGTATGCACTTTTTGCCTGCTCCTTGGATGGGACAGTGGCAACTTTCCATTTTGATGTGAAGGAGCTGGGACAACGCCTAAGTGACGTTGAGTTGGATGAGTTGAAGAGAAGTCGTTATGGTGATGTCAGGGGAAGGCAGGCAAACTTAGCTGAAAGCCCTGCGCAATTGTTGTTAGAAGCAGTTTCTGCTAAACAGTCAGCTAGCAAAAAAGGACTACCTGATGCTCAGCAGAATCAGATTCCTGAAAAAGGTTCTGTTGATGTAGTGAACCCAATTGCCAGCCAGCCAATTTCCAAGGCTTCCACAGTGCAAGTCGAAGATGATAAAAAGATTGGTGGGGCAGGTAATGATGGTACAAATAAAATTGTACCAGCTCGCATTTCTAGCCCTGTGAAACAGAGAGAATATAGGCGGCCTGATGGACGGAAACGTATAATTCCAGAGGCAGTTGGAGTTCCTGCCCACGCAGAAAATATCTCTGATCCAACCCATGCTCAAGTTGTGGATTTTTCTTCCTTAGCTCCCGAACAGCAGAAGGATGATCGAGGACTGTTTCTTGCTGATAGTGGAATAAGGGAATCTTCACTTAAAAGACCATTTAGTGAAATCTCGGATGTCAATAACATTGCTGGTAGGGGAAATAACTACGGTTCTAAGGAGCGTTCTGGGGTTACTGGAAGAGTTAACATCATTGAAAGCCTTGTCATTGAGAAGGCACCAGCCTTAACCAACACTGATGGTAGGGTAAATGTAGAGCATGCAGGGCTAGTTGGCTTGCCAGGCTCTTTGACATCTAGCAGTGTTCTTTCTATTCGAATTTTTGACAAGAAAAACAGTGATGGTGGCCTACCGGTCTGCTTGGAAGCTAGACCAGTAGAGCGTTCTGTGAATGATATAGTTGGCGTTAGAAATACATTTTTGACAAAAGAAACTGAAGTTAGATGCACAAGGGGAACAGAGACTCTCTGGTCAGATCGAATATCTGGAAAGGTAACTGTCATGGCAGGAAACTCCAATTTCTGGGCTGTTGGCTGTGAAGATGGTTGCCTACAGGTATTCAAATGGCGACATTCTACTAGATAGCATTAATTTTTATTTTACTGCATGAAGATCCCAGAATACAAATTAGGAAAGTTAAATGGCGATATTAAATAAAGTATGAATTGGCTAGAGGTTTGATAGGAAAATTTTATGTTGTTATTCTGATGCATCATTAATTTGTTTTATTTTTTCCTTTGTATTTAAATTGTATGGCTTTGCTATAAGCATTTAATCCTTTTCTTGTCATTGATTTGCATTCTTCATGAATGCCCATAGTGCTACATAATCAAACAAATGAATAATGTAGTAAACACTGGGATTGATAGTTATTACTATTGTATAAAATCAAAATTAAAATATTTACTCACTATAACGATACATATCTGCCTTCTGCTTTTAACAATTGGTTTTTAATTTCCCTGAATCATGTAATCAATCCAGCGCTACTAATACATACTCTCTATCAACAATTAAGAGTACTGTTGCACTTTTTCTTTTTTAAACTAGTAAATGTTGATGTGAAAAGGTATTTATTTCTTTCGTCTTGTTCAAGGTTTATACGAAGTGTGGAAGACGAGCTATGCCAGCAATGATGATGGGTTCAGCAGGAGTTTTTATAGATTGTGATGATTGCTGGAAGCTGCTTCTAGTTACCAAGAGAGGATTATTGTATGTCTGGGATCTTTTAAAAAGGTCATGTATTCTTCATGACTCTTTAGCTTCTTTGGTAACTGCAAGAGAAGATTTATCAGGGAAGGATTCTGGTATGAGTGTTGTTCATATGTTCTGATTTTAAATTGCTTTGTAGAACCTCTCAAGTTTTGCATTGATAATTTCTCTGCTCCATATTTTGTTATAACTATTCTTTCAAAGTGCAAATCTAGTTCATATCTTTTTCCCATGAATTTCCCTCTTGATTTTTCACCATCATTATCAGGCACAGTAAGAGTTATATCAGCAAGGTTCTCAAGATCTGGGTCACCCCTAGTGGTTCTTGCAACTCGCCATGCCTTTCTTTTTGATATGAGCCTCATGTGCTGGCTGAGAATAGCTGATGATTGCTTTCCAGCTTCAAATTTTGCAAGCTCTTTTAGCTTAAGCTCTGTTCACAGTGGTGAATTGGGCAGTCTGCAGGTTGACATTGGAAAGTTCCTAGCTAGGAAACCAAGCTGGAGCAGGTTTGTTCTTCTTCCACACCCATTGTGCATCTCAAGAGACTAACCTATTCATTTGCCATCTGAAAATTTGATTGTTTTGTTTCATTGTTTAGTTGCATTGTATTCTAGAAATAAGCACACCTTTATATTGCTGCCGTTCACTCATTTCTTTTTTTCTCCACCATGTTCTTCAGGGTGACAGATGATGGTGTCCAGACACGTGCTCATTTGGAAGTACAGCTTGCATCATCATTGGCTTTGATGTCACCTAATGAATATCGGCAGTGCCTTCTCTCCTACATACGCTTTTTGGCAAGGTTAGTAGTCTAGACATGATGACGAGTTTATATATTTTATGTGTTTGCTGTTTAACTTTTAATGTAGGTTTTCAGCCCTGTACTTTTTGTCCTCCATCATAAGTGGATGGTTTGACAAGTGATCTGTTTGACACTCATTCAAGACTTTAGCGGCTGCAATTCTATTTAGTAACAAGTTGCAGAGGGTTTTGAAAACTGGTTATAAATGATTGTGTTGGCTGATTGCCTCACAATAATAAAGTCCATTTCATTCTTTTGCAGGGAAGCAGATGAATCTCGCTTGCGTGAAGTCTGTGAGAGCTTTCTTGGACCTCCTACTGGAATGGCCCAAGCCTCATCCTCTGATTCAAAGAACTCATCATGGGACCCTTGTGTGCTTGTGAGTTTCTTTAATGAAAAAGCGGATTTCTAGTTTTAATCCTGTGGTATACTTGCGTGCCCTTTATTTTTCAATTGTTCGATCAACACAAAAACCTTCGTTTAATCTGGTTTTCTTATCCTCAGATTGATATCAATTTGCTACATTGGTTTTGTGAGCTGATCTTGATCTCTAAATGGCTATTTTGTTTAATCCAAGCTTTTATTGCAGGGAATGAAAAAACACAAACTTCTCAGGGAGGACATTCTTCCAGCCATGGCATCAAACAGGAAAGTCCAAAGGTTGTTGAATGAATTCAGTAATCTTCTATCTGAATACGAAACCATTGAGATGAACACAGATCAACCAGACCCTTCCCCACCAATGAAAGACACAGTTTCATGAAGTTAGGTTCAACTGTAGGAGGTACTTGTATCCCATTAATCTTCGTGCATTTACAGTAAAAAGTAGAAAAACACAAGTAGTGTAACCTGTTTTCTTGCAATGCTGTCCATACTTCACAATTCATTCCTCCCAAAAAGCTTGATGAGGAGAAAAATGCCGTCCCTTCCTTTTCTTGTTTCTGCTACAATTTCACATTTTGTGCATTTTTGGGCTCATATGGCTCACCAAATGTTGGAAAATGATGCAGGTGTGCATTCAACAAAGAAGCTAATACAAGTCCCATTAATCTAATCTTACTCAAGTTGATCTCTGTACTAACCTTGTTAATGAATTGTTGGATGATATTTTCAAATTTTAACATATTGGTTGGTGAAAGTTATTGTCACTCTTGATGTCCATTTTCTTCATCTCTTAAATAGCTGATAATCAGGAGATTGATTTAAAGAATTTTGTGGTAGTTTCAACTTTGCTGTAGAAGTGCAGCAGTTCATTTTGTGTATGTTTGCAGGGGATATCAGATAACCTCAATTTCTGTTCCCTTTGTTTCTCTGTAAATTAGTGACATATCAACAAATTTCTGTTTTGTTTATGTAAATTTTAATTTAACCGTTTAGCATCACTAACTTTTCAGTAAATTTCAGTTAAACTGCCACTGGTTGTATTTGTTCAGAAAAATATCATTTCCTTTTAAACCCTGACACTAAAACAAACTTCAGACCTCCCATATATATATATATATATATATATATATATATGGTTAAATTATTTAAGAGTCTTTAGATATCTTCATTTTGGTCATTTAATCTCTTTGATTTTTAAACTCTTCTTTTTAGATGGTACATTCAATGTCAATTTTTTTTTTCCAGAAATTTCTAAAATGCCCCTTTCGTTTTTGTCCCGTGATCACATCATCTTCTCGGTGAGGGTGAAATTGGGCCCTTCCAAGAGAGACGAGTAAATTATTCTTCCTAATTTGAATTTAAAATAAAATGTTTAAGAAATATAAAAAATTTCAAAAATGGAACCATCAATCGTCTCAAATGTCCAGCACCAAATGCTGACCAACACTCGACAAAGCTTTTTTGCCAAAAATTTAGTTATATTTTTGACAAATAGGTAACAAGCACCTCTATTTAAGAAAGGTGAAGGACATGCAGAGATATGTGGAACAGGCTCAATACGCATTTGTAGCCTCACTTTACATGAGTTTTGGGGTTTGATCTCGGGTCCTCCTCAAAATAATTCAAGAGAGATTGCCCTCTTAAAAACGACAACTGGATTTCGTTCTCTTAACACAGTCCATGTATTATATGGTTAGTCACCAAGTTTATCAACCCAAGGGTTTTGCACCTATGACCTACTCTCTGTGTCGCTCTTTGGCAAGCGCCTCTCACCAACTGAGACCTCTGGGTGGATAAATTTGCCAACTATTTTACAATACTTGGATTGTAAGATGAAGCTCAACTATCGCTCTTAGGAGGGCAATCTCTCACATAAATACCCTACACAAGAATACCAAGAGGCGGTTGGTAAATCGTTTGTAAATTTTTTGGTGTCTTTAGATCATGTTTTTTTTTAAATATTATATATTACTTTTTTTTTTCAAAAACCTAAAAGATTTTAGCTTTTTTCAAAGACTATTTATTTTTCAAAAAATTATTATCCTTATTTTTTAAAGTTGCGAGCTTTTTTTGTTTTTTTGTTTTTTTGCACATATTTAAAACAAATCTGTGTTTTTATTTGTTTAAAACCTATTTAATTTTCAAATAATTTTTTTTTAAACTCATTGAGGAGTGTTTTATTTTTTAATTTTTTTTCCTATGTATAACTGTAACTATGTTTAATATAGACACAAAATTGCATATATAGATATATATACCCACAAATTTGTTTTAATATATGAATATCATTATAGTAGATAAATATATATTTTAAAAAAGGAAAAATTACTGTTTACCCATCGGGAATTTCAAAACTTCCTAAACAACCCTGTAAATTTGTAATATCCTAGACAACCCTTTCGTTAGTGTTTAACTTCCTTTTTGCCCCTTGTCGTTCACTTGGACAAGGTCCATATTGTGAAATTCCTTGTTTACCTTTGTAAATTGTGGGAAAAAAACCGCCCAGTCACATCATGTTAAACTTTTTTGTTTGGCTTTTGGTAATATTTTTTCATTCATTCTTGCGTTGCTTTTCCTGAAACAAAGTTTGGAAGACTCATCCTGTGAGAGAGTAACAATCTGTTGCATTCTTTTTTGAACTCTGCCGGTTGGCCGATAAGGTGAGAATATCTTCCTTTCACTTAGTTTGATCATCTTTAAAGAGAGAGTAACAATTTATATTTATATACAGGTTTATTATGGAGAGTTTTTGTGGAATTGTAAGATACAACGGGGATGGACGAGTGCTAGTGTTCACGGCACAGACTTCTTGGGATTCAATCTTAGCAGAGATATGTGAGCGATGGGGTCTTGATGTTTCCTGTGTTAGAGTGAAGTTTATCACACCCGATGGTCATAAAACGATTTGTCCAATAGAAAATGAGGTTGACTTCCAGCGCATGTGTCATGTGTACTCCCTCTTCAAATGCGCTGTAGTCGATCTCGTGGTTGAGACAGATGATGTGTCATTGTCGTATCATAATCAAAACAAATTCTTGTCATTGTAAAGTTCTTATCCTATATCTTGACTCTTATAATCATATGTTTCCGTTTAATTATTATAGTTTACGTTTAATTATTACAATTTTCGCTTAATTATTATCGTTTTCGCTTAATTATTCCATTTGCCGTTTAAACAAATAAGTTCCTATTTAAAACAAATAAGTTTTTCTTTGTTATCGTTCCCAATCCCAGTTTCCATTTAAAAATGTATGTTTCCGCTTAATTATTTAAGTTTATGTCTAACTTATTTTGATTCTGTTTAACATATTATGTTTCAGTTTGAATATATATGTTTCCATGTAACATGGTTTGTTTCCGATTAACTAACTGATTTTTCCCGCGTAAACTGAAGTGTCGACACGAATTCTGATTCTGCAAGCGCACCTGTTCCATCTCATGGCAACCCAGACGGTGCAGCAGCCTTTCCGTCCTCCTCTGATCAATCTGAAGTGTTGTCGTTGGATATCGGACAACGTTTTGTAGACGTTGAACATTTCAGAGACACACTTCGAAATTTTGCAATCAAGCGGAATTTTGACTTCAAATTCATAAAGAATGAAAAACACAGGGTGACAGTACAATGTGCGGCCGTTGGTTGTGACTGGCGCCTTCATGCATCAAAGGAATACAATAAAAATACTTTCAGAATCAAGACAATGCACCCGTCACACACTTGTGGTGGTAGAATTGGCTCGGTATCGCATCCGAAAGTGTCTAAAAAATGGGTAAGCGCACGAGTGATTCAGAAGCTTAAAGACCAGCCCGTATACATGCCCATCGACATTCAGAATGACATGTTACGGGAACATGGTATCAACATTCCATACAAGCAAGCTTGGTTGGGTAAAGAGTGTGTCTAGGTGATCCTCGACGGTAGCGACGTCTCCAGCTACGATTTGTTGCTCTGGTATGTGAATAAGGTGGCTGAGACAAATCCTGGTGGTGAGTGTTTTAAACGGAGTGTTTTAAACTTGCATTCTTTTCGTTTTGTGCGTGTATCATAGGATTCAAGCAGAGTTGCAGGCCGCTGCTGTTTGTCGATAGTACCCACCTTCTTGGAAAATATCGGGGTACGCTACTGGGCGCCACAGGCAAAGATGGAAACAATGGTTTTTTCCACGTGGCCTTCGGTATTGTCGACAACGAGACAAATGCGAATTGGACGTGGTTCATTTCCAAGTCAGGTGATGCGTTATACGATGACAGAGATTATGAAAAGATCATTACATTTGTCTCGGACAAGTCAAAGGGCCTTGTGAATACCATTGCAAGGGTCTTCCCTTCTTCCCCGTACGCATACTGCCTTCGACACTTGGAGGCCAATTTTATGAAAGCCAATGGCAAACTTGGGAAGGCATTGAAGGAGAAGTCCTGGTCCATATGCTTTCGTATTGCGTGGGCATCAACGTCTAAAGACTTTGATGATACGGTGAGTGAACTGCAGGCCACATCACAAGAAGCGTATAGCTGGTTGCTTGAAAATTCAGATATGTCAAATTGGTGTAATTATTTGTTCAAAGGTGAATGTTGGGGCGAGATGTATTCAAATGTTGCAGAGCCCTTCAATGCGTGGATCAAAGAAGCTCGCCATTTACTGGTGATGAAAATGGTCGACTCCATACGGTACTTGAATGTTTGATTTTCTTTCTGTTGAAATATCTTTGTTTCATTTTAAATATACTTCTTTCCGTGTAAGTGTACTTGTTTCTGTTTAACTTCATTTGTTTCTGTTTAAATATCCTTGTTTCCGTTTAATTACCTATGTTTCCATTTGCATATCATGTTCTTCGTTTAATAACGTTTGTTATCATTTACATTGATTTGTTTCAGTTTAACTTTGATTGTCTTCGCTTAGTTTGATAAGCAGTTATAATGTTTAATTATACAGGTTCAAGTTAATGTGCATGTTATGCGCCCGTCGCGAGCAAGCGAACAAATGGGATACCTACTTATGCCTCGATATACATAAGAAGGTAGAGGATCCTGTTGCGGGAAGCAGAAATTTTTATGTTGGTCATTGTCTCGGTGATCGTTATGAAGTCATTAACCACTGCAGCTACTCCGTAGATCTATCGGGTAGAACATGCTCATGTCGTAGGTGGCAAATTTATGGTATCCCGTGCACACACGCTTGCGTTGCAATAATGCAGACAGACACCAATGTTCATCAATTTATTAGCGGCTACTTCACCGTGGAGATGTACAAATTGGCGTATAGGGAAGCTATTTTCCCCATACCGGATGATGACAAGCCTACAGATGACAATCAATTTATTGGTGCTGATCCTAAATTTATTGGTGCTGTCATCGTACCTTTGCAACAGGAAATCAAGTAGGGCCTTCTCTTGGAATAGTGCTTCCAAATCAATAAATGCTGCGAATGGTGTCCTTCGTATAAGTTCCCAATGGCGTCCACTCATGTGAACTTTCAATTCAGCCATCGTCTCTACTACCGGTGTCAAGTAGCATCGCCCCTTAACTAGGTTTAACTCCATAACTTCTCCTTCGAGACAATGATTTTTGTAGTGAGAGATGAAAAATTAAAAAACGGAGAGCTTCTTGCCTCTTCAGAATACCCTGAGCTAAACCCCGAGTTCCTCCCAAAACGGAGAAATTATTGCAATGGCCGTTGTGGTCAAACCATGTCGCACTCACGCGACTTCCACTGCATACTCGTTACAAACTCTCACATTTATCGTAAATAAATTCAGATTTCAAACGAAAATACTTATTTACTTGTGAATCGCTGATTATGATACATACAAAGACTTAGTTATTTAAATAAAACCATTGATATTTAAACATAAACACTTAACATTAAACAGGAAAGTTTTGAAATAACGAGAAACATTGATAGTTAAACGGAAACGTTGAAATGTGAACAGTAACAATAACTTTTAAACGATAAGAATGAAAGTTAAATAGAGACAATGCTGTTTACGAAACGACTACCAAGTATACAGGGAGCCGATCTTTATTATATATAAACAATGATATTTACATAAACAAATTTCATAAGTTATTGAAAAAGAATGTATGTTACAAAGTTTACATTATAATTAACAAAGAACTTTATACAACATCGGCTGTCGAACTCGTCTCGCCTTTGTCATTGACGCCAACTGCCCTCCCATCCAAAAGTATGCGTGCAGCGTACTTCAGTCGTAAGTATGGGATGTCCGTTTGAGATACCTGTAGCTTTTCATCATCAAGAAGTTTCTCAATGAACCGCATCACATAGACTTAGCAGTCGACACTTCCTCGTTTTTGTCTTGGAGTGCCCCTATCGTGAATGAGGAGGTACGAGGAGGTCACCGACTCGCCAAATTTCATCTTGATGCAATTATTGAATAGTTTCCGCTGTAAACAAATAAATTTTGAAGTTAAGATGGACAAATAGGAAGTACGATATTTCCGCTATAATTAACATGGAAACTTACCATATCGTTGGCGTCTCTGTCGTATTCGTCGCTCTGGCAGGAAGAGTAATGCCTGTACTCTTGTTTCATGTTGTCCAGAACGACGAGATGGAAATGGTCATGCAAAATTATTGGCATGATTACGATATCGACTTCATGGACGTTCCGCGCATCATCGTCAATCATGCGGAGAGCCTCTTCCGCCGTGTCGTTAATTTGGGACAGGCATAGTGCAAGTGGACTAGTAATAGAAGCGCGCTTCTTATAGGGATACGGTTCAAGCTTCAGTGACTTCTGAATGATGCAGACGAAGGCGTCGACGACATCGTCTGTCACCGTACCCTTACCGTCCACCAACGTGAACACGAACTCTCTTGTAGTCTGAACTGCCTCAATCCTCCATACGATAGTCCTGATATTAAATAGTAACACACTTATTTAAACAATAAACTTCATACTTAAGCGGAAACTAATATAGTTAAATGCTAACTTAGAACTTTAAATGAAAAGTACAAAACTTTAAATGATAACATGAATATTTAAACGGGAAATATATATATTTAAGTGATAATATAACTATATAATACTTACGAGTCCATAACACAGTTGAGGAAGATTCTTATTATCTTTTCTTCGAATTCATCGAGACGCGACATTCCGGCATATCTTTTCTTCTTCGGAACAAATTTTTTCTACGCGTCATCGATCTGGCTAATGTCTTCTTGCCCTTCCTTAGCAGCCACTTTATTCGACTCCGGTACTGCCACAGAGTCTTTATTCACTTCCAGTGCCAATGTGGGCAGGATTGTGTCTTCCTTTGAAACGCAACTGCCGTGTGTCGGTGCCTCCAACACAGGTACTTCACTGACAACGGATTCAATTATCCTGTTGACATTGACAGTCACGTCATCAGGCCGAGACACATCTATTGCAGCCGGCGGAACCACTGCTTGTACTTTTTCCAATGGCGCGCTCGGAGATAAAGTTGGCTGAGTCTCTGCCATTGTTGGTTCGACAGCAGTTGGTGCTTCTATTGCCTCGACGTCAGCCGACGAAGGAAGAGACATTGTTGATTTCCTCCATGCAAGCCTCTTCCTACGCGGGACTCTTTCAAATGCTCTCGCAAGAACGTCGTCTTTGGCAAACGCTGGGGCTGCGTCAGTAGTATCGGGGCTGTTAGAGATGGTATCATAGTTAGCCGGCCGAGGGAGCAACGTCGTCTTGGCCTGCGAACGTGCCTCTAGAGCATCCATGCGAGCAACAAAGCTGGGGGAACTCTTGCATCATTATCTCGCACGCTTGCAATAGACGTGTGGTCAGGTCATCGGCTATTACTATCGGGGGGTGGGGGGGGAGTGGATGGGGGCTTGCCCATCGACGAGAAGTCCATGCACTGGGTAGGCTCCGAGAAGCTGATCGGTGTCGAACGCACTTTGAGGATGTTGGTCGATCATCTTTCTTTCTCGCCAGCGGAGCGGGAGCGAAAGCAATATCACCTCCGTGGCCGGTGGCAGCTCGGCGACGAGTGGCCCCAACAAATATTTCTTCGTCGGGGTTCGCGGTGACCAGTTCGGGAAACTAACAATTGTAAACAACCAATATTGTTAACAGTAAACATATATGTTTAAAAGCTAACCAAGTAATTTAAACAATATCCAAACTGTTTAAGCAAGAGGGTGCTTGAAACTCCTTTGGGACCTGGAAGGCGTGGGAGTCCTTTTCTTCCTAGTTAATGTAAGGTAGGGGATGCCCATTTCCCCCTTTAAATAATAGTCACATGAAGAGATGTATCTCATTTGAATAAACAAAGCAATGCCAGTATGAAAATGATAATATACTTGCATAATCATTTGAATAAATCTTAGGAGAAATGGAAGACATCAATGAGCAATATGAGCATCATTTTAAGTATCACATGTAGAGATGAATATCATCTTAATTATTATTGCAATGTCGAGATCTAAATAATCAGAATGAAAATAATAATATATTTGCATAATCTTTAATCTTTAATCTTCAAGTAACATAACAATTTTCAGTAAAAGAAAGAAATAACCCCATTTGTTGAGCAATACTTTGTAGCAGGCTCTATTATCTTACTAATGTTTTTACAATATATTGTTCTAATAGCTATTGTTCTTAGATGTGAAACAAATATATTATCTAAGTCTATTCAGCTGAAAGCTTAAGATGATAGGATATATTTACTTTTAAATCCTTTTATTTTAAACAATCCAAGAGATATATTTTAAATGTTAATTATTGTAATTTCAAGTTTGAATTAATGTAAACTTTTTAATAGTTATAATTTTTTACATTGAAGTGAGCACCACCTTGGTCTTGTTTCTAGTTCCACCATTGAACACAATTTTCTACTTAAATTCAAATTTATTGGAAATCTTCACAAAGAATAATAGTTATGGTCATTAATACTTTATAGAAAATAAGATTCTTGAATTTGAATAAACTTTCCTCACAGATCAACACACAATGTTTGAGTAGTTGGTAAGATTTTTGCCTTCAATTGATTACACCTATCATAGAGTAGTTAAGTAAATGTAAAATAAGAAAAAAAAATTGATTAATGTTTTATTGATTTTACAAGGTTACAGATAAAAAAGGACATACACTTTTTAGTGTACAATGAATATATTGGGGCAGAGGGAGTAATATTCAATATAGTTCTTGATTCTATTTTGGATTTGTGATTTTAGTTATGCTTTTCCATATTGAGAATCTCTTTGAGTTTTTAGATTAAAAAATAAACGCAAAAATCAAATGATTAGTGAGTGTTCATGACATGTGTGTAAGCAAAATTTTTTGTATTTTGGGTTTTTACCATTTTGTCCGTAGGAGTGACGCAGTCATTTCTCAGCTTATCATTTTTTAGTTTTTTATATTTTAAATATTTTTAAAAAATAATTTATAAGATTTTAATGTTGCAATTTAATTATGAGATTGTTTGGTAAGCCCAGAGGCTTTTTGTCCCTAATGATATTTTTATTTTTATATATTTGGTGAAATTTCATTTTTTATTTCCTAAGTTTAGTTGAAATAACCATTCCATTTTGTACACTAACAATTAGAAAGCATTATTTGATAATTAAATGCACTAATTTTAATTGTTCAAACTATCTATATGACTAATATTGAAAGATTTTGATCTGTCCAAATAATGTTGTTTTACATTGAACTTATGTATTCTCACAATTTATTCATAGAAAAGTGATTTTTGTATGAAGTTGACTCATTTTCGAACTTTGGTTGGCTACTGCTAGCAGTTCAGTTTGTATAGAGTGACAGTGTGTGTATATAGCTATGTTAACAATTCATAATGCTAGTTTTAACTGTTTTCAAAATATTTTTGTGATGCATGTTGTTTTGGAAAACTTTGGTTATCCAAGTAATATTTGTCTTCATAAATTTTTACATAATTTGTTTTTTTTTTTTAAATTAAATGAATGTTTGCTAAATTTAGTGGAAATATGCTTCAAATCTTAAAAAGGTTGAAAACACTACTAAATGATATCCAACTTTGCATTTTTTTTCTTGATGATACCCCTTGTTATTCAACTAATATTTTTCTATGTTAATAATGGAATAGTTCACAAGTCTTTTGTTTTTGGCAAGCAGTTTTGCTGTCTTTGCAATATCTATAGGATTATTTGTGAAAATCAAAAGTATGGAGAAATCAGGATGTTTGGTTTTTTCTTTGAAATCAAAAGTATGTTTCTCATTAGAATATATGTCTAGGATTTTATTGATAGTTTAGACGGTCTCATTTACATTGATATGCCTGTGTTGGCAACCATGGTGGTTATTTTAATTATGTTGTTTAATTGATAGCGATGATATACTTTATTTAGAGAGGCTTCTTCGATTTGGAATATTTACAAGAGTGCACACATGACTCGATTATTAGATGGTGGAGTTCATAAGTGTGTTGAATATATAGGGATGACCAGGGACAACTTCTTAAAACATCACGCTATATTAAAAGAACGACGTGGTTATTTAAGTGATGCCATCCAAGTGCTAGCAAAGGAACAAGTCAGCTTATACCTACACATAGTCTTGTATTATGCAAAAAAAAAAAAATTGGTCAAAAAATTGATTTTTTTATATCACGCGTGTTGTGAAATTTTTATAAATGCAAGTATACTCTAACGTGAACAAGTAATACAATGATAAGAAAGTATCGTCCGACTAGAATTGAGTTTATCCATTGAAATTCTACCCCTAATTCTACTTAATTAATTATATTAAAAATTAATTTTTAAAAGGTCTAATTCAAGCAATAGAGAGAGAAATAGTTAGATAAGGAGATATTAATGCTCATAGATTCTAGGGCTTTCAAGTTCACCAAGACTAATTCTGCCTAGATTGTCTAGTTCAATTAGTTGATATTTATTCCTCTTGTTGTCATCGAATTTCTCTTAATTAATGATTGATCTTTTCAAGCATCATAGCATGCATATCCTATCAGATAAGTTAACATCATATCTGAGATAACTATGAATCTATGGAACTTTATGATAATGTATATGATCTCATAAATATGTCGCTATCTTATAATGATTGTACGATATTTTAATCAAGATCTAATTCAGTTATCATCTTTCAATCTCAAATCGAATCATTAATTATGTAATTGTTGATTAAGCAATCACAAGCATTAATCACAAATTGAAATATCCAACATAACTTTGAAACAAACATCAAGTAAATTAAAGAAGACTCTAGGTTTTCATAGTCCGGCCATATTGTAACCCTAGAAAAAGGTATTTAGATTGGGAGTAAAATTGATTCAAAAATGATTTTACATTTCACTGCAAGAAAATAGTTCAATACCGACAGAATTACCAACATGATCATATGAGATTAACAATTTATAATGCCAATCACAATATCAACGACGTTTCTGATGGAATTTTTTCATTGTTATTATTTTATAATGCTGACATACTATTGCCAACATAATTCATCAGTATATTTCTCGCCACCCGAATTCCTGTGGTGCCAAAGACTTACCGACGAAAATATTCATCATATGATTGGCGAATTTCCGTTAGTATTATTAATATGTATGTTATGCACCATCCTATGGTGCCAAAGACTTACTGACAAAAACATTCATCATATTACCGACAGAATGCAATTGACATTTTTATTTTATAATACTTACAAATGATTTCTGTAAAAATTCCGTCAATATTATTATTTATAATACTAGCATACTATTATCAACGAAATTATTCATGCTTGTAGGTAACAGAAGTCTGTGAATAGTATTGTTTTATAAAACCATCATACTATTCTTGATAGAATTCTATTGATATGATACAAGCCATCCCAATTCTTTTGTTGCCAAAGACTTACTGACGCCATCTTGTTGGTCATATTATTTTAAAATATGTTTGATACCAACAACATTCCATCAGTATTATCATTTATAATATTAACATATTATTATTGACAAAACTATGCATGCTTGTGGTGACAGAATTCCATCAGTTGTAATATTTTATAATGCCAATATACAATTACCGACGGACTCCCATCAGTAGAATATTGAACGCCATCCTAATTCTTTTAGCGCCAAAGACTTACCAACAAAAACACTCATAATACTATTGATGCAATGTCTTTGATATAATTTTTTTTATAATATCTACATATGAGTACTGATGAAATTCTACCATACCATCACTAATGAAGCTATGCATACTTGCAGCGACAATATTCCGTTGGTAGTATATTTTATAATACAGACATACTATTACTAAAGGAATTCCATCAGTATGTTACGCATCATCTGAATTCCTTTGGGGGTATATACTTACCGCTGAAAATATTCATAATATTACCGATGGAATGCCATAAAATAATAATACCAACATATTAGTAAGGGAAAATTACTTAAAAGTCCCTGAAAAGTTTCAAACTTCCACTGCAGTCCCTCTGACATTTTGATTTCTCTTTAGATCCCTCCTTTTTAAAAGCAAATTCAATTTCGTCCCCGGTGTTACTTCCATCATTTAATACGGGTGGAAATTACATAAATGCCCATGTACCAAAAAGTAAAAAGTAACTTTATGTCAAATCTCATTTAATGTAAGTACGTCCATGAAATATATTATTACTTTATGTGAATAATTTGGTGTGTTATATTATTACTTTTCTGTGTATAATATTCGTGTTTCCTGTGTATAATATTGGCTTTTCTGTGTATAATATTGGTTTCTGTGTATAATATTTTAGGGTTGCGCCCGTTCGCTCGTAGGGTTTCGTGCGCGCATCCCAAGGCCTCGTTGGCCCTCGCGAGTTCCCAAGGAAAAAGCTGGGCAAATTTGTCATTTCACACACGTAATGATGACTGGATTTCACAAGGGCATTATGGTCATTTCCAATCGAACTTAACCCTAAACTTCACACCGTCAATGTGGTTTGGACTCAAAAAGAAATATTTCAAAAAGGAGGGACCCTGCAGGAAAATGCAAACTTACAGGGATTTTTCTGGAATAACGAATCTTCATGGGGACTTTTGGGTACTTCCCCGTATTAGTAATGATTGAATTTCTTTAGTATTATTATTTATAACACCAAAATATTAGTACCCACAACAATATGCATGCTTTTAGTAAATGAAAATTAATAATATATCTTTTCCTCTAATGTTAATATAATTTTTTTTTTATGATTATGAATTATAAAATTAATAAGGTACACATTTTTTTCCTTAATGAATTTTAGTTCTTTAACCAAAAACATATAGTTAATTAACTCTACTATCAATTTATTTATTCACATAAAATCTGATTTAAATAAAATTATAATTCACCAATTATTTATACATATTTCATCAATTATTTTATTAACAAATACCAAAAATAATTTTGAATGTAATCATGTATCATACAGGGGTTAGGTTGGTTGTAGGGCTATATCGACAGTAATCTTATTTTTATTGGATTTGATTTTTTAGGGTTCTCGAGTCCATTGCACTACTGTGGGGGTGTTGCTAATTGCTTCATTGTAGTTTTGAACATCAAGGTGGAGATAGTGCAGGGAATGAGGGCATATAATATTGGTGAATTGAAGGAGGTTCAAGTAAACAAGTTTTGCTAGGGTTTGGATCGAAAAGGATTTGGGTATGGAAGGAAGTTAGTTAAGATGTTTGTTCTTTCTTGATGTTTTGTTGGTTACTTGTAATATATATATTGCAATTTGTTACCATGAAAGGCGATTGTTTTATGTTGGAAAACTGCCAAATTTTGGAAATAATTTTTTTTTGTTTGTTTGTAGAATGATTATGGTGTTACTGTGATACTTTTTCATATTAGAAATATTAAGTTATAGAACAATAATAATAGATTATGATCCGTCATGACTAATTATTTTATGGGTATAAGAATGCAAATAAAAACAACTTTGGTATTAGAAAAAGATTGAGCACTCTGGTTTTATTTATTACAATTTTTTTGTACTCTTTTTAATCTTCATGTAAGACCAAAAGCTAGCATTTAGAGTATAAAAAGCTTCCATGATGAAGGAAAGGAAGAAAAATAAAGTGCATTAGCTATCATAGATTACTCTTACAATAATTTTATATTGATCTCTTTATGTCACTCAGTAAGAGGACAAATGACAACCAACTATTTTTTATTTTCTATGTTAACCTAGTACATAATCATCTTAGTTTTGTGATTCTTATTCCTTGAATTAAATAAGAATAGTGATTTAACTTGACACCTTGATAAGTGCTAAACAGTTCATATTTTTCATATCATTTACATTGCAATCAGCATGGATTTTGACATGTTTAACATCTAATTAGTATGAAATTTCATTCTTTTGTTCACCATGACCTTTATTTCTATTTTAGGGAAAAAGAAGCGAATTCAGGGGAGTTTTGAAGTAAAATATGCCAAGTTGCTAAATCAAAGCTTCACCACGGTTCACAATAGGCATGGTGACAGGTTATCACGTCTGTTGTCTACACTTACCACTACCGTTATCAAGCCGTGATAGTGTGGAACCATTAGAAGCAACACAGAAGCCACAATTGCCTGATAACGGCTCACAATGGCCATTGTGAAAATCCATCACACCCGAAGAGCCGTGCCAGGATGCGACTTGGATTCCAAGTAATAACTTACTCACCACGGGAATCAAAATGGCCCTAGTGAGACCATGGTGGACTTGATCAAATAAATACTCTAGGTTTCTCTAAATTCAAGGAGATTCTTTTGTTGAATAGGGTAGGGCGGCTGGAGTTCTGGAGATTTGAGTGGTTGGAGATGAGTTTCTTCCATATTCTAGCAGTTTCTCAAGGATATTCCAACAATCATCGTTAGAGGAGGGTGCACGAAGGCGTTTAACGTCATCTTGTCAATCTTGGAATCCTCTCACCTTCAACTTTGGCAGACCTATTAGAGGGAGTTAGTTTAGGAGTTTTTTAAGTGCTTATGGTTCTCCTTGCTTTTATTGATTATTTTATGATCCATAAGAACCTTATTCAAGGTGAATTGTATGTCTAGGTCCCTTGATGATTGTTTATAAATCTTGATTGATAATGTGGTGTTTCGGCCCTTTTCCTTTTTGGTATAGAGCAATTTGTTTCGATCTTTCTTTAGTTGTTTTGATTGTTTTCTCATTTTCTTTGGTTTAAGGCTTCTTACCTAGCATTTTGAGGCTTTCACCAAGTGTTTGGGTTGGTTTTGGGGGATTTTTCGCGTGTGTGGGCTGTGTATAGGCCGCACAAACTTGTGCGGGCTATGCACAGACTGCACAGCCCCTTCAGGGAGCTATGCGGCCTCCTGTGCGCCTGCGCAAGAGGCGGCGCACCCCGGGCTGTGGGGTGCGCGGCCTGTGAGCGCCCGCCCACCGCTCAGGCCTAGGAAGCGCGCGAGAACTGTGCGGCCATGCACAGGCTGCTCAGGATGGGGTTTTGGCGCTTTAAAACCCCGATTGAACTCCTTTTTCTTCATTTCTTTTCCCCTAAACCTTCCCATCTTCTGCTCCTCTCTTCCTCCACCATTCTTAGGCTTTTGAGGGCTGTTTTTGGAGAGATTTATGGGAGTGTTCTTGGATCCTAAGGTGTGATCCTCTCTTGACTCAAGGTAAGCTATTCTCTTCTTCTTTCTTTCTTCTTCTTCTTTGGATGAGTGAGGCTAGGGTTAGTTAGTTGGTTTCGTTTGGAGCTTGAACCTTGTTCTCCTCCATGTTCTTTGTTAGTGGAGCTTGAAGATCTCCTTCCTTCTCTTTTGTGAAGATCTCCTTGGAGTTTTGAGAAACTTGGAGGTATGGTTCTTCTCCTTCTTCTTCTTCTTCGCTTCTCTCTTGTGGTTCTTCTTGAATTCTTGGTGAGAAATCCTTGATGAGTCATTGTTCTTAAGTTCAAACTCTTGATTGGTTGTATTTCCTTGGTTTGGTGAAAGATTGTGAGAGAGATCTTTCATCTCCTTGGTTTGAGTTACTATAGCTCCGGTGAGGTTTCCTTATATTCTTGGTTTCCTTGGGTTAGAGAGGATTTTAAACCCTTAGATTTTGTTTAGTAGCTTGAGGTGTTAGTGGAGTAACCCTAGAGCTGGCTAGGGTTGTTGGTAGGGAACCAAGGGTTTCTTTGTATGGCTTGTGCTAACCTTGTTGTTTGTAGTGCTTTGGCAAGGAGGAGATGCGTTGGCTTGAGGCAAAAGATTAGTCGAGGATTAGCTTGTGAGGAGATGAATCGTCAATTTTATGAGTGAAAATACTAATAAGTGCTTGTGTTATAATAATGCAAAGTGTTATTATCTTACAATGAGCATTACTTTTATCAGATTTTATCACTAAATTGTGTGCTTTTGTGCCTTGTAGAATTGTGGAGCTAATTTGGAGGAAAAGAGCAAAGTTGGATCATGTTAGACATTGTTGGAGAGTTCTCGGACCAAGAATGATCAAGGCACGAGTCCGGACTTATGGGTGCGTGCCAACCTCTTTTGGAGGGGCACAAAGGCAGTCACATCCACAATAGGTCTAACTCGTGTGACATAGGAGAATTTCACCAAGGAGGAGACTTGAAGTAATCGGCATAATCCACCGTTGATTGTGTGCCCAATTCAACGGCCTCGATGAAGAACGATGAATTCGGGAGCGTTTCGGCAAAAGTACTGTAGTAGCATTGCAGCAAGTTACTGTAGCAAAAATATTGTAACAAGTTACTGTTCACTGTTTGCCGAAATTCAGCAAAACAGAGACTTCACACGAGTGTGTGGAAATTCCACACGGCCGTGTGAAATCCCGATTTAGCCGATTTGAAGTTGTGACTCAATAGTATTTAAAGGCGTTTTGGAGACTTTTTCTGAATCTTTTTGCATACCTTTTCACCTATCTTCTGGAGGGTTGCGGCTAGGGTTTGGAGAGGACTTTGTGGAGGATCGAAGCGCGTCATCGGCATCGACATCGACGTCCGGCGACCGCACAAGACCACGGCCACACTTTACACAAGGGGGTTTTCATCTATGTTTTTGATTTGTGCTTATTCTCATAATTTGATGGATTTGTATAGCTCCATGAGGAGCTAAACATCTTGTATGTATTCGGACTTGTAAACCCTAGGATGGTTATGTTTCTATGACTTGTTATTATGCTTTTCTTTATTGATGAATAAAATTGAGTTTCAATCTTAATTGCATCTTGTATCGATTTTCCTATAGCCGTGACACTAGGGTTGAGAATCTTCTAGGTTATCTTTTGGAGGTGTGACAACTGCTATAGGGTTAGACTACTTGAGATTAGAGAGGGTTGAGAGGGTGAGTCGTGAGGTAGCGAAACGTCCCCTTTCCCCTCCGGTGTGATTTTCCCTACCTCCATGTTCCACGAGTTCTTAGCGGTCGAAATAGAGCGAAGTGCTAGGAGATGAACTCCCCTGGGGCTTAGTTGCGCGAGCAATAGAGTGAAGGGTTGTAGTGAATCCTTGTGCTGGGGCTTAATTGAGACTATGGTTTTTTCACCTGGACCAAAGGGTTAGAGCTATATATAGGAACAGGGTTAATCACTAGGAATCCATAGAGTTTAAAGCAATCTCACGTAGTGTGAGGCTTAGGAAGATGGACTCCCCTAGGGCTTAGTTGACAGGTCAACAAGAGTCAAGGGTCGTAGTGAAACCTAGTGCCGGGGCATAGTGTTGGGTTTAGTCATGGTTGACCTTAGGTTTGGGACTGTGTGTTCAAGGATATCCTCAACTCATTAATCATCAATAGGAGAGTATAATAGCATTGTCTTGCACTAGAAGAATAGATCCTAGGGGTAGCTTGTCCAGGTACCCTATTTCACTTATTGATTGTCTATCTCTTATCACTCTTGCTTGCACTCTCTTACCTTCCATATTTCTTTTTATTTTCTTCTTGTTTTCGATTATCTTTGCACACACACAACTGATCTTGCTCTCATTTTTCGTATTTCGCATTAGTTGAATAGCAGTCGCTTGTATATTTGATCCCTACTACCTGTGGATTCGACTACCCTCTCACCAGGGTACTATTATTACTTCGACAAGCCCGTGCACTTGTGGTACACACACGTAAAGGGTGTGTCAAATACTAAGCATAGCTTTATTAGAATAATGCATATAGCTAGATATAAACAACAAATATTTATTTGTATACATTTATATCATGTTTTAAGTATAGTTTTATTGATTTATGCTTGTTTGGCATTTTGATGAATGATAGTTAGTAGTGAGAAAGATCTTGAATGTTTTATTTATTATTTGACTTTGTTATCGCTTGATTTGTGATTAATACGCTTCAATGAGTTTGGGAAATCCCTGTTTTGTGTAAAACTTGGAATTTGTTGTGAAAATCTTTGGTTTTTCATGTTGTTTCTTGTGCTGGAACTTGTATGTCAGTTTGTGTTTAAAAGCTTGAGCTTCGTTTGTGCTTTTTATCATTTCTTCGTGGAAATGCGGAGGTGTTATTGATTGTTGGGTATTTGTTGGCTATTGTGCTTCGTGTTGAAGGGGACCCGAACATTGGTAAAAGAACACATCAAAAAGGAAAGGAACCTGCACAAGAACAGTCTAATCAAGCCGATATAGAAAAAGAAGGGTCAGAAACAATGACAGAGCAGAATGAACAGCAGAGGACTTTGTCCGATTTTCCTAGACTCGCAGTCATGGGGACCCAATCAAGCATTGTGAGGCCCTTGATTACAGTAAAGAATTTTGAGTTGAAGCCGTCATTTATCCAGATGTTGCAACAGTTCGCACAATTTAATGGGTTGGCCGATGAAGATCCCAAGAACCATATAGAGAACTTCCTTGAAGTGTGCGACATGCTGAAGATTAGTGGAGTGACTGACGAAGCGATTCGTTTGAGAGCCTTCCCATTTTCATTAAAGGGAAAAGTAAGACATTGGCTTTATTCATTACCGAGAGCATCTATCACTACTTGGGAGGAGATGGCCGAGGCATTCTTGGCTAGGTACTTCCCTCCAAGAAAATCAGTAAGGCTCCGGAATAAGATATCATCCTTCATGCAAATGGAATTGGAGTCTCTATTCGAGACTTGGGATAGGTTCAAAGAGCTCCTTTGAAGATGCTCACAACATGGATTCCCCGAGTGGATGATCATTCACACTTTCTATAATGGGCTGAATCCGAGTACCAAGCAACTCTTAGATGCAGCGGCAGGAGGAACTCTAGGAAGCAAGACTCCCGGTGAAGCCCGGCACCTTATAGAAGAGATGGCTATGAATAGCTATCAATGGAACACAAGGGACCGAAAGAAGGTGGCCGGAATTCATGAAGTTGACGCGGTTACATCGTTGGCGTCACAGGTGGAATCATTGAGTAAGAATTTAGATGCTCTAGCTTCTCCAAGAGTTGCGGCCATCACCACTTGTAACGGTTGTGGGGGAGGTCACGCTTCAAGTGATTGCCCTATTGCTATTCGGGGAACTAGTGCGGTGTAACAGGTCGATTTTGTTGGTAATGTATATAGAGGACAAGGCCAAGGCAACCAGTACAGTGGAACCTACAACCCGGGGTGGAAGAACCACCCAAACTTCTCATGGAGCAACCAAGGGCAGTCACAACAAAAGAGTAATGTACCACCGGGATTTCAAAGTCAACAAGCGCCGAACTTAGAGAGCCGAGTGACCGAGCTAGAGGGAAAGATGACCGAGCTAGAGAGAACTCTCACAAGGTTTGTTTCTTCGTCGGATGCTAGATTTCAATCGGTGGAAGCTACACTTCACAACCACACCGCCTCACTACACAACTTGGAGAATCAAGTGGGGCAAAATTGCGAAGACATTGGCCCAGAGACCCCAAGGTAGTTTGCCTAGTAATACGGAGACCAATCATAGGGAATAATTAAAGGCAATTACCTTGAGAAGTGAAAAAGAGGTCGAGAGAAATCTGCCTCTAGAGAAGACAAAGGAAGCACCCGAGGTCGTGGAGGTAGAGGAAGAAGCGTCAAAGGAAAAGGAGGTGGAACCCCCACCCTATAAGCCGAGGATCCCATATCCTTCACGTTTGAAGAACGACTAAGAAAATGAGCAATACACGAAATTTCTGGGTATGTTCAAGCAGTTGCACATCAACATACCATTCACGGAGGCATTGGCCCAAATACCCAAGTATGCGAAGTTCTTGAAGGACCTCTTGACCAACAAGAGGAAATTGGAAGAGAGTGCAGCTGTAGTTCTTGATGCCAATTGCTCAGCCGTCTTGCAAAAGAACATGCCGAGTAAGAGAAAAGATCCCGGAAGTTTCATTATACCGTGCAACATTGGCAACTTGGGTGAAGAAATGGCATTGGCCGATTCTAGGGCAAGTATCAATGTCATGCCCTATACTTCTTCCAAAATCTAGGCTTGGGCGAGCCTAGACCGACTCGGATGACACTTCAGCTTGCGGATCGATCGGTGAGACATCCGAGGGGGATTGTGGAAGATGTGTTGGTAAAAGTGGACAAATATATATTTCCTGTTGACTTTGTGGTGTTAGACGTCGATGAGGATGTAGAGGTGCCGTTGATCCTTGGAAGGACTTTCTTGCTCACTTCCAAGGCTCTTATTGACATGGACGGTGGGGAGCTCACATTGCGAGTTGGAGATAACAAGCTTACATGCAGCCTCGCCGAAGCCATGAGACACTCTCTTAATTTTGATGATACTTTGTATTTCCTTGACACCACTGATGAGCTAATAGATGATTATGTGCAGGAAATGATGAACCTGGACCCGTATGAAGGATGGCCAGACCAAGATGTGGAGATCGAAGAAGAAGTATTATCACTTGGTCTAGTCGAGAAAGAAGTCAGGAAGGAACCGAGACTCATGAAACGGATGAGAAGGAAGATAAGGAGAGCGAGGAGGAGCCACACGAAAAGCCCCAAGGTCAATGGGGATGAGCAAGCAAGGAGTAAGGGTGTTTCACCCTTGTGTGGTAACAAAATCGCTAACTTCCCCTCTAGACTACATAAGCTATGTCATGTATGTTTTCAGGTAGTAGGAAAGAGGACAACATTCATTCATGAGCCCCCATGAGCTTAAACAGGTACGTCAAGCTTAGTGACGTTAAACAAGCGCTTCTTGGGAGGCAACCCAAGCTTTTATTATTTTTCTAGGAGTTAGTTTAGTTCTAGCATGAATAAGAGCTTTAGTTTTGGTGTCCTGAATTTTCCATACATGTGCTGTGATTTTCTTGTGGATCGTTGATATTTTTGTGTGCCTAAATGTTGATTGACGAAGTTTTGGGGTCGTTTAAGTGTGTTTTTATGGATCTCTGGTCGTATATTTATCGTCTATACAGGCTCTAAGTATTATGAATGCGTTTTTGAAATTTTCTGTAGAGTCTGTGATTTTTCTAAGTCATCCTGAGAAAACACACGGCCGTGTGGAATTTCCACACGGTCGTGTGAACCATCTTAGAGCTCATCCCGGGCGTTACAGGGGCTGTGTAGCTGCCCCTGTGACCGACCCTGTGAAGGGCACACGGTCGTGTCGAATTTCCACACAGCTGTGTGAATTCCTACATAACTTGGACTCTCATTCTCGAGCGTCACAGGGGCCGTGTGGGTGCCCCTATGAGTGCCCATGCGTTAAGGCGCACGGCCGTGTGAAATGTTACAGAGAGTTCCCTTCTTTCCCAAGAAAACACAGGGTCGTGTGCCCATCCCTGTGGAAGAACTTGTGAAAGGCACACGGTCATGTGGATTATTCACACGGCCGTGTGAAACACTTAGAGTTTCTCGGGTTGATCTAGAGAGGCCACAGGGGAGTGTGGGGTGCCTTTGTGGCCGACCTTGTGCTCTTGGACAGGTTGGGCACACGGGCGTGTGGAATTTTTCAGAGGCCTTAGGTATTTTCTCGATAATACACAGGAGCATGTGGCTGCCCCTGTGAAGGCACAAGGCCGTGTGGGGTAGTTCAGAGAGCAACCATAGTGCACACAGGGGCGTGTGTCGGCCCCTGTGAACCCTAATTATAGAGGCACACAGCCGTGTGGATGTGCAGAACTTCAAAAGCCACGAGTTTTCTTGTGATTTCATCCGCGCCTGATAATTGCTCGTGCTATAGTAACGCGAAGCATTATTATCTTACAATGAACATATCTTTTATCAGATTTTATCACTAAATTGTGTGCGTTTGTGTATTCTTATGCATTGTAGGTTTGTGGAGCTAATTTGGAGAAAAAGAACGAAGTTAGATCGTGTTCACCATTGTTAGGAAGTTTTTAGACCAAGCAAGGAACAAGGCACGAGCCTAGACTTGTGAGTGTGTGCCAACCTCCTTTGGAGGGGCACAAAGGCAGTCACATTCACAACAAGTCTAACTCGTGTTGCTTAGGAGAACTTCACCAAGAAGGAGACTTGAAGCAATCGGCACGATTAACCATTGATTGTGTGCCTAAATCAATGGCCTTGATGAAGAACAACGGATTCGGGAGCGTTTCGGCGAGTACTGTAGTAAGCTACTGTTCACTTTCTGCCGAAAAATCAGGATTTCAGAGAGTTCACACGGGCGTGTGGAAATTCCACACGGCCGTGTGAATTAATTTTCCAGCAAGCCAGAAACTTCACACGGGCGTGTGTTAATTCCACATGGCCGTGTGAAGTCCTGATAAGTCCGATTTTTTAAAAGCTGACTCAAGATTATAAAAGACCAATTTTGGAGACTTTTCAGGGATCTTTTGACCTAATTTTCTCCCCAACTTCTGGAGAGTGCAGCTAGGGTTTCAGAGAGGACTTTGTGGAGGTTTGGAGCACGTCATCGGCATCGTCATCGACGTTCGGCGGATGCACAAGACCACGGCCACACCATACTCAAGGGGGTTTTCATCAATGCATTTAATTTATATTTTCTTTTATACTTTGATGAACATGTATAGCTCCATGAGGAGCTAAACCCCTCGTGGGTATTCAGACTTGTAAAACCCTAGGATTATTATGTTTCTATGACATTGCTATTATGCTTTCCCATTATTGATGAATAAATTCGAGTTTCAATTTTAATTATCTTTTGCTATTGTTTTCCCTTAGCCGTGACACTAGGGTTGAGAACAATCTAGGTTACCCTTTGTAGGTGTGACAACTCCTATAGGGTTAGACTACTTAAGATTGAAGAGGGTTGAAAGGCTGAGTCGTGAGGTAGCAAAACGTCCCCTTTCCCCTCCGGTGTGATTTCTCCCTACCTCCATTTTCCTTGATTTATTAGCAGTCGAGATAGAGTGAAGTGCTAGGCAGATAAACTCCCTTGGGGCTTAGTTGCGCAAGCAACAGAGTGAAGGGTTGACGTGAATCCTAAGCACTAGGGCTTAATCTAGACTAGCGTTTTTCCACCTGGACCAAAGGGTTAGAACTACACATAGGAACAGGTTTTGTCACTAGGAATCCCTAGAGCTTAAAGCAATCCCACGTAGTGTTAGGCTTAGGTAGATATACTCCCCTGGGGCTTAGTTGCGTGAGCGACAGAGTGAAGGGTTGACGTGAATTCTAATGCCGGGGCATAGTGTTGGGATTAGTCACGGTTGACCTTAGGTTTGGGACCGTGAGTTTAAGGATTTCCTCGACTCAATTAACATCAATAGGAAAGTATAATGGCATAGTCTTGCACTAGAAGCATAAGTCCTAGAAGTAGCTTGTCCGGATACCCTATTTCATCTATTGCTAGTCTTTCTCTAATTCATTTCTACTTGCACTTTCTTGTCTTCCATCTCTCTATTTAATTTCTTGTCTTTTATTCTCATTGCTTCCATAATTCACTCATTAATTTTATTATCACTTCTCGTACACCGCACAACTAAATAGCGAAATCTTTTGTTTTAAATCCCTATTCCCTGTGGATTCGACTACCCACTCACCAGGGTAATTTTATTACTTCGACAAGCCCGTGCACTTGCGGGATATACGCAAGGGGTCATATCAGCGCCTCTTCATCTAATCACTCTCAAACACTCTTCGAACCCCTCTCTCACTTGTCTGATCTTCTCTTCTCATTTTAGAGGTTTTAGACAAGGTTTTCCGGCCGAATTCAAGTTTTCCTCATTCACACCGTCGGTAAGAACTTCAATTCCTTTTTCTTCATCAATCTTGATGTAATTGGTTTATTTCATAATCTTTCACTTGATTTGCATGCGCACACACTTTGTGAATGGTTGTAGAAAGTTTTAAAGCATTTGAATGAGTTGTATAAAATTTTTAGCCTCCACAGCCGTATGGCTGTGTCCGCCCGACAATCCACACGGCAGTGTGGATTTCTACAGATTGAGTTCTTGAAGTCATTTGATCATTTTTCTTTTCAATTTTGTAGGATATGGCCTCTAGATAGAAGAAACAAGCTGGGAAACGCCCTCACGAGCCCTCATCCCCTCCAGAGCAGATTGATTTATCTTTACTTGAGTATCAGGTCCATTTCAAGCGATTGTCGGAACTCAGGTTTGGACAGACTCGGTTCCCGGACTTGAGTATATTGCGAGATATTCAGGGGGGAGTGGAGTTGGCCGATGAGGTGGAGGAGCTTCTCCCAGTAGGAAGTTGGAAAATGCTATTGTCCATTTGAGAGCCAGCTATCAGATCGCTCATGCTTGAGGTACTGTCATCATTCGAGTTTGACCGAGGGTACGATAGTTTTGCTAATGTCAATACTATCCAGTTCAGGGCCCTCGGTCAGCATTTTAGCTTGAGCATGACACAGTTTTTAGTACGGATGGGGTTGTACGATGAGGTATTCACTGAGATGGAGGAGTACGAGCAGCTACCGACTGATTATCCTGGTACTCTGACTCCACAGCTCGCATACAGTAGATTATGTGGTCAAGGATAGTACGAGCCAGGGGTGTCCAAGGCCACATGCTTATCCAGGGCATCATATAGATACCTCCATGCCATTTTTAGCTGCTTAGTGAATGGCCGTGGAGACAGTACGGGAGTCTTGAGCCGCCAGGAGCTCTTGTACTTACATTCTATGGCGGAGAGTGAGCCACTCCACCTGGGGCACATTGTCGCTGAGTACATCCGCCACCAGGGGCAGTACCCCAGGATAGGAGTCATCTTCGCGGGCCCATACATCACCCGATTGATTATTGGTTTGGGATTTAGAGATGGGGTGCGCGGGGCCTAGAAGACTGCTGTACCGGCTCCCCTAGGCAGATAGACTCTAAGGCTGATGGGTATGGTCCACAGAGAAGGACCTGGAGTCTATGTGTTGATCGTGCCACAGCCAGAGCAGCCAGAGGCAAAGGGGGAGCAGGTAGAGGGCTCATAGCCAGCATTGGAGCTACCTCCTGAGCAGGCCGAGGCACAGGTACCACCCACAGCGTAGGAGCCACCTCCAGTGCGCATGTTTTTGCCTTCTCGAGGCCAGGACAGACTTGAGCGCCTTGAGAGTACTGTGGGGATCCTACAGAGTGAGGCAGCCGAGATCAGGGCTACCCAGACCACGCAGCACTCAGAGACAATGGCACAGCTTGATGTTATCAGACGGTTACTTAAGCGATCTGTGTCATCACCTTTCGTGGTCCAACCCCGAGCACCTACTCCACCGCCATCTCCCGCACCACAGGCAGACCCACCAATACCCACAGAGCCTGCCACAGCACTAGAGGCAGCAGCACAGGACACCGATGCTGAGGCGTCGTAGTTTGCTTCAGTTTTTTGTCGTTTTGTATTTTTATTTCTTATTTTGGACTTGTAGCACTCAGAAAGGGCCTTCCTTCTGAGTTTATCTTTTGTATTTCTTTTATTTTTCCTCGAGTTGTATTTCATTTCTCTATCTTTATATACTCGAGTTTTATTTTGATTTTTCTTGAGCTACACTAAACCCCTTATGTATGTGTGCAGATGGTCTTGGATGTAAGGAATTTGAGGAATAGTCATAGGAACGGTCATGGGACCGTGTGTGCTCCACAAACCATTGAGACTCAACTCTCAATGAACCTAGCTCCATCAAATGCAACACTTTTGGAATCTTTTGGGAAACTCAAGCTTGTTGTCTAAGGACTAGTTATCATTGTTTTAGCAGTTTTTAGTCTTGTTTTGAGAAATACATAAAAAAAAAAGCTTGTGAGCTTGTGAATATTTGTCTAGTTTTAATTGTGCATTTGGGGTGGAAAGAGCTACCTTCCATGAAGTATGTAGCTACTTTCATAAGTCGGATACAAGTTATGCCCTCATGAGAAAAAGAGCTATCTCATGGAAAGCGCGAAAGCTACTACCCCGGTAGAAAGAGCTACCTCCTCGAAAGTGTGAAAGCCACCTTTGGCGGCCGCCTAGGAAAGGGCTACCTTACAGGTTGTGTGAAGCTACTACCTCCTTTCTTTTTGTATATAAATAAGTAATTTTTAACAAGAGTTTGAGGAGTACTTTTTGGGTTATCTTGAGTGAGTTCGCACACACTTACACATTTTCGAGTTGTTGTCCTTTTTTATTCAAGTTTTTAGCTAGAGCTATGATATCTTTATGCAATGTTTTGATTTTCCCTTACTTGTAGAATGCTTCATTTGCATACTTTTGGTGAACCTAAGGCCGAGCACTTTCAATTGTTCTTCCAAAGTACTTTAATGTTTTATTTTTGCTTGAGGACAAGCAAAAGCTTAAGTGTGGGGGAGTTTGATAAGTGCTTGTGTTATAATAATGCGAAGTGTTATTATATTACAATGAGCATTACTTTTATCAGATTTTACCACTAAATTGTGTGCATTTGTGTGCTTTTGTGCAATGTAGGTTTGTGGAGCTAATTTGAAGAAAAAGAGCAAAGTTGGATCGTGTTTGACATTGTTGGAGAGTTCTCGGACCAAGAATGATCAAGGCACGAGTCCGAACTTATGGGTGTGTGCCAACCTCCTTTGGAGGGGCACAAAGGCAGTCACATCCATAATAGGTCTAACTCGTGTGGTATAGGAGAATTTCACCAAGGAGGAGACTTGAAGTAATCGGCATGATCCATCGTTGATTGTGTGTCCAATTCAACGGCCTCGATGAAGAACGATGAATTCGGGAGCGTTTCAGCAAAAGTACTGTAGCAAAAATACTATAGCAAGTTACTGTTCACTGTTTGCCGAAATTCAACAAAATAGAGACTTCACACGGGCGTGTGGAAATTTCACACGACTGTGTGAAATCCCGATTCAGCCGATTTGAAGCCGTGACTCAACAGTATTTAAAGGCGTTTTGGAGACTTTTTCTGAATCTTTTTGCAAACCTTTTCTCCTATCTTCTAGAGGGTTGCGGCTAGGGTTTGGAGAGGACTTTGTGGAGGATCGAAGCTCACCATCGGCCTCGACATCGATGTCCAGGGTACTATTATTACTTCGACAAGCCCGTGTACTTGCGGTACACATACGCAAGGGGTGTGTTAAATACTAAGCATAGCTTTATTAGAATAATGCCTATAGCTAGATATAAACAACAAATATATATTTGTATACATTTATATCATGTTTTAAGTATAGTTTTATTGATTTATGCTTGTTTGGCATTTTGATGAATGATAGTTAGTAGTGAGAAAGATCTTGAATGTTTTATTTGTTATTTGAATTTGTTATTGCTTGATCTGTGATTAATACACTTCAATGAGTTTTGGAAATCCCTGTTTTGTGTAAAACTTAGAATTTGTTGTGAAAATCTTTGGTTTTGTGGAATCTAAGGCTTGAAACTCATTTTGAATTGTTGAGTGGTTTTTTTCATGTTGTTTCTTGTGCTGGAACTTGTATGTCAGTTTGTGTTTAAAAGCTTGAGCTTCGTTTGTGCTTTTTATTATTTCCTAGTGGAAATGAGGAGGTGTTATTGATTGTTGGGTATTTGTTGGCTATTGTGCTTCGTGTGGGCTTGTGCTTATTGTTGGGTTGTGTGGTGATACCCTACTACGATAGGCGGTCCCCACAACTAGTCTTTTGAGGTGGTGTGGTAGACCGGTTAATTACTACGAGGGCCAGTTTAGGTGGGAGTAAAGAACCTTGATTGGACACTCCCTGGGAAACTGGAGTCACCAACCAGTGTACTGGTCGGTCAACGTCAAGGGCATGAGTACCTTGACGGCCCTAAACCTAGCCGTGGCCACAGTGAAGGCTAAGGGATGCTTTTAGACCACTTTATGCTGGGTAAGTGCTTAGTAATGTTTTATACTAGGTTTGAAATTTATTTTCGTTGAGTTACTTGTCTTGGGTTATCTACTTGTGGTGAGGGGGCGAAGTCCAACTATCGCTCTTAGAAGGGCAGTCTCCCGCATATTTGACTTGACTCGAGAGTTGAGTATTCTCGAGCTGGTGTTTCTTGCTTTTGATTCAAGATTTAACCTGTTTTATTCTCTGTTGTTGCCATCTTAAATTTATGGTGAGGGGGTGAAGCCCAACTGTCGTTCCTAGGAGAGTAGTCTCCCGCAAATTCAATTTGGCACTATTTATTTTGAAACTCGCATTACTTATCTTGTTATGCCTATGTCTCAAACTATTTTGAGTTTTATGTGTTATGATTGATGAGTGGTTTGATGTTTAACTCATTCTTTGTATTTGAACCCGATGTTTAGTATTTTTTTAACAGATTTCAAGTTGTTAAAATCTTGTTGAGGTAAAAGAGCTTCTTAACCCTATCCTTTTGTTATACTATATTAAGATTGCTATCATATGTAATTATGTTCTAAATGTTTATATTGCTTTTGGTAAAGTATTTATTTTGGTGTATTATTATTATCTTTGGGTGGATATCTTTTGGTGGGGTTATGCTAATCTCTCCTCGTTGAGTAATGCTAGTTGCTCACCCTTCTTTCTTTCTCCTGGACTTCTGCAGGTAGTAGGTGAGGCGGAGCGGCAATGTCATGGACATTGGTTGCTGTTCCACCTTCTATGTATCTTTTCCATTTCATGTATGTTTATTTTGAACCTAGACATGTTGTTTGGCATATGGATCCACTAGTGTGTAGCAAACCTTGTTGCATTGTTTTGTATCTATTCAACTTTCCAACTCTTGTGTATTAACACTTGTTATTATTGTTATAGCTTCCCTATGCATTCATGACCCTGTCTAATGTTGTATATCATTGTTGTGGTTGTTGCTTCTACTATGTATTACTCTGTCTCTCCCCTGTGTCTTTGTGTTAAATATTGTGGATTCCAGGTTGTTGGTTAGCCTTGTGGCTTCTCGAGGGCTGAGTGGCGGGGTATCCCTCCTCAGGATTGTTGCGGCGGTTGTTTCGTCCCGTGGGCCTACGGGTCAAGGTGTGACAAATAATTTAATAAATATTTCTAGTCTTTTGTGAATCATTGCATCTTGGCTTGAACGATATTCTTGTTAATGTGGATGAGGAAGATATGCCCCCATATCAGGAGACCCATGCTCTGTTAGATCTATACATGCTTTAAGAGGTTAGGTATTGCTAGATCTCTAGATTATGGATCGATTGCCCTTTAGGCATAGGGTTTGATTTGTCCCTTCTAGACGAGTTCTCATACTTAAGGCAAACATAGGAGGCTGGGATAGGAAGAGATTCCACATTAAGTTCGTAGTGATTTAGACCTACTTGCCAAGAGATGGGGACTAGTAGGCCTTTGAATTCCCCAGTCCAATTCTAGAACACGATTATCACACTTAATGCCTACCATAAGTAATAATCAAGATACCTATCATACAATCTCTTAACTCTTTCCAATTGTGCTTAACGATTCTACAATTGTATTGTGTAATAAGTTGTAGAAGTAGATTAAAGAAAGAATGTAAACATGTAGGCTATTGATTACGTAAAAAGGAAATAATAGGAGCCTCTCGTCATTCCTGGGGAAATACGATCCTCGTGCTCACCCATGAGGTATTACTTGATGACCCATACACTTGCGGTATTCATGGACTAATTGTGTGAAACTTTGCTGCAAGATTACTCACATTGCTATTAAATCACTCAATTTTCTTTTCTTTATCAGTTAGAGCACAAAAGATGTGATTCATTAATATGCTAGTAAGGAGAATGAAAGGAAAAAGCAAAGATCCAACCTCCGCACATATTGATGTGTAGAGTTTTGATGCATTTTTCGTAAGTGTACGGGTCGCACACAAGTAATAAAGTGGTACTCCGTAAAGAGTAGGGTTGTCGAACCACAGGGAACTATACTCAAAGTACTAGTTGATCATTTGATGTCTAGTGAAACAAGTAGAAAAGAGATTGAAAGATAAAAGCACTAAATGAATGATAGAATCGATAGAGATGGAGGAGATTAGAACCAAGTATTCGGCGATACAAGGGTAATCCTTCAGGGCGCTCCCTAGGACTTATGCACGCTATCTCACCCTAATTGTCTACCAGGTGCATTCCACAGATATTGGTGTGTCCTCACTAGCAATGTGGGCAGGTACACAAGAAAAGAACAATAAAAGAACAAGAGGAAGAAGAAATGACTCCCTTCTACACTTTGGATGACCTTCCTTGTAGTGACCTTGCGCTAACCCCACCTCTTGTGGTGCCTCCTACTCGTCCTCGGTCTCCTTAGTTGGTTTGGTGAAGCTTGATCTTCGATCTCATCAACATCCTCCTAGTGGAGAGAAGAATCCCCCAACAAATATGAGAAAGAAACCCTAAGTTCTAGAATTAAAAAGGCAGTTTTGGGGCCCGACACAGTCCGGACATGGTCTTGTTCAAACCGTGTACTTTTTTGGGAAATCTATGAGCAAAACTCCTAAGATTTGTAGACTTTGAGCATAGGCGTGCAATCCCCGTGTCACCTAGCACACGACCGTGTACTAGGCATCGTGCCTGTGTCGCCCTTGAACAAGGTTCTCCTGAGATTTGTAGCACTTCGGGCACGAGCGTGTGATGACCGTGTCCTGCCTGGGACACTCCCGTGTCAGGTTTTTTGTTATTCCGCTCTCCAGGCTGGGATTTTCAGTAGATCAGGCACGGTCCTGTCTTGCCCATGTCAGCTAGCTCTGATCCCCCAGTTGATGCACACGCAGGAAACGCACTCAGTTTCACTCCAAATTGACTCGGGCCCACGAATCCTACGCATTGAACAAAATACCATGAATAACACCAATTCTACACAATAAATATGCTAAAGGACAGAGAAAAGAATAGAATAAAGGGCGTGAATACATGATATAAAATGCACTCATCAAATGCCCCACACTTGAACATTTGCTTGTCCTCAAGCAAAACACATAAGCACAATGAAAATACAGATGAGTGCAACACTTCCGATCTCACATGATTGACAAGGCTTAAAGCAATTAAGGAACGGTGAGGGTTAGAAAACGCCGTCAATTCGTACAAGACTCCCCTCTACTTCAAAGACTATGCGTGCTTGCAAGAACCCAAGAGTATGAGACCCACCATCTTAATAATATTCCTAACTAAAACACTCTATTTACACACAATAAAGTGGGTAGTAGCTTCATATGCCCTAGTGGTAGCCTTTTCTCTCGGTAGGTCATCAAATGTACACTTGTAATGCCCAAAATTTGACTACTCAAGAGCAGCTTTCACTCAACTCAAGGCGATAGCTCTTTCTACCATCTTTTGACAAAACTTGACCCAAAACTCGACTGGTAGGGCATCCCGGGATCAGAATCTGACTTTTTAGTTTTTTTTTTTCAATTAGAGAGAAGAAAGCATTAAACAAGATGAGTGGCACCATACTCCGAGTAAAGTGAATTGATGTTTGTCTCAAAAGTAGAGAAGAGGCTATACTTAATCTCAAGTGGCTCCTAACACACTCATGTCCTCCTAAGTTCAAGCCGAGTCAAACAAACAATTCATGGATCATCACTAGAAAAGCACTCATCTATAACAAGTATACAATCATGCAAGCATGCAACCCTCCCCCACACTTGAAATCTACATTGTCCCCAATGTAGAAATGAATGGCATACAAAATGATCATTAGGAACATAAAGAAAAGACGAGGGTGCAAGAATCTTCCTTAAACATGGAGAGTGATGGTGCCGCTCTCGCATGCGTGCTATTCACCCAAATTCTACAAACACGGAGAGTGATGTGGACGCTCTCAATGTATTGCCCAATCAACTCCTAGAAACCAACACACACTGGAGATGTAGAGAGGCACACAAGTGAAAAGTGCATACAAAATAGGGTAAAATGAACATGCTGAAAATAAACAAACTAAAATGCCAGTTGAGCAAGGGGGTCCCCTTACTACTGGACTCAAAGAGTACATTGTTCAAACAAGTAAAATAACAAACAATTGAAAATAAAAATAGGAATAAGATCATGGGAGTGTATCCTCAGGTCAAGGATCATCGAAAGGGGCCGCAGCGGAGGTAGAGCACTGGTCATCGATGCGCTGAAGACTCGATCCTAACCATCGAAGGCCAGGGTACTCAACTGGGACCTCGTTGGGAGCAGCAGCATGACACTCAGGGACATGGGAGAGTAATCTCATATGCGCAAGACTAGTGTACGAAAGAGGGCTATGCCCACCAGCGACAACCAATCAGGACTCATCGCCCAGAATGCCCATCCCACACAGCAGCCGAGTGATGTAAGGACCGGCAAAGATGGATAGGCCCCTGGAGTTAGTCGAATGATGATGGAATGCATAAGAAACCACATAGCCCAGGTGGTAAGGAGTGCCAGCAGCCATACTCAACAAATACTCGAACTCAGCTCTGGTGACAGCGTTAGCACTCTGAGTTCAGCCTGTGATGGTACCTCCCAGCAAAGCGTGCACAAATCACAGTGTCCTCGATCAAAGGAAAGAAGTTGGGGTGCAACTGGGTCGGAAAGGGCGGCAAATGTCACATAAATGACGCAAACGAGCTAATGAGGGAATCATGTAGTCGGGTGACGTCAAGAGGGCCCAATATGCCTCGATCTATGTGAACGGCTGCGCGTAAAGCCCCATGAACAAGGCTAACTCCGTGTAGCTCAGATGATAGTCCTGTCCCTAGAAGTGAAAAGTGATAGCGTTGGTATCCACCCCAGAACCCACTCTCTTCTCAAATGTGGAGAGGAACTCGATATTGACGTCATGGTAGGCAGGCTCCGTGACAGTGAGGAGTGAGAGCCAGTCACCCACAAAAAGTAGCTGCTCAACTTCCTCACGCATGCTGGTTCGGGCCAGCATGTCTCAATCCACTATCCGATTGGTTCCAAAAAGACGGGCGGAAAGTCGAGCCCAACGTTCCTGTCAAATCTGAGCATTGAGAGGAGGGTGCCGAGACATGATCTGCCAAAGAAGAGTGGGGTAATCAGTTTAAGAAAAGAATGTCTCGGCATAATATAGGACACGACCGTGTCAAGTGTTAAGTGCTCGTGTCCCGGGGGTATACGATCGTGTCTCACACGCAAACAAGATAATGAAGATGATGAAGACACGACCGTGGTTCAATGTTCAAACATCAAAAAGTCCTCCAAATTCACGCCAAAACAAAAATAACAGTTTCAACTGCCTACAAGAGGCTCGAAGAAGGGCAGCAAGCCCTTGCAACACAACCATGGCTAATCGGCAAAAACAGAGGTCAAAAGCAAAAAAATTTCCAGTAAAAATGGGTGTTATCGGATAGGACAACAGTCAGCTAACTTGAGATGAGAGAGGGAGTCTGGGTGCAATACACACTGAGCGAGGACGGAGAGACGCAAGAGCGACACGCTCACGAGGAAGATGGATGAATAAAAACGGGGAAGACGAGCGGAAAACTAGCAGGCGGAGGGTCAGCCGCTACGATCCACCTCCTGACACGATTGAAACATGGGCGTGTTAGCTATAGTAATCAGTGCTAGTGTTAATGCAATGGACACGCCTGCACTAGGCGTGTCTATGCTACTAAAAAACCTAGGAAAACCTCCTCATTTGGCTGAATGGATGACACGATCGTGTAACACGAGCTAGAACTGTGCGAGAGAACTCACACGGCCGTGTCAGACTCACTACAAAGAGGATTAAGGCTACAAGAGACAATGACAATGACACAGGTTTGGGTTGCTCACCAAAGCATGGGCAACCCAGAAACTACGTGACAAAAAAGGAAAAAAAAATACAACAAAACAAGAACCACGAAAAACAATTATGACTTGGGTTGCCTCCCAAGGAGCACTTGTTTTACGTCACTAGCTTGATGTACCTAATGGACAGAGGAATCATTCCGGGGGAGTGTGGAGAAGGAAGGAAGTACCCCATCTCAAATGAGCTTATCCTTCCCTGATTGGATAGTGCTTCAACCTATGCCCATTAACCTTGAAGGTTCCCTTTTGAGGGTGTGAGATTTTGATTGCACCATGGGGAAAAGTTTGTGTGACCGTGTATGGCCCGGTCCAACAAGATTTCAGTTTGCCTGAAAAGAGTTTTAACCTTGAATTAAATAAAAGGACTGATTCTCCCGCATGAAATTGCTTGTCCTGCTTCACACGATTATCATGGATCCTCCAAACTTTCTCCTTATAAGCCAATGAATTGTCGTATGCATTCAATCTGTGCTCATCCAATTCATTCAGCTGAAATTTCTGTTTTCTCTGGGCGTCATCCATATTCCAATTTAACAATTTGATAGCCCAGTATGATTTATGCTCCAATTCTACAGGTAGGTGACACGCCTTGCCATAAACTAAATGGAAAGGGGTATGCCCGGTAGAAGTCTTGTATGCTATCCGGTAAGCCCATAAAGCATCATCCAGCTTTTTTTACCAATCCTTCCTATTATAATGTACTTTTTTCTTGAGGATTCGCTTTAACTCCCGGTTTGTAACTTCCATCTGACCACTTGTTTGGGGGTGATACGCGGTTGCTACTGGATGAGTGACACCACATTTCTTCATAACCTTCTCAAACTGAGAATTGCAAAAATGAGTGCCCCTATCGCTGATAATGGCTCTGGGAGTCCCGAAGCTAGTGAATATTTATTTTAGAAACTTAACCACAACTTGCGCGTCATTAGAGGAGAGATCCTGTGCCTCGACCCATTTAGACACGTAGTCCACTGCCACCAATACATACTTGTTCCCATTCGAATTCGGGAAAGGCCCCATGAAATCAATGCCCCACACATCAAAAACTTTACACTGCTGGATTGGTGTCTGCTTCATTTCATTGAGTTTAGACAAGTTCCTACTCCTTTGGTATTGATCACAAGTTCGGACAAATTCTCGTGCATCACTGAAGATCGAAGGCCAAAAGAAACCTACCTCTAACACCTTCTCTGCAGTACGATTTGCGCAAAAATGCCCACTAATTGGCCCTGAATGACAATGCTCTAAAATCTCCCAACCCTCAGCATGGGACACACAACGGCGCACTACCAAATCAGCACACAACTTATAAAGGAAAGGATCCTCCCAGAAATAGTGCTTACTATCCGATAGAAACTTCTTCCTCTGCTAATATGGAAATTGGGATGGAATAACCCACCCCACAAGATAGTTGGCCAGGTCCGCAAACCAAGGGCATCCATCACTGTAGTTTTGATTTGCTTGAATCATATAAAGATGCTCTTCGAGGAAGTCTTCGTTGATTCTCTGCCTTTCGTCGTTGCCGTCTACCTGCACTAGGCACAACAGATGATTGGCAACCACATTTTCAGACCCCTTTTTATCTCTGATTTCCAAGTTGAATTCTTGCAACAATAGAATCCAATGAATCAATCAGAGTTTGGCATCAATTTTTGAGAGAAGATAGTGGATGGCGGCGTGATCTGTATACACAATGACCTTAGATAGCACCAGATATAACTGAAACTTGTCGAAAGCATATACGATGGCAAGCAATTCCTTTTCGGTGGTGATGTAATTCCCTTGTGCGGGTGTCAATGTCTTGCTAGCATAATAAATCAGATGGAACATCTTATCATATCTCTGCCCTAACACCACGCCTACCACCCAATCACTCGCATCACACATAAGCTCCAAAGGTCGAATCCAGTCAGGCACCTTCACGATTGGTGCACTAAGAAGCTTCTCCTTCAAATTTTGAAAAGATGTAAGGCAATCTTGATTGAAATCAAATAATGTGTCCTTCTCCAGAAGTTTCTCCAACGGCTTGGAAATCTTGGCAAAGTCTCGAATAAACCTTCTATAAAACCCCACATGCCCAAGGAAACTACGTATATCTTTCACTGTTGAGGATGGGAGAAGTTTCTTGATTGCACCCAGTTTCACCTTGTCTACCTCGATTCCGGAACTTGAAATCTTGTGTCCTAAGATGATCCCTTCTCTTACCATGAAATGACATTTCTCCCAGTTCTGAACTAGATTAGTTTCCTCACACCTTGTAAGGACCCGATCTAAATTCTTCAAACATCCATCGAAAGAATCTCCAAAAACCAAAAAATCATCCATGAAAACCTCCATGAAGTCTTCAATAAATTCATCAAAAATTGCCATCATGCATCTCTGAAATGTTGCCGGTGCATTGCATAGCCCAAACGACATTCGTCGATAGCAAATATGCCATAAGGGCATGTGAAAGTCGTCTTTTCTTGGTCTCCCGGTGCCACTGGGATTTGCAAATACCCTGACATGCCGTCGAGGAAACAATAGTACTGATGGCCAATAAGCCGCTCGAGCATCTGATCGATGAATGGTAAGGGAAAGTGATCTTTTCCAGTTGCATCATTCAGCTTCTGGTAGTCAATGCAAGCACGCCAACCGGTCACTGTCCTGGTGGGAATTAACTCATTGTGTTCGTTCGAGATGACCGTAGTCCCTCTCTCTTTTGGTATAACCTGCACCAGGCTTACCCATGGGTTGTCCGAAATTGGGAAGATAATATCGGCATCCAGAAGTTTCTTTACTTCCTTCTTAACTACTTCCATCATATGGGGGTTTAATCTCCGTTGGGGCTGCACCTTGGGTATTATGGTTTCTTCCATTAAAATATTGTGTGTGCAGAAAGATGGATTGATCCCCTTCATGTCAGAGATGCTCCAATCAATGGCCTTTCTGTGCATCCGCAATAAATTCACCAATTTCTTCTTTTGCTCAGCTTCAAGGGCGGAGGAAATAATAACTGGCATATGGGGGTTATCCTCCAAGAATACATACTCCAAGTGTGCAGGTAGCTCCTTGAGTTCTTGCTCTGCAAGACACGACATATCTGATCCTGGCTTTATTACCACCCCATCTTTGACAATGCAAGAATGATCACTGTTCAAATCATGAGTTGGTTGCCCACATTCTAGGTCTTGACTGGGTTCGTTATTGACAGCCATAACATGTGCGTGATTTTCCCCATGCTCTTGATTCTGTTCACACTGTTCGGTAACCGCACTAACAAACTCACTCCACTGACTAGTTTGCCTGCAAAAATCTGAGACCAAATTAGCCAAACCATGCTCATCACATGCCTCATAATGATCCTCGCCCTGACCAGAAGCATATGAATAACTATTCAAAGTGGCCATTAATTCTTCCATGATGATGATTGTCCCATCCTACGACGATCTCAATATGATTAAGGAACGAATGAAATTAAAAGAATAAAATATCCATAATAAAGCACACTAATCACACACTAGATCACCAAAGTCCTAATGTTCCTAAGCGTTACCAGCTCCCCGGCAACGGCGCCAAAAACTTGATGCGTTATCCTCAAGTGTACGGGTCGCACACAAGTAATAAAGTGGTACTCCGTAAAGAGTAGGGTTGTCAAACCACAGGGAATTGTACTCAAAGTACTAGTTGATCGTCTGATGTTTAGTGAAACAAGTAGAAAAGAGATTGAAAGATAAAGCACTAAATGAATGATAGAATCAGTAGAGATGGAGGAGATTAGAACCAAGTATTTGGTGATACAAGAGTAATCCCTCTGGGCGCTCCTTAGGACTTATGCACGCTATCTCACCCTAATTGTCTACCAGGAACATTCCACAGATATTGGTGTGTGCTCACTAGCAATGTTGCATCTATATGTTCTCAGAAACACCGAGTTTTGCTAACATAACTGCACGTTCCTTACAAACAAGCTACGCACCGAGTTTTACCCTAACAACTGTGTACATCCAACACATCGAGTTATGCAACACAAGATTAAACACGAATATCAATTAGAACTCCGCAAATCAATTAGAACAAGTGTATAAGCATTACAGTTTGCCAACAGTCCACAACCCTGGGCACTGCCGCCAGTTAGCCCCTCATGGGCAGGTACACAAGAAAAGGACAATAAAAGAACAAGAGGAAGAAGAAATGACTCCCTTCTACACTTTGGATGACCTTCCTTGCAGTGACCTTGCGCTAACCCCACCTCATGTGCTGCCTCCTACTCGTCCTCGGTCTCCTTAGGTGGTTTGGTGAAGCTTGATCTTCGATCTCATCAATGTCCTCCCGGTTGAGAGAAGAATCCCAGAACAAATATGAGAAAGAAACCCTAATTTCTGGAGTTAAAAAGGCAGTTTCGCGGCCCGACATGGTCCGGACACGGTCGTGTTCAGACTGTGTACTTTTTTGGGAAATCCGTGAGCGAAACTCCTGAGATTTGTAGCACTTCGGGCATAGGTGTGCAATCCCCATGTCACCTAGCACACGACCGTGTACTAGGCAATGTGCCCGTGTAGCCCTTGAACGAGGTTCTCCTGAGATTTGTAGCACTTTGGGCACGGGCGTGTGATGACCGTGTCCTGCCCGGGATACTCCCATGTCAGGTTTTTTTTGTTATTCCGCTCTCTAGGCTGGGATTTTCAGTAGATCAGGCACGATCATGTCTTGCCCGTGTCAGCTAGCTCTAATCCCCCAGTCGATGCACACGCAGGAAACACACTGAAACGCACTCAGTTTCACTCCAAATTGACTTGGGCCCACGAATCCTACGCATTGAACTTAATACCATGAATAGAACCAATTCTACACAATAAATATGCTAAAGGACAGTGAAACGGATAGAATAAAGGGCATGAATACATGATATAAAATGCACTCATCAAGTTTAAACAAACCAAAAAGCTTTGTATGACAAGTGTGATATATTATGATGTCACAAGTGGTTATAGGGCTTGTATTGTTATCTTAATTTATTTCTTTAGTGTGATTTATACATTTCATATTATATCAACAATCAATGTCATGAATTTTTATTTGTGGAATTTGCTATAAAATGTGATGTAATTTACACACAAACACACCATGAGCTTTATAGTCAAAATATTTTGACCTAAAACATTAGAGTTGTAATAAATGATATATATATGTATATTGTAAAGAGGAGCTAAAAGCTAAAAAAAATAGAAAAACAGAAAGAAAAAGAAAAAACAAAAGACTAGAAAATCAGGTTTTAGGATGCAGCAACATGTTGCAACCAATTTGTATTGCTAGACCACTTTGAAAGTGTATGAGTTGTCATAAATGTTGTGAAAGAACATATTCAGCCAGCCCATTAGCGAGAATGTTGTAGTTTCTAGGGATGTACTCAATCTGCATGAGAGACAGATTCTCAAGCAAGAGCTTGATATCCTTAGAAAGTTGATGGTATTCCCAGTTAACTCTAGGGTCCTTCTTGTTGATCAGTTCGGTAATGTTGAGGTAATCGGTGTAGACCTTGTCCGGAACGAGATCGTCTCTCTTATATGCTTCAAGAGCCTCTCACAATATATGCTTTAATGAAGCTATATTTGTATAAACATGGCAATCTACAACATGAAGCTAATTGATTGTATTTTGTTATGCCAAATGCAATAATAATATGAAGGAAAATAAAGAAAAAACAATAACACACAGATATTTATGTGGTTCAGTCAATTTGACCTACGTCCACCGGCAGGGAGAGAGATTTCTTATTCATCTCTTTTGAGGGAAAAATTGATACAAGACAATATAGGAAAAAAAAAACCCTATGTCTGAATTAAAATAAAATAATACGACCCACACCGGATTTGTCTTATTGCGGGGATCCATGCCATAAGCCCATCACTGATCTTTATTGAATTTTCTAATTTTGGGTCAAACTCTCTAAATTTTGGGTCGAGTCATAATTCAGAGAGAGTCACCACAATCGTATTCAAGGCATATGAACAAATCTCCACCTTGACTTGAATTTTCCCATGCTTCTAGAGCGAAGAACATCTCCCTGCCATCCACGCCCTGAAGGGCCTCATCCTATGCGGATATTTACCAATTCCAAGCTATACTTGAACTTTTCTATAGGTAAAGGCTTCATCAACATATCTACTGGATTGTTTGCTATGGCTATTTTCTCTATGGAGGGTTGTTTGTCTTCAATAACATTTCGAATGAAGTTCAACCTAGCATCAATATACTTTGATCTTTCATGATAGTCTGGATTCATCACCAAGCTTAATGTACTTTGACTATTACAATAAATAATTGGTATATACACATTCAAGCCCAAACTATCAACAAGACCATACAACCACATGCCTTCCTTCACACCTTCTGTCAATGACATGTATTTTGCTTCAGTGGTAGACAAAGCAACTGTAGACTAAAGTGTTGCTTTCCAATTGATGGAACATCCAAATAGAGTAACAATATAGCAAGTCATAGATCTCCTCTTAATAAGGTCTCCACCATAGTAAGAATCTGTATAGCCAACAAGACCACCATTATAACCATCCGTACCATAAACCAAGCAAATATCACTCGTACCTTTCAAATATAGCATAATCCATTTAACTGCGCCACAATGAGCCTTTCCTGCTTTACCCATAAACCTACTCACCACACTAACTTCATGAGCCAAATCTGGCCTAGAATATACCATTACATACATCAAGCTGCTAACAACACTGGAATAAAGGACTCTACCCATGTAATCCCTCTCATCATTTGTACTAGGTAAAGCACTAGCATCAAATTTGAAGTGTGCTGCCAAAGGAGTACTAATCGACTTTGAGTGTTCCATCTGAAAAGATTACAACAACTTTTTAATGTACTTCTGCTGAGAAACATATAATAGTCTTGCTTTCCTCTCTCAACAAATCTCCATACCCAACATGTTTTTGGCTACACCTAAATTCTTCATCTCATACTCATTGCTCAACAATGCCTTCAAACTATCAATTTCAGCTTTATTCTTAGTTGCAATCAACATGTCATTCACGTATAGAGACATATATATAAAGGAACCATCTAGAAACTTTCTAGAGTAAACACAATTATCATACTACTTACGCAAAAAAAATTATGAGAAACAAAAAATGTATCAAACCTTTTATACCACTGCATCAGGGACTACTTCAACCAATACAAAAATCTTCTCAGCAAACATATACACTCTTCTTTTCCAGAAACAAGAAATCCCTCTGGTTGTTGATGCATTATCCGCAAGTGTACGGGTCGCACACAAGTAATAAAGTGGTACTCCGTAAAGAGTAGGGTTGTTGAACCATAGGGAATTGTACTCAAATTACTAGTTGATCGTCTGATGTCTCATGAAACAAGTAGAAAAGAGATTGAATGATAAAAGCACTAAATGAATGATAGAATCGGTGGAGATAGAGGAGATTAAAACCAAGTATTCGGCAATACAAGAGTAATCCCTCATGGCGCTCCCTAGGACTTATGCAAGCTATCTCACCGGTGTGTGCTCACTAGCAATGTTGCATCTATGTGTTCTCAGAAACACCGAGTTTTGCTAAGATAAATGCACGTTGCTTGCAAACAAGCTACACACCTAGTTTTACCCTAACAACTGTGTACATCCAACACATCGAGTTATGCAACACAAGATTAAACACGAATATTAATTAGAACTCTGCAAATCAATTAGAACAAGTGTATAAGCATTACAATTTGTCAATAGTCCATAACCCTGGGCACTGCGGCCAGTTAGCCCCTCGTGGGTAGGTACACAAGAAAAGGATAATAAAAGAACAAGAGAAAGAAGAAATGACTCCCTTCTACACTTTAGATGACCTTCCTTGTGGTGACCTTGTGCTAACCCCACCTCATGTGGTGCCTCCTATTCATCCTTGGTCTCATTAGGTGGTTTGGTGAAGCTTGATCTTCGATCTCATCAACGTCCTCCCGGTGGAGAGAAGAATCTCTGAACAAAGATAAGAAAGAAACCCTAAGTTCTGGAGTTAAAAAAGCAGTTTTGCGGCCCGACACGGTCCGGTCACGATCGTGTTCAGACCGTGTACTTTTATGGGAAATCCGTAAGTGAAACTCCTGGGATTTGTAGCACTTTGGGCACGGGCGTGTGATGACCGTGTCCTACATGGGACACTCCCGTGTCAAGTTTTTCCTATTCCGCTCTCCAGGCTGGGATTTTCAGTAGATCGGTCACGACCATGTCATGCCCGTGTCAGCTAGCTCTGATCCCTCGGTCGATGCACACGCAGGAAACGCACTGAGTTTCACTCCAAATTGACTCGGGCCCACTAATACTGCACATTGAACATAATACCATGAATAGCACCAATTCTACACAATAAATATGGTAAAGGACAACGAAAAGGATAGAATAAAGGGCATGGATACATGATATAAAATGCACTCATCAGTTGTGACATATATATCTATTCCTCTAGATTCCCATGTAAAAAAAAAAAAAACTATTTTTACATCAAGCTGTTCTAACTCCAAATCAAAAGGCCTTACAATGGCTAGAAGAACTCGAATTGTTTTGTGTTTCACAACTAGTGAGAATACTTCATGATAATCAATTCCCTCCTTCTGCGAGAAACCCTTTGCCACAAGCCTTGCTACGAACCTCACTGGGCTACTCCAAGAATCCCTTCTTTCTTCTTAAAGACCAATTTGCATCCCATTGGTTTTACATCCTTTGGTTATGGAACTAGTTCCCAGGTTCTGTTCATTGCTAGGGACTGTATCTCCTCATTCATGGCAATCAACCATTTTGATGCTTCTCTACTCTGCACTGCCTCTTTATATGACCTCAGTTCATTAGAATCAATATGTTCTCCTACTGCCAAGACATAAGCAATATAGTCAATATCAACAATATTAACACAATCTGCATACCTCAGATACGTTCTAATTTCCCTTCTTGGTCTCCTTGCTGCTATACTCTATGATTAAAGAGTTTCTTCTATTCCTTTTTTGAGCTTAAATCTCAAACTCTACCTTCTGGTTAGCACCCTGATATTTTTTAGTACACCACAATCTGTATCACTTAACTCCAGTAGCATACCCTAGAAATATGCATTCCAATACCCTTGGCTCAAGTTTACCATCATTCACATGAGCATAAGTAGGACAACAAAATATACACAGGCCAGAATAATCAGAGGGTTTACTGGACCATACCTCTTGAGGAGTCTTTAAATCAATTATAGTTAATGGGGATCTATTCACTAGATAACAAGTAGTGTTAACTGCTTTAGCCCAAAATTTCTTAGAGAGGCCAACACTTAATCGCATGCATCGACCACGCTTTAAGAATGTTTGGTTCATGCGTTTTGCAACTCCATTCTGTTGTGGTGCATGTCGTATATTATGGTGCCTCACTATACCTTCTCTCTTATAGTACTCATCAAATGGTGTATCACAAAATTCTAAACCAGTGTCAGTTCTAAGTGTCTTGACATGCTTTCTGGTATGCTTTTGTACCATAGCCTTCCACTCCTTGAACTGCCCAAATAGCTCATCTTTTGATCTAAAAAAATATACCCAGACCTTTCTAGAATAATCGTCAATGAATGTAATGAAGTACTTGTATCTTTTATGAGACTCAACTAGAGAAGGACCGCGCAAATCCGAGTGAACATAATCAAGAATTCTAGTTGAAATGTCCTTTCTAAAACTGAATTTCACCCTGTGCTGCTTTCTCATAACACAAGCATAACAAAATTTCAGTTTTTCAGTTTCTGCATCACCCAACAATCCTTGTTTGCTTAGCACTGCAAGCCCTTTCTCACTCATGTGACCCAATCTATGATGCCATAATTCCGTTCTATCATTATGTTGCTCCAAGGAATGAGATACAACCACTGTTCCCATCAATGAATTGCCCATCAATTAGTAAATACCATGCTGTAATTTACTATTTATGACTACCAGAGCACCCTTAGAAACTCTCAACTGATCACCATCACCAGAGAAACTGTACCCCTGCTTTGCTAGGGTAACAATAGCAATCAAGTTCTTACATAGACCAGAAACATAGCATGCATCAAATGTTTTGACTATTCCATCATACATCTTAATATGTGCAGAACCATGACCTTAAACACTAAGCTCCTCATCATCACCCAAATGTACACTACCCTTCCATTCCCTGAAAGAAGTGAACAATTCTTTTGAGAATGTCATATAATAAGATACTCTAATGTCCAAGACCCAAGTATTTGTAGAACCTGAAATACTGACAGTCAAACCATCACTACCCATACCTTTATCAGAACTATCCACTACTACATCATCATTATCTTGCATCGTTGTAACTCCTTTCTACACTATAGCTGCACAAACATTACTACTTGATTCTTTATTCTCATTTCCCTTCTTCCTTTGTGGGCAATCCTTCCTGAAGTGACCTTTTCTTTTTACAGTAAAAAGAATGTAATCCTCTAGGTCTCAATTTGGAACGTGACTTTCCTCTGCTCTTACCATCCATTTCCTCGATTCTGCCTTTGCTAACAATCAAACCAGCTTCTGCATCATCTTCTTTTGAACCAGAAACCTTCTGCTTCAATTCCTTAGAATGCATAGCATCTTTCACATTACTAATAGAAATACTATCTCTACCATACAACATAGTACCAACAAAATTCTCATATGAATTTGTTAAGGAACATAAGAGGATAATAACTTGATCCTCATCATCAATTTTAACACGAACACCTTGTAGATCTAGAATAATCCTGTTAAAATTGTCAAGATGATCTTTCACCTACATATTCTCTATCATCAGCAAGGTATAAAACCGTTGTTTTTGATATAATGAGTTCGTTAGGGATTTCTTCCGAAAGTTGCTTTCCAGCTTCTTCCATAATCCTACCATAGTTGTTTCATCAATGACCTCTCGCAAGACTTCATTAGTTAAACTGAAAAGAATAACGCTATGTGCCTTTGATAGAATCTCTACCCCCTACCTTAAATTCCATAAATAAGTTTTCTCCTCCTTCCAACGCTGCCTCACTATAGATGTAGGTCACATCGACCGAACCATGTAAATCTCTGTGTGCTATTGTTTTCCTTCATATTATTATTGTGTTTGGCGTAACAAGTTGCATTAGAGCAAGGTTCTTTGAATTCAACTTAGAATTTAGGGTTTCTGAAATTCTCATCAACAGAAAGGATGACCTCTCATAAATTCAAAATTGAGAAGTTCAATGGATCTAATTATTTGACTCTGTGTAAGATCAAGATAAAGGCAATTCTTGTTCAGTAGGGATGTGTGGCAGTGTTGAAGGAGAAGGAAAATTACCAATGGAGCTGAAGGTGGAGGAAAAGGCAGAGATGCGGATAAACCGTTATGGTCTAGATTCCTAAAGCATACAAAGTTATCGGCTATCTCCCAACTTTTAAATTATAAGTCTGAGTTTAACATAAATGACTCATCTTTTAATCGATTCATAAAGTGGTGAAGAGTATATTACTGATATATGAATGTTTGCCTGAAGATTTTTACAAAATAAAGAAGAAATTGGTATAGCTTGGGCTTGGTTATGTCTAAATTCATGCATGCATGAAGAATTGAGAAGGGGAAAGAGAAAAGAACACCTTGAGTGAGAGATCGGTGAAGAAGCAACCTATTTCCGTGAGGATTTAAAGACAAGGGGTAGAGGGGGTGAACGATTGAGAGGTTAAAAAGCATTTAGTGACGAAGGGTCGACCATTAAGGTTCTTCTTCTCGAACAAGGCAATGGCGCCAAAAAACTTGATGCGCTTATCGCAAGTGCACAGGTCGCAAGCAAGTAGTAAAATGATACCCCGTGAAAGGTAGGGTTGTCGAATCTCAGGAAACTGTACTCAAAGTACTAATTGCTTTTCTAGTGTCTAGTGAGTTACAAAGAGAGTGAATGAATCGAGAAACAATAAAGTAAGGATACAATGGTGGAAGTGATAGGAAGGCTAGGACCGAGTCTTTCAGCAATATGAGAGTAATACACCGGGGTGATCCCTACAGACTATTGCATGCTATCTTATCCTAAATGCCTACCAGGTACATTCCAACGACCCAAGTGTGTGCTCACAAGCAATGTTGCATCTATGAGTTTCAACTACACCGAGTGTTTTGCTAGAGTAACTGTGCACTTCTTGCTATACAAGCCGTGCACCGATTTTTACCCAAACAACTGTGCAAATCAACATATCAAGTTATGCAACACAATATTAAACACAAGAATCAAATAGAACTCCGTATAACAAGGAGAAATAAGTGTCAAAGCATACAAATCATCTAAGTTCACAACCCTAGGGCACTATGGCCAGTTAGCCCCTCATGGGCGGGTACAACAAGGAAAATACAATGAAAGAACAATGAGAGGAAGACATGACTCCCTTCTCTTCTCTAGATGATCTCCCTTGTCAAGCTCCGTGTGCTAACCCCACCTCTCTTAGTTCCTCAAACTTGTTCTTGGTCTCCTTAGACGATGTGGTCACGCTTGATCTTCACTCTTATCCAAGTCCTCCCGGTGGAGAAGAGAATTCCAGAACAAAAGATGAGAAGAAACCCTAGAATTTGGAGTTAAAAAGGCACTTTTGGGCTTGACACGGTCTCAACACGGTCGTGTTGAGCCCGTGTCCTTTTATGAGAATTCCTTAAGTGAAAAGCCCGAGATAATCAACGGCAGTCACATGACCGTGCGGTCCTCGTTTCTGTCGACACACGCCCGTGTAACTGGCAGCGTGCCCATGTTCCTCCTAAAGAAGAAGAGATGACTTTTCTCCAGAGATTTACAGTGGAAGGAACACGAGCATGTAGTGACCGTGTTCTACCTGGGACACTCCCGTGACAGGATTCTATTAGTTTGCTCTCCAGGCTGGGAAGATCAGTGGGTAGAGCACGACCTTGCTCCGCCCGTGTTCAGTTTTCTCTTTTCCCTTGGTCAACAAACACGCACAATTTGCTCTCGGATTCACTCTAAAATGATTCACGCCCGAGATTTTTGCACAATGAACATTATACCATGAATAGCACCGATTATACACAAAAATATGCTAAAGGATGAATAAAAGGATGGAGTAGAGGGTATGAAAACATTATAAAATATGCACTCATCAAATTGCATGATGTTTTACGAAGAAACAATTGAGTTAGAATATTGCCTAATACGTGGACATTGTTGGTATAAGCTAATTAAATCAAATGAAAGAAGATAGAAGAAGATTTCTTTCAAGATTTTGTGTTGCTTTCCACTTATGCCAAGACTTCAGAGGCATTTTATATTAGCAAAAGTAGTTGAATGCATGACTTGGCATGCATATAACCGAAGTGATGATGGAGTGTTTCAACATCCTATTGATGGTTTGTTTTGGCAATACTTCAATCTCACCCATGAATCATTTGCTATAAAATTCAAAACGTTAGACTTGGGCCGGTGTGCTGATTGTTTTAATCTATTTGGGCCATTTACAAAAACATATTATGTATGACCAGTAATTCTCAATATGCACAACTTACCACCATGGATGTGTATGAAGAAACCATATATATTCCTTAGCATGGTCATTCTTGGAAATCTAAATCAGAATATTGATGTTTTTTAAGGCCTCTAATTGATGACTTAAAAGATTGTGGAATGATGGTTGCATGACATATGATGCCATAGGAAACAAAATTTTATTTTGCGTGCTGCGTTATTATGGACAATTAATGATTTTCCTGCCTATGGGATCTTGTTTAGGTAGAGCACTTATGGAAGTTTATCTTGTCTCTACTATATAAACCATACAAAGTCTTTCATTTTGGATTATGGTAAGAAGTCATGCTTTTTTTATTGTCATCATTAGTTCTTACCTTCATATCATTAAATTAGGAGGTAAAGAGATAAATTTAGAAATAGAATGGAGAGTGATTCTCCTATTGCTTGATTATCAGTGGAATAAATTTTGATGAGACTTAATTCTCTTTCTAATCTCACATTTGGCACCAATGTCAGAATGAGAAGATTCCAGGATATGGAGATAGTGAAGAGTCTTTTAGGAGTTAACATATTGGTATATAAATCTTATTCATTACCTGGTCGATATCATCAACCGGAGTGGTGATAGACTTGAAATTTTGTTAACTTTCTTAGCAAGATAGATAACTTTAAATTTGGATGTAATGCACAGCGAGCGAAATGTTTTTGAGAATATTTTTAACATATTGATTGCTATGAAAGGCAAAACTAAAGATAATATTAAGGCATGAAAGGATTTGGATGTGTATTGTAGACCACCACAATTGTATTTTGTTGAGCATAATAGATGGGTTTTCAAGCCTAAAGCCTTTTATTGCTTAAGCAAAGACAAAAAAAAAAAAAAAAAAAAAAGTGTTTGTGTATGGGAGAAACAGTTGAAACCTCCTAACAGTTTTGCATCAAACATAGCTCATTGTGCAAATGAGGCTTAGAGCCAATTGCATGGGATGAAAAGGCATAACTGTCATGTTTTCATGCATTGATTACTCCTAGTCACCTTTCGTGATCTTGTGCCTAATTCAATTTGAGATACAATAACTAAACTATCTTATTTTTAGAGACATTCATTCAACTAAAATATGTATTGATCATATGACAATATTGGAAGGTAATGCTGTTGAAACAATTTGCAAAATGGAAAAGATCATTCCTCTTAGTTTCTTTGATATCATGGAGCATTTTCCTATACACTTACTCTATGAGCTAAGGTTGGCGGACCTATCCAATATTGCCAAATGTATCCATTTGAAAGGTGTTGGATCTTTCAATTTTTTATGTATTTCTTTTAATTAGTATATATTCAATATATTGCCAGCGCTAAAGTTGTTTTACTATATATGTTGCTCAGGTGTTTATATCATATCAAGAAGAAGGTGAAAAATCTTGCTTAAAGTTTTACTGATCATTCTGTTAGCTATCATAATGATGATCGTAAGTGATAAACGTCTAAATGTACATATTTTATACATATGTGTACGCATAGTTCTTGTATTTTATTGATGAATCAATGCCCTTTTCGGTCTAAATTGGTTTATTTCATGTTTCAGGTACAAAACAAGCTTAGGTGAGCTCAACGACGCAATTGGTTTATACATACGTCGTTTTAGGACCCTGGTACTGTAGTGGTACTATAGTAGCCTGAAACATAAAGACTTTGGAAAATTTCTAAGTATGGAATTCCTCACGGGCAGCCTTGCGGCCATGAAGTTAGCCGCAAGCCAATAAACGCAACAGATTACTGTAGCAGATTTACTATAGCAACTTACGCGAATTTCGATAGAATTCAGAGGATCCTCACGGCCTGTTTATTGACCGTGAGCCAGGCCGCAAGCCATCCCGAGAGGGCTTTAAAAGAAAGGTTGGGGCATTTTAGAAGGGTCTTTGGCCACCTCTTTTCCTTTACCACCATCTAGGGTTCGATCTGAGCTGGAGAAGGCATTTTTGAGGAGCAAATTGAAGGGAGAAGGAGATCACACTCAAAGGAAAGCATCTAGGAGTTCGTTGGAGCCTATCCACGGATTCTCATCACCATCTTCTAGTCTTCATCTTAGGGGAATTGTTATGAGCTTTATCTTGTATATCTTATTTTCTATACTTTCTCCTTTATTGATAATGAACTAGACTCCCAAGGTCGCCGGGCATCCGATGAACCTTGGGATGAACTTGCTTGTATGGATGTTTAATTTATATGTATGGTATTTGGTTTGTTTTGTGGTTTAAGTTTGATGCACTTTGATGTATTGGTATACATGAGAACTCTGTGTATCGATTTCTAGATTATACTAGGTTGTGTGACCATCGACCTAGTATTAGACACACCAAGCTTAGAAAGGATACGTGTATAAATATTCCGTGACCATCGGATATTTTGTACCCCTCTGGTATTAGGGTTGTGCCTAACTTGTGTTTCGACCCTAATTTGAGAATCCCGTACTTTTAATGCAATCGTAGGAGGATTTAGTCAAAAGGAATTTCGTATCAATACTTGTACCTGATTAGGGGCCAATTGTCATGACCATCAGATTGGCCTATCTTAGGATTCTCTTGGCCCAAACCACCATTGCCTGTGTAGTTATAGCATCCTTCTAGCTTTAGTAGTCCTAAGGGGATCCTCGCCCGGGGACCTCGAACTTTCATTGTTACTTGCTTCCTTATTATGCTTATGTGGTAACCCTTAGTCCATGTGTTTATAGTTTTCTCTTTGTTATTCTTCTTATCTTTTTTTTATCATATAATTGGTAGACTAGACAATACTGTTTAGAGGGGAGTAATAGCAACTCTTGGGACCCCAGGGAATACAACCTCATGGTGCTTGCACAAGGGGTATTACTTGGCGACCCATGCACTTGCAGATATATCACTATCAGTAAGGTGGTCTAACCCCGCAAGTTGGGTTTGACCACGTTAACTGGGTTTGTGTCACATCCACCACTTCTACTAAGGTAAATGTGGCACCCATCAGTTAAACCCTCTTTTTAACTGGAAAACCGACACCCCTAAAAACAAAGACAGACTTACAGAATACGATTGACAATTTTTATACAAACTATAACTTCAACCATACGAATACAAGGAATATAAATACTCAAATATGCAGATACAACCGCTATAAGATCACGACACCAACAGATAGAAAGGGAGGGGCCCCACTGTAACCCTGGACTAAACGCTAACTGGCTCTATGCTCGCACAGGCAGTTTACTAAGGTCCTGCTCCTGCAATTGTAACACACTTTAGTTGGTTGATAGTGCCTCTATAATTTCAATTAATTAAATATAAAATATATATAATGTATAAAAAGATCACTTGCTCAAATAAACTTTCCAACTTTCTCAAATATCGGAATTTGGCAAAATGCAAGTTTTAAGAGCATTAAAACATAAAATCATCACGAATCATCATCAAATCAATTTTCCATGGAAATATAATTTTTGTGAGAGACTGTCCTCCTAAGAGTGACAGCTAGGCTTCGTTCCCTCATCACAATCCAAAATAACATGTTTTGCACAAGTAAACTATAAAAATCATTCTCAAATCATTAGGCTAAAAACTCTTGCGACTAGATTGAGAGCCATCAAGGTCTTCATAACCTTGACGTTGGGCATTGAGATCCCTGTGTGGTGATCACGGGTTTTTCATATAAATAAACCCTATCAATGGCTCTACGCACCTCTTAACCAGGGGTAAACTTAGGGTTAACCACGCCGCTTCCATTAGGTCGGACCGTGGAACCCCCCGCTACAGTGTTAGACTAAAGTCCGTAGTCACCATTAAAATCCTGTGGAAATACAATACCACAAGCATTGATGGTAATAGCACATAAATAAACACACGATTTCACAAATCATTTCAAAGTTAAGGTATATGTAATTAAAATAAATACTTGAAAAATAAATAATTAAATCATATATACATGTATTTTCTATAGTTGAAACTATGTATAATTATACAAAACTAGGTGTACTAATACGATTGTAATTGCATAGCAAACTGCAAATTAATATAATTATCCTTTAACAATATAAATTATTAAACATATTATAATGAAACAATTGAATAATTATTTTCAAATAGTAGTCATTAATTAATTATTTCAAAATGGTAGCCACTACCAACTCATATGGTCTCTCTTGGGTTTCCCGCTAGACCTGAAACTCCCTCTTAAGCCTAAACAACACCTAATAGGAGAACGAAATAAAATAAATAAATACAACAAACTAAAGACAGAACTGAATCCAAAAGAAAATACAAAAAATAATAACAGACTTTCTAATTAGGCCCACTCACCCCAACCGGTTTAAACCCAATCTTGCATAAACAAACTAGCCTCCAGTTTGCACTTAAACCAACTCAATTACCATCCCAAACCAACTGAACCAATCTCAATTTCACTGAACTAAGTTCAATTTAACCAACCAGCCTTGAACCAATTCAAATTCTTATACAAAATCTCTTGAACCAGCTTGGTTCAACTGAACCCAATTCTCCTTGAATTGGTTCACCCCAAAATCATTAGCTCAAAACCTGAACCAAGCCCAAATCAATCTCAACTAACTTAACTTAGCCAAAACAATTCAAGCCCAACGACAACTCATCTTGGTATGATCAAACCTAGACCAAATCAATTCAATTGAACCCAACCACATCAATTCTCATCCAAACTCAACTCTAATCCATTTTAATGAACTTGACTGAACCAAATCAAACACACTTCACTTGATTTGATCAAGCCCAACTCAACCAAATTAATTAAACTTAACCAACATATTTCCAACCATTATCATCACCATCTTGATCATCATCTTCAACTTAATTAACCAAAACAAACCATAATTTTGGTTGCTACAGTAAATCCGAGAATTCCTCCACCATCCCAAGCAAGATCCAATTTAAATACAAGTGTTTTCAAAGGAAAATTGAAACACTCAACATCTACAACTATAAACCATGCTTTTGCTACTCAAATCCAAGCCCAAATCTCACAAAAACATGTTAAAATCCTAGCATGGTTGCTTAAGTTTTTTAACCAAGCATCATGCATTGTTCAAATAAAGAAGACTCTTACCAAGCAAGCAACCACTCCAGCGAACTTCCTCCGATGATCTCCAAGCCCAACTCTTCAAGTCTCTCTTTTTTTTTCCTTTGCTTTTCTCTCTTTTCTTTTCTTTCACGGGTTTAGAAGACCATTAATGGAGAAGAAAGCTTCAGCTAATCCAATCAACCCTTCATTTCACTTTAACTTAATTTCTTCCAAAATTCACTTTCAGCTCCTAAAAATAAAATTTATTACAAAAAGGTCCCTGAAAAGTCACCAATGACATGTGAATCATAAAACAATATTTCCAAAAGATCTCTATAAACTTACCTTTAAGTCCTTGCTCTCTGGAAACAATTTAGATCCAATTTCGTATTTACTTGTGAACCCAAAATCTTCTATAAATCCTCCGACTTAGGTCCTTGTACTTTCCACTTAGGTTTCTTAATACAACTGCTCTGTAGGATAGTTTAACTACAGATGTAATAATACCTTGAATATAATTTTCTACAGATATCCAAAGATTTAGGGTATCACAGTTTGTCCCCTACTTGTTATTGGATATTCTGATTATTGTACATTGGTAGTTATTATTGTAAGTTATTACTTATTATTTTACTTGCAGTACCACTAATTATACATTATTTCCGACTAGTATAATTCTTTCCTCTTTACTGTTATTACTTCTCCCTTATTTGTCTTTCTGATTGGCCACAAAAATTTAAAGTATTTTACTACTGACCACCAAAACAAAAAATTAAAAACAAAGATTTATACATAAATTTTTTTAATGCTTGTTTATCAATTACATGAACAAAATAATTTTTGATACATTCTTCTGTATACATTATTGTTCTAATTACAAATGACCATAAACAAAATACAATATTTGCTTAATTCATAAATAACTGATTAACACTTATTATAGCTTATTTATGGTTATAATAGTCACTTTCCGCTTATTATATTAATTGTCATTTTGTTCTTCATATTTTTGTTTATTATTTGACTTTTTCATTTATGATGTTACTTCTCATTATTATAAATTCCTATTTGTTTTTGTAAATTGTTATTTATTATTGTACTTTTTATTGTATTATTATAAGCTACTACTTATTATTTTTGCTTATCATAACTCCCAAATATGAGTTTCTAAAAAACTCTATCTTACCTTATTTAAAAATACCTCCTTCCATGTAGGCCCTTGAGAAGACTTTTCTCAATATCATTGTCAACACAGGCAAGTTTATTTTCACTTTAGTCAATGCTTGTGCAGATTTCAAATCAACGCAAATTGATTATCAACCGTTAGATCATCAATGAACAATCTAGATCATTCAGATGCTTGTGCTTATGAATAGTTGCAAAATGAAAAGTAAGATGCACAGTATTTTAATCTGAACCATCGATCATGATCGACCTACAGTTGCAAATAAAAAAACATAAATTATACCCAAAGCACACCAGAACAACCCTTATGAATCAGGTACCATGCTTGGGACTATTCATAGCGCTCACTGTTCATGCACCAATATATGCCTATCTCGGATTAATTTCTTGAATGATCACTTAACTTTAGTTTATTTTCAAAATGATCATTGAAGTTTAATTTGAATCAAAACAGTCATTGAGTTTCAATTTGTTTTCACTGATGGGTCATCTGGCTGTTTCCCGCCCTTTTTTCTGACGTGGCAGCCAGTGGGTCATCCACGTTCCAATAACGTGGATTGCTGACTAAGTTTCTCCGGCTGCCACATCAGAAAAGGGGGGCAGGAGACAGCCAGATGACCCACCGGTGAAAACAAATTGAAACTCAATGACTGTTTTGATTCAAATTAAACTTCAATGATCATTTTGAAAATAAACTAAAGTTAAGTAATCATTCAAAAAGTTAATCCTACCGATCTCTCTCATTCTTACTCTCACTTATACTTTTTCAAATCTGGGAACATCCACAGATGATCCTTGCTCTATATATATGTGTATATGTATGAAAAATATTTTAAAGGCACTGATAAAATTCTAAATTGTTTCAAGTCGCGATGTTAACAAAATTTATGATATATTTTTGGTAAGTAATTATTATTTAATATATTTTAAAATTTAATAATATAATTATATAATAATAATATTACTAGTTTTAAAAAAAATTAAGTGGCCACTATTAAAGAGATAGAAAACTTCAAACAATATTGCTTTGTGAAATTTTTATTTCAAAATAATCTAGGACATTATAAGGCCTTGGATGAAGTGCAATAGGGGTTCATAGAGTAAAAGGAGAGAAGTGAAGAAATTACTTAAACAAAATAAATAACAAAACATTTTGTGATGTTCATTAAATATTAAAAAAATAACAATTACAAACAGCTGTGTTCTTATTGGTATCTCTTACAAATAAAACAAAATTATATATATATATATATATATATGTTTTGTTGTTCTTAACAACTAAGTGAGAGCAAATTTATAAAAATATGAGTATTGATTATAGGTAGGTAGTTCTAACACCCAGGCATGCATGGATTCCGCCGAAACTTGTGAACGGACTCGTTTGTTAGCGGCCTAGTCACGCCTAGTCGCTCATCTCTGAAAAAAAAAATAAAAAATAAAAAAAATTAAATTGTGTCAATGACGATAGCCCGCTCTCACTAAGCAGTGGCCATGGCGCTGAGCGGCGGGCTTCAGCTCCTCAAGCTCTCTCCCCACGCCTGCCTCGCACCTTCGTCTCTTCCCAAGTGCCATCCAAGCCGCTTCTCATGGCTGCAAGGGCATCCATGGAGGACTTCCCGCTGGCGGCTTCTCTGCTCGCAATCCGGTCCACAGATCCAGGTCCACTGCCCTGATTAGATCCATAGCACATCGATCTCGTTGAAAGTTTTCCTACTTTTGATTTAATATCCATTCCTTGCCCTATGGTGGTATGATTTCAGTCGAATTCAGAAGATGGAGATTGCTCGCAGTCTATCGTGGGTGATCTACTGGATTACCTCAATGAGTCCTGGACCCAATTCCATGCCACTGGTATGTTTCCCATCCCTAGTTTTCTTTTCCTTTGAAGTAGAAGTATTTGTGCGTCTCTATTGATTTCTCTTAATTAGCATGAAAGGATATCTTTGGTTGCTGAGTTCTACTGTGAGTAGAGCTCATTCAATTGATTTCTGATGGAAAGAGGATTTCATTATTGGATGGAAGTTAGTGATTTTGATGCCGTGCAGTTTGAACAGCACTATCATGGCCTTTGGTCCAAATCAAAATGTGTTTTTTAAAGTAATTGAGGTGATGGGTATTGACTGTGTTTTCAGCTGAGGCGAAAAGGCAGCTTCTTGAGGCTGGTTTTCACTTATTGAATGAGAATGACGAGTGGGATCTTCAGCCTGGTGGTCGTTACTTCTTTACAAGGAACATGTCCTGCTTGGTTGCTTTTGCAATAGGAGAGAAGTGAGTTTAAATCTTGTTCAAATTGTCATTTCTCTTCCAATGTGATAAGCACATTCCTTGTGGTTATTATACCTTTATCCATGCTACCATGTGAATTCCAAATCAGTAGTAATATGAAGATTGCAGGATCCATTGATTTAGCATGTTGGTCAATGAGATTGTTCATGTAGTAGTGAAAATTGCTTCCGAACAATATCTGTTTTCATCGGTGCCTATCCTTCTGACATATGTTATCTGGTTCTCTAACATCATAATTCATTGGAGAATATGATAATCCAAACTCCACCTTCACATTAATTTCCCTTGTTCGTAGATTGTGTAGTCCATCTAAGACTGAATTGAATTGATGATATGAGGCACTAGTCTTTCCTTTGCAGGTATAGTATAGGTAGTGGGTTCAACATTATTGCTGCACACACAGATAGCCCATGCTTAAAATTGAAACCTAGGTCTGCTTCGTCAAAGTCGGGGTTTCTCATGGCAAATGTACAAACATATGGAGGAGGCTTATGGTATACATGGTTTGATAGAGATTTAAGTGTTGCTGGGAGGGTCATTGTGAAAGCTGCTGATGGTTGCTTTGTGCACAAATTAGTCAAAGTGAAGAGACCCATTCTCCGAGTACCAACTCTTGCGATCCATCTTGACCGGTTGCTTCTCATTCTTCCTCTGGCTGATCATTGTTTTCTACTTATCTGTTATTTCTTAACAGGATTTTGTAAATTTCTTTGCATGTATTATGCTCTAATCATGTCTTCTTTTGGTTTCAAATTTACAAAAGTCAACATGCTTATTTATCTTTGATTTAGCTTAGTGAACACGGAAGGCTTTAAGCCAAACCTTGAGACTCACCTCATTCCTCTCCTCGCAACAAAGCTTGAAGAGACATCCCTTAAATCAGATGAGAAAACAACTCCTTCGAGCTTTTCAAGAAGTGCCCATCATCCACTTCTTCTTCAGGTATTTCCACTGAATATTCCACATCTGCTACGGTATGATTTCAAATAGGATGGTGGAAAAGGTAAAATACTAGTTATTATTTTAGATTCTGAGTATGTTGTTGAATGTTGTGCGTCTTGATTTATCAGTTTGGTTATTTTACTCAGCTTTTGTCTGAAGAGCTTGGCTGTAACAGTGAAGACATCATGGGAATAGAATTAAATGTTTGTGATACACAGCCTAGCTGCCTTGGAGGTGGAAAAAATGAATTCATCTTCTCTGGTAGACTAGACAACCTTGCTTCGTGTTATGGTGCCCTCAGAGCTCTTATCGATTCATGCAAGTCCCCTGCTGCTTTAGCAAATGAACAAGCAATCAGAATGGTTGCTTTGTTTGATAATGAAGAGGTGTTTCTCTTATATTAACTCCCTTTATTATTACCGCTGTCTTTTCTCTTTCTCTATGATTCTATATCATTTGAATTTTGGTTCACTTGTGTTTCTACATTTAGCAGAGTATACATAGGCTGGCGTTTTATTTTCAAGTAGCAAAGTTTAAAGCTTTACTTCTGCCTTTCCCTTCAGACTGAGCATAGACTGACTGTTACAATGGTGATGATATTTTGTGGCATTCACTTATACAGGTAGGATCAAATTCAGTTCAGGGAGCGGGCGCCCCTACCATTTTCCAAGCCATTAGGCGAATTGCGGACCATTTGGCTCATGAGTATATTGGTGAGAGCGCTTTTGAACGTGCAGTTCGTTCGTCTTTTCTTGGTATGATCCTTTTTATAACTTTCAGTTTGCCGGGTTGTTGGTAAAACAAGTTCATAATGTCTGTACATCTTAGCCAACAATGTTTATTTTGTCGCATGAGTGTATTATATACTCATGTGGATTAACTATTTCTTTCCTTGTGATTTTTAACTGTGCGCCCTGAATGGTATGAGCTTTTCCTTTGTTTGTCCATAGTTTCTGCAGACATGGCCCATGGTGTACACCCAAATTTCTCAGATAAACACGAGGAGCACCACAAGCCACAACTTCAAAAAGGGCTCGTCATTAAACACAATGCTAATCAGCGTTATGCCACCAGTGCCATAACAGCATTTCTTTTCAAAGAGGTGGCAAATGCGCACAACCTTCCAGTGCAGGTATCATCACTACTTCAACATGCTCAAGAATCAATTATTCTGATTTGACATAAATATGAATGTTTTATGTATTTATCCTTGCAGGAATTTGTAGTGAGAAATGATATGGCATGTGGATCTACTATCGGTCCTATAATTGCAACGGGAGTTGGTATTCGAACTGTAGATTGTGGTATTCCGCAACTCTCGATGCACAGGTTTATTTGAATGATCTTTGCACCCTTACATAATGGGTTTCCTTCTTTCCACTGCATTTTATAGAGCTGATTCTAACCAAATTGTGTATGTTCATCTTAATGCAGTGTTAGAGAGATATGCGGAAAAGAAGATATTGTTACGGCTTATAAGCTTTTCACGGCTTTCTTCCAAACTTTCACCAGCGTTGACAAGAAGTTAAAGGTAGATTATTAGGCCTCATTCTGGTGATTTTTTTTCTTTCTTCTACTTTTTCCTAAATTCTCTACATTCATGCTAAAACAGTGTATGTAACCACCCATCTAATTTTCATTTATAGTGCCTTAAATATTTGGCAATTCTTACTTATCCTACGTTCAAGTGTTTTCTGAAGACAAATTCCTGTGTAAATTATTATGTTCTTTTAAGTCAATTAGGCGTACGTAAACGGTATACTGAGCTGAGGTAGAACCATCAATTTCAGTACTTGCAGACGCAATAAAGACATTTAATGGTTCATGCAGTCTATTTCATCAGGAGATATAAATTTTGGTGTTTACACACAACCAATTGGGATTCTCTCTATATTGTTGCTCCACGGCAAAATGAGAAACATAGGACAAATGTTGGCAAAGCTTCTCAGAAATCGTTAAGGAGGGTAGCAAAACTGAAAAAATAGATTGTTACTCAAACAGCTATAAATAGTCAGAAAATATGACCTACAAGAGATCAACTGTAGTACATTGGTCTTAAAATATGGTCAAATGTGATTATGATACAGAAACGTGTTTTTAGAATTGAAATTCATGTGCCACTAGAAAACCATGAACAAGTGATTGTCCACAGCGCACCATGATTAGGGCAAGCATAAACCAAGACTTTGTCTTCCTTCTCTCGCCAACCAGGTCTCCTGGAGGACAAAAGAGCTCCCACCACCATGCAGAGGAACCAATTTCTTTGCCACATTCAGCCACAAAACAGTGTGCTATGGTGCTGCCAGAGAAAAAATAAAAGCAAAAATAATGAAACAACACACTAAGATACCTCAAGAGTTGGAGAGCCAGGAATTAGAATCCAACCTGATATCTAGCCTTTAACTACAACCAAATATATACATCTTGGCTGAAGCCAGTTAACTTTATCTGGACCAAGGATTCTGATATCAGTCACAGAATAAAAGTGATATTGGCAATAATGTACTTCCTGTATTCGGGGTCCAAGAAGCACCAATAACATCTGAGGAAGCTTAAACACATAGATGACATAGATTGTTCTGGCCGTCCTCAGTTCTTTATGCCTGCAATTCCCCAGCCACCAATTGTGAAACATCACTGGACTGTAATCATCCACTTTTCAAGCACCGCGTACATTGGCTGGCAGGTGCAGGCATGCCCAAGCCCCTCAGCGGGGCCGGGCTAATCCAAAACTGGGTTCAGTTTGCTGCTGATGATTCTGCAGGGGAAATAAAGATTGCAAGACTTACTAAAGCATAAAGCAAAACTTATTAATCATGTTTAATTTAAAATCTAACTGATCTTTCTGATTTCAAAACTTACAGAGAAATAAAGCATAAAGCAAATAAGCAGAGCAGAAAACCCAATGGAACATTTTCTCTTAACTAAAAAATTTATCAAACATTTTCTGGGGCATACCACCTGATACAACAACTTCATGATCCAAGAGAACTACTACCCCTTACCTAAAGAATAATGGACAACCGATTCATAAGTCTCCAATTCTTTGTAAAATTCAAATAGTTGTTAAAAAAAAATTATAATAACGACTTGCTCTTTCACCAATCAAATGAGTACGCAAACCTCAATAAGGTGACAAAAGAAGAGGGATACCATCACTAATCATGCACTCAAAATAACTATCTTCTAAGTCAAAGTAAATCTCGGACTGATGTCTTGCCTAGCTGCACCTAAATGCTCAGAATATACTGAATCATAGTGCTGTGCATACCTGAGAAAAAGGCTGAAGATGTTCATGGGACTGGACAAATGGTATTCCAGGACGAGGAACAGAATACTGGGAATGCATGTAAATTGAAGGCATAGCATGAGCACTGACTTGATTAGGACCAAATGGGCCCATCACACCCTCTGGATGGCCATAGCCTACAGCAGATGCTGCTGCTGACCAAGGTCCTCGTAAATGTTGAGGTATGGCCCTAGGATGGTGATCGATCGGAACTGGCGGCCTATGGCCAGAACCAAGCTGAGGAAACTCAGTGTTGTAATTGACAGCAGGGGAATACAATGGTTGGATGGTATAGCCTCCACTGTTAAATCCAAACCCAGGATCAAATCTTTGCATGTACCTGAAAACCAGAAGTATGGCAGCTTAAACATCTTACTGTGAAATGAAGGGATGGCTTCACATATTCTTACAAAAATGTTTTGGTGAAATTATCCTCGGTACTTTCCCACAAAATAAGTACAAAAAAAAAAAAGAAACGAAAAGGATCATCCACAGTACTAGGACAAATGCAATACGTCATGTCCTCAATTAAGAGCACAATAACCCAAAAAGGAATCAAACAAATATCTTCTTATAATCGCATAAGGCACAAGGAACTATCAACACACTCTTGAATTTTCTAAAGCAGGCAACCATACCCATCCACACAGGTGAGTGGCTTCATACAAAATCACATCCTAAAGAATTATTAATGGAATGGTAACATCAGAAAAGACGGCAAATACCTGTCATAACTCCTATCATAGTCAGGATCCTTGCGATCCACCTCACGATCCCGAAAAATGGCTACTCTGTTGCCAGGTTTGTACCTACTGACAACAGGTTCTTTCTCTGACCGGTTTCTATTTGCTCTGTTGCTACTAACTGAAGGGTCACCAAAACTCCTAACACGATTAATTTCATGTCCTTCAGCCAAGGACTTATCATCTGAACCAGATGGTACCAAGGAATAATCCTCAAGACTCTCTGGCAGGATAGGTTCACCTTTTAATTCACTTTCTACTTTTGGCGGGATGCCAACGCTACAAGTACTACTGTTGAATATACGTGCACGAGCCCTGTTATATTCCTCTTTTCTTTCCTCTACACTTTTTTGAGAATTACTCGAAGAATTTACAATTGAACTGCCAATGATTTGTGTGCGTTTTTGTGGCCTCTGTTTAATTGCAACCTTAAGAACATTATTCTCATCTTCCAGTGGTAGATTGATAGGAACATCTGCAAGACGAACAGGTGGGAACCTACATTCAGTAGTTTTTCGAAGAACTATCCGAGACCCAGACCCATCAGGTAAACTGTTGTCTGGAATAGCCACTGATTGAAGGTAATAATGCTGTGCCACACGGTGGGCAGCCAATCGTAGGTAGGAAGTTGGAAGGCCTTGAAATTCCAGCTGCTGTTGATTAGGATCGCGAATAAATTTCTCAATATCTTGTTCCATCCTTAAAACTGAACAATGCAGAGCACGATTAGAAAGATAACGGACAGAAACAAATCAATCTTTAATAGTAATACATAGATGAGAGAAACATGCTTTTAATTAACAACAACTTAGCACAATTACAAGCAAATAACCACAATGAGCCTACATTCACCTCAGCTTGTCCAAAAACTCTGTTCAGAACATGACTCGAAATTTGAGCAACATGGAGGCTTCTCATAGAAATTTTAATAGCTAAAGATCACGATATTTTTTTTCATGACTTGGTTTACAAGCACGATGCAGGATGAAGGATGTAAGAATATAAATATATCTGAGTGAAGTCAGCAATCCCAAGGAATGCCCTAAATATGCGATATACAAGCATAACTTGAATCGTTGGAGCATATACACATGCCCCTTCAGCATCTAAAACTAGCATCAGGTATACAAAATAAGGGAGCCTCTATTAGAATTTTGAATTATCTGCTTAAGAGTCAATCAAATAAAATTCTTAGCATACTCTTGAGGTACTTTTGAAGTGCTTATGGATAATATCTGCCTAGAATTACAGCTCTCTGATAAGAGCCTTGTAAAAAAATAAAAATTATCATAAATAAAAAGATGGTAGAATCAACATCATTCAAACATGGCATTATTATCAATAAAATATCAGCTTTCCTTTAATGTTGTATTCTTCTCCTTCAGACATCATAATATAAACATAACATGCTATGCTTTGTGGAAGTTCTGATTCCTAAAGTAACAGATGACTACTATTTGCAAAACTAAAATTATCTATCAGACTATTACTCTAAACAGCGAAAAGTCAGCAGCTCATTCAGTCACTAGCGTCCTATAAAACATCTCACGTCATGTGCTATCATAGTAGCAGGCTTTGGGAACACTAAATCTCAAATCTTCTTAAATTTTTCAAGGAGATTCAGCCATGATTATAACTACAGTACGCTAGACCACCCCTCAGAACCAATCCATGAATATCACAATTCTGGCTCGCAAATTATTCAACAAGAACAGGAAGAACATCATATTAATGAAACACGCTAAAAAGACAAAATCGGTAGTTAAGAGCGAGCTAAAGCAAACAGATCCCTTACTAGAAAGCCGTTCACGCGGCTTCTCGAGGGCCTCACGGAGGAACTGATCAACCTGGCTGAAAGCATCCTCCAAGACGCCAACACCCCGATCACCGCCATCCGCAGCGACCATAGATGATACAGGGATCGTTGACGCTTCATCATCGAAGTCTCCCAGCGACGAAGACGAAGCTGCAGCGATCGGAGTCTTCTTCGAGGTAGAGAGGAGGAGACGGGTCATGCTCTCGTCGAGATCCGCCATCTCCCACGAATCCGGCGCTGCGAGGTCCTCCGAGCACGGATCCATCACTGAGGAACGAGGGAGATCCATCCCTCAAGAAAGTAAACCCTAGGGATAAGAAAACCCAATGGTAATCGCGTGGAGATCCATGGATGGGATCGGAATTAGGGTTTGAGTCGGAGAAGGGAATCGCGGCGATGGGGGGGAAGGAGTTTGCGTGACCTCTCGTTGTGGCAGAATTCTCTTCAACCAACGGATAGGATTTCACGTGGAATCCCGCCCTATCGTTTCCGCCCTCCAATCCCAATGGTAATACCACCTCTTTCTTCGCCACAGGGAAACGATTTTTTATTATTATTATTATTTTTTATCGAACAGATGTATAAAGTAAAATAAATTTTTAAAAAAAATTTAAAAACTCAAAAATGAGATAAAGTAATATTTATTTTAAAAAATTAAGTTAACTAGTATAGATAAACATGGTTTTTTTTAGGTATTTAAAATACACGCTCTCAGATAGATAGGTGGCGTTTATGGGGGACGTATGGGCCCATGGTTTGTGATCCAGTGGGCCAGGTGGCCTGCAAGTTGTTGCGGGTCGGAGTTTATTACTTATCGGATTCGGGTAAATATCGAAGAGGACCCGATTATGCGGGAACCAGGGCTGGCATCGATAGCGAGAAGTGGAAGAGGACGATGATGGCGATGAAGGGTTTTGGGAGGCTGCGTGTGCGAAGATCTCGTCTACTTCTTCCCAGAAGTCTCGAACCAATTGCCAATCCGATTGAGAAGAACTACTTGGGTTCTGTGCGTCTTTTCTCTTCCTCAATCTCGGCGCCTCTTTGGAGACCGGCGCCTTTCTCTCCTCTCAATCCGGGGAAGCCATCGTTTGTGGCTCCATGGAGTGGTTATCTTGGTGAATTTCTTTGCTTTCTCTGGATTTCTTACTATTTTCGTGGTTTTAATTAAAGCGGCTCCCCTGATCTTTAGCATTTAGTTGTTAAATTCATTCACCTGACCATTCGTATCTCTTTAGCTGAAATTTAAGCGCAATTTATCAATTTTAAGGGAACGAAAGATGGTGAAAAGAGTTGCTTTTAGTAGACATGAGTCATTTTCATTTTATTTGTTTGCTTTTTCAGTTGTGGACTGGGAATTGGAATACAAACTGTGCATTTCTGTATCTTTCTTGATAAAGAGGATATTTTTGTGAGTAGTTTTAATTCTTAAGGATTTTTTTAATGGCTTGCTGCATCTAGGATTTTGCCTCAAGTTTTTCATGTATGGGGAGTTCGATGTCATTGGGATTCCCCAAAATTGTTTCTTTTGACAGAGTTTTTTGTTTCATTTACAGAAACCTTTTTTTTTTTTTTCGTGTTTATGCATGTCTTATCAGTGAGACTAAATTTCACTTCTCAGGTCAGAAGAGAAGCATGTTTATTCAAACACAATCTACTCCAAATCCTTTATCTCTAATGTTTTATCCCGGAAAGCCAGTTATGGAGGTTGGAAGTGCAGATTTCCCTAATGCTCGTGTAGCAATGAACTCACATCTAGCAAAATCTTTGTTTAGCATTGACGGTATGTCTCTTCTGCATTCTTGTTAATGTAGTCTCAATTTTGATGGCTACTATAAAGCTTGCATTCTAGTATCAAAATTCACCCATGTAATGCCTAGAGGTGGTTTGTTTGTACTTATTAGTTTATGCATTCTTTGTTTATTCATGTTTCTCTTCATGCTTTTTCCTAAGCTTTACTTTCTTTGATTAATTACTCTATGCATCATGGCTGTGTTTCATGGCTTTATATGTTTACTTATTTATTGCATATTGCTGATTCAGGGATTACAAGAGTGTTCTTTGGGTCTGACTTTGTCACTGTAACAAAGTCAGAGGAAGCCACTTGGGATTTTCTGAAACCTGAAATATTTGCTGCAATTATGGACTTCTATTCATCTGGAAAACCACTCTTTCTTGATTCAAATGTTGCAGCTTCTATGGACACAGCAATTAAGGAAGTATGTCTTCTGTGAATTCTTTTTCCTGCTTGAAGTTCTAGTTACAATGCATGAATGTTGTATGGAGGTGATTTTTGAACCTCTCTACCACTTAATTACAAGGGCCTTTTCATTTTTAAGCTTCCACCGACTACATTCTTTTCCATCCTTTTTGGCTTTCACACTTGGGATCTATATAGTTAGTTACATGTCCAGCATTTGTAGCGATCGCTCAAACCTTACAATTCTATTCAACTGCTTTAAATTATTGTTGCTTCTATTACTTTAAAATATACATATCACCTTTTCTAATAGAAACACATGTTAAATTTAATACTATAGGTTTAAATTATACTGTATGAATCAAAATGGGGCTTCATATAGTGTGACTTGACCTTGATGCATGCATATATGGGTCTAGGTCCAGAAAGGATGATGCATGCCTCATCAAAGAATGTCGAGTATCAAGTAGAATCTGGCTAAAATTATCAATGCAATATCAATGATTAGGTCATTTTCATAGCCTTGAATTTACATGCTCCACTGCATACTAGCTCATCTTTCCTTTAAATATTTTGTGAGGAGACTTAATATGACTAGTTTTTTGGCCTCCAGCGCACTTGATATATGAGCGATGGTTGTTATATGCGGTCAACATATTAACATATGTTCAATAGATTGCTAAAACTTCCTTGTGCTTTGTGGCAACTTAATGGAATTAATCATCATCCAATTGATATATTTGAAGTCCAATGAGGCAATGACAAACTGATTTATGAGTACAAATTCAGGTAACTAGTCAATCAGAAGTTTCTTGTATAGAATGCTCATTGTGTTTGCGGATGTTTTGTTTTGTAGGATGATTCAGAAATTGTTGCAATGATCAAGGAATTGCTAGAAACCAGGATTAGGCCTGCAGTACAAGATGATGGTGGAGACATTGAATATAGGGGATTTGACGAGTCCGTCTCTTGCACTCAACCAATACACTCCTCCACACACACGCACATGCATGCACATTATGGGCACACTCACCTTTATGTTTCTGCTGCGAGTGTTTTGACAGATGATCCACCCAATTTTTTCAATATTTTCATTTATGTTCACTTGCAGAGAAACTGGTATAGTAAAGCTAAGAATGCAAGGAGCCTGCAGTGGCTGTCCAAGCTCATCTGTCACTTTGAAGTCCGGCATTGAGAACATGCTCATGCATTATGTCCCTGAGGTAATTTTGTTCAAATTATATTTTGAGCACATATATTATTTCTAGCTGTCTATAAGTGTTGTAAAAAGCGATATTAAATTTGATGATTTTATACACCACATCATATCAGTGAACCATGAAAATTCAAGTGCAGGTGAAAGGGGTTGAACAAGAGCTAGACAATGGCGATGAGGTTGTTTCATCAGCTGGCTGAACAGTATGATGAAGAGTTGATAGCTGAATGATGTTTAACCTAGATTATTTAAGCATTATCAAGCATCAATGCCAACTTTTTTTCTTCTTTTTGTATTGTTACAGATTGTATAATTCTCTTTTCTAGCTCAAATCATAATCGAGGTCTCACTATAATTATACATTGTTTTCTTGCTGGGTTGCATTTATACCTGTACAAGAGATTGTCTGAGACTCGATTTAGAAATTGATGCATCATCTCTTCAATAAGGAATTGTTTGAATAGTAAAGGCTCAATGAAACTTGTGGAATTTAGTCCAAATTGCTACTTTGGATGGGATGCATCATTGAAGTGGTTTCATGTCTAAAATGGTGCAACAAGAATTAGCCACAAATAGCTTATGGTACTGGAGTAAATACATTTAAGTTGTCTCTAGAGTTAGTTTGCTACACCTACAATATACGCATTCCAAGCATCTTGCTGCTGGAAGGACGACAACTCTTCGTATTTCAAATCCTGGTCAACAGTATCTTCTGCTGTATTTCCAAAAGAATTAGTGTTTGGCATCTTCCGAACCCAAAAATGCACAGAACAAAAGCCTGCCTCTTCCAGACAGTCCTGAATTTCTGGTAGTGACCACCTGCACAAGCAAAGATTGCATAAATGATCAAGCTATAGGGAGTTTATGATTTCTTTCTACACTCTAATGGCTCCAGTAAGTACACCATCAATTAGGTTATTACTCTAAACAAGGGTTGAAAAGAGTGAGGCTTCACCCTCACTTAGTGAAACATAGTTCACTTAATGATTCTAGCATGCAAGCACAAAAACCAAATTTGGTGTTCGCTAAATGGTTCTGTAGTCTAGAGTTTAGAAACTGCACTCAGCATCACAATTTCTTTTTGTAGAAAAGGCAGACATAAATTGCTTGTTGTCAAATATTTGTCAACCGGAACAGAAATCAAAACAAAATAATGGTGAAATTAAACTAATATTGGCGAAATATGCCAGTGACTGATTGCAACAAGGCAGAGAGAACAAACATAAAAATTTAAGAAACAACTTACAAGCGCCAGTTATATGAAAATGCATGCTGTATTATGTGCTTCTTTCCAAGTTGGAAGTGAAGGCTGATTCTCGTGGTGCGGTTTATGATGTCAAAATCTGCTTGTTCCCAAACATACTGCACATCAAGCAAGACAATATATGAACATATGGTCTTTGTTGCCAACTGGGCAACCGAAAAATAAAAAATAAAAAAGGAGCAAGAGAAAGAAAAAAAAAAACAATGAGTCTGAATATTGATTCTACACTATGGACTGCTCATTTGACAAGATTCAAATGGCAAATTTCGGTAACCTGATGTTATTTTATTGGCCGTGCTATGGCTCATAACTTACCGTGAAGTTGGGGAATTTCCTTTTAAGGCGCAGCTTGCATTCAGCTGATGTACCTCCATATACATCCATAACAAATATGCCACCCTTCTTTGACAAGGCATGAAGAGCATGCTTGAAGTACATTACCAAGTCTGTACGCCTTTGTAGGCAACAGCAGCTGTAGTTGAAAGCACAAATGATGTCTCTTCCTGGTAGCCCCACCTCTTTCATGGTAGAACTGATGGAACAAACTTCTTTGCCTGATTCAGACCCTACATTCATCCTGGCAACTTCAGTAGTAATATCTTGGCCTTTTCTCCCAAAATCTTCAACCATTTGTTTGACAAGATGGGCCTCCTGAGGCTTCAAAACATTTCCATGAAAAAGGGAGATCCTAGAACACCCATCAATTCCGATATTGGCCAAATTCTTCTCCAAACACCAGTTGAGTGCCTCAAGGTCCAAGTCTAACCCCACAGCAGTTCGTCTTGGGTCACTTCTAATCCACTCACAACTGCAGGACATACACATGAGTAAAACAGTACAGCATGGATGATGCTATTCTCATATCAAAAATGAAGCCTTGAATTGCACTGAGTGAGCTCAGGTTCATAAATATGTGAATGTAAATGGAAACAGCTGAAACTTAATCAGCATAGAAAGTGGTTGCTTCATGACACAAATCAAACCCCAACCCTATCTCAATCTCAAGAATTTAAGAAATCAAACTATAGAATCAAGAATGAGAAGAAAAAAAGCAGCATTGATGATGCTCTTCTCTTACCAAAAACGAATGTACCCAGGAAAAGTTTTGCTTCAAGTTGATGCTTCATAAATATATAAATACGTACAGAAACAGATGAGACTTAGCATAGAAACTGATTGCCTCATGACATAAAACAAATCCTAACCATAGCTCAATCTCAAGAATTCAAAAAATCAAACTCCAATTCAAGAATACAAGAGGAAAAGAGCAGCATTGTTGATGCTATACACTTAAGCAAAAATGAAGTCCCAAATTGCACTCAATGTACTCGTTAGGAAGCGGTGGCTGATACTAATTCAAAGAGATACTAGGAAGAGGAAGACACAGTTCATATAGAAATATATCCTTAACCATTTACAAAACACATAACATTTAGTTAATATATAAGCATTACAATAACTTTCCACATTTCATACAAATATCCCATAATAATGACCTCATTTAATACATCTCGTTATCATTCCTCTTTTATTTACTCTTCCCGTTCCTTTTTAGTTATCACGTTTTGAAGCTCATCTCTATTCCTTTTTACTTGTCATATTAAAAATTTTGTGCAACATTAAATAATTTTTTCCAAATTTACCCTTTAATTTAATGTAATTGTACAATTTTCAATAAATCACAATCAATTAAACATTAAATTATATACTCTATAAGTGAGGTTTTAAATATGGGTAGTTTTGAAAAGCAATGAAATTTTTGATAAAATATAGGTAACCAACTAATTTTAACCAATTTTTCTTAATCAGAGTGAATTGGGTAAATGTGACAAGTAAAATGGAACGGAGGGAGTATATTCTAACTCAACTCTTAAACATTTTAGAACTATTAATGATATATTAAATTTATTATTTCCAACATCCCCTATAAGCTTTAATATGTCATTAATTGTGGCAATTGCGAACATCGCATGATGTTGATGATGCGGAATCATATTCTTCGATGAGCTCTCTTACAGGGGATATTCACAATGGCTCTCCCATACCTCTCTAGCCATGCCACACTTCAGAAAGGTCCATAGGGTCCAGCACTTACTTGTATAATCACTACGCCTTCTTTCCCCCTACTGCAATGGCGGAAATAATTGATGATGCGGAATCATGTTCTTCAATGAGCTCTCTTACAAGGGATGTTCGCAATTGCCACAATTAATGACATATTAAAGCTCACAGGGGATGCTGGAAATGATAACTTTAATATATCATTAATAGTTCTAAAACGATTAAGAGGTGTGTTAGAATGTGAAAAAGATGTGGAATGATAAGGAGATGTGTTAAATGAAATCACTGTTATCGGATATTTGTATAGAATGTGAAAAGTTATTGTAATGCTTATATATTGACTAAATGCTATGTGTTTTGTAAAAGGTTAAAGATATAATAATTATATTTTTATATAAAATAATAATTCTACTTCTTTGCGCTAGCATCGTCCACTGTTTTATTCCCAATAACAATAACTATTAATGATTTATTAAAGTTATCATTTCCAACAGTACTCTAAAAAATAAGTTGTGCTTCAAGTTAGTATTTTCTAAATAAATGGACATAAAAGGGAACATTTGAAACTTAAGCAGCATGCCAGCATAGAAAGTGGCTGCCTCATGCTATGAAACAAAACATAACCCTAGCTCACTCACAATAATTCAAATAATTAGGCTATAGAATCAGAGATGATGGATTTTTACAAATAACCACAAAAGCCAATTAAAACAAAATGCTAATACCTTAGGAGGGCGGTGCCGCAGAAGTCCTCCTGCAAGTGTAGGGGCATCCTCCCTCCAACGTACATCAAGAAGAACTTCTGCATATAGCTAATGTCCCCCTTGGGCGACTACCAAACAATAAAATTCAAGCAAGAACGAAACCCAGCTCTGAAAAACCACATCTTTTCGAAGATAAATAATGGATCAATACCTGAACAGACCGTTGATAAAGCTCGAACTTGGACGGCGGGCCGTCAATCCACTTCTCCTCAGCTCTTGGGTCATCTTCCTCCTCACTTGCTCCACTCTCTTTGTCCTGATGCGATGGAGGATCGTAGGCGGAGGAAGGCAAGTGATCGGATTCGTCCACGAACGAAGAGAGATCTCGAAGCCTTGGCCTCGCTGGCTGCCGCTGCTGCTTCCCGCGTTTGCCCCCCATCTCACTCTCCCCCTTCCTCTGTCGATGCTGTGTTTCTCTCATTTTCTAGATGTGGTACCATCTCATGATGCTGCCTTAACGGGTCGGATCTTCTCTTCCTCGGTTAATGGGCGAAACCCGTTTGGCTTGACGCTTACATCCATTTATGGATTAGAATTTAATGAATGAATTCAATCTTGAGATCGAGATTTTACCCTTTTTTAAGTATTACATGCTTCTCGAATCTCCATTCAAGTCATTTTGATGCAGTATAGTGAACTGAAGTGCCCAACAGTGGGTGGCATTTCAATGAATGATGTCTGCTGATAAAACTATTCACCAGTAATCACCACAAGAACAAGAACCATCCTTAAAGTGATGAAACCTATTCGAATCTCTGACAACAATGTCCCTTTCCTCTAATTTCGATATCATCTTTATCGCCGTGTGGCAATCGGTGCACACCCTTAAGTTCTTCACAATCTGAAGGGGAGTTCCTTGAGGGGTGGATATCAATCCAAAAGCAATGGCTAATCTCTCACTGTGTTGTGAAAGCATTGTTTCCTTGTGTTCCTCTTCAACCTCATGTAGTACCAAGTCTGTATCTGGGCAATACCCTTCATCTTTCATTCTTTTGGTCATTTCCTTGAGCTTTTCATATATACTTTCAGATAAAGGATGTGATCTATCAGCTGCTAAGAAAGAATGCACCTTGTTCTTGATCTGAATCCAGCTCCGGCCAGCTTCCTTCTTCACCTTCCTCTCATTCATCAGCTTCCTTATTTTAGCTCTTTCATCCCATTTTCCTGTTAATGCATAGATGTTTGACAGCAACACATAAGCAGCAGAATCTTGCGGCTCCAGTGACATGAGTTGCTCTGCAGCAAACTTTCCAAGCTCTACATTTTTGTGAACCCGGCAAGCCCCCAAGAGTGTTCGCCAGATCGTTGGCCCTGCTCGAAATGGCATTCCTTCGATGAAACTCAAAGCTTCTTCAAGCTTACCTGAGCGGCTGTAGAGGTCCACCATGCAAGCATAATGCTCCATTGTTGGATTAATTCCGTGATCTTTTACCATCGTATCAAAGTACTTGTTCCCTTCTTCTACAAGACCTGTGTGCATGCATGCTACAATTACACCAAGGAAGGTGAAACTGTCCATTTTAAGTCCCTGAGCTTCCATTTCCTTGAATATCTCAAGAGCCTTGTGGCCATAACCATGTTGAGCATAGCCAGAGATAATTGAGTTCCAGGAGACCAGGTCTCTGATCGATTGCCTCTCAAATACCTTCTGAGCATTCTCAATGCTCCCTTTCTTTGCGTACATTGTAACAAGTGCACTGCTCACACAAATGGCATCCTGGTACCTAAACTTGATTATTATGCCATGAAACTGTTTCCCTTGCTCAACTGAGGCTGCTGGGCTGGCACATGCATCAATGACACTCGATAGAGTGAATTCATTCGGCTTAACATTATTTAAGTTCATTTCAGAGTACAGCTTTGCAGCACCTTCAGAGTCTCCTGCTTGGGCAAAGCCAAACATCATTGCAGACCATGCAACGATATCCTTCATGTCAATGTTCCTAAAAACAGAAAGGGCATTTTGTGTGCTCCCAAGTTTAGCATAGGCAGCAAGAAGTGCAGTTCCTACTGAAGAGACATTGTGGTAGTTTGTTTTGATGACTTGTGCATGAATTTGAGGTGGAGAAATGATCGGAGAAGCAGATAATATGGTCGAGAAGGTGAACTCATTTGGCCGGACATCTCCACCCATCATTTGAGAAAAAAGAACAGCAGCTCGATGAAGGTCCCCATTCTGGATGAATGCACAGATCATTGCAGTCCAGGACACCACATTTCTAGCTCCCGACATGACATAGAACAACTCAAAAGCATCATCCATTTTACCACACTTGCTGTAGACGACCATCAAAGCCGTCAATAAATTAACATCTAATGCAAGCCCACCTTTCACCACGCAGCAATGAAGCTGCTGTGACAAGATGAGATCTTTCAACTTAGCACATAGCTTGATCACAGTGACAAAAGTCAATTGAGTTGGCTTCAAACCGGCAGGTTTCATTCTACAGAACAGTTTCAGAGCTTCAAGATCAGACCCATTCAGCACCAGCCCCGCAATCATTGAATTCCATGACACAACATCCTTGTTCTCCACACTCTCAAAAACTGCATTTGCATCTTCGACACAACCACACTTGGAGTACATATTCATCAGGGAATTGCAAACAAAGATGGTAGATTGGTTCCCAAACTTAATCACCTGCGCATGAGCTTGCTTCCCTACATCAACCACTCCCCGAGCCGCAACTGATGTAAGAACACTAGCAAAAGTGTACGAGTTGGGCCAAACTCCCTCCACCTGCATTCGTGCAAACAAATCCACAACAACATCTGGCAATCCACTCTGCGTGTACCCAGTGATCAAGGAAGTCCAGGACACTACATTCCTCTCAGGCATAAAATCAAACAATTTACGGGCATCTCCCACACAGTCACATTTCATGTACATACCTATCAAAGCAGTGCCAACACTGACGTCAGATGCACATCCAAGCTTGATGCAGCAACAATGGAGCTGTCTCCCAAGAATCCAATCAGACAAATAGCCACAGGACTTGACAACACAGGAGAGAGTCAAAGCATCCACAGGCTTCCTTTGGCGATGATTGTCCAAGAATCGATTGAGAACTTGTAGGTTGAGATTGCTTCTCGAGTAGGAGAACAACAAGCGGTTGGTCTCGGCGAGGCTCACCTCAGGACTTTCATGGTCATGGTTGGTGGTATCCAGCTGAAGAGCAAGAGAGTGGAAAAGATGGACGGCGTTTCTGGCTCTCAGAGTTGTTCTCCTTAGCATTGAGAGAGCTCCCGAGATCATCGTTTCCTTTTTTTAATTTTCTTTAATTGTTTTTTTCTTTCGTTTTTCTTTTTGAATGGGAAATGGAGGGAAACAGAGCAGCAGCCTTAAATAGATATGTTTTGCCATATATATATATATATGTATGGGGTTTTTTTCCCTAAACTTAAGGGGATATGGTTGTTTCTGTCGTAGTTTAAAATGAAAGAAGTTTATGAAAGTAATGCTTCATATTCATTTGCTCTGAAGCGGACTAATTAAAGGGAAGAAGTGAATAAAAATGACATTTACATAAACAGTAAATAATATTATTTTTATTGAGTAAATTTTTTGGGCAGTCACTCAACTTTGATTTATTATCAAATTGGTCATCAAACTTCAATTTGAATCATTTTAGTCACTCATCTTCAATTTTGTTACATCGGGTGGTCACCATGAATTTTCCCACGCCTCTTTGCTTAGCTAGCAACCGGAAAAATGAGTCAGACTATTCCCTTGGCTTAGTTGGCACCCTAGAAGTTTGGCTAGAGTGCCACGTCACGTAAGAATGGCCAGGTCATGTTAAAACAGCCACGTCATGACTTTCTTCTTCTCCTCTCTTCGTCGCGAGAGCTTGTGAGAACCAGAGGATTAGTGGGTGAGGAAACATCTCCTGGTGGCTAGGGCATTGATCCACCTTTTAAAAGCTTCAAAGAGCTGTGAATCCTCAACTAACAAATTACTTTGGGGTTTTTTGAAGGACAAATCCTCATGGATAAGCAACCAAGATATGCCCTAATTTGGCAAGCTTGATGAACATGGTCTACAAGTGATTATTTATTTTATTTTATTTTTGTTTTAAATTTGAGCAGTTGTGTGCAAGCATGACGAAAGAGATTTTCTCAGTTCTTTCGAGTAAAGAAATTTGTTTGTTTGTTTGTTTGTTTTTTTGGGTAAATGGCCTAGATTTGTGGAAAGCGAAGCCATTTATTGGAATTATGCATAATTAAGTTTGCAATTTTTAATAAAAACCCATCTCCTTTATCATTATGTGATGAAAAAAAGACATTTCTCCACACGAGCAAGAGATTCAATATAATCTGTATTTTTTTGGAAATTTCAAACCATTCAGCCCATAATTAAGTTGTTTCCATCATGTATACAATTAAATCCATGTTTATTTTTATGTTAGTTTCAAATCAAAGAAGACTATGCTTAATTAAGTTTCCAATTTTTAATAAAAACCCATCTCCAAATCATCAAATAAGGTGTGTTTTAACTGCATCAAAGAATAAATAACATAACTCAACATTTGAAACAAATTAAGCAGTAACAAGCCACTAACATAATTTTAAAATTGAGACAACATTGCAATACGATAAAATGCAATTCATTAAAAGGGACAAAAGAATACAAAGTGGTCAAAAAACAATGGAATCCATAAAAAACTGGGAAATTCTCAATGGATGGTAGCAGTTATGATCCCACATTAAAAGTTGAACAACAGCTATAAGTATAGCATTACACAACAAAAATTCAGTTCGAATTCAGCATGATAATATGCAGTATAACTATAGATATAGCATTACAAATTTTTTTTATTCACACAACCACATAGTTTGATAAAATTCTCCATAAAAATCTTTTAAAATAAACATGTTGCATACATAAGGCTTCATGAAAAGTTCAAGAAGCCCCGCCACCTGTGGGAACCCAAATCTTCCTCCTTTTGTTTACACCATCACCTTGAGGCTTCCAAACAACAGGGTATGCGTTGGCCTGAGCTACTTTTTGGGCAGGATGTTGTGGCCTTGAAGACGAGTTGCTTTTACCTCCTAACACCTTCTTTTGTTGCCTCCTCACAGTGGCCTCACATGTAGGTTGTGCCTCCATGGGGTGTGTTTGCTCAATTTGACTGATCACCAAGGAAAAATTCAGCCATTTGGAATTTGCTGGGTGGTTCCACTCAAATAAAAATTACATGGCTCTGGAAAAATGTAGCATAATGATCTAAAAAGAAATTAACTAACATGTGAGCTAGGTGCTTGAAATGCTTCAATATGAATGGTGGAGGCCTCTTGTTGGGTGTTTGTCCTCAACAACACAGACTGTGGATTTTATTATCAACAAATAGCATTAGCATAAATTTGAGACAAAGTTGCTTTTAATTTTTTGATGAAAATAAACACATGTGGTACCTGTGGCCTAAGTGGAACAGAGGTTTGTACATGTGATTTTCCCCTATCCTGCTTGTCTATCATGCTCAGAGAATCAACCTAAGCAATTTTGTTTTTTGCAGGACACATGAAGTTAGATTAATTGATTGTAAAAAATAAAGGTCACACATGTAAAGAAAAATGTGAAGCAAAGTCATAGAGACTAACCATACTAAAATGTTGTTGCCATACTTGGGGGTCAATTTGGTCCATAAGGTTGTTTTGGCTTGGTTGCCCTATTTGTGATTGTTGCTGCCTCATCCCCTGCCAAGCAAAAAATGAAAAAAAAAAAAAAAAAAAAAAAAAAAAAAAACAGAAGTCATTATAAACCATTGCATTAGACAATGACCTAAATAATTGCATTAGATTTTTTTTTTTCACCTGTGAGCCACCATGGTATCTTTTATTGCGGCCCTTAACACCACATATACTGCATCTCATTGACACACCTCTCTTGCTCATTCTCCCATTGGTGAAGCCCATGTTGTCCTCACTCACTTCCTTCCTCCTTAGCAAGGTCTTCCTACCTCTCCTTGTATTAAGTGGTTCAGGAGGAATCATTGGCCCTTGATCACTCCTATGCCAGCAATCTTTATCATGTGTGGGGTTTAAAGTGGGACTATATGTGGCAAGGTAAGTGCTGACTTTGTAACAGTCTTGTAAATAATTTTCTGGTCTATCATTATTATAGCAAATGACTGAGATGGCATGGCTGCATGGCAACCTAGTCAATTGCCATCTCCTACATGAACAATTGGCCCTATCCTTGTCCACAACAAATTATCCATCTGGACCTACAACTTGATACTGATCCCCTCCTAACCAAGTTGTAGTGTACAAAAAAACTTAATTGCTTGATTTTTTCTAATTTCTTAACTATTTTGGGGCAGTGCATGGTTGTGACTTTCTTCACTGTGTCCCTCATTTTTTGAATTCTAGTCATAAGCTGGGTTCTAATCATCTTATTCATGGTTATAATTCCTGTTGTCCTAGCCTCCAGGATGTGGCTATTGAAGACCTCGCAGCAATTGTTTAACAGTATGTCACATTTGAATTTTGATTGAAAATGTGACCTGGACCAATGTTTGGGAGGAATTTTTTTCATGAAGTCATATTCACCTAGGGACATCATTTTCAATGTTTCCATGGCCCTCTCAAAAGTATGGATTGAAGTTGTTGTGGCACAAGCCTAAACTTGGTCTTTGAGTGCTTTACCTCGAAATTGTTTTCTAAAATTTGAGTGGATATGCCTAACACAAAATATGTGCTCACTGTTTGGGAATAGTTCTTCTAAGGCAGGTATCAAACCCTAATGAGTTTCATAATAACATGACACACAAGTATACCCCACACACAATTTAATTGCCAGCCAAAGAAAAATAACATAGAAAATAAAATAAAATTTGCGATATTATAAAATTTAACTCATTTTGGTCCAGATAAATCACCAAGATGTATATATGAGTCATATACTAATACAGGAATGGAGACATTTAAGACAAAATTATAAATTATAACTCAAGACAACACCAATTTTTATTATGTAGATTATGGTTGTCCTAATGAAAAAAAATATATGAATGTGAACTAAATTTGGATAGCCATCTTGGAATTGAATCTGAGCCAGCAACATGATATTAATAATACAACAATAATTTATTATGTCATGCTGGAATTAAAATCAGCAGTCAAAATTCAGCCATGTTATGTACAATGATCACCTAAAATATGAATTGGACATACTTTTTGCCTATCACTCATGAAGGCCCACTGGTTGCTATTGCATATCCTTAAATCTTCTGCCAGGTGCTAAAGGAACCATTTCCAATATTTTTTGTTCTCCTTCATCACAGTAGCCCATGCAATGGGATAGATGCAATCATTTGCATCAATTCCCACTGTTGTCAACAGTTGCCCTCCATATAGGCCATGTATGCTTTGAGCCTGCTTATGTCCACCTCTTGATTGGTCCTCACTGCTTGAATTATCCCAGCAACTATCCATGCAGGGTCTACCCTAAACTGCTCCAAATATTCCCTTGCTATCCATTCAGCATTGACATGTCTATTGTTATGCTCTCTTGCACATTCATGTTGCAAATGGCCAGACTTAATTTGTATTGTGCTACTATCTTTAACCATTGGTGATGCCCATATATAGAAAGGACAACCTATCTTGCATATTGCCTTGCACATTTTTTGTGAGTTGGGCTTGAAAGTCATAACATATCTATTCCGTATCCCATAATTTCTCACAGCTTTCTTGAATTGTTCAAAGGACCTAAACTTCATTCCAATCCTAAATTTAGGGTTTTTCATGTCACACTCCTCATTAAACTCTGCATATTTGGGCTTGTTACTTACTAGTTCTTCCTCATCTGTAGAGGAACATGAGTGTAATTCTTCAAAACCTGCATAGTTTTAATCAATTTCAAGTTCATTCCCAGGAAATGGAGATTCACCAGCACCAACTACTATAGCCCTTGTCATCTAAGTTGTTTCCATGCCTTTCCCTTCTGATTCACGTTGTAGTCAGAATCATGAAATTTACAGTCTTCCTCATCATTTTTCCCTCTAGCATTAATCCCAAGTAATCTACTTTCCAAGCCACTATCACAGTCATTTATCTCCTCCACATCATCACCTAATTCATGTATATTCTGTGTTGCATGACCCTTATGTACTCTAGCACCATCAATTCCTACTCTTTGTGCAACCCCACCATTTGCAATCCTCACACACACATACATCTCCTTGCTAGAACCAATACTATTTGCCATAGTTATAGCATCTAGATCATCTTTTATCTCCCTTAAACCACCACTCGTATCTTTCCACCATAAACTACAACCATTAACATCTAAATTAAAATTTCTGGCCATGCTTAACAACTCTAACCTTGACATTTGATCTGCACAACAAAAGTCAACATACCCTGCTAGACCTTCTGTACAACCAGTAGAATAATGTAGCTTCACCGTGAACAATTCGGCATGGGGCACTGAAATGAAAAGATGTACTTAGGTTACTTGTGGTTTGGCTAACAATTTTGCATCATAAGAAAAAGAAATGGCTAACTATCACAGTGTTTTACTAAGTGTAAAATATGCCCAGCTTAGGCCTAAAGTAACAGAACATCTACTTAAATACCAATATCAAAATAAATAATAAATAATAAAAACAAAAACATGCATTACTTAGACATAAAAAGATATAAAGTAAACTAAATGTAAAAAAAAAAAAATAGACCTCAATAACAAAATTGCATTTCATATTAAAAAGAAAGAGACATAGGAACCAACAAAATTTATTCCATTCTTGCATCACATAGGAACAAAAACAAACCTAGAGCTACCCCTTTATTTGTAAGTTGCTTGTCATATAGGCATACAGGCATCTAACAAGATATAAAAAAAAAATTTAAACAAAAATGGCTAACTATTGCATTCAACTACCAAGTGTAAAACATGCACTCTTATACCTTGATAAGTGCTTGTGTATAAGCTATACGAAGTATACTTTTCTTACATTGAGCATCGCTTTATTCAGATTTTATCACTTATATGTGTGCATTTGTGTTCTTTTGTGCATGTAGCGTTGTGGAGACGAATTGAGGAGAAAAGAACCAAGAATAGGTCATGAACGTAATTGTTGAGGGAGTTCTTGGACCGGGTAAAGAACAAGGCACAAGTTGTGTTCAAAGACATGTGAGTGTGTGCCAACCTCCAACTGAGTTCAAGGGAATGTGCGAATTGGAGAGGCACAAAGGCAGTCACACTCACATGTTCCGGCTTGTGCAATATTATCAAGAGCTTCGTCAATGTGGTACAATTGAAGATACGATATGATCTACCGCACGATTGTGTGCCTAATTCGGCGGCCTTGATGAAGAAGATGAATTTGGGAGCATTCCGGTGAGAGCACTGTACCAATACTGCAACAAAATACTATAGCAAAAACACAGTAGCAAGTTACTGTTTACTGTTGCCGAAAATCTGCAAAATAGAGAATCCACATGCCCGTGTGGAAATTCCACAGGGGCGTGTGAAACCCTGATTTCAGCCTATAAATAGCCTGTTTCAGATCTATTTGGGGACCCCCCTTCTATCTCTTGCCTATCTTTTGGGGGGCTTTCGGAGAGGGTTTGGAGAGGTTCTTGGAGGTCTTTGGAGGCGATTATACGGCATCAGCATCAACATCCTTTGAAAGATAGCTATTGGGGGAGCTTTCGTCGGCATCGATTCGGCGAGGTGTGCCCTAGGCTTGACAAGGGATTCGTGGAGAAGACTAGGCGGCTCCACATGACCATCGATACGATCTACAAGGGGGTTTTTCTTTATAGTTTTTATGCATATGTTCTTAAACTCTTTATTGAATTTGTATTGCTCCATGGAGAGCTAAACCCCAGTGGGTATTCGGACTTGTAAACCCTAGGATGATATTGTTTCTATGACTTTTATTATGCTTTCTTAATTGATGCTTTTAATTAAGTTCCAATATTGCATGTTAATTGTATTGATTTTCCCTTAGCCGTGACACTAGGGTTGAGAATCATCTAAGTTATCCTTTGAAGGTGTGATAACTTCTATAGGATTAGACTACCCGAGATTGGAGAGGGTAGAGAGGATGAGTCAAGAGGTAGCAAAATGTCCCCTTTCCCCTTCGGTGTGATTTTCCCTACATCCGTGTTCCAAGAGTTCTTTGCGGTCGAAGTAGATTGAAGTGCTAGGAGATGGACTCCCCTGACAGAGTGAAGGGTTGAAGTGAATCTAGTGCTGGGGCTTAACTGAGACTAGGGTTCTTTCACCTGGACCAAAAGGTAAGAACTATACTTAGGGACAGGGTCTTACACTTGGAATCCGTAGAACCCCAAGAAGTTCCACGTAGTGTTAGGCTTAGGATGATGGACTCCCCTGGGGCTTAGTTGACAGGTCAACGAGAGTTAAGGGTCATAGTGAAACCTAATGCCGAGGCATAATGTTGGAACTAGTCACGGTTGACCTTAGGTTTGGGACCGTGTGCTTAAATATTTCCACGACTCATTAGACATCAATTAGAGGTATAATACTAGTCTTGCACTAGAAGCATTAGTCATAGGGGAAGCTTTGTCCGAGTACCCCATCTTTATATCGATTACCTCTCCTACTTCTATTGCTATTCTTGTATTATTTTACTTTCTTTTCTATCTTTACATATTAATTTCTCTCACCATCGATTTCCTTCATAGCTAAATAGCGATAACACTTGTTTCTAAACACTATTCCCTGTGGATACAACTACCCACTCACCAGGGTATTTTATTACTTCGACAATCCGTGCACTTGCGGGGTACACACGCAAGGGGTGTGTCATACCTGTAACCATGAAATTTAATTAAATACCATTATCAAAAAATAAAATAAAATAAAATAAAATAAAAACAAACATCCATTGCTTAGACCTAAAACAGACCTAAAGTAAATCATGTGTAAGAAATCACACATAGATAGCACAACTAGCTTTCATATTAAAAAGTAAGAGACAAAGGAAAATAAATTATTCCATTACTATATCACATAGGATTAAATGTAAATTACCTACCTTAGCAATTACCTAAATGGCTCACTATTTCAGTCAATTACAGAAGGCTCACTATTACCTAGCTTAGCAATTACCTAAATGGCCACTATTGCAATCAATTACCTACCTGAGCAATTACACCAACTGGCTTTCATAAACACCAAATGCCTAACATTTGGAGCTAATTATATACCAATTTATTTATTTTTTGTTCTTGTGAATTAAGTTTCTAATTTTTTAGTTATGTATATAAAAAATCAGGCTTTTAATAATGACATTGAGGACACATTGCCTCTTTATATGAGACAACAACCAAAGTACAAAAGGGCTAACTAGTTCCCAACTACCAATATAGACAAAGTAATTGCTGACTTTTTGAGGGGGACCACAGTGGGTAAGGTAGTATAAGCAGATAAGAAAACATCAGTAAACATCACTAGATTATAAAATTAAATTATGATTTACCACCTACAAACACCATTGACGCAACAAACACCCTCAATGGCTGCATCTTATCTTCTTACTATACAAAGAATGACACATTACACAAATACTGCAAGGATAAAGTTCAAAACAATGAACATGGAGAACCTTACCTTCTTAATATACATATTTCACAATGAAACGACTACCATCTATTTGGTTTGAACCTAAAAACTACCAACAAAACAACATTAAACCCTAATGGCAAAACCCTAAAAACCCTAACTTCTTAAGGGAAAAAGGAAGACAAGAAATCAAATTTCATTACTTTAGGGTTTCAAGAGTAAAAACTTACAATATTCTGGTGCTCCTTCACCGGATGGTCGTCTTTCCCAATTCATTGACATCGTTGTTGTCCAAACTTCTCAAATTCACAATGGTAGGTGGTTGATGCTTGGTCGGTGACTGTTTCCATGAATGTAGTTCACAATACCTTAACTTCTCTGAAGATTGAGATAATCACAAAGCTCTGAGAAGATGGAGCATATCTTGTCCGAATTTCCTACCATCCCTCTCGATAGTGTAGAACGTGGCGTGGATGTTTTAACATGACGTGGCATCCAATGGGTAACATGACACTCTAACCAAACTTCCAGGCTACCAACTAAGCCAAAGGAATAGTCTGACTCATTTTTCCAGCTGCCAGCTAAGCAAAGGGGTATGGGAAAATTCATGGTGACCAGCCGGTGTAACAAAATTGAAGATGAGTGACTGAAATGATTCAAATTGAAGTTTGATGACCGATTTAAAAATAAGTCAAAGTTGAGTGACTGCCCAAAAAATTTACTCAGTTCTAATAGTCACTTTGAAAGAAATGAAAAAAATACTTAAGTAAAGGGAAAAAAAATACTTAAGTAAAGGGAAAAAAGCTTTTATATGTTGCTTACTTCATCCACTTTAAATAAAAAAATCATGAAATGAGTTTAATTTTAAATAAAAAATGATATAAAAAAACTACTAAAGTAAAAGAAGTGCAGCTTCCCTGATTTCAAACCAAATAAACTAAACTGAATTGAGGGGAAGTTAACCTTCAAAGCAATTGAATTCTTCTTTCTAGTAATTGGAAATAATATTATTTCAAGTAGTTTGCGGGTCGTTTGACATCGTTTCATTTTTTTGTTTTTTTATTATTGTTTCACTTTTATTTTGTTTTGTTTTATTTTTAATTTTTTGAAAACAAAAACTTGTTTGGATACACTAACTTTTGCATATTTTAAAAAGCTAAAAACAAAAACACATTTGGTTAGAACAAAATTAATATGAAGCTTTTTTATCATTTCTTTCAAATTCATATTTTTTAATTTTTCTATAAAATTTTATTTTTCATATTAGTTTACTTGATTGTATTATTAAATAAAATTAATAATATAGATTGTCATTGTATGGGTAAAAAATATCTCATAAAAATTACAACATTTAAAACTAAAAAAATATTTTGGGGGTTGCCTAAAAAACTATATATGTGTGTGTGTGTGTGTATTTTCAAATTGGATCCATCCGAGTTTTACAAAAAATAAAGGGAGAAGAGGGTCAATATAGTAACATAGTAGGGATGCCAACCTGTCGAGTTGGGTGCGGGTTTTGCCATACCCGTACCCGCACCCGCTACCCCGCCCCCATACCGACCCGAACCCGACGGGTAATCGGGTACCCGCGGGGCTACCCGCCCCGCCATAACCTTATTTAAAATAAAATTAAAATACAAAGTAAAAATTAAAAATGTCATTTTTTGTTTGAATGAACACCATAGAATAGGAATTGAATATAAACATTCAAAGCAACATAAAATAGACAAATTCAACACCATAGAGTGAGAATTTAAAAACCCCTAACAAAAAATTTGAATATATATAATTGGGTATATTAGTTAATTGAATTTTGGGTCAAATTCGGGTATGCGTTCGGGTCGGGTATCAGGATTCCCATACCCGCACCCGCACCACTTTATATTAGTCAGGTTTTACCTGAAACTCGGTCAAATCGGGTTTTACCCATCAAACTCGGGTCGGGTCGGGTTTGGGGATTATTGCCATCCCTATAACATAGTCATAATTTTTGAAATCAAGTAAAAAGTCAAACAGGGTTTCTATTGCACTCCAGCAGCTCATCTCGGAGGTATCTTGCATTTCTTCCCCTCTTTTCTCTCGATTCTTGATTTCCACTCAATGCATATTATAGTTAATTTGTTTTTGATTTGTTATTTCTAGTTTCTAGGTCTTCATTCATGCATTACTTGTTTAACAATGTGTGTTTGATAATTCATTTATTGACAACCTTGTAATGCTTTGACTTTTATATATCCACAACATTCGTTCTCTTTCTTATTATTATCTTTTTTTCAATGATTTTTTTTCTTTTTTAATGAAATGTTCTTCAAATATGTTCAATATTTCTAATTTTAATCATTAGGTGGGAATCTGTGTATTATGCTATTAATTTAGTATTCTATTGAGATTGTGAATGTTTAATAATGTTTTACATCTCTTTTTTTCTTTCTTTTTTACATATTTTAATATTGATGAAGTCTAATATCCAAAACTATTTATAATTTTATTTTTTTCTTTTAGTTAATTATGAACCTTTTCCTTTTCATTCAATTCACATAGCCTTTGTTCCAATTTCAAAAATTAATATTTTTCTGGTATATGGTTTGATATTTTCTAATTGGTTTGTAGTTTTTTCATAGGATATCATGGAAGATATCACAAATGAAATATGCAAAGATGATAGTTCTATTTTTGATGATATTGAAATTGATATAAATGAGATTGGGTTATGCAGATTAAATGAAGAAGATGGTCATGTGACACAAGAGATTAATACCCAGCAACATGAAGATTGACATGAATCGACAATACAAGATACTCAAGAAATAGCAATGAGTTCACAATCTCAAGATGTACGTGAGGTAAGAATCCCATTTGTTGGAATGGAGTTTGAGGATGAGGATGAAGCATTTCGATATTACTTGGATTATTCAAAGTCTAGAGGTTTTGGGGTAAGAAGGGGCCATGTATATCATTCATCTCATTTTCATTTAATTACATGTCGACACTTTGTTTGTGATAAAGAATGAGCTAAATGTATGACAAATAAAAGACAACTAGGAAATACTATTCAAAGATATAGAGATACAAGAACAAATAGGCAAGCTCGAATGGTAATGTCAAAAATGAAAAGTGGGCTATGGACCTTTGATGATGTACATAACCATTCTTTACTAAGAACTCTATCTAAGGTACTGAAAATGCTGTCTCACTGCCATATTAGTAAGACATGTAGAAATGTGATGGAGACATTATATAAGAGTAGAGTGGGGCCAAGCCAAATGAGTCGAATATTGAATGAAACACTTTTAAATGCAAGATTTTCACTAATTACTCTAGTTCATTGTTCTAATCATTTGAGGGGAGTTCGAAACAACAACATTGGGCAAGAATGCATGGCTATTGTTAAGTTTTTCAAGGAAACAAAAACTCAATAATGATTTTTTTTTTTTATATGGAGCTTGATAAGTTAGGTCAGACTAGGTGTATTTTTTGGGCAGATGGAAGATCTAGAATGGCATATTCAGAATTTGAAGATGTTATCATTTTTTACACTACTTATAAAACTAATCGATTTGGTTTCCCCTTTGCACATTTTGTTGGAGTTAACCGTCATATGTAGTCTATTTTATTTGGTTGTGCTCTAATTGCAGATGAAAAAAAAAAGAAAGTTTTTATGGGTATTCCAAACATGACTGAAATGTATGCTAGGGAAACATCCAAAACCATTATTACATATCAAAATTTGGCTATGGGGAAGTCCATTGCAAAAGTTTTTCCAAATTCTGGCCATCGACTTTGCTCTTGGCACATTGGAAGAAATTCAAGTATTTAGTAGATCTGAAGAGTAAAGAGGCTTTTATGAGTGAATACAACAGCTGGTTACATCATAGTGAATCGATTGAAGCATTCGAGAGTAGATGTGGAGAACTTAAAGCAACATACAATATTGATGATAAATATTCGTTGAGCAAGATGTATAACATTTGAAACAAATAGGTTTTTTATATTGGCAAGATGTATTCACAGCTGGAATGACCACTACACTACACAGTGAAAGTATCAACTCATTTTTTGATGCCTTTGTTAATGCTCAAACTCCACTGGATCAGTTTGTTATGCAATATGATAAAGCTTTGCTTCCTTAAAGAAATACTGAAGAAAATGAAGATTTTAAGACTTTGAACTCTATACCTAACTATCACACAAGTCATCCAATTGAGAAACATGCAGGAGAAGTGTATGCAAGGGTTGTGTTTAATATCTTCCAAGTAGAATTGCGAGAAAGCGATAGCATGCTTGCCGAACGGGTTCGAGATAGGGGTAATCATGCTAAATATGCAATTTGTCATCACAGGGTTGTATTTATTAAAAATTATAGTGAAGATGGGAAGCCTTTTGCTACATGCTCTTGTAAGAAATTTGAGAGAAAGGGTTTGTTGTGTCGCCACATATTGAAAATATTAAAAAAAAAAAAAAAGGTGGTTGTAAAGATTCCCCAAAGATATATTCTACGTCTAGAGGTGTCAACCGACCGTGCTGGCCTGGCCCGGCACAAGTTGGGCCGTGCTCAGCCTGAGCACTATGCTACAGTACCATGCCCAAGCTGGGCACAACCCAGAACCCCCAGTCGTGCTAGCCCGATATAGGTCGTGCCAAGCACGGCCCATAACGGTAACTAGCTAAAATTCCTTTATTTTTTTGTTTCCATTTATTATTATTTTTTACTATGTGAAAAAGTCAATTGTAACCTTCTCAACAACTATAAAATGGCTAGTTTTAAGGGCATCTTAGTCTTTTAAGTTAAAATGACATTTTTTACCTTCTCAACAACTATAAACGGCCAGTATATGAGGGAATTTTAGGAATTAAAAAAATTTAAAAAAACCTATAAATATCCCTAAATGCTAACAATTTTTCTTACACCAAACTATATCATCTTCTCTCATTCTAATTCTCAAGCATTCAAGATCTTGGCTTCTCAATTTTCAAGTTCAAGAATGAAAGTTGCAAATCAAAGCTTCAAATTCTTCATCAAAGTAATCCAGGTAACCCTAAACATTGATTTTAATTTTGTATAATGGCATGTTCTCCTCCTATCTTTCCCTCTTATAATTCTCCATTTGGTTTTATGAAAATACCCCATTGAGTTCTCCCGAGCATGTTGTTGAGCAAGTTATTAAGTCCCACAATATTGGGCCCTCAAGTAATAAGCCACCAACAAGTTCTACAAAATGAATTTCCAGGGTTTGACAAATTTATGATATTGTTGAATTTCCAAACAAAGGTAATCTGGCGGACAAGGCATTTAAAAAGGCATGCCGACAAGCATGCCGCAAAGCAACATGATTCCACTTAAACACAAATTAGTTTTACTGATTCAACTTTGGGAGCTGTTGTTTTTAATAATGAAAATGCAAGAAAATAAATTGCAAATTTATTATTCAAAATGAGCAACCTTTTTATCTTTCCGAAAATCCCGCTTTTATAAAAATGTTTCTTCGTGGGTTTAATCCCAATTTAAATCGGTTTTAAGAAATACCATGAGAAAATATTATCTTATTATTTATGATGATTATAAACAAAAATTAATTTCTGAATTATTTTATAGTTCTTTAAAAATTTCTCTTACTTCCAATATTTGGACTTCTCAATTTAAAACCAATTATCTTTGTGTTATCGCTCATTATATAGATAGTAATTTTGTTTTACAAAAACGTATTTTAAGTTTTTTTGAATTAGAACGCCGACATACCGCAAGCATTATTGCTAGCTATATTACTCGTACTCTTAATGAATATGGTATTTTAAATTCTATATCTTCAATTGCTTTGGATAATGCATCGACAAATAATAACGTGGTTGATATTTTAAAAGGAATTTAATGCCCATTTTTTCTAGAGTTTTTTCCATGTGCGTTGTGCATGCCATGTTTTGAATTTATGTGTTAAAGATGGTTTAAAAATAATTGAGCCCCATATTGAAAAAATTAGAAATTGCATTTTATATGTTAGAAATGGTTCACACCGGAGACATGAATTTCAAACTTATTGTTCGGAAAGGGGAAGAAAATGTAAAAAATATCTCATTGATGTTGATCATAGGTGGAATTTGACTTATGAAATGTTGGAGTGTGCCTATGATGATAGATATATTATTTCCATGTTTTGTAATGACAAATTTCTTGAAGATCAAGTTACTAATTATGATTAGGAAGTTAGTAATTTGATTAAGAAGTTTTTGGAATTTTTTTATACTTCAACTAATATATTTTTTGGTGTTTACTATCCCACCACATCTATTATTGTTAATCAAATATTTTTTATTAGTGAGGGTTTTGCAAGATATAGGCATGATCCTAATTTTGCTCCTATTGTTGCTCCCATGGAGGTAAATTTAAAAAATATTTTGGAAAAATTGAACCACTTCCCATTTTATCTATGATTCTCGACCGCGTTTTAAAATCGATGGCACTTTTTGCAAAAATTGATTCTTATGATGAAAATATGGGGCTTGATCATTCTTTTCTTAAAGAAAATTATCGTTTTTTATTTTATAATATGTATAATGAATATCATAAAAAACATGGTGATAGACGGAATTTACCTACAACTATTGAAAGTCCCTCTTCAAGCACCAAAAATAGATCCGCAACTCATATGGTTAATTTAATTAACCAAAAAATTTTCATTGGTGGTTTTTCTTCTTCTTCTTCTTCTTCTTCAAACATTAGCACTAGTTGTACTAATTCTTATGAAATAAATCATTATTTAAATAATAATATTAATAATTTTCTTACTTCAGAAGAAATTGATAATTTTGATATTTTGTCATGGTGGAAAAAGCAAGAGCACAGTTATCCTGTACTAGCTGCCATGGCACGTGATCTACTAACTTCACCGATGTCTATAGTAGCATTGGAGTCTTGTTTTAGTGTAGGGAAAAGAGTACTAGATGATAGGAGGAGCCGAATGAACCAACAAACGGTGCAAATGTGTATATGCCTGAAGGATTGGTTACATGCTGAAGATAGATTATAAGATCAAAGAGAAAAATACACCGGTGATGATGGTGGAGAAGTCATATATACAAATACAAAATTTTGAGCTTATTTTTTTCTAATAACATATTTATATATATATATATTTTTAACTATTTAGTGATGTAATGTTTTATTTAAATTTTAATAAAATTTTTAATAAAATTTTAAATTCTGATTTTTAAAATTATTAATATATAATATATTATATAATTTATATTTATACATTTTGAATGGGAAAATGGCCCAAATATTCATCTTTTCTTTTGAAGTTTTACAAACCCTAGTGGCCTAGCCAACTCTATCCCCGTCGGCTGCCGCTTCCATGGCCCTCGTAATCCTTTCTCTCTCTCTCTCTCTCTCTCTCTCTCTCTCTCTCTCTCTCTCTCTCTCTCTCAGAGCTATCTCTCACCTAGCAAGTCAAACTCCAATGACTCTCTCGATGATGAAGATGATGGCGGATTGAATAACATTAATGGTGAGCATCATGGTGGTGGAGGCCCTAACAAGCTTGTACTTGCAAAGCTCGGTCATATGATCTTCTCTCTCTCAATCTCGAGTTCTCATGGAGTACGAGAGGATTCACAAAGTCTAGGTAATCAGCTAGTTGTTTGATTCCTTGTTTTTTATTGCTATATTCTTCTTCTTCTTTTTATTCTATCTACTTCTTCTGTTGGAGTGTTTTTGGTATTGAATTTGTGTTTATTTTTGGTTTTTTTAAATTTTTTGTTTTTGTTGGTGTTAAATATTGTTATTTAATACTCTTTAATACAGAATGGTGTGAATGAATGCTATATAGTTTGATTCAGTTATGTGTAGGATATATATGGTTTTTTTTTGTTTTAAATTTATGGATGATTTTCCTGGGTGGTTGTTTGGATATCCTTTTTTATATGTTTATTTAATTGTTCATTGATTTTTATTTTTTTATTTTTGATGGGATTTTGATGAGGCTTTGCTACAGAGAGTGGTGATATTATGATGCTGTAAAGTAACTGAGGATGAAAATGTTTGTTCTGGAGAATTACTTTTTTTCACCTAAATTTATGGATGATTTTTGTGTATACTTGTTTCGGCTTTTTTATTAATGATTATTGTTTGATGTATTTCTGGGAAAGATGAAATTTTGATGTGGTTTTTTTGCTGATAGGGTAACTGAGTATGATAATAAATTTGATCAGGAGAATTAGTTTTTTTTCGTAAATTTATGGATTGTTGTTCTGCATTCTTATTTGGATTTCCTTTTTGTTGTTTATTCATTGATTTATTTCTAGGAAAGATGGAATTTTGATGTGTGTTTTTTGCAGATAATGAACCTGATTGACACACCCCTTGCGTGTGTGTACCGCAAGTGCATGAGTTGTCGAAGTAATAAAATACCTGGGTGAGTGGGTAGTAGAATCCATAAGGAATAGATGCTCAGAAGCAAAAAATATTGCTATTTAGCTAGAGTGAAAACCAATTATGAAGCAAAAGGAGTAAAGAGAGGTAATCAATGATAAAATGGGGTACTCGGACAATGTTCACCCTAGAACTATTGTTTCAAGTGCAATACTAATATTATGCCTCTTAATTGAAGTTTAATGAGCTATGAAAATCCAAAGACACAAGGTCCCAAACCTAAGGTCAACCATGACTAGCCTTCTACACTATGCCCCGGCGGAAAGGGATACTCTCAACAACTTACATTGTGTGGGACTGCTTGAAGCTCTAGGGATTCCAAGTGATAAACCCTATTCCTTAATTTAGATCTAATCTTTTGGTCCAAGCGAAAGATCTCTAGTCACAATTAAGCCCTAGCACTAAGGATTACTCAACACTTCACTCTGTTACTCGCGCAACTAAGCCCCAATAGAGTTTGTCTCTTACCACTTCACTCTATCATAACTGTAAAGAACTCTTCGAACACGGAGGTAGGATAAATCACGTCGAAGGGGAAATGGGATGTTCCGCTACCTCTCGACTCACCCTCTCAACCCTCTTCAACCTTGCTAAGTCTAACACTAATGAAGTGTCACTCATTCAAAAGGATTGCCTAGATAGTTTCTCAACCCTAGTGTTACTTTATGGGAAAATTAAATCATTAAACACAAGGTTGAAACTCAATTAAAACATCAATTAGAGTAAACATAATAGAAGTCAATAAAATAAAATCATCCTAGGGTTTACACGTCCAAGCTCCCACTAGGGGTTTAGCTCTCCATTGGAACGTTGAGGTAGGATTTATCACCCCGGAAGGGAAAGGGGACTTTCCACTACCTCTCGACCCTCTTCAATCTTGCTTAGTCTAACCCTAATAAAGTTGTCACACCTTCAATGGATTACCTAGATGGATTCTCAACCCTAGTGTCACTCTAAGGGAAAATCAACACAATAAACATTCAAGATTGAAACTCAATTAAATCATCAATTAAAGAAACATAATAAAAGTCTATGAAACAAAATCATCCTAGGGTTTACAAGTCCAAGCACCAACTAGGGGTTTAGCTCTCCATGAAGCAATACAAAATTGACAAGACCCCGAAAGTGCACGGGTTGCAGAAGTAATAAAGTACCCCAGTGAGAGGGTAGCCGAATCCACAGGGAGTAGTGATCCAAGACAAGAGGAATTACTACTTAGCTAGTGTGAAAATAATGGTAGTGAGAGAAAGCAATGTGTGTGCAATAATAGAATGAGAAATATGGAAGAAAGAAGAGTGCAAGCAAAGAGTAAGGAGGAAACAATCAATATAAAGATGGGGTATACCCGGACAAAGCTCCCCCTAGGACTAATGCTTCTAGTGCAAGACTAGTATTATACCTTCTAATTGATGTCTAATGAATCATGGAAATCTTTAAGTACACTGTCCCAAACCTAAGGTCAACCGTAACTAGTTCCAATACTATGCCCCGGTACTAGGATTTATTACAACCATTCACTCTGTTGATCGCTCAACTAAGCCCCAAGGGAGTCATCTCCTAAGCCTTACACTACATGGAACTGCTTGGGGTTCTAGGGATTCCAAGTGATAGACCCTGTTTCTAAGTGTAGTTCTAACCCTTTGGTGCAGGCGAAAAAACCTTAGTCTCAGTTAAGCCCCAGCACTAGGATTCACTACAACCCTTCACTCTGTTGCTCGCGCAACTAAGCCCCAGGGGAGTTCATCTCCTAGCACTTTATTCTACTTCGACCGCAAAGAACTCTTGGAACACGGAGGTAGGGAAAATCACACCGAAGGGGAAAGGGGACATTTCATTACCTCACGACTCACCCTCTCGACCCTCTCCAATCTTGTGTAGTCTAATCCTATAGAAGTTGTCACGCCTTCCAATCTTGATTGTTAAATTTAATAAATCTTTTTTGTTTATGTGAATCATTTCATGTTTCTTGAATGATATTCTTATTAATGTGGATGTGGAAGATTTGCCATTACATTAGAACGCACATGCCATGTTAGATCTATGCATGCGCTAAGAAATTAGGCATAGCTAGGTTTCTAGATTAGGGATCGATTGCCCTTAGGCTTAGGGTTTAATTTCTCCCTTCAAGAAGAATTCTTATACTTAAGGAAAACATAGGAAGTTGGGGTAAGAAAAGATTCTATCTTAAATTTCTAGTGATTTAGACCTGGTTGGCAAGAGATTGGGACCAATAGGCTTTTGAGTTACTCTGGTCCAATACTAGTATACGATTGTCATACTCGGCGCCTATCATAAGTAATAATCAAGATAACTGTCATACAACCACCCAACTCTTTCCAAGTGTGCTTAATGATCCTCTAATTGTATTGTTTAATAATTTGTAGAAGTAGACTAAAAAAACAACATAAATGTTTAGGCTATTGATTAAGTGAAAAGGAACTAATAGGAGCCTTTCACCGCTCCTAGGGAAATATGACTTTTGTGCTCACCCATGAGATATTACTTGATGACTCATACACTTGCTATATTCATGAACTCATTGTAGCATTATTTGCATATTCATATTCACAGCACACACATTAAAGGTTCATCTGTTAGTGATTCTCAAGCAAACCATGGTAGCACACAAGATGCTTCAACCATTGATGGACGGTTGTGTATTACATTTGTGAATGGATGGTAAGTATTCACAAATTGACAATTATATTATTTGTTATGTACACTATTTATTGTTTGTTTTTTTACTTAAACTATGGCAGGTTAGAGTCATCTAGCAAATGTGTACGAATAATCACAAAAAAGTTTAAGCAAAAGGTTGACTTTGAAGGATACACACAGAAGATGGTGTCGCAACCTATAAGAGATTTTATTTTAAATAATTTAGGATACCATTAATCATCATTTCTAATTCATTTAACTGTTTGTTTTATTTTTACTTGTTTTGAATAATGAAATATTATCTTACGCAGAAGCACTTCATTTGGGATTCCTCGTTAGAGGCACAAATAAAAGATGCTTGGGTTTTGAAAGCCTTACAGCAATATAATGATTTTTTGAGGGATATAAGGGATACAACAATGATGTCAAAGTATCTAACTGAGGAGTACAAACATTGGAAAGCTCTATGATAAGCCTACATTTAAGAAGAAATAAGAGATAAATTCTAAAATCTGACACAACCATCATTCCATGCGGGAGGATCAATATCTCAAGTTGAGCATGGGAAGAAGCTTGTAAGTATAAATATAAGATTTTAGATGTTGACCTTGAAACAACATGCATCTTTTACAGAATCTAGATCAGGAAACTCAGAACCTACTCCAGTAGATGAATTGGCCCTTTCTATTAAAGTTGTTGGTGGAGAGAAGAAAAGAAAAGTCTATGGTCTTGTCTCTCAAGCATCTTCGTATTATGGATGCTCCAAGTCAAATGTCAATAACTCAACTGCAGCATCTCCTTTTGTGCAAAATAATGAAGATTTATAAAATGAGTTAGCATATGTGTGTAATCTACTAAAAATCCAAGAAGGGCGGCATCAACAAAAGTTTCTAGAAACTCGATTAGAGACGGGTGAAATGAGGAAGATGCTACAATTATTTCTATCTCAAAATTAAGCACCTTTTCAAATAAATCATGGAGGTCATGATGAAGATGGTGATCCTACTCCACCTAGTTAATTATTGTTATTCCTATGTTGTGAGTTATTTTTCATATTTGTCATAATTATTGCTTGCTTGTGATACTTACTTTTGAGTTTTACTACTTGCCACTTACGTTACCTATGTATGCTTACACTTATTTTCAATATGAATTGTGTTATTTTTTAATACTTTTGGCAAGGTTTAATATTTTTTTTCGTACTTGGTCATGATACATTGCAATTGTTATTTTTAGCACATTATGTTAAAAAAATATTGATTACTTTAAATGAATGATTTAATACATATTTTTGTATTATAATTTATAATATAATTATATAATAAATAATTAAAATTTTATTTTATATTAGTAAGGGATTACTCAGGGAATGATCCCATTTACAAACTTTATAATTACCCAAGGATCATCCAAGAAACAATCCCTAAGTATATTTACCTATAAATTACCAAGGATAGGATTCATTGCTACTCCATCCAAATACTAACAAATTACCCCGGAAAAAATCCCAATAAATATTACACTGGGATTACCCATGGATTTAATATTTTAATTTTTGAAAATTTAATAATAGATTACCTATGAAAAATCTCTTGCTACATTACCCAAGATTGCCCAGGAAATGTTCTATAGCAAATTCCTTGTCTTCGATAAATTGGTTAACATAGATTACCTACGAAATTTATTATTTACTCACGAGATAATTTGTTGATATTTACTTAGAGATTATAAAATCCCTGGGAAAATTATTACCCACGAGGCTTTTACCCTGGGATGTCAATTCCTAGGAAAACCCTAGCTAAAAAATATATTACCTAGGCATTTTAGCATTTTAGCTATGGAATTTTCCTAAACTAATTACTGTTTTTCTTGTAGTGGTAATACTCAATTTATAATGATGACTTACCACCATTATTCGTGTAGGTGATTTCTTTAATGCAAGCATACAGATTTTATGGACTAATATGTATAAATATTAATTCACTAATGTTTGGACCAAGTGGGAGAATCTTAGTTTAAATTTAGTTCGGATTTAAATTATCTTCATGATAATTTAAAAGTAAGCGGATTTAAATAACTATAGTGATCCATAACATTATCATTTTGATGAGGACATGACTAGCAAAACTCCTATTCAAGTTCCAATTGGTCTAGTCACTCATTTGCAAATTAAGCAATTCAAGGAGGCTTTAAATGGGCTGATTAGAGAAGTTTTGGTGCAAGCTAATCTGTCAAGGCCCATTAAAGGTGATAAAGGTGTGTCATATTGAGAGAAATCTATCATTCAAATTTGACTTTGTGAATGAAATTTTTAAGGATGCACCATAAAAGGAACAAATCAAAATTAAAGATTACTTACCATTTTAGCTTCACTATAGAATCAACTTTAGCAAAATAATTATTATTTTATTCCTTATTTAGTTTAGCTTAATTTGGAGATTGTAAGGCTTGAATGCTAAGAAATTAGTATAAGGCTTGCATGCCAAGAAATTAGTATTTTCCCTATTTAGTTTGAATAATTTAGGAATTTTAGCATTAATTTAAAGACTTTGTTAATTGCCAAAATTCATTGACTCCTTTATTTAAAAAGTCTTTTCGGTTAAAATAATCAAATTACCATTTACCAGAAAATTGTGAGATTCTTTTGAAATTCCCTTCAGATTTTTAAAAACCATTTGATATTATCGGAGTTTCCGTGGTGCTCAACCATTGACTTATCAACAACCTTCCGCAAATTTTCATAGCGTTTTTATATACCAAGGTTCTTGCTTGATATTGGACTATTATGGGGTTCATCACGAGTTGGATGGTTCATATCACATTTGAATCCTATATTAATCCTAATTAGTATTTTTTATAATGATCTATTTTAAAATTTAAAGTGGAGTTAATTCTTTAATGGAATGGATTAGAGGTCCAGATCTAACATTCTCGTGATTACTCAACTCCATCGACAGACATTGACAGAGAAAATAAATAGATTGTAAGAGCCCTTGATTTTTTTCAAGTGCATCCTTTGGTTTTTTTTAAATGTAGATGTCAGTCCCTTGGTTGTCCTGTATAATTTGCTATGGTTTGAGGTAAGTGATCTTGCTTCCGCCATTATTTAATTACTTAGGCTTGCCAACATATTAAATGTTATTTTCTAATTTTTATAATATGATATATTTAAGGGAAAATTACTTAAAAGTCCCTGCGAAGTTTCAAACTTCCACTGCAGTCCCTCTGATATTTTCGTTTCCCTTTAGATCCCTCCTTTTTAAATGCAAACTCCATTTAGTCCTTGGCATTTCTTCCGTCAGTTAAAGTGAGATGAATTTACACAAATGCCCATGTACAATAAAGCAAAAGGCAATCCAGCAAAAAGTAGCTTTCATGTCCATGTCAAATCACATTTATTGTGAGTAAGGCTATGCAATATATTATGTCAGAGAGAGAGAGAGTATATTTCACTCCTTCCTCTTCCTCTTCTTCTTCTTCTTCTTCTTCTTCTTCTCATCTTGGGTTGGGTTTGTCGTTCTTCATCTTGGTCCGTTGCCAAAACTTGAAGTGAACTCCTGCACGCGTAAGGTAGTTGTTGTTCTTCATGTTCTTGTTGTTGTTCTTCATGTTCTCATTTTTCTTCTTGTTCTTCTTGTTCGTATTGTTATTGTTCTTCTTCTTTTCGTTCTTGAACTTCTTCTTTTTGTTTTTATTGTTGTCATTGTTGTTCTTCCTGTAATTGTTCTTGTTATTTCTTCTATTTACATTGTTGTTTTTTTTATTATTGTTGTAGTTGTACAATGGAAACGTACTCTGCCGTGGCGAGATTCAAAAGAGAAGGCCGTGTGCTACAATTTACTGTATTAAGTTCATGGGAGTCAGTCATAGGTGAGATATGTGGCCGTTAGTCCCTAGAAGCTTCTGAAGTGATAGTGAAGTTCGTAACGCCTGACTCATACAAGACGCTTTGCCCCATTGAGTCTGAAGTGGATTTTCAATGAATGTGTCATATATACTATAGCTTTAACAAGTTCGTCGTCGACATCATTGTCGAGGAAGTGCGTCTCTCTGCAGATGGAAACTCTGGCCCGTTGATCCCATCGTAATAAAACAACGAGCTCTAGTAGTTGTCAATTGTGTTATACGTGTTGTTCTTTAAATAGATTTCTGCCCTTTTGAATGTGAAATTTATTTCGTGTTGTATATTATTGTTTCCTGTCTATAATATTGGTTTCCTGTGTATAAAATTATTTTTCTGTGTATAATATTGGTTTCCTGTGTATAATATTAGGTTTCCTGTGTATAAATTTAGGTTTCCTGTGTATAATATTCACTTAATGTGTATATAATATTTGTCGGACAGCATAAACCCGAATGGCGATAGTTTCCTCTCCCAACATAATTCTTCTGGGGCGCTGAGTGTTACCGGGTGTATCGATGCACGCGATTGTTCAAGTTTGCAAGTAGGCCAACGGTTTGAGAACGCAGATCATTTTAAAGATTACCTGCGAACCATAGCTATCAAGAAAAATTTTAACTTTACGTTTATAAAAAATGACGAAATGAGGGTGACTGTAAGGTGTGCTGCCCCGGAATGCCAATAGAGAGTGCATGCTTCTAAAGAGGGAATTCATGAGACGTTCCAGCTGAAGACAATGCAACCAACTCACATTTGCGGTGGAGGCATTGGTACGACAGCGCATCCAAAAGCAAGCAAGAAGTAGGTTTTCGAACGTGTCATGCATAAATTAAAAGAAAGCCCGTTGTACAGAGCTGTTGACATACAAAAAGACATATTGCGTGACCATAGTGTTTGCCTACCATACAAACGTGCTTAGATGGGGAAGGAGGTCGCCAGTTCGGTTATTCACGGTAGCGAGGTTAGTAGCTACGATTTGCTTCTATGGTACGCTGATAAAGTATCCGAGACAAATCCTGGTAGCGTTGTCACCATTGAGAATAATGGCGACCGGTTTAAGAGTGCTTTCTTTTCATTTAGGGGTTGTCTGTTAGGGTTCAAGCAGGGGTGCAGGCCATTACTTTTTATTGATGGAACTCATTTGCTAGCCAAATATGGTGGGGTTCTTCTAGGTGCAACCACGAAAGATGGCAATGAGGGCCTATTCCACGTAGCATTTGCTATCGTCAACAACGAAACTGATGACAACTGGACTTGGTTCCTTGCTACTCTTGGTGAGGCCTTGTACGGTCATGATGATTATGACAAAGTCATAACATTCATATCAGATCACACACTTAGGTGCTACATAACTCGGACGTCGATCATTGGTTAAATTTTCTTTTCAAAGGAATGCGATGGTGTGAGATGTACTCCAACGTGGCAGAATCCTTCAATGCCTGGATTAAAAAGGCACGGCATCTACTAGTAACAAGCATGGTTGACTCAATCAGGTAAATTTCCTTGGTTGATAATATGTTTCTGTGTGTAATAATAACTTCCTGTGTACCATATGTTACTTATTGTGTATACAATGTCACTTACGGTGTATACAATGTCACTTTCTGTGTATACAATACCACTTCTTGTGTATACAATACCACTTCCTGTGTATACAATGTCACTTTCTGTGTATACAATATCATTTCCTGTGTATACAATGTGACTTCCTGCGTAGACAATTTCCCTTACTGTGTATACAATGTCACTTCCTGTGTGTGGTCGGTTCCTGTGTTTTCCTTTCCGTCCATATTTTGTTTCCTAATTAGACTATGTTTTCCCTTTTTATCCTCTGATTTCCAGGTTCAAACTTATGAATATGTTTTCCTTTCCTGCTGATTTCCAAGTGGGCACGGGTGGTGAAGCCGTTATCATCAGCGTCCCTCCAAATGACAGAACTATATAGCGCAATACACATGAGACCATAGAATTATACACAGGAAACAACATACTATACACAGAAGTCAACATAGTATACACAGGAAACAAAATACTATACAAAGGAAACAACATATTATACACAGAAAACAAAATACTATCCACAGGAAACAACATACTATACATAGTAAATAACATACTATACACAGGTAAAGAAATGGTACAAGTTACACATATATTATACACACGAAATCATATATAATCGCAGCACTAAGCATGATAAAGGAATGAAACATATATCATACGAAATAAAAACAATACCTGTCAACGCGTGTGTTTAGAAAGATGGTGATGGCTAGTCGTTCCATTCTGTTAAGCTTTGCAAAATCAGGGTAGGTCTTCCTCTGTGGAAGAAAGCCTGACTCAGGCTTCTTCTGATCCTCATAGTAAGGAACCACCGCAAGAGGATCCTTTGCGGGTTTATCCTTCCGCAAACCGGTCAGGCCTTGAAGTAGCGCATCGACAGCCTGTAATGCGTCATCATCTGGTCCGGAGACGTCACTCGGGGTGGAAGGCTTATCAGAAGGCTTATCGGGTCCGGAGACGTCATCATCGGGTCTGAAGACATCATTTTATACCCCTCTCTCTTGCAGTACGGGAGCGACGTCCATGAAATGGGCAAACGATGTCCCACGGAGGATATCCCAATGGCGCTTATTCATTTGTTTTCTCAACTCTGCAATCGTTTCGACAATAGGGGTCAAATAACACTAACCGTTTACAAGTGTTGTTGCCATCTTCGCTTCTATGTCAACAATGCAAACACATAGTCAATTACTGAGAGGAACATAATATTATATACAACAAACCACAAATTATACACATGAAAATTAACAAACTTTACACAGGAATGTCAAAACCAACAAAGAAACCACACAATATTACACATGAATATCGATGTTCTCACCCAATTTTACATAGGAATGTCTTCTCACCTTTGAGCCTTCTTTTTCCCTTGAAAGTCGCCGGAGAACTGAAGACCACGATGGAAGTCGCTGGAGAACTTGAGAAAAAGGTTTCGCGAGAGAAAAGAAAGCGGAAAAGAAGATCTCTAAATAATTAATTTTAATTTTTAATAAAAAAATCAAGTTGTTATTAATTTTATATCATGTTGATGAACTAATTTTACAAACAATTTCAAAATTTGAAAGGGAAATATGACAAATATTAGTTTAGTCGATAACTTAAAAAAAACTTTTATTTGAGTTTTTTAACTTGAGAAGTATAACTCAAGTCAAAAAAAATAAGTGACAATTAGAGTGATAAAAAAATATATTCTCAAATAAGTGTCAATTAAAAAAATAGTAAAATTTTAATTTTTATTTCAAACTATAAGATTTTAATTAAAAAATTATAATTTTCATGCAATTTCAACATTTTCAATATAAGAAATGGTTGTTGTAGAGAAAAAAATTAACAAAGTAATAATTAAGGTTGTTTTTTGTAAAAAGATATTTTATTGTTTGGAGGGCAATCAAATAATTTCCAATATCATTTAACCCAAAAGAAAAAGAAGGGTTAAAATCGTCATTTCAGCTGATTTCTTTAATGTTTTGTCAGAAGGGGCATTGAGGTAATTTCACAGTGATTTAAATGCCTCCGTTTTCTCCGTCAGTTGCTTTTGGATTAAAAAGTAAATAAAACAAAAAGGAGGGACTTGTGAAGAAACTGAATACTTATAGGGATTAAATGGGAAAAACCAAACTTCTCAAGGATTTTCTGGTACTTCTCCGTATATTTAAATGTTTAGATGTTGCATGTAGTAACAATAAATCCCTGTCAGAATTAACATATTCACTTGAATGGGAAAAATGAGAGTTTATTATGTGTGATTGTGGTACACTTTTTAAAATATTTGCAAACCGCATTTTGTCTTTAGTTTCTTCATCTAATGAAACAAAGAAAACAGTACTTCTCCACTATCTTTTGTTCTTGTTTTTCCGTCTTTGAGACGGATGCAAAGACACAAAATAAATAAATAAATAAATAAATGTCTATGAAATTTAAGATACTAAACTTTTTCCAAGCCCATGCACAATTCATGCACGTACGTCCGCAACCTCATCCCGTCAAACGCCACAAACAAATACTATTGCATGTCATGATTCACCCTCGGTTTTGGCCCTAATTATAAGACTTTATTAATTCATATATATATATATATATATATATATATATATATATTCAAAGAAGCGGCCATGCAATACCGGAAGATCATGTTCATATATATCCTAACCGACAAAGCATGGTGGTTGTTTAATGACTCTAATTCCCCACCAATTTCTGCTACGAAATCACTTTTGATTCCCAGCCTCAAAGTTCAAAACCACCCCAAGGCTTTCCCACACCTTTTTCACTTTCTCGATCATTAATCCACCTAGGTGTCCATATTATATATGTACATATATATACTTCATAGACTTGTTGGCTCCCCTTTCTTTTCTAGCGTGTTCATCGTTAGTGGCCTCAAAGTTTGACAAGCAAAAGTACTTGGACTTTGAAAAAGAGTGTCACCATCTTTTATTCATTTTGCACCTAATCCAAGCATGATTCAGATAGAAACATTCTCAAGCTAATTGCATAACAGTACATGACTGACCAAGCTAGCTAATTCATTCTCACTATAATTAATGATGTTTTCTCATGCTCCAAGACAAACCTCTCTTTGTAGTTGGGATCAAGAGCTTTTTGTCACCGAGCACAAGATCTAAATAAGATTTTTTTTTTTCTCGCCCTTTTTTTCTTTTTTTAAGTCATGAAGAAACCGGAGAACAAGTAGGAGAGTGACCCATGCCAAATGATCTTATGTGATCCTTGAGAGACCTCTTGTGCTTAAAATTAGAGCCACAAGTGCAATGCCAAAGCTTGCCACAATTCTTCTCATGAGTTCTCCAATCTCCTTTAACTGCAAATGACTTGCCACACTTCCTGCACATGAAGGGCTTCACTCCATGCTTTCTCTTGTAGTGAGTTTGAAGAGTTCTGAAGTCTTTCAATGGTTTGGCCCTTGGATGGTTGATGTTGTTCTTGCAGCCATGGGCGCAGCAGTAGCAAGGCAGCTTGAGCATCCCCATTGGTTGTGTCCCTTTCAGAGATTCTGGTCCTTTTCTATATTCAGATCCATGCACCCACATATGCATCTATATATAGCACATAACAAAAAACATTATATCTAGACATATATATACATGTTGATCATGCATAGATAAAAAAAATTTGAAAAAGTTTGAATTAATTAATTTGCCTGCATGTTGTTGTATCTGTTGAAAGTCTTGCTGCAAACTGAGCAAGAGAACTGGACTGGTCCTATGAGGATCTGAGCTGGTGTGGGGATCCAAAACCTACTCTCATGATCATCAGGCATCACTTCCATCTTCTTCTTGTTGTTGTTCTCCACTTCCTTATCATCTTCTTCCACAGAGAAGTCCAAGGACATGATACTCTCTCCATCATCAACACTAGTTGAAGAACCTGGCAATCCAATGTGCAAGGCCACATTAACCTCACCATCAATGTCCTCCTCTTCTTTGATGACCTTTTTAGGCTCTTGAAAACTACTCAGAAGGGGCAAACAGCACTGACTTATTCTATTAATGGCATGATCTTGCGATGGTGATGAAGTTGAGGTTGAGGAGGAGGGGGAGGAAGAGAAGGAGGGTGGTGGCTTTGTAGGCTTTAGCCATTCAATGAAAGGAACCTCCAAGTTATCATTCATGGCCATGGGAAAATCACTCCCCAAGTCCATGTCCTCCTTCTCTTCCTCCTCCTCCTCTTCTTCTTCACAAGAGCTGTGAAAGTTGATGATGAAGTGAGGGATATATGTCATACTTGGCTTGGTGGAAACGTGGGGCAGGTGGTGCGTGTTGACTCTAGTGGGTTAAATGCTGTGTCCTTCTCATTATCATTCAGCCATTGCTTCTAAATTTACAAAATTAAAGAAACACAATTAATTATTCAGGTATATATACCTCTTCAATTAATTTTAGGATTTTAGCAAGACCCAGTCAGTCGTACAAATGCATTTTCTGTGGTTTTTAATCTAAGCAAGGGCTACAAATTAAGTTCAAATCTTTGAATTCTAAGTCTTTTATTCGTTTCGTGAGTGATCAGCTAAATGTATTTTTGACTTCCCCTCAGGCCAGGTGATTGAAATGCTGGATTCATAATAATTAACCACAAGACTAGAACAGTAGCTGTGGATTGACTTATAAGATTAATTAATTTCTTATTAAAAGCCAATTCTTTTTCATATGGAAAATACATGCAAGATAGACATTGGAGAGTAGTATTGCTAGTAACATAAGGTAATTAAGGTCTCTCCTTGAATTTATTAATCAATTGAGTTGCATGATGATGATTAGCGTCTCCTGGCAGCAGTCTCCCTTTGAGCATTGAAATATACTGCAGCAACTGGGAGGCCAAGGTCATTTTCTTCTGCAAACTGACGGGTGTTGAACCCGTCCCTCGATGCCGGTGCACTAACAGATAGTCTTTTCTTCTGCTTAAACAGAACAAATATGAACCTGTGGATTCCTATGTTTGGCCTGGGACTTTCATAGTTCACCACTTCCCTTCCTGTTAATCAATATCAACAAAAAAAAAAAATCACTCACACCTCACAACCATTGTATATATATACATGCATGGACAGAAAAGTAATGGGAGTTATTAATTACCAAAAGATGCATCAGTTGTGCCTGGAATGTCTGTCACAATCCTGCACCAACAAGTTATGATCAGCATTTAATTTATTTAGCCATGTAAATGCAAGTGATTACCAGTGAAGGTGTTCTCTCAGATACGGATCACTAGGACCTGGAACATCTGGGTCTGTCATAACCTGATCAATGAACCAAAAAAGAAAAACAGGGCACATGCACTGAGTAGTGGGTTGATGAATTAATGTGCAGGGAAATAGTATTGATGCATAACATGACATACTAGTGTGAAAAGAGATCTGAGGTCTTCTCCTTGAACTTCAACTCTTGGTTTGGATGTGAGTGCAGAAGGGTAGAACTCATGACCATTGAAGACCAACTTGTTGGAGTTGTAAGTCACTGTCATCTTGATGCTTGGGATGAAGTAGTCCAACACTTCACCGATCACTCTCCCAACAACCAAAGGTTCCATCTCTCTCCCCATTATAAGCTTAATTAGAATGTGAGTACCTGCGTGGTTTTTTATGTCCATCAACGAGAGTGCCTTGGCCTCTTCTTATAATAAACAGTTAAAGACTTGAGATAAGAGAATCTTATTAGTCCCCAAATATGATATGCAAGAGATATTGATTTATAATGAGTTTGAGTGGGGGATTGACCGTGCTTAATTGGATAGCAAGGCAATAAAAAAGCAAATATGATAGTGAAAAAGTAAACAAGAAGTGGCTTGTTTCAGATCCTTGATTTCTTATCTCTTTCTTTCTTTTTAGTTTCATTTTCCATTCTATATGGACAGAACAACCTGAAAATCATACATGTGGGTCTTGCAGAACCTTTCTAATATTGTCTTTCTTTAAATATTTTTTTTCCAAAACAGAAAAAAGGATGATTCCTGAAGCTCCAAGCAGAAATTGTTTCTGTTCATCTTTTGCAATTAAGGCAAATAAAGTGTTGGAATTCCTGTTCATTGTGTAGCTAGAATTAGACAAAAACTTAATATGATTCCCCACAATGTAAGCTATATATCTTTTGTCTTGGTCCACTACTGATATCAATAATTTATCAATTAACTAAAGAAGAATTTGGTGAAAAAGATTGCACACAAATGCGTGATTAATTAAACATGAATTGCAATGGAGGATATGTTCATTATGATGAACAATGAATGAATGAATGTGGGGCTCTATCATGCAACTTGTGCATGGAATTCTCTCCCTTTGTTCTGGCAGATATTAGTTGTTGTTCTCTGAGGGATGCATCCTCAATTTGATTTCATATTGTCTCTTGCCAACCTCCTTTTTGTCCCTTTCATGCTCTCCCTCATCATTAATTTTGAATAACCATTCAAGGTTTTTTCTATTTTTCATTTGGAGAGATTTTGAGAAATAGTTAGCCTGATTTATTTATGGCTTTAAAAACCTTATTGAAGATATTGTTCTTTAGGACGGGATATGTCGGCAATTGTCCTTTTTCTAGGCGCATGCAAATTAGTCTTTTCAAATATCATATTGTTTTTCTTATGAGTCGTGTTAGTTTCCAAAGAAAAAAAAACTATGATCTTAACTAGCAATTGTCAAGTATTTAATTCCCAAATTTTTCATATTATTCATTTTTTTAGAAATAAAACAAAATACTATTTTCTCTTGGATGTAGTATTAATGTTTACTTTAATTGATTGTTTGGTAAAATAGAGTGCCCCAGAGACAGCGGGTGTTATGTATTTTCTTGGAGGCGCTCTATACTTGGGTGCGGTTCCAGTTAAATACACTTTTCGTCTATTAATTTCTAATATATATTTAGATGTTTGACACATGTTATTTATGTTTTCAATTGTTAGATTTAAATTTAGTTAATATTTTTTTATGTGCTAAAATTCAAACTAAATATTCAACAAACTGTTTTTTAAAAAATATCTATACTTTTTTATGTTTTTATATTTCTCTTTAAGTTTTAATGATTTTTAAAAATAAATTTTATTATTTTTTGTACTTATTGTACCAATTTTATATTTAAAAAACTAGACTTTATTAATTTTTTCTTAACACAACAATTACAACAAACTTTATTTTTTCTTTATCAAAATTTTTATCATTATATATATATATATATATATGATTTTTTTTATATATAATTAGCGGAAGAGTAAAAGTAGATGTAGTTAAAAAATGTTAAAATTTTAATCCTCTAATTAAAAAAATAAAGAGTTTTTTTTTAACATATAATGATATCCACAATGCATCATAATGAGTATGCATCATCATGAGTAAATAATGATGTAAAAAAAGATATTAAAAAATTTAAATTCTAGCCATTGAAAACATAAATGACACCTATTGAGCCAAAACCCTTTTATGCCTTTTGTTTTAGTTGTAGTTTTTTTTTTTTTTTATCTTTATTTTATTTGCTCCACAACTGGTGAATTTCTTGTACTCCCCCCCTCCCCTTCTCTTTCAAGGTAGCTGTACTCTAACAAATGTGGTTAAAAAACAACAACAACAACAACAACAATAATAATAATAATAATAATAATAATAATAATAATAATAACTTCTCCAAAAAAACAAAAAAAAAAAAATCTCTGGTTTCCATTTATAATTACTGATTTAATTCAGCACAACATGCTTAATTAGGCATTCAATTTCTAACGAATCACCTCCAAAGCGTATAAATACAAAATAATTAGTCTACATACACACACACACACACACACACATCTGTATTATTTAATAATTTATTAAAAATGGCTGATTTTTTTTTGGGTGTAGTGTAATAACTGTTTAAACGAAATTCTTAACAAGCGCCGTCGCCGCCGCCGCCGCCAACGACATGTCGGTTATGTCGGTACCACTGTCATGCATCTCCATCTCCGACAAATGCAACGCAATGCCGGAGCTCCGGCAAGTGCATGCCCATTTGATCAAATCCAATCTCATCTCCTCCTCCTCCGCCCTGTCCGCTAAGCCCCTCGCATTCCACTCCATCGTTCGATCACTCTCCTCTCAGTCCGAGAAGCAGCACCTCTCTCTTGTTCTCTACTCCAAAATCCTCTCCTTTTTGGATGATCTCCGTGGTATTGAGTTATTGCTCCCTTCTGTTCTCAAGGTGTGTGGTATTTTGTTGGCTTTCGATGAAGGTCGGCAAATTCATGGCCAGATTTTGAAAGGTTGTTTGCAAGATGACCCGTTTGTGGCCAATTCTCTTCTCAGGATGTACTTGGATTGGTGTCAGCTGGAACTCGCCGGACAAGTGCTTGATAAAATGCCAAACAGAGATGTAATCTCTTGGAATTCAATGATTTCAGGCTGTGTGAAGGTGGGGGATATCAATCTTGCTCGAAAGATATTCGATGAAATGCCTGATAAGGATGTTGTCACGTGTAATTCGATGATTGATGGCCTTATGAAATGTGGAATGTGCGAGGATGCTGAGGACTTGTTTGAATGGATGAATGTTAGAGATGTTGTTTCTTGGACAGCCATGATTTCTGGTTATGTGCATAATGGCTGTCCAAATGCAGCAATGGAGCTCTTCAGAAGGATGTTGAATTCCGGTCTTCAACCAGATGTGGTTGCTCTTGTAAATGTGCTCTCTGCCATTGCTGAATTGGGCTTTTCTGATGAAGGGAGATGGATTCACACTTATATTCATCGAAGCAACATTAAGTTATCGTCAGGGAACATTGGGCCAGCTCTCATTGACATGTACTTCAAGTGTGGCCTTGTGAGTGATGCTTGCAATGTCTTTAAGAGCTTATGTGATAGTGATGGTGGTGGGGCAAGGACAGGGAGTTGGAATTCTGTGATCTCCGGCCTTGCGATGCATGGTCTTGGTAAAGAAGCCATTGAAATATTTAACGAAATGGAGAGAAAGGAGGTCAATCCTGATGATATCACCTTCTTAGGACTCCTAAATGCTTGTAGCCACAGCGGTTTGGTCAATGAAGGTGAGAACTTCTTCACAGTGATGTGCAGAAAATATAATCTGAAACCAAGCATACAGCACTATGGTTGCTTGATTGATCTCTACAGCAGAGCTGGCCAGTTTGAAATAACGAAGAAGATCATCGAAGATATGCCCATGAAGCCTGATGCCACTGCATGGAAATCCATTCTAAGTGCTTGTGTGAAACACAATTATGTGACAATGGGTGAATATGCTGCTATGAAAGTTATCGAATTGGCACCGAATGATGCTAGCTGTTATGTGCTCTTGTCAAATTTATATGCAAAGTCAGGGAATTGGACTGATGTTGAGAGAGTTCGGAAACTGATGAGAGACAAAGGTATCAGAAAGGTTCCCGGCTGCAGCTCAATGGTGATCAAGGGGAAGGTTCATGAGTTTCTTGTTGGGAAGGAGATGGGTGTTGGATGTAGAGCAGTGATTGTTTCCAAATTGAAGGAAGTTATACATAGATTAAAATTATTAGGATATGAGCCTGATGTGAACCAAGTACTTGTTGATGCTGAAGATGAAGAGAAGGAGAGCTTGCTCAGTGTTCACAGCGAGAAGATGGCAATAGCTTTCGGACTGATAAATTCGGAGAAAGGGGAACCAATGCACATAGTGAAGAACCTGAGGGTTTGCAGTGATTGTCATTCTTTTAGCAAGCTGGTTTCTGGTGTTTATGAGCATGAGATAATTCTCAGAGACCAGAATAGGTTTCACCATTTCAAAGAAGGTTCATGTTCATGCAATGACTATTGGTGATCAAAATGGAATATATGCACCATTTGGCACAATGAATTTATGCCAAAGTTGGAATATTTTTCCAGAATAATATTTAGTAATAAATAAAGAAAAGACTTTGTTCTTTATCTAGAGTATTTAAAGTCCGAATAAAGAAATAAATTCTCTCTCTCTCTCTCTCTCTCTCTCTCTCTCTCTTCTCTCTCTCTCGCAAAAGTTTAGATCTTTGACCAGGAGGGGAGGAGTGAAGAAGATCGGAGTGATGGCAGTTCCGCCGGCGCGTAGGGTCTCAGCGGCATCAGCGAGGGCTCACACGAGAAAGCAGAAGCAGAGAAACTCAATCTTCTCTCCAGGTTTGTCTCCTATTCGAAGAGATCTTTTGCTTTTGGATCTTTAATCCCTCGTTTCCAACTGTGGTGTTGTTGGGGCGAAAGGAAGGATTTTTATGCCGCTTTTCCATTTTTCTTACTGTTTTTTAAAGAAAAAGTTGAGTATTTTTTGGCCAGTTGATCGTTGCTTGGTATTGATTTGCTCTGTTGTGCTTTTTCCTTTTTGATCGGAAATTAGGAGATTTGAATCAAGGCAAAGAGACATTTTATCTCCTTGAGGATCTGACGAATGAACCCTAACTTTGCTTCCTTTTTTTTTAAAGGTCTTTACGGTATGAACAGGAAGAAATGAACTATTAATGCAATACCAGGTTCCTAAATGTGAATATTGGTGTAATGAAGAAACAATCACCGAGAGATCAAGAAAAATAGTATCGTAATACAATGTTTTAGCTCCCTAATGTTGTGATTATTGTTTAGATATATAACTAGAAAGGCAAATTTGGTGTTGTACTGAGGGAAACTATATTGAGAAAATTTTCTTGCGTTTGCTATTATTTTCACTCAATGGCAAGTACACCATAAAGGACACCCTACAGAGCACCATCTGAATATGTGGGATGTGACTTTCAAAGTTTTTTTTTTAATCTTCCAATCTTAGTTTTCAGCCGAAGTTGAATTGCATTCTGTGTTCTACTTTCAATCATGAACTCATCAGCAATTTCCGCATGCGGGTAACCTTGAAAGGCTTTTTTTCTTCCAATCATAGTTTTTGGTTGAAATCGAATTGCATTCTGTGTTTTATGTTCAATCAAGAAACTATCAGCAATTTCTATAGGTGGTATTACATAGTGGTTTTGTCAGGCAATTCAATTTCCAGCTCCATATTCTGCAGACAACTGAATACTCTGTCAAAAAAGCAGACAGTCATTCACTAGAAATATTTCATTGTTTGCCAAATTTTTGTCATGAAGTTGATTTCATGTTGATCTTTCAGGTTTAATCAGAAAAATATTGGCGGTTTTGCTTGTGGGATTGGCAGCTTGGTTCTATCAGTCAATTCAACCTCCAGCCCCAAAAATTTGTGGAACACTGAATGGCCCTCCTGTTACATCACCTAGAATCAAGCTCAAGGATGGAAGACATCTCGCATATTTAGAAAGTGGTGTTCCTAAGGAAAAGGCCAAGTATCAAATTGTTTTCATTCATGGCCTGGATTGCACCAAATCTAATGTGTTTCCTTTCTCCCTGGTAATGATGAGTTTATCTATGTCTTTTACTTTCTAGTTGAGTCTTACTTTTTTTGTCTTCTAAACTTAACAGTTGTGCAGGAAGTGCTGGAAGAGTTAGGGGTACATGTGCTGTCTTTTGACAGACCTGGGTATGGGGAGAGTGATCCAAACTTACATCAAACAGTGAAAAGTATAGCTTTAGATGTTGAAGAACTTGCTGATCAGTTGAAGCTTGGACCGAAGTTCCATGTTATTGGATTTTCTCTTGGAGGACAGTTAGTTTGGAGCTGTTTGAAGTACATCCCTCATCGGTATAACTCATATGCTTTCTCTCCTGTCCTAAAAAAGATCACCATTCTTTCTCGGCATTGCAGTTAAGAAACCTGAGTTGCATTCTTTCTTCACTTGCATCACTGTGAAATATTTCATTAACATGAGAGATTTATATTTTGTCATAAACAAATCATTTTGAGCCACTTCTTTCAGGTGGTAAGCACATACATTAGAAGACTATGGAATATATTTAGTAAAAACCTTATTGCTTTTCAGCATATGATTTTTTTTTCACTTGCAGGCTTGCAGGAGCGGCTATTATTGCTCCAATTGCCAATTACTGGTGGCATAATTTACCTGCTAATTTATCTAAAGAAACTTTTGCTCAACAACCTCCACGAGATCAGTGGGCGCTTAGAGTTGCTCATTATGCCCCTTGGTTAACATATTGGTGGAACACCCAAAAGTGGTTCCCTGCATCAAGTGTTTTAGCTCATCGGTCCGACCATCTTGATGCAAAAGACAAAGAGATATTGTTGTCGGTTGGAAATCGCTATTCGGTATGGCATTGTTCTGTCATTTTCATTCCTAACTATGAGTATATATCAAATTTAAAATGAAATCTAAAATCATATTTTGCTGTTTGTTTGGTATTTCTCAGGAGCAAGTGAGACAACAAGGAGACTTTGCTTCTGTCCATCAGGACCTGATCATAAGCTATCAGAAGTGGGAGTTTGATCCCATGGATCTAAGAAACCCTTTTCCAGCCAATGAAGGTTCTGTGCATTTGTGGCATGGTGCACGCGATATAATAGCTCCGGTCGCGTTGACACGGTATTTTGCCGAACAACTCCCATGGATTTACTATCATGAGTTACCTGATGCTGGCCATTTGTTCCCACTGGCTGATGATATGAGTGATGCTATCTTGAAGGCACTTCTTGCTTAGAGCTCAGTAGCTCTGATTCTGTTGTACCTGAGTTTCTTTTTGGACTATTTGTGTGTATGTTCAGTTTTTCAGTTTCCTGTACTTGATCTTGTACTCAAATTTTCATAGCCACCAATCAGATTTTGCAGTGATGTAATTCTAACATTTTCAACCTGATTTTGCCTGTCCGTTTGAATTAACAAGATTGAGATTGTGATGGATGGATGTTGTGATTTATTTAAACGTATCTGTTAATCAGCCTGATTTTTTTAAATTTGTGAAATTTTCTGCACCTGTTTATTCAAGTAAACTAAGCAGCTTTGCAGCTTTGGGTTTGGCTTAGCTACCAAAAATACATGTTACTCTACAAAGAAAAAAAATCCAAACCATCCCATATTAATTGATAAAATGTGTAAAATTGGATGATCCTCTTGTAAATCTAAAGGTATTGTTTATTTCACCAGATCCCAATTCCTCTACAAAATTCCAAGGTATGCAAATTGAATTGAAAGAATAAATTAATCAAAAGGACAATCATGAAAATGAGAACAAAGAAATAGCACCAAGCGGCTAATATTTCATTTGAACTTTCCAAATAAAATGTATTCTCAATGTCAGGAGTTGAAGACAAGGATTTATAACATCTCCTTCAGCTACTAATGCCTAATGGTGGGCCTGCTTCATGCAAATTGATCAGTCCCTGATACATGCCTGAAAGAAGAAGAAACTTTACATGTAAATTTCAACAACCAACCAGCAGAATAACATGAACACCAGAAGCACACACGGACCTGTTCAGTTATTCCAGTAAGCGGTGAAAGATTACTTGTGCAAGACAATCTTCTGCAGGAAAGCAAAAGGAACAGCAATTGTATATGCCTCCACTGGTGTAACACACAAGACATTCTTACAATTTAACAGTGTGACTTGGTTGTCATTTCTTCTTACAGTTGATCTAGAAAAAACCCTAATAATAGGATATGTAAATCTGGTCTTCTAGATAGTGAAATTTGGACTGTGCAGTGCTCTAATTGTTCTAACACAGTTCACTCTCCAAGGCAAACTGAAGAAAGTAATCAAAATGCTTTTGATTTCTAACACAGATGATGAAACATAAGCTTACCTGACAATGTGGGTGAAATAGCAATGTATTCATTCTCATACCTAAAAATAAAACCGATTCAACACATTGTTTCCAATTAAACACAAGTTAGTACAAATAGAAAGATACATGTGGTATATAAAAAAATAAAAATAAATAAATAAATAAATAAATAAATAAATAAACAAACAAACAAATAAGCCACATGCACTTTACGCAGCTTAAATAATAAAATTACTGTCAGTAGTTTCAGTTATCAAAAAAAGTAATCAAAATGCTTTTGATTTCTACCGTGAATAATGAAACATAGGCTTAACTGACAATGTAGGTGAAATGGAGGTGTATTCATTCTTATACCTACAAAAAATGTGTGAATGTGAACCGAAACAAGACATTGTTTCTAATTCACCACGAGATAGTACAAATATAAAGATACATGTGTATAACAAAAAATGAGCCACGTGCACTTTATGCAGCTTAAATAATAAAATTACTGTCACTAGTTTCAGTTATCAGCAATACCTGTCGTATCTGTCAAATAACTGGTGGAGCTACAAAAAAAAAAAATTATTATTCAGCTCAACAAGATGACCGGTTCATGTGAGAACAATCAATGGAAGAGAGCTGCAATCCTTGCCTTCTGATGTTCTCTTTTCTGATGTTAACTCAAATTACAAAATCAGTTGCCAAGAACAACATTTTCTAAGTAACTAATAGCATGATCCTTGTGTTCTTCACCAAATCGTTTGAACAACACTGACTGAGCACAAGAATCAGGTTGAATGCCTTTCTCATGCATCTCACCATATAATCTAAGAGCTTCATCCCAATCTCCCCTATTGCAATGCTCATTAATAAGCAAAGTGTATGTATATTTATTAGGAGACAAACCTCTCTTCTGCATCTCAATAAAATACTCATAAGCCAATTCAAGGTCCTTTCCACAGAACCCATTTATAAGTGCATTGTATGTAATTTCATTAGGCTGCACATCACTCTCCTGCATTTCCGAGAAGAAAGTGAATGCTGATTCAAGATCTCCTCTATTAGCATAAGCATGAATCAAAATTGTGAAGGTGATGACTGATGGGGATAGACCACTACTGATCATGTTATCATACATGGCCCACGCTTTACTCAGATGCCCTTTCTGACAAAGAGCATGAATTATGCAGGTACAAGTGACACAATCTGGTGGAACCCCATCTTTAACCATCTTCAGCAACAAGTTATAAGCCTCGTCAAGATTACCCATCTTGCATAGCCCATCAATTTGAACATTGTAACTCACTGTATCTGGAGTAATGCCTCTTGCAATCATTTCTTCTCTTAGTTTGAAAGCTTCAGAGGCTGACCCAAGCTGCAATTCACCAACTATCCTTGTCGTGTATGCAAATCCATCAGGTTGCATGCCTATCCGCAGCATCTCATTGAAGAATTCCTTAGCCATAGCGAGCTTTCCCATCTTACAAGAGCCATTCACAAGAATTGTATAGGTGAAAACATCAGGCTGGAAGCCTGATTCAACCATATGGTCCTTGACCTTCATTCCATCTTCGAGCTCACCTTTCCTACAAAGACCATCTATAAGAGTATTATAAGTGATCAAAGTGGGGGCAAGGCCCTGAACCCTCAAATCATCAACCAATAAGAAGGCCTCCCTGAGATCACCCACACGACAATATCCATATATCAAAGAATTGTATGAAACAATGTCTGGCACCAAATTCATCTCACCCATCTCACAGAACTTCTCCCTAGCCAGTGTTACCCATCCCTTCTTACAAAGGCCATCAATCAAAATATTGTAAGTGGTAACGGTGGGAGAAATCCCTCTCCTCACCATCTCATCTCTAAAATGCAATGCCTCATGCATCCAACCTTTAGAACAATACCCATAAATCAAAGGGTTGTAGGTGTAGGCAGTTACCTGCAAACCGGAAGTCCACATCTTTGAAACCCACCTCTTGGCCTCCTCAAACTCCCCCATTTTGGAGTAACCATTGATCAGAACGTTGTAAGTGACATCATTGAAAGAGAAACCCTTGTTAAGCATCTTCCCCAAGAGTTCCAAAGCATCTTGAGCATTGTCCTCCTTGAAAAACGAATCAAGCATGGTATTATAAGTAACAACAGTGGGCAAGATCCCAACATTTCTCATCTCCTCGAAGACCTCTCTCACCTGCACCCACTGCCGCTTATCTCTCAAAAGCCTCAACACCCTGTTGCAGTTCTTAACATCCGGGAAGAACCCACTGCGCACCATCCTGTAAAAAGTGGAAAGCGAGCGCTCTGCCATCGAGTGCCGGGTATAAACCCATAAAAGAAGATCAAGAAGCTTAATCGTGGCAGCGGAGTTCGCATACCCTTGGATCAAAAGATCAAGAACTCCATGCAAGCCCAATGCCAGAACTCTCTCCATTACAGCGTACGCCGCGCGGGTGAGATCGCTGTCGGCAAGAATCTCAAGAACGCCAACGAAGGCCATCTCGCAGCGGGGGAACCCCGGCTGAAGCTCAGCCCAGCGGAAGAAGCGAAGGGCGAGCCTGGGGCGCTTACGGATGGAGTCGAGTGCGGAGAGGAAGAGGGCGGTATTAGAGATTAAGGGCTTGAGGCGATCAGGAGGACGGAAGGCAGGGGTAAAAGCGGAAGGATAGGCGTCAATGGTGCCAAGGATTAGGGTTTCGAAATGGGGTTTCTCGGTGAGGAGATTGGAGAACCGTAGCTTGGTGAATGTCGAAGAGGAGGATGACGAAGACGATAATGCTAGGGCTTTAGAGGCGGCGGAGAAGAGGAGCATGGGCATCTCCTCGCCGCCATTAATGGCTTCCAAGGAGTAGAAGAAGACACGAGGACAAGGCTAAATGGCCAGGCGCTGGATGAGGTTTAACCATTGTATCTACCGTGACAACCCCGCAAGGGCTTCTACTTGAGCCCATTATTATTTCATTATCAATGCCACCTGTACCTCAATATCTGTGTCCAATTAGTTGCAATTTTAGTTTAATATTAAGCAAAACAAATGACTTAAACTTCATTTACATCATTCTTATTGAGAACTAATAAAAAGCGCAGAGCTTGATAAAAAAGAACATAAGCATATTTCTGTGAAGACTGTGATTACACTCTAAAAAACGTAGAGAACAAATACAAGAAGGGAACTCAAGTCAAACAGAGTGAGATTCTTTTCAAGCTCTTGGAAAACGGGAGCGGCCTTTCTTTCTTAAGAACTCTGGGATTTCCACAAGGTTTCCTTCAGTGATGGAAGAGGATTGGCGCCTGTTCATTCCTAGACCATCTCCATGACCTCCTGATTGAGCTCCCTAATTTCATTTTGTAAGAATAAATATCCATATTAGAACAGGAATGATGTACAGTGACCACATTAAATTGAACCTACAGGTGTGTACCTGCAAAGAGCCGCCTTCAGTTTCTTCTTGCCGTTTGAATCCAGTTGCAATTAGAGTTATACTCACCTGAACAAAGTAAAACAGAATCATCTTATGCTTTGTGGGCAATGTGATTGTCAATGCAGAGCAATGGACATTGAAATGTTATTTTATTTTATTCTTTTCATCTGCTTACTTGACCAGTTAGTGACTGATCAATCACTGCACCAAATATTAGGTTTGCACTTGGATCAACAAGGTCATAAATCACTTCAGCAGCGGCATTGACCTGATTAATAAGTAATCCAGACATCATTAGTAATTTGATTTGATGATAGAATGTCCATGAACAGAGAATTTAGCATGCATCTTACCTCATGTAGTGTTAAATCATTTCCTCCTGTTATGTTCCACACAATCCCGGTAGCTCTTTCAATGCCAATATCTAATAAGGGAGACTGAATAGCATTTAGTGCAGCATCTCTTGCCCTTGACTTACCTGCAAAAGAATGTGAAAAGGCTCACACTGGGCTAGATCTAACGACATTGATACAAATCAAGGTGTTGGAACTGCTTATATGGAAGCATGGAGTATGAAAGAAGTTTCCACCATTGGGATGTATAAATATACAATTGATTTCATATCAAAATCTTGTCTGGATAATATTTCTCTTTGTAGTTTTTCAGATATTCTTGTTATAGAAATTACAGATATAATCTTAGTTATAAAAGGCACTAAGTGTATCATGTTTGGATTAATAACAAGGAGCACAATCTTCAACTTGTTGATTGCATAAAGTATTAGTACCAAAGGTGGAAATGAGGATACAAAGAGAATGAGTTGCACATAGCACAACAAAAGTATTCGGCTACATTAGGAAACTTTTGGATTAAGTTGTTAAAAAATAAAATTAATTTCTCAACATTACCTGTAGCAGTTCCTATACCCATTAATGATGAGCCAGCATTAGCCATAATTGCCCGAACATCCGCAAAGTCAACATTGACTAGACCTGGGACCTGAAACGATCAACAGAATATGCACAAATAAGACACCATTATATTTTACATTGGGATAGTTTTGATAGTTTTGCTGGTCATAAAAAGCAAACAATCCAGGTATGCATTTGATACATCATACACAGTTCCGCTGCCAATTTAAGCACTATTTGAATAAATCACAATAAAAAATGACCAGAGGTATGCATTTTAAATTGAGATAGTTTTGATAGTTTTGCCGGTCATAAAATGCAAACAATCCAGGTATGCATTTGATACATCATACACAGTTCTGCTACCAATTTAAGCCCTATTTTAATAAATCACAATAAAAAATGACCAGAGGTGCACTTTAAGAAGAAGGCATGTTGTTAATTGATCCCAACTGCAGTCATGCTCATGCTCATGTTCAGTTGCTTGAGCACAACCTGTTAATTCTCAAGACAAACAGCTTATGCCAACCAAAAAATTTCAAACTAGATTCTAGTGGAGGCAAGTATGTAAATATAAATTCCCCGAGTTACTGATGCCTTCAACATTACTATTTCAATAAAGCAAAAAGTGTATATGATTTTGTACGCATCTCATACCAGGATTATGTCTGAGATGCCACGAACACCTTGCCGAAGTATATCATCAGCCAAGTTAAATGCTTCTGTCACAGGAGTATTGAGAGAAACAGCAGTTAGCAGCTTATCGTTTGGAATGACAATAAGTGTATCAACATTGCTTCTCAATGCTGCAATTCCTTCTTGTGCCTGAACCGCACGCCTCCGTCCTTCAAATGAAAATGGAGTGGTAACAATACCAACAGTCAAGATGCCCATTGACTTAGCAATCCCTGCAATAATAGGAGCACCACCAGTTCCAGTCCCTCCTCCCATTCCAGCCTGCATTAATTACAAGACACCTTCATGATAAAACACTAAGAACAAAATTAAAATCACTGCACAATAAGTTAAAAGCCAACCATGGTTCCTTAGATCCGTATTCTTCGAATAACAGGAAATTACATGGAATTGCTAGTCATAAAGGAAAACACTATGCTATCATGAAGGATTTACAATCATTTTACAGATTGTAAAAATAATCTTCGAGATTAAACGATACGGGTGCAACTACGTAGATGTTCCCAGATGAGGAGGCATCATCCATCAGTTTCAAGATGAGAGAATGTACACAGAGCACATGCACACAGAAACCAAAATCAATTATAATAACCCTTCAATTGCAGAAAGTGAGGACTTTTAAAAAAGACCAAGTTCTTAACTGAAGTATAGTGAAAGGAAAGACATCTTAAGGCAGTAAAATGATCAATTTGAATCTAGATACAAGTGGATGAGAATTAAAACAGAGTTTACCGTCACAAAGACCATGTCAGCACCAGACACAGCCTCTTGTATAGACTCTTTGCTTTCATTGGCAGCATTCATACCAATATCAGGATTCCCACCAGCACCAAGACCTCTTGTTAACTCCTGGCCAATCTGCAAGCGGTTCTCTGGATAAACAGGCGACATCCTCATTGCTTGAACATCAGTATTCACAATCCAAAATTCCACACCTTTCATGGAACTTTCTATCATTCTGTTGACAGCATTGGATCCTCCACCGCCAACACCAATAACTTTTATCTTGGCCTCATTGTAGTTATTTGGAAGAGATGAGTCCCTTAAGTTTTCAGCCACATTGCCAGCAGGCGCTTCTTTCCTTGGATCAATCACAGTGTTATTACCCTCTCCTCTCAGCGCTGAGACTTCAGGATGCAGATACAAGAAAGGATCCCTATTGGAGTATGAGCCAATATTATGAGAGTTCGCCGAACATCTAAAACGCGGAGAGCATGAAACACTTCTCTGCCATAAACCTGAAAGAGTGCTCCTCTCATCAATTGCTCTCAGTGAAGTATTTCTGCTTGTCCAGTTCTCAGCCAGAACTCTCCCACCTGGAATGGCTGAGACTCCAACTGAGCATCGACAATCAAACTGCATAAAACACGGGACTTGAACTGCCATCTTCAATCCTGAAACCGAACCCAAGCAACTGACCAAATTTGGAGTATTAACAAGAGCCTCAAGAACTTCAGCAACTAGAGTTTCAAAATTGCATTGACCTACTGGTTTTAACCACACTCTAAATCCACTAGGAACCCTGCCTTCCCAAAACCTGTTTAACCATGAGATATTTAGAAGTAGGACCAAGATATGCATATCTACATATATGTTTTTGCTGATATGAACACATATCAAACAATAACTGATTGTCAGTTGAGCAAGAGCATCCCTGTGCATTTAAACAATTTATGGAAATCCACCGCAAGATCGACCATTGTATTAACAAAACAAATATTTTCCAAGCATAACGATCACAAATTATACCACAAGATAGCGTTTTGAACAGACTAAAATACACCAAAATTCACGAATACAGCAGATAACGAAAGCCGCGCTCAAACAAACAAAAACCTAAATATAACCCAAAAAAAGCCGCCGAAAACCAAAGCAATAACAAGTGGGAAAATATGGAGAGTAATGCCACGGGAAACCTCCACAAGTCCCATTAATGCTTCATAGAAACAAATTTCAATTAATCTACAAAGAAATGCACATCAAATCCCTCACCACCGAAGCAAATGCGCACGAAAACCCCTGCAAATTAGAAGAAAAAAAAGGAGAGAAAGAGATCACCTGCAAGCACCGAAGAGCCCCGATATCTCTCCGTCTCAGAGTCGAGAAGGGTTTATGTTTAGAGAGAGAGAAAACCCCGAGGCTTTCACACCAATATCACTGTTGTCGCGATCTCGGCGTTGGGGGCCTGGACGACGAGGTCATTTTGGGAAATTTAGAAAAAAATCTTAATAAGATGGATGGGCTTCAGAACGTTGGATCTCGATCGTACGGTGAACATCGGTTCATAAGTATAATCCCGTTGAGTTCTGCAACGGTTAGTATGACTTTCCCGTATAACAAATAATTCCGTCATTTCCATGTTTGTGTAAGTACACGCATATCAGGTTCCAATGAGATTATTACCTTTTTTTTTTTTTTGGTTTTTTATTTTATACAAGATGATATAATTATTTTGAATAATTTTATTTAGAAAATGGGCAGGGAATGGGATTGTTTAGATGGCTGAGCCAAGGGATGACTTCTTTAACAGGGTTGGCCGTTCCAGGATGCTTGGCCTCTCAATCCACACATTTCTGTCCCATTGATCCCACATATCACTACAAAATCTCCTCTTTTTGACCCAAAAGCAGGTGTTTGACGGGGCTAAAAATTCTCAATATTGGGGGCTGTTCACCAGAAAAACAGATTTTTTGAAAAAAAAAAAAAAACAATTCTAGTTTACACTGAGTGCATATACCACACCACAAAGAAGCAAAGTAAATAAGTGCATACAGAAGCAACTCTGAATCAAGCAATCCTTGTAGAAGTTCCGAGAACAATGGAGTAATTGTATCCACTTATACAGGGCATTCTGATGAAATTTCATATAAAGGTTTGTAGATTGATATTGAAGAGAAGGTTCATTTCTATGCAACATGAAAACTTGAGCATCACTGAGAAACACCTACAAGTTCCCATATTTTGACTGATCCATCATCACTTGCTGAAGCTAAAACTTGTGGATCCTGGGAAGAGTGAACAAATGTAAATATAAACTTAGCAATTGCATGATTGCCAGTTAGGCAATATTTTGATGGCTGGAAGCCTTTGTTTCAAATAGCAAGGATCTAACCTTTGGATTCCACTGCACTGAGTTTACATCCATAGCATGAGCCTTGTCCTTCTTCAGCAGCATGCTATAAGATGGCCCATCAACCTATGATGAATTCTGTTAGTTCTCAGATTACTTAATGGAATGGGTTTCAAGTTTTCAACAACTCCCACAATCCACAGAAGAGCAATTCTGATCTTCAAGAATTTTCCAGCACAACCATACTAAGATAAACATAATCCTAGTTCTAGAGAAGTACCTCTCAGACTGAAAAGCTCACTTCATACTTTTCAAATGATTGAAATTTAAAAAACAGAGAGGAAAAGTACCACATTGTCCTTGTTCTCAACAAAAAGACGTAAAGCATCATCACCTGCTCCACTAGCAATTACACCCTCACTGCCATCAGAACAAATGGACATTATATATATATATGAAGAATCCTCTAGCAGTAAAGTCTCTAGTATATCATCAAACATGCCCCGAGCCACAAACAATGGAACTCACATGATGTGAAAGAATATCACAAGTGAATAGTTGAGAGTGCAATAGTGACTGCTCCGTATCAGTTCAAATTAATCTATCTACTTACACAGTAAACAGGATCCAGTGGAGGGCTCAAAAATATGGTTTGCAATCAGTTCATAGTTGCAAATATTAAAATGCATCCAATGTTAATATTAGTTAGTGCGAAATAAGGCAATTAAATTGGATTCCCCAGCACAAGATCACAGCCTTAATGACCTTATACTTTGCATTCACAAGCAAAAGGTAGCTTTCACGAGCATATGGCACATTTAATGTATGGAAGAGTCAGTATATACCATACAAAAATTATCCACCTCAGATTGCTTTGTTAGGAGTAGGGGAGCTACCAGAAGCAATTAATACCTTGACCAACTCACAGAAAATATGGTCCGATCATGACATCCAGAAAGAGTACAGATATGCTGCCTGAAAAAAGAAAGTGTGGTTGTCATGAATAATGTGGAAGACAAAATTAAAAAAATTCAATATATGCAAGAAAAAAATAAAAGAAAAAATTTAAGGTGATTTGCACCATGGTGCATAGCCATCACCACTTGTCTGAGATGGATTTCCACTGGTATCCCATATCTTCAAGGTAAGATCATCACTGCAATCATATTCTTTACTAAAATTTTCCAATAAGACAATAATGAATAACAAAAAAAAAACAAAAAAAACTCATGAGAGATAAATACCTGCAAGTCACCATTCTATTTCCACACTCACTGAAGGATAATGCCCAAACTGTTGATGTATGACCACTGAAAAGTAAGGGTAAATGTTTCATCAATATATATATATATATATATAAAGAAGCAAAGAATCCCACATCTTTCCATGGAGGTGTTTACTTAAGTGTAAAATAAATCCCTAAGGTGATATATGAATTGGCTGTCAAACATGAGTCAACAATTAACATAAGTGTAGTTATATAAGCATGCCTTCTGCTGATACCTTGCATTCAACAAATTGATCATATGCATGTATTGTACATTAAAGTGTCCATGTGATAGATATAAATAATAGAAGTAATTCATATTGCCTTGAAGATGAGCACATACATCAATTTTTAAGGTGCAAAACCGCGAAGATAAGCCTAGGAATACCCAGCTACTGTATAATAGACTCATATAACTGTGGTTTTACTCACTTTTATGTTAAATATCAAAGTCAAAAGGTTTTAGATTCCAAAAGCCTAAGAACAAACCAAATCCTATAAACAAATAATCACACAGAAAAGTTGTGATGCTACTTTTGAAGTTAATGTTATAAATGGAGGCAACTGTTTTCTAATGTAAAGAACTTAAAAGATGTCATGAATCACAACCATCAATATCCAAAAGTACATAAGTTTGATGTTGATAAAAAAAATCATAATAAATTAACTCAACCAAGATGAATTGACCACCTGCCGGATTCACCTAAAGATTGCGCACAATGCCAATCATCATCGCCATCCTCCACCCAAACCTAGCATGATTGCCAAATTTAAAAACGCGCTAATTCCAGACGTCAAAATTAAATCAGAAATGAAATTATCCTAACCCATATTACCTTGATAGAGTTGTCATAACTGACAGAAACCAGAACATCAGCGAAAGGATGCCATTGCACCATCTTAACATCCTGTGCATGACCTTGTAACACTGAAATACATTCAAATTCATTACCAGATTGCATTTCCCATATCCAAACAGATTTATCCCGACCACACGTTGCAATCAGGGACCCAGAAGCATTCCATGCAACACTCTTGACCTCATTTTCATGGCCCTGATGACAAAAGGAAATTTAAAGTAATTGAATACTACCCCACATGATTAAATTACTCTAGATAACTGAGCTGGTAGCATGGCATTTATTTGTACCTCCAACGTTGCAACACATTCGAAATCAGAACCAATCTGCTGCCATATTCCAGTTGTGGCATCAAAGCTTGCTGTTGCCAACAACTTACCACTAGGTGACCATGCACACGAACGAACAGTCCGTGTATGAGTCTCTTCAAGAACAGCCTAGCGGAGTAAGAAGGGACCAGCAACTGTTACAACTCATTTAGTGCCAGCTTAATAATCCATATGACTAAATAGCATAAGTCATACAAATAGGTAATATTTCTTTGACTATTGGATACATGACATGTTCCAGAATTACATGTTCACAGGATACAAGTTTAGCCCCACACACACCACCCTGCGTGCACGCACATGCACACACATAAAAAATATAAAAAAAAACAAAGAAGAAATTCCTGGCCAGTTAAATAGTTCATCTGCCAAGTGCTGTTCATTAGCCATCTGTAACCAAGGTCAGCAAATCAAATGGATGACGACAAACACAAAAAGAGATCTAGTAACGAAAATAATATTTGTCTACAAACCAGAACTGCTAATTTTAAGTTTAGAAAGTCCATAAATGGCACTTCAAACAACCTGTGACAATCTAGTCCTCATTTCATATAAATTATTAAACACACAGCGATTAAGTGCAGCTTCAAAGGTTTGCCCTGCTTTGTCTCTACACTCAATTCAGTAGTATATGAAGCCAGGAGCTCCTTGAGAAGACCACCAGAAAGAACCCTAAAAACCCTTCTTTATATTGAGTTCTTATCTACCACACAAGAATACAATTAACAATAACTAAATGCTTCATGAAATCCCTGATTGACCTACAAAACAACCAATCATAAATACCAGAAAATCATACTCATATCAATAGAATTATGGTATAGTTGAAAACCAGAGTTGCTTCCTGCTCAAGTGTTCAGAGCTGGAAAACTCATCACTCTAGGCACTCAATCTAATGTTGTGTGGCATGTAAGACTACCAGAACATGATGGGCATGGAAAAGGATTCCTGTCTATTCAAAATGAGAAATTTCCTATCGATTTATAGGATATAAATGATATGTAGCTTGAAATAAACAGAAGTAAAAGAAAAAAAGAATTAAAAAGAAAAAAAAAAAAAAAAACCTATCCACCTTGATCTCTAAGTTCTCCAAACACTATGATGTGTAAACCACACAGAAAGCAGTCTCATAGAAACGGTATCAAGCCAAGATGTTTCCTAAAGTTTACAAGATGGCAACATAATTATATTAAAAAAAAAAAATCAAATCTTTAAACACTGTGAATTTAGTAACATAACCTCAACATCAAATTCAAAGTAATAAGTAAGAATGGACATGAGATCAGACCGTGCAGTCAAATGATTTAGAGGATCCCTGTTGCCAGATCCTGACGGTCTTATCGCCGCTGCAGGAGGCGAGCATAGCCGGCACCCCACCGGTTCCCGTCACCGGATTCCACGCCAAGCTCCACACTCTATCGCTGTGCCCCTCGAGCTTCTGAGTCTCCCTCAGCTCCAGCTTCCCATCCATCAAATCTATCGCCGGCACCCAGAAGAGAAAAACAGGGTTTAGGGTTCCGATCAGTGGCGATCACGGTCGAGCTTGGGCTTCGGATCCATGTTCGCTTCTTCGGAGTTGGAACATGACGCGCGTACAAACGAATGGCTGTTGTCACCGAGGCGCGTGAGTAGCACGTGGTTTTTTTCTTTTCACTTTTACTTTAAATAAATTCTGAAAATAATTGCGAGAAGACATTGAATTTGAAATTAACTTGAATTTACCGTAACGAACCTTTTCTATTAATATAACTTTGGCTCCTTAATTTAATTAGGGTAAATCACATAAATAATCACTAAACTATAAGGCTATTCCTGTTTTGGTCACTGGACTTTAAAAAATTCTATTTGGGTCACTAAACTTTAGTTTTCCTTCCAATCAAGTCATTAGGAAGAACCCTGTTAACGGCACTGTGACGTGGCAAGCCATATCACATGCCTTTTGCCATGTGGCAAGCCATGTCTGAACTTCGAAATCCCTCCCCCACTTTCCCATTTCTTTCATCTTTCCCTGACCGAGACACGAACCTTTATTTTCTCCAAAGGCTTCCTAACCAGCAAACCCTAATGGCCGCTAGTAGCAAATCCGGCGATCAACAGAATAGTCATCAACAAGCTAGCAAGACTGATAGCCGTGCAAGTGAGGATGTGGAAGTAGGTACATTTACTTTAATGTTGTTCAGAAAAAAAAAAAAAAAAAAAAAAAACTTGAAATGAAAGGAAATTAACTTGATTTTGTGCATGATTTCTCCGTTAAACTCAGAATGTTCTTCATCTTATGCCCTGTTTTTTTCCTGTGGTTGTAACATAAACTTGAAATTGAAGGACATGTTTTCAAGATGGAGAAATTAGTGAATGAAATATTTTCATTCACTAATTAGAACCTAAAGGAATGATTGTTTCTTACAGATGATCTTTTATGGTTTGTATTATGCTTGTATTTTGTAAATACTCAGCTTTAGTTGGCAGAGAAGCATGAACATAGAAAAAAAAATCATGGTTTAGAAATTTGTTTTTGGGACCCACTGAAGATGTGTTTAATTTCCTTTGTTTTTTGTCTGGCCAATGGAGATTGAAATGAATGAGAATCTGAGGGTCCTTTTTAGGAGTGGGGGCACTAGCAGTGAAACAAAGTTCCATGCTGGAACTTGGGTGTATAGAGAATGGCTTAAAGGGTTATCTAATAATTCACATTATTTAGAGTTAGTTGATATTGTTGTTTTTTCTACAGAAATGTTTTTTCTACTTGGGTTGCTAATAAAGTAGTTGGATCAATTTTTAGTAGAACACCTTGTTTCTTCTTTGTTGTAAATCAAGATAAATGTTTTCATCTTGCTCAGGTTATAAACACAGTGTTTTTCTGCTATGATGGTTCATGTTATTTTGAAGTGTTGTACAGGGTTCTTCTCAGGCTACAAATACACAACAAAGTTTTGCAATTGGAGTTGGTTTTGAAAATGCATGTAGGCAACAACAAGGGAGACAAGTGCCTTCAAGGTATATGAACTTGCCACAAGTTGGAAGTACGACCCAAACAAAAAGAAAAGTATCTCAATTAGATAAAAATGCAAAGAAACAACTCTCCAAGGGTGCCCATCACCAGAAAGACTACTATTGGGGAGGTTGCACACGCTATGGAAGTTTTTAGTAGGTTTGGTTTTTCGAATTAGACTTGTCAAGTGTTTTCTTTTTATTTGGCTTTAACAAACCATTATATATGAACCTAAGTTATTGTCAAGTTGTTGGATACAAGGCATGTTTGCCAATTTTGTGCATCAACTTGAGATTTGAATATAATTATGTTTAGTTATCAATACAAGTAACTATTTCACCAAAACCTTGTTTGTATGATTTTGTGAATGTCATTTCAATACATGATTAGTAGTTTACATCTCTTCTATGACTGTATTTTGAACATTCAGTAGTTAATTTATTGAATGTATATATTATTTCATACATTTATAAGTACATCTTTACAAGGAAAATTGCATCTACAGTTATAACAAAAACCTGGAAAAAAATCAGGATAAACCACACAAATAGTCACTAAACTATTGAGTTATTCTTATTTTGGTCATTGAACTTTAAAACATTTCTATTTAGGTCACTGAACTTTAGTGATGTGGCAACAAGCATGTGCCATGGCTTGCCACGTCAGGGTGTCGTTAATGACGTTCTCCCTAGTGACTTGATTGGAAGCAAAACTAAAATTTAGTGACCCAAATAGAATTTTTTAAAGTTCAGTGACCAAAACAGGAATAACCCTATAGTTTAGTGACTATTTTTGTGGTTTACCCATTTAATTATTATGGCTTAACAGCTGTATGGATTGCCAAATAGGAATGAAAGGGGAAATGAGAGTTGTGAATAAAAAAAATTAAGAGAGAAGAATGTAGTAAACTTACACTTATGCCCCATGTATAAATATGATGATATTGTACAAAATAATAGTTTATATTTAATAATAAATAATTAACATGATTTGTTATTAAATATTTTAAATATTTAATTATTTATTTTAATTTAATATAATTAAATATTTCAACTAATTATTATAATTTAACAAATGCTTGACTTATTTTACCTAAATCTAGTTAGATAAATTATATTTTCAAATTGTAATTTTGATATTATTAACCAATTTGATAAAAATTATTCAAATTGTTTACTAATTTTAAATGATTATTGTTTTAAATGAGCAAATTATCAAAAATGTTGATGCTTCCTAACCAAAATTAATATCATATGCATCAAAATCTTCCAATAGTAAAATGGTGGCACAAACCATAGTGGTACACCATCAGTATCTCATTTCGCATCATTGATATTAACAATTGTGACATTTTTTTTCCCTTATCCTAACCTATTAAAAAACATTATCTTTCACAATATTGCATCATCAATTATTATGACATATTCAAGAAACTACCATGCAAAATATAAGACAAAGAAATGTTATTAAATAGAAGACAACATAGTTTTAATGCAACCCATAAATAACCAAATTTTAGAAAAATAGTGTGAGTGGTTACGACATAGTAATAAAAAAATGCTAAGACAAACCCAATGTAAGAGTGGTTTTTGACAAGCTTAGAACCATTCAAAAGACAAATAACATTTATCGAACATAGCAAGCAAAATTGGTAAATTGTCATCGTACGACCCCGGCATAGACGTCATTGCTTCTATTACATTGTGAGTAGATGAAATATGCCAAGAAAATATTAAATTGTGATAATTGTTAATGAAACTAATGATATGTTATATAAATTAATGAACAAAAATGCCATGAATGAAATGTACTAATGACTTTCAAAGAAAAGAATGAAAAACTAACTTGGGAATGCCATGAACAAAAATCCCATGTGCATAAATGCTACTAATGATAAAAACTAGGAATTTATGAACAAAAGTTGATTATTGTCCCCTTTAAGAACAAAAATAGGTCTCATACTATCAAGATACAACACAATGCATACAACTAGGAATGAATTTAATAGTAGTAGCAAAAAATGGAGTTAATTTAGAGAAGACTTATCCTTTGTCATAAGTATATCTTGACCTTACAACTAACCAATTACCCTTTGTCATGGTTATAAATTATTGTAATTATATGACTGTTCATGTCCACTTGCCTTCAAAGATGGTCAACAAGACATGTGTGTATATATATACATATATATAGTAAAGATGTCTATTGGTGATGACTTCTACATTTGATCAAAATTGCTTGCAAGGTACAACAATGATAAAAACATTGTTTTTATTTTAAGTAAAGTGAGCTTTGCACATTATTAAATGAGCTCAAATCTATTGAATCTGATGAAAGTCAGCAAAAGAATCAATATCATGTATGCCATTAGATATAGAAGAAAAAAAAATCAACCCAAATTTGGATCCATGTTAGAAAGGTCAGAGGCATGCATTGCTAATAAGTTCAAGAGTGAGACATCCTTTTTTTTTTTTCCTTCCTAATGTTTTTAAAGGTGAAAAATCAAATGAAACATTAAATCATTCAGTGACTTGACTTTAGGCATTAACAAATAGCACAACACTTTCCATTCATTCTCACGCACAGAACACAATGTTTTACAAGCAAGTACAAATAGAAGGTCTTAGAGCAAGGACAAGATACACACGTCAAACTGAATTTTAAAATCTCAAAAACCATTCAACAAGAAGGGAAGGGTACTTAGTTGAAACCAAGATCAAACCTTATTTTGATATTCTATGTTTTTTTTTGTTTTCTAAAATTATGGATCTATGGTTTTTTGAGACTTTAAAGTTTGTTCAAAATACTATAGTGGACAATTTTTTTTCTTTGGACCATTTTGCAAGCACTTCTTTGGGGATTGAAAGTTGTGAGGAACCAAATTAAAGAAAAATATAAAAAATAGGTTTTTTTTCTCAAATGTGAAACTAAAGCCGCCCATATCCCATTTATCTAGCCTTCAAACATATCAAACTATTAAAATGGATAGCTGAATATTACAACAGATAAGATTGACTTCTTAGAGTAGCACTTGCTCAAATTTTGAAGCTACATGTCACGTCCCATCCAGCGGGTCCCACATGTGACATACCACCACAACAACCAAGGGGAGGTCCAACACTACCTCATCCCTAGATTGCCGTAAGCTAACTTATTCCCTGTACAATACATCTATAATCACAAAGAATAACTCAACAATAAATAAAGGAAAATTTTCAAAAATAAAGCTTGTGGTTTTCCAGTTTTGCAAAAAAAGGGGACAGAGGTTTGTTTTTTTTCGTTTTTAACCTACGTGGTTTTCCCAGCTAGCAAAAAAGTGAAAAACCGTTAACAACCTTTTAACGGCGTTAACTCAGAGGGGCAAAATGGTCAATTTATTATATAAAAAAGCCACATGGCATAAAAAAACATAATTTTCAACATGATTTTGTTTGTTTTTTGAAATTTAAGTTTTTTTTTATTAGAATTTTTTGAGAGATTAATAGATTAAAAAAAAATTTTAATGTCAAATGAGATGGATTTTAAATAAATTGACAATTTGGCCCCTGTGAGTTAACACCATTAAAGGGTTATTAACGGGTTTTCCCTTTTTTGTTAGCTGGGGAAAGCACATCAGTTAAAAACGAAAAAAACAAACCTTTGTCCCTTTTTTGCAAAACTGGGAAACCACAAGGTTTATTTTTGAAATTTTCCCATAAATAAATACATCGATCTTCCTATATTTGATCAACAAGTTAGCACCAAGGTATAAAATACAGCGGTCACAATAAGATAGTGATAATAACTACAATAACAACAATAATAACTCTAGAATATGGGGTAAAATCCCTCATACAAGACCTGAACCAAACTAATATACAACCGTATTCAAAGAAAAGAAATACATAATAGGGTTCAACAACATCCTAGTGGATCCTCGATAATACATGCCAAGGAAATAAAGTAACATATACAACTCAAAATGAGAATACAACACAACACTTACCAAGCACTTCATGCTTTCACCCTTAAACTGTGCTATCACCTAGGAGGAAGAAAAGGGGGGAGGGGGGTGAGTAACTAGGTTACTCAGTGAGGGGCTAAACATGGACTAAAGCTCACACATGTATAAATAAAAATTCAATATAAAAAATATGTTTCAATTTCTCACAATAATGAAGATAATCTAAATAACAAGTATAACATAAGAGTTTAAACTGTCCTCAATGAAGTGCATGATAAAACCTTTTGAAATCATCCAACAATTCATACAACTAAATCCAACTTCAAACATGCTTTTCAATAGCTCACAATTTAAAATGTTTAGAAATAGATAAATCAACAAATCAAAATAATCGATAGTATCCCAAATAGCCTCAGAATTCCTCCATTACTAACTGTGACCTCGGTTGGGTCAGGAGCCACCAAGATGCACGTATCTTGGCATTGGCTGTTAGGAAAGCCGTGTGGTAACTCTGAGTACTTAACCCTGCACACTTTTTAGGCTCTCTACTCACCTCCTGAAAGAGTGATACCTCATCTGAGTACTCCACGCCACCCCAACTAGGTTGGCCCATGGAAACTCTATCCTTTACTATAGTAAGTATTGGAGCTCGGCTTCATTGTTACCATCAAAACAAATAAATGATATTCAACCCGTAGGTTCAGTAGATACATCAACACAATAGTATAAGTATCATCAAGATATCATAAATTCTCACATATACAACTTTCACTCCAAGAGTGAGCCAATAGATCATAACATCATCAATGAAATCCTTTTTATCAAGAAAACATCAATTTATCAATAATCCTTGAAGATACACTTCCAGTATAACATCATTCAAATGTAGTTCAACATAATTTGCACATCTCATTTTACATTATAACTAAAATATCAAGTTCCATGAAAACATCCATATGAAATATATCATCAACAATAAGATTTCCAATCAAAATAAAATGTTCTTTGTGAAATTTTAAGGTCAATGGGATTTGTGTATTCGAACATGACTCTCAACAATCTAATCACATGGATTTTATTCTTTGATCTTCAATGATTAGGATTTGTTTATAGGGACTATTTCATTATGTTATATATATATATAAGAAAAAATCAATTAAAAATATTGACGTGTTAATTGTAAAAAAATGAAAATTTGAAATTTGAAATTTGAAAAAATAAAAAATAAAAAAATAAAATAAAAAGTAAAAGGTCTCCCACAGCTTGATAGAGGACGTGCGGGCATGGGAAACTGAGAAAAAGAAGGAAAAAAAAAGATAAGGAGGGGACATAGAAGAAATAGAAAGGAGAAAGAAAAAGGAAGAAGATGAAGAGGAAGAAAGACAGGAGAAGAGATCAGTGTTGAATAGAAGAAAGAGAAAGATCATAAAGTGTTGACTTGGGTATTGCCTTGGTTTAGGTAGGCCAAGTGTTTATTGTTAACAAATCTACACATGTTCATATATATGCACAGATAAATATAAGGATGAAATAGGCTTGCATGCACAAAAAGATGAAATAATACCTCACATGTGTAGGGATGGATGAGATGAGATCTTTATGCCTATGTAATTATGGACGAAATATGTTGGTTGTGTATACGGATAATGAGCTTTGTATGCATATGATCAGATATGTTTTGCATCTGCCATATAGATGGATGAAATAGGTTTTGTATGCATGTATAAATAGTGGATGAAACGTCCTTTATATGTGTTCATAGATAGATGATTGCATGAATGGATGAAATGGTTTTGAGCTTGAATCCAAATAAGATAATCATTACATAAAAGTGAGTTTTTATTTTTATTTTTAGGTCATTATTCTCTCATATGCATAGGATGTGAACCATTTGTTTTACTTAAGATAGCCACACTGTTTAGAATTTGGATTTGATGCTTGTGATAAGAATAGGAAGATGATGTGATGTATTTATGGTTCATGTCACAAGTTGTTTTAAGACCATAGCTATTATATTGGTAAACATATAAACTTACGTTTAAATAAGTAAAAAAATGATAAATAAATTAAAAATGCTTTCATTGATGAATTTGATGAAAGATATGAAAAAAGGGATTTTTTAGGATTTAATCACAAAAATTCATGGAAGAGGTACAAATGTGAAAATGTGAGGTCTGAGGGCCTAGTTGCAAAATTCATAGATGCGATGTAAAAATAATAATAATAGGGATTTATTTGGAAAATTGATGGAAATTGTGAAAAGTAGAAAATTCACGAGTTCATCTGTAAAGTTCGATGAAAAATGAGAAGAGTAAAAATTTTCAGGGTCCTATTTACAAAATGGCTAAAAAAGTATAGAAAGTATGAAAAGCTAGGTTTATTTGCAAAATTGTGGGAAATAAAAAATGAAGAAAATTCAGGGGTCTAGTTGTAAAAATTATGAAAAGAGACGAACTTAAGGTTGAATATGCAAAAAAAGAGCTAGAGGGACTAAAATGTGATTGCTTCCCCGCAAGTGTATGGGATCGCCAAGTAATACCTCATGTAAAGATACGAGGATCGTATTCCTCGGGCTAAGGATTTACTATTACTCCTTCGTCGCCTACTATCTAACCTAACATCTTAAGCATGAAAATCAATGTAAGAGATGCAATAAAATAAGTACGAAATAGCTATGCAAACTTGAGAACAAACAAGATGATTTCAGGTGCTATAGTAATGTGTGAAAGCCTATGGATGTGGATCCCCTTGAGGGGTCATCATGATACATGGATGGACAATAAAAGATAGCATGGGTGATTTAGACCGAAGAATCTCAAGATTAGACCAACCCCAATTTCTCGGCGATTGAACCCTAATCCCATACGAATGTCAATTGGAATTTCTTCCTAACCAACATTCCTACGATTGCATTAAGTACACGGAGATCCCGAGATAAGGGTACACTAAACCTTAGTTTACCCTTAAAGATCGGAGGGCTATTGATATCCAATTTCTTGGCATATCAATACAAGAAACCCCTTTTAGTTCATTAATGATCTAATACACGTGAGTAGGTCACATCTACGCGTATAACTCGAGAAAGAACTATGGATCTCTCCATTGAGTAGTTCTAGGCATGAAACACAATGAACTAAATCATAAATCAACTCAAACTTGCAATTAAGTAAAAATCATCCAAAATACATGATGAACCCTCCCAAGGTTCACCAACATCCGGTGGCCTTGGGGGTCTAGTGTGCCATTATACAAACAAAAACAACAAGGTAAAGAAAATCAAAGAAAGAGTTCATAGGTGACACTCCTTAGATGAAATGACGAACAAGAAGGTGGAGGTCCAGCTGAATGACACTTTCCCCCATCCAAGGAATACCAAGTGACGCTTCCCTCGGATTGGAACCTTGCTACTTTGATGGTGAAGCTTCCCCCTTTGATGATGAAGCTTTGCCTCCTTCTTTGGCCCAAAATCGTCGTCTCCAAAGTGGTGTCTTCGTTCTTCTTCTTCTCCTCTTCAAAATGCTGGCAAAAAAAGTCCCTTAAGAAAGCCCTAGAAATGTGTTTTTATACCCCCAAAGTATATGGGTATACGGGCCGTATGGGGGGTCATATACAAGTGAAATGGGGTTCAAAACCCCCAAAACTCGAGGCATAACAGGGTCAAAACGGGGTTCTTACCGGGTTCCATACTGGGTGCCATTAGGGTGGTATGAAGTAGGCCAAATTCTTTGGATGGGGCAAATGGCCCCCCATACGGCCGTATGACTCGGACCAACTCTCTGCCTAGAAAATTCTCCAGGTGCTACAGTGATCGCTACAGTGAATCTGCTACAGTACCCCCCTGCCACAACACTTCATCTATAGTACTGCAAACACCTGGTTTTCTTCCTTTTTCGCCCTAATTATGTCCTCGTGTTCTCCGTGGCTTCTCCATGCCCTACAAAACAATTAACACTTGATTAAGCCTAAAACGCGCATCAATATGTAATAAAATACATGGTAAGTGTATAAAATATGTATAATAAAATATATAAATTTAGACACTTATCAAACATCCCTACACCTAAGCGTTTGCTTGTCCCCAAGCAAACAAGTCATGAAAAACAAGGAGAAAGATAAGTGGCTAAATGTACCATCTATGGCTCAAGTAAATATAAGAATCTACAAGCAGTGGACAATGATACATAGATGTTGAGTTACAATCAATAAGCACAACAAAAAGATCCTGTCTCACCTCTTATATGTTTGTGTCATGTGTGTGAATCTTTTTATCTCATTTTCTCTGATCTGGTCTAGTCTATTGACTTCAATCAGTACAGCTCTAGATGCTAATCACTCCACAAACAGAGAATACTGGGCCTTAAAATGCTAAGTACTACTTCAATGAACAATTAAGATCCTTCTAACTCTTAAACTTGAAACTGAGTCCATTTTCTCCTTAAAACATCAAGTAGGCAGTTAAAAGATCACTAGGGTTTTTATTTACATGTATATACATTTTTTTTCTGAGCCTGACTAACGCAGACTACACAAAAATCTTTCTAGAGAGTGCACATGCTGGTTAGGCACAAGATTCACCCAACTACTCGATTACAGTTCACATAGACGCATTCATGCTTCATTAGCAGATGAATACTGACATAGACTCATTTTTCTTTTCTTTTCTTTTTTTTTTTTCACATTCACCCTAGATCATATCTTTAGGTTGCACTACAAGTCACAAAACTAGGACTAGCTTACCAAGGCTTAGAAGTTCTTAAGAGTTAATTGAAGGATAGAACTTAGTCTTCTAAGGCTAAGTACTCAAGGTTGTGTGTTAAGCATACAAGAGAGTTAAAGTCGTCATGTTGGCTATTCCCAGGGCATCAACAAAAAATTCAGTGCACAAGACAATACTAGAGGTGAAACATGATTCAATAGAGCACAAAAAAATGTAACTCACATCGATCATTAGTCCATGCTTGAAGAATCCAACAAGAATGAATAAAGCCATCATTGATAACACTAGCATGTAAAAATGACCACAATACATTTAATACACCCATCCCCACACCTAGTGTTGTACATTGCCCTTAATGTACACTAATCATGAATAACAAGAAAATATATTCAATAAAAACAATAGAGGAGGGTGAAAATGAACTTCCTCGGTTCATCTTGTGTAAATGGTGAGGGGTAACCCGAACACAAGGTACGGCGAGCTATACATGTCGGGTCCGGCTTCCACTAAATGTGGAGAGGCACATCAAACTTCCCTCAATTCCCTGCAAGGCACAAGGGCATATCATCATTCCACATAAAAAAATAAAATGCAAAGGTAAAACACTAGGGAGTAGTCAAACACACATGCTAGATAAAAGTACATAAAGTTCTACAAAAGGTTGTTTAGGGCATAACCCTTCCCAACTTATTAATACCAAACAACCACATGTACAGAAAATAAAAGAAACAACAAACTGTTGAAATAAAAACTAGATGTCCATGTTCAGAAGTGGAATTGGTTGTCACTTGTGGGTAGTGGTGTGGCGGTACAGGATGCAGTGGCAGTCTGCGAAGATGACCAATGGGAGGAGATGGTGTACTGACAAAAGTTCTCTGTGAGTAGGCGCTGTCCCTCTAGGATCTGATAAAGCTGGCTGACACACCCCTTGCGAGTGCTCCGCAAGTGCATGGGCCATCACAATAATAATACCCCGGTGAGTGGGTAGTCAAATCCACAGGGAGTAGTGATTCAAGATAAGAGAAGTTGCTACTTAGCTAGTGTAATACCCTGAACCTTTGGATACCTGTTGGAAAGTATATTCCGGGTATTATAACAGTTACAGTAAGAATTTTCCTGCAGATCAATTTTTCAGAAAAACCCAAGAGGAAATAACAAGGACCTTATTGTAAGAGTTCATATAAGATTTTGGGTTTAAAAGTAATTAAAAAGGACTTGATCAAAACTGTTTCCAAAAACCAAGAACTGAAAAGAAATTCTACAGGGACTTTTTGGAAATGTTATTTCATGATTCAGGGACTGTTGGTGAAGTTCTCAGGAACTTTTTTTGTAAGAGATTATGCTTTCAGGGACTAATGGTAAATTTTCGGCTAAAGATTTAATTGAGAGAAAAGTCTAGAATGAATTCCTCGTCACTTCATTTTCTTCTCATTCATGCCTGCTACAGTAACCCCGAGAAAAAAAAAAAAAGAAGAAGAAAACAATGGAAAAATGGGAGGTTTTGAGGAGAAAATTTTGGAGATCGCCGGAGGGAGTTCGCCAGAGATTTGCATTGCTTGGTAAGCATCTTCTTGGTTGAAATAATGCATGATGTTTGGTTAAAAAGAAACTTGAGCAACCATGCTAAATTTTAACTTGTTTTTATGAGATTTGGCTTGGTTTTGAGTGGCAAAAGCATGGTTTATTGTTGTTGATAATGAGTGCTTGAAGTTATTTTGGAGAATCCTTGTAATTGTGATGAATTTGGATTGAAATGGAAGATAGAATTTTCGTGTTTACTGTAGCGTTACTGTAGCAACCGAGATTATGTTTTGATTTGGTTAATTAAATTGATTAAGTTGTTGATGATGATTAAAGTGTTAATGAAGATGGTTGGATGAGAATCGGAATTGGTTAAGTTAAATCAAATTGATTTGGTTGGATCAAGTCAAGTGGGTTTGGATTGATTTAGTTGGGCTTGACCAAATCAAGTGAAGTTGGTTGATTTGGTTGAGTCAAGTTCATTTAATTGGGTTGGAGTTGGGTTTGGATGAGAGTTGGATTTGGTTGGGTCCAATTGATTTGAGTTGGTCAAGGCTTGATCAAATCAAGTTGAGTGGGTTTGGACTTGGTTCAGGTTTTGGGTTAATGGGTTTGGGCTGAACCAATTGAAGGAAATTGGGTTCAGTTGAACCAAGTTGGTCCAACAGAAAATTATATAAGAATTTGATTGGTTCAATGTTGGTTGGTTTAAATTGAACTTGGTTCAGTGAGATTGAGGCTGGTTCAGGTTGGTTCAGGAGGGTTTAGCCCAAATTGAGGTGGATTAAGAGCAATTGGAGACCGGTTTAAATATGCTAGGTCGGGTTTTAACCGATTGGAGTAAGTGGGCCGATTAGAGAGTCTGTTACTTGCTTATTATAATTTCTTTTGGGTTAAGTTGTGTATTTAGATTGTTATATGAATTTATTTTATTTTGTTACCCTGATAGGTATTGTTCAGGCTTAGGAGGGAGTTCCAGGTCTAGCAAGAAACACAAGGAAGACCAGGTGAGTTGGTAGTGGCTATTATTTTGAATAATTGGTTAAATGTTATTATTATTTTGAATAATTGGTTAATTATTATTATTTTGAAATTATGATTTGATAGCTAGTATTTTGGAAATAATTGTTTAATTATTTAATTTTATTATGTTTAACTCTGTATATTGTTAAAAGATACTTATATTTATTTGTCGTTGACGTGCCATGACAATCGTATTGATGCATGTGTTTCGTATAATTATATGTATTTTTGAATAGTGAAAATATGTGTACGCATGATTTTAATTATTCATTTCATATATTTATTTTAATGGTTACATATGCTTTGACTGTGGATGATTTGTGAAACTATGTGCGTACATTAAAATGTTTTATCGACAATGTTTGTGGAACTGGTTTTCATTCCTGGCATAGGAATGGTATTATGGATCTGGACTGTACTGGTACTATGCATGTATTGTACTGTGGATATTGTACGGATTTGGATGGTGACTACGGACTTTAGTCCGACACTGTAGTGTGGGGTCCCACGGTCCGGCCTGATGTGAGGCGGCGTGGTTAACCTTGAGTTTAACCCTGGTCAAGAGGTGCGCGGAGCCATTGTCAGGGTTTGGTTCTGTTGAGAAACCCGGGGTCACCACATGGGGATCTCAATGGCCAATGTCAAGGTTACGAAGACCTTGATGGCTCTCAACCTAGTCGCGACGGCGACTAAGTCTGGGAGGGTTTTTGGGCCAATGTTTTGAGAATGGTTTTATAGTTTGATTGTGTTAAAGATGTTGTTTTGAATTGTGATGAGGGGGCGAAGCCCAGCTGTCGCTCTTAGGAGGGCAGTCTCTCACAAAAATTTATATTTCTTTGGAAAATTGATTTGATGCCGATTTATGATGAATTTATGTTTTAAAGCTCTTTGAAGTTGTATTTTTTTCCAAAATTCTAGTACTTTAGAAAGTAGGGAAATTATTTGAAAAATTGATGTTTATATACTTTATATACGCTAAATTTAATTATTTGAAATTATTTAGCCACTACCGACCAACTGAAATGTGCCACAGTTGCAGGAGCAGGACCTTGATTGATTGCCTGTGCGAGTATAGAGCCAGTCAGGGCTTAGTTCAGAGTTCAGTGGGTCCCTTTCCTTTCTACTTTTGTTGTTATGATTTTGTAGCCGTTGTACCCGCATGTTGGAGTACCTATGAGTGTTATATTTGTGTATTTGAATCTGTAGTTTGTTTAAAAGTTGTTAATAGAGTTTTGTGAGTTTGATTTGGTGTTTCAGGAGTGTCAGTTTTCCAGTTAAAAGAAATTTTAACTGATGGGTGCCACATTTACCTCGGGAGAAGGGGTGGGTGTGATAGCTAGTGTGAAAGTAATGATGGTGAGAGAAAATAATATGTGTGCAATAGAAGAAAATAAGTAAAAGAAAGAGAAGAGGGCAAGCAAAGAGTAAGGAGGAAACAATCAATGCAAATATGGGGTACTGGGATAATGCTCCCGGTAGGATTAATGTTTCTAGTGCAAGAATAGCATTATACCTTCTAATTGATGTCTAATGAGTTGTAGAGATTCTAAAGCACACGGTTCCAAACCTAAGGTCAACCGTGACTAGTTCCAATACTATGCCCTGGCGGAGAGGATACTCTTGATGTCTCACACTACGTGGAACTGCTTAGGGTTCTAGGCATTCCAAGTGATAAACCCTGTCTCTAAGTATAGTTCTAACCCTTTGGTCCAGACGAAAGAACCTTAGTCTCAGTTAAGCCCCAGTACTAGGATTCACTATAACCCTTCACTCTGTTGCTTGCGCAACTAAGCCCCAGGGGAGTTCATTTCCTAGCACTTCACTCTACTTTGACCGCAAAGAACTCTTGGAACACGGAGGTAGGAAAAAGCACGCCGAAGGGGAAAGGGGATGTTACGCTACCTCTCGACCCTCTCCAATCTCGAGTAGTCTAATTCTATAGAAATTGTCACACCTTCCAAGAATAACCTAGATGACTCTTAACCCTAGTGTCATGACTAAGGGAAAATCAACGCAATTATCATTCAAGATTGGAACTCAATTAAAAATATCAATTAAAAAAGCATAATAGCAGTTATAGAAACAATGTCATCCTAAGGTTTACAAGTCCGAATACCCACTAGGGGTTTAGCTCTCCATGGAGCTATACAAAATCATTAAAGTATTTGTATCAATAAGCATAAAAAACATGAATAAAACCCCCTTGTGATGCGTGATGATGGTCTTGTGAAGTCTCTTCATCTTCTCCACCAAGTCCCTTGTCAAGCCTAGGGCACACCTCGCCGAATCGATGGTGGCGAAAGCTCCCCTAATAGCTATCTTCCAAAGGATGTCGATGTCGATGCCGTAGACTTGCTCCAAAGCCCCACAAAATCCTCTTCAAACTCTAGCCGCGAGCTCTCCCAAAGTTGGGTAAAATATAGGTCAAAAGTCAGTACGAGGGGTCCCCAAATAAGACCCAAATCAGGCATCCACACAAGCATATGGATTCTCTGTTTTCCTGATTTCCGGCGCGCTATAAACAGTAACTTGCTACAGTGATTAGTTACAGTAATTTTGCTACAGTACTGCTGCGGTACTTGTGCCAAAATGCTCTCGAATTCATCTTCTTTATCGAAGCCACCAAGTTGGGCACACAACCATGAGGTAGATCATGTCATTTCTTGCTTTCAACACATTGATAAAGCTCTTCGATGTTACACAAGTTGGACTACATGAGTGTGATTGCCTTTGTGCCCCTCTGATTCGTATAATCATTTGAACACAATGGAGGTTGGTACACACCCATAAGTCTACAAACTTGTACCTTGATCCTTACTTGGTCCAAGAGTCTCCTCAACTAGTGCGGCCATGACCTATTTTTGATTTTTTCTCTTGAACTCTTCTCCATAACCCTACATGCACAAAAGAACACAAATACACACTAATTAATGATAAAACCTGAGAAAAGTAATGCTCAATGTAAGACAAGAATACTTTGTATTACTTATACATGAGCACTTATCACTGGCCACGCATCTCGCGGTGCTTATAACGGATGGCCTGAATATCACACTCCATGCCTCACAACCTAGCATCAAAATCTGGTAGTAGTGTGGTGCAGGAGTGGGAGTGGGTGTATCCTCAGACTCTGAATCTGTCTCAACTGGCTCATGCATACTGGACTCACTTGTGGGTGAGTGTCGGGCAAGTCTGAGCATGTGTGAGATAAGGCTCTTTGGGGGTTTGAGTTTCATTCCTTGGACGTTTGGAGGCGAGTTTCTTGATGTTCAGCATTCCTACAATATAAATAAACCTAATCAAGCTTCAAGGAATCCAAAACAATACCAAATAGAATGCAAAAGATGGAGAAAAAATTGAGAAAGTAACATGAATAGGGTCCATACGGCCGTATATAGGGTCGTATGGACACTATTCACCATCAAGCACTTTCCCATGATCATGAAAGTCCAAAATTTTTGTACAAAAATTCAATAGAAATCAACAACACAACATTCACCACATCCAATACAAGCAAAATGCTCGAAATCATCCACAAAGAAGCTTAAAGAATGCATCAAAAATGAAAAAGATAAAACTAGGGCATCAAAGAGCATACCGACGAAAGCTTGCTAAAACTTGAGTAAAGCTTGAGGAAAGCCACTAGATCGACTTCTTAAAGTGATTAGGAGGTGATCTAGGAGAAGAAATCGAAGGATTTGGTCAAGAAATGAGAGAGAAAGAAGAAAAAAATTGGGTATAATGAAAAAGAAGTAAAGAGAGAGAAAAGTTGGTGAAGATGATAAACATGGTAGCCCTTGGCATACCACCCCCCATACGGCCATATGGGGGCCATTTTCCATAGGCAAACCTCTCGGTATGGGGCAGACGGCCTCCCAAACGGCCTTATTGAGGCCGTTTGCCCTAAGCAAAACTCTCTGAATGGGGCAAACGGCCTCCCAAACGGCCTCATTGAGGCCGTTTGGAACTGGAAATCCACATTAGCTTAAAATTCACTTCTCCAATTAACTAAGTAAGGCAATGAAGTGATTTAGAACACCACCAACTTGAAAGAAATATGAAAAAACTTGATCTAATGCATGAAATAACAACAAAAACAAGCATTACTCAACAAAGAAAACGATTAAACCACACCCAAGATGATGAGAAAAATGCGAAAAGCATGTGAACATGGACTTATTCGAATGCAAAACTAGTAAAGAAAGTAACAACAAGAATAGTAAAATGAACACCTAAAATACAATAATTGAATTAAACACCCCCGAATGCTTGGGTTGCCTCCCAAGAAGTGCTTGTTTAACATCACGAGCCTAACATACCTTGTCACTTACCTTACGAGGGTTCAAAAAGCTTGAAGTTGTCCCCGGTCATCTTTGGAGTGTTGCTATTGAAGTATAATTTTAATCTTTTGTCCATTCACTTTAAAAGTACCTTTTTTTCGGGTGAGTTACCTCAACTGCTCCATGTGGGAAGACTTGAGTGACATTATATGGACCTGACCAACGTGATTTGAGCTTCCCGGGGAATAGTTTCAACCTAGAATTGAATAGCAACACTTGGTCTCCTTCTTGGAATTGTTTTGGGTGCTTGATATGCCTGTCGTGGTACTCATTTACTTTTTCTTTGTAAAGCTTCGAATTCTCATATGCGTTGGAGCGCCATTCATCCGGTTCATTCAGTTGTAGCTTCCTCTTGTTACCTGCAAGAGTAGAGTCGAGATTTAGAAATTTAATGGCCCAGTAAACTTTATGTTCAAGTTCAACAGGTAAGTGGCAGGCTTTTCCATAGACTAGCCTATAAGGAGTGGTCCTTATAGGAGTCTTGTATGCAATTCTGTATGCCCTAAGAGTGTCATCCAAGTGTTTAGCCCAATCTTTTCTATTTTGAGCAACTGTTTTCTCTAGAATTTGTTTCAAATCTCTATTGGACACTTTCACTTGTCCACTAGCTTGTGGGTGGTACGATGTGGAGCCATGGGGTTGACTAAGTGTCGCCTATATCCTTTCGTATCTTCCCATTGCCAATTGAAATAAACCTATAGAGTCACACTTAAAAGAAAGAATCGGGAGTAAAATTATAAATTGATCTAAGTTTTATCTTAAGTTTAAATTTTGATTAAAGTTTGATGTTGTCAAATAATTAATCAAAATTATAAGGACTTTGATGTGCATCGTGTGATGCACTGCTCTGTAAGTGTAAGGGTCATTAAGTAATAGTGTTTATGTGAGTGAGGTTGTCAAATCCACAGGGGCTAAAGATGACTAGTACTGACTCTTTCCTCGTTAGCTAACTACAAATCAAGTTGTCAAAATTCTAAACTAAGAATTAAGATTACCAAGAACTAAGGCTGAGGTCTTGGAGAAATGATTAACCAATAAGGAAAAGAAGATGTCCGGATAAGATTTCACTTGGGATTAATAAATTAATGTAATTACAATTAACATAGATTGAACCCTAGTATTGTTGGACCAAGGGGTTTCAAGAATATATCAAGTGCTCTCTTTAGTCGTCTTAATACCTAATCCTATACTACAGTAGATTTGAACCTCTTCTAATTCTACTTTCATATGATTACATAGAGATCTAGAAAACCCCTAATTAGAAATTGGAGCTTTCACTACATGGACTCAAAAGAATCACAAGTGATATATCTAGTACGCACTGTTGATTCCCTTCATCTATTAGTGATTCTGTATGATGAATCCCTTGATCTAAATTATATAATCATAATGAAATAGCCACTCTCGTTATGCTAAATCAATAATATAGAAGCATAGATGAGCCCAACAATTTGAAAGAAATCTATATTAAAAGCAGTATAAAAGTGTAAATATCCTAAGCTACATCAAATCTGAACACCTAAGGAAGTTACCCCTCCATGGGGTTGATGCTTATCTCAAAACAAAGGAAATAAACCCTAGAACAATGTCCATGAGAGACAAACCCCCATCTTAATATCTTCAATGATAGAATCAATATGAGCCGGTATCATTATCAAGGATCGTTACTCCAGTGACTCCTTTGAGCTCCCTCTTTTTCTTCAGCTTGTCTCCTAACCCTAGGCATCGTCTAAGAACACTTTCCCAAAAGCCAGCCTTTCTTGATACCATTTTCAGCTTTGTTTTTATATACTTAGAAATCAGGTATATATATATGCAAGTACATGGGTGTGTACTTGTGTAAATATCTGGATGAACTTAAAACAACAATCTTGGAGTTACACTACTGACACACCCCTTGCGAGTGCTCCGCAAATGCATGGGTCATCGCAGTAATAATACCCCGCTGAGTGGGTAGTCGAATCCACAGGGAGTAGTAATTCAAGACAAGAGAAGTTGCTACTTAGCTAGTGTGAAAATGATGATGGTGAAAGAAAACAATATGTGCGCAATAGAAGAAAATAAGTGAAAGAAAGAGAACAGTGAAAGCAAAGAGTAAGGAGGGAACAATCAATGCAAATATGTAGTACCCGGATAATGCTCCCCCTAGGACTAATGTTTCTAATCCAAGACTAGTATTATACCTTCTAATTGATGTCTAATGAGTCACAGAAATCCAAATACACACGGTCCCAAGCCTAAGGTCAACCGTGACTAGATCCAACGCTATACCCCGACACTAGGATTCACTACAACCCTTTACTCTATTGATCACTCAACTAAGCCCCTGGGGAGTCTATCTCCTATAGCCTCACCTTGGGGTTCTAGAGATTCTAATTGATAGACCCTATCCCTAACTATAGTTCTAACCCTTTGGTCCTGATGAAAGAATCCTAGTCTCAGTTAAGCCCCAGCACTAGGATTCACTACAACCCTTCACTCTATTGCTCACACAACTAAGCCCTAGGGGAGTTCATCTCCTAGCACTTCACTCTACTAAGCCCTAGGGGAATTTCCACACGCCCGTGTGAAGTCTCTGGCTTGCTGGAAAATATTTCACACGACCGTGTGTTAATTCCACACGCCCGTGTGAACTCTCTGGACTCCCGATCTTCGGCAGAAAATGCACAGTAACTTGCTACAGCGAATTGCTACAGTAACAAAGCTATAGTGTTGCTAAAGTACTTGCCGAAATGCTTCCGAATACGTTGTTCTTCACCGAGGCCATTGAATTGGGCACACAATCAATGGTAGATCGTGTCGATTGCTTCAAGTCTTCTCTTTGGTAGAGTTCTCCTAAACTACACAAGTCGGACTTGTTGTGAATGTGACTGCCTTTGTGCCCCTCCAAAAGGAGGTTGGCACACACTCACAAGTCCGGGATTGTGCCTTGTCCTTGTTTGGTCCGAAAACTCCCCAACAACGGCGAACATGATCTAATTTCGTTCCTATTCTCCAAATTAGCTCCATAAACCTACAATGCGCAAAAGTAAACAAATGCACATATTTAGTGATAAAATCTGATTAAATTAATGCTTATTGCAAGATAATAATGCTTTGCATCATTACTACACGAGCACTCATCAAATCCCCCCACACTTAAGCTTTTGCTTGTCCTCAAGCAAGATAGAACGTGAAAGTACTTGGGAAGAACAATTGAAAGTGCTCGGCCTTAGGTTTACCAAAAGTATGCAAAAGAAGCATTCTACAAGTAAGGGGAAATCAAAATATTGCATAAGATTACCAATACTCTAGTCAAAAACTCGAATAAAAAAGGATAATAACTCGAAAATGTGTAAGTGTGTGCGAGTTTTCACTTAAGAGAACCAACGAGTACTCCCTAAACTCTTGTTATAAGGACTTATTCATATACACAAAGTAAGGAAGTAGTAGCTTCACTCAACCTCTAAGGTAGCCCTTTCCTAGGCGGCCGCCAAAGGTGGCTTTCACACTTTCGAGGAGGTAGCTCTTTCTACCGGGGTAGTAGCTTTCACACTTCCCATGAGATAGCTCTTTCTCTCATTAGGGCATAACTTGTATCCGACTTATGAGAGTAGCTTCATACTTCATAGGAGGTAGCTCTTTCCACCCCAAATGCACAAATAAAAGCTATAATAATATTCACAAGCTAGGTTTTTTTTTTTTGTTTTTGTTTTTGTTTTTGTTTTTTTAGCTACATAAGACTTCACAACTTACTAGAGTAGTACTAAACTAGTCCTTAAAACTTCGAGCTCAAGTTTCCAAAAGATTTCAAGAGTGAGTAGTGCAATGAGTTGTAATCGAGAAAAAATTCCCTAGAAATTTGATAAGTGCTTGAGTATACATGTTTTACCTACTTGTTTTACATACATTGAGCATCATTTTACCATTGATTATGTCTCATAAAATGTATTTTGGTGTTCTTTTATGCAATTAGGTTGTGGAAGTGTTAAAGGAGGAAAAGGAAGCAAAGATGGGTTATAAAGACGTATTGTTGGGAGCTTTTGTACAACACAAGTGTCAAGGCACAAGAGGGGATCACGCACATGAGGGTGTGTGCCAACTTCCTGAAGAATTCAAGATGATTTATGTGATGGAAGGGCACAAAGGCAGTCACACCTTCATGTCCCAACTTGTGTGAGGATAGTTAAAGCTCTCAAATGATGATTCGAAGAAGGAGAAGTCTTATAACTCACCACATGGACGTGTGCCCGACCATGTGGCCTCAATATGAGAGAGTTTGGAGCATAATTATGAAGAGTACTGTAGCAAAAACACTGTTCATTCCACTGTAGCAGTACTGTAGCAAAATTACTGTTCACGCGACCGCGTCAAAATCTCACGCGACCGCGTGGAAATTCTGCAGCCCACGCGATCGCGTGGGATCTCACGCGGTCGCATGAAGACACGTGACTGGCGTGATTCAGACTTATAAATAGGCCGTTTCGCCGATTCTTTTGATATCTTTTGTGTGGCTTTTGAGAGGCGAGGCGGCTAGGGTTTGAGGAGGAGGTCTTTGCCGAATTGGAGGGCCGTTCTTCACCAACTTTGATAGTTCTTTCCTCCGTCATAGCATCGAGGGAGTCATTGGCGACCTAGCTTCGGAGAAGGATCCTTCAAGACGTTGAGCGACCCATCAAGGCCATCATCACGACTTCAAGGGGGTTTACTTCCTTGGTTTACATTGCTTTTCATTGTGTTATGTTTTGCTTTGTAATAAGCCCCATGGAGGGCTAAACCCTAGTAGATACTTGGGCATGTGAACCTTAGGTTTCGATTCATGTATTGACTTTCTTTATGCTTTCTTTTAAATCCGAGTTTATTTGAGTTTCAATCTTGTTTTATCATTGCTTGCATGCCTTATTGATTCGTATGGTTGTTTGGTATGCTTGATTTGTTGCCTTGGTGAGAGAGAGGTCTCCATTAGGGTTAGAACATATGAGATTGAAGAGGGTTGAGAGGGTGAGTCATGAGATAGTGGAGCGTCCCCTTTCCCTTCCGATTAAGTGTTTCCTATCTCCGTATTCCCTAAGATCTATGCAACCATATTTGGTGTGAGGTGTGAGTTTGAGAGATTTCTCCGCCGGGACCTTGTAGGGGGTTAGGGATCTTCCGCCTAGAAGTAGGGTTAGATCTAATTTTAGGAATCGGTTTCACTTTTAGGTATCCCTAAAGCTTATTGCGGTCATATGGGGTGTGAGGTGTTGAGATTGAGCGATTTCTCCACCGGGACCTTGTAGGGGACTAGTATCGGTGGCCTGGAAGCAGGGACCGATTATTCTTGGATTACCTCGACTCATAGAACTCGGTTTAGAAGCATTTAGTTAGTCTTGCACTTCATGATAGAGCCTAGGGGGAGCATTGCCCGGGTATCTCATCTTCATTGATTGAGATCTCCCTTTATTTACCTTTTGCCTATTCATCTCTGGTATTAATTTCTATGCACACTAGATCACCACAAAATCACATTGGTCATTAGGCTAGATTGCAGAGAAGAAGTTAGTACTAGTAGCCCTGTTCCCTGTGGATTCGACTACCCTACTCACCAGGGTAATTATTACTTCGACAACCCGTGCACTTGCGGTACACACATGCAAAGGGGTGTGTCAAAATTCAAGTAAAAACTAGAGCATGATAGATACAATGTTAAAAATTCTCCTAGACTCTAAGAATACAACCGTTGCAACTAAGGTGAACCGCCATAGGCTACATAAGCATAAACAATTGAGCGCATAAGTAAAAGTGTGTGCAATGTGAACTCCCCCCCACACTTAAGATGTACATTGTCCCCAATGTACGCATGTAAGCACAATAATGAGTAAACATTTAAAAACAATTAGTGTGGAAGTGGGCAATTGAAACATTACTCCCCTGAACTCCAAGTGTTGCGTTTGATGGAGCTAGGTCATTGAGAGTTGAGTCTCAATGGTTTGTGGAGCACACACGGTCCTTGACCGTGCCTATGACTATTCCTCAAATTCCTTACATCCAAGACCATCTGCGCACACATACACAAGGGTTCAGTATAACTCAATAAAAACTAAAATAAAGCTCGAGTATATAAAGATATGATAATGAGATACAACTCGAGACAAAACAAGAGAAAAATAAATGCAACCCCAGAGGGAGAGTCCTTTCTGGGTACTACAAGTCCAACAGAATATGAAAATAAAAGTGCGACAAAAGTAAAATAAAATAAAACTACGACGCCTCAGCGTCGGGTCCTGCTGTGGATCCTCTGGTGCTGCTGCTATTGCTGGGACTGGTGGATCTGATGCTGATGGAGATGGAGGTGGAGTCGGTGAAGGGACTCGTCGAGGTCACACCACTGATCGCTCGAACAACTGTATCACTGTGGCAAGCTGTGCCGATAGCTGAGCGAACTGCGATGCCTGAGTGGCCCTCAACTCGGCAAACCTTGCTGCCTGTGCGGCCCTCATCTCGGCCAGCTCTGTCTGCATAATACCCATGGCGCTCTCGAGGCGCTCGAACCTGTCCTGGCCTCGAGAGGGAGAAAAGATGCGCACTAGAGGTGGCTCCGGTGCTGTGAGGGGTGCCTCGGCCTCTGCCCCTGCCTCTGTATCCACTGGGGATGGCTCTAACGCTGCATGGGACCCCTCGGGTAGAAAAGTATTGGGCCAGTTCAGTACATACTGTTGGTAATGTCTCCAAGCCATGCCCATCTGTCTCAACATCTCTAAATCAATTGGTGAAGGTGTGACCGTCTTTTCTATTCCTCTGATTGCTCCCCGAAGACCCATCCCCTTCATAAGTCTTGTAATATATGGCCCAGAAAAAATCGTTCCAAGCCTTGGGTATTGGCTTTGATGACGTATGGATTCGGCGAGTATGTACCCAAGATGGAGTGGTTCCTTCTGTACCATTAAATATAAGTAAAGGAGCTCCTGCCGACTAAGGACCCCTGTACTATCGCCCCGGCCGTTTATTGATCTACTCAGAATGGCATGAATGTATCTATAGGTCGGTCGTGATAGACAAGTAGCTTTTGATACACTTGGCTCATAGTTCCCTCGTCCACATAATACTCTGTAAGCTTTTTGAGGAGTCAAATTGCCGGGGTAGTCAGTTGGAAGGTTCTCGTACTCCTCTGTCTTAGTAAACGCCTCGTCGTATAACCCCATGTAAATCGAAAACTGTGTTGCTGACATATTGTACTCATGCCCAAATGCTCGAAACTATATAGAGTTGGCGCTCATCGACTGTCTCCCTGCTTTGTCAAACTTGAATGACGAGAGCACCTCTAAAGTAAGCTGACGGTTCACTGAATCTCGGATAGACAGCAAGCTCTTCCAACTTCCTACTGCAACGAGTTCTTCAATCTCGTCTGCCATTTCATTACCCCAATCAGCTGGTCTTACACAGTCTGTGTCCAGGTATCGAGATTGTCCAATCTTGAGTTTTGCCAATCTTCTATATGTTCCTCGATGTTCAGATAGGATGTCGTTGATCGGCTCTGGAGAGTGTTCTCGTGCTCTTTTGTTGGTGTCTTTCCTGGGTGCCATTCCTGAGAAGTGGTTAAGAAAAAAAATTGGTCACTTTGTTATAATGGTTTATTCTGATAGGGTCCACACGGCCGTGTGGATTATCGGGCGGACATGGATAGACGGCTAAGGAAAACTCCATATTCACACAAAGATTCGCTTAGAAACCCTGGTAAACTCATTAGTAGCCAGGTTAATCATGTAAAACAGCCGAAATATCTTATCACGAACGATCTAAATCCGGATTGATAAAGAAAAAGGGTTTTTCGTTCTCACCGACGGTGTGGATGGGGAAATTCAGAGTTCGGTCGGAAAACTCAAGAAAAAAAACTCAATGAATTAAGGAACCGGTTGGAAAAATGACAGAGGAATTCGGAGAGTGTTTTGTAGTGAAAGCGAAAGAGATACAAGTGAATTCCACAAGAAAAACCTTCGGCCTTTTGAAGTTCTGGGAAATCACACGGCCGTGTGGGCCATCCACACGGCCATGTGCCTCTGAAATTAGGGTTCACAGGGGCCAACACACGCCCCTGTGCGTACTCTGATCGCTCTCTGGGTTGCCCCACACGGCCGTGTGAATATCACACACGGCCGTGTGCCTTTATAAGAAGATCCACAGGTGCCTCCCCATGGTCCTGTGAATTTACGGGAATAACACAGAAGTCTCTGGAAATTCCCACACGGCCGTGTGCCCAACCTGGTTAAGAACACAAGGCCAGCCAAAGGGGCACCCACACGCCCCTGTGGCTTCTCTAGTTCAACCCGAGAATTGCTAAGTAGTCCACACGGCCGTGTGAAAACTCCACACGGCCGTGTGCCATTCACCAGTCCTCTCACAGGGGCAGTGACACACCCCTTGCGTTTGTGTACCGCAAGTGCACGGGTTGTCGAAGTAATAATTATACCCGGTGAGTAGGGTAGTCGAATCCACAGGGAACATGGCTACTAGTACTAACTTCTTCTCTGCAATCTAGCCTAACGACTAATGTGATTTTGTGGTGATCTAGTGTGCATAGAAATTAATACCAGAGATGAATAGGCAAAGGGTAAATAAAGGGAGATCTCAATCAATGAAGATGAGATACCCGGGCAATGCTCCCCCTAGGATCTATCATGAAGTGCAAGACTAACTAAATGCTTCTAACCGAGTTCTATGAGTCGAGGTAATCCAAGAATAATCGGTCCCTGCCTCCAGGCCACCGATACTAGTCCCCTACAAGGTCCCGGTGGAGAAATCGCTCAATCTCAACACCTCACACCCCATATAACCGCAATGAGTTCTAGGGATACCTAAGAGTGAAACCGATTCGTAAAATTAGATCTAACCCTACTTCTAGGCGGAAGATCCCTAACCCCCTACAAAGGTCCCGGCGGAGAAATCTATCAATCTCACGCCTCACACCCAATATGGTTGCATAAAACTTAGGGAATACGGAGATAGGAAACACTCAATCGGAAGGGAAAGGGGACACTCCTCTATCTCAAGACTCACCCTCTCAACCCTCTTTAACCTTGTATGTTCTAATCCCTAATGGAGACCTCTCTCTCACCAAGGAAACAAATCAAACATACCAAACAACCATACGAATCAATAAGGCATGCAAGCAATGATTAAACAAGATTAAAACTCAAATAAACTTGGACTTAAAAGAAAGCATAAAGAAAGTCAATACATGAATCGAAACCTAGGGTTCACATGCCCAAGTATCTACTAGGGTTTAGCCCTCCATGGGGCTTATTACAAAGCAAAACATAACACAATGAAAAGCAATGTAAACCATGGAAGTAAACCCCCTTGAATTCGTGATGATGGCCTTGATGGGTCGCTCAACGTCTTGAAGGATCCTTCTCCGAAGCTAGGTCGCCAATGACTCCCTCGATGCTATGACGGAGGAAAGAACTATCAAAGTTGGTGAAGAACGGCCCTCCAATTCGGCAAAGACCTCCTCCTCAAACCCTAGCCGCTTCGCCTCTCAAAAGCCACACAAAAGATACCAAAAGAATCGGCAAAAAGGGCTATTTATAAGCCTGAAACGCGTCAGTCACGTGCCTCCACGCGACCACGTGAGATCCCACGTGGTCGCGTGGGCTGCAGAATTCCCACGCGGTCGTGTGGGATTTTGACGCGGTCGCGTGAACAGTGATTTCTGCTACAGTACTGCAGTGAAATGAACAGTATTTTTGCTACAGTACTCTTCATGAAACACGATCCAAACTCTCTTATCTTGAGGCCACATGGTCGGGCACACGTCCATGTGGTGAGTTATAAGACTTCTTCTTCTTCGAATCATCATTTGAGAGCTTTAACTATCTTCACACAAGTTGGGACATGAAGGTGTGACTGCCTTTGTGCCCTTCCATCGCACAAATCATCTTGAATTCTTCAGGAAGTTGGCACACACCCTCATGTGCATGATCCCCTCTTGTGCCTTGACATTTGTGTTGTATAAAAGCTTCCAACAATACGTCTTTATAACCCATCTTTGCTTCCTTTTCTTCCTTTAACACTTCCACAACCTAATTGCATAAAAGAACACCAAAATACACTTTATGAGACATAATCAATGGTAAAATGATGCTCAATGTATGTAAAACAAGTAGGTAAAACATGTATACTCAAGCACTTATCAAACTCCCCCACACTTAAGCCTTTGCTTGTCCTCAAGCAAAATTAACCATAAACTCATGAAAAGCAAAGAGAAGTGCTTGGCCTTAGGTTCACCAAGAGGGTACGAGAATAAAATTCTAAAATCATGGAGAAAAACAAACACTAGATGAAACAATCAATACTCTAGCAAATAATCCAATCAAAAATGAAAGTACTAAAGTCCGAAAGCGTGTGTGTGTGTGAAAACTCAACTCATATCAACACTATATCCACTACTCAAAGTTCTTATTAGCAATGGGACTTATTTATAAACAAAAAGAATAGGTAGTAGCTTCACACATCCTCTAAGGTAGCCCTTTCCCGAGATGCCTCTCGAGTGGCTTTCACACTTTTGAGGTGGTAGCTCTTTCTACCGAAGGTGGTAGCTTTCACGCATCCTATGAGATAGCTCTTTCTCTCTTTAGGGCATAACAAGTATCCGACTTATAAGAGTAGCTTCATACAACATAGGTGGTAGCTCTTTCCGCCCCCTATATACATAACACAACTACAATTTTGATTTTTTGTGAATTTTGTGAATTTTGTGTTTTTTTTTGTTTGTTTTTTTTTTAACAAAACTAACACTAGAAAATCCCACAATAATGAACTAGAGTAAATTTCCATAGGTTTAATGAGTGAGAGAAGTGCATTAAAGAGCAATCGGACAAAAATTTCAAGGAAATTGGATAAAAACTAGAGCATGATAAAACCTAATGTTTGCAACCTCCAAAAACTAAGAATTAAACTCTCAACCCTAAGGTGAACCTTCATGGGCAACATGAGCATGATCATTAAAACTCAAGTAAAAGCCGTGTATAAGGTGAACCCTCCCCCACACTTAAGATGTACATTGTCCTCAATGTACACATGTAAGCACAATAAAAATATATGCAAGAAAAACATAATGTGGGTGAAAATGCAATTAAAACAACACTCCCCTGAAGTCCTTGTCGATCGATTTGTGAAGCTAACTCGAGGATGTGTTATTGTTCCACGGGTTGTGATCCTGACACGACCAAGTCACATGGTCATGTATTTATGACAAAAACATCATCATCATCACTCTCAAGGCCATCTGCATGGATTCAAGGGGTTCAGTGAAGCTCAATAAAAATAGAAAAGTTGCACGAGTTCTTACGAATGAAGCAAAATAAAGCACAACTCGCACAATTAAAACAAAGTATAAAGATAACTAAAGTCTAAAAGATAAAATAAAGAAAACTAGAAAGGAAAACTAAATTAAAGAAAACTAAAGTCTCATGAGTGGGACGCCTCAAGCATTAGCATCATCTGCAGGTGCTGCTGGTGTGTTAGAAGGCATGTCCTCATCCAAGGTCAGCTATAAATGGTCAAGGTATTTTTGGAGCAAGCTTTTTAGTCCTTGGTGTCATACCTGCAAGAAAATTGCCAAAGAAGTGCAAATTTACATGATATGGCAAGATGCAGGAATCCACATGGGCGTGTGGGCAAGCCACGCGCCCACGTGACTTAATCAGCCACGTTTCCAGCCCACGCGGGCGTGTGGGATAGTCACGCGCCCGTGTGGGCGCGTCCTGGCTCGGCGGAAGGACCACGCGACCGCGTGACCCAGCCATGTGGTCGCGTGGCTTTTCGGTCTAAGGTTGGTGAGCTCCACGCGGTCGCGTGGGCCGAGCCACGCGTCCACGTGGGCTGTTGGCCGGTCCACGCGGCCGTGTGACGCGGTCGCGTGGGCCGAGCCACGCGTCCGCGTGGGCTGTTGGCCGGTCCACGCGGCCGTGTGGCTAGGCCACGCGCCCGCGTGGACGTCCAACCATGGCCAAAGAGCCATAGTTGGGCTCCAACGCCTCACTAAGTTTCGTTTACATGTTTTCTAAGGTAGCGTTTGGTTGGATGTAATTCTAAATGCAGTGGATTTTCAGTTACAATGTAATTGGAAATACTTGGATTTTAAAATTCAGTGTAGTCAAATCTGGTGTTTGGTTGTCTGTAATTGGAAATGCTGTATATGCAAAGTTTGTGTTTGGTTGGAGGAATATGTAAACCTGGAATTTGAAAACATGTGTTTGGTTTAATGGATTAGATGGATGTGAGCATTCAAGGTGAGATTACCTCCCAAAATTTACTACAAGCTAATTTATTTTGATTTATGTTAATGGATATTATTTTAAATGATTATAACTATGTGTTAATTATTACTAATATTAACTTAATAGATTATTTTTTAAATTAATTATAAAATTTAATATTAATTATATTATACTTTAATTTTAATTATGTTAAATGTATTATTCAAAATTTGTAAAATTTTTATTTTGAATTTTTAATCTAATAGCAAGAACTCTTAAATTAATATATTATAATTCAATAGAAAAAAGTTAAAAAATGTTACCAAAATCAATAATTTGTCATTCAAGAAATTTATGGTAGCAACATATTATTCAAGAAATTCAAGAACTCTTAAATTAACATATTATACTTTAATTTGGCAAATGAATCCTGCACATTCACGGTAGCAACATAATATTACATATACTTCAAAAAAAATTCCAAAGGAAGCAACATAGGTAAAATAAAAACATCATCATGGTTTTTCAATAGTACAAAAACAACATTGACAAGCAATGGAACAAGTCTTGAAGCATTATTGAAAACAAGTCAATCAATAAAGCTCATCAAAACACTGAGTGCATCAAACCAAGCATTAAAACACTGAACAATAACTAAATGCTCCATATATCATCAAACCAAGTCTTGAAGCATTCTTTCTACTTTCAGTACTAACTCCATCGGATGCTCCATAAGTCACAACACCTGTGAAAAAAAAAATTACTATAAATATACTAGATCCAAAATAATAGCATAATACAAAAATAAATAAATAAAGATTCAATCATAAGTTTAAGTGATGGATCACAACCTAATTAGGCCTTCTTAAAAATTCTCCTTGACTATGAATTGATTCAAAGAAATCCTCCGCCCAATACTTCCTTAATTCATTATCTTTTGCCAAGAAACCCATAGCTCTACTATCGTCGGCCATTAACCAATCATAAGCCTTATTGATATCCCGACTAGAGTACCCATATGCTTTTAGTTTCATACATTCACCAATTAATTCCTTTGCGAAATCTAAATCCTTAGTAGACTTCTTTTCACCCAATGCCTTCTTAATGGTGTTATTCATCTCTTGTATTGCTTCAACTTCGGAGACCATTTTCCGTTTTCCCTTTTCTTTTAATATTGCTTCAGACAAAAAGATATGTATTTAATATGATGAATGCATACCTGATGCACAAGTGAAAACCACACCTATTGAAGAGCTTGAGCCTTGTAAGATCAGTGCTAATTGATCAGCTTGAAATTACGTATTCTTAACTGTAAAAAAATGAAGTAGAATGATGATTTAGATGATGTCTTATAACATGTTGAAATCACATGATGTTTATGGAGATGCTTTGGTGCAATAACTTGATCATCAGACATTCACATGTATATATATTCATAGGATGACACATAAAAAATCAAGAACCAATAAAAAAAAAATTGCAACATGATGATTGATTCTGGCTTTACCGTGCTTTCACCACACTAATATTAACAATGAGTCTCTGCCTATTTTAATAACTTGCATCTCTTACCAAATTGAAACAAAGGTAATCAAGAAAGAAAGAAGTACAACTTGAAAATATGTGGATATGTATTTTGCTTGGAAAGAAAAAGAAGTAGTGATTTCTTACAGTAAAATCAGATTCTTCAAGTTTCCAAGCTCCTTTGGGAGAGGCCCTGATAATGCATTAATGCCTACTCTCCTGATAGTCATGGTTACCAATAATGTTTTGTCAGAATAAAATATTAAAACATAACAAATCTATACATATAATCATATAATGTTATATAGTTGCAAATTTGGTTTTTTTTTTCCTCAAAAAACCGGATAAACCATGTTGATTAATGCTCCATAAATCACAACTAATCTTACAGGTATTGCTCCATAAGTCAGAATAAAATATTCTCAATTTTGTCTGCAAATATAAACATGCATCTATAACATGAACATATACATAGTTGATGTCATTTGCAGATGACAATATCAATCAGCAAATAAAAAACCTCCCACAAAGATTTGTTCTGTAAATTTTATTTTCTCAACTCTAGTAATTTCAGGGATCATAACAACATGTAAACCATTATTTCCAATCAAAAACACTCAACAGTTTCAATAAGATCATCAAATCCAAATAAAAAGCCAAAATCCAAACTTTGTTGTTTCATTTTCCATAATCTCCATCCATCCATTCACCAAATACCAAAACTCAAGCACAAAATTTCATTTAAATCAAAGAACACCAAGCAGGATTCCAGCTTTAAAAAAAAGAAAAGAAAAACCTCACCTTTCATCCCCAATCTTCACCAAAAACAAAAAAAAAATCAACTTTGATCTCTCACTCCTCGTCGCTTCGCAATCCAACGCCAAACCAAGAATTCAAGCATTCACGATCGCCAGAAAACACCTTTCTCCTGATTCTAATCGCTAGAGAAATCGCTGTAGTCCATGACGGAGATGTGTCGGCGTCCGAGATGCGTCGCCGTCGGGCTGCGTCACCGTCGGAGATGTCTCGCCGTCAGGGCTGCATCGCCGTTAGAGATGTCTCGCCGTCGGAGATTTTGGAAACAACCACTGCAAACCTAAAGTCGGCTTCACTCACCTTCCAGGAATTTCAGAGATGAAATCGTGAATCCCTCACGTGTTAATCACGTGAGGGATTTGAACAAAAGAAAAAGTTTGGATTTTGTTTTACGGTCAGATTGACCGTAAAACAAAATCCATTTGTTAAGGGGTTTAAGAATCCCTTGAAAAGCCAAATACCCTCAACCAAACAAAAGAATTTCAAATCCCAGGAATTTTGAGTTACATGGATTTCCAAAACCCATGAAACAAACAGACCCTAAGTGTTTTCACAATGTTTTCCATGGAAAATATCATCCAAGAAACAAGAAAACTCGATGGAATTGAACATGAAAGCATGGACATGATAGGGGAAGATGAGGCCTTACCGACGTGAATCGATGGAGAAAACTTGATGCAAATGCCGGCATAACACTTCTAAATCTCGAATAAGTCAAAGAAAAATGGATTTGAAATCTTATGGATGGGAAGTTTTGAGAGGAAGAGATGAGAAAATGAAGAGTTGTAAGTTATGGATAATGAATGATGACTCTTCATCTATGTTTATAGGCCACATGGGGGTGTGGGAATTTCACACCCCCGCGTGGGTATTGTACACGGCCGCGTGAGAATCTCACGCGGCCACGTGAGCTGCAGAATTTCTGTAGACAGTCCACGCGGCTCTCCAAACTTCAAAATTAACCCTATTCTTCAACAATTATCATGCATTATACCCTGAATCATGTCATACATGTGAAAAACACTACAAATCACCAAAAATTTTACTTGAAAAGTTCAACACCAACAAAAATTAATCAAGGCACACACTCATGGTAATTATTACTATAGAATTTAAAATCTAAACTAGAAAGCAATTAAAAACTTGGGTTGCCTCCCAAGTAGCGCTTGTTTTACGTCACTAAGCTTGACGTACCTCTTCCTTACCTTATGTAGGCTTGAAAAGAGTGTGTTCCTCCCGACTAGACATTGCATAGCTACTTCCTTTAAACCAAAAATTGACTTGCCAGGGTGGAGTTTTTGTTGGAGAGTCCAACCATCTTACCTTTGGCCTCCAAGGAAACAATTTGGGTTGGGAATTGTCCAAGCTTAGCATCGGTGGGTCATTGGATGGTTTAAATATCCTACCCACATCTTCTCCCAAACCCAAAATATCTTTTTTGCATTCAATGAGTTGATTAATCCGAAAGAAAGGTGCTTGCTCCATTACCTTAGGGTTTGCTTCTTCATGTGTATTTTCAACTTGAAATGAACATGATGTTAGCAAATCCCCTTGAAAATTTCGTTGCACACAAGCATACTCTTCATTCAAGCAATCCAAATTCTGAAAATGATGTTCTTCTTCTATCCTTTCAATTTCTGCAGCAATGTACTCAATTTGCCTTTCTTCATCAATGTGGTTCATGGCTTTGTCATGCATGGAAGGAACTTGACTTGCTTGTTCAAATTCTTCTTTTTCCCTAGCAAGTGTGTCTAAAATCTCTCCTATGTGATGCTCAATGTTTTTGATGGAGATTTCATGACATCTTAAGGTGGCTTCAACATTTTCGAAGCGGGCATCGATTGCTTCAATGAATTTGAGTAATACGCTTTCCAACCGAAGTACATCCTCCTCATGCTTCTCATCCATCTGAAATTCTTCTATAGGTGCTTCCCATTGCTGTCCATCAATATTCCATAAGTGGTTCGGGTAGCTCCATTGATTTGGATGATGTGTGCTGCGATATTGGTTGCTTTGTTGTTGTGCAGAAATAAGTCTATCAAGTTTTCCACTGAAATCTTCAATCTGAAAATATAACTTTATAATTGGATCAATCATCATTCAAGTACCTTGCAAGAAAAAGTAACACAAGTCAAAGAAAACAAATGAGAACGGTGGAAGAAAAAGAAAGTGTGAAATAGATAAGATAACGTAAACAATAAATGGCTAGAGCAACAAAGACTTAGCGTTCCTAGTATCCTATTCCCCGGCAACGGCGCCAAAAACTTGACACACCCCTTGCGTGTGTGTACCGCAAGTGCACGGGTTGTCGAAGTAATAATTATACCCGGTGAGTAGGGTAGTCGAATCCACAGGGAACAGGGCTACTAGTACTAACTTCTTCTCTGCAATCTAGCCTAACGACTAATGTGATTTTGTGGTGATCTAGTGTGCATAGAAATTAATACCAGAGATGAATAGGCAAAGGGTAAATAAAGGGAGATCTCAATCAATGAAGATGAGATACCCGGGCAATGCTCCCCCTAGGATCTATCATGAAGTGCAAGACTAACTAAATGCTTCTAACCGAGTTCTATGAGTCGAGGTAATCCAAGAATAATCGGTCCCTGCCTCCAGGCCACCGATACTAGTCCCCTACAAGGTCCCGGCGGAGAAATCGCTCAATCTCAACACCTCACACCCCATATGACCGCAATGAGTTCTAGGGATACCTAAGAGTGAAACCGATTCGTAAAATTAGATCTAACCCTACTTCTAGGCGGAAGATCCCTAACCCCCTACAAAGGTCCCGGCGGAGAAATCTATCAATCTCACGCCTCACACCCAATATGGTTGCATAAAACTTAGGGAATACGGAGATATGAAACACTCAATCGGAAGGGAAAGGGGACACTCCTCTATCTCAAGACTCACCCTCTCAACCCTCTTTAACCTTGTATGTTCTAATCCCTAATGGAGACCTCTCTCTCACCAAGGAAACAAATCAAACATACCAAACAACCATACGAATCAATAAGGCATGCAAGCAATGATTAAACAAGATTAAAACTCAAATAAACTTGGACTTAAAAGAAAGCATAAAGAAAGTCAATACATGAATCGAAACCTAGGGTTCACATGCCCAAGTATCTACTAGGATTTAGCCCTCCATGGGGCTTATTACAAAGCAAAACATAACACAATGAAAAGCAATGTAAACCATGGAAGTAAACCCCCTTGAATTCGTGATGATGGCCTTGATGGGTCGCTCAACGTCTTGAAGGATCCTTCTCCGAAGCTAGGTTGCCAATGATTCCCTCGATGCTATGACGGAGGAAAGAACTATCAAAGTTGGTGAAGAACGGCCCTCCAATTCGGCAAAGACCTCCTCCTCAAACCCTAGCCGCTTCGCCTCTCAAAAGCCACACAAAAGATACCAAAAGAATTGGCAAAAAGGGCTATTTATAAGCCTGAAACGCGTCAGTCACGTGCCTCCACAACAGTGATTTCTGCTACAGTACTGCAGTGAAATGAACAGTATTTTTGCTACAGTACTCTTCATGAAACGCGATCCAAACTCTCTTATCTTGAGGCCACATGGTCGGGCACACGTCCATGTGGTGAGTTATACGACTTCTTCTTCTTCGAATCATCATTTGAGAGCTTTAACTATCTTCACACAAGTTGGGACATGAAGGTGTGACTGCCTTTGTGCCCTTCCATCGCACAAATCATCTTGAATTCTTCAGGAAGTTGGCACACACCCTCATGTGCATGATCCCCTCTTGTGCCTTGACATTTGTGTTGTATAAAAGCTCCCAACAATACGTCTTTATAACCCATCTTTGCTTCCTTTTCTTCCTTTAACACTTCCACAACCTAATTGCATAAAAGAACACCAAAATACACTTTATGAGACATAATTAATGGTAAAATGATGCTCAATGTATGTAAAACAAGTAGGTAAAACATGTATACTCAAGCACTTATCAGGCAGCCACATGCCCCTGTGAATTCTCGGGAGAAAGAGGGGTTATGTAGAGTATTCACACGGCCGTGTGTTAATTCCACACGGCCGTGTGCCATAGCACAAGGTTTCTCACAGGGGCACCCACACGCCCCTATGGACTCTCTGGGATGAGAGTATAAGTTCTGCAAAAATCCACACAGCCGTGTGTTAATTCCACACGGCCGTGTGCCCCTTCTGGAGTTTTTCACAGGGGCAAGGTCACGCCCCTGTGGCTTCACTGGTTGAGCCCTGATGGTAACACACGGCCGTGTGTTAATTCCACACGGCCGTGTGTTGTCTCTGGTTTACTTAGAAAATTTTACAGACTTCTCAGAAAAATTCAGAAACTCTTGTATAACACTTAAAACCTGTAAAAAAAAAATCATGAAAACACGACCAGAGACCACAGAAAACACACTCAACCAACTTAAACTTCGTCAATTATCATCAAGGCACATGTAATTCATCAAAAACCCACAAGAAAATCGCAGCGTAAGCACATGAAAAATTCAGGACACCAAAACTAAGACTTTTATTCAATCTAAAGCTAAACTAGGTCCTAGAAAAACTGTAAAACCTTGGGTTGCCTCCCAAGAAGCACTTGTTTAACGTCTCTTAGTTTGACGTACCTTTCTTACCTTATGGAGGTTCATGAATGAAGTTTGCCCTCTTCCCTACAACCTGAAAACATGCATTACATAACCTTTGTAGAGCAGAGGGGGAGTTATCGAATTTGTTACTACAAAAAGGCGAATCACCCCTATTCCTTGAATGTTCATTCCCCTTGTTGTTGGGGTTCTTCTTGTGGCATCTTTTCGACCTCTTCATCCTCCGAAGCATCTTCTTCATACGCTCCGTTTCTTGCTTGAAGTCGCCCTTGACTAGACCAATGGAGAGTACTTCTTCTTCAATCTCCAAGTCTTGTTCCGGCCAACCTTCATATGGATCTGGGTTCATCATTTCCTGCACATAATCATCTATTAGTTCATCGGTGGTGTCAAGGAAATATAAGGTATCATCAAAATCAAGAGAGTGTCTCATGGCTTCGGCGAGGCGGTATGTAAGTTTGTCTTCTCCCACTCGCAATGTGAGCTCCCCGCCGTCCATGTCAATCAAGGCCTTGGAAGTGCGCAAGAATGGTCTTCCAAGGATCAATGGGACCTTGACATCCTCATCGACATTCAACACCACGAAGTCAACAGGAAATATGTATTTGTCGACTTTCACCAACACATCTTCCACAATCCCCCTCGGATGCCTCACCGATCGGTCTGAGAGTTGAAGTGTCATCCGAGTGGGTCTTGGCTCGCCCAGGCCTAGCTTTTGGAAGAATGTGTAGGGCATGACATTGATACTTTCCCCCGAGTTGGCCAATGCCATCTCTTCACCCATGTTGCCGATGTTACATGGTATTATGAAACTCCCGGGATCTTTTCTTTTGCTCGGCATGTTCTTTTGCAATACGGCCGAGCAATTGGCATCAAGGATTACAGATGCACTATCCTCCAATTTCCTCTTGTTGGTCAAGAGGTCCTTCAAGAACTTCGCGTACTTAGGCATTTGGGCCAATGCATCCGCGAATGGGATGTTGATGTGCAATTGCTTGAAAATACTTAGAAATTTCTTGTATTATTCATTGTCTTGATCATTCTTCAATCTTGAAGGGTAGGGAATCCTCGGCTTGTACGGTGGGGGTGCCACCTCTTTTTCCTTTGTTACTTCTCCGGCTACCTCTTCAAGTTCGGGTGATTCTCTCTTCTCTAGAGGGAGATTTCTCTCGACCTCTTTCCCACTCCTCAAGGTGATTGCCTTTAGTTGCTCCCTTGGATTAGTCTCTGTATTACTGGGCAAACTCCCTTGAGGTCTTTCTGCCAATGTCTTCGTAATTTGCCCCACTTGATTCTCCAAATTGTGTAAGGAGGCGGTGTGATTGCGAAGTGTAGCTTCCACCGACTGAAATCTAGCATCCGATGAAGAAACAAACCGTGTGAGAGCTCTTTCTAGATCGGTCATCTTCCCTTCTAACCCTGTCACTCGGCTTTCTAAATTTAGTGCTTGTTGACCTTGAAATCCCGGTGGTGCATTATTCTTTTGTTGTGACTGCCCTTGATTGCTCAAAGAGAAATTTGGGTGGTTCTTCCACCCCGGATTGTATGTTCCGCTGTACGGGTTGCCTTGGCCTTGTCCTCTATAATTATTTTCCACAAAATCAGCCTGCTCTATCGTACTAGCGCCCCCAATAGCAATCGGACAATCACTTGAAGCATGACCTCCCCCACAACCGTTACACGTAGTGATGGCCGCAACTCTTGGTGAAGTTAGAGCATCCAACTTCTTACTCAATGACTCTACTTGTGCCGCCAAAGATGTAACTGCATCAACCTCATGAATTCCGGCCACCTTCTTTCGGTCCCTTGTATTCCATTGATAGCTATTCATCGCCATCTCTTCAATAAGGTGCCGGGCTTCATCAGGAGTCTTGCTTCCTAGAGTCCCTCCTGCCGCCGCATCTAAAAGTTGCTTAGTGCTTGGATTTAACCCGTTGTAGAAGGTATGAATAATCATCCACTCGGGGAATCCATGTTGCGGGCACTTTCGGAGGAGCTCCTTGAACCTATCCCATGTCTCGAATAGAGACTCCAATTCCACTTGCATGAAGGATGCGATTTCATTCCGGAGCCTAGCCGATTTTCCCGGAGGAAATACCTAGCCAAGAACGCCTCGGCCATCTCTTCCCATGTAGTAATAGATGCTCTCAGTAGTGAATATAACCAATGTCTTGCTTTTCCCTTCAATGAAAATGGGAAGGCTCTCAACCTGATTGCGTCGTCCATTACTCCATTGATCTTCAACATGTTGCACACTTCAAGAAAGTTCTCTAGATGGTTGTTGGGATCTTCATCGGCTAACTCATTAAACTGTGCGGACTGTTGCAACATTTGAATGAACGATGGCTTCAACTCAAAGTTATTTGCGGTAATTGGGGGCCTCACAATGCTTGATTGGGTCCCCATTACTGCGGGTCTAGCAAAATCGGCCAATGTCCTTTGTTGTTCGTTATGTTCTGCCATAGCTTCCGACCCTTCTGAATCTATGCTGGCTTGCTTGGATTATTCTTCCACAGGCTCTTTCCCTTTACGGTGCGTTCTCCTACCAATGTCCGGGTCTCCTTCAACGAGAATCGAAGGGTTCCCGCGGGTCATAACCCGAAGCCAACACGAAGAAAAGAAAAATAAGAACGATGATAGTCAAAGAAAGTATGAAATAGATAACGAAGTGAATGACTAGAGTAGCAAAAACAAGTATCAAAAATACGCCTAGTCCCCGGCAACGGCGCCAAAAACTTGACACGACCTTTTGCGTGTGTACCGCAAGTGCACGGCCTTGTCGAAGTAATAAAATTACCCCGGTGAGTGGGTAGTCGAATCTATAGGGAATAGGGATTAAAAATACGAGAAATTGCTATTCAGTCGTACGATATATGAGAAAACAATAATCGGAGTGATAAGTGGATTTATGGAAATTAGAATAAAAGCAAGGGAAATGAATAGAAAGATGAAAGAAAGAAAAGTGCAAGTAAAGAGTAAAAGAGAGAGACTAGCAATGAATGAAAATAGGGTATCCGGACAAGTTACCTCTAGGACTTATGCTTCTAGTGCAAGACTATGCTATTATACTTTCCTATTGATGTTAATTGAGTCGAGGAAAATCCTTAAACACACGGTCCCAAACCTAAGGTCAACCGTGACTAACCCCAGCACTATGTCCCGGCAATAGGATTCACGTTAACCCTTCACTCTGTTGATTGCTCAACTAAGCCCCAGGGGAGTATTTCTACCTAAGCCTAACACTACGTGGAATTGCTTTAAGTTCTAGGGACTACTAGTGATAAAACCTGTTCCTATGTGTAGTAGTTCTAACCCTTTGGTCCAGGTGGAAGAACCCTAGTCTAAATTAAGCCCCAGTGCATAGGATTCACGTCACCCCAAAGCCTTGGGGGAGTATGTCTACCTAGCACTTCACTCTATTTCGACCGCTAATAAATCAAGGAATCGGAGGTAGGGAGAAATCACATCGGAAGGGAAAGGGGTACGGTGCTACCTCACAACTCTCCCTCTCAACCCTCTTTAATTTTAAGTAGTCTAATCCTATAGGAGTTGTCACACCTCCAAAGGATAACCTAGATTGTTCTCAATCCTTAGTGTCACGGCTAAGAGAAAACAATAGCAAAAGATAATTAAAATCAAAACTCGAATTTATTCATCAAAATTGGAAAAGCATAATAACATTGTCATAGAAACATAATTATCCTAGAGTTTTACAAGTCCGAATACCCACGAGGGGTTTAGCTCCTCATAGAGCTATACATGCTCATCAATTTATGAAAGAAAGCACAAACTAAAGACATCAATGAAAAACCCCTTGCGTATGGTGTGGCCGTGGTCTTGTGCGGCCGTCGAACGTCGGTGACGATGCCGATGGCGCGCTCCAATCCTCCACAAAATCCTCTCCGAAACCCTAGCCGCACCCTTCAGAAGTTGAGAAGAAAGATAGGTCAAAAGATGCCCAAAAAGTCTCCAAATCGGGCTTTAAATAGGCTGAGTGCGGCTTTAATTTTGAACTTATCGGTGCTTCACACGGCCGTGTGGAATTTCCACACGCCCGTGTGAAGCTTCTGTCTTTCCTGAAAAATTACTTCACACGGCCGTGTGTTAATTCCACACGCCCGTGTGAACTCTCTGGACTCCCGATCTTCGGCAGAAAATCCACAGTAACTTGCTACAGTGAATTGCTACAGCAACAAGCTACAGTGAATTGCTACAGTACTTGCCGAAATGCTTCCGAATACGTTGTTCTTCACCGAGGCCATTGAATTGGGCACACAATCAATGGTAGATCGTGTCGATTGCTTCAAGTCTTCTCTTTGGTAGAGTTCTCCTAAACTACACAAGTCGGACTTGTTGTGAATGTGACTGCCTTTGTGCCCCTCCAAAAGGAGGTTGGCACACACTCACAAGTCCGGGATTGTGCCTTGTCCTTGTTTGGTCCGAAAACTCCCCAACAAATGCGAACACGATCTAATTTCGTTCCTATTCTCCAAATTAGCTCCATAAACCTACAATGCGCAAAAGTAAACAAATGCACATATTTAGTGATAAAATCTGGTTAAATTAATGCTTATTGCAAGATAATAATGCTTCGCATCATTACTACACGAGCACTCATCAAATCACTCTATCTTGAACGCAAAGAACTCTTTAAACATGGAGGTTGGATAAATCATGTCGAAAGAGAAAGGGGATGTTCCGCTACCTCTCGACTCATCCTCTCAACCTTCTTCAATCTCGCTAAGTTTAATCCTAATGAAGTTCTCACCCCTTCAATGGATTACCTAGATGGATTCTCAATCCTAGTGCACTTTAAGGGAAAATCACCACAATAATCATGCAAGATTGAAAATTAATTAAAACATCAATTAAAGAAACATAATAGAAGTCAATGAAACAAAATCATCCTAGGGTTTACAAGTCCTAGCACCCATTAGGGGTTTAGCTCTCATTGGAGCAATACAAAGTCAAAGATAAAATCAAAGATAAGTGCAAGCAATTCATAGAGATAACTCTGTGAAGCAATACAAAGCCAAAGATGAAATTGGGCATCCACACACCCTTGTGGAAATTCCACACGGGCGTGTGGATTTCCAGGCTTCGGTTTTCCTGCGCACTGTGAATAGTAACTACTACAGTGATTTTGCTACATTGCTCTAACTTCATTTTCTTCATTGAGGCCGCCAAGTTGGGTACACAACCATGCTGTAGATCATATCGTCTCTTGCTTTCAAGCACATTGATGAATCTCTTAACAATGTCACACAAGTCAGAACATATGAGTGTGACTGCCTTTGTGCTCCTCCAATTTGTATATTCACTTGAGCATTTTGGAGGTTGGCACACACTCACTTGTCTATGAGCACAACTTGTACCTTGATCCTTATTTGTTCTAAAAGTTTCCTCAACAATTGCCTCTATGATCTAGTTTTACTTCCTTTCTTCCAAATTTGTCTCCACAACACTAAATGCACAAAAGAGCACAAATACACACGAATGAGCCATAATATCTGATAAAAGTGATGCTCAACGTAAGAAAAATATACTTAGTAATACTTATACACAAGCACTTATCACCTACCTAGTGGGTACACTTTATTACTTGAGCGACCTTTGCACTTGAGGACACATGCAAGGGGTGTGTCAAGTTTTTGGCGCCGTTGCCAAGTAATGGGATATTAGGAACTCTAGGACTTTGTTACTTTAGTCATTCATTTTATCTTTGTTCTTTGTCTTTTCAACATTTTCTTCCTTCCATTTTTCTCTTTTATTGTTTTTATTTGTTTATCTTTCTCATATTTGTCTCTTATTTCTCTTGGTGAATAATAATTTCTAGTTTTTCCTTCATTTCAGGACCGTGTTTAACAAAGCATCAATCATTGAAACGTTGAAGGGAATGATGGCATCTAATGAGAAAAAGATAGAACAAGTTGTAGCATGCCTTGATTCAAGTGAGCAACATGAGGAAATTTTGAGTTTGAGGATAGCAGAACTAAAAGAGACAGACGAGGAGTTTGGAATACACTATCAAGGAGCCGAATGATCGAGTTTGTTGGACCATTTTGAAAAATCTGCGTTTATCTCTCTTAGTAATGGAGTAGAATGTAAGTCAAAAGAAATTATCACATCTTTTTCAATGGCATTTGCAGCATAATGTGTTAAATCAAAATCTAAATCAGATACAGAAAACAAATCCATAGCTTGTGTAGAAACTATTTCATCGATTGAAATGTATGGCTTGGATGTTTAAGTGGGTGATGTGGATAGTTTGGATGTGTTAGAGGTGGACAAATCAAAACATGAGGTACTTGAATGTGAGATAGAAGACACCTCCAAGAGGGTTGAGGAAAATGAGCAAAAATGAGCAAATCGGCTACTACCTTCAGTGGAAGAACCGCCTGATTTAGAGATGAAAACTCTACCGGAACACTTAGAGTAGGCTTTTCTGGTGGAGGAATCAAAGTTGCCGGTTATCATTGCTTCATGCCTCTCTACTAAGCAAAAAGAACAGCTGGTTGCTATGTTGAAATTGCATAAAACAACCATAGCTTGGAAAATTTCAGATATTAAAGGAATTAACCCATCTTTGTGCACTCATAAGATTATGATGGAAGACAATTACAAAACTGTGATTCAACCACAATGAAGATTAAATCCAAACATGAAGGAGGTGGTGAAAGCAGAGGTGGTAAAACTTCTTGATGCAGGAATTATTTACCCCATCTTAGATAGTGCTTGGGTGAGCCCAACATAAGTGGTGCCTGACACACCCCTTGCGAGTGCTCCGCAAGTGCGGGTCGTCGTAGTAATAATATTTACCCTGGTGAGTAGGTAGTCAGTGAGCGGCCGTGGAGACAGTACTGGAGTCCTGAGCCGCTAGGAGCTCTTATACTTACACTCTATGGTGGAGAGTAAGCCACTCCACCTGGGGAACGTAGTAGCCGAGTACATACGCCATCAGGGCCAGTACCCCAGGGTTGGAGTCATCTTCGCGGGCCCGTACATCACCCGATTGATTATTGGCTTGGGACTTAGAGATAGGGTGCACAGGGCCGAGAAGATTGCTGTACGGGCTCCCTTAGGCACAGAGACCCTAAGGCTGATGGGTATGGTCCGCAGAGGGGGACCTGGAGTCTATGTTCTGATTGTACCCCAGCCAGAGCATACCGAGGTTGAGGGAGAGTAGGCAGAGGGTTCACAACCAGTGTTAGAGCCACCTCCAGCACAGGCAGATACACAGGCACCACCCTTAGCACAGGAGCCATCTCCAGTGCGCATGTTTTTGCCCTCTCGAGGCCAGGACAGACTTGAGCGCCTCGAGAGTGCTATGGGGGTGCTACAGAGCGAGGTGACCGAGGTCAAGGCCGCACAGGCAGCGCAGCATATAGAGGTCATGGCTCGATTAGACATTGTCCAGCAGCTACTTGAGCGAGCCATGACCTCACCTTTCGTGGTGCGCCCCCGAGCCTCTACTCCACCACCATCACCAGCAGCATCATCACAGGCCAATCCACCAGTACTTGCTGAGCCTACCACAGCAGCAGAGGCTCCACCACAGGACACCGACACTGTGGCGTCGTAGTTTATCTTTGTTTTTCTGTTATTTTGATTTCTTTTGTACTTTTATTTCATATTTTGGACTTGTAGCACTCAGAAAGGTTTCATCTTCTGAGTTTATCTTTTATTTTTCTTCAAGTTGTATTTCATTGCTCTATCTTTATATACTCGAGTTTTTATTTTCATTTTTCTTGAGCTACACTGAACCCCTTGTGTATGTGTGCAGATGGTCTTGGATGTAAGGAATTTGAGGAATAGTCATAGGCACGGTCATGGGACTATGTTTTCTCTACAAACTATTGAGACTCAACTCTCATTGAACCTAGCTCCATCAAACGTAACACTTGGAGTTCAGGGGAGTAATGTTTCAATTACCTACCCCTACATTAATTGTGTGAATTGTTTTACTTTTCATTGTGCTTGCATGCGTACATTGGGGACAATGTACATCTTAAGTGTGTGTGTGTGTGTGTGTGGGAGGGGGTGGGGAGTTCACATTGCACACACCTTTACTTGTGCGTTCAATTGCTTATGCTCATGTATCCCGTGGCGGTTCACCTTAGTTGCAACGTTTGTATTCTTAGAGTTTAGGAGAATTCTTAACATTGTATCCCATTACGCTCTAGTTTCTACTTGAATTTTAGGGAATCTTTTGGAGAATTCTTAGAGTTTAGGAGAATTCTTATATTGCATAACTCACTCTTGGAATCTTTTGCAAACTCAAGCTTGATGTTTTTAAGGACTAGTTTATCATCGTTTTAGTAAGCTCTTAGTTTTGTTTTGAGAAATACATAAAAAAAGGAAAAGAGAAAAAGAAAAGTAAGTTTGTGAATATTTGTTTGGTTTATTTGTGCATTTGGGGTGGAAAGAGCTATCTCCCATGAAGTATGTAGCTACTCTCATAAGTCGGATACAAGTTATGCCCTAATGAGAGAAAGAGCTATCTCACGAAAAGTGTGAAAACTACTACCCCGGTAGAAAGAGCTACCTCCTCAAAAGCGTGAAAGCAACCTTTGGCGGTCGTCTAGGAAAGGGCTACCTTAGAAGTTGTGTGAAGCTACTACCTCCTTTCTTTTTGTATATAAATAAGTCCTTTTAAACAAGAGTTTGAGGAGTATTTTTTGGGTTATCTTGAGTGAGTTCGCACACACTTACACATTTTCTAGTTGTTGTCCTTTTTTATTCAAGTTTTTAGCTAGAGCAATGATATCTTTATGCAATGTTTTGATTTCCCCTTACTTGTAGAATGCTTCTTTTGCATACTTTTGGTGAACCTAAGGCCGAGTACTTTCAATTGTTCTTCCCAAGTACTTTAATGTTTTATTTTTTCTTGAGGACAAGCAAAAGCTTAAGTGTGGGGGAGTTTGATAAGTGCTTGTGTTATAGTAATGCGAAGTGTTATTATCTTATAATGAGCATTACTTTTATCAGATTTTATCACTAAATTGTGTACATTTGTGTGCTTTTGTGCATTGTAGGTTTGTGGAGCTAGTTTGGAAGGAAAGAGCAAAGTTAGATCGTGTTCGCCGTTGTTGGGGAATTCTCGGACCAAGGAACAAGGCACGAGTTTAGACTTGTGGATGTGTGCTAACCTCCTTTGGAGGAGCACAAAGGCCACATTCACAATAAGTCTAACTCATGTAGCATAAGAGAACTTCGCCAATGAAGAGAATTGAAGCAATCGACACGATCTACCGTTGATTGTGTGCCAAATTCAATGGCCTCAATGAAGAATGATGAATTCGGGAGCGTTTCGGGAAAAGCACTGTAGCAGCATTGTAGCAAGTTAATGTAGTAAGTTACTGTTCAATATTTGCCGAAATTCAGCAAAACAGAGACTTGACACGGGCGTGTGAAAATTCCACAGGGCCGTGTGAAATCCCGATTCAGCTGATTTGAAGCCACGACTCAACAGTATTTAAAGGCGTTTTGGAGACTTTTTCTGGATCTTTTGGCATACCTTTTCTCCTATCTTCTGGAGGGTTGTGGCTAGTGTTTGGAGAGGACTTGGTGGAGGATCAAAGCGCACCATCGGCATCGACATCAACGTCCGGTGGCTGCACAAGACCATGGCCACACTCTACACAAGGGGGTTTTCATCTATGCTTTTGATTTGTGCTTATTCTCATAGTTTGATGGATTTGTATAGCTCCATGAGGAGCTAAACCCCTTGTGGGTATTCGGACTTGTAAACCCTCGGATGATTATATTTCTATGACTTGTTATTATGCTTTTCTTTATTGATGAATAAAATAGAGTTTCAATCGTAATTTCATCTTGTATCAATTTTCCCTTAGCCATGACACTAGGGTTGAGAATCGTCTAGGTTATCCTTTAGAGGTGTGACAACTCCTATAGGGTTAGACTACTTAAGATTGGAGAGGGTTGAGAGGGTGAGTTGTGAGGTAGCAAAACGTCCCCTGACACACCCCTTGGGTGTGTACCCCGCAAGTGCACGGGTTGTCAAAGTAATAAAATACCCTGGTGAGTGGGTAGTCGTATCCATAGGGAATAGTGTTTAGAAACAAGCGTTATCACTATTTTAGCTATAAAAGGAATAGATGGTAAGAGAAATCGATGTGTCTATATATATAAAAGAAAGTAAAAGAGTGCAAAAAGGGCAAATAAAGGTAGGAGAGGTAATCGATATAAAGATCGGGTACCCGGACAAAGCTCCCCCTAGGACTAGTGCTTCTAGTGCAAGACTAATATTATACCATCTAATTGATGTCTAATTGAGTCAAGGATATCCTTAAACTCACTGTCCCAAACCTAAGGTCAACCGTGACTAACCCCAACACTATGCACTGGATTAGGATTCACGTCAACCCTTCACTCTATAGCTCGCGCAACTAAGCCTCAGGGGAGTATATCTACCTAACCCTCACACCACATGGGATTGCTTTAAGCTCTAGGGACTCCAAGTAATGAAACCTGTTCCTATGTATAGTTCTACCCTTTTGGTCCAGGTGGAAGAACCCTAGTCTAGATTAAGCCCCAATGCTTAGGATTCACGTCAACCCTTCACTCTGTTGCTCGCGCAACTAAGCCCCAGGGGAGTTTATCTACCTAGCACTTCACTCTATCTCGATCGCTAAGAAATCAAGGAAAACAGAGGTAGGGAGAAATCACACCGGAGGGGAAAGGGGACACTTCGCTACTTCACGACTCACCCTCTCAACCCTCTTCAATCTTAAATAGTCTAATCCTATAGGAGTTGTCACACATCCAAAGGACAACCTAGATTGTTCTCAACCCTAGTGTCACGGCTAAGGGAAAACAATTATAAGAATAAATCAAGATTGAAACTCAATTAAATTCATCGATAAAGAAAGCATAATAAAAGTCATAGAAACAATATCATCCTAGGATTTACAAGTCCGAATACCCACTAGGGTTTAGCTCTCCATGGAGTAATACAAAATCAATAAAGAGATTAAGAACATATCCCTGAAAACCATAAAGAAAAACCCTCTTATAGATCATATCGATGGTCTTGTGGAGCCACGTGTCTTCTCCAACGAATCCCTTGTCAAGCCTAGGGCACACCTGGCCGAATTGATGCCAACGAAAGCTCCCCCAATAACTTTCTTCCAAAGGATGTCGATGCCGATGCCGTATAATCACCTTCAAAGACCTCCAAGAACCTCTCCAAACCCTAGCCGAAAGCTCCCCAAAAGATAGGCAAGAGATAGAAGGGGACCCCCAAATAGATCTGAAAACGGGCTATTTATAGGCTGAAATCGGAGTTCCACACGCCCCTGTGGATTTTCCACAAGGGCCTGCAGAATTTCCACATAGCCGTGTGGAAATTCTGTTTTGCTGATTTTCGGCAGATTGTGAACAGTAACTTGCTACAGTACTTCGGTGAAATGCTCCCGAATTCATCGTTCTTCATCGAGGCCGTTGAATTGGACACACAATCAACGGTAAATTACGTCGCATCTTCACTTGAAACACATTGACGAAGCTCTTGATAATGTTGCACAAGTCGGAACATGTGAGTGTGACTGCCTTTGTGTCCTCCAAATCACGTATTCACTCGACCCCAATTGGAGTTTGGCACACACTCACATGTCTTTGACCACAACTTATGCCTTGTTCCTTGACCGGTCCAAGAACTCCCTCAACAATCGTGTTCATGACCTATTCTTGCTTCTTTTTCTTTAAATTTTCTCCATAACCCTACAATGCACAAAAGAACACAAATACACACTAATTAGTGATTAAATCTGAGAAAAGTAATGCTCAATGTAAGACAATAATACTTTGTATTACTATCACACAAGCACTTATCAAACTCCCCCACACTTAAGCTTTTGCTTCTCCTCAAGCAAAAAATAAAACGTGAAAGTACTTGGGAAGAACAATTGAAAGTGCTCGGCCTTAGGTTCACCAAAAGTATGTAAAGGAAGCATTCTACAAGTAAGGGGAAATCAAAATATCGCATAAGGATATAATTGCTTTAGCTAAAAACATGAATCAAAAAGGAAAAGAACTCGAAAATGTGTGTGTGTGAACTCACTCAAGACAACCCAAAACGTACTTCTCAAACTCTTGTTAACAAGAACTTATTTATATATACAAAGAAAGGAAGTAGTAACTTCTCACAACCTCTAAGGTAGCCCTTTCCTAAGCGGCCGCCAAAGGTGGTTCACACTTTCGAGGAGGTAGCTCTTTCTATCGGGGTAGTAGTTTTAACGCATCCCATGAGATTTCTCTTTTTCTCATTAGGGCATAACTTGTATCCGACTTATGAGAGTAGCTACATACTTCATAGGTGGTAGCTCTTTCCACCCCAAATGCATAAATAAAACAAAGCAAATATTCACAAACTCATTTTTTTTCCTTTTTCCATATTTTTTTTCATTTTTTTTCATTTTCGCATTTTTTTTATATATGCATTTTCCAAAGTAAAACTAAAACCTTACTAAGAACGATGATAAACTGGTCCTTAAAAACTTCAAGCTTGAGTTTCCAAAAGATTCCAAGAGTGAGTTGTGCAATATAAGATAATTGAGAAAAAATTCCCTAAAATTCAAGTAAAAACTAGAGCATGATAGGACACAATGTTAAAAATTCTCCTAAACTCTAAGAATACAAACGTTGCAACTAAGGTGAACCGCCATAGGCTACATGAGCATAAGCAATTGAACGCACAAGTAAAGGTGTGTGCAATGTGAACTCCCCCCTACACTTAAGATGTACATTGTCCCCAATATACGCATATAAGCACAATAAAAATATAGCAATCTAAAAAAAAATATGTGGGAATGGGCAATTGAAACAATACTCCCCTGAACTCCAAGTGTTGTGTTTGGTGGAGCTATGTTCATTGAGAGTTGAGTCTCAATGTGTTGTGGAGCACACACGGTCCTATGAGCGTGTCTATGACTATTCCTCAATTTTCTTACATCCAAAACTATCTGCACGTATACACAAGGGGGTTCAGTGAAGCTCAATAAAAGTAAAATAACACAAAAGAAACATAAAGCTAAAAACGCCTCAAGCGTCGGTGTCGTCTGCTATTGGTGCCGATGCTGTTGCTGCTGTTGATGGTGATCCTGGTGTTGAAAAAGAAAAGAAAAGATTGACGAAGAAAAGGAGAAAAGATGCTCACCGACAAAATGAAAATAAAAAACTTCGAATATGGCCGGAAAACAACTTAAAAACTCCTTAAACAGACAAAGAGAGGGTTGGAAAGATGGGAGGAAACATCCTTTGATTGTGGAGGCACTTAGAATCGGAAAGGCACAAATAGATTTTAAAAGAAATCGTAGCCTTTTGTGTTTTGCGCATCCACACGGCCGTGTGGAAATTCCACACGGCTGTGTGCCTCCACTGGAATCAGTCACAGGGGCAATGACATGCCCTGTGTTTCCTCTATTTGCTTTCCAGAACATACACACGGCCATGTGGAAATTCCACCCGGCCATGTGCCCAACCTGGCCAACACAAGACCGGCCACAGGGGCACCCACACACCCCTGTGCCCTCTCTGGATATCCCGAAAAACTCTAAGTGTTCCACACGGCCGTGTGCTTTTCACAGGACCTCTCACAGGGGCGGCCACACGCCCCTGTGTTTTCTCGGGATAGAAGGGAAGTCTCTGCAGAGTTTCACACGGCCGTGTGGATATTTCACACGACCATGTGCCATAACACATGGGCACTCATAGGGGCATCCACACGCCCCTATGGACTCTCTGGAATGAGAGTTGAAGTTCTGCAGAATTTCACACGGCCGTGTGGAAATTCCACACAGCCGTGTGCCCTTCACTGGGTCGCTCACAGGGGCAGCTACACGGCCCCTGTGACATTCGGGATGAGCTCTGAGATGGTTCACACGGCCGTGTGGAAATTCCACACGGCCGTGTGCCCTTCACTGGGTTGCTCACAGGGGCAGCTACACGGCCCCTGTGACATTCGGGATGAGCTCTGAGATGGTTCACACGGCCGTGTGGAAATTCCACACGGCCGTGTGTTTTCTTTGGATGACTTAGAAAAAATTACAGACTCTACAGAAAATTTTAGAAACACGATTATAACACTTAGAGCCTGCATAGACGATAAGAACACGACCAGAGATCCATGAAAACACACTCAAACGACCCAAAACTCCGACAATCACAATTAGGCACACTACAACACCAATAATCCATAAGAAATCACAGCATGCACATAATAAAATCAAAACACCAAAACTAGGCAATTATTCATGCTAAAAACTAAACTAAAGCCTAGAAAAGCAATAAAACTTGGGTTGCCTCCCAAGTAGCGCTTGTTTAACGTCACTAAGCTTGACGTACCTCTTTCTTACCTTAAGGCGGCTTGAAAAGAGTGTGTTCCTCCCGATAAGAACTTGCATAGCTACTTCCTTTAAACCAAAAATCAACTTGCCGGGGTGGAGTATTTGTTGGATGGTCCAACCATCTTACTTTTGGCCTCCAAGGAAACAATTTGGGTTGGGAATTGTCCAATCTTAGCATAGATGGGTCATTGGATGGTTTAAATATCCTCCCCACATCTTGTCCCAAACCCAATATCTCTTTCTTGCTTTTTGTGAGTTGATCAATCCCAAAGAACGGTGCTTGTTTCATTACTTTAGGGTTTGCTTCTTCTTGTGTATTTTCAGCTTGAAAGGAACATGACACTAGTAAATCCCCTTGAAAATTTCCTTGCTCACAAGCACACTGTTCTTTCAAGCAATCCAAATTCTCAACATGATATTCTTCTTCTTCCTCTTCAATTTCTACAGCAACGTACTCGATATGCCCTATTTCTTCATTATCATTCACTACCACATCATCTCTACAAGGACTTTGCGTTGCTTGCTCAAATACTTCATGTTCCTTGGAGAGTGTGTCAAGTATCCATCCTAATTGATGCTCAAGGTTGTTATAGGAGGCTTCATGACACTTTCTTGTGGCTTCCATACTTTGGCAAGAGGCATTGGATGCTTCAATAAAGCTATCTAGTACCCTTTTCCACTGAGGTGCATCCTCTTCGAGTATCTCATCCTTTTGAAATTGCTCTTGAGGTACTTCCCAATGTTGTCCATCATTATTCCATAAAAGATTTTGGTAGCTTCTCTCATTTGGATGATGTGTGCTGTAGCCTGGATAGCTCTATTGTTGTGAAGCAATAATTATATCAAGCTTTGTACTGAGAGCTTCAACTTGAGAATATAGCTCAATGATTGCATCAATCTCTATTTAGGCTCCTTGCAAGAAAAAGTAAGACAAAACAAATAAGAATGATGGAAGAATAAGAAAAGGTGAAATAGAATGAATGATGGATAGCTAAAATAGCAAAGTACAAATGTCTCTAAAACGCCTATTCCCCGGCAACGGCGCCAAAAACTTGACACACCCCTTGTGTGTGTACACCGCAAGTGCACGGGTTGTCGAAGTAATAAAATACCCTGGTGAGTGGGTAGTCGTATCCATAGAGAATAGTGTTTAGAAACAAGTGTTATCGCTATTTAGCTATAAGGGGAAACGATGGTGAGAGAAATATATATGTATAGATAGAAAAGAAAGTAAAATAAAACAAGAAGGGCAATAGAGGTAGGAGAGGTAATTGATATAAAGATGGGGTACCCGGACAAAACTCCCCCTAGGACTAATGCTTCTAATGCAAGACTAGTATTATACCATCTAATTGATGTCTAATTGAGTCGAGGATATCCTTAAACTCACGGTCCCAAATGATAAACACCTAAATATACATATTTTCTACTTATTCGGGCGTATGTATTGCGTATTTTTATATGGGTTGACACCCGTTTTTGGTCTGAATTGATTTCTTTCATGTTACAGGTACAAATGAGGCCCCGGCGGGCTCGATGACAGAATTGGAGAAGAATCGGCATCAAAAACACTGTAGCACGAAGACTTGAAGATAGGCTTGGAAAGGAGGTTCAAGCGGGCTACTATGCGGGCGCATTGCAGGCCGCACACGGTACTGTAGCAGTTTACTGTGGCAGAGTTACTGCAGCAGGGGGTTACTGTAGCGACACTGTGGCAACTTACGCGACTTTCGGGATTTCTCGAAAACTTTCTCTCCCCGCATGCGGGGCCGCATGGGAGGCCGCATAACTCGCTGGAATTGGTTTTTAAGGGTTTTTTGGATCATTTTGAGAGGGGACTTCTTTAGTGATTCTTTTGGAGACTTTTGGGCCGCCGCCCCACCCCTTTTGGCGGCGATTTCCGGCGATCTAAGGCACAAAGCTTAACCAAGAGGGAGGCAACATCGAAGGAGGAGATAGGAGGGAAGATCCAAGACATTGAGGCATATTTTCAAGGTTTTCATCCATCCAAGGGGTTCCAAGGCTAGAGGGAGTATTTCTTGCTTCATTTCTTGTTTTGTTATTCCATGGGGTTGTATGAGTTTTCCTCTTTCATGAGGAACTAACTTATTTGTGATTTGGACATGATGAACCTTGGGGTTGGATGTTTGTAATTTGGATGTATTGCACACACATGAGTACCGGATACAAGTTATGCCCTAATGAGAGAAAGAGCTATCTCATGGGATGCGTGAAAGCTACTACCCTGGTAGAAAGAGCTACCTCCTCGAAAGTGTGAAAGCCACCTTTGGCGGACGCCTAGGAGAGGGCTACCTTCAAGGATGTGTGAAGCTACTACTTCCTCCCCTATTTTTGTTTTTGTATATAAATAAGTTCTTTCTAACCAAAGTTTGAGGAGTACTCGTTGGTTCTCTCGAGTGAGATTGCACACACTAACACATTTTCGAGTTTTCATCCCTTTTGATTCGCGTTTTTAGCTAGAACAATGGAAACCTTATGCAATGTTTTGATTTTTCCTTACTTGTAGAATGCTTCTTTTGCATACTTTTGGTGAACCTAAGGCCGAGCACTTTCAATTGTTCTTCCCAAGTACTTTCACGTACTATTTTTGCTTGAGGACAAGCAAAAGCTTAAGTATGGGGGGATTTGATAAGTGCTTGTGTTATAGTAATGCGAAGTGTTATTATCTCGCAATGAGCATTAATTTAATCAAATTTTATCACTAAAAAGTGTGCAATTGTTTACTTTTGTGCATTGTAGGGTTGTGAAGATAAAATGAAGGAAAAGAACGAAGTTAGGTCGTGTTTGGCATTGTTGGGAAGATTTTCGGACCAAGCAAGGAGCAAGGCGTGAGCATAGACTTGTGAGTGTGTGCCAACCTACTTTGGAGGGGCACAAAGGCAGTCACATTCACAATAAGTCTAACTCATGCCAACAATGAGAACTTCACCAATTAGGCGATTCGAAGCAATCGGCATGATCTACCGTTGATTGTGTACCCAATTCAACGGCCTCGATGAAGAACGACGAATCCGGGAGCGTTTCGGCACAATTACTGTAGTAGCATTGCAGCACATTACTGTAGCAAAACACTGTAGTAACTTACTGTTCACAGTCGGCCGAAAATCAGAATTCCAGAAACTTCACACGGGCGTGTGGAAATTCCACACGGCCGTGTGAAATCCCGTTTTCAGCAAATTTAAAGCCACGACTCCACATTATAAAAGCCCGATTTGGAGACTTTTTGAGATATCTTTTGACCTATTCTTCTCCCCAACTTCTGGGAGTGCGGCTAGGGTTTTGGAGAGGACTTCGTGGAGGTTTAGAGCGTGTCATCGGCATCGTCACCGACGTCCGGTGGCCGCACAAGACCACGGCCACACCATACGCAAGGGGGTTTTCATCTATGTCTTTACTTTGTGTTTTATTTCATATATTGATGAACATGTATAGCTCCATGAGGAGCTAAACCCCTTGTGGGTATTCGGACTTGTAAATTCTAGGGTTATCATGTTTCTTTGACATTGTTATTATGCTTTTCCATTATTGATGAATAAGAATTGAGTTTCAATCTTGATTTTATTTTGCTATTGTTTTCCCTTAGATGTGACACTAGGGTTGAGAGCAATCTAGGTTTTCCTTTGGAGGTGTGACAACTCCTATAGGATTAGACTATTCAAGATTGAAGAGGGTTGAGAGGGAGAGTTGTGAGGTAGCGATGTACCCCTTTCCCTTCCGGTGTGATTTCTCCCTACTTCTGTTTCCTTGATTTATTAGCGGTCAAGATAGCATGAAGTGCTAGGTAGATAAACTCCCCTGGGGCTTAGTTACGTGAGTAACAGAGTGAAGGGTTGAAGTGAATCCTATGCACTGGGGCTTAATCTAGACTAGGGTTCTTCCTCCTGGACCAAAGGGTTAGAACTACACATAGGAACAGGTTTAATCACTAGGAATCCCTAGAACTTAATGCAATCCCACGTAGTGTGAGGTTTAGGTAGATGTACTCCCCTGGGACTTAATCGTGCGAGCGATAGAGTGAAGGGTTGTTGTGAATCCTAATACCGGGGCATAATGTTGGGGTTAGTCACGGTTGACCTTAGGTTTGGGACCGTGAGTCTAAGGATTTCCTCGACTTAATTAGCATCAATAGGAAGGTATAACAGCATAGTCTTGCACTAGAAGCATAGATCCTAGAGGTAACTTGTCCGGATACCCCACTTCATTCATTGTTAAATCCTCCTTAATCTCTTTTTTTTGCACTCTCTAATCTTTCACCTCTCTCTATTTAATTTCCTGTCTTTTAGTATAGTTGTTCTCACAATTCACACACGAATCGATTATTACTTTTCCGTACTTCGCATAGTTTTAATAGTGAAATCTCATACTCTAACTCCCTATTCCCTGTGGATTCGACTATCCTCTCACCGGGGTAACTTTTATTAATTCGACAAACCCGTGCACTTTCGGGGAGCCTGTCACACACCTTGCTAGGGCCCAATCTGAACAATACTCGGCCCTTGATGCCAAATATGAAGCTAGATTTGAGGTCGTCCATGCCGCACTTTCGGCTATGCAAGCATCTCTCCACAAGCTAGAGAGCCGGGTTGAACAACAAATTCGTGAACCAATAATGGAAGGCCCAACTACAACCTATAATGAAAAGGAAGAGAACTTTGGTATATTGGAGGTTGAAGGAGTCAAAAGAGCACCATTGATAGCACTTGAGCAAGCCATTTGCATAAAAGCTAACAAGAAAACCAAGCACAAGAAAGAATTATTTGGGACAAAAGAAATTGTGGGTTCGGGGTTGAAGCCATCCAATGATCCACCTATGCCGAGATTAGACACGTCCCAACCAAAACTATTTCCTTGGAGGTCCAAACGATTCTTGTGGGTAATTAAAGGAAGATTGACATTGGTTGAAGAAGGAGATGTGGGTAGGAGGTTTATACCCCCCCAAGGACCCACCCATGCCGAGTTTGAAATTTTTTCAACCTTACTTATTCCCTTAGAGGCCAAAACAAGCTTTGTGGATGCTCCAAGGAAATTCAGCCGGGACCAAAGTAGAGGCGGGGAGGAGGTTCAAGCCATCCAAGGATCCGCCAAAGTTTAAATTGTGCAATGCCTGGCCCAAGCTTTTTCCATGAAGGCCAAAAGGTAGCTCATGTTTGGTCCCCACTTTGACACCATCCCGGAAGGTACGCTTCACTTTTCTTGGTAGTTCTTATGCCACTTCTTGCCGGGAGGAACACACCGTCTTCAAGCCCCCTTGAGGTAAAACATGTCGAGCTAATGATGTTAAACAAGTGCTTCTTGGGAGGCAACCCAAGCATTAAAATTCATAACATGTGTGTTTTCGTATTTTGGTGTGTTTGTTTGCTTGAGTGTTCTTTGTTTTCAAGTGTATGTGATTGTGGCTAGTTAGTCAATTTTCATAATTTGTTTACTTGTGTTCATTCATGATACTTGTGAGTTCTTTGTGTTATCATTCATCTTCATTCATCAAATATCATGTTTTGGTTGTTGTGGGTGAATTCGGCTTTGTTTTCATGTGATTTTTGAGTGCTAGGATGAGTACGAGGTTTTGTCGGGTTGGATTTTGAGCATTTTTAGTGCATGGGGCTCTCAAGCCATCCATGCGGCCTGTTATGCGCCCGCATAGCAGGCCGCATGCCCCATCCAGAGCCTGGTGCGGCCTGCTATGCGGCCGCACAAGAGACCGCATGCCCAATCCCGAGACTGGTGCGGCCTGCTATGCGGCCGCACAAGAGCCCGCATGGACTCTCGGGCTGAACTTTATATTAGGTACCTTTTCACCATTTTCTTCATATCTCTCTCATTTCTCATCCATTTTCCCTCATTCTTTCACCGTTTTTCTCCATTTTTCTTCCTCTACATGAATCTAATTCTTCCAAGGACTTAATTTGCATGATTTATGGGAGTATTGCCATCATCTTCACCGATCTTCGCCGATTCAAGCTTTGAAGCCCTAACTTGTGTTTTGAAGCAAACTTGTTTCTTTTTCTTGATTTTCATGCTTATCTTGTTGCTTAAAAATTTTGGGAATGATGTATGAATGTGTAATATATGATTTATTTGTATTTTGAGGGCATATTTTCTCCCCTACTCGAGGCTAGGACAGGTTCGAGTGCCTCAAGAGTGCTGTGGGTGTTATGCAGACAGAGCTGGCCAAGATGAGGGCCGCACAGGCAGCAGAGTTTGTAGAGTTGAGGACCACTCAGGCATCGCAGTTTGCTCAGTTATCGGCACAGCTTGCCACGGTTATACAGATGTTCGAGCGATCTGTGGTACGACCCCGACGGGTCCCTTCACCGACTCCACCTTCATCTCCATCACCATCAGATCCAGCAGCACCAGCAGCAGCACCAGAGGACCCACAGCAGGACACCGACGCTGAGGCGTCATAGTTTTATTTTAGTTTATTTCACTTCTGTTGCACTTTATATTTTTTTGTTGGACTTGTAGTACCCAGAAAGGACTCTCCTTCTGGGTTTGCTTTTAGTTTTCGTTTATTTTATTCTGTCTCGAGTTGTATCTCATTATCATATCTTTATATACTCGAGCTTTGTTTTGGTTTTTCTTGAGCTATAGTGAACCCTTGCGTATGTGTGCAGATGGTCTTGGATGGAAGGAATTTGAGGAATAGTCATAGGCACGGTCATGGGACCGTGTATGCTCCACAAAAACATTGAGACTCAACTTTCAATGAACCTAGCTCCATCAAACGCAACACTTGGAGTTCAGGGGAGTAATGTTTCAATTGTCTACTTCCACACTAATTGTTGTTCATTGTTTTATTTTTATTGTGCTTGCATGCGTACATTGGGGACAATGTACACCTTAAGTGTGGGGGGGGGGGGGGGGGGGGGGGGGGATTCACATTGCACACACCTTTACTTGCGCGTTCAATTGCTCATGCTCAGGTAACCTATGGCGGTTTACCTTAGTTGTAACGTTTGTATTCTTAGAGTCTAGGAGAATTTTTAAACATGTATCCTATCATGCTCTAGTTTTTACTTGAATTTTTAGGGAATTTTTGCTCGATTACACCTTATTGCACTACTCACTCTTGAAATCTTTTGGAAACTCGATCTTGAAGTTTTTAAGGACAAGTTTATCATCGTTCTTAGTTTTATTTTGGAAAATACATATATATATTAAAAAAAAAAGAAAGAGAAAAAAGATGGAAAAATGGAAAAAAAATATATAGAAAAATCTGAGTTTGTGAATAGTTGTTTTCTTTTATGTATGCATTTGGGGTGGAAAGGGCTACCACCCATGAAGTATGAAGCTACTCTCATAAGTCGGATACAAGTTATGCCCTAATGAGAGAAAGAGCTATCTCATGGGATGCGTGAAAGCTACTACCCCGGTAGAAAGAGCTACCTCATCGAAAGAGTGAAAGCCACCTTTGGCGGCCGCCTAGGAAAGGGCTACCTTCGAGGATGTGTGAAGCTACTACCTCCTCTCTTATTTTTCGTATATAAATAAGTCCTTTTGAATAAGAGTTTGAGGAGTACTCGTTGGTTCTCTTGAGTGAATTCGCACACACTTACACATCTTCGAGTTGTTATCCTTTTTTATTCATGTTTTTAGCTAGAGTAATGATAACCTTATGCAATGTTTTGATTTCCCCTTACTTGTAGAATGCTTCCTTTGCATATTTTTGGTGAACCTAAGGCCGAGCACTTTCAATTGTTCTTCCCAAGTATTTTCACGTTTTATTTTTGGTTGAGGACAAGCAAAAGCTTAAGTGTGGGGGGATTTGATAAGTGCTTGTGTTATAGTGACGCGAAGCGTTATTATCTTACTATGAGCATCTCTTTTATCAGATTTTATCACTAAATAGTGTGTATTTGTGTATTCTTGTACATTATAGGTTTGTGGAGCCAAGTTGGAAAAGAAGAACAAAGTTAGATCGTGTTCGCCATTGTTAGGAGGTTTTCGGACCAAGCAAAGAACAAGGCACGAACTTGGACCTGTGAGTGTGTGCCAACCTCCTTTGGAGGGGCACAAAGGCAGTCACATTCACAACAAGTCTAACTCGTGTAGCCTAGGAGAACTTCACCAAGAAGGAGACTTGAAGCAATCGGCACGATCTACCATTGATTGTGTGCCCAATTCAATGGCCTCGATGAAGAACAACATATTCGGGAGCGTTTCGGCAAGTTACTGTGCATTTTCTGCCGAAGATCAAGTTTCCAGAGAATCCACACGGGAGTGTGGAATTAACACACGGCCGTGTGAATCATTTTCCAGCAAGCTAGAGACTTCACACGGGCATGTGGAAATTCCACACGGCCGTGTGAAGTAATTTTTCAGGAAGACAGAAACTTCACACGGCCGTGTGGAAATTCCACACGGCCGTGTGAAGCCCCGATAAGTTCAAATTTAAAGCCGCACTCAGCCTATTTAAAGCCCGATTGGGAGATTTTCTGGGCATCTTTTGACCTATCTTTTTCTCCAACTTCGAGAGGGTGCGCCTAGGGTTTTGGAGAGGACTTTGTGGAGGATTGGAGCACGCCAACGGCATCGTCATCGACGTCTGACGGCAGCACAAGACCACGGCCACATCAAATGCGAGGGGGTTTTCATTGATGTTCTTATTTTGCAATTTATTTTACACTTTGATGAACATGTATAGCTCCATGAGGAGCTAAACCCCTCGTGGGTATTCGGACTTGTAAAACCCTAGGATCATTATGTTTCTATGACATTGTTATTATGCTTTTCTAATATTGATGAATAAATTCGAGTTTCAGTTTTAATTATCTTTTGCTATTGTTCTTCCTTAGCCGTGACACTAGGGTTGAGAACAATCTAGGTTATCTTTTGGAGGTGTGACAACTCCTATAGGATTAGACTATTTAAGACTGAAGAGGGTTGAGAGGGAGAGTTGTGAGGTAGCAATGTACCCCTTTCCCTTCCGGTGTGATTTCTCCCTATCTCCATTTCCTTGGTTAATTAGCGGTCAAGATAGAGTTTTAGGGCTCAATCTAGACTAGGGTTCTTCCACCTGGACCAAAGGGTTAGAACTACATAGAGGAACAGGTTTTATCACTAGGAATCCCTAGAGCTTAAAGCAATCCCACGTAGTGTTAGGGTTAGGAAGATAGACTCCCCTGGGGCTTAGTTGACAGGTCAACAAGAGTCATGGGCCGTAGTGAATCCTAATACCGGGACATAATGTTGGGGTTAGTCACGGTTGACCTTAAGTTTTGGGACCGTGAGTTTAAGGATATCCTCGACTCAATTAACATCAATAGGAAAGTATAATAGCATAGTCTTGCACTAGAAGCACAAGTTCTAGAGGTAACTTGTCCGGATACCCTATCTCACCCATTGCTAGTCTTTCTCTTTTAACTTCTACTTGCTTTTCTCTTGTCTTTCATCTCTCTATTTACTTTCTTGTCGTTTATTTTAATTGTTTCCATAAATTCACTCATCACTCCGATTATTTCTTTTCGTACACCGCATAACTAAATAGTGAATTCTTGTGTTATAAATCCCTATTCCCTGTGGATTCGACTACCCACTCACCAGGGTAATTTTATTACTTCGACAAGGCCGCGCACTTGCGGTACACATGCAAAAGGTCGTGTTAGTGTGTACCCCACAAGTGCACGGGTTGTCGTAGTAATAAAATACCCTGGTGAGTCGGTAGTCGTATACATAGGGAATAGTGTTCAGAAACAAGCGTTATCACTATTTTAGCTATAAATGGAATCAATGGTAAGAGAAATCAATATGTATATATATATAAAAGAAAGTAAAAAATTGCAAAAAGGGCAATATAGGTAGGAGAGGTAATCGATACAAAGATGGGGTACTCGGACAAAGCTCCCCCTAGGACTAATGCTTTTAGTGCAAGACTAGTATTATACCCTCTAATTGATGTCTAATGAGTTGTGGAAATCCTTAAGCACATGGTCCCAAATCTAAGGTCAACCGTGACTAATCCCACACTATACCCGGCTCTAGACTTCTCTACGACCCTTGACTCTCGATGACCTATCACCTAAGCCCCAGGAGAGTACATCATACTAATGCCTAGCACCGTATGAAATTGCATGGAGTTCTAGGGATTCCAAGTGAAAGACCCTATCCCTAATTATAGTTCTAACCCTTTGGTCCAGGTGGAAGAACCCTAATCTAAGTTAAGCCCTAGTCCTAGGATTCACTCAACCCTTCGCAAGGGAGTTCATCTCCTAGTACTTCACTCTACTTCGATCGCGATTAACTCTTGGGATACGGAGGTAGGGAAATTCACACCGGAGGGGAAAGGGGACGTTCCGCTACCTCTCGACTCACCCTCTCAACCCTCTAAAACCTTGTGTAGTCTAATCCTATAGAGATTGTCACACCCTCAAAAGATAACCTAATAGATTCTTAACCCTAGTTTCACGGCTAAGGGAAAATCTCATACAATCGGCATGCAAGATTGAAACTCAATAAGAAAACACCAAATTAATAAAGCATAATAAAAGTTATAGAAACACAAACATCCTAGGGTTTACAAGTCCGAATACCCACTAGGGTTTAGCTCTCCATGGAGCAGTACAAGGTCAATAAAGAGTTTAAGAACATATGCATGAAAACCATAAAGAAAACCCCCTTGTAGATAGTATCGATGGTCTTGTGGAGGAGCATGTCTACTCCAACGAATCCCTTGTCAAGCCTAGGGCACACCTCGCCGAATCGATGCTGACAAAAGCTCCCCTAATAGCTTTCTTCCAATGGGTATCGATGCTGATGCTGTAAAATTGCCTCCAAAGACTTCCAAGAACCTCTCCAAACTCTAGCCGAAAGCCCCCCAAAAGATAGGCAAGAGATTGAAAGGGGGTCCCCAAATAGATTTGAAAACGGGCTATTTATAGGCTGAAATCGGAGTTCCACACACCATTGTGGATTTTCCACACAGGCCTGCCAAATTTCCACACGGCCGTGTGGAAATTCTGTTTTGCTGGTTTTCGGTAGACTATGAACATCAACTTACTACAGTGTTTTTTCTACAGTAATTAGCTACATTACTGCTACAGTACTTTGCCGAAATGCTCCCAAATTCATCGTTATTCATTGAGGCCGATGAATTGGGCACACAATCAATGTTAGATTATGTCGATTACTTCATTTCTCTTTATTGGCGAAGTTCTCTAATGCTACACGAGTTAGACTTTTGTGAATGTGACTGCCCTTGTGCCCCTCCAATGGAGGTTGGCACACACCCACAAGTCTAGACTCGTGCCTTGTTCCTTGCTTGGTCCAAGAAATCCGTAACAATGGTGAACATAACCTATTCTTGCTTTTTTCTTCTCCAAATTGGCTCCACAACTCTACAATGCACAAAATCACACAAATGCACACAAATTAATGATAAATTCTGAGAAAAGTAATGTTCAATGTAAGATAATAATATTTCGTATTAGTATAACACGAGCACTTATCAGGGTTAGAGATATTCATAGGAACAGGGCTAATCACTAGGAATCCCTAAAACTTAAAGCGATCCCGCATAGTGTGAGGTTTAGGTAGATGGACTCCCCTGGAACTTAGTTGACAGGTCAATAAGAGTTAAGAGTCGTAGTGAAACCTAATACCGGGGTATAATGATTAGGATTAGTCACGGTTGACCTTAGGTTTGGGACCGTGTATTTAAGGATATTCTCGACTCATTAAACATCAATAGGAGAGTATAATAGCATTGTCTTGCACTAGAAGCATAGATCCTAGAGGTAGCTTGTCCGGGTACCCTATTTCATTCATTGATTATCTTTCCCTTATCACTCTTTCTTGCACTCTCTTACCTTCCATATTTCTCTTTATTTCATTCTTGCTTTCAATTATCTTTCCACACACACAATTAATCTTTCTCTCGTTTTCCGTATTTCACATTAGTTGAATAGCAATCACTTGTATCGTTGATCCCTACTCCCTGAGAATTCGAATACCTTCTCACCAGGGTACTATTATTACTTCGACAAGCCCGTGCACTTGTGGTACACACACGCAAGCGGTGTGTCAGTCATCATCCCCACCAAGGTCGCAGCGACCATAAACAACAAATTTCTTCCATTTATAAGTAATACATTAAAGATTCATGTAAGAACAAGTGTTAGAGCCGTGAAGTACCAGCATGACACATCATGTATGCATTAGATCTACAAATGGGCATCAAAACAAAATCATACCTCATTCGAGAGAAATCAAGAGGAGGAGGATGCCTAAAACGAGAGATTGGTGAAAAATGCACCTTGATCCGCGAGATTTATAAGAGGGAAAAGGGGAAAAGATCAGGTCACACACAAGTAATAAAGTGGTACTCCGTAAAGAGTAGGGTTGTCGAACCACAAGGAATTGTACTCAAAGTACTAGTTTATCTTCTGATGTCTAGTGAAACAAGTAGAAAAGAGATTAAATGATAAAAACTTAGAACCAAGTATTCGGTGATACAAGAGTAATCCCTCAGGGCGCTCCCTATGACTTATGCATGCTATCTCATCCTAATGTCTACCAGGTACATTCCATAGAAATGTGTGTGATCACTAGCGATGTTGCATCTATGTGTTCTCAGAAACACTGAGTTTTGCTAAGATAACTACATGTTGCTTACAAACAAGCTATGCACCGAGTTTTACCCTAACAACTGTGTACATCTAATACATCAAGTTATGCAAAACAAGATTAAACACGAATATCAAATAGAACTCCACAAATCAATTAGAACAAGTGTATAAGAATTACAGTTTGTCAATAATCCCCAACCCTGGGCAATGCGGCCAGTTAGCCCCTCGTGGGCAGGTACCCGAGAAAAGGACAATAAAAGAACAAGAGGAAGAAGAAATGACTCCCTTCTATACTTTAGATGACCTTTCTTGCAGTGACCTTGCGCTAACCCTACCTCTTGTGGTGCCTCCTACTCGTCCTTACTCTTTTTAGGTGGTTTGGTGAAACTTGATCTTCGATCTCATCAACTTCCTCCCGGTGGAGAGAAGAATCCCCGAACAAAGATGGGAAAGAAACCCTAAGTTCTGGAGTTAATAAGGCAGTTTTGGGGCCCGACAGGGTCTGGACATGATCATGTACAGATCGTGTACTTTTCTTGGAAGTCCGTGAGCAAAACTCCTGAGATTTGTAGCACTTCGGACACGGGCGTGCAATCACCGTGTCACCTAGCACACGACCGTGTACTAGGCACCGTGCCTGTGTTGCCCTTTAATGAGGTTGCCCTGAGATTTTTAGCACTTCGGGTACGGGCGTGTGATGATCATGTCCTGCCTGGGACACTCCCGCAGGTTTTTTACTATTCCGCTATCCAGGCTGGGATTTTTAGTAAATCGGGCACGACCATGTCTTGCCCGTATCAGCTAGCTTTGATCCCCCGGTCGATGCACACGCAGGAAATGTACTTAGTTTCACTCCAAATTGACTCGGGCCCACTAATCCTACGTATTGAACATAATACCATGAATTGCACCAATTCTACATAATAAATATGCTAAAGGATAGCAAAAAGGTGACAAACGTCTAATTGTACGTATTATTTATGTATGTTTATGCATGAATAGAGTATTTTTATATGTGTGGATGCCCGTTTTCGGTCTAAATTGGTTTTTTTCATGTTACAGGCACAAAAGATACCGCGGGGAGCTCGACCATGAGATTTTAGAAGACATCGGCAGGGAAATGGCCATTTTCGAGCCCTGGGTACTCATACGGGCACATAGATGGCCGTATACAGTCCTGTAGCAGCGGCACTATAGCAGTTTTCTTGTTGTTTGGGCACTGTAGCAGCGGCATAGTATTAGGGCATTTTTCTTGTTGTCTTGGGCCACCTCTTCTCCTCTACAACCATCTAGGGATCAATCCGGATTGGAGAAGGTATTTTTGAGGAGCAAATTGAAGGGAAAAGGATATCACACTCAAAGGAAAGCATCTAGGAGTTCGTTGGATCCACGAATTCTCATCACCATCTTCTAGTCTTCATCTTAGGGGACTTTGTTTGAGCTTTGCTTTGTATTTCTTATCTTCTACACTTGCTCCTTTGTTGATGTTGAACTAGACTCCCAAGGTCACCGGGCATCCGGTGAACCTTGGGATGAACTTGCTTGTATGGATGCTTAATTTACATGTATGGAATTTGGTTTGTTTTGTAGTTTAAGTTTGGTGTATTTGAATGCTTTGGTATGCATGAGAACTCTATGTATCAATACTTAGGTAATACTAGGTTGCATGACCATTGCCCTAGTGTTGGACTCACCAAGCTTAGAAGGGATATGTGTACAAATACGCCGTGACCATCGGGTATTTTGTACACCTCCGGTATTAGGGTTGTGCCTAGTTTGTGTTTCAACCCTAATTTGAGAATCCTGTGCTTTTAATGCAATCATAGGAGGATTTGGTCGGAAGGAATTCCGTATCAATGCTCGTACTAGATTAGAGGCCAATTGCCGTGACCATCCGGTTGGCCTATGACAGGGGCCCGAAAGTGCACGGGTTGTCGAAGTAATAAAATACCCTGGTGAGTGAGTAGTCGTATCCACAGGGAATAGGGATTTGAGATATATATGTGGAAAGAAATCAATGAGTGAGTATGAAAGAACTAATAAAAACAAGAATTAAAATAGAATTGTGGAAGATGAGAGAGTGCAAGTAAGATTAAAGGGGTAGGACAAGCAATGAATAAAGATGGGTACCCGGACAAGCTACCCCTAGGACTTATGCTTCTAGTGCAAGACTATGCTATTATACTCTCCTATTGATGTTAATTGAGTCGAGTAGATCCTTAAACACACGGTTCCAAACCTAAGGTCAACCATGACTAACCCTAACACTATACCTCGGCATTAGGTTTCACTACGACCCTTGACTCTCGTTGACCTGTCAACTAAGCCCTAGGGGAGTCTATCTACCTAAGCCTCACACTACATGGAATTGCTTTAAGTTCTAGGAATTCCTAGTGATTAACCCTGTTCCTATGTAGTTCTAACCCTTTGGTTCAGGTGAGAGAACCCTAGTCTAAATTAAGTCCCGGCACTAAGATTCACTTCAACCCTTCACTTTGTTGCTCGCGCAACTAAGCCCTAGGGGAGTTTATCTCCTAGCACCTAACTCTATCTCGACCGCAAATAAATCATGGAACATGGAGGTAGGGAGAATCACATTGGAGGGGAAAGGGGACGTTTCGCTACCTCACGACTCACCCTCTCAACCCTCTTCAATCCTAAGTAGTCTAATCCAATAGGAGTTGTCACACCTCTAAAGGATAACTTAGATTATTCTCAACCCTAGTGTCATGGCTAAGGGAAAACAATAACAAGAAGAATTTAAGATTGAAACTCAATTTTATTCATTAATAATGAAAAAGCATAATAGCAATGTCAAAGAAACATAATAATCCTAGGGTTTACAAGTCCAAATACCCACAAGGGGTTTAGCTCCTCATGGAGCTATACAAATCCATCAAAATAATAAAAAGAACACAAATTGAAAGCATAGTTGAAAACCCCCTTGTGTGCGATGTGGCAGTGGTTTTGTGCGGCCGTCGGACGATGATGTCGACGCCGATGACGCGCTCCAAACTTCCACGAAGTCCTCTCCAAACCCTAGCCGCTCCTCTCCAAAAGTTAGGGCAAAGAAGAGCTAAAAAGATCCTCAAACAGTCTCCAAAATGGGCTTTTATAACGTTGAGTCGCGGCTTTAAAATTGAACTTATCGGGATTTCACACGGCCGTGTGGATTTTCCACACGCCCGTGTGAACTTTCTAGTTTTCTGAATTCCGGCTGAAAGTGAACAGTAGGTTGCTACAGTGTTTTGCTACAATACTCACCGAAACGCTGCCGAATTTGTCGTTCTTCATCACGGTCATTGAATTGGGCACACAATCAATGGTAGATCGTGCCGATCGCTTCAAATCTTCTAATTGGTGAAGTTCTCCTTGTTAGCACGAGCTAGTCTTATTGTTAATGTGACTGCCTTTGTGCCCCTCCAAAGGAGGTTGGCATACACTCAGAAGTCTATGCTCATGCCTTGTTCCTTACTTAGTTCGAAAATCTCACCAACAACGGCGAACACGATCTAACTTCGTTCCATTTCTCCAATTTACCTTCACAACCCTATAATGCACAAAAGTAAACAAATGCACACTTTTGAGTGATAAAATCTGATTAAATCAATGCTCATTGCAAGATAATAACACTTCGCATTACTATAACACAAGCACTTATCAACCTATATTAGGTTTCTCTCGGTCCAAACCACCATCACCTGTGTAGTTATAGCATCCTTCTAGCTTTAGTAGTCCCGAGGGGATCCTTGCCCAGGGACCTCGTACTTTCATTGTTACTTGCATCCTCAGTATGCTTATGTGGTGAGCCGTAGTCTACTTGTTTATAGCTTTTTCTTTTGTTTGTTTTCTTTTCTTGTTTTAAAACTATACTTGTTAGATTAGACAGTGCCGTCTAGGGGGAAGTAATAGCAGCTCTTGTTACCCAAGGGAATACAATCCCTGTGTCACTCACAGGGTATTACTTGACGACGCGTGCGCTTGTGGATCTCGCTATCAAAAGGATAGGATAAAAGGCATGGATACTTGATATAAATGCACTCATTATCAAACTCCCAGGGTAGTCGGTGGGGATCTGCTCGTACTCCTCCGTCTTCGTAAATGTCTCATCGTGTAACCCCAATTTGATGGAGAACTGCGTCATACTCATACTGTATAGCTGACTGAGAGAACGTAACTAAATAGCGTCCACATTTGAAAAACTATGGTACCCTCTGTCAAACTCGAACGATACTAGAACCTCAAGTGTGAGTGAACGGATAACCAGATCTCGAATCGACAATAGCCGGGGCCAACTACCTGCCGCGAGCAGCTCATCCACCTCATTTGCCATCTCATCTCCCAACTCCACCCCTCTCAATACTCCCAAATCGGGAAGACGAGTCTGTCTAAATCATAACTTCACCAACCGCTTGAATCGTACTCTGTGCTCGGGTATGACGAACTCTATTTGCTCTGGTGAAGGTGAACGAGGATGTTTGCTGGATGATTTCAATCGGGGAGCCATTGCTGCAAAGATTGAAAAGAAATCGATTAAATTTCACAATTAAAAATAGTCTACAGAAATCCACACGCCCGTGTGGATCTTCGGGCCGAAATAGAGACACGGCCCTGATTCCCCACAAATCCATACAACTCAATTCAAATCGTTCTAAGATTTTCCATATTCATTCACAATCATAATACGAATAAAAACTCAGTGAAATACGAATTCAAATCATTCTAAGATTTTGCATATTCATTCACAATCATAATATGAATAAAAACTCAGTGAAATATAACTAAATAGACCAATGCAAAACAAGATTGAATCGAAATGACGAAGAAAAAGAGAAAGAGGGCTTACCGATGAAATCGACCTAAGAACTTGAAATTCGACCGGAAAACACTCTAAAACCTCTATAAACGATAAAAAGAAAGTCGGGAATGTGAGTGAGAGTGTTCTATGAGCTTTTGAAACTTCAAATAAAAGAGGCGTGAGTGGATTTTAAAGAAAAGTCACGGCTTTTGGAGTTCTGTACATCCACACGGTCTTATGGAAATTCCACACAGCTGTCTGCCTCTTATGATAGACTTCATAGGGGCAGTCACACGCACCTATGTTCTCTCTATTTGCTCTCTGAACACCACGACACGGGCGTGTTTAAATTCCACACACCCGTGTGCCTTCACAGGGGAGCTTCACAGGGGCACCCACACGCCCCAGTATGCTCTTGGTAAAACACTTAAGGCCTCTGAACGCATCCATACACAAGACACAAGGACGGCCACATGGGCACCCACATGCCCCTGTGGCCTCTCTTGATCAACTGAGAAGAACCTAAGTGTTCCACACGGTAGTGCAAAATTTCACACAGCCATGTGCCTTTCACAAGCTCACTCATAGGTGCAGTCACACGCCCTTGTGTCTTCTCGGAATGGAAGGGCAATCTCTGCAGAGTTTCACACGGCCATGTGGAAATTACACACAATCGTGTGCCTTAACACAAGTGGACTTACAGGGGCATCCACATGTCCCTGTGGACTCTCTGGATGGAGAGTTTAAGTTCTGCAGGAATCCACACGATCGTGTGGAAATTATACACGGCCGTGTGCCCTTCACAGAGTCGTTCAAAGGGGCATTCACACACCCTTGTATCCTCTCGGGATGAGCTTTGAACAATGACACACGTCGTGTGTCTTCTCTAGATGACTTAGAAAAATTACAAGCTCTGCAGAAAATTTCAGAAACTCAAATACAACACTTAGTTCCTGTATATATGATAAAAATATGACCAAAGATCCATGAAAACACACTCAAACAACCCAAAACTTCGTTAATCACAATTAGGCACACGAAAATAATCAAAGATCCATGAGAAAAATCATAGCACACGTATAAGATCCAAGATACGAACGCTAAGACTTTTATTCATGCCAAAACTAAACTAAGTCCTAGAAAAATGGTAAAGCTTGGGTTGCCTCTCTAGAAGCGCTTGTTTAATGTCACTTAGCTTGATGACAAGTGCCCGAATGTGCACGGGTTGTCGAAGTAATAAAACACCCTGGTGAGTGGGTAGTCGTATCCACAGGGAATAGGGATTTAAGATACAAGCATTCACTATGTAGCTAATGCAATGTGTGGAAAGAAATCAATGAATGAGTGTAAAAGAAACTAATATAAACAAGAATTAAATAGAATTGTGGAAGATGAGAGAGCGCAAGTAGGAGTAAAAGAGTCGGATAAGCAATGAGTAAAGATGGGTACCCGGACAAGCTACCCCTAGGACTTATGCTTCTAGTGCAAGACAATGCTATTATACTTTCCTATTGATGTTAATTGAGTCAAGGAGATCCTTAAATACACGGTCCCAAACCTAAGGTCAACCGTGACTAACCCCAACACTATGTCTCGGCATTAGGTTTTACTACGACCCTTGACTCTCGTTGACCTTTCAAGTAAGCCCTAGGGGAGTCTATCTACCTAAGCCTCACACTACGTGGAATTGCTTTAAGTTCTAGGGATTCCTAGTGATTAACCTTGTTCCTATGTATAGTTCTAACCCTTTGGTCCAGGTGGAAGAATCCTAGTCTAAATTAAGCCCCAGCACTAAGATTCACTTCAACCCTTCACTCTGTTGCTCGCGCAACTAAGCCCTAGGGATTTTATCTCCTATCACCTGACTCTATCTCGACCGTGAATAAATCATGGAACATGGAGGTAGGGAGAATCACATTGGAGGGGAAAGGGGACGTTCTGCTACCTCACGACTCACCCTCTCAGCCCTCTTCAATCCTAAGTAGTCTAATCCTATAGGAGTTGTCACGCCTCCAAAGGATAACCTAGATTGTCCTCAACCCTAGTGTCATGGCTAAGGGAAAACAATAACAAGCAGAAATTAAGATTGAAGCTCAATTTTATTCATCAATAATGGAAAAACATAATAGTAATGTCAAAGAAACATAATAATCCTAGGGTTTACAAGTCTGAATACCCACAAGGGGTTTCGCTCCTCATGGAGCTATACAAATCCATCAAAATAATAATAAGAATGCAAATTGAATGCATAGATGAAAACCCCCTTGTGTACGGCGTGGCCGTGGTCTTCTGCGGCCGTCGGACGTTGATGTCGATGCTGATGACGCGCTCTAAACCTCCACGAAGTCCTCTCTAAACCCTAGCCGTGCCTCTCTAGAAGTTAGGTCAGAAGAGAGCCAAAAAAGATCCAAAAACAGTCTCCAAAACAGGCTTTTATAATGCTGAGTCGCGGCTTTAAATTAGCTGAAATCAGGATTTCACACGCTCGTGTAAAATTGCTGAATTGCTGATTTTTGGCAGACTGCAAACGGTAACTTGCTACAGTATTTTTGCTATAGTAACTTACTGCAGTGTTGCTACAGTAAATGTGCCGAAATGCTCCCAAATTCGTCGTTCATCATCGAGGCTGTTGAATTGGGCACACAATCAACGGTAGACCGTGCCGATTGCTTCAAATCTCCTTATTGGTGAAGTTCTCTTTGTTAACATGAGCTAGACTTATTGTGAATGTGACTGCCCTTGTGCCCCTGCAAAGGAGGTTGGCATACACTCATAAGTCTACGCTCATGTCTTGTTTCTTGCTTAGTCTGAAAACTCCCCAACAACAGCGAACACGATCTAACTTCATTTCTTTTCTCCAATTTATCTTCACAACCCTACAATGCACAAAAGTAAACGAATTCACATTTTTTAGTGATAAAATCTGATTAAATCAATGCTCATTGCAAGATAATAACACTTCGCATTACTATAACACGAGCACTTATCACTTGACCTACCTGACCTTACCTTACGGGATTTTATGAATGAATGTTTCCCTGTTCTCTACAACTTGAAAGCATGCTTGACATAATATTTGTTGTTTAGAGGGGGAGTTATCGAGTTTGTTACCACACAAGGGCGAAACACCCTTACTCCTTGAATGCTCATCCCCGTTTGCGTTGGGTCTCTTCTTGTGGCGTCTCCTCGCTCTCCTTATCTTCTAGATTATCCTCTTCATGACTTTTGTGGTCGGTTCCACTTTCTCTACTTGACCAAGTGATTGAATATCTTCACTCTCCAAGTCTTGGTCTGGCCACCCTTTATACAAGTCTGGATACATCATTTCCTGCACATATTCATCAATTAGTTCATTGGTAGTGTCAAGATAATATAAAGTATCATCAAAGTCTAGAGAATATCTCATGGCTTCGGCCAAACGATAGGTAAGCTTTTCATCTCCGACTCTCAAAGTAAGCTCTCCACTGTCCATGTCAATCAATACCTTGGAAGTGCGCAAGAACGTCCTCATCAACATCCAACACTACAAAGTCCACAGGAAAGATGTACTTGTCAACTTTCATGAGCACGTCTTCAATGATACCCCTCAGATGTCTAACTGATCGGTCGGCTAGTTTAAGTGTCATCCGAGTGGGCCTAAGCTCTCCCAAGCCTTGGTTCTGAAAGAAAATGTAAGGCATGACATTGATACTAGCTCCTGAATCTGCCAATGTCTTTTCTTCACCCAAGTTTCCAATGTTGGAAGGAATGATGAAGTGACACACCCCTTGCGTGTGTACCCAGCAAGTGCACGGGTTATCGAAGTAATAAAATACCCTGGTGAGTGGGTAGTCGTATCCACAGGGAATAATGTTCAGAAACAAGTGTTATCACATTTAGCTATGAAAGAGGAATCGATGATAAGAGAATTCAATATGTATATATATATATATATATATATATATATATATATATATATATATATATATATATATATATATATATATATATATATATATAAAAGAAAGTAAAAGAGTGCAAAAAGGGGCAATAAAGGTAGGAGAGGTAATCGATATAAAGATGAGGTACCCGGACAAGCTACCTCTAGGACTTATGCTTCTAGTGCAAGACTTTGCTATTATACTTTTCTATTGATATCAATTGAGTTGAGGATATCCTTAAACTCACGGTCCCAAAACTTAAGGTCAAAAGTGACTAACCCCAACATTATGTCCCGGCATTAGGATTCACTATGACGCTTGACTCTTGTTGACCTATCAACTAAGCCCCAGGGGAGTCTATCTTCCTAACCCTAACACTACGTGGGATTGCTTTAAGCTCTAGGGATTCCTAGTGATAAAACCTGTTCCTCTATGTAGTTCTAACCCTTTGGTCCAGGTGGAAGAACCCTAGTCTAGATGGAGCCCTAACATTCTATCCTGACCGCTAATTAACCAAGGAAACGGAGGTAGGGAGAAATCACACCAGAGGGGAAAGGGGTACATCGCTACCTCACAACTCTCCCTCTCAACCCTCTTCAATCATAAAGAGTCTAACCCTATAGGAGTTTTCACACCTCCAAAGGGTAACCTAGATTGCTCTCAACCTTAGTGTCACGGCTAAGGGAAAAACAATAGCACAAGATAATTAAAATTGAAACTCGATTTATTTATCAATAATGGAAAAACACAATAGCAATGTCATAGAAACATAAGAATCCTAGGGTTTTACAAGTCCGAATACCCACGAGGGGTTTAGCTCCTCATGGAGCTATATATGTTCATCAAAATATAAAAGAAAGTATAAATAAAAAGCATTGATGAAAACCTCCTCGCGTATGGTGTGGTCGTGGTCTTGTGCAGCCGTCGGACGTTGGTGACGATGCCAATGACGCGCTCCAAACCTGCACGAAGTCCTCTCCAAAACCCTAGCCGCACTCTCCAGAAGTTGAGGATAAAGTTAGGTCCAAAGATGTCTCAAAAGTCTTCAAATCGGGCTTTTATAATGCTGAGTGCGGCTTTAAATTTTGGACTTATCAGGACTTCACACGGCCGTGTGGAATTAACACATGGGCGTGTGAAGTTTCTGTCTGCTAAAAAATTAATTCACACGGCCGTGTGTTAATTCCACACGCCCGTGTGAATTCTCTGGAATTCTGAAATTCAACCGAAAATGAACAGTAGATTGCTAAAGTGTTTTGCTACAGTAACAAGCTATAATGCTGCTGCAGTACTTGCCGAAACGCTCCCGAATCCGTTGTTCTTCATTGAGGCCATCGATTTGGGCACACAAATCAATGGTTGATCGTGCCGATTGCTTCAAGTCTCCTTCTTGGTGAAGTTCTCCTAAGCAACACGAGTTAGACTTATTATGAATGTGACTGCCTTTGTGCCCCTCCAAAGGAGGTTGGCACACACTCACAAGTCTAAGCTCATGCCTTGTTCCTTGCTTGGTCCGAAAACCTCCCAACAACGGCGAACATGATCTAACTTCGTTTTTTTCCTCCAAATTAGCTCCACAAACCTATAATGCATAAGAATACACAAATGCACACAATTTCGTGATAAAATCTGATAAAAGATATGTTCATTGTAAGATAATAATGCTTTGCGTTACTATACTACGAGCACTTATCATGAAGCTTCCGGGGTCTTTTCTCTTGCTCGGCATACTCTTTTGCAACACCACCAAGCAAGTCACATCTAAGATCACCGATGCACTCTCCTCCAATTTCCACTTGTTAGTCAAGATGTCCTTCACGAACTTCGTGTACTTAGGCATTTGTGACAACGCCTCCACGAATGGGATATTAATGTGCAACTATTTGAACAACCCCAAAAACTTCTTGTATTGCTCGTCGTTCTGATCATTCTTCAATCATGAAGGATAGGGGATTCTTGGCTTGTAAGGTGGGGGTGCCACCTCCTTCTCCTTTGGTCCTTCCTCCACCTCCATATCTTTGGGTGCTTCATCACTTTTCTTCTCAAGAGGGAGACTACTCTCAACCTCTCGGCCACTCCTCAAAGTAATTACCTTCACTTGTTCTCTCAGGTTTGTCTCCGTGTTGCTTGGCAAACTCCCTTGAGGTCTCTCAGATAGAGACTTCACAATTTGATCAACTTGGTTCTCCATGTTGTGTAATGATGCGGTGTGGTTGCAAAGTGTGGCTTCAACCGATTAGAATCTTGCATCTAATTATTAGACAAACCTTGTAAGTGCCTTCTCCAAATCGGTCATCTTGTCCTCCAAACCCGACACTCGGTTCTCCAAATTCGGTGCTTGTTGTTGTTGGAAGCCCGGTGGTGCATTACTTGTTTATTGACCTTGGTTACTCCATGAAAAGTTTGGGTGATTCCTCTTCCTCGAATTGTAGGTACCACTATAAGGATTTCCTTGACCTTTGAATGCATTACCTACAAAATCCACTTGCTCAACAGAAGAAGTACCACTAATGGCAATCAGATAATCACTAGAAGCATGTCCTCCCCCACATCCATTGCAACTCATAATGGCCGCCACTCTAGCTGAAGTTAGAGTGTCCAACTTCTTACTCAAAGACTCAACTTGGGCTGCCAAAGATGTTACTGCATCAATCTCATAAAGTCCAGATACCTTCTTCCTATCTCTTGAGTTCCATTGATAACTATTCAAAGCCATCTCTTCAATGAGGTGTCGAGCTTCACCGGAGGTCTTGTTTCCTAAGATACCTCTTGCTGCCGCATCTAATAATTGCTTCGTACTTGGATTCAACCCATTGTAGAAAGTGTGGACAATCATCCGCTCGTGGAATCCATGCTGTGGGTATCTCCACAGGAGATCCTTAAACCTATCCCATGTCTCAAATAGAGACTCCAATTCCATCTAAACAAACGAAGATATCTCATTCCTGAGCTTTGTAGATTTTCTGGGAGGGAAATATGGAGCAAGGAAAGCCTCCGCCATCTCCTCACAAGTAGTAATTGAGGCTCTAGGTAATGACTATAACAACTGTTTTGCTTTCCCCTTCAAGGAAAATGGGAAGGCTCTTAATCTGATGGCATCATCTGTGACTCCATTAATCTTGAGCATGCCACATACTTCAAGGAAGTTCTCAATATGGTTATTTGGGTCTTCATCGGCCAAACCGTTAAACAGTGCTGACTGTTGTAACATCTGGATGAAGCCTGGCTTAAGCTCAAAGTTTTGAGCAGTAATTGGGGGCCTCACAATGCTTGATTGTGTCCCCAAAACTATGGGTCTAGCATAATCAGAGAGAGTCCTCTGCTGTTCGTGCTGTTCTGCCATAGTATCCAACCTTTCTGTATCTGTTTCAGCTTGATTAGACTGTTCTTTCCTTTTTCTGTGTTCTCCTTCCAATATCTGGGTCTCTGACAGGGACCTGAATGTGCACGGGTTGTCGAAGTAATAATATACCCTGGTGAGTGGGTAGTCGTATCAACAGGTAATAGAGATTTTAGATACAAGTATTCACTATGTAGCAAGCGCGATGTGTGGAAAGAATTCAATGAGTGAGTGTGAAAGCAATTAATAAAAAGAAGAATTAAAATAGAAGTGTGGAAGGTGAGAGAGTGTAAGTAGGAATAAAAGAGTAGGACAAGCAATGAGTAAAGATGGGTACCCGGACCGTGCCAATGACTAATCCTCAAAATCCTTACATCCAAGACCATCTGCGCACACATATACAAGGGTTCAGTATAGGTCAACAAAGATAAAATAAAACTCGAGTATATAAAATATGAAGCAATGAATACAACTCGAGATGAAAGAAAAGCAAAATAAAAGATAAACTCAGAAGGGAGATCCTTTCTGAGTACTACAAGTCCAAAATTGAATAAAAAGTACAAAAAGAATAAAATGAAAATCAAAAGCAAATAAAAACTAAAACTACGACGCCTCAGCGTCAGTGTCTTGAGTAGTGGCCTCTGGTGCTGCTAGAGGCTCTGAAGATGCCGGTGGATCTACTGATGCTGGAGGAGATGGTGGTGGAGGGGTAGAAGCTCGGGGTCGGACCACGAATGGTGCTGACACGGCCTGCTCAAGGAGTCTCTGTATAGTGTCAAGCCGTGCCATGGTCTCTAAGTGCTGCGCAGCCTGAGTAGCCCTAACCTCGGCCATCTCTGTCTGTAACACACCCACTGCACTCTTGAGGAGCTCCAGTCGATCCTGGCCTCGAGAGGGTGAGAACATGCGCACCGGAGGTGGCTCGGGCGCGGTAGGTGGTGCCTGTGTCTCTGTCTCTACTGCAGGTGGCTCCAAGGCTGCCTGGGACCCCTCGGCCTGCTCTGACTGGGGTATGATCATAAAATAGGCTCCTGGCCCTGATCTGCGGACCATACCCATTAGTCTCAATGTATCTCTGCTGAGCGGAGCTGGCGTAGCAATCTTCTCGGTCCTGCGCACCCCATCTCTGAGTCCCAAACCTATGATGAGGCGTGTGATGTAGGGACCTGCAAAGATGACTCTAACCCTGGGGTACTGGCCCTGGTGGCGCATGTACTCGGCTAGAATGTGGCCCAGGTGGAATGGCTCGCTCTGTACCATGGAGTGCAAGTATAGCAACTCCTGTCTGCTCAGTACCCCTGTACTATCCCCTCTACCGCTCACTGACCTGCTCAGTATGGCATGGATGTACCTGTACGCTGGCCGGGAAAAGAATGTCGCCTTCGAAACCCCCGGCTCGTATTGCCCATCCCCGCACAATATCCTAGCCTAGCCGCACTCCCCAAGTTGAGGAGAAAGATAGGTCAAAAGATATCCCAAAAGATCTCCAAAATCCTCTTTTATAATGTTAAATCGCGGCTTTAAAATCCGACTTATCGGGGGCTTTACACGGCCATGTGGAATTTCCACACGACCGTGTGAAGTTTCTGTTTGGCTGAAAAATCGATTCACACGGCCGTGTGGAATTTCCACATGCTCGTGTGAATCCTCTGTAATCCTGATTTTCGGCAGAAAATAAACAGTAACTTGCTACAGTGTTTTGCTACAACAACAAGCTACAGTACTTGCCGAACCGCTCCTGAATCCATTGTTCTTCATTGAGGCCATTGATTGGCCACACAAACAATGGTAGGTCGAGCCGATTGCTCAAGTCTCCTTGGTGAAGTTCTTCTAAGCTACACGAGTTAGACTTGTTGTGAATGTGACTACCTTTGTGCCCCTCCAAAGGAGGTTGGCACACACTCACAAGTCCAAGCTCGTGCCTTGTTCCTTACTTGGTCCGAAAACTTCCCAACATTGGCGAACACGACCTAATTTCATTCTTCCTCTCCAATTTAGCTCCACAAACCTTCAATGCACAAGAGTACACAAATGCACACTATTTAGTGATAAAACCTGATAAAAGATATGCTCAACGTAAGATAATAAAACTTCGCGGTACTATAACACAAGCACATATCAGTATTTCACTAGAAACATTAGTCATAAGGGGAGCTTGTCCGGGTACCCCTTATTCATATTGATTGTTCCTCTCTTTACTCTTTGCTTGCACTCTCTTGTCTTCTATATTTCTCTTTACTCTTTGGTGGCATTCTCTTGTCTTTCATATTTCTCTTTTACTCTCTTGCACACAAATTGATTGTTCTCACCACACCGTATCGTACTAGCTAAATAGTAATTTCTTGTGTCCCTAATCCCTATTCCCTGTGGATTCGACTACCATCTCACTGGGATACTTTATTATTGCGACAAGCCGTGCACATTCGGGCCCCTATCAACATGTTCCCAAACCTATGCCCCGGCAACAGTGACTAGCTCCAACACTATGCCACGGTACTAGGATTCACTACAACCCTTCACTCTGTTGATTTCTCAACTAAGCTCCAGGGGACCTCATACTATGTGGAATTTCTTGGTGTTCTAGGGATTCCAAGTGATAGACCTTGTTCTTAAGTATAGTTCTAAGCCTTTGGTCCAGACGAAAGAACCCTAGTCTCAATTAAGCCCCAGTACTAGGATTCACTACAACCCTTCACTCTGTTGCTCACGCAACTAAGCCCTAGGGGAGTTCATCTCCTAGCACTTCACTTTAGTTTAACTGCAAAGAACTCTTGGAACATGGATGCAGGGAAAATCACCCCGAAGGGGAAAGAGGATGTTTCGCTATCTCTCTACTCACCCTCACGGCCCTCTCCAATCTCGTATAGTCTAATCCTATAGAAATTATCACACCTTCCAAGGATAACTGATAGGGGCCCGAAAGTATACAGGTTGTCGCAGTTATAATAGTACCCTGGTGAGAGGGTAGTCGAATCCACAGGGAGTAGGGATTGTAGACACAAGAGATCGCTATTTAGATAGTGTGAAATATGGAAAATGAGAGCGAGAATCAATATGTGTGTGCAAGAGTAATCGGAAGCAATAAGAAAATAAAGAGAAATATGGAAGATAAGAGAGTGCAAGCTAAAAGTAAAAGAGAGAAACAATCAAGAGTGAAATAGGGTACCCGGACAAGCTATCCCTAGGATTAATGTTCTAGTGCAAGACAATGTATTATACTCTCCCATTGATGTTTAATGAGTCATGGACATCCTAAAGCACACGTTCCCAAATCTAAGGTCAACCATGACTAACCCCAACATTATGCCCCGACATTAGGTTTCACTACGATCCTTAACTCTCGTTGACCTATCAACTAAGTCCCAGGGGAGTCCATCTTCCTAAGCCTCACACTATGTGGGATTGGTACGATTACCGCAAGTGCACGGGTCGCCAAGTAATACCCCTCACGCACGCGCGAGGGGGTCGTATTCCCAAGGGCCAAGGAACTACTATTACTCCCCCTTTATCTATTTCCTAGCCTAACAACTCGATTGTCATGCAATACTTACAAAATGGAGAAAGAAATAACTAAAATGAAATCCAGGCTACTACTACACACATTTAGCAAACAAGGGAGAATCAAACATGCGAAGGCGTGATTTGGACAATGAATCCCCCTAGGGTTGTCATTAAGCCCTGAATTTAGGATGAAATGTTATGATGGTAGTTGGGCCAAGAGATTCCTAAATTAGGTCACCCCGATGGTCACGGTGATAACCCCTAATCCGGTACGAGTATTGGAATACGGAATCACTTCCGCCCAAATCCTCGTACGATTGCCTTACGCCTAGGGAAATCTCAAATTAGGGCCGAACTCAACCTAGGTCAAGCCCTAATGGTTGGAGGGGTACAAATACCCGATGGTCACGGCGTATTCGTACATGTATCCCTTCCAAGCCTAGTGTGTCTAGTACAAGGGCGATGGTCACGCAACCGAGTACAACCTAGAAGTTGAAATACAGAGTTCTCATGCAAATCAACACATCAAAGTACACAAGGCTTGAACCACAAACTACAAGATTTCATAAAAGAAATACAACATCAAACAATGCATCAATAAAGATGATCATCCGAAATACAAACTACCAACCCCAAGGTTCATCATGTCCAAATCACAAATAAGTTAGTTCCTCATTGAAGAGGAAAACTCATACAAATACAAAGAATAACAAAACAAGAAATGAAGCAAGAAACACTCCCTCTAGCCTTGGAATCCCTTGATGGACGAAAACCTAGAAAATATGCCTTAATGCCTTGGATCTTCGCTCCAATCTCCTCCTTCGACGTTGTCTCCCTCTTGGTGAAGATTCGTGCCGTAGATCGCCGGAAATCGCCGCCAAAATGGGTGGGGCGGCGGCCCAAAAATATCCCCCCAAAGAGTCCCCTTCCAAAATGTGACAAAAAAGCCCTTAAAAACAATTCCAGTGACCTATGCGGCCTCCCATGCGGCCCCGCATGCGGGGAGAGAAAATTCCGGAGAAATCCCGAAAATCGCGTAAGTTGCTACAGTATGCGGCCTCTGCAGTACCCGCATGGTAGCCCGCATGAATTTCCTGACCAAGCCGTTTCTTCAAGTGTTCGTGCTACAGTAGTTGCTACAGTTACACTACAGTACCAGGGGCTCGAAAATAGTATTTTTCTTGCCAATTTCTCCTTAAATCATGTTGTCGAGCTTCCCAAGGCAACATTTGTACCTGTAACACGAAATAAACCAATTTAGACCGAAAACGGGCATCGATTCATCAACAAAATACGGAAAAGTATGCGCAAGTATACGTATAAAATATATACATTTAGACGTTTATCAGGGATTGCTTTATGTTTTAGGGATTCCAAGTGATTAGCCATGTTCCTAAGTGTAGTTCTAACCCTTTGGTACAGGTGAAAGAACCCTAGTCTCAATTAAGCCCCAGCACTAGGATTCACTACAACCCTTCACTCTGTCGCTCGCGCAACTAAGCCCCAGGGGAGTTAATCTCCTAGCACTTCTCTCTATTTCGACCGCTAAGAACTATTGGAACACGGAGGTAGGGAAAATCACACCGGAGGGGAAAGGGGACGTTTCGCTACCTCACGACTCACCCTCTCCAATCTCGAGTAATCTAATCCAATAGGAGTTGTCACACCTCCAAAGGACAACTTAGATGACTGTCAACCCTAGTGTCACATCTAAGGGAAAATCAATACAAGAATCAATCAAGATTGGAACTCACTTAAATTCATCAATTTAGAAAGCATAATAACTGACAGGAGCCCGAAAGTGCATGGGTTGTTGATAAGTGTCTAAATGTATGCATTCTAGTACACGTATTTGTTGCACTTTGCATGTATTTGATCATGTTTGATGCCTGTTTTGTGCTTAATCAAGTCATATTTATTTTGTATGGCAGTTAGAAGCCATAGAGATTGCGAGAACATATTTTGGCCAGAAAAGAGGAGAAAAACCAGGTCACGGCACTATAGCTGAAGTACTGTAGCATATACGATGTAGCAGTTACTGTAGCACTTGGAGGGTCTTCGGGCAAGAAAATCCGAGATGTTTACCTAAGCCTCACGGCCCTGTCTGCTACCCCGTGAGGACTGTCCAGAAGACTTACCCTAGGTCTCACGGCCAAGTCTGCGACCCAGTGAGGAGTTTCCAGAACTTTTTTCCTACCCTTCACTACCCAGTTAACTACCCCGTGAGGCTCGGGATTTAGGGCTTTCTTGACCTAATCTACATCCATACGGCCTGTATGCTTCGGGGGTATAAGTGGGAAGTTCTAGGGCTTTTGAAGGGAACCTTTGGCCGGCATATTGAAGGGGAGAACGAAAATACCTTTGAGAAGATGACGATTTGGAGCCAAAGAAGGAGGCAAGAGCATCATTAACAAGGGGAGAGCTTCACCATTGATAAGTGCTTGAGTATACATGTTTTACCTACTTGTTTTACATGCATTGAGCATCATTTTACCATGGATTATGTCTCATAAAATGTGTTTTGGTGTTCTTTTATGCAATTAGGTTGTGGAAGTGTTAAAGGAGGAAAAGGAAGCAAAGATGGGTTATAAAGACATATTGTTGGGAGCTTTTGTACAACACAAGTGTCAAGGCACAAGAGGGGATCATGCACATGAGGGTGTGTGCCAACTTCCTGAAGAATTCAAGATGATTTGTGTGATGGAAGGGCACAAAGGCAGTCACACCTTCATGTCCCGACTTGTGTGAAGATAGCTAAAGCTGTCAAATGATGGTTCGATGGAGGAGAAGTCTTATAACTCACCACATGGATGTGTGCCTGACCATGTGGCCTCAAGATAAGAGAGTTTGGATCACGTTTTATGAAGAATACTGTAGCAAAACACTGTTTATTTCACTGTAACAGAAATCACTGTTCACGCGACCGCGTCAAAATCCCATACGACCGCGTGGAAATTCTGCAGCCCACGCGTGAAGACACGTGACTGGCGTGTTTTCAGATTTATAAATACCCCGATTTGCCGATTTTTAGAGGACTTTTTGCGCACTTTTGAAGGCAAGAGCGGCTAGTATTTCAAGGACGAGGTCTTTGGCGATATTGGGAGTCGTTCTTCACCAACTTCGATAGATCTTTCGATGAGATAGCATCGGGGAGTTATTGGCGACCTAGCTTCAGAGAAGGTTCCTTCGAGACGTTGAACGATTCATCAAGGCCATCATCACGAATTCGAGGGGGTTTACTCTCATGGATTACATTGCTTTTTACTTCATTATCTTTTGCTTTGTAATAAGCCCCATGGAGGGCTAAACCCTAGTAGATACTTGGGCATGTGAACCCTAGGCTTCGATTCATGTATTAACTTTCTTTATGCTTTCTTTTAATTCCGAGTTAATTTGAGTTTTAACCTTGTTTAATCATTGCTTGCATGCCTTATTGATTCGTATGGTTGTTTGGTATGTTTGTGTTGTTACCTTAATGATAGAGAGGTCTCCATTGGGGATTAGAACATACAAGGCTAAAGAGGGTTGAGAGGGTGAGTCTTGAGATAGAGGAGTGTCCCCTTTCCCTTCCGATTGAGTGTTTCCTATCTCCGTATTCCCTAAGTTTTATGCAACCATATGGGGTGTGAGGCGTGAGATTGATAGATTTCTCTGCCTGGACCTTTGTAGGGGGTTAGGGATCTTTTGCCTACAAATAGGGTTAGATCTAATTTTAGGAATCGGTTTCACTCTTAGGTATCCCTAAAACTCATTGCGGTCATATGGGGTGTGAGGTGTTGAGATTGAGCGATTACCTCCGCCGGGACCTTGTAGGGGACTAGTATTGGTGGCCTGGAAGCAAGGATCGATTGTTCTTGGATTACCTCGACTCATAGAACTCGGTTGAGAAGCATTTAGTTAGTCTTGCACTTCATGATAGAGCCTGGGGGGATCATTGCCCTGGTATCTCATTTTCATTGATAGAGATCTCCTTTACCTTTTCCTTTTACTTGCTTTCTTTCTTGCAATTTTCTAATTTTACACATTACATCCATTGTTCATATTATTGATTCGACTAGATAACTGAGAATCAGTCATTACTAGTACTTCGGTTCCATGTGGATTCGACTACCCACTCACCGGGGTAATTATTACTTCGACAACCCGTGCACTTGCGGTACACACACGCAAGGGGTGTGTCAACCATCAAGGGAGCAAGGTGCTAAGCCGAGGGGAAGTGTCATTTGGCAATCCTTTGGGCGAGGGAAAGCGTCATTCGGCCGGACCTCCACCTTCTTCTTCATCATTTCATCTAGGGAGTGTCATTTATGAGCTTTTTGTGTGATTTGCTTTACTTTGTTGTTATGGTTTGTATGATGGCACACTAGACCCCCAAGGCCACCGGATGTTGGTGATCCTTGGGGGGTTCATCATGTATTTTGGATGATTTGCACTTAATATCATGTTTGGGTTGATTTATGATTTTGTTCATTGTATTTCATGCCTAGATCTACTTGAAGGAGAAATCCGTAGCTCTTTATTGAGTTATATACGTAGACGTGACCTACTCGCGTTTATTAGATCTTTCAAGAACAAAAAGGGGTTTCTTGTATTGGTATTGCCGAGAAATTGGGTATCAATAGCCCTACGATCTATAAGGGTAAACTAGGGTTTAGGGTACCCTTATATTGGGATCTCCTTGTACTTAAAGCAATCGTAGGAATGCCGGTTAGGAAGAAATTCCACTAGGTATTCATATGGGATTAGGGTTCAATCACCGAGAAATTGGGGTTGATCTAATCTTGAGGTCCTTCGGTCTAAATCACTCAAACTAGTCTTTTTACTGTTCATCCATGTTTCATGATGACCCCTCAAAGGGATCCACACCCATATGCCTTCACTCATCACTGTAGCACTTTGCAACTATTTGTTTGACTTTTAATTTGTTTATATATATTGTTCTTGTTAGAGTACAACAATCATGCTTGAGATGTTAGGTTAGAAAATAGGTGATGAAGGAGTAATAGTAGACCCTTGGCCCCGTGGAATACGATCCTTGTGCTTTTGCACTAGGTATTACTTGGCGACCCCGTACACTTGCGAGATTCCTCTTCGAAGTCTTTGGCACCATTGCCGGGGACCCTTTAAGGGATTCTAGGAAACTTCTAGCTTATTGCTCTAGCCATTTATTTACTTTCTATTTTCTTTTCTTTTGAGCTTAACTTGTTCTATCTTTTCTGATTTGTGCAAGGTACTGTGTATGACACGTGGAAATCCGGCAGACTTAATTGAGCCGGATAGTGAAATTGAGAGGACCTTGCGTCGTAGAAGGAGAGAAATTGGTGAAAGCTCAAGTGAGCAAGACATTTTGGTTGAGGATTTATCATCATCCGTCATGGCCGAGGAGAGACGAACATTGTCCGAATATGAAAGGCCACAATTTACGGGTGAAGAATTCAGTGTCCATGCACCTACTATTGCAACCCATAATTTCGAAATCAAAGCAAGCACAATTGGCATGATCCAGAATTCAGTCCAGTTTAAGGGTCTCGCGAATGAAGATGCACACAATCACCTTTCCCGTTTCCTCCAAATTTGTTCGACATTCAAGATAAATGGGGTAACGGATGATGCTATCCGATTGCGACTTTTCCCATTTAGTCTTAGGGACGTGGCATACCGATGGCTCACATCTCTACCGCCGGGTCCAATCAAGACATGGAAAGACATAGTCTAGAAATTTCTTGAGAGATACTTTCCTCCTAGTAAAGTGGCAAGATTAAGGCAAGAAATTTCAGCCTTTAAGTAAGGAGAGTCCGAAAGTTTATTTGAAGCTTATGAGAGATTCAAGGACCTCCTTCGAAGATGCCCTCACCATGGGTTTGCTTCATGGATGCGGATACAAATCATCTACAATGGGTTGAATTATGCCATCCGCCAACTCATTGATGCCGCGGCGGGTGGGTCACTTAGCAACAAGTGCCCTGATGAGGCCGAGCAACTACTTGAGTCCATGGCAAGTAATGAATCTCATTGGGCCTCGAGAGGAACACTACAAAAGGGGGCCGGGATATATGAAATCAATGCCAATGATGCTCTTGCCGCAAAGGTTGATTTGTTGTCTAGGAAGCTAGACACGCTCATGGGCAGCAGTTCAAAGTCTGAAATAGTGATGAGTTGTAGCACTTGTGGTGGTGGACATGAGGCCGCCCGATGTCCTATTGCTAGCTCCTCCATCACATCCATTGAGACTATTGACTACATCGGGGGCCCAAGGCCGCAAGGAAATCCGTACAGCTCTACCTACAATTCGGGGTGGAAATACCACCCAAACTTTTCTTGGAATCAAGGACAACAACAAAAGATTGGCCCCCCTCAGAATCCTCATTCACAACCACCTTTGCAAGAGAAGAGGTTTACCACCGAAGATGTACTTGCCAAGTTCATGATTGGCACCGAATCGAGATTTAACAATGTGAATTCTCAACTGAATGATTTTGGGTCCATCTTGAGAAATCTTCAAGCCTTGATGCAATCTCTTGAGCATCAGGTGGGGCAACTTACCAAGGCAAATTCAGAGCGACCTTCAGGTAGTCTTCCTAGTATCACCGAAGAGAATCCAAGGGAGCACTTGAAGGCCATTGCCCTTAGGAGTGGAAGACAAGTTGAGACAAGGGTCGAAGTTGACCCAAGTGTCAAGGAGACTGGGATAGCCCTAGAGGAAGATCCCAAATCTGCTAAAGAAGTTGTAGAGAGAGATGATCGGGAAAGAAACAATGACTCTCATCTTCGGAAAAAATCAAAACTACCCGAGTACAAGCCTCCAATTCCCTATCCGGCTAGATTGAAACAAGACAAGGAGGATGTTCAGTTTAGAAAATTCATCAACATCTTCAAACAACTCCACATTAATATCCCGATCGTTGAAGCTTTAACGCAAATGCCCAATTATGCCAAGTTTTTAAAGGAGCTCCTCAACAATAAAAGAAAATTAGAAGAGGAAGGCACCGTGGCACTCTCGGGAAATTGTTCGGCTATTTTAGAGAAGAAGCTTCCACAAAAATTGAGAGATCCGGGAAGTTTTATAATTCCTTGTGTGCTTGAAGGGGGAGTTCAAGAAAATGCATTAGCGGATTCGGGGGCAAGCATCAACGTCATGCCCTACACCATGTATTTGAAGCTTGGCTTGGATGACCTTAAACCCACAAGGATGACTTTACAATTGGTGGATCGATCAACAAGAAAACCTCGTGGGATTGTGTAGGACGTGATTGTTCGAGTTGACAAATTGGTCTTTCCCGTGGATTTTGTCATCATGGATATTGATGAAGATGTGGAGACACTGTTAATTCTTGGTCGGCCATTCTTAAGTTCCTCGGGTGCCCTAATTGATCTCAAGGGAAGAAAACTAACACTAAGGGTTGGAGAGGAGGAAGCAGTGTACACATTGCCGGCTACCATGAAATACTCTCTTGACCATGATGAAAAACTTTATTTTATTGATGAAACTGACCTCTTGATTTCTAATCGTGTGCAGGAGGTCTTGTCATTGAATTCCTTGGATGTATACTTGGAAGAACTAGGGGATGAAGAACAAGAAGAACCCCACTCTCCCCCTCCAAATAACAACCTAAAACAACCAAAGGAGAAGGCAATATGCACCAATGCCAAAGAAAAGGAGAAAAAAGAATCAATGTTGAAGACAATTTGGAGGGAAGTCCGTGGAAAGAGAAAGAAAGGTACCAACCCCCGTCGTTCAAACTCTCATGGAGGGAAGGTAAAATTTGAACCCCTCTTTGCTCATGAAAAAGTTGATCTCTATTCTTTGATGTCGTTGAACTTACCGGGAAACAATGATGCTCCAAGCTTGACCGGGGGTAATTTCAAGCTTTCCGAACCCCCGTGAGGTAAGGAAGAAGGTATGTCAGGCTCGTGACATTAAACAAGCGCTTCTTGGGAGGCAACCCAAGCATTCGGGGGTCTTTAATTCACTTTTCGTATTCTAGGTGTTCATCTTATTGTTTACTTGCCATTTCCTTTACTAGTTTTGCAATTGAATAAGTCCATGCTCACAATTTTCTTATCATCTTGAGTGTGGTGTAATCACTTTATTTGTTGAGTGTTGCTTGTTTTGTCATCATTTAGTGCATTAGATCGAATTGTTTCGTGTTTCTTTTGAGTTGGAGGTGTTCTAAAATGTTTCAATGCCTTACTTAGCCATTTGGAGAAGCAATTTTTGAGTTTTGAATGATTTCCAGCTCCTCACGGCCTCAAGGGGCCGTGAGATGGGCCGTCTGCCCCCTTAGCCGAGCCTTTGGCCTAGGGCTCATGGCCCCCCTCACGGCCATGAGAAGGGCCGTGAGACCACTCGGGCTGAACTTTAAGTTGTGTATCTCTCCACTGTTTTCTTCATATCTTTCTCATTTCTCATCCGTTTTCCATCATTCTTTCGCCGTTTTTCTTCGTTTTTCTTACCCTACACGAATATCCTACTTCCAAGGACTTAATATGTATGATTTATTGGGAGTTTTTCCATCATCTTCACCGATCCTCCAAGGTACCCCTTTCTAAACCCTAGGTGTTGAGCATGAATGTTTCTTCTTCCTCTCTCCTATTTTTCAAGTTGAATGGATGACAATGTTATGGGAGATTGGTTGTTTGTTGTTTTTGTGGGTTTTTGGAGTAATTTGAAAAATTTTTATGCCCCATGTACAAGAGAAGCTCTTGCAAAAAAATTTTTTGGGAGTTACTGTAGCAATTCTTGAATTCTTTCACACTCCTTCATGAGTACCCTTGATTTTCTTGTATTTGGGCCTACTATTGTATCATCTTTGTTATCCAATAGCAACACTTGCAAAATGAGAGAATTGGACATCATAATATTGAATGAGCATGGACTTGTTTGGGTGATGTTTTGTTCCATTGTTTTTCTTTTGTTTGTTGTTTGTTGTGTTTGTGTTTATTCTTGTTGTGTTCTTTTTGTGTTTTGTTTTAGTTTTTGGTTGATTACTCCCCGTCTCTCCTTTGTAAATTTCTTGGAATGATGATGTGCTCTTTTTGCCTTGCAGGGCATTGAGGGTAGTTTGGTGAGCCTCCCCACATTTTGTGGAAGCCGGGCCCGACATGTAGAGCTCGCCGTACATTTGTTCGGGTCACATCTCGCCATTTATACAAGATAAACCGGGGAAGCTCATTTTCACCCTCCTCTATTGTTTATATTGATTATCTTTCTTTGTTGTTCATGACTAGTGTACATTGTGGGCAATATACAACACTAAGTGTGGGGATGGGTGTATTACATGTTTAGGGCCATATTTACATGCTAGTGTTATCAATGATGGCTTTATTCATTCTTGTGAGATTCTTTTAGCATGGACTAATGATTGATGTGAGTTACATATACCTTTTTGTGCTCTACTGAATCCTGTTTCACATTTAATATTGTCTTGTACACTGAATTTTTTGTTGATGCCCTGGGAATAGCCAACTTGACTACTCTAACTCTCTTGTATGCTTAACTGGTACGCGTTTGAATCGCTCACCCGCAAGTGCACGGGATCGCCAAGTAATACCCCTCGCGCTAACACGAGGGGGTCGTATTCCCAAGGGCCCGAGAATCTATTCTTACTTCCTTATCACAATGTTGTTTAACCTAATCAATCACTAGGAGGAAGAACTAAAAATAACCTATTAAAACAAAGAACATGCAAATGGCAAGTATAAATACGGAGGGAAGTATCAAGGTGAGGAAGTGGTCACGGTTGAGGATTCCCTCGGGGGTTACTAAAGTGCTAAGGATGCCCTAACTAGCATGCATGTGGGTGGTTTGGACCGGGAAACCCTAAGTTAGACCAACCCGATGGTCACGATGTTGGTCCCTGATCCGGTACGAGTATTGGAATACTGAATTGCTTTCGCCCAAATCCTTGTACGATCGCAATGGGTTTAGTGGATTTCCCCAAGCTAGGGTTGAAACACAATCAAGGACAACCCTAACAATTGGAGGGGTACAAATATCCGATGGTCACGGCGTATTCGTACATGTATTCCCTTCCAAGCTTGGTGAGCCTAATACTAGGGCAATGGTCATGCAACCTAGCATTGTCTAGGAATTGATACATAGAGTTCTCATACATATCAAGGCAATCAAGAACCACCAAACAAGGATCACAAACCAAGTCAAATGCAATAAACTAGAAGAAGCATCCAAAATACACAGGTTCACCCCCAAAGTTCACCTACATCCGGTGACCTTGGGGTTTAGTTACTCATGATCACAAAGCAAGCAAGAAAATACATGAAAACAACCAAAAGCATAACAAGAACACTCCCTCAAAGGATCAAGGCCGAATGATGCTTCCAAGGACGCCACCCAAGGAGTGGCTTCCTTTGTCAATCTTCCTCTTCAATGTGAATCGAAGGTGTGGACTCGTCATGTCATGCTCTCCTCGTCGTCCTCTCCTCAAGAATCGCCTCCAAAACCCGGCCTCAAGCTCCCAAAGGAGGTGGTGAACTCAAGCTCTCCCCAAGACCTAGGTTCTTCCCCAAAAATGAACTAATTTTCCCTTTAAAACACAATTCCAGCAACTCATGCGGGCTGGCATACGGGCTGACATACGGGCATTGTAGCACCCCGAGTTTCATGTAAGTTGTAGGAGTGAGTGCTACAGTTCCGCTGCTACAGAAACTCTGCTGCAGTAATCCTGCTACAGTGAGTAACTCTGCTACAGTAATCTCTACTGCAGTAATTATGCTACAGTATTCCTGCTACAGTGCGATGCTACAGGACCGTATACGGGCAATCCAGCCCGTATGAATTTCCAGACTTAGCCGTTTCGCCAAAACCTTGTGCTACAGTTCTGCTACAGTCAGGGACTCGAAAATGATGTTTTCTTTGCCGATTTCTTCTAAAATCTCGTTGTCGAGCTCCCCATGGTATCTTTTGTACCTGTAACACGAAATAAACCAATTTAGACCGAAAACGGGCATCCACACATATAAAAATACTCAAAAAATACGCGAACATACATAAATAATACGTACAGTTAGGCGTTTATCATTAACACACACCCTTGAGTACTTGGCCTTAGAAGACTAAGTTCTACCCTTCAATAAACTCTTAAGAACTTCTAAACCTTGTTGAGCTAGTCCTAGTTTTGTGACTTGTAGTGTAGTATAAAGACATAATCTAGGATGAATATATATATATATATATAAAAGAGTCTATGTCAGTATTCCTCTGCTAATGAAGCATGAATGCGTCTATGTAGACTGTAATCGAGTAATTGGGTGGCTCTTGTGCCTAACCAGCATGTGCACCTCCAGAAAGATTTTGGTGCAGTCTACGTTAGGCGGACTCGAAAAAAAAATGTTCATACATGTAAATAAAACCCTAGTGATCTCTTTGACTGCCTACTTGATGTTTTGAGAGAAATTGGGTTTTAGTTTCAAATACAAGACTTAGAAGGATTTTACTTGTTTATTGAGGTAGCACTTAGCATTTTAAGACCCGGTATTCTTATTTGTGGAGTGATCAGCATCTAGAGCCGTACTGATTGAAGTCAGTAGGCTAGACCAAGCAAGGGCAAATGAGATAAAAGATTCACTTACATTGCACAAACATATAAGAGGTGAGACAAGATCTTTTTGTTGTACTTACTGATTGTAACTCAGCATCTGTATTTTGTTTCTCATTGCTTGTAGAATCTCATTTCTATTTGAGCCGGAGATAGTGCATTTAGCCACTTATCTTTCCCTCTATTTTTCATGATTTGTTTGCTTGGAGACAAGCAAACGCTTAGTGTGGGGATGTTTGATAAATGTCTAAATGTATGCATTCTAGTACACGTATTTATTGTACTTTGCATGTATTTGATCACGTTTGATGCCCGTTTTGTGCTTAATCGAGTTGTATTTGTTTTGTAGGGCAGTTAGAAGCCATGGAGATCGCGAGAACATATTTTGGGCAGAAAAGAGGAGAAAAACCAGGTCGCGGCACTGTAGCAGATCTGTAGCACTTGGAGGGTCTTTGGGCAAGAAAATCCGAGATGTTTGCCTAAGCCTCACGGCCCTGTCTGCTACCCCGTGAAGACTGTCCAGAAGACTTACCCTAGGTCTCACGGCCAAGTCTGCGACCTAGTGAGGAGTTTCCAGAACTTTTTGCCTACCCTTTCACTACCCAATTAACTACCCCATGAGGCTCGGGATTTGAGGCTTTCTTGACCTAATCTACATCCACACGGCCGTATGCTTCAGGGGTATAAGTGGGGAGTTCTAGGGCTTTTGAAGGGGACCTTTGGTCGGCATATTGAAGGGGAAAACGAAAATACCTTTGAGAAGATGACGATTTGGAGCCAAAGAAGGAGGCAAGAGCATCATTAACAAGGGGAGAACTTCACCATCAAGGGAGCAAGGTGCCAAGCTGAGGGGAAGCATCATTTGGCAATCCTTTGGGTGAGGGAAAGCGTCATTCGGCCAGACCTCCACCTTCTTCTTCATCATTTCATCTAGGGAGTGTCATTTATGAGCTTTTTGTGTGATTTGCTTTACTTTGTTGTTATGGTTTGTATGATGGCACACTAGACCCCCAAGGCCACCTGATGTCGGTGAACCTTGGGGGGTTCATCATGTATTTTGGATGATTTGCACTTAATATCATGTTTGGGTTGATTTATGATTTTGGTCATTGTATTTCATGCCTAGAGCTACTTGAAGGAGAAATCCGTAGCTCTTTATTGAGTTATACACCTAGACGTGATCTACTCGCGTGTATTAGATCTTTCATGAACAAAAAGGGGTTTCTTGTATTGGTATTGCCGAGAAATTGGGTATCAATAGCCCTCCGATATATAAGGGTAAACTAGGGTTTAGGGTACCCTTATATTGCGATCTCCTTGTACTTAAAGCAATCTTAGGAATGCCGGTTAGGAAGAAATTCCACTAGGTATTCGTATGGGATTAGGGTTCAATCGCCGAGAAATTGGGGTTAATCTAATCTTGAGATCCTTCGGTCTAATTCACTTAAACTAGTCTTTTTACTGTTCATCCATGTTTCATGATGACCCCCTCAAGGGGATCCACACCCATAGGCCTTCACTCATCACTGTAGCACTTGCAACCGTTTGTTTGACTTTTAATTTGTTTATAAATATTGCTCTTGTTAGAGTACTACAATCATGCTTGAGATGTTAGGTTAGAAAATAGGTGATGAAAGAGTAATAGTAGACCCTTAGCCCCGTGGAATACGATCCTTGTGCTTTTGCACTAGGTATTACTTGGCGACCCCGTACACTTGCGGGATTCCTCTACCAGTTGTCAAAGTAATAATATATCTTGGTGAGTGGGTAATCGTATCCATAGGGAATAGGGATTTGAGATACAAGTATTCACTATGTAGTTAATATGATGTGTGGAAAGAAATTAATGAGTGAGTGTGAAAGAAACTAATAAAAACAAGAATTAAAATAGAATTATGGAAGGTGAGAGAGTGCAAGTAAGATTAAATGAGTAGGACAAGCAATGAATAAAGATGGGTACTCAGACAAGCTACCCCTATGACTTATGCTTCTAGTGCAAGACTATGATATTATACTCTCCTATTGATGTTAATTGAGTTGAGGAGATCCTTAAACACACGGTCCCAAACCTAAGTTCAACCGTGACTAACCCCAACACTATACCTCGGCATTAGGTTTCACTACGACCCTTGATTCTCGTTGACTTGTCAACTAAGCCCTAGGGGAGTCTATCTACCTAAGCTTCACACGGCGTGGAATTGCTTTAAGTTCTAGGGATTCCTAGTGATTAACCCTGTTCCTATGTGTAGTTCTAACCCTTTGGTCTAGGTGAGAGAACTCTAGTCTAAATTAAGTCCCAGTACTAAGATTCACTTCAACCCTTCAACTTGTTGCTCGCGCAACTAAGCCCTAGGGGAGTTTATCTCCTAGAACCTAACTCTATCTCGACCGCGAATAAATCATGGAACATGGAGGCAGGGAGAATCACATCGGAGGGGAAAATGGACGTTCCACAACCTCACGACTCACCCTCTCAACGCTTTTCAATCCTAAGTAGTCTAATCTATAGGAGTTGTCACACCTCCAAAGGATAACCTAGATTATTCTCAACCCTAGTGTCACGGCTAAAGGAAAACAATAACAAGAAGAATTTAAGATTGAAACTCAATTTTATTCATCAATAATGGAAAAGCATAATAGCAATGTCAAAGAAACATAATAATCTTAGGGTTTATAAGTCCGAATACCCACAAGGGGTTTAGCTCCTCATGGAGCTATACAAATCCATCAAAATAATAAAAAGAACACAAATTGAAAGCATAGATGAAAACCCCCTTGTGTGCAATGTGGCCGTGGTCTTGTGCGGCCGTTGGACGTTGATGTCGATGCCGATGCCGATGCCGATGCCAATGATGCACTACAAACCTCCACGAAGTCCTCCCCAAACCCTAGCTACTCCTCTCTAGAAGTTAGGGCAAAGAAAAAGCCAAAAAGATCCTAAAGCAGTCTCCAAAATGGGCTTTTATAATGTTGAGTCACGGCTTTAAAATTGAACTTATCGGGATTTCACACAGCCGTGTGGAATTTCCACACGCCTGTGTGAACTCTCTGGTTTTCTGAATTTCGGCTGAAAGTGGACAGTAGCTTGCTACAGTAACGTGCTACTGTACTTCTATTATACTTCTAGTGCAAGACTATTGACACGACCTTTTGCGTGCGTACCGCAAGTGCACGCCCTTGTCGAAGTAATAAAAGTTACCCCGGTGAGTGGGTAGTGGAATCCACAGGGAATAGGGATTTAAAATACGCGAAATTGCTATTGAGTCGTGTGATATACGAAAAGAAACAATGATCGGAGTGATGAGTGAATTTATGGAAACTAGAGGAGATGCAAGGCAATTAAATCGAAAGATGAAAGAGAGAAAAGTGCAAACAACGAGTAAAAAGAGAGAGACTAGTAATAAGTGAGAATAGGGTATCCGGACAAGTTACCTCTAGGACTTATGCTTCTAGTGCAAGACTATGCTATTATACCTTCCTATTGATGTTAATTGAGTCAAGGAAAATCCTGAAACACACGGTCCCAAATCTAAGGTCAACCGTGGCTAACCCCAACACTATGTCCCGGCAATAGGATTCACGTCAACCCTTCACTCTGTTGATTGCTCAACTAAGCCCTAGGGGAGTATTTCTACCTAAGCCTAACACTACGTGGGATTGCTTTAAGCTCTAGGGACCCCTAGTGATAAAACCTGTTCCTATGTGTAGTAGTCCTAACCCTTTGGTCCAGGAGAAAGAACCATAGTCTAAATTAAGCCCCAGTGCGTAGGATTCACGTCACCCCAAAACCTTGGGGGAGTTTGTCTACCTAGCACTTCACTCTATTTCAACCTCTAATAAATCAAGGAATCGGAGGTAGGGAGAAATCACAACGGAAGGGAAAGGGGTACGGTGCTACCTCACAACTCTCCCTCTCAACCCTTTTCAATTTTTAAGTAGTCTAATCCTATAGGAGTTGTCACACCTCCAAAGGATAACCTAGATTGTTCTCAATCCTTAGTGTCACGGCTAAGAGAAAACAATAGCACAAGAAATCTAAAATTGAAACTCGAATTTATTCATCAATTAATGGAAAAGCATAATAACAATGTCAAAGAAACATAATTATCCTAGAGTTTTACAAGTTCGAATACCCACGAGGGGTTTAGCTCCTCATGGAGCTATACATGTTCATCAATGTATGAAATAAAACACAAAGTAAAGAGATCAATGAAAACCCCCTCACGTATGGTGTGGCCGTGGTCTTGTGCGGCCGTCGAACGTCGGTGACGATGCCGATGGCGCGCTCCAATCCTCCACAAAGTCCTCTCCGAAACCCTAGCCGCACTCTCCAGAAGTTGGGCAGAAAGATAGGTCGAAAGATCTCTCAAAAAGTCTCCAAATCGGGCTTTAAATAGGCTGAGTGCGGCTTTAAATTTGGACTTATCGGGACTTCACACGGCCGTGTGGAATTTCCACACGCCCGTGTGGAGTTTCTGTCTTTCCTGAAAAATTACTTCACACGGCCGTGTGTTAATTCCACACGCCCGTGTGAAGTCTCTGGTTTGCTGGAAAATTAATTCACACGGCCGTGTGTTAATTCCGCACGCCCGTGTGAATTCTCTGGATTCTTGATTTTTCGGCAGAAGTGCACAGTAACTCTCCGAAATACTCCCGAATATGTTGTTTCTTCATCGAGGCCATTGAATTGGGCACACAATCAATGGTAGATCATGCCTATTGCTTCGAGTCTCCTTCTTGGTAAAGTTTTCCTAAGCTACACGAGTTAGACTTGTTGTGAATGTGACTGCCTTTGTGCTCCTCCAACGGAGGTTGGCACACACTCACAAGTCTAACTTCGTGCCTTGTTCCTTGCTTGGTCCGAAAACCTCCCAACAACGGCGAACACGACCTAACTTCATTCTTCTTTTCCAAATTGGCTCCACGAACCTACAATGCACAAGAATACACAAATGCACACTATTTAGTGATAAAATCTGATAAAGAGTATATTCATTGTAAGATAATAACGCTTCGCGTTACTATAACACAAGCACTTATCAACTATGCTATTATACTTTCCTATTGATGTTAATTGAGTCGAGGATATCCTTAAACTCATGGTCCCAAAACTTAAGGTCAACCGTGACTAACCCCAACATTATGTCCCGGCATTAGGATTCACTACGACCCTTGACTCTTGTTGACTTGTCAACTAAGCCCCAGGGGAGTCTATCTTCCTAACCCTAACACTACGTGGGATTGCTTTACGCTATAGGGATTCCTAGTGATAAAACAAGTTCCTCTATGTAGTTCTAACCCTTTGGTCCAGGTGGAAGAACCCTAGTCTAGATTGAGCCCTAGTGATAAAACATGAAAGTACTTGGGAAGAATAATTAAAAGTGATCGGCCTTAAGTTCACCACAAGTGTGCAAAAGAAGCATTCTACAAGTAAGGGGAAATCAAAACATTGCATAAAGATATCATTGCTCATGCTAAAAACTTTAATAGAAAAGGACAACAACTCGAAAATGTGTAAGTGTGTGCGAAGTCACTCAAGATAACCCAAAAAGTACTCCTCAAACTCTTATTACAAGGATTTATTTATATACTACAGTAGGGAGGTAGTAGCTTCACACAATCTCTAAGGTAGCCCTTTCCTAGGCTGCCGCCAAATGTGACTTTCACACTTTCGAGGAGGTAGCTTTTTCTACTGGGGTAGTAGCTTTCACGCATCCCATGAGATAACTCTTTCTCTCATTAGAGAATAACTTGTATCTGACTTATGAGAGTAGCTACATACTTCATAGGAGGTAGCTCTTTCCATCCCAAATGCACCAATAAAGCTAACAAATATTCACAAGCTCACTAGTTTTTTTTATGTATTTCTCAAAACAAAACTAAGAACTCACTAAAATGATGATAAAGTAGTCCTTAAAAACATCAAGCTTGAGTTTCCAAAAGATTTTAAGAGTGAGTATTGCAATATGAGATAATCGACTAAAAATTCCCTAAAATTAAAGTAAAAACTAGAGCATGATGAGATACAATGTTAAAAATTGTCTTAAACTCTAATAATATAACCGTTGCAATTACGGTGAACCGCCACGGGCTACATGAGCAAAAGCAATTAAATGCACAAGTAAATGTGTGTGCAATGTGAACTCCCCCCACACTTAAGATGTACATTGTCCCCAATGTACGCATGCATGCACAATAAAAAGTATAACAATAAAAGCAATTAATGTGGGAGTGGGTAATTGAAACATTACTCCCCTGAACACCAAGTGTTGCGTTCGATGGAGCTATATTCATTAAGAGTTGAGTCTCAATGGGTTGGAGCACACATGGTCCCATGACCGTGCCAATGACTATCCCTCAAACTCCAAACATCCAAGACCATCTGCACACATACACAAGGGGTTCAGTGTAGCTCAAGAAAAATCAAAATAAAACTCGAGTATATAAAGATAAAGAAATGAAATACAACTCGAGAAAAAGATAAATGCAACAGAAAGATAAACTCAGAAGAAGGATCCTTTTTGAGTACTACAAGTCCAAAATATGAAAAAAAAGTACAAAATGAAATCAAATAAAAGAAAACTAAGACGCCTCTGAGTCAGTGCCCTGTGCTGGAGCCTCTGGTGCTGCGGTAGGCTCAACTGGTACTGGTGGATCAGGTGGTGGTGATGCAAGTGATGGTGATGCAGGGGAGGCTTGAGGTCGCATCACGAATGGTGAAGTCATAGCTTGCTCAAGTAACTGCCGGACCATGTGTAACCGAGCCATGACCTCTGTGTGCTGTGTAGCCTGGGTAGCTCTAACCTCGGCCATCTCCGTCTGTAGCACGCCCACAACACTCTCAAGGCACTCAAGTCTGTCCTGACCTCAAGACAGAGAAAGTATGTGCGCGGGTGGTGGCTCTTGATAAGTGCCTAAATACACCATGTTTTAGTTATAAAATTTGTATACATATCATGCAACTTGTATTTGTTTCGATGACATTTGGTGCATTTGATACGTTTATTTTTGTTTCAGGGCTTCATGGGCCATTGTCATGATGAAGAGACGTATTTGAGTTATTTCGGAGGGAAGTGAGGAAGAAAGGAAGTTGTTACATGTTCCAGAAGCCAAGGGACTCGCACGCATTGCTCACATGGAGCATGTGTGCGGCCCCGCACAGCCTCGGGATATATAAGGCAACTTTTCAGGTTTTTGTGGGCATTGGGTTGTCTATTGGCTCTCATCCAACCTCCATTTCTCATCAGGTCATTTCGATCACTTTTGGAGGCGATTTCAGCAGGAATTGAAGGGAAGAAAAAGCGAAGAATGCAGACAAGCATTAAGGGGCTCGCCAGTGCGGATCCGACGAATCCTCATCAACACCTTCTAGCCTACATTACGAGGAGAGTTTCATTGTTGTTTGTATAATGGCTATCATGTATTTCGAACCCTCTCATTTTGTTATGTTGAACTATACTCCCAAGGCCATCGGGCTCCCGGTGAACCTTGGGAGGAGACTTTGTATGGATGACATTGGTATTTGTATTTGATTGTGTGTGACTTGTGTTATTGGCTTTAATCTATCATTTTCATGTTCAATCTACAATGGATGGATTCCATAGATTTGATTTTGATTGATACTTGTTTGGCGGGATGCTAGCATGTATTAGGTCTTGTGATGATTAAAGAGGGACTCATTGTACTAATACACCGGAGGTTCTGGGTATTAGTAGCCTTCCGCGAGGTAAGGGTTGTTTAGCCGAGAGTGTATATTAGAATAACCCTAACCGAGACTGCCTATTCCCAATGACATCGTAGGGGTATCTTCTAGATAGAGGAACCTGTACTGGATTAGGGCTACACTACGGAGGTTCCGGGGTAGTCGGCATCCGAGTCTAGCAGGCCAAAACCAAGTCAACTTTATCTTTAAGTGTATTACCGTCATCTGTACTTAGTTTTCTCCCAAGGGGATCCTCGCACGAGGCCTTCCTTAATTATTGGACTTTTCATCCCCATTTCTGTCCAGATTGAGTTTAAATTTTATTATTCTCAATTTTATAATTGCATCAACCCTGCTTCAATCGACTAGACAGTGAACCCCAAAAGGAAGTAATAGTAGATTTCGGAACCCTTGGGTATACGATCCTCTCCTGCTTGCACGAGAGGTTATTAGTGCCTATAGAACCCTGCATGCCCCAAGAAACTTCAAATTCCCTTAACATTTGTTAGTGGAGGAAGTTTATCTATGACTTCAATCTTTGCCTTATCTACCTCCATATCCATACGAGAGATCTTGTGCCCTAAAACAATGCCTTCTTGAACCATGAAGTGGCACTTTTCCCAATTAAGCACAAGGTTTGTCTCCTCACATCTCATCAACACTCTTTCCAAGTTTCTTAAGCATATGTCAAAAGAGTCACCGATTACCGGAAAATCATCCATGAATACCACCATGATATCCTCTAAAAGATCATAAAAAATGGCGTTCATACAATGTTGGAATGTTGCCGGTGAGTTGCGTAGTCCAAATGGCATTTGTCTATATGCGAAGGTCCTGTAGGGACATGTAAATGTTGTGTGGGAGCCATTCCTTTAAGAATTTAAAAGAAATCGATCAAATTACACTTAAAAGTCATTCTGCAGGAATCCACATGGCCGTGTGGAAATTCCACATACCCGTGTGGATCTTCGGGCCGCAACAAAGACACGGCCATGGCCTTCAAAACTCATACAAATTGGTTCAAATCATTTTAAAACTTTCCTCATTCATTCACAATATAGATATGCATGAAAACCAAGTGAAATCTAACGAAATAAACCAAAATAATCAAATTGACAAAGTGAAAAGGGAAAGAAGAGGCTTACTGACAAATTGATAATAAAAAAACCTAGAATTTGGCTGGAAAACAACTCTTAAACCGCTACAATCAACGGATAAAAGGTCGGGAAGATGCTTGGAGGTGTTCTTTAAGTATAAAAATGTTTAGAATTGAGGACACGTGAGAAGATTATAAAGAAAAATCGTGGCCTTTTGAGTTTTGCATATCCACAAGGCCGTGTGGAAATTCCACACGGCCGTGTGCCTCTTCTAAGAGGGTTCACAGGGACAGACACACTCCCTTGTGTTCTCTCTGTTTGCCTTTAAAGACCCCCACACGGGAGTGGAAATTCTACACGCCCGTATGCCTTCACAGGGGAGCTTCACTGGGGCAGTTGCATGCCTTTGTGTGCTCTCGAGATAGCACTCAGGCTTCTGAATGGATCCACATGACTGTGTGCCCATCCTGGCCAAGACACATGGTTGGCCACAGGGGCATCCACACGCCCCTGTGGTCTCTCTAGAATTCATGAAATTCTCCTAAGTGTTCCACAAGGCCCTGTGAAAATTCCACACGGCAGTGTGCTTTGCACAAGGCACTCACAGGGGCAGTTACATGTCCCTGTGTCTTCTCTGGACGGAGAACTTTGACTCTGCAAAGATCCACATGGCCGTGTGTCTTCTCTGGATAACTCAGAAAAAATTACATACTCTGCATACAAATTCTAGCATACTTATACTATGTACAGAGACTGCAAACATGATAAAAATACGACCAGAGATCCATGGAAACATGCACGACCTAGACCTTCGTCAATCGCAATTAAGGAACACGATAAACACCAAATATCCATGAGAAAATCACATCACACATGTATAAAAACCAAAACACCAAAACTAAGAATTTTATTCATCCTAAAACTAAACTAAGCCCTAGAAAAATAGTAAAAAGTTGGGTTGCCTCCAAAGAAGTGCTTGTTTAGCATCACTAAGCTTGACGTACCTGATCTTACCTCACAGGGGTTCATGGATGAAAGTTGCTCTCTTACCTACAAGTTGAAAGCATGCAGAACATAATCTCTGTAGGTTAGAGGGAGAATGATCAAGTTTGTTACCACACAAGGGTTTGTTACCCTTACTCCTTGTATACTCATCCCTACTAGCCTTGGGGCATTTCTTGTGGTGTCTCTTCGCTTTCTTTAGCTTTTGGATCATCCTCTTCATGACTCCCAGGGTAGGTTGAACTTCCTCCACTAGACCAATTGTCGATACGTCCTTATTCTCCATGCGTTAGTCTATCCACCCCTCGTACGGGTCTGGACATATCATTTAGTACACATATTCATTGATTAGTTAATCGGTAGTGTCAAGATAATATAAAATATCATCAATGTCTCATGGCTTTAGTGAGGCAATAGGTGAGCTTTTCATCACTGACTCTTAAAGTTAGCTCCCCGCCGTTCATGTCAATGAGTGCCTTAGAAGTGCACAAGAACAGCCTCCCAAGAATTAGTGGAACTATTCGACATCCTCATCAACATCTAACACAATGAAATCCACAGGAAATATGTACTTGTCAACTTTCACAAGCACATCCTCCATGATACCCCTCGGATGTCTAACTGATCCGTCGGCTAATTGGAGCATCATCCAAGTGGGTCTAGGCTCTCCCAAGCCTAGCTTCTGGAAAAATGTATAAGGAATGACATTGATGCTTGCTCTTGAATCTGCCAATGCCTTTTCCTCACCCAAGTCACCAATGTTACAAAGAATGATGAAGCTTCCAAGGTCTTTCTTCTGGTTCGGCATACCCTTTTGCAACACCGCCGAGCAAGTAGCATCTAGTATCATCAATGCACTCTCCTCCAATTTCCTGTTATTGGTCAAGAGGTCCTTTAAGAACTTCGCGTACTTAGGCATTTGGGACAACGCCTCCACGAATGGGATGTTGATGTGCAACTGTTTGAACAACCCCAAGAACTTCTTGTATTGCTTGTCGTTTTGATCATTATTCAACTGTGAAGGATAAGGGCTTCTTCGCTTGTAGGGTGGGGGTGCTACCTCCTTCTCCTTGGGTACTTCCTCAACCTCCACTTCCTTGGGTGCTTCAGTACTTGTCTTCTTAAGAGAGAGTCTACTCTCAACTTCATGACCACTTCTCAAAGTGATCGCCTTTACTTGTTCCCTCGGATTTGTTTTTGTATTGCTAGGCAAGCTCCCTTAAGGTCTTTCGGATAAATACTTCGCAATTTGACAAACTTGGGTCTCCAAGTTATATAATGATGCCATGTAATTGCGAAGTGTGGCTTCAAACGATTGAAATCTCGCATCCGATGATTGGAAAAACCTTGTAAGTGCCTTTTCCAAATTGGTCATCTTGTTCTCCAAACTCGACACCAGGTTCTCCAAATTAGGTGCTTGTTGTTGTTGGAAGCCCGGTGGTACATTTGTCTTTTGTTGTTGCCCTTGATAGCTCCATGACAAATTTGGGTGATTGCTCCACCGTGGATTGTAGGTGTCAGTATACGGATTTCCTTGACCTCTCATTAGATTACCTACAAAATCTACTTGTTCCATTAAATAAGTACCACCAATAGCAATCGGGCAATCACTAGGAGCATGTCCTCCCCCACATCTGGTGCAACTCATAATAGCCGCCACTCTAGGTGAAGTTAGAGTGTCCAACTTCTTGCTCAATGACTCAACTTGGGACACCAAAGATGTTACGACATCAATGTCATGAAGTCTGGCCACCTTTTTCCTATCTTTTGTGTTCCACTGATAGCTATTCATTACCGTCTCCTTAATAAGGTGTCGGGCTTCACCGGGGTCTTGCTTCCTAAGTACCTCATGCTGCTGCATCTAACAATTGCTTCGTACTTGGATTCAACCCATTGTAGAAAGTGTGGATAATCATCCACTCGAGGAATCCATAATGTGGATATCTCCGTAGGAGATCCTTGAACCTATCCCATATCTCAAAAAGAGACTCCAATTCCATCTGAATGACGAAATATATCTCATTCTTGAGTTTCACAGATTTTCCAGGAGGGAAATATCAGGCCAAGAATGCTTCTACCATCTCCTCCCATGTTGTTATTGATGTTCTAGGCAATGTGTATAATCACTGTATCACTCTCCCCTTCAAGGAAAATGGAAAGGCCCTCAATCTGATAGCATCATCCATTACAGCATTGATCTTGAGCATGTCACACACTTCCAAGAGATTCCAAATATGGTTATTGGGATCTTCATCGGCCAAACCATTGAATTGTGTGGACTGCTGTAGCATTTGGATGAATGCCGACTTGAGCTCAAAGTTCTAAGCTATAATCATGGGCCTCATAATGCTCGATTGTGTGCCCAAAACTGCGGGTCTAGCATAATCTGAAAGTGTCCTATGCTGATCATGTTGTTCTGCCATAGTCTCAGACCATTCAGTATCTATTTTAGCTTGATTGGACTGTTCTTGCATAGGTTCCTTTCCCCGTCTATGGGTTCTTCTTCGAATTTCTAGATCTCCTTCAACCAATTTCGAAGGATTGCATCGAGTATAACCTGGAGCTAAAATCAAAGAAAGAAAAACAAATAAGAATGATAGAAGAATAAGAAAATGTGAAATAGAATAAATGATAAATAACCAAAATAGTAAAGTGAAAATGTCTCTAAAACGCCTACTCCCCGGCAACGGTACCAAAATCTTTAACACACCCTTTGCCAGAGTGCTCCGCAAGTGCACGGGTCATCGAAGTAATAGTATACCCCGGTGAGTGGGTAGTCATATCCACAAGGAGTAGTGATTAGAAACAAGAGAAATTACTACTTAGCTAATGTGAAAACAATGGTGGTGAGTGAAAGCAATATGTATGAAATAAAGGAAAGAAAGAAAATGAAAGGAAGAAAAAATGCAAGTAAAAGGTAAGGAGAGGACAATCAATGAGAAGATGGGGTACCCGAACAATGCTCACCCTAGGATTAGTTGCTTCAAATGCAAAACTATTATTATACTTCCTAATTGATGTTTAATAAGTCATGGACATCCTTAAGCACACGGTCCCAAACATAAGGTCAATCGTGACTAGCTCTCTACACTATGCCCCGACGTAGAGAATGCTCTCGGCGCCTCACACTGTGTTGGACTGCTTGGGCTTCTACAGATTCCAAGTGATAAACCCTGTTCCTAAGTATAGTTCTAACTCTTTGGTCTAGGTGAAAGAATCCTAGTATCAATTAAGCCCAAGCACTAAGATTCACTACAACCGTTCACTCTATTGCTCGTGCAACTAAGCCCAAGGGGAGTTCATCTCTTAGTACTTCGCTCTACTTCGACTGCAAAGAACTCTTGGAATGTGAAAGTAGGATAAATCACGTCGAAAAGGAAAGGGATGTTCCGCTAGCTCTTTACTCACCCTTTGACCATGTGGAATTTCCACACGACCGTGTTGATTTTCTAGAAATCTAATTTTCAGCGCACTGTGGATAGTAACTACTACAGTAAATCACTACATTATTTTACTACAGTAAACTATAGAGTACTCGCACCAAAGTTGCTCCCGACTTCATTTTCTTCATCGAGGCCACTAGGTTGGGCACACAACCAAGCAGTAGATCATGTCATTTCTTCTTTTCCCTGCATTGATGAAGTTCTTCAATGTTACATGACTTAGACTTTATGAGTGTGACTGCCTTTGTGTCCCCCAAAATTATAGAATAATTTGAGCACATTGGAGGTTGGCACACACTAACAAATCTACAACCCATGCATTGGTCCTTGCTTGGTTCAACAAACTCCTCAACAATTGTGGACATGACCCAATTTTGCTCCTTTCTCTCGAACTCTTCTCTACAGCCCTACATGTACAAAAGAACACAAATACACATGAATTAATGATAAAACCTGAGAAAAGTAATGCTTAATGTAAGAAAAGAATACTTCGTATTACTTAAACGTGATCACTTATCAAGCATGAATTCTTAATTAAACAAACTTTAATACAATAGTATAAAAAGGTAGAGTCAAGTAAGCATTTTACCTTAAATAGGGCCTTAAAACTTCAAAACCACAAAACACTGAACTTAGTTTTTCCAATAGATGAAAGCAAGCTAATCATGAAACTAATCTTACATCATAAAACATATAAACCAAAATAGTTCCAAAATACAGGTATGATAGACTAAATAACATGAGTTTTGAAATATGTAATTATAATAATAGTGCCAAATTGAATTTATGGGAGACTGCCCTCCTAAGAGAGATAATTGGGCTTTACTCGCTCACCACCAATTCGAGATGATAATACAAATAAACTCAATGGAAATAAATCTCAAACCTAGCATAAAACAACACCCAACACTCACCCAGTGTAAAGTGGTCTAGAAACCTCTCCAAGCCTTCGCTGTGGCCGTGGCTAGATTCAGAGCCATCAAGGTACTCATGCCCTTGACATTGACCCATCGATTCATTGGTTGGTGACTTCTACTACCCGATGAATATCCAGTCAGGACTCTACACTAGCACCTAAACTGACCCTCATAGTTATCTGTCAGTCTACCACGCCACCTCCAATAGGCTGGCCGTGGAGAGTGCCTACTGTAGTAGGGTATCACCATACAAACTCAACAATAAGCATAACTCCACATGGAGTACAATAGCCAACAATAACCATTAGATAATTGAAACACCCCCTGCGTGTGTGTACCACAAGTGCGCGGGCATGTCGAAATAATAATAGTACCCTGGTGAGAGTGTAGTCGAATCCACAGGGAATAGGGATCAAAGATACAAGTAATTGCTATTTAACTAATGTGAAATATGGAAAAGTGAGAATAGGACCAATGTGTGGTTGCAAAGCAATTAAATGAACACAAAATAAAAGAAATATGGAAGATAGGAAAATGCAAGTAAGAGTAACAAGAGAAGGACAATCAATGGATAAAATAGGGTACCCAAACAAGGTACCCCTAGGATTTATGCTTCTAGTGCAAGACAATGCTATTATACTCTTCTATTGATGTTAAAAGAGTAGAGAACATCCTTAAACACACTGTCCCAAACCTAAGGTCAATCGTGACTAACCCCAACACTATGCCCCGGCATTAGGTTTTCACTACGACCCTTGACTCTCGTTGACCTGTCAACTAAGCCCTACGGGAGTCCATCTTCCTAAGCCTCACACTACGTGGGATTGCTTTAAGTTCTAGGGATTCCTAGTGATAAACCCTGTTCCTATGTATAGCTGTAACCCTTTGGTCCAGGTGAAAGAACCCTAGTCTAAATTAAGCCCTAGCACTAGGATTCACTACAACCTTTCACTCTGTTGCTCGCGCACTAAGCCCCAGGGGAGTTCATCTCCTAGCACTTTGCTCTATCTCAACCGCTAAAAACTCTTGGAACACGGAGGTAGGGATTATCACATTGGAAGGAAAAAGGGACGTTTCGCTACCTCACGACTCACCCTCTCAGCCTTTTTCAATCTTAAGTAGTCTAACCCTATTAGAGTTGTCACACCTCCAAAGGATAATATAGACGATTCTCAACCCTAGTGTTACGGCTAAGAAAAATCGATACAAGATGCAATTAAGATTGAAACTCAATTTTATTCATCAATAATGAAAATCATAATAACAAGTCAAAGAAACATAATCATCCTAGGGTTTACAAGTCCGAATACCCACAAGGTGTTTAGCTCCTCATGGAGCTATACAAATCCATCAAAATATGAGAATAAATGTTAAGTGCTTGTCTTATAGTACCGCAAAGCGTTATTATCTTACAATGAGCATATCTTTTATCAGATTTTATCACTAAATTGTGTGCATTTGTGTACTTTTGTGCATTATAGGTTTGTGGAGCTATTTTGAAGAAGAAGAATGAAGTTAGATCATGTTTGCCATTGCTGGGGAGTTTTCAGACCAAGCAAGGATCAAGGCACAAGCCTAGACTTGTGAGTGTGTTCCAACCTCCTACTGAAGGGGACAAGGGCAGTCACATTCACAATAAGTCTAACTCGTGTAACTTAGGAGAAACTTACCAATAAGGAGATTTGAAGCAATCGGCACGATCTATAATTGATTGTGTGCTTAATTTAATGGCCTCGATGAAGAACAACGGATTCAGGAGCGTTTCGGTGAGTTACTGTAGCGAAACATTGTAGCAAGCTACTGTTTACTTCTGCCGAAAATCAGAAATTCAGAGAGTTCACACGGGCGTGTGGAATTTCCACACGGCCGTGTGACCGAAATTCAGCAACCCAGAAACTTCACACGGGCGTGTGGAAATTCCACACGCCCGTGTGAAGTCCCAATTCAGCCAATTTAAAGCTACGACTCAACATTATAAAAGCCCAATTTGGAGACTTTTAACATATCTTTTTTCCAATCTTTCTCCCCAACTTCTGGAGAGCGCGGCTAGGGTTTTGGAGAGGACTTTGTGGAGGTTCGGAGCGCGTCGTCGGCATCGTCATCGATGTCCGACTGCCGCACAAGACCACAGCCACATCATACGCAAAGGGGTTTTCATCGATGCTTTCAATTTGTGTTTACTTTTATATTTTGTTGGAATTGTATAGCTCCATGAGGAGTTAGACCCCTTGTGGGTATTCGGACATGTAAACCCTAGGATTATTATGTTTCTATTACATTGTTATTATGCTTTTCCATTATTGATGAATAAATTCGAGTTTCAATCATAATTGTTTCTTGTAATTTTTTACCCTTAGCCATGACACTAGGGTTGAGAACAATTGAGGTTATCCTTTGAAGGTGTGACAACTCCTATATGGTTAGACTACTTAAGATTGAAGATGGTTGAGAGGGTGAGTCGTGAGGTAGCAGAACATCCCCTTTCCCCTCCGGTGTGATTCTTCCTACCTCCATGTCCCATGATTTCTTAGCAGTCAAAATAGAGTGAAGTGCTAGGAGAGGAACTCTCCTGGAGCTTAGTTGCGTGAGCAACAGAGTGAAGGGTTGAAGTGAATGCTAGTACTGGGGCTAAATTTAGACTAGGGTTCTTCCACTTGGACCAAAGGGTTAGAACTATACATAGGAACATGATTTATCACTAGGAATCCCTAGAACTTAAAGCAATCCCACGTACTATGAGGCTTAGGAAGACAGACTCGCCTAGGGCTTAGTTGATAGGTCAACGAGAGTCAAGGGTCGTAGTGAAAACCTAATGAACGGGCATAGTATTGGGGTTAGTCACGGCTGACCTTAGATTTGGGACCGTGTGTTTAAGGATATCCTCGACTCAATTAACATCAATAGGAAAGTATAATAGCATAGTCTTGCACTTGAAGCATAAGTCCTAGGGGTAGCTTGTCCGGGTACCCTATTTCATCCATTGCTAGTCCTTCTCTATTTTACTCCTACTTGCACTCTCTTACCTTCCATTATTCTATTTTATTTCTTGTCTCTTTTTATTTGCTTCCTGATGACTTGACCGCAAGCACACGGGTCGCTAAGTAATACCCCTCACGCACGCGCGAGGGGGTCGTATTCCCTGGGGTCCTAAGAGCTGCTATTACTCCCCTTTAGATGACACTGTCTAGTCTACCAAATATAGATTTAAAACAACATAAGAAAACAAATAAAAGAGAAAATTATAAACACATGGACTAAGGCTCACCACATAAGCGTACTAAGGAAGCAAGTAACAATGAAAGTTCGAGGTCCCCGGGCGAGGATCCCCTCGGGACTACTAAAGCTAGAAGGATACTCGAATTACACAGGTAAAGGTGGTTAGGCCAAGAGATGTCCAAAGGTAGGTCACCCTGATGGTCATGGTGATAACACCTAATCCGGTATGAGTATTGGAATACGGAATTGCTTCCTCCCAAATCCTCACACGATTGCAATGCGCCTAGGGAAATCCAGAATTAAGGTCAAACACAACATCTAGGCTCAACCCTAATGGTTGGTGACACGACCTTTTGCGTGCGTACCGCAAGTGCACGGCCTTGTCGAAGTAATAAAAATAACCTGGTGAGTGGGTAGTCGTATCCACAGGGAATAGTGTTTAGAAACAAGTGTTAATCGCTATTTAGCTATGATGGGAATCGATGATGAGAAACGTATTTATATATAAATGTAAAAGAAAATAAAAGAGTACAAGAAGAATAATGAGGGTAGGAGAGGTAATCGATATAAAGATGGGGTATCCGGACAAAGCTCCCTCTAAGACTAATGCTTCTAGTGCAAGACTAGTATTATACCCTCTAATTGATGTCTAATTGAGTCGAGGATATCCTTAAACACACGGTCCCAAACCTAAGGTCAACCGTGACTAACCCCAACACTATGCCCCGGCATTAGGATTCACTTCAACCCTTCACTCTGTTGATTGCTCAACTAAGCCCCAGGGGAGTATATCTACCTAAGCCTAACACTACGTGGAGTTGCTTTAAGCTCTAGGGATTCCTAGTGATAAAACCTGTTCCTATGTGTAGTAGTTCTAACCCTTTGGTCCAGGTGGAAGAACCCTAGTCTAGATTGAGCACCAGCAAATAGGATTCACTACAACCCTCCACTCTATTACTTGCGTAACTAAGCCCTAGGGGAGTTTATCTATCTATTGCTTCACTCTATTTCGACCGCTATTAAATCAAGGAATCGGAGGTAGGGAGAAATCACATCGAAGGGGAAAGGGGTACATTGCTACCTCACAACTCTCCCTCTCAACCCTCTTTAATCTTGAGTAGTCTAATCCTATAGGAGTTGTCACACCTCCAAAGAAAAGCCTAGATTGCTCTCAACCCTAGTGTCACATCTAAGGGAAAACAATAACAAGATAAAATCAAGATTGAAACTCAATAAAAGAACATCAAATTAAGAAAGCATAATAAAAGTCATAGAAACAATATCATCCTAGGGTTTACAAGTCCGAATACCCACTAGGGTTTAGCTCTCCATGGAGCAATACAAAATCAATAAAGAATTTAAGAAAATATGCATGAAAACCATAAAGAAAACCCCCTTGTAAATCGTATCGATGGTCTTGTATAGTCGCGTGTCTTCTCCAACGAATCCCTTGTCAAGCTTAGGGCACACCTCACCGAATCAATGCCGATGAGAGCTTCCCCAAGAGCTTTCTTCCAAAGGATGTCGATGTCGATGCCGTTTAATCGCCTCCAAAGACCTCCAAGAACCTCTCCAAACCCTAGCCGAAAGCCCCCCAAAAGATATCCAAGTGATAGAAGAGAAGGGTCCCCAAATAGATTTGAAAACGGGCTATTTATAGACTGAAATCGGGCTGAATTCGGGCTGAAATCGGACTGCTGTGAAAATCCAGAAATTCCACACGCCCGTGTGTTAATTCCACACGGCCGTGTGGAAATTCTGAAATCGTGATTTCTCGGCACCTGTGAACAGTAACTTTGCTACAGTGTTTCTGCTACAGTGTTTCCTGCTACAGTACACGGCCGTGTGGAATTTCCACACGCCCGTGTGAACTCTCTGGAATTCTGAATTTCGGCAGAATGTGAACAGTAGCTGCTACAGTATTTATCTACAGTGTTTTGCTACAGTGCCTACTACAGTACTTCTCCGAAATACTCCCGCATACATCGTTCTTCATCGAGGCCGTTGAATTGGGCACACAATCAACGGTAGATTATGTCGATTACTTCATTTCTCTTCATTGGCGAAGTTCTCCAATGCTACACAAGTTATAGACTTTTGTGAGTGTGACTGTCCTTGTGCCCCTCCAATGGAGGTTGGCACACACCCACAAGTTTAGACTCGTGCCTTGTTCCTTGCTTGGTCCGAGAACTTCTCAACAATGGCGAACATAACCTATTCTTGCTCCTTTTTCTCTAAATCTTCTCCACAACCCTTCAATGCACAAAAGAACACAAATACACATTAATTAGTGATTAAATCTGAGAAAAGTAATGCTCAATGTAAGATAATAACACTTCGTATTACTATAACGCAAGCACTTATCAGTTGGAGGGGTACAAATATCCGATGGTCACGGCGTATTTGTACATGTATCCCTTCCAAACTTGGTGTGTCTAATACTAAGGCGATGGTCACGCAACCTAGTATAACCTAGAAATTGATACACAGAGTTCTCATGCATACCAATACATCAAAGTGCACCAAGCTTGAACCATAAAACACACAAATATCATACATGTAAATCAAGTATTCATACAAGCAAGTTCATCCCAAGGTTCACCGGATGCCCGGTGACCTTGGGAGTCTAGTTCATCATCAACAATGGAGAGAGTATATAAAACAAGAAATACAACAAAAAGCTCATAAAACTTCCCCTAAGATGAAGACTAGGAGGTGGTGATGAGAATCCGACGGATCGACGCCGACGAACTCCTAGATGTGCTCCTTGATAGATCCCTCTTCTCCCCTTGATTTGCCCTTCAGATCTGCCTTCTCCAACCCCTTGAAACGTAGGAAGATGATGGTGGAGAAATGGTGGCCAAAAGACACCAACAAAAATGCCCTAATACTCTTTAAAAACACATTCCAGCGAGCTATGCGGCCTCCCATGCGGCCCCGCATGCGTGGAGAGAAAGTTTCTGAGAAATCCCGAAAATCGCGTAAGTTGCTACAGTACCGCTACAGTAACCCCTGCTACAGTCGGTCTTCTACAGTAACGTATGCGGCCTGCTAAGCACCCGCATGGTAGCCCGCATGAACCTCCAGACCATGCCGTTTCTTTAAGTGTTCGTGCTACAGCAGCTGCTACAATTCCGCTACAGTACCGGGGCACGAAAATAGTGTCTTCCTAGCCAATTTCTCCTTAAATCATATTGTCGAGCTCCCCACGGTAACTTTTGTACCTGTAACACGTAATAAACCAATTTAGACCGAAAACGGGCATCCACACATACAAAAATACTCTTTTTATAGTACACATACATGAATAATACGTACACTTAGGCGTTTATCAAACATCCCCACACCTAAGTGTTTGCTTGTCCCCAAGCAAACAAACATGAAGAACAGGGGCAAGGTTATAAACGGCTAAATGTACGACCTCAAGCTCAATAGTAAAGAACTCCACAAGCACAAATGGACAGAAATTAAGAAGTGAGTTGCTCAATGAATAGTCAAGTAATATTAGTTCTGTTTCTCCTAGAGTGCCCTCGTGAGTGTGTGCTAACTCCCACCCTGACCTCCACACCCTGGATTACCCCAGGATGACCATTCACCCCACGCACAATGAAGACGGCATTGAAATGTTAAAGACACTCTCAATACCCAGTTAAGAGTCCTTTGGGTCCTAAATAAAACTCTGGCTCTTAAGTGATCATGCAGCAGGTTTCAGGGGACACATACGAGATGCTTTATTCCTTACTTACATATATACATTCTTTTACTTTACCTTCTTTTTACCCTTTTTTTTTCTGAGCCCGACTAACGTAGACTGCACAAAAATCTTTCAGACGGATGCACATGCTGGCTAGGCATAAGAGCCACCCATCTTACTTGATTACAGTCCACATAGACGCATTCATGCTGTACTAGCAGAGAAATACTGTCATAGACTCCAGTTTTTTTTTCTTTTTTTTTTCTCGTATCCTCCTGTATAAAACCTGTTAAACAATCTCACTTGAGGCCAAAGAAAACAACAAAGGACCTCAAAGGCTCTTAAAAGAACATTGAAAGTAGACTTTAACAATTTAATGCCAAAAACATTGTAATGGGTTGGTTGGAATATACAAGGTGGAAGTGATCGTGAACAAGTATAAGGGTGCACTAAAGATGAAACAAAACTACATTCAAGCACAAGTAAAGTACAGCTCACAACTATCATTCTACCAAGCCAAGAAGTTGACAGGCTCCCCGAAAGTGCACGGGTTTGTCGAAGTAATAAAAGTTACCCCGGTGAGAGGGTAGTCGAATCCACAGGGAATAGGGAGTTATGAGATTTCACTATTAAAACTATGCGAAGTACGGAAAAGTAATAATCGATTCGTGTGTGAATTGTGAGAACAACTATACTAAAAGACAGGAAATTAAATAGAGAGAGGTGAAAGATTAGAGAGTGCAAGAAAAAGAGATTAAGAAGGATTTAACAATGAATGAAGTGGGGTATCCGGACAAGTTACCTCTAGGATCTATGCTTCTAGTGCAAGACTATGCTGTTATACCTTCCTATTGATGCTAATTGAGTCGAGGAAATCCTTATGACTCACGGTCCCAAACCTAAGGTCAACCGTGACTAACCCCAACATTATGCCCCGGTATTAGGATTCACAACAACCCTTCACTCTATCGTTCGCACGATTAAGTCCCAGTGGAGTACATCTACCTAAACCTCACACTACGTGGGATTGCATTAAGTTCTAGGGATTCCTAGTGATTAAACCTGTTCCTATGTGTAGTTCTAACCCTTTGGTCCAGGAGGAAGAACCCTAGTCTAGATTAAGCCCCAGTGCATAGGATTCACTTCAACCCTTCACTCTGTTACTCGCGTAACTAAGCCCCAGTGGAGTTTATCTACCTAGCACTTCACTCTATCTTGACCGCTAATAAATCAAGGAAACGGAGGTAGGGAGAAATCACACCGGAAGGGAAAGGGGTACATCGCTACCTCACAACTCTCCCTCTCAACCCTCTTCAATCTTGAATAGTCTAATCCTATAGGAGTTGTCACAGCTCCAAAGGAAAACCTAGATTGCTCTCAACCCTAGTGTCACATCTAAGGGAAAACAATAGCAAAATAAAATCAAGATTGAAACTCAATTCTTATTCATCAATAATGGAAAAGCATAATAACAATGTCAAAGAAACATGATAACCCTAGAATTTACAAGTCCGAATACCCACAAGGGGTTTAGCTCCTCATGGAGCTATACATGTTCATCAATGTATGAAATAAAACACAAAGTAAAGACATAGATGAAAACCCCTTTGTGTATGGTGTGGCCGTGGTCTTGTGCGGCCGCCGGACGTCGGTGATGATGCCGATGACGCGCTCTAAACCTCCACGAAGTCCTCTCCAAAACCCTAGCCGCACTCCCAAAAGTTGGGGAGAAGAATAGGTCAAAAGATATCTCAAAAAGTCTCAAAATCGGGCTTTTATAATGTGGAGTCGCGGCTTTAAATTTGCTGAAAATGGGATTTCACACGGCCGTGTGGAATTTCCACACGCCCGTGTGAAGTTTATGGAATTCTGATTTTCGGCGGACTGTGAACAGTAACTTGCTACAGTACCTTGCTGTAGTAATTGTGCTGAAACGCTCCCGGATTCGTCATTCTTCATCCAGGCCATTGAATTGGGCACACAATCAACGGTAGATCGTGCCGATTGCTTCGAATCGCCTAATTGGTGAAGTTCTCATTGTTGGCATGAGTTAGACTTATTGTGAATGTGACTGTCTTTGTGCCCCTCCAAAGGAGGTTGGCACACACTCACAAGTCTATGCTCACGCCTTGCTCCTTGCTTGGTCCGAAAATCTTCCCAACAATGCCAAACACGACCTAACTTCGTTCCTTTCCTTCATTTTATCTTCACAACCCTACAATGCACAAAAGTAAACAATTACACACTTTTTAGTGATAAAATCTGATTAAATTAATGCTAATTGCAAGATAATAACACTTCGCATTACTATAACACGAGCACTTATCAGAAGTCCTTAACAATGAAATCATAGCTATCATAGGTAATCCAAGCATGCAATTGCAAAAAAAAAAAAATTTTAAGTTCACGAAAATCCAAATCCACCCCCCACTTAAAGATGCACATTGCCCTCAATGTGCCTAAGTGATAGGATGCAATAATATAGACAATAAAAACATAGTAGGAGGGTTTCGTGAACTTCCCCGACTCTCAAAACATTAGTCTTGAAGTCCATAAGATCGGGGTGACCACCAAAGCTTCATGGTAGATATAGGAGACGGGAAGTGCCCTTGATGTCCAAATTCCACCCTGAAAGGTAGAAAAGAACATCAACTCAAGGCATCCATCACACACAAAGAAAATAAAACACACAAATAAACAAACAACTAACATCACAAGAACAACTAAACAAGAAATGATCCAAGCAAGTCCTTTGTGCAATCAAAAACATGAAGTCCAATTTTCTTTAATGCAAGTGTTGTGGGGGATAAGAGTTTACAAGGATGCAAAAAAATCAGGACAAATACAAGAGAAGAAATGGTTTCTCATGATGGGATATGAATGAGTTCATGAAGTGCTACAGTAATTCCCAAAATAAATTTTGCAAGAGCTTCTCTTGTAAATGGAGCATAAATATTTTTACAAAGCTTTAAAATTGATCCAAAAACCCACAAAAAAAACAAACAACCAATCTCCCACAACATTATCATCCATTCAACATGAAAAATAGGAGAAAGGAAGAAGAACCAATCATGCTCAAAACTAGGGTTTAGAGAAAGATACCTAGGAAAGTTGGTGAAGATGATGGAAAAAATCCCAGTAAATCATGCAAATTAAGTCCTTGGAAGTAGTAGATTCGTGTAGAGGAAGAAAAATGGAGAAAAACGGTGAAAGAATGAGGGAAAACGGATGAGAAATGAGAGAGATATGAAGAAAATGGTGAAGAGGTACCGAATATAAAGTTCAGCCCGAGAGTCCATGCGGGCTCATGTGCGGCCGCATAGAAGGTCGCACCAGTCTCGGGATTGGGCATGCGGTCTCTTGTGCAGCAGCATAGCAGGCCACACCAGGCTCTGGATGGGGCATGCAGCCTGCTATGCGGGCGCATAACAGGCCGCATGGATGGCTGGAGAGCCCCATGCACTAAAAATGCTCAAAAACCAACACGACAAAACCTAGTACTCATCCTAGCACTCAAAAATCACATGAAAACAAAGCCGAATTCACCCACAACAACCAAAACATGATATTTGATGCATGAAGATGAATGATAACACAAAGAACTCACAAGTATCATGAATGAACACAAGTAAATAAATTATGAAAAATGACTAACTAACCACAATCACACACTTGAAAACAAAGAACACTCAAGCAACCAAACACACCAAAATACGAAAAACACACATGCAATGAATTTTTATGCTTGGGTTGCCTCCCAAGAAGCGCTTGTTTAATGTCATTAGCTCGACGTGCCTTTTCCTTACCTAAGGAGGCTTGAAAACAGTGTGTTCATCCCGGCAAGAGGTTGCATAAGAACTACCAAGAAATACGAAACATACCTTCCGGGATGATGTAAATTTGGAGGCAATGCATGAGCTACCTTTTGGCCTCCATGGAAAAAGCTTGGGCCGGGAGTTGTGCAATTTAAGCTTGGGCGGATCCTTAGATGGCTTGAACCTCCTTCACGCTTCTTCTTTGTTCCCGGCAAGAATTTCTTTGAGATGCCCTTGAACTACCCATAAGTGTTGTTTGGGTCTCCAACGGAACAAGTTAGGTTGAGAACTTGTCAATCTTTGCATCGGTGGATCCATAAGAGGCTTCAACATCTTATCCACAATTTTCTTCTCAACCAAGTCATAATGAACATCAATTGCCCAAAAAGTTTGCTTGGGCCACCAAGGAAAGATTTTTGGTTGGGAATTGTCCAAGCCCGGCATTGGTGGGTTCAAGGATGACCTTAGCCTCTCCCCCACATCTTCAAATACAATTCCCGGAATTTTCTCTCGGCACTTGAAAATTATTGATTGGCTTATTGAATGGTCAATGTTGAGGCAAGTGGTGTCTTCAAATGTGGTCGATGAAGCTTCTTCCACTTCCTCACACTATTCCATTACCACGATGTCATCCTCCTCTCTCTCTTCTTCAACTTCACCTTGAATTGGATCATCTAACATTTGCTCACAAGGTATAGATGACACCTCACTTACTTCTTCAATCTCCCACACCTCAACATCAACTTCCACCTCAATTTCACCTATGTTCTATTCCAAACTAGTGTCAATCTGAGGTAGGTCTTCTCTAATGCGTGGTAACTCCGTCGATAAATTGGAAGACACTCCTATCTTGTTTTCCATGCTTGGAAGAGACAAATGGGCACTAAGATTTTTGGAATTCAGGGCTTCACATTCAGCATCATAATTCATCATAAATCTTTCAAACACATCTTTTGTATTGAAACCCCATTCATTAAGTGGCCTACTTTGAACGACTGGAGGGTGGTAATGCCATGGTTCTTGAAAGGAGGGTTCTTGTGGCAATCCTTGCTAAGGGTGCTCCCATTCTTGAGTATAATGAGTTGTTGAAACATTTTGGTGCCCTTGCCAATATGGATAGTAGTCATTAGGGTATGGATTGCACTGGCTTGCTCTCATGGCAGAATATTCTTCCATCGCTTTCTCAAATGCATAGTTTCTTTTGGCCAATAATCTTTCTCTGTGGTCCATGGCCCTGTATAAGCAAACAAAATTAAAATTAATAAGCTATCAAAGAAAACAAGAAAGAAGTAAAATAAATAAATATGCACAAAATGGTAAAGGACACATACAAAGACCAAAATTTACAAAAGGAAATAAAAATGACTAAATCAGTGAACTAAAAGTTTTCCTAGCATCCTTGGAAGTCCCCCGACAACGGCGCCAAAAACTTGATTGATTCGATCCGCAAGCGCACGGGTCGCCAAGTAATACCCCTCACGCATGCGCGAGGGGGTCATATTCCCTGGGGTCCCAAGAGCTGCTATTACTCCCCTTTAGATGACACTGTCTAGTCTACCAAATATAGATTTAAAACAAGATAAGAAAACAAATAAAAGAGAAAACTATAAACACATGGACTAAGGCTCACCACATAAGCGTACTAAGGAAGCAAGTAACAATGAAAGTTCGAGGTCCCCGGGCGAGGAACCCCTCGGGACTACTAAAGCTAGAAGGATACTCAAATTATACAGGTAAAGGTTGTTAGGCCAAGAGATGTCCAAAGGTAGGTCACCCCGATGGTCACGGTGATAACCCCTAATCCGGTATGAGTATTAGAATACGGAATTGCTTCCTCCCAAATCCTCACATGATTGCAATGCGCCTAGGGAAATCCAGAATTAAGGTCAAACACAACATCTAGGATCAACCCTAATGGTTAGAGGGGTACAAATATCCGATGGTCACGGCGTATTTGTACATGTATCCCTTCCAAACTTGGTGTGTCTACTAAGGCGATGGTCACGCAACCTAGTATAACCTAGAAATCGATACACAGAGTTCTCATGCATACCAATACATCAAAGTGCACCAAGCTTGAACCATAAACCACACAAATATCATACATGTAAATCAAGTATTCATACAAGCAAGTTCATCCCAAGGTTCACCGGATGCCCGGTGACCTTGGGAGTCTAGTTCATCATCAACAATGGAGAGAGTATAGAAAACAAGAAATACAACAAAAAGCTCATAAAACTTCCCCTAAGATGAAGACTAGGAGGTGGTGATGAGAATCCGACGGATCGACGCCGACGAACTCCTAGATGTGCTCCTTGATAGATCCCTCTTCTCCCCTTGATTTGCCCTTCAGATCTGCCTTCTCCAACCCCTTGAAACCTAGGAAGATGATGGTGGAGAAATGGTAGCCAAAAGACACCAACAAAAATGCCCTAATCCTCTTTAAAAACACATTCCAGCGAGCTATGCAGCCTCCCATGCTGGGAGAGAAAGTTTCCGAGAAATCCCGAAAAACGCGTAAGTTGCTACAGTGCCGCTATAGTAACCCCTGATATAGTAGAACTGCTACAGTACCATATGCGGCTTGCTATACGCCCGCATGGTAGCCCGCATGAACCTCAAGACCTCGCCGTTTCTTCAAGTGTTCGTGCTACAGCGGCTGCTACAGTTCCGCTACAGTAACATGGCTCAAAAATAGTGTTTTACTTGCCAATTTCTCCTTAAATCATGTTGTCGAGCTCCCCACGGTAACTTTTGTACCAGTAACACGTAATAAACCAATTTAGAACGAAAACGGGCATCCACACATACAAAAATACTCCTTTTATACGTACACATACATGAATAATACGTACACTTAGGCGTTTATCACTTCCATATTCACTCATTGATTCTCTTCACACTCACCGTACATCGCTTAGATAAATAGTAAAATCTCGTGTCTTAAATCCCTATTCCCTGTGGATTCGACTACCCACTCACCAGGGTAAATTTATTACTTCGACAAGCCCGTGCACTTGCAGGATACACGCAAGGGGTCGTATCAAGTTTTTGGCGCCGTTGCCGGGGAATAGGCGTATTTTTTATACTTGTTTTTGCTATTTTAGCTATTCACTTCGTTTTCTATTTCACAATTCTTTATCTATCATTGTTCTTATTTTTCTTTTTTTTGTTTTGGCTTCATGTTTTGACCCGTGGGAACCCTTCGATTCTCGTTGAAGGAGATCGGAATATTGGTAAAAGAACGCATCGTAAAGGGAAAGAACCTGTGGAAGAACAGTCCAATCAAGCCAATATTAATTCAGAAGGGTCAGAAGCAATGGCAAAACAGAATGAAGAGCAGAGGACATTGTTCGATTTTGCTAGACCCGCGGTGATGTCGACCCAATCAAGTATTGTTAGGCCCCCAATTACCACAAACAATTTTGAGTTGAAGCCGTCGTTCATTCAAATGTTGCAACAGTCCACACAATTTAATGGGTTTGCCGATGAAGATCCCAACAACCATATAGAGAACTTCCTTGAAGTGTGTGACATGTTGAAGAATAATAGGGTAACGGATGACGTGATTCGTTTGAGAGCCTTCCCATTTTCAATAAAGGGAAAAGGAAGACATTGGCTACATTCTTTACCGAGAGCATCTATCACTACTTAGGAGGAGATGGACGAGGCATTCTTGGCTAGATATTTTCCTCAGGGAAAATCAGCAAGGCTCTGGAATGAGATTTCATCCTTAATGCAAATGGAATTGGAGTCTCTTTTCGAGACATGGGATAGGTTCAAGGAGCTACTTAGCAAATGTCCACAACATGGATTCCCGGAGTGGATGATCATTTATGCCTTCTACAACGGGTTGAATCTGAGTACCAAGCAACTCTTAGATGCAGCGGTAGGAGGGACTCTAGGAAGCAAGACTCCCGGTGAAGCCTGGCACCTTATTGAAGAGATAGCTATGAATAGCTACCAGTGGAACACAAGGGACCAAAAGAAGATGGCTTGAATTCATGAGGTTGATGCAGTTACAGCTTCGGCGGCATAAGTGGAATCATTGAGTAAGAAGTTAGATGTTCTAAATTCACCAAGAGTTGCGGCCATCACTACTTGTAATGGTTGTGGGGGAAGTCACGCTTCGAGTGATTGTCCGATTGCTATTGGGGGCATTACTGCTGTAGAACAGATCAATTTTGTTGGTAATGCTTACAGAGGACAAGGCCAAGGCAACCGGTACAGTGGAACCTACAACCCGGGGTCGAAGAACCACCCGAATTTCTCATGGAGAAATCAAGGGTAGTCACAACAAAAGAACAACGCACCACCGGGATTTCAAGGTCAACAAGCACCGAACTTAGAAAGCCGAGTGACCGGGCTAGAGGGGAAGATGACCGTTCTCGAGAAAGCCCTCACGAGGTTCATTTCTTCTTCGGATGCTTGATTTCAGTCGATGGAGGCTACACTTCGCAATCACATCGCCTCACTACATAATTTGGAGAATCAAGTGGGGCAAATTGCGAAGACTTTGGCGGAAAGGCCTCAAGGTAGTTTGCCTAGTAATGCGAAGACTAATCCGAGGGAGCAATTAAAGGCAATTACCTTGAGAAGTGGAAAAGAGGTCGAGAGAAATCTCCCTCTAGAGAAGGCAAAAGAAGCACCCGAGGTCGTGGAGATAGGAGAAGAAACATCAAAGGAAAAAGAGGCTGCACCCCCGCCTTACAAACCAAGTATTCCCTATCCTTCACGATTGAAGAATGTCCAAGATAATGAACAATACAAGAAATTTTTGGGTATCTTTAAGCAGTTGCACATCAACATACCGTTCGCGGAGACATTGGCCCAAATGCCCAAGTATGCGAAGTTCTTGAAGGACCTCTTAACCAACAAGAGGAAATTGGAGGAGAGTGCATCTGTGATTTTTTATGCCAATTGCTCAGCCGTGTTGCAAACGAACATGCCGAGTAAGAGAAAAGATCACGGAAGTTTCATTATACCATGCAACATTGGTAACTTAGGTGAAGAAATGGCTTTAGCCGATTCGGGGCAAGCATCAATGTCATGCCCTATACCTTCTTCCAAAAGCTAGGCTTGGGCGAGCCTAGACCAACTCGGATGACACTTCAACTTGCAGATCGATCGGTGAGACATCCGAGAGGGATTATGGAAGATGTGTTGGTGAAAGTCGACAAATACATATTTCCTGTTGACTTCATGGTGTTAGACATCGATGAGGATGTCAAGGTGCCATTGATCCTTGGAAGGCCGTTATTGCGCACTTCCAAGGCTTTGATTGACATGGATGGCGGGGAGCTCACATTGCGAATTGGAGATGACAAGCTTACATACCGCCTCGCCGAAGCCATGAGACACTCTCTTGACTTTGATGATACTTTATATTTTCTTGACAGCACCGATGAACTAATTGATGATTATGTGGAAGAAATATTGAGCCCGGATCCATATGAAGGGTGGCCGGACCAAGACGTGGAGTTCAAAGAAGAAGTACTTTCGCTAGGACGAATCAAGAAGGAAATCAAGCCGGAACCGGGGCTCATGAAGAAGATGAGAAGAAAGATAAAGAGAGCGAAGAGTCGCCACATGAAAATACCCAAGGACAATGGGGATGAGCATTCACAGAGTAAGCGTGTTTCACCCTTGTGTGGTAATGATTGACTCACCCGCAAGTGCACGGGATCATCAAGTAATACCCCTCACGCACGCGCGAGGGGGTCGTATTCCCAAGGGCCCGAGAATCTACCCTTACTTCCTTTTTCGTATGATTGTTTGGCCGATCAAGTCAAGTGTTGTGCAAAAGAAAGTAAAAAGATGATTAACATGCAAATAAAGTGCTCTAAGGTGGAGGCAATAATCGAGGGGTAAAACAATACAACTAGAGGGTCATGGATGAGGATTACCAACGAGAGCCTTACTAGCATTCAAATGGGTAGTTTGGACCGAGAAACCCGAAGTTAGACCAACCCGATGGTCACGGAAATTGGTCCCTAATCTGGTACAAGTATCGAATACGGAATTCCTTCTGCTCGAATCCTCACACGATTGCAAAGGGAGCAAAAGGTTTCTCAAGTTAGGGTGAAGACACAATCTAGGTCAACCCTAACTATTGGAGGGATACAAATACCCGATGGTCACAGCGTATTCATACATGTATCCCTACCAAGTTTGGTGAGCCTAATACTAGGGCAATGGTCATGCTTCCTAGCATTATCTAAACAATGATACACAGAGTTCTCATGCATACCAAGCAATCAAATACACCAAACAAGGTTCACAAACAAGTCCCAAAATGCATAAATCAAGTCAAGCAAGCATCCTTCACAAGTTCACCCCCAAGGTTCACCTACATCCGGTGACCTTGGGGTTTAGTTGATCATAAATACAAAATACACAAGAGAATACATCAAAACAACCAAATACATAGATAAGAACACCCCCTCAAAAGATAGAGGCCGAATGACGTTCCAAAGACGCCACCAAAGAGGCGGCTTTCCTTGTCGATTCTCCTCTCAACTAAGGATCAAGAAGGTGGATCTCGTCGTATGTCGCTCTCCTCGTCGTTCTCTCCCCGGAAATGGCCTCCGACGGCAGCTCCTAGCTCCGATTTGAAGATGGTAGCAAGTTGGCTCAAGACCTAGGGCTTCTCTCTCTCAAAAATGAACTACATTCCCTTTAAAAACCCAATTCCAGCAACTCATGCAGGCGGGCATACAGGCCGACATACGGGCACTGTAGCACCTCGAGTTTCGTGTAAGTTGTTGCAGTGAGTGCTGCTGCTACAGGAGCCGTATACAGGCAATCCAGTGCCCGTATGAAGTTCCAAACTTAGCCGTTTTCGGCAAAACCTCGTGCTACAGTATTGCTACAGTCCCGCTACAGTACCAGGGAATCGAAAAATGGTGTTTTCTTTGCCAATTTCTTCTAAAATTTCGTTGTCGAATCCCCACGGTATCTTTTGTACCTGTAACACGAAATAAACCAATTTAGACCGAAAACGGGCATCCACTCATATAAAAATACTCAAAGAATATGCGAACATACACAAATAATATGTACAGTTAGGCGTTTATCAGGTAACAAATTCGACAACTCTCCCTCTACTCTACAAAGGTTATGTACTGCATGCTTTCAGGTTGTAGGGAAGAGGGCAACCTTCATTCATGAACCTCCGTAAGGAAAGGTAGGCACGTCAAGCTAAGTGACGTTAAACAAGTGCTTCTTGGGAGGCAACCCAAGGTTTTACAGCTTTTCCAGGATTTAGTTTAGTCTTAGCATGAATAAGAGTCTTAGTTTTGTTGTCCTGAATTTTTAATGCATGTGCTGCAATATTTTTGTGGATTGTTAATGTTTTCGTGTGCCTAAATGATAATTGACGAAGTTCGAGTAGGTTGAGCATGATTTCCATGGTATCTGGTCGTGTTTTGATAGTTTTCATAGGCTCTAAGTATCGTATTTTTGTTTCTGAATTTTTCTGTAGAGTCTGTGAATTTTTCTAAGTAAACCAGATAGAACACACGGCCGTGTGGAATTTTCACACAGGTGTGTGTTACCAATTAGGGCTCAACCAGAGAGGGCACAGGGGCGTGACCTTGCCCCTGTAGAAAACCTCAGGAGGGGCACACGGCCTTGTGGAAGTTCGACACGGCCGTGTGAAATCTTGCAAAACTTGAACTCTCATTCCCGAGAGTCACAAGGGCCGTGTTGGTGCCCCTGTGAGTGCCCATGTGTTACGGCACACGGCCGTGTGGAATTTCCACACGACCGTGTGAATTTCTGCAGAGAGTCCACTTCCATCACGAGAAAACACATGGGTGTGTGGCTGCCCTTGTGAGAGAGCTTGTGAAAGGCACACGGCCGTGTGGAACACTTAGAGTTTCTTGGGATAATCCAGAGAAACCACAGGGGCGTGTGGGAGCCCCTGTGGTTGGCCTTGTGTTCTTGGCCAGGTTGGGCACACAGGTGTGTGGAATTTCCACATGGCCATGTGAAATTTCCCAGAGACCTTCTGTGTTTCCCGTGAATACACAGGGACGTGTACCAGCCTCTGTGAAGCTCCACTGTGAAGGCACACGGCTGTGTGGGTTTCTCACACGGCCGTGTGGGGTAGTCCAGAGAGTGACTAAAGTGCACATAGGCGCGTGTGCTGGCCCCTGTAAACCCTAATTATAGAGGCACATGACCGTGTGGAATTTTCACACGGCCGTGTGAATGCCCAGATCTTCAAAAGCCGCTATTTTCTTTTCGTTTTCACTCGTGCCTCTAGTTTTCTTCACTCCAAACGGCTCTCCCACCCTCTCTATCAATTTTACGACCATCTTTGGGTGTTTTTGAGGTTTTATTTGAAGTTTTCTGGCCGATTTTGAAGGTTTCTCCATCCACACCGTCGGTAAGAACTTCAAACCCTTTTTCTTCGTCAAATCATGATTTAATTCGTTTGTTTTGAAGATTTTGCTTGCTTTGGATGCTTAATATGTATGTGAACATGTTTACTATAAATTTAGAATGAATTAAGATGTAAAAATGAATTTTTAGCCCTCACGGCCGTGGGGCTCTGTCTGCCCGACGATCCACACAGGCGTGTGGAATTTCTACACGGCCGTGTGAATTTCTGCAAATTGAGATTTTCAACTGTTTTAATCTATTTTTCTTTTCAATCTTACAGATATGACTTCTAGGTCCATGAAATCAGTTGGTAAGTGCCCTCGTGAGCCATCACCCTAACCGAACATGTTGACTTTGCTATACCAGAGCACCATACCAGGTTGAAGCGATTATCGACACTTCAGTTTGGACAGTCACGATACCCCGACCTAAGAACCATTAGAGGGATACAGGGGATGATGGTATCGCGGATGAGGTAGAGGAGCTATTGTCCGTGGCCAGTTGGCAGAGATTACCGATGATTAAAGAGACAGCTGTTCGGGAGGTGACATATCTTTTATCAAATTTTATCACTAAATTGTGTGCATTTGTGTACTTTTATGCATTATAGGTTTGTGGAGCTATTTTGAAGAAGAAGAACGTAGTTAGATCGTGTTTGCCATTATTGGGGAGTTTTCAGACCAAGCAAGGATCAAGGCACGAGCCTAGACTTGTGAGTGTGTGCCAACCTCCTATGGAAGGACACAAGGGCAGTCACATTCACAATAAGTCTAACACGTGTAGCTTAGGAGAACTTCCCCAACAAGGAGATTTGAAGCAATCGGCACGATGTACCATTGATTATGTGCCCAATTCAATGGCCTCGATGAAGAATAACGAATTCGGGAGTGTTTCGGCGGTTATTGTAGCAAAACAATGTAGCAAGCTACTGTTCACTTCTGCCGAAAATCAGCAATTCAGAGAGTTCACACGGGCGTGTGGAATTTCCACACGGTCGTGTGTCCGAAATTCAGCAACCCAGAAACTTCACATGGGCGTGTGGAAATTCCACCAACGTGTGAAGTCCCGATTCAGCCAATTTAAAGCTACGACTCAACATTATAAAAGCCCGATTTGGAGACTTTTGACATATCTTTTTCCCAATCTTTCTCCCCAACTTCTGGAGAGCGCGTCTAGAGTTTCAGAGAGGACTTTATGGAGGTTCGGAGTGCGTCATCGGCATCGTCATTGACGTTCGGGAGCCGTACAAGACCACGACCACATCATCCGCAAGAGGGTTTTCATCGATGCTTTCAATTTGTGTTTACTTTAATATTTTGTTGGATTTGTATAGCTCCATGAGGAGCTAAACCCCTTGTGAGTATTCAGACTTGTAAATCCTAGGATTATTATGTTTCTATGACATTGTTATTATGCTTTTCCATTATTGATGAATAAATTCGAGTTTCAATCTTAATTGTTTCTTGTAATTGTTTTCCCTTAGCCGTGACACTAGGGTTGAGAGCAGTCTAGGTTATCGTTTGGAGGTGTGACAACTCCTATTGGGATAGACTACTTAAGATTGAAGAGGGTGGAGAGGGTGAGTCGTGAGGTAGCGTGACACGACCCCTTGCATGTATCCCGCAAGTGCACGGGCTTGTCGAAGTAATAAAATTACCTTGGTGAGTGGGCAGTCGTATCCAAAGGGAATAGGGATTTAGAACACAAGAATTCGCAAGAAAGTAAAGTGGAATAGGGAATAGGGATTTAGAACACAAGAACCCTGGTGAGTGGGCAGTCGTATGCGGTGTACAAAAAGTGATAATCGGTTTGATGAGAGAATTATGGAATCAATTAAAATAAAAGACAAGAAAGTAAATAGAGGGATGGAAGACAAGAAAGTGCAAGTAAAGGTAGAAGAATAAAGTCTAGCAATGAATGAAATAGGGTATCCGGACAAATTACCTCTAGGACTTATGCTTTTAGTGCAAGACTATGCTATTATGCTTTCCTATTGATGTTAATTGAGTCGAGGATATCCTTAAACTCACGATCCCAAAACTTAAGGTCAACCATGACTAACCCCATCATTATGTCCCGGCATTAGGATTCACTACGACCCTTGACTCTTGTTGACCTGTTAACTAAGCCCCTGGGGAGTCTATCTTCCAAACCCTAACACTACGTGGGATTGCTTTAAGCTCTAGAGATTCCTAGTGATAAAACCTGTTCCTCTATGTAGTTCTAACCCTTTGGTCCAGGAGGAAGAACCCTAGTCTAGATGGAGCCCTAACACTCTATCTTGACCGCTAATTAACCAAGGAAACGGAGGTAGGGAGAAATCACACCGGAGGGGAAAGGGGTATATCGCTACCTCACAACTCTCCCTCTCAACCCTCTTCAATCTCAAGGAGTCTAACCCTATAAGAGTTGTCACACCTCCAAAGGGTAACCAAGATTGCTCTCAACCTTAGTGTCACGGCTAAGGGAAAAACAATAGCACAAGATAATTAAAATTGAAACGCGATTTATTTATTAATAATGGAAAAGCACAATAGCAATGTCATAGAAACATAAGAATCCTAGGGTTTTACAAGTCCGAATACCCACGAGGGGTTTAGCTCCTCATGGAGCTATACATGTTCATTAAAATATGAAAGAAAGAATAAAACGAAAGCATTAATGAAAACCCCCTTGTGTATGGTGTGACCGTGGTCTTGTGCGGCTGTCGTACGCCGATGTCGATGCTGATGACGCACTCTAATCCTCCGCAATGTCTTCTCTGAAACCCTTGCCGCACTCTCCAGAAGTTAGGGGAAAGTTAGTGGTGAAACGCGCTTGAATCGCTCACCCGCAAGTGCACGGGGTCGCCAAGTAATACCCCTCTCGCGAACACGAGAGGGTCGTATCCCCAAGGGCCCGAGAAGCTATTCTTACTTCCTTATCACAATGTTGTTTGACCTAATCGATCACTTGGAATAAGAACTACCAATAATCTACTAAAACAAAGAGCATGCAAATAGCAAATATAAATACGGAGGGGAAAATTCAAGGTGAGGGAATGGCCACGGATGAGGATTCCCTCGGGAGCTACTAAAGTGCTAAGGATGCCCTAACTAGCATGCACGTGGGTGGTTTGGACCGGGAAACCCTAAATTAGACCAGCCCGATGGTCACGGCGTTGGTCCCTAATCCAATAGAAGTATTGGAATACGGAATTGCTTCCGCCCAAATCCTTGTACGATTGCAAAGGGTTTAGTGGATTTCCCCAAGCTAGGGTTGAAACACAAACAAGGACAACCCTAACAATTGGAGGGGTACAAATACCCGATGGTCACGGTGTATTCGTACATGTATTCCCTTCCAAGCTTGGTGAGCCTAATACTAGGGCAATGGTCATGCAACCTAGCATTGTCTAGGAATTGACATATAGAGTTCTCATACATATCAAGGCATTCAAGAATCACCAAACAAGGATCACAAACCAAACCAAATACATAAACTAGAAAGAAGCATCAAAAATACACAAGTTCACCCCCAAGGTTCACCTACATCCAGTGACCTTGGGGTTAGTTGTTCATGATCACAAAGTAAGCAATCAAATACATAAAAACAACCAAAAGCATAATGAAAACACCACACGAAGATCAAGGCCGAATGACGCTTCCAAGGACGCCACCCAAGGAGTGGCTTCCTTTGTCAAACTTCCTCTCAAATGCAAATCGAAGGTGTGGATTCGTCATCTCGTGCTCTCCCCGTCGTCCTCTCCGCAAGAAATGCCTCCAAAAGCCGGCCTCAAGCTCCCAAAGAAGATGGTGAAGTGTGATCTTTCTCAAGACCTAGCCTCTCTCTCAAAATGGACCCCAAAACCCTTAAAAACCTTTTCCAGTGAGTTATGCGGCCCCCTATGCGGTCCCGCATGCGGGGAGAGAAAATTTCCGAGAAAATCCCGAAATCGCGTAAGTTGCTACAGTGTTGCTACAGTGGACTGCTACAGTAGACCTACTACAATATAACTGCTACAGTATAGTATGCGGCCTCTGCAGTCCCGCATGACAGCCCGCATGAAGCTCCGGACTTAGCCGTTTCGCCAAAGGGTTCGTGCTACAGGATCTGCTATAGTAGTCGCTACAGTACCCCCCTATGAAATAGTGTTTTTGTTGCCGATTTCTTCTCAAATTCTATCAATGAGCTCGAAGCGGTCACATCAGTACCTGTAACACGAAAAAAACCAATTCATACCAAAAACGGGCGTCAGCTCAGAAAAATACGTAATACATACACCTGAATACATGGATAATACGTATGTTTAGGCGTTTATCAAACATCCCCACACCTAAGCATTTGCTTGTCCTCAAGCAAACACACATGAAGAACAGGGGCACGATGATAAACGACTAAACATACGACCTCAAGCTCAACGGTAAAGCACTCCACTAGCATAGGTGAAAAGAAATCTAGAAAGTGAGCTGTACAGTGAGTGATCGAGTAATGGTAGCCCTGTTTTATTCAAAGTGCTTCCGTGAGTGTGTGCCGGCTCCCAACCTTAACCTCCACCCCCTGGATTACCCCAGGGGTCCATTCACCCCACATATGGTGAGAGTGGTATTAGGCAGTTAAAGACCTCTTCAATACTCAGTTAAAAGTCTTTTGAGTTCCTGAATAAAACTCTAGCACTTAAGCGACTGTGTAAGAAGTTCCAGGGGACGCAACAGAGATACTTATTTACCTATTTACAAATATACATTTTTTTTTCTCTAAGTTCGGCTAACATAGGCTGCACAAGAAATCTTTCAGAAGGATGCACATGCTGATTAGGCACAAGAGCCACCCAACCTACTCAATTACAGCCTACATAGACGCATTCATGCTGTGCCAGCAGAGGTATACTGCCATAGACTCCATTTTTTTTTTCCGACTGTACACAATGTATCTCAGTCCCTTGGAAACCTGTCACACAAGTTCACTTAAGGCTACAGAAAACAAAAAAGGAACTTAAAAGCTCTTAAAAGAATATTGAAGTAAGAATTTAACAGTCCAATACCAAAATCATCATAATGGGTTGGTTGGAGTGTATAAGGTAGGAGCAATCATGATAGAGCATGAGAAAGCACTAAAAATAAAACAGGGCATCATTCAAGCACAGTATAAAAATACAGCTCATTTCTATCATTCTTTTAAGCTAGGAAGTGCTAAACATTAAAATCATGGCTATCATCGGTATTCATGCATGCAAAACTAGGAAAGTACCCCATCCCCACACCTAAAGTTGTACATTGCCCTCAATGTACATAAATCAGCAGAATAAGGTGCGAGACATGCCAGAAAAAATAAAGGAATGAGGTAAAGAAACTTCCCTAAATGGTCGATGATATGAACTCCAAATACGCACGAACTGGGGAAAGCTGAGGGGCGCAAGGGGTGCGGAGCTTCTACAGCAATCAGTCCTAAAAATAGAAAGAAAGCAAATCACACCCCAAGAACAATAGAGAGCAGGGCAAGTAAGCACGAATCAAAAACAGGAAAGTACAGTTTAGGAGGGTGAGGGCCCTTACTAACTGAAAAGTACAACAATACAAACCAACAAGTCTAGAAATAAAAACCAGAACAAACAACAGAAAAAACTAAGGTGGTGCTGCGAGTCTAGAAATCTGGCGGGAGTGATGGCGCAAGGCACGTGGTAGCTGTGGAGGAGGTGCCGACAGAAGATGAAGCGCCGCGCATGTATGATAAGATCTCGGTCATGCTGCTCTCGATGCGGCCCTGTGATATGGCTAAATCTCGCACTGATGCTGTCAACACCTCCTGAGAGGTCCCAAGGGTCTGCAACTGCTGTCGGACCTCGATGCGGAACTCCACGAAACTCTCCTCAAGTGATGGTCGACTCCCGCTAGGTGCTGCGTCGGGTACAGGGGCGGACTCTGAATCAGACTCTGATCCTGACTCAGAATCCCGAGAGGTGTCGGGGTCATGGGAACTCGCGCCACCACTGCACGGAAGGCGATAAGTGTCTCCCGACCTCTCAACTATCCCAATATGAAGCAGGATCGACAGACTAAGTGGTGCGACGGTGCTCACAATGCTCATGCCCTGGGTGAGTTCAATCAGTCCTAGGCCCCTGATGATGCGTGTAATATACGGCCCGGCAAATATAGCCCCAAGGCGAGTAGAAGTCCCCTGATGCTCGATAAGTCCGGCGAACAGATGGCCCATGTGGATGGGGTACCGCTCAAGAATACTGTACATCATAAGAAGATCGGTACGGGAAACCACCCCAGTAGAATCAGCGTGACCGCTCACACTTCTGGATAGCAGGGCCTGCAAGTACCTGTGAACGGGGTCTGCCATCAAAGAAGCCTTCTTCGATGATGATGAGCGAGCAATAGACTTCCAGAGGGAACTAGGGGACACCGAGCGTGGGAAGTCACGAGGTAAATTCCTGAGCTCCGAATCGGCGAGGGACTCATAAGTGTGAAACCCAAGGTAGATGGCCAACCGGTCGTCGGTGATCCTGTGCCGCTTACCAAAGGCTCTAAAAGTAATGGTGCTAGCCTGGCGTAAATGAGGAGTATGCCCGGATACCTCAAACGTGCTCAACACCTCCAAGGTCAACTCCCGATAAGTGGGCTCCTCGATCTCAAGAATGTCATCCCAACCACCATGGGAGATGAGACCACAAAAGGTATCGTCAATGTCCAATGTCTTCAAGGCCTCCCAATCGATCACACGCACTGTGCCAAACCTCCTCTTCGACAAGAAAGCGAACCTTGCCTTGTGGGCATCGTTCTTGAATATAGGCTCGCAAACGGGTGGTGGAGAGCTTCTCCTAACTCGCTTGGAAGCCACGTATTTGATCGGCATCCCTACAAAACAAGAGAACCATCATCAAGCCAAAAAAAAAAACTTAAGAAAATTAGTTAATGAAGAACAAAGGCTGATTTTTGGCTAGTGCTACAGTAATTTCGGGGAAATTTTGGTAGAGTTTCTTCTTGTAAAAGTGACAATCTAGATGTACAAAGCTTGGAATTCAAGAGAAATATTTACAAGAAGCATTCACCCTGTAAAACATCATGTTTTCCCATCATTTCAACCATAAAAAACCAAAAAATGAGTGATAGGAACACAAACCTTGAACTAGGGCACCGATGAGAAGATGAAGTGAAAATCGGCTTAAACTTTGATAAAACCTTGAAAAACTTCCAAAAAGTATCTTGCTAGGATGAAGAGAGTGTTTGGATGCAAAAAGAATGAATAAAAATGGTGGAGAGATGAAGGAGAAAAGAGAAGAAGTTTGATGAAAATTGAGTGAATAGTGAGGGAGTGGAGTGAAGAGAGGTAGAAGAGGAATTCGGGTGACCATGCGGCCCCCTATGCGGTCGCATGGTACCCCGCATAGCTCACGGGAAAAACCATGCGGCCTGCTATGTGGCCGCATAGCAGGCCGCATACCCCTCGGGAAAAATCATGCGGCCTGCTATGCCGCATACTTCTCTGGAAAATATATGCTGCCCCTTGTGCGGCCGCATGGTAGGCCGCACAAGACCCAGGAAATTTTCAGAACAAGTACTCAACCTAGCACTCAAAAATCACATGAAAACCAAGCCGAAACCACTCAAAAATCATTGAAAACATGGAGAATGAGGCACCAACATTCAAGGAAAAATACAAAGATCATGAAATCTATGGTGCAACAAGATGAAATAAATTATGGAATTCGACTAAACAACAACCACAAGCACAAAAATCAACAAGACTCAAACTCATAAGCACCACACAAAAATACGAAAAAGAAACTAAACACAACAGCAAGGAATAAAAAGAAAGAATGATTGCAATGAATTGAAAGACTTGGGTTGCCTCCCAAGAAGCGCTTTTTTAATGTCTTTAGCTCGACATGACTTACCTCAATTCAAGGTGGGACAAAGGGGTGAGAAATACCTCCAATTTTCGATGAAGAATTGTTACCCGGAAAGTAATGTTTCAACCGGTGACCATTGACTTTAAATGCCCCATGTTGTGGATGAGATATCTCGACGGCGCCATGAGGGAATACTTGCGTGACCGTATATGGCCCGTGCCATCGGGATTTTAATTTCCCCGGGAAAAGTCTCAACCTCGCATTGAAAAGAAGAACATGATCCCCACTTTGGAAGCACTTAGGTTGCTTTATGTGTCTGTCATGGTAATCCTTCATCTTCTCTTTGTACCGGACTGAAGTTTCGTATGCCAAAGCACGCCACTCCTCTAACTCGTTTAGTTGAAATTTTCTCTTGTGACCACAAAGGTGGGGGTCGAAATTGAGTTGCTTTATCGCCCAATATGCTCTGTGCTCAAGTTCCACCGGCAAATGACATGCTTTTCCATAGACCAGTCGGTAGGGCGTCGATCCAGTAGGGGTCTTGAACGCAGTTCTGTACGGCCAAAGTGCATCCTCGAGCTGGTCTGCCCAATCTTTCCGGTGGTGACTGACAGTCTTCTCCAGGATCCATTTTAACTCCCTGTTTGACACTTCAACTTGACCACTCGTCTGAGGGTGATAGGCGGTCGATGTTCTGTGAGATACCCCGTATCGTGTAAGGGCTTTTTCGAATTGAGAATTGCAAAAATGTGTTCCCCTGTCACTTATGATTGCCCTGGGAGTTCCAAACCGAGAGAACAATTTTTTTAAGAATTTCACAACCACCCTTGCTTCACAAGACAAGCAGGCCTGGGCCTCCACCCACTTGGAGACATAGTCCACTGCGACTAAGATGTACTTGTTGCCCTGGGAACTAGGGAACGGACCCATGAAATCTATTCCCCACACATCAAAAACTTCGCAAGCTTGGTTCCAAGATTGAGGCATTTCATCACGTTTTGATAAATTACCCGCTCTCTGACACCGATCACAATGCTGTACCAATGACTGCGCATCGTGGAACATGGTGGGCCAGTAGAATCCTGCATCAAGTGCCTTCTTAGCTGTTCTGGTCCCACCGTAATGGCCCCCAGCAGGGCCTGAATTACAATGTAACAGGATATCATGCCCCTCATCCTTTGAGACGCACCTTCTCACAATTTGATCGGAGCAAGTCCTGAATAGGAATGGATCCTCCCAAGTATAATGTTTCAGATCGGCGAAAAATTTTTTTCGTTGTTGAGATGTGAGCCACTTTGGGAAGGTTCCTACCGCCAAGTAGTTCGCAAAGTCAGCGAACCACAGAGTCTCATCCTGCTCAATCTCACTTATGCTGCAGAGCTGCTCCCCAGGGAAGGTGTCATTTATTTCTCCTTTTTGCAAGACACTCTCATATGGGTTCTCAAGGCGTGAGAGGTGATCAGCAGCTAAGTTCTCTGCCCCTTTTTTATCTCTTATCTCCAAATCAAATTCTTGTAACAGGAGAACCCAATGGATTAGACGAGGCTTGGCGTCAGGCTTACTCAACAGGTACTTCAATGCCGAATGATCAGTATACACAATCACCTTGGATAGCACTAAATATGACCGGAATTTGTTAAATGCGAAAACGACCGCGAGCATCTCTTTCTCAGTGGTGGTGTAATTTTCCTGAGCATCATTCAAAGTTTTGCTTGCATAATAAATAGGATGGAAATGGTTATCACGTCGCTGCACAAGTACGGCCCCCACTGCGAAGTCACTTGCATCACACATTAACTCAAACGGCAGATTCCAGTCCGGGGAGACCATGATCGGTGCTTCTACAAGCTTCTTCTTCAGGGTGAGGAAGGCATTCATACAATCATCATTGAACTCAAAAGGGGCATCCTTCTTAAGCAGTTTTGTGAGCGGTCGAGCAATTGATGAAAAGTCTTTCACAAACCTTCGATAAAACCCAGCGTGTCCTAAAAAACTTCTGATAGCTTTAACTGAAGTGGGAGGAGGAAGTTTTTCGATGGTTGCAACTTTTGCTTTATCTACCTCGATCCCATTTTGTGAGATTTTATGCCCGAGCACTATGCCTTCCTTGACCATAAAGTGACATTTTTCCCAATTGAGCACTAAATTAGTTTCTTCGCATCTGTCCAAAACTCGTTCCAGATTTCTAAGGCAAAGCTCGAATGAGTCACCAAAGACCGAGAAATCATCCATAAACACTTCCATGATATCCTCCACCATATCTTTGAAAATTGCCATCATGCATCTCTGAAATGTCGTCGGTGCATTGCATAACCCGAAAGGCATACGACGGTATGCGAATGTGCCATAGGGACAAGTGAAGGTTGTTTTCTCTTGATCTTTTGGGGCAATGGGAATCTGAAAATACCCAGAGAGACCATCCAAAAAACAGTAATAAGAATGTCCCGCTAGTCGCTCAAGCATCTGATCAATGAAGGGTAAGGGAAAGTGGTCTTTCCTCGTGGCATCATTGAGTTTCCTGTAGTCAATGCATACCCTCCAACCTGTGACAGTCCTGGTAGGAACAAGTTCATTCTTTTCATTAGCAATAACCGTCATCCCTCTTTTCTTTGGTACCACCTGCACTGGGCTTACCCATGCACTGTCAGAGATGGGATAAATAATGCCTGCATCCAAAAGTTTGATGACTTCATTCCTTACAACCTCTCTCATATTAGGGTTGAGTCTCCGTTGGGGAATTGCTCGAGGACTATGGTTGTCCTCCATGAGGATCTTATGAGTGCAGAAAGATGGACTAATTCCCTTAATATCCGAGATTTTCCATACAATAGCCGTTTTGTGTCTCTTAAGCACCTCAAGAAGCTGCTCCTTCTGCTTAACAGTGAGATCTGAGGCAATAATGACTGGAAGCTTGGACCCCTTTTCCAAGAAAGCATATTCTAAATGTTCGGGGAGAGGCTTCAACTCTAATTCTGGGGGTTCCTCGATTGATGACTTCTGCTTCCCATAATTCCCGAGATCAAACTGTTCGGCGTCACAGTAGTCCCCCGCACCAGGGACAACAACGCCTAACACTTCTTCCACACATTGACGCGCATTTTCAATCACACCAGCATTATTCTCTGGCGCATGGGGATTTGCCTCTGAATTTCTGGTTCGAGTTTGATCTGACACACCCTTAAGAGGCATAAAAAAATCAGCAGGATACTCAACATCTCTTCTTAGCTCACGATTAAAGGATTCAGGTTGGTGGTTTGGTGAGCAAGTTTCTGTGACCGGTCGTTCCCCGATAGATTCCAAATATTTGCCAAACACAAACTGAGCCCCTTGTTCTTTAACAAATGTAGCGGCACTGGCATCACTCGCCGTCCTTATCCACTGTTCAGTGTTGGGGCTCAACTCATCCAACCTATATGGTGCATTCGAATAAGGGAAGAATGGTTCCTGTGGATAATGATTGTAGACCCAAGTGTTAGTCGAAGCCATGGTTTAGAGAGAGAAATAAAATAAACAAGAAATGACAGAATATACACAAGAATGGTAAAACAAACAAAATGAAATGATAAAATCAACACGTTTTAAGTTTTCCGAATATTCCTCGTGGGTCCCCGGCAACGGCGCCAAAAACTTGGTGAAACGCGCTTGAATCGCTCACCCGCAAGTGCACGGGGTCGCCAAGTAATACCCCTCGCGCGAACACGAGGGGGTCGTATCCCCAAGGGCCCGAGAAGCTATTCTTACTTCCTTATCACAATGTTGTTTGACCTAATCGATCACTTGGAATAAGAACTACCAATAATCTACTAAAACAAAGAGCATGCAAATAGCAAATATAAATACGGAGGGGAAAATTCAAGGTGAGGGAATGGCCACGGATGAGGATTCCCTCGGGAGCTACTAAAGTGCTAAGGATGCCCTAACTAGCATGCACGTGGGTGGTTTGGACCGGGAAACCCTAAATTAGACCAGCCCGATGGTCACGGCGTTGGTCCCTAATCCAATAGAAGTATTGGAATACGGAATTGCTTCCGCCCAAATCCTTGTACGATTGCAAAGGGTTTAGTGGATTTCCCCAAGCTAGGGTTGAAACACAAACAAGGACAACCCTAACAATTGGAGGGGTACAAATACCCGATGGTCACGGTGTATTCGTACATGTATTCCCTTCCAAGCTTGGTGAGCCTAATACTAGGGCAATGGTCATGCAACCTAGCATTGTCTAGGAATTGACATATAGAGTTCTCATACATATCAAGGCATTCAAGAACCACCAAACAAGGATCACAAACCAAACCAAATACATAAACTAGAAAGAAGCATCAAAAATACACAAGTTCACCCCCAAGGTTCACCTACATCCGGTGACCTTGGGGTTAGTTGTTCATGATCACAAAGTAAGCAATCAAATACATAAAAACAACCAAAAGCATAATGAAAACACCACATGAAGATCAAGGCCGAATGACGTTTCCAAGGACGCCACCCAAGGAGTGGCTTCCTTTGTCAAACTTCCTCTCAAATGCAAATCGAAGGTGTGGATTCGTCATCTCGTGCTCTCCCCGTCGTCCTCTCCGCAAGAAATGCCTCCAAAAGCCGGCCTCAAGCTCCCAAAGAAGATGGTGAAGTGTGTTCTTTCTCAAGACCTAGCCTCTCTCTCAAAATGGACTCCAAAACCCTTAAAAACCTTTTCCAGTGAGTTATGCGGCCCCCTATGCGGTCCCGCATGCGGGGAGAGAAAATTTCCGAGAAAATCCCGAAATCGCGTAAGTTGCTACAGTGTCGCTACAGTGAACTGCTGCAGTACCGTATGTGGCCTCTGCAGTTCCCGCATGACAGCCCGCATGAAGCTCCAGACTTAGCCGTTTCGCCAAAGGGTTCGTGCTACAGGATCTGCTACAGTAGTCGCTACAGTCCCCCCTATGAAATAGTGTTTTCATTGCCGATTTCTTCTCAAATTCTATCAATGAGCTCAAAGGGGTCACATCAGTACCTGTAACACGAAAGAAACCAATTCAGACCAAAAACGGGCGTCAAGTCATAGAAAAATGCGTAATACATACACCCGAATACATGGAAAATACGTATGTTTAGGCGTTTATCAGTTAGGTCAAAAGATGTGTCAAAAGTCTCCAAATCGGGCTTTTATAATGCTGAGTGCGGCTTTAAATATTGGACTTATCGGGACTTCACACGACCGTGTGGAATTAACACACAGGCGTGTGAAGTTTCTGTCTGCTGAAAAATTAATTCATACGGCCATGTGTTAAATCCACACGCCCATGTGAATTCTCTGGAATTCTGAAATTCGGTCGAAAGCGAGCAGTAGCTTGCTATAGTGTTTTTGCTATAGTAACAAGCTACAATGCTACTACAGTAACTCGCCGAAACGCTCCCGAATCCATTGTTCTTCATTGAGGCCATTGCATTGGGCACATAATCAATGGTAGATCATTCCGATTGCTTCAAGTCTCCTTCTTGGTGAAGTTCTCCTAAGCAACACGAGTTAGATTTATTGTGAATGTGACTGCCTTTGTGCCTCTCCAAAGGTGGTTGGCTGACACTCACAAGTCTAAGCTCGTGCCTTCTTCCTTGCTTGGTCCGAAAACCTCCCAACAACGGCGAACACGATCTAACTTCGTTCTTTTTCTCCAAATTGGCTCCACAAACCTACAATGCATAAGAATACACAAATGCACACAATTTAGTGATAAAATCTGATAAAAGATATGTTCATTGTAAGATAATAACACTTTGTGTTACTATACTACGAGCACTTGTCAAATCCCCCCATACTTAAGCTTTTGCTTGTCCTCAAGCAAAATAGAACATGGAAGTACTTGGGAGAAGCAGTTGAAAGTTCTCGGCCTTAGGTTCACCAAAAGTATGCAAAAGAAGCATTCTCCAAGTGAGGGGAAATTAAAACATTGCATATAGTTATCATTGCTCTAGCTAAAAACATGAATCAAAAAGGGATAGCAACTCGAAAACGTGTAAGTGTGTGCGAATTCACTCAAGAGAACCAACGAGTACTCCTCAAACTCTTGTTACAAGGACTTATTTATATACGCAAAGTAAGGAAGTAGTAGCTTCACTCAACCTCTAAGGTAGCCCTTTCCTAGGCGGCCGCCAAAGGTGGCTTTCACACTTTCGAGGAGGTAGCTCTTTCTACCGGTGTGGTAGCTTTCACGCTTCCTATGAGATAGCTCTTTCTCTCATTAGGGCATAACTTGTATCCGACTTATGAGAGTAGCTTCGTACTTCATAGGATGTAGCTCTTTCCACCCCAAATGTAAATCTTAAACTAATATTCACAAGCTCACAAGTTTTTTTTTATTTTTCTTTATTTTATTTTATTTTATTTTATTTTTTTTAGCTATATAGTACTTCACAACTTACTAAAGTAATACTAAACTAGTCCTTAAAACTTCGAGTTCGATTTTCCAAAAGATTTCAAGAGTGAGTAGTTCAATAGGGTGTAATCGAGCAAAAATCTCCTAAAAATTCAAGTAAAACTATAGCATGATAGGATACAATGTTAAAAATTCTCCTAAACTCTAAGAATACAACCGTTACAACCAAGGTGAACCGCCATAGGCTACATGAGCATAAACAATTGAATGCACAAGTAAAGGAGTGTGCAATGTGAATCCCCCCCCCCCCCCCCCCCCCCCCCACCCACACTTAAGATGTACATTGTCCCCAATGTACACATGCAAGAACAATACAAATAAAGCAAATGAAAAACTATTAGTGTGGAAGTTGGCAATTGAAACATTACTCCCCTGAATCCAAGTGTTGCATTTGATGGAGCTAGGTTCATTGAGAGTTGAGTCTCAATGATTTGTGGAGCACACACGGTCCCATGACCGTGTCTATGACTATTCCTCAAATTCCTTAAACCCAAAACCATCTGCACACATACGCAAGGGTTTAGTATAACTCAAGAAAAACCAAAACAAAGCTCGAGTATATAAATATATGAAAATGAAATACAACTCGAGACAAAATAAAAGAAAAAAGAAAAATAAAAGCAAACCCAGAAGGAGAGTCCTTTCTGGGTACTACAAGTCCAACAGAATATGAAAGTAAAAGTGCAGCATAAAATAAAAAAATAAAACTACGACGCCTCAGCGTCGGTGTCCTGCTGTGGACCCTCTGGTACTGCTGCTGCTGCTGGTGGTGACGGAGGTGGAGTCGGTGATGGGACCCGTCGGGGTCACACCATAGATTGCTCAAACAACTGAATAACCGTGGCAAGCTGTGATGATATCTGAGCGAACTGTGATGCCTGAGTGGCCCTCAACTCGGCAAACTCTGCTGTGTGTGCGACCCTCATTTTGGCCAGCTCTACCAGCATGACACCCACAGCACTCTCAAGGCGCTCGAACCTGTCCTGGCCTTGAGAAGGAGAGAAAATACGCAGTGGAGGTGGCTCCGGTGCTGTGGGTGGTGCCTCGGCCTCTTTATCTGCTGGAGGTGGCTCTATCACTGCCTAGGACCGTTCTGCCTGATTTGACTAGGGTATGATCATGGTATATACTCTTGGCCCTGATCTGTGGACCATACCCATCAGTCTCAATGTATCTCTAGTAAGCTGGGCGGGTGTAGCAACCTTCTCGGCCCCCTGTACCCTGTTTCTGAGTCCCAGGCCTATGATGAGGCGCGTGATGTAGGGGCCAGCAAAAATAACTCCTACTCTGGGATACTGGACCTGGTGGCGCATGTACTCAGTTAGAACGTGCCCTAGATGGAGTGGCTCGCTCTGTACCATGGAGTGTAAGTAGAGCAGCTCCTGTCTACTCAGCACCCCTGTGATGTCCCCTCTGCCGCTCACTGACCTGCTCAGTATAGCATGGATGTACCTGTACGCTGGCCGGGAAAGAAATATCACCTTCAAAACACCCGGCTCGTACTGCCCATGCCCGCACAACGTCCTGTAGACCCTCTGAGTTGTCAGGGTCCCTGGGTAATCGGTGGGCAGTAGCGCGTACTCTTTCGTCTCGGTAAATGGCTGATCGTAAAGGCCCATCATGATCGAGAACTTGGTGATACTCAGGCTGAAGTGTCGAACGAGGGCACGAAACTGGTCGTGTCGCCATTTGTGAAGCTGTCGTACCCTCAATCGAACTCAAAGGTTGATAAGACCTCGAGTGTGAGTGCACGAGTCCCTGGCTCTCTGATCGATAGCAAACGGCCCCAACTGGCAACTGCTAGTAGCCCCTTAACCTCGGTAGCTATAGCATCGCCCCCCTGTATCTCTCTCAATGTGCTCAAATCCGGGTAGCGCGATTGTCCAAAGCGGAGCGCTGATAACTTCTTAAATCTTTCCCTGTGCTCTGGTAAATCAAACTCCAACTCTTCGGGGGGTAGGGTGGGCTCCCGTGGTCGCTTCCCTGTCAATTTCTTAGACCTGGAAGTCATCTCTGCAAAGTTGCAAAATAAAACGGTTAAAAATTAGTTCAAACACTCAATCTGCAGAAATCCACATGGCCGTGTGTTAATTCCACACGCCCGTGTGGAGCTTCTAGCGGATAGAGCCTCACGGTCGTGGGTCTTTAAATTTCAAATTTACATCACAATCCACTCTAATTTCATTGTAAATATGTTTATATGCATTATAATCACTCGAAATAAGTGAGACAATTGAAAAGAATGAATCAAATCATGTTTTAATGAAGAAAAAGGGATTGAAGTTCTTACCGACGGTGTGAATATGAAAAGCTTAAAAATCGGCTGGAAAACTTATCTAAATACTTCAAAAATACAAGGAGAAGGTCGGGAGAGAAATAGAGAGGATCGGAGAGTGTTTAGAGTAGAAGAATGAAGAGGCACGAGTGAAATCTATAGGGAAAACGCGCGGCTATTGATGTTCTGGGAATTCACACGGCCGTGTGGTAATGTCACACGGCCGTGTGCCTCTGAAATTAGGGTTCACAGGGGCCAACCCATGCCCCTGTGCGTACTTTGGTCACTCTCTGAACTACCTCACACGGCCGTGTGAGACATCCACACTGCCGTGTGCCTTCACAGGAGACTCCACAGGGGTTGGTACACGCCCCTGTGGATTCACAGGAAAACTGAAAAGGTCTCAGGAAATTATAACACGGCCGTGTGGAAAATCCACACGGCCGTGTGCCTTTCACAAGCCCTCCCACAAGGGCAGCCACACGTTCCTGTGGTTTCTCGGGAAAAAGAGGGGGGTTCTGCAGAGTTTCACACGGCCGTGCGGAAATTCCACATGGCCGTGTGCCTTAACACAAGGTTTCTCACAGGGGCGCCCACACGCCCCTGTGGACTCTCTGGAATAAGAGCTTAAGTTCTGCAGAATCTCACACGGCCGTGTGGGAATTGCACACGGCCGTGTGCCCCTTCTGAGGTTTTTTACAGGGGCTAGGTCACTCCCCTGTGTCTTCTCTGGCTAAGCCCTAATTGGTACCACACGGCCGTGTGCTAATTCCACACGGCCTTGTGTTTTCTCTGGTTTACTTAGAAAAATTCACAAACTTATAGAAAAAGTCAGAAATATAACTATGATGCTTAGAGCCTGTGAAAACCATCAAAACACGATCAGATACCATGGAAAACATGCTCAACTAGCTAAAACTTCATCAATCAATGTTTAGGCACACGAAAACATCAACAATCCACAGAAATATCGCAGCTCATGCATTAAAAATTTAGGACACCAAAACTAACGCTTTATTCATGCTAAAGCTAAACTAGATCCTAGAAAAGCAATAAAAACTTGGGATGTCACCCAAGAAGTGCTAGTTTAATGTCACTTAGCTTGATGTACCTGTCTTACCTTACGGAGGTATAAGAAAAATTATTTCCTTGTTGTCGTTACAAACCTCTCCACCAAAGTATGGTTTCAGCCGGTGTCCGTTTACTTTAAATGTACCCTTCTCCGGATGAGTGATCTCGATTGACCCATGGGCTGAAACTTGAGTAACTGTGTATGGGCCAAACCATCTAGTCTTTAGCTTTCCTGGGAAAAGTCATAATCGGGAATTGAATAGTAGAACCTAGTCACCAACTTTGAATTCCTTATGCAATTTGATATGCTTGTCATGACATTGCCGAATCTTCTCCTTGTAAATTCTAGCATTCTCATATGCTTTCAACCTCCACTCATCAAGCTCATTAAGATGAAGTAGTCTTTGTTATCCGGCTCTTCTCAAATCAAAGTTCATAGCCTTGATTGCCCAATATGCTTTATGTTCAAGTTCTACGGGTAGATGACATGACTTCCCGTAAACTAGATTGTACGGAGTGGTTCCTATTGGGGTCTTGTACGCTATACGATGGGCCCAGAGTGTATCATCCAATCGTTCTGACCAATCCCATTTCCCTTGTTCCACAGACTTGGTCAAGATTCGCATGAGTTCTCTATTTGTGACTTCCAATTGACCACTAGTTTGCGGATGATACGGAGTGGCAAGGTGGTGTCGTACCCCGTATCGTTTCAACACTTTTTCTAATTGGGTGTTGCAAAAATGGGTCTCTCGATCACTAATGATAATCCGTGGAGTTCCAAACCGAGTGAACAACCTCTTCAAGAATTTCACCACAGTTCTGGCATCATTACTCGGCAGTGCTTAGGCTTCAACCCATTTGGAAACATAATCGACTGCCACTAATATGTATTGGTTCCCGTTAGACTTTGGAAACGGTCCCATGAAATCAATGCCCCAAACGTCGAAAACCTCAAAGAATTGCATAGGGTTCTGAGGCATCTCATTTCGCCGAGATAAATTCCCTGCCCTTTGACACTTATCACATTGAAGAACAAACTGGTGCGCATCGTGAAAGAGTGCCGGCCAATAGAATCCCGCAGCCAAGACTTTTTCTGCGGTTCTACCTGATGCATAATGACCTCCAACTGGTCCTGAATGACAATGAGTAAGGATATCCCATCCTTCCTCCCGCGATACACATCTCCGAACTATATGATCTGCACAAATGCGGAAAAAGAATGGATCATCCCAGAAATAGTTCTTTAAATCGCTAAAGAACTTCTTTTTTTGTTGACAAGTAATTAGCAAAATCTACGAACCACGGAATATCACCTGATGATGTTAATTTCAGAATTGAATACAAGTGTTCTTCCGAGAAGAAGTCATTGATCTCCTTACTTGATGGCTCTTGCCCAATCCTCCCTTCTAATCGCGACAAATGATCCTCCACTACGTTTTCAGTTCCCTTTTTATCCTTTATCTCCATATCAAACTCCTGTAAGAGTAATATCCAACGGATCAATCTTGGGTTCGCGCCAACTTTGTTCATGAGGTAACAGAGAGCTGAATGATCTATAAACACAATGACTTTCGGTAAGATGAGATACGGCCTGAACTTATCGAGAGCAAACACCACTGCTAATAATTCCTTCTCTGTAGTAGTGTAATTCCCCTATGCATCTGTGAGAGTCTTGCTCATATAATAGATGGGTTGGAATTGCTTGCCCTTCCTTTGTCCCAGAACCCCTCCTACAGCGTAATCACTAGCATCACACATGAGCTCAAACGGTTCATTCCAGTCCGGAGTAATCAAGATTGGAGCTTGAACTAGTTTTTCTTTTAGTGCATTAAAAGCTGTTGCATAATCTTCCCCAAAATCAAACGGAGCATCTTTTTCGAGAAGTTCAGTCAACGGTTGAGTGATCTTCGAGAAATCTTTGATGAACCGTCTATAGAAACCTGCATGCCCCAGGAAACTCCGAATTCCCTTAACGTTCGTTGGTGGAGGAAGTTTATCGATGACTTCAATTTTTGCCTTGTCCACTTCCATACCCATATGAGAAATCTTGTGTCTGAGAACAATGCCTTCTCGAACCATTAAATGACACTTTTCCCAGTTTAACATGAGATTTGTTTCCTTACACCTTATTAGCACTCTTTCCAAATTTTTCAAACACATGTCAAAGGAGTCACCAAACACGGAAAAATCATCCATGAACACTTCCATTATGTCTTCGACAAGATCATCGAAAATCGCAGTCATACAGCGTTGGAACGTAGCAGGTGCATTGCATAATCCGAACGACATTCGTCTATATGCAAAAGTTCCGTAGGGACAAGTAAAATTCATCTTCTCTTGATCTTCCGGAGCAATAGGAATTTGAAAGTATCCTGACATCCCATCTAGAAAGCAGTAAAATTGATGCCCCGCAAATCGCTCCAACATTTGATCAATAAAAGGTAAAGGGAAGTGATCCTTACGGGTTGCGTCATTCAGTCTTCGGTAATCAATGCAAACTCTCTACCCTGTGACTGTTCTAGTTGGAATGAGTTCATTCTTTTCATTCTTGATCACTATCATCCCACCTTTCTTTGGGACCACTTGTGTTGGGCTCACCCAAGCACTATCGAAAATAGGGTAAATGATCCCTGCATCCAGTAGTTTGACCACCTCCACCTTAACAACTACCTTCATGTTCGAGTTTAATCTTCTTTGAGGTTGAATTACCGATCTGAAATTATCCTCCATTAAAATCTTATGCGTATAGAATGAAGGGTTTATTCTCTTTAAGTCTGCAATTTTCCATGGCAAGGCAGACTTGTGCTTCTTCAACACATTTATCAACTTGGCCTTTTGTTCCAAAGAGAAGGTTGATGCTATAATCATGGGAAACTTCCTGTCTTCTTCCAAAAATGCTTACTCTAAATGCTCTGGAAGTGTTTTCAACTCCAAATCGAGTGGCTCCTCAATGGATGGTCGAAGTCGGTTTTCCTTTAATCTATCAATTTCTTCAAATTGAGTAGCTTGCTGTTCATTATCACAACCTGAAACCTTCTTCCAATCACACCCTTTTGGTTATTCCCGGGGCTCCACTGCTGTTCCCAACTCACCAGTTTCTTCTATCAAGTCTATAATTCCCATTGAGAAAATTTCTTACTTGTGCTCCCAATAACCTGATTCAAATTGTGCAAGGACCTTCTCTAGAGTTTCTTCTGTGTCACCACTTGAGAAAGACAGGGCTAATTTATCAAATTCGTCCAATACACTGTCCAATTCATAATTCTTATTCTGCCCCATGCAAAATTGATTAAGAATGTTCCCTATTTCTGTAAAAGGATGTCTCACTGAATGCCCAAACTCAATATAGTTTGGGACTGGTTGTACAGTAAACAATTGGATTTTCTGTTCAACATCCTTAACCAGTCCTACGAGTGTATCATAGGCTTTTCTTGAGTCAAACATCCCTTCAGACGCTAAAATCTAAGAAAAGAAAAATTAGAACAATGATAGATAAAGAAAACGTGAAATAGAATACGAAGTGAATAACTAAAGTAGCAAAAACAAGTATTAAAAATACGCCTAGTCCCCGACAACGGCGCCAAAAACTTGACACGACCCCTTGCGTGTATCCTGCAAGTGCACGGGCTTGTCGAAGTAATAAAATTATCCTGGTGAGTGGGTAGTCGAATCCACAGGGAATAGGGATTTAGAACACAAAAATTCGCTATTTAGTTATGCGGTGTACGAAAAGTGATAATTGGTTTGATGAGAGAATTATGGAATCAATTAAAATAAAAGACAAGAAAGTAAATAGAGGGATGGAAGACAAGAAAGTGCAAGTAAAAGTAGAAGGAGAAAGACTAGCAATGAATGAAATAGGGTATCCGGACAAATTACCTCTAGGACTTATGCTTCTAGTGCAAGACTATGCTATTATGCTTTCCTATTGATGTTAATTGAGTCGAGGATATCCTTAAACTCACGATGCCAAAACTTAAGGTCAACCATGACTAACCCCATCATTATGTCCCGGCATTAGGATTCACTACGACCCTTGACTCTTGTTGACCTGTCAACTAAGCCCCTGGGGAGTCTATCTTCCTAACCCTAACACTACGTGGGATTGCTTTAAGCTCTAGAGATTCCTAGTGATAAAACATGTTCCTCTATGTAGTTCTAACCCTTTGGTCTAGGAGGAAGAACCCTAGTCTAGATGGAGCCCTAACACTCTATCTTGACCGCTAATTAACCAAGGAAACGGAGGTAGGGAGAAATCACACCGGAGGGGAAAGGGGTATATCGCTACCACACAACTCTCCCTCTCAACCCTCTTCAATCTTAAGGAGTCTAACCCTATAGGAGTTGTCACACCTCCAAAGGGTAACCTAGATTGCTCTCAACCTTAGTGTCACGGCTAAGGGAAAACAATAGCACAAGATAATTAAAATTGAAACTCGATTTATTTATCAATAATGGAAAAGCAAAATAGCAATGTCATAGAAACATAAGAATCCTAGGGTTTTACAAGTCCGAATATCCACGAGGGGTTTAGCTCCTCATGGAGCTATACATGTTTATCAAAATATGAAAGAAAGAATAAAACGAAAGCATTGATGAAAACCCCCTTGTGTATGGTGTGACCGTGGTCTTGTGCGGCCGTTGTACGTCGATGTCGATGCCAATGGCGCGCTCCAATCCTCCACAAAGTCCTCTCCGAAACCTTAGCCGCACTCTCCAGAAGTTGGGGAGAAAGATAGGTCAAAAGATGTGTCAAAAGTCTCCAAATCGGATTTTTATAATGCTGAGTGCGGCTTTAAATTTTGGACTTATCGGGACTTCACACGGCTGTGTGGAATTAACACATCGGCGTGTGAAGTTTCTGTCTCCTGAAAAATTAATTCACACGGCCGTACACGGAGTCGTCAAGTAATATCCCTCACGCACGCGCGAGTGGGTCGTATTCCCAAGGGCCCGAGAATCTACCCTTACTTCCTCTTTGTATGATTGTTTGGCTGATCAATACAAGTGTTGTGCAAAGAAAAGTAGAAAGGCAATTAACATGCAAGAGAATTACTCTAAGGCGGAGGTAATAATCGGAGGGTAGAAACAATGTAAAAAGAGGGTCACGGATGAGGATTCCCAAGGGGGCTACTAAAGTGCGGAAGTTGCCTTAACTAGCATGCAAATGGGTAGTTTGGACCGAGAAACCCCAAATTAGACCAACCCGATGGTCACGGAAATCGGTCCCTAATCTGGTAAAAGTATCGAGTACGGAATTCCTTCCGCTCGAGTCCTCACACGATTGCATTTGCAAAGGGCACAATAGGTTTCTCAAGTTAGGGAGAAGACACAATCTAGGTCAACCCTAACAATTGGAGGGGTACAAATACCCGATGGTCACGGCGTATAAGTACATGTGCCCCTACCAAGCTTGGTGAGCCTAATACTTGGGCAATGGTCATGCTTCCTAGCATTTTCTAAACATTGATACACAGAGTTCTCATGCATACCAAGCATTCAATTACACCAAAAAAGGATCACAAACAAGTCCCAAAATGCATAAATCAAGTCAAGGAAGCATCCTACACAAGTTCACCCCCAAGGTTCACCTACAACCGGTGACCTTGGGGTTTAGTTGCTCATGAATACAAAATACTCAAGATAATATATGGAAACAACCAAATACAAAGTCAAGAACACCCCCTCAAAAGGTAGAGGCCGAATGACGCTCCAAAGACGCCACCAAGGAGGTGGCTTCCCTTGTCGATTCTCCTTTTAACTATGGATCAAGAAGGTGGATCTCGTCGTATGTCGCTCTCCTTGTCATTCTCTCCCCGGAAATAGCCTCCAACGGCAGCTCCTAGCTCCGATTTGAAGATGGTGGCAAGTGTGTTCAAGACCTAGGGCTTCCACCCAAGAAAAATGAACTTTTTCCCTTAAAAACCTCAATTCCAGCAAGTCATGCGGTCTGGCATATGGTCCGCATACGGGCACTGTAGCACCCCGAGTTTTGTGTAAGTTTGCTGCAGTGGAGTGCTACAGTAAAATGCTACAATACCTTTGCTACAGCGCTATGCTATAGTAACGGCTACAGTGCTGCTGCTATAGGAACTGCATGGAATCTCCAGACATAACCGTTTCGCAAAATTCTCATGCTACAGTGCTACTATAGCACCCCCCCGCCACTCGAAAATGCCCTTTTCCTGCCGATTTCTTCTAACAATCTCGTTGACGAGCTCCCCGCGGTAACTTTTGTGCCTGTAACATGAAATAAACCAATTTAGACCGAAAACGGGCATCCACACATATAAAAATTCTCGATGAATACGCAAATATACATAAGTAATACGTACAGTCACGCGTTTATCAAACATCCCCACACCTAAGCGTTTGCTTGACCCCAAGCAAACAAACATGAAGAACAGGGGCAAGAAGATAAATGATTAACTGTACGACCTCAAGCTAAACAGTACAAGACCCCACTAGCACAGATAGAAGGAAAGACAGATTATGAGTTGTTCTGTTGGCAACTGGGTAAGGATGGTCCTGTTTCATCGAAAGTGCACCCGTGAGTGTGTGCTCACTTCCAACCTCACCCTTCATACTATGGATCACCCACAGGTGTCCAATCACTCCACATACAATGAAGTTGGCATTAATCTTTTAAAAACACCCTCAATACCCAGTTAAAAGTCCTTCGGGTCCTGAATGAAACTTTGGCTCTCAAGTGGTTGTGCAACAGGCTCCAAGGGATACAGACAAGATACTTTATTCTTTACTTACATATATACATAGTTTTTTATTTTTTATTTTTTTTTGAGTTCGACTAACGTAGACTGCACAAAATTCTTTCAGACGGATGCACATGCTGGCCAGGCACAAGAGCCACTCATCCTACTTGATTACAATCCACATAGACACATTCATGCTGTACTAGCAGAGGAATATTGTCATAGACTCCACTTTTTTTTTTATCTCGTATCCCCCGGTATTAAACAAACTCACTTAAGGCCAAAGAAACAACAAAAGACCTCAAAGGCTCTTAAAAAGGCATTCAAAGTAGACTTTAACATTTTAATGCCAAAAACATTGTAATGGGTTAGTTGGAGTGTATGAGGTGGAAGTAAATGTGCAAAAGTCTGTCGGTGCGCTAAAGATAAAGCAGGACATCATCAAGGCACAATGAATGAAATACAACTCATAGTTGTCGAACCTTCATGCTAGGAAGTCCTAAACTAAGTGTCATTGCTATCATAGGTAAAACAAGCATGCAATAAAGACAAAGCACTCCATTAGGTAAAACAAGCATGCAATAAAGGCAAAGCACTCCATCCCCACACCTAGAATCGTACATTGTCCCTAATGTACATGAATTAGTAGAACATGGTGATATGTATGCAATAAAAATAAGAAGATGAAGTAAGGAGACTTCCCCAAATAGTTGATGATGTGAATCCAAGGAGAACGTGAGTTGGGGTAAGTCACTAGGGCCATGAAGTGTGAAGCATCCTCAACGATCAGTCCTGAAATCAACAGGAAATACATCACGACTCGAAAAATAAATAAAGAGAGCGAACAGGTAAAATCCAAGCTAGATAAAAAGAAATAGTTTAGTAGGGCCAAAACCCTAACTAACTAAACAGTACAACATACACCAAAATAAGTCTAAGTGCATACAAACAAAATACAAACAACATGAAAAGAAAAATAGAAACTGAAAGTCGGTGTCATGAGTCTAATGATCTGGTGGAGGTGGTGAAGCTATGCCCGTGGTCATGGCAGACGAAGTGCCGGCAGATGAAGATGAGCTGCGCAGGACTGTGAGGATCTCAGCAACGTAGCTCTCAATGCGGCTCTGTCCCCTCTCTAGTGTCTGAAGTTGCTACTGAACCTCGAGGCGAAACTCCGCGAACCTAGCCTCAAGAGAAGATGTACTGGCTCCGGTGTCGGGCTCAGGTTTGGGAGTAGACTCCCATTTGGAGTCAGATCCTGCCTCAGAATCTTGCGAGGCCCCAGGGACTCGTGATGTTCCTTCTGCCGAGCGTTTAAGCCGATACGTGGTCCCTGATCTCACAACCATCCGCATAGCAAGTAAAGTCGGTAGTCCAAGTGGGGCGACAGTCCCCACAACTCGCATGCCCCGGGTGAGCTAAATCAAACCAAGGCCCCTGATCAAACGTGTAATGTATGGGTCGGCAAATATCATCCCAAGGCGAGTCGAGGTCCCCTGGTGGGAAAGAAACTCAGCAAGAAGATAGCCCAGGTGTATGGGGTAATGCTCGATGATGCCGTAGAGCATAAGCAAGTCGGTACGAGTAACTACCCCGGCAGAATCAGCTCGACCGCTCACACCTCTGGATAGCAAAGCCTGAATATATCGGTGAGCAGGGTCCGCCATCGTGGAAGCCTTCATTGATGACGTGCAAGCGATAGACTTCCAGAAGGATTTATGGTTGACTGGGTGCGGAAAATCTCGCGCCAAATTTTTGAACTCCGAAGTGTGAATGTCTTCATTTGTGTAGAGTCTAAGATAAACTGCCAACTGGTCTTGAGAGATCTTATGCTTCTTGCCGAATGCCCTGAAGAATACATGGCCAACTTGTCGGGTGTAGGGGTGCGGACTATACACCTCAATCGAGCTAAGTACCTCCAACGTAATCTCCTTGTAGGCGGGCTCATCAATCTCAAAAACCTTGTTCCAACCACCATGCGATATGTATTCCCGAATGGTATCATCTAGGTTCAAAACCCTCAAAGTCTCCCAATCAATCTTGCGGACAACACCGAACTTCTTCCTTGACAAAAGGGCATAACGGGCCTTGTGGGTTTTGATAAGTGCTTGTGTTATAGTACCGCGAAGCGTTATTATCTTAGATTGAGCATATCTTTTATCAGTTTTTATCACTAAATGGTGTGTATTTGTGTACTTTTGTGCATTGAAGGTTTGTGGAGCTAAATTGGAGAAGAAGAACGAAATTAGGTCGTGTTCGTCGATGTTGGGAAGTTTTCGGACCAAGTAAGGAACAAGGCACGAGCTTGACTTGTGAATGTGTGCCAACTTTCTTTGGAAGGGCACAAAGGCAGTCACATTCACAACAAGTCTAACTCGTGTAGCTTAGAAGAACTTCACCAAGAAGGAGACTTGAGCAATCAGTACGACCTACCATTGTTTGTGTGCCCAACCAATGGCCTTGATGGAGAACAACGGATTCGGGAGCTTTTCGGTAAGTACTGTAGCAGCACTGCAGTTTGTTCCTGTAGCAAAAAACAATGTAGCAAGTTACTGTTCATTTTCTGCCGAAAATCAGGATTCTAGAGGATTCACACGGGCGTGTGGAAATTCCACACAGCTGTGTGAATCGATTTTTCAGCCATACAGAAACTTCACAGGGGCGTGTGGAAATTCCACATGGCCGTGTGAAGCCCCTGATAATTCTGATTTTAAAGGCGTGATTCAACATTATAAAAGGGGATTTTGGAGACCTTTTGGGATATCTTTTGACCGATCTTTCTCCTCAACTTGGGGAGTGCGGCTAGGGTTTTGGAGAGGATTTCGTGGAGGTTTAGCGCACGTCATCGGCATCGTCACCGACGTTCGACGGCCGCACAAGACCACGGCCACACCATATACAAGGGGGTTTTCATCAATGTCTTTGATTTGTATTCTCTTTTCTAGTTTGATGAACATGTATAGCTCCATGAGGAGCTAAACCCCTTGAGGGTATTCGGACTTGTAAACTCTAGGGTTATCATGTTTCTTTGACATTGTTATTATGCTTTTCCATTATTGATGAATAAAAATTGAGTTTCAATCTTAATTTCATCTTGTTAATGTTTTCTCTTAGATGTGACACTAGGATTGAGAACAATCTAGGTTACCCTTTAGAGGTGTGACAACTCCTTAGGGTTAGACTACTTAAGATTGAAGAAGGTTGAGAGGGAGAGTTGTGACGTAGCGATGTACCCCTTTCCCTTCCGACGTGGTTTCTCCCTACCTCTGTTTCCTTGATTTCATAGTGGTCAAAATAGAGTGAAGCGCTAGGTAGATAAACTCCCTGGGGCTTAGTTACATAAGTAACAAAGTGAAGGGTTGAAGTGAATTCTATGCGCTGGGGCTTAATCTAGACTAGGGTTCTTCCACATGGACCAAAGGGTTAGAACTACATAGAGGAACAAGTTTTACCACTAGGAGTACCTAGAGCTTAAAGCAATCCCACGTAGTGTGAGGTTTAGGTAGATATACTCCCCTGGGGCTTAGTCATGTGAGCGACAGAGTGAAGGGTTGACGTGAATCCTAATACTGGGGCATAGTGTTGGGGTTAGTCACGGTTGTCCTTAGGTTTGGGACCGTGAGTTTTAGGATATCCTCGACTCAATTAACATCAATAGGGAAGTATAATAGCATAGTCCTGCACTAGAAGCATAGATCCTAGAGGTAGCTTGTCCGGATACCCTATTTCATTTATTGCTAGTCCTCTTTATTCTCTTTTACTTGCACTTTCGTATCTTCCATCTTTCTATTTAATTTCTTGTCTGTCATTCTGTTTGATTCTATATTCACTCATTGATCCTATTATTGCTTTTCCATACGCCGCATAGCTTTACTAGTGAAATCTCGTATTCTAAATCCCTTTTCCCTGTGGATTCGACTACCCACTCACCAGGGTAAATTTTATTACTTCGACAAACCCGTGCACTTGCGGGATACACGCAAGGGGTCGTGTCAGGTTTCGTCGGTGAATCTTGGCTCAAAGGCGGGTGGTAGAGAGCTCCTCCGGGGTCGCTTTGAAGCCACATGCTTGGTCGGCATCCCTACAAGACCATACAAGCTTCATCAAACCAAAATTATATGAAAAGAATGCTCAATGGAATTAATGGGCTGAATTCTAAGTATTGCTACAGTAAATTCGGGAAAATTTGGTAAGAGTCTCTCCTTGTAAAAGTAGCAAACTAATTTTACAAAGCTTCAAATTCAAGCAAACATTTACAAGAATCATTCACAACAAAATTCCCAAGAAAATCAGCCCAAAAACACAAAGAAAAAAACTAGAAATGGAGAGTTATGGAGCTTACTTCAATCTAGGGCACCCAAATGACGATGAAGTGGAATCCGGCTAAAAACTTGATAAAACTTCAAAAATCTCCCAAAAACTTGTTCTCTAGGATGAGGAGAGCCTTTTTGTACAAAAAGAATGAAGGAAAATGATGGAGAAATGAAGAGGAGAAGGAAACAAGATGATGAGAAATTGAGTGAATAGTGCAGAAAAATGTGATGAAGAAGGGTTAAAGCCAACCAGCAATCCATACGGGCAAGCATATGCCCGTATGCATGCCCGCATAACCTGCTGATTTTCCATATGGGCAGGCATATGCCCGTATGCATGCCCGTATAAGGTTTTGGATTTGTATATGGGCATGCATATGCTCAAGAAACGGCCTGTTTCCAGATTTTTCATCAAGGACTCATCCGAACACCCTAAAACTTCATTGAAAACAAAGCCGAAACCACTAACAACCATTGAAAACATGGAATTTGATGCATCACAATGAATCAAAAATTAAAGAACACATGATAACCATTGAAGATCATGACAAAAAAAAGAATGAGAAAGATAGCTAAACAACCACAACCACACACTTAAAATTGAAAGAACAACAAGCACAAACACTTCAAAAATACGAAAAACACGCAAACACACAAACTAGAAATACAAAAATGAACTTGCAAGGAATTCAAATGCTTGGGTTTCCTCCCAAGGAGCGCTTGTTTAACATCTTTAGCTCGACGTCTCTTACCTCATCATCATGGTGGATCATAGGAAGTCGAATTACCTCCAACCATGTGTGAAATATTGTTCCCCGAGAAATAATGTTTCAACCGGTAACCATTGACCTTAAAGGTTCCCATTTGTGAATGAGATATCTCGACGGCGCCGTGAGGAAACACTTGAGTGATGGTGTAGGGGCCATGCCATCGTGATTTTAACTTCCTGGGGAATAATTTTAATCTTGCATTGAATAGTAATACTTGGTCCTCGGGTTGGAAACACTTGGCTCGTTTAATATGCCGGTCATGGTATTCCTTCATTTTCTCCTTATACCTTATCGATGTGTCATACACCAAGGATCGCCATTCCTCTAACTCATTTAATTGGAGTTTTCGCTTGCGACCACACAAATGAGGATCAAAGTTGAGTTGGTTTATGCACCAATAAGCCTTGTGTTCTAGTTCAACCGGCAAGTGACATGTTTTTCCATAAACCAATCTATATGGTGTTGTCCCAATAGGTGTCTTGTATGTTGTTCTATACGCCCAGAGTGCATCATCAAGCTGGTCGGCCCAATCCCTCCTATGGTGGCTAACTGTTTTCTCAAGGATGCGCTTCAATTCCCTATTTGATACCTCCACTTGACCACTTGTTTGCGGGTGATAAGTGGTTGAGATTCTATGAGACACACCATATCATTTCAAAACCTTCTCAAACTGAGAGTTGTAGAAATGAGTGCCCCAGTCACTAATGATTGTCCTGGGTGCTCCGAACCGGGAAAACAATTTTTTACGAATTTCACAACAACTCGTGCATCACACGATGGGAAGGCTTGTGCTTCCACCCACTTGGAGACATAGTCCACTGCCACCAGGATATATTTGTTACCCTGTGAGCTAGGAAACTGTCCCATGAAGTCGATTCCCCAAACATCAAATACTTCGCATGCTTGATTCCATGATTGAGGCATTTCCTCTCTTTTCGATATATTACCCGTTCTCTGGCACCTGTCACAATGTTGCACCAATGTTTGTGCATCTTGGAACATAGTCGGCCAATAAAACCCCACATCGAGGGCCTTCCTAGCAGTCCGGTTTCCACTATAATGACCACCTGTCGGCCTAGAATGGCAATGCTTCAAGATATCTTGCCCTTCCCCTAGTGAAACACACCTTCTGACAATCTAATCCGAGCAAACTCTGAATAAATGGGGGTCCTCCCAAATATAATACTTCAGGTCGGCAAAGAACTTCTTCCGTTGTTGGTGAGTGAGCCACTTAGGGAATGTTTTCGCAGCTAGAAAGTTGGCAAAGTCGGCGAACCGCGGGGTTTCATCTGTTGCAACCACCTGAATACTACATAATTGTTCTCCAGGAAATAAATCATTGATTTCTCTCTTTTCCAATATGTTGTCATTGGGACCCTCAAGGTGGGAGAGGTGATCAGCGGCTAGGTTTTCTGCCCCTTTTTTATCTCTTATCTCCAAGTCAAATTCCTGAAGAAGTAGCACCCAGCGGATCAGTCGAGGCTTGGCATCCGACTTGCTCAACAGATACTTTACGACAGAATGGTCTGTGTAAAAATCACCTTGGACAACACCAAATATGACCGGAACTTGTCAAATGCAAAGACTACCGCCAGTAATTCCTTCTCAGTAGTGGTATAGTTCTCTTGAGCATCATTCAAAGTTTTACTTGCATAGTAGATAGGATGAAAGTATTTGTCCCTTCGTTGCCCAAGCATTACACCCACAGCACAGTCACTCGCATCACACATCAGCTTAAATGGCAAACTCCAGTCAGGGGAAACCATGATTGGTGCTTCTACCAGTTTCTTCTTGAGGGTTAAGAAGCCATTCATGCAATCACTATTGAATTCAAAAGAAGCATCTTTCTCCAACAGTTTTGTTAATGGTCGGGCGATGGAAGAGAAGTCTTTCACAAATCTTCTGTAAAACCCAGCATGTCCTAGGAAACTCCTGATTGCCTTCACTGAAGTTGGAGGGGGCAGTTTTTCAATAGTAGCGAACTTTGCCTTATCCACTTCAATCCCTTGTTTTGAAATTTTGTGTCCTAGGACTATGCCATCCTTGACCATAAAATGACATTTCTCCCAACTAAGCACTAGATTTGTTTCTTCGCATCTACTCAGGATCCGTCCAAGGTTTTTGAGGCATAGATCAAACGAGTCACCGAAAACGGAGAAGTCATCCATAAACACTTCCATAATGTCTTCTACCATGTCTTCAAAGATGGCCATCATACACCTCTGAAAAGTGGCCGGCGCATTGCAAAGCCAAAAGGCATCCGCCGGTAAGCGAAAGTGATAAGTGCTTAAGTATACATGTTTTACCTATTTGTTTTACATGCATTGAGCATCATTTTACCATGGATTATGTCTCATAAAGTGTATTTTGGTGTTCTTTTATGCAATTAGGTTGTGGAAGTGTTAAAGGAGAAAAAGGAAGCAAAGATGGGTTATAAAGACATATTGTTGGGAGCTTTTGTACAACACAAGTGTTAAGGAACAAGAGGGGATCATGCACATGAGGTTGTGTGCCAACTTCCGGAAGAATTCAAGTTGATTTTTGTGATGGAAGGGCACAAAGGCAGTCACACCTTCATGTCCCCACTTGTGTGAAGATAGTCAAAGCTTCCAAATGATGGTTTGATGGAGGAGAAGTCTTATAACTCACCACATGGACGTGTGCCCGACTATGTGGTCTCAAGACAAGAGAGTTTGAATCTCGTTTTATGAAGAGTACTGTAGCAAAAATGTTCATTTCACTGTAAACAGTACTGTAGCAGAAATCACTGTTCATGCGACCGCGTCAAAATCCCACACGACCGCGTGGGAATTCTGCAGCCCCCGCGACCGCGTGGGATCTCACGTGGTCGCGTGAAGACACGTGACTGGCGCGTTTTTAGATTTATAAATACCCCGATTTGCCGATTTTTAAGGGACTTTTTTGCGCACGTTTGAAGGCAAGAGCGGCTAGGGTTTCAAGAACGAGGTCTTTGGCGATATTCGGAGTCGTTCTTCACTAACTTCGATAGATCTTTCGACGAGATAGCATCGGGGAGCCATTGGCGACCTAGCTTCGGAGAAGGTTCCTTCGAGACGTTGAACGATTCATCAAGGCCATCATCACGAATTCGAGGGGGTTTACTTTCATGGATTACATTGCTTTTTACTTCATTATCTTTTGCTTTGTAATAAGCACCATGGAGGGCTAAACCCTTGACACGACCTTTTGCGTGCGTACCGCAAGTACACGGCCTTGTCGAAGTAATAAAAGTTACCCCGGTGAGTGGGTAGTCGAATCCACAGGGAATAGGGATTTAAAATACGAGAAGTTGCTATTGAGTCGTGTGATGTACGAAAAGAAACAATGATCGGAGTGATGAGTGAATTTATGGGAACTAGAGTAGATGCAAAGCAAATAAATCGAAATATGAAAGAGAGAAAAGTGCAAGCAACGAGTAAAAAGAGAGAGACTAGTAATAAGTGAAAATAGGGTATCCGGACAAGTTACCTCTAGGACTTATGCTTCTAGTGCAAGACTATGCTATTATACCTTCCTATTGATGTTAATTGAGTCGAGGAAAATCCTGAAACACACGGTCCCAAATCTAAGGTCAACCGTGGCTAACCTCAACACTATGTCCCGGCAATAGGATTCACGTCAACCCTTCACTATGTTGATTGCTCAACTAAGCCCCAGGGGAGTATTTCTACCTAAGCCTAACACTACGTGGGATTGCTTTAAGCTCTAGGGACTCCTAGTGATAAAACCTGTTCCTATGTGTGATAGTTCTAACCCTTTGGTCCAGGAGGAAGAACCATTGTCTAAATTAAGCCCAGTGCGTAGGATTCACGTCACCCCAAAACCTTGGGGGAGTTTGTCTACCTAGCACTTCACTCTATTTCGACCTCTAATGACTCAAGGAATCGGAGGTAGGGAGAAATCACAACGGAAGGGAAAGGGGTACGGTGCTACCTCACAACTCTCCCTCTCAATCCTCTTCAATTTTAAGTAGTCTAATCCTATAGGAGTTGTCACACCTCCAAAGGATAACCTAGATTGTTTTCAATCCTTAGTGTCACGGCTAAGAGAAAACAATAGCACAAGAAATCTAAAATTGAAACTCAAATTCATTCATCAATTAATGGAAAAGCATAATAACAATGTCAAAGAAACATAAGTATCCTAGAGTTTTACAAGTCCGAACACCCACGAGGGGTTTAGCTCCTCATGGAGCTATACATGTTCATCAATTTATGAAAGAAAGAACAAACTAAAGACATCAATGAAAACCCCCTCGCGTATGGTGTGGCCGTGGTCTTGTGCGGCCGTCGAACGTCGGTGACGATGCCGATGACGCGCTCCAATCCTCCACAAAGTCCTCTCCGAAACCCTAGCCGCCCTCTCCAGAAGTTGGGGAGAAAGATAGGTCAAAAGATTCTTCAAAAAGTCTCCAAATCGGCTTTAAATAGGCTGAGTGCGGCTTTAAATTTGAAGTTATCGGGAATTCACACGGCCGTGTGGAATTTCCACACGCCCGTGTGAAGTTTCTGTCTTTCCTGAAAATTACTTCACACGGCCGTGTGTTAATTCCACACGCCCGTGTGAAGTTTCTGGCTTGCTGGAAAATCAATCCACACGGCCGTGTGTTAATTCCACACGCCCGTGTGACGTCTCTGGTTTGCTCGAAAATTAGTTCACACGCCCGTGTGACGTCTCTTCGGCATAAGGAGGTTGGCACACACTCACAAGTCTAACCTTGTGCCTTGTTCCTTGCTTGGTCTGAAAACCTCCCAACAACGGCGAACACGACCTAACTTCGTTCTTCTTTTCCAACTTAGCTCCACGAAACCTACAATGCTCAAGAATACACAAATGCACACTATTTAGTGATAAAATCTGATAAAAGTATGTTCATTTGTAAGATAATAACGCTTCGCGTTACTACAACACAAGCACTTATCAACCCTAGTAGATACTTGGGCATGTTAACCCTAGGTTTCGATTCATGTATTGACTTTCTTTATGCTTTCTTTTAATTCCGAGTTAATTTGAGTTTTAATCTTGTTTAATCATTCCTTGCATGCCTTATTGATTCGTATGGTTGTTTGGTATGCTCGATTTGTTTCCTTGGTGAGAGAGAGATCTCCATTAGGGATTAGAACATATAAGGTTAAAGAGGGTTGAGAGGGTGAGTCTTGAGATAGAGGAGTGTCCCCTTTCCCTTCCGATTGAGTGTTTCCTATCTCCGTATTCCCTAAGTTTTATGCAACCATATGGGGTGTGAGCCATGAGATTGATAGATTTCTCCGCCGGGACCTTGTAGGGGACTAGTATCGGTGGCCTGGAGGCAACAAGGACCGATTATTCTTGGATTACCTCGATTCATAGAACTCGGTTTAGAAGCATCTAGTTAGTCTTGCACTTCATGATAGATCCTAGGGGGGCATTGCCCGGGTATCTCATCTTCATTGATAGAGATCTCCTTTACCTTTTCTTTTACCTGCTTGCTTGTTATTTTCTTATTTCAGCGCATTACATCCATTGCTTCATATTATCGTTTCGACTAGATAACTAAGAATTAGTCATTACTAGTACTTCCGTTCCCTGTGAATTTGACTACCAACTCACCAGGGTAATTATTACTTCAACAACCCGTGCACTTACGGTACACACAAGCAAGGGGTGTGTCAGAAAGTACCATAGGGGCAAGTGAAAGTAGCCTTCTCTTGATCTTCTAGAGCTATAGGAATTTGAAAATATCCAGAGAGACCGTCCAAGAAGCAATAGTAGGAGTGGCCGGCAAGTCGCTCAAGCATCTGTTCAATGAAGGGTAAGGGGAAATGATCCTTCCTTGTAGCATCATTAAGCTTTCTGTAGTCTATGAAACCCTCCATCCTGTTACCGTTCTGGTAGGTATGAATTCATTCTTCTCATTGGTCACAATTGTCATACCCCCTTTCTTGGGTACTACCTGAACTGGACTCACCCATGCACTATCAGAAATGGGGTAAATAATGCCCGCATCAAGGTGCTTGATGACTTCATTCTTTACTACCTCTTTCATGTTAGGGTTCAATCTTCATTGGGGTATCGCCACAGGCCTATGATTATCTTCCATAAGAATTTCATGAGTACAGAATGATGGACTGATCCCCTTAATATCAGCGATTTTCTAAGCAACTGCCTTCTTGTGTTTCTTTAGTACATCCAAGAGCGTATCCTTCTGCTGTCCGGTCAAGTCTACTGCGATGATAACAGGAAGTGTAGAATTTTCCCCCAAGAAGGCATACTCTAGATAGTCTGGTAGTTGCTTCAATTCCAGTTCAGGAGGATCTTCAAGTGATGATTTCAATCTCCCATAATTGCTTAAATCATGCTTGCCACTTCTCTGATCTTCCATTTCAGATGAGCTATCATTCCCAGAGTTGTCTTTCATTACTTGTATCTCTACTTCCACAGAATTCAAGTTCTCTTCCTGCACATAATCCTATTCTCCTGAGCCTTCTGACCCCGTTTGATCTATCCCTTTGTCAACTGGAGCCAATGACCCTAAGTGTCTGTCTAAATTATTCTCCTGCCAGTTATTGATGGGATCAAGTTGATAGCTAGATGGTCCAGAATATCATACAAGATCTACCCTTTCTGACAGCATATACTATTGGAAAAAAGATCCAGTATCGTGATTTCACAAAGTTGGGGAGAAAGATAGGTCAAAAGATGTGTCAAAAGTCTCCAAATCTGGCTTTTATAATGCTGAGTGCGGCTTTAAATTTTGGACTTATCGGGACTTCACACGGCCGTGTGGAATTAACACACGGGTGTGTGAAGTTTCTGTCTACTGAAAAATTAATTCACACGGCCGTGCAAAAGGTCGTCAAGTAATACCCCTCACGCACGCGCGAGGGGGTCATATTCCCAAGGGCACGAGAATCTACCCTTACTTCCTCTTTGTATGATTGTTTGGCCGATCAATACAAGTGTTGTGCAAAGAAAAGTAGAAAGGCAATTAACATGCAAGAGAATTACTCTAAGGCGGAGGTAATAATCGGAGGGTAGAAACAATGTAAAGAGAAGGTCACGGATGAGGATTCACAAAGGGGCTACGAAAGTGCGGAAGTTGCCTTAACTAGCATTCAAATGGGTAGTTTGGACCGAGAAACCCCAAATTAGACCAACCCAATGGTCACGGAAATCGGTCCCTAATCCGGTACAAGTATCGAGTATGGAATTCCTTCCGCTCGAGTCCTCACAAGATTGCATTTGCAAAGGGCACAATAGGTTTCTCAAGTTAGGGAGAAGACACAATCTAGGTCAACCCTAACAATTGGAGGGGTACAAATACCCGATGGTCACGCCGTATAAGTACATGTGCCCCTACCAAGCTTAGTGAGCCTAATACTAGGGCAATGGTCATGCTTCCTAGCATTTTCTAAACATTGATACACAGAGTTCTCATGCATACCAAGCATTCAATTACACCAAAAAAGGATCACAAACAAGTCCCAAAATGCATAAATCAAGTCAAGGAAGCATCCTACACAAGTTCACCTCCAAGGTTCACCTACAATCGGTGACCTTGGGGTTTAGTTGCTTATGAATACAAAATACTCAAGATAATACATGGAAACAACCAAATACAAAGACAAGAACACCCCCTCAAAAGGTAGAGGCCGAATGACGCTCCAAAGACGCCACCAAAGAGGTGGCTTCCCTTGTCAATTCTCCTCTCAACTATGGATCAAGAAGGTGGATCTCATCGTATGTCGCTCTCCTTGTCATTCTCTCCCCGGAAATGGCCTCCAACAACAGCTCCTAGCTCCGATTTGAAGATGGTGGCAAGTGTGTTCATGACCTAGGGCTTCCTCCCCAAGAAAAATGATATTTTTTCCTTAAAAAGCTCAATTCTAGCAAGTCATGCGGCCTGGCATACGGTCCGCATACAGTAAAATGCTACAGTGCTTATGCTACAGGAACTGCATGGAATCTCCAGACATAGCCATTTCGCAAAATTCTCGTGCTACAGTGCTGCTATAGCCCCCCCTCCCAGCTAAAAAATACCCTTTTCCTGCCGATTTCTTCTAACAATCTCGTTGATGAGCTCCCCGCGGTAACTTCTATGCCTGTAACACGAAATAAACCAATTTAGACCAAAAACGGGCATCCACACATATAAAAATACTCGATGAATACGCAAATATACATAAGTAATACGTACAGTCATGCGTTTATCAAGTACTCTTACCGAAACACTCCCAAATTCATCGTTCTTCATTGAGGATGTTGATTTGGGCACACAATCAATGGTAGATCGTGCCGATTACTTCAATTCTCCTCATTGCACACGATCTAACTTTGTTCTTCTTCTCCAAACTAGCTCCACAAACCCACAATGCACAAAAGCACACAAATGCACACAATTTAGTGATAAAATCTGATAAAAGTAATGCTCATTGTAAGATAATAACACTTCGCATTATTATAACACAAGTGACAGGAGCCCGAAAGTGCACGGGTTGTCGAAGTAATAAATACCCTGGTGAGGGGTAGTCGAATCCACAGGGAATATGTTTAAACACAAGTTTTCGCTATTTAACTAAGTGATGTGCGAGAGTGAAAAATTGGTTCAGTGTGTGTGTGCGTGCAAGAGTAATTGAAAATAAGAATTAAGTAAAAGAAATATGGAAGATGGAAGAATGCAAACAAAGGTAATAAGAGGAAGATAATCAGTGAATAAAGATGGGTACCCGAACAAGCTACCCCTACGAGTTATGCTTCAAGTGCAAGATAATGCAATTATACTCTCCTATTGATGATTATTGAGTCGAGGATATCCTTGAGCACACGATCCCAAATCTAAGGTCATCCGTGACTAATCCCAACAATATGCCCTGGCATTAGGTTTCACTACGACCCTTGACTCTCGTTGACCTGTCAACTAAGCCCTAGGGGAGTTCGTCTTCCTAAACCTCACACTATGTGGAATTGCTTTAGGTTCTAGGGATTCCTAGTGATAAACCCAGTTCCTATATGTAGTTCAAACCCTTTGGTCCAGGTGAGAGAACCAAAGTCAAGATTAAGCCCCAATACTAAGATTCACTACAACCCTTCACTCTGTTGCTCGCGCAACTAAGCCCCAGGGGAGTTTATCTCCTAGTACTTCACTCTATTTTGACTGCTAATGAATCATGGAACACCAAGGTAGGGAAAATCACATCGGAGGGGAAAGGGGGCTTTCCGCTACCTCACGACTCACCCTCTCGACCCTCTTCAATCCTAAGTAGTCTAACCCTATAGGAGTTGTCACACCTCCAAAGAATTACCTAAATTGTTCTCAACCCTAGTGTCATGCCTAAGGGAAAACAATGACAAAATTAATCAAGATTGAAACTCAATTTTATTCATCAATAATGGAAAAGCATAATAACAATGTCAAAGAAACATAATAGCCCTAGGGTTTACAAGTCCGAATACCCACAAGGGGTTTAGCTCCTCATGGAACTATACATGTTCATCAAAATATGAAAGAAAGTACAAATTAAGAGCATTGATGAAAACCCCCTTGCGTATGGTGTGGCCGTGGTTTTGTGCGGCCGTCGGACATCGGTAACGATGCCGATGACTCGTTCTAAACCTCCATGAAATCATCTCCGAAACCCTAGCCGCACTTTCCAGAAGTTGGGGAGAAAGATAGGTCCAAGATCCCCCAAAAAAGTCTCCAAATCCCCCTTTTATAATGTTGAGTCGCGGCTTTAAAATCGGACTTATCGGGACTTCACGCGGCCGTGTGGAATTTCCACACGCCTGTGTGAAGTTTCTGTCTGGCTGAAAAAATTAGTTCACACGGCCATGTGGAATTTCCACACACCCGTGTGAAGTCTCTGGAATCCTGATTTTCGGCAGAAAGTGAACAGTAGCTTGCTACAGTGCTCGCCGAAACGCTCCCGAATCCGTTGTTCTTCATCGAGGCCATTGATTTGGGCACACAATCAATGGTAAATCATGCCAATTACTTCAAGTCTCCTTCCTGGTGAAGTTTTCCTAAGCTACACGAGTTAGACTTGTTGTGAATCTGACTGCCTTTGTGCCGCTCCAAGAAGAGGTTGGCACACACTCACAAGTCCAGGCTCGTGCCTTGTTCCTTGCTTGGTCCGAAAACTTCCCAACAACGGCGAACACGATCCAACTTCGTTCTTCTTCTCCAAATTAGCTCCAAAAACCTACAATGCATAAGAACACACAATTGCACACCATTTAGTGATAAAATCTGATAAAAGATATGCTCAATGTAAGATAATAACGCTTCGCAGTACTATAACACGAGCACTTATCAAATCCCCCCACACTTAAGCTTTTGCTTGTCCTCAAGCAAACTAGGATGTAAAGGTACTTGGGAGAGACAATTGAAAGTGCTCGGCCTTAGGTTCACCAAAAGTGTGCAAAAGAAGCATTCTACGAGTAAGGGGAAATCAAAACATTGCATAAAGATATCAATGCTCTAGCTAAAAAAAACTAGAATAAAAAAGGACAATAACTCGAAAATGTGTAAGTGTGTGTGAACTCACTCAAGATAACCCAAAAATTACTCCTCAAACTCTTGTTAAAAAGGACTTATTTATATACAAAAGAAAGGTGGTAGTAGCTTTACACAAACTCTAAGGTAGCCCTTTCCTAGCCGGCCGCCAAAGGTGGCTTTGACACTTTTGAGGAGGTAGCTCTTTCTACCGGGGTGGTAGCTTTCACGCTTTGCATGAGATAGCTCTTTCTCTCATTAGGGCATAACTAGTATCCGACTTATGAGAGTAGCTTCATACTTCATGGGAGGTAGCTCTTTCCACCCAAATGCACAAATAAAACAAACAAATATTCACAACCTTATTTTTATTTTTCTCTTTTCATTTTTCTCATGTATTTCTCAAAACAAAACTAAGATCTTACTAAAATGATGATAAACTTGTCCTTAAAAACTTCAAGCTTGAGTTTCCAAAAGATTCCAAGAGTGAGTTGTGCAATATAATATAATCGAACAAAAATTGCCTAAAATTCAAGTAGAAACTAGAGCATGATAGGATAAAATGTTAAAAATTCTCCTAAACTCTAAGAATACTAACATTGCAACTAAGGTGAACCGCCATAGGCTACATGAGCATAAGCAATTGAACGCGAAAGTAAAGGTGTGTGCAATGTGAACTCCCCCCACACTTAAGATGTACATTGTCCCCAATGTATGCATGCAAGCACAATAAAAAGTAAAACAATTAACACAATTAATGTAGGGGTAGGCAATTGAAACATTACTCCCCTGAACTCCAAGTGTTGCATTTGATGGAGCTAGGTTCATTGAAAGTTGAGTCTCAATGGTTTGTGGAGCACACACGGTCCCATGACCGTGCCTATGACTATTCCTCAAATTCCTTACATCTAAGACCATCTGCACACATACACAAGGGGTTCAGTGTAGCTCAAGCAAAATCAAAATAAAACTCGAGTATATATAGATAGAGAAATGAAATACAACTCGAGAAAAATAAAAGAAAAATAAAAGATAAATTCAGAAGGAAGGTCCTTTCTGAGTGCTGCAAGTCCAAAATATAAAGAAAAGTACAAATGAAATAAAAATAGAAGAAAAACTAAAATAATCTACGACGCCTAGTAGTGTCGGTGTCCTGTGCTGCTGGCTCAGGTACTGTGGTAGGCTCAGCGGTGACTGGTGGATCTACTGGTGGTGCTGGAGATGGTGGTGGTGATGTAGGAGAAGCTCAGAGCTTGAACACGAAGGGTTATGACGACACAGCTCGCTCAAGTAACTGACGAATGGTGGTGAGCTATGCCGACGTATGCAGAAACTGTGTAGCCTGTGTAGCTCTAACCTCAACTACCTCACTCTGTAATACCCCTACAGCACTCTCGAAGCGCTCAAGTCTTTCCTGGCCTCGAGAAGGCAAAAACATGCGCACTGGAGGTGGCTCCTGCGCTGTAGGTGGTACCTTTGCCTCTATCTGTGCCTGAGGTAGCTCCAATGCTGGCTGCAATCCCTCAGCCTGCTCTCTCCCCTCGGTGGCTACTATTTGGGCAATGATCAGTGTGTAGACTCCTGGCCTTGATTTGTGGACCATCCCCATCATGCTCAGAAATCTCAATGCTAAGGGAAGCAGGTATTATCTCCTTCATAGCCCCCCTGATCCAGTCTACTAAACCCATACCCATGGCAAGTTGAGTGATATACGTTCCTGAAAATATCCCTCAAACTCGAGCATTGATAAGTGTCTAAATGTATATGTTTTAATATACGTATTTTGTACACTTAGCATGTATTTTGGTAAGAATTGATGCCCGTTTTGTGCTTAATCGACTATCATTTATGTTGCAGGACACGGGGGAGCCATGAGGAGCACGAGAATACAATTTGGGGCGAAAAAGGATGAAATTCAGGCGTCGCAACACTATAGCTGGAGCACTGTAGCGTATTTACTGTTGGAGCATCAAAAGATAGTGATTTTGTACTAGGGTTCACGGCCCCCTATCCACCCCGGGATCCATCCATCCACCCCGGGATACACCCGCACATGAGCCAAGTTTTGCCTTACCTCCAACTGTCTTCCACTCCTCAGTGTCACTGCCTTCAAGTGTTCCCTCGGGTTGCATTCAGTGTTGCTTGGCAAACTACCCGAAGATCGATCTAATTGTGCCCTAGCAAGCTGTCCCACCTGGGTCTCAAGAGACTGAATGAAGGCTTGGACATTTCTCATTATAGTGCCAAACTCATCAAGCCGTCTGTCCACATTCTGAAATTTTGCCTCCGTGGTGATCATGAATCTTGCCAAAACATCCTCAGTTGAGTATTTCTTCTCTTGAATTTGCTGGGGCTGAAATTGGGGACCCTGAGGTGGTGGAGGTCTCTGTTGAGACTGGCCTTGGTTCCAAGACATGTTCGGGGGATTTCTCCACCCCGAGTTGTAGCTGTTACCGTACTGATTCCTTGGTCCCCTAGGTCCTCCACCAACATAGTCTACCGTTTCCACTGGTACAGAAGGGGCAATAAATATGGGGCATTGCGAAGTTGCACGCCCGGCACCGCAGGTATCACAGGACATCACTGCCTTAGGGTTAGAGCTAGACCCAACATGAACTGATCAAGTTTCTGTGTCAACGCACTGACCGCCGCGTTGTTATCGAAGAATGTCAGTATGTAAGCTTGTCATCTCCAACTCGCAATGTGAGCTCCCCGTCGTCCATGTCAATAAGAGCCTTAGAAGTGTGCAAGAAAGGCCTTCCAAAGATCAACGGCACCTCTACGTCCTCATCCACGTCTAACACCACAAAGTCAACAGGAAAAATGTACTAATCCACTTTCATCAACACATCTTCCATAATTCCCCTCGGATGCCTCACCAATCGATCTGCAAGCTGAAGTATCATCTGAGTCGGTCTAGGCTCGCCCAAGCCTAGCATTTGGAAGAAGGTATAGGACATGACATTGATACTAGCCCTAGAATCGGCCAACGCCATTTCTTCACCCAAATTGCCAATGTTGCACGGTATAATGAAACTTCCAGGATCTTTTCTCTTACTCGGCATGTTCTTTTACAATACGGCCGAGTAATTGGCATCAAGAACTACAGCTGCACTCTTCTCTAATTTTCTCTTGTTGGTCAAGAGGTCCTTCAAGAACTTCGCATACTTGGGCATTTGGGCCAATGCCTCCACGAATGGTATGTTGATGTGCAACTGCTTGAACATACCCAGAGATTTCTTGTATTGCTCATTTTCTTGGTCATTCTTCAATCGTGAAGGATAGGGGATCCTCGACTTGTATGGCGGGGGTGCCGCCTCTTTTCCCTTTGACGCTTCTTCCTCTACCTCTACGACCTCGAGTTCTTCCTTTGTCACCTCTAGAGGGAGATTTCTCTCAACCTCTTTTCCACTTCTCAAGGTAATTGCCTTCAATTGCTCCCTCGGATTGGTCTCCGTATTACTAGGCAAACTACCTTGGGGTCGCTCGGCCAATGTCTTCGCAATTTGCCCCATTTGATTCTCCAAATTGTGTAATGAGGCTGTGTGGTTGTGAAATGTAGCTGCCACCGACTAAAATCTAGCATCTGACGAAGAAACAAACCTTGTGAGGGCTCTCTCTAGATCGGTCATCTTTTCTTCTAGCCCGGTCACTCGACTTTCTAAGTTCGGTGCTTGTTAACTTTGAAATCCCGGTGGTGCGTTGCTCTTTTGTTGTGACTGCCCTTGGTTACTCCATGAAAAGTTTGGGTAGTTCTTCCACCCCGGATTGTAGGTTCCACTGTACGGGTTGCCTTGGCCTTGTCCTCTATATGCATTACCAACAAAATTGACCTGTTCCACCGCACTAGTGCCCCCAATAGCAATAGGGCAATCATTCGAAGCGTGACCTCCCCCCACAACCATTACAAGTAGTGATGGCCACAATTCTTGGTGAAGCTAGAGCATCTAGTTTCTTACTCAATGATTCCACATGTGCCGCCAACGATGTAACCGGGTCAACTTCATGAATTCCGGCCATCTTCTTTCGGTCCCTTGTGTTCCATTGATAGCAATTCATAGCATCTCTTCAATAAGTTGCCAGGCATCACTGGGAGTCTTGCTTCCTAGAGTTCGTCCTGCCGCTACATCTAAGAGTTGTTTGGTACTCGGATTTAACCCATTATAAAAAGTATGAATGATCATCCACTCAGGGAATCCATGTTGTGGGCATTTTCGAAGGAGCTTCTTGAACCTATCCCATGTCTCGAATAGAGACTCCAATTCCATTTGCATGAAGGATTATATCTCATTCCGGAGCCTCGCTGATTTTCCCGGAGGGAAATACCTAGCCAAGAATGCCTCAATCATCTCCTCCCAAGTAGTGATAGATGCTCTCGGCAATGAATGAAGCTAATGTCTCGCTTTTCCCTTTAATGAAAATGGGAAGGCTCTCAAACGAATCGCGTCGTCTGTTACTCTGTTAATCTTCAACATGTTGCACATTTCAAGAAAATTCTCTATGTGGTTGTTGGGATCTTCATCGGCCAACCCATTAAATTGTGCTGAATGTTGCAACATCTGAATGAACGGTGGCTTCAACTCAAAATTCATTGCTATAATCGGGAGCCTCACAATGCTTGATTGGGTCCCCATAACTGCGGGTCTAGCAAAATCGGACAAAGTCCTCTGCTGTTCATTCTACTCTGCCATTGCTTCTAACACTTCTGTTTCAATATCGGCTTGATTTGAAGATTCTTGCACAGGATCTTTTCCTTTTCGATGTGTTCTTCTACCAATGTTTGGGTCTCCTTCAACAAGAATCAAACGGTTTGACACGACCTTTTGCGTGCGTACCGCAAGTGCACGGCCTTGTCGAAGTAATAAAAGTTACCCCGGTAAGTGGGTAGTCGAATCCACAGGGAATAGTGTTTAGAAACAAGTGTTAATCGCTATTTAGCTATGATGGGAATTGACACGACCCCTTGCGTGTATCCCGCAAGTGCACGGGTTTGTCGAAGTAATAAATTTACCTTGGTGAGAAGGTAGTCGAATCCACAGGGAATAGGGAGATAGAGTATAAGAATTCACTAATTAAGCTATGCGAAATATAGAAAACAATGGTGATATTAATGAATGAATGTATTTCAAAACAATAAACTAAATAGAAGGATGAAAGTAAGAAATGCAAATAGGAAAATCGAGAAGGACTTGCAATGAGTAAAAGGGGGTATCCGGACAAGCTACCTCTAGGGTCTATGTTTCAAGTGCAAGACTATGATATTATACTCTCCTATTGATGTCAATTGAGTCGAGGAAATCCTAAGACTCACGGTCCCAAACCTAAGGACAACCGTGACTAACCCCAATGCTATGCTTTGGTATTAGGATTCACAACACCCTTCACTCTGTCACCTAGATGATTAAGCCCCAGGGGAGTCCATCTACCTAAACCTCACACTATATGGGATTGCATTATGCTCTAGGGATTCCTAGTGATTAAACCTGTTCCTACAACAATAGTTCTAACCCTTTGGTCCAGGTGAAAGAACCCTAGTCTAGATTAAGCCCCAGCATATAGGATTCACTACAACCCTTCACTCTATTACTTGCGCAATTAAGCCCTAGGGGAGTTTATCTACCTATTGCTTCACTCTATTTCGACCGCTATTAAATCAAGGAATCGGAGGTAGGGAGAAATCACATCGGAAGGGAAAGGGGTACATTGCTACCTCACAACTCTCCCTCTCAACCCTCTTTAGTCTTAAGTAGTCTAATCCTATAGGAGTTGTCACACCTCCAAAGGAAAACCTAGATTGCTCTCAACCCTAATGTCACGTTTAAGGGAAAACAATATCAAGAGATAATTAAGATTAAAACTCAATTTTATTCATCAACGATGGAAAGCATAATAATCAATGTCAAAGAAACATAAGAACCCTAAAGTTTACAAGTCCGAATACCCCACGAAGGGTTTAGCTCCTCATAGAGCTATACATGTTCATCAATGTGGAAAATAAAGCATAAAACATAGACATAGATGAAAACCCCCTCGAAGTTGGTGTGGCCGTGGTCTTGTGCAAACGTCGAACCTCGAAATCGATGCCGACGATGTGCTAGAACCTCCACGAAATCCTCTCCGAAACCCTAGCCGCACTCCAGAAAGTTGGGGAAAAGTTAGGTCGAAAAAGATCCTCCAAAAGGTTGCAAAAATCCCCCTTTTATAATGTTGAATCGCGGCTTTAAAATTGGACTTATTGGGGGCTTCACACGGCCGTGTGGAATTTCCACACGCCCGTGTGAAGCTTCTGTCTCGGCTGGAAAATTAATTTCACACGGCCGTGTGGAATTTCCACACGCCCGTGTGTCTTCACTGGATGGCTGAAATTGCAAAACACACGGCCGTGTGGAATTTCCACACGCCCGTGTGACTTCTCTGGAACACTAGTCTTCAGCTGAACAGGCTTGGTACTTTGCCGAAACGCCTCCCGGGTCCATTGTTCTTCATCGAGGCCATTACTTGGGCACACAAGCAACGGTAGGTCGCGCCAATTGCTTCAAGTCTTCTTCTTTCGCGAAATTCTCCTAAGTAACACGGATTGGACTTGTTGTGAATGTGACTGCCTTTGTGCCCCTCCAAAGGAGGTTGGCACACATCCACAAGTCCAAATACGTGCTTCGTTCCTTGCTTGGTCCGAGAACATCTCAACATTGGCAAGCGCGACCTAATTTCATTCTTCTTCTCCAATTAGGCTCCACAATACCTTCAATGCACAAGAGAACACAAATGCACACATTTAGTGATAAAATCTAATAAAAGGTATGCTTAATGTAAGATAATAACGCTTCGCGATACTATAACACAAGCACTTATCAGGAATCGATGATGAGAAAAGTATTTATATATAGATGTAAAAGAAAATAAAATAGTACAAGAAGAATAATGAGGGTAGGAGAGGTAATCGATATAAAGATGGGGTATCCGGACAAAGTTCCCCCTATGACTAATGCTTCTAGTGCAAAACTTGTATTATGCTCTACAATTGATGCCTATTTGAGTCGAGGATATCCTTAAACACACGGTCCCAAACCTAAGGTCAACCGTGACTAACCCCAACACTATGCCCCGGCATTAGGATTCACTACGACTCTTGACTCTCGTTGACCTGTCAACTAAGCCCTAGAGGAGTATATCTACCTAAGCCTCACACTACGTGGGATTGCATTAAGTTCTAGGGACTCCTAGTGGTAAAACCTGTTCCTATGTGTAGTTCTAACCCTTTGGTCCAGGTGGAAGAACCCTAGTCTAAATTAAGCCCCAGTGCGTAGGATTCACTTCAACCCTTCACTCTGTTACTCGCGTAACTAAGCCCCAGGGGAGTTTATCTACCTAGCACTTCACTCTATCTCGACCGCTAATGAATCAAGGAAACGGAGGTAGGGAGAAACCACACCGGAGGGGAAAGGGGTACATCGCTACCTCACAACTCTCCCTCTCAACCCTCTCCAACCTTGTGTAGTCTAATCCTATAGAGGTTGTCACACCCTCAAAGGATAACCTAATAGATTCTCAACCCTAGTGTCACGGCTAAGGGAAAATCTCATACAATCGGCATGCAAGATTGGAACTCAATAATAGAACATTAAATTAAGAAAGCATAATAAAAGTCATAGAAACAATATCATCCTAGGGTTTACAAGTCCGAATACCCACTAGGGTTTAGCTCTCCATGGAGCAATACAAAGTCAATAAATAGTTTAAGAACATATGCATGAAAACCATAAAGAAAACCCCCTTGTAGATCGTATCGATGGTCTTGTGTAGTCGCGTGTCTTCTCCAACGAATCCCTTGTCAAGCCTAAGGCACACCTCGACAAATCAATGCCGATGAGAGCTTCCCCAATAGCTTTCTTCCAAAGGATGTCGATGTCGATGCCGTTTAATCGCCTCCAAAGACCTCCAAGAACCTCTCCAAACCCTAGCCGAAAGCCCCCCAAAAGATATCCAAGTGATAGAAGAGAAGGGTCCCCAAATAGATATGAAAACGGGCTATTTATAGGCTGAAATCGGACTTCTGTGAAAATCCAGAAATTCCACACGCCCGTGTGGAAATTCCACACGGCCGTGTGGAAATTCTGGAATCTCGGCACCTGTGAACAGTGTTTTTACTACAGTGTTTATGCTACAGTATTCCTGCTACAGTACACGACCGTGTGGAATTTCCACACGCCCGTGTGAACTCTCTGGAATTCTGAATTTCGGCAGAATGTGAACAGTAGATGCTACAGTATTTATCTACAGTATTTTCCTACAGTGCCTGCTACAGTACTTCTCCGAAAATACTCCCGAATCCATCGTTCTTCATCGAGGCCATTGAATTGGGCACACAATCAATGGTAGATTATGTCGATTACTTCATTTCTCTTCTTTGACGAAATTCTCCAATGCTACACGAGTTAGACTTTTGTGAATGTGACTGCCCTTGTGCCCCTTCAATGGAGGTTGGCACACACCCACAAGTCTAGACTCGTGCCTTGTTCCTTGCTTGGTCCGAGAACTCCTCAACAACGGCGAACATAACCTATTATTCCTTCTTTTTCTCTAGATCTTCTCCACAACCCTTCAATGCACAAAAGTAAACAAATGCACACTTTTTAGTGATAAAATCTGATTAAATTAATGCCCATTGCAAGATAATAACACTTCACATTACTATAACACGAGCACTTATCACGGTTCCTGCGGGTCATACCCTGGAGCCAAAAACAAAGAAAAGAAAACAAATAGCTAAAATAGCAAAAAAAAAAATATCTAAAATACGCCTAGTCCCCGGCAACGGCGCAAAAAACTTGACACACCACCTGCGTGTGTGTACCGCAAGTGCACGGGCTTGTCGAAGTAATAATAGTACCCTGGTGAGAGGGTAGTCGAATCCACAAGGAATAGGGATCAAAGATACAAGTAATTGCTATTTAACTAATGTGAAATATGGAAAAGTGAGAATAGGATCAATGTGTGGTTGTAAAGAAATTAAACAAACACGAAATAAAAGAAATATGGAAGATAGGAAAATGCAAGTATGAGTAACAAGAGAAGGACAATCAATGGATAAAAAAGGGTACCCGGACAAGCTACCCCTAGGATTTATGCTTCTAGTGCAAGACAATGCTATTATACTTTTCTACTGATGTTAAAAGAGTCGAGGAAATCCTTAAACACACGGTCCCAAACCTAAGGTCAACTGTGACTAATCTCAACACTATGCCCCGGCATTAGGCTTTCACTACGACCCTTGACTCTCGTTGACCTGTCAACTAAGCCCTATGGGAGTCCATCTTCCTAAGCCTCACACTACGTGGGATTGTATTAAGTTCTAGGGATTCCTAGTGATAAACCTTGTTCCTATATATAGCTCTAACCCATTGGTCCAGGTGAAAGAACCCTAGTCTAAATTAAGCCCTAGCACTAGGATTCACTACAACCCTTCACTCTGTTGCTCGCGCAACTAAGCCCCAGGAGAGTTCATCTCCTAGCACTTCGCTCTATATTGACCGCTAAGAACTCTTAGGACACGGAGGTAAGGAGAATCACATCGGAAGGGAAAGGGGACGCTTCACTATCTCACGACTCACCCTCTCAACCCTCTTCAATCTTAAGTAGTTGACACACCCCTTGCGTGTGTGTACCGCAAGTGCACGGGTTGTCGAAGTAATAATTACCCCGGTGAGTGGGTAGTCGAATCCACAGGGAACGGAAGTACTAGTAATGACTGATTCTCAGTTATCTAGTCGAATCAATAATATGAAGCAATGGATGTAATGTTTAAAATAAGAAAATCACAAGAAAGAAAGCAAGTAAAAGGAAAAGGTAAAGGAGATCTCTATCAATGAAAATGAGATACTCGGGCAATGATCCCCCTAGGCTCTATCATGAAGTGCAAGACTAACTAAATGCTTCTCAACCGAGTTCTATGAGTCGAGGTAATCCAAGAACAATCGATCCATGCTTCCAGGCCACCGATACTAGTCTCCTACAAGGTCTCGGCGGAGAAATCGCTCAATCTCAACACCTCACACCCTATATGACCGCAATGAGTTTTAGGGATACCTAAGAGTGAAACCGATTCCTAAAATTAGATCTAACCCTACTTCTAGGCGAAAGATCCCTAACCCCCTACAAAGGTCCCGGAGGAGAAATCTATCAATCTCACGCCTCACACCCCATATGGTTGCATAAAACTTAGGGAATACGGAGATAGGAAACACTCAATCGGAAGGGAAAGGGGACACTCCTCTATCTCAAGACTCACCCTCTCAACCCTCTTTAGCCTTGTATGTTCTAATCCCCAATGGAGACCTCTCTCTTATTAAGGTAACAACACAAACATACCAAACAACCATACGAATTAATAGGGCATGCAAGCAATGATTAAACAAGGTTAAAACTCAAATTAACTTGGAATTAAAAGAAAGCATAAAGAAAGTTAATACATGAATCGAAGCCTAGGGTTCACATGCCCAAGTATTTACTAGGGTTTAGCCCTCCATGGGGCTTATTACAAAGCAAAAGATAATGAAGTAAAAAGCAATGTAATCCATGAGAGTAAACCCCATCGAATTCGTGATGATGACCTTGATGAATCGTTCAACGTCTCGAAGGAACCTTCTCCGAAGCTAGGTCGCCAATGACTCCCCGATTCTATCTCGTCGAAAGATCTATCGAAGTTGGTGAAAAACGACTTCCAATATCACCAAAGACCTTGTCCTTGAAACCCTAGCCGCTCTTGCCTTCAAACGTGCGCAAAAAGTCCTCTAAAAATCGGCAAATCGGGTGATAAACGTCTAAATGTACGTATTTTATACGTATACTTGTGCATGCTTTTTGTATTTTGTTAATGAATCGATGCCCTTTTGTGGTCTAAATTGGATTATTTCGTGTTTTAGGTGCAAAATATGCTTTGGGGAGCTCAACAACGCAAATTGAGAAGAAATCGACACCGAAATAGTCGTTTTTGAGTCTCGGCACTGTAGCAACACTGTAGCAGTCTGAAGCACGAACGTTTGAAGAATTCTCTAAGTCTGGAAATCCTCACGGGCAAGCTCACGGCCGTGAGGTCAACTGTATGGAATTCAGGGGCAATGTCACTGTAGTAGATTACTGTAGCATAATAACTGTAGATGGGTTACTGTAGCAGTTTCGCAACTTTGCAGAATCTTTCGTCCCACATTACAGGCTACCTCATGGGCCATATATGGACCGTGAGCTCACCCGTGAAGAGGCACGAAGTCACCTTTTTATGGACTTGGAGACTTCTTTTTAGGGCATCTTGAGTTTTCTTCTTATGGCCTCTCATCACCACCTTCGAATTGAGGAAGAAGAAGCTCTTGGAGGGCGATCTAGGCAAGGATTTGGCGAGGAGAGCAAGGTTTTGGGAAGATTCTACGTTCTAGGGCTTACATTTGGAGGTTGAAGACTAGGGAAGCCACCCCTTGGAGTGGCGTCTTTGGAACTTCTCCGGCCTTCATTCTTTGAGGGAGTTCTTCTCATGCCTTTCTTGGTTGGTTCCATGCATTTCTTGTTGTATTTAGTGAACATGAGCACTTAAACTCCAAGGTCACCGGATGTAGGTGAACCTTGGGGGTGAACTTGTGATGTTTTGGATGATCTTGTTCTATTTATTGTTTGTGGCTTGTTTGCGATCCATTGTTTGGTGTTTTTACATGCTTGGTATGTATGAGAACTCTATGTATCAAAAGACTTAGGAAATGCTAGGTTGCATGACCATTGCCCTAGTGTTAGACTCACCAAACTTGGAAGGGAAATATGTATAAATACACCGTGACCATCGGGTATTTGTACCCCTCCACTCCTAGGGTTAAGTACTCTTTTGTATTGTAACCCTAGTTTGAGAAAACCACTTCACCCTTTGCAATCGTAGGGGTAATCTTGGGCGGTATACGTATCGTATCCAATACCCGTACCGGATTAGGGGTCGACTTCCGTGACCATCGGGTTGGCCTAATCTAGGGTTTTCTCGGTCCAATTAGCCACTTGCATGTTAGTCCAAGCTTCCTACTCACCTTAGTAGCCCCTAAGTGAATCCTCATCCGTGACCACTCCTAGTCCTATTTTACCCCGTATCTTGCCCTCGTATGTTTGCATTAGTTATTTACTTATTTAGCTTCTTTGCATTATATTCACTCTCTCTTGAATTGTATCGGTCAAACAACATTGTAAAAGGGAAGTAAGGGTAGCTTTTCGGGCCCCAGGGAATACGACCCCTGTGTCACTCACAGGGTATTACTTGACGACCCGTGCACTTGAGGGATAACACTCATCATCGGGGTATTTATAAATCTGAAAACGCGCCAGTCACGTGTCTTCACGTGACCACGTGAGATCCCACGCGGTTGCGCGGGCTGCAGAATTCCCACGCGGTCGTGTGGGATTTTGACGCGGTCGCGTGAACAGTGATTTCTGCTACATTATTGCTACAGTGATATGAACAGTTTTGGGTACATTATTCTTCATAAAACGCGATCCAACCTCTCTTATCTTGAGGCCACATGGTCGGGCACACGTCCATGTGGTGAGTTATAAGACTTCTCCTCCATCAAACCATCATTTGAAAGCTTTAGCTATCTTCACACAAGTTGGGACATGAAGGTGTGACTGACTTTGTGCTCTTCCATCACACAAATCATCTTGAATTCTTCAGGAAGTTGGCACACACCCTCATGTGCATGATCCCCTCTTGTGCCTTGACACTTGTGTTGTACAAAAGCTCCCAACAATATGTCTTTATAACCCATCTTTGCTTCCTTTTCCTCCTTTAACACTTCCACAACCTAATTGCATAAAAGAACACCAAAATACAGTTTATGACACATAATCCATTGTAAAATGATGCTCAATGCATGTAAAACAAGTAGGTAAAACATGTATACTCAAGCACTTATCAAAATCCCCCACACTTACGCCTTTGCTTGTCCTCAAGCAAAATTAACCATAAACTCATGAAAAACAAAGAGAAGTGCTTGGCCTTAGGTTCACCAAGAGGGTACAAGAATAAAATTCTAAAATCATGGAGAGAAACAAACAGTAGATGAAACAATCAATACTCTAGCAAATAATCCAATCAAAAATGAAAGTACTAAAGTCCGAAAGCGTGTGTGTGTGAAGACTCAACTCATGTCAACACTATATCACTACTCAAACTCTTTATTAGCAATGGGATTTATTTAAAAACAAAAAGAATAGGTAGTAGCTTCACACATCCTCTAAGGTAGCCCTTTCTCGAGATGCATCCCGAGTGGCTTTCACACTTTCGAGGTGGTAGCTCTTTCTACCGAAGGTGGTAGCTTTCACACATCCTATGAGATAGCTCTTTCTCTCGTTAGGGCATAACAAGTATTCAACTTATGAGAGTAGCTTCATACAACATAGGTGGTAGCTCTTTCCACCTCTTATATACAAACAAACAAAGCTAAAATTCTGAATTTTCTCTTTTTTTTTTATTTAATTCGAATAAAACTAACACTATTAAATCCCGCAACAATGAACTAGAGTAAGTTTCCATAGGTTTAATAAGTGAGAAAAGTGCATTAAAGAGCAATTGGACAAAAATTTCAAGAAAATTGGATAAAAACTAGAGCATGATAAAACCTAATGTTTACAACCTCCAAAAATTAAGAATTAAACTCTCAACCCTAAGGTGAACCTTCATGGGCAACATGGGCATGATCATGAAAACACAAGTAAAGGCCATGTATAAGGTGAACCTTCCCCCACACTTAAGATGTACATTGTCCTCAATGTACACATGTAAGCACAATAAAAATATAAGCAATAAAAGCATGATGTGGGTGATAAGTGCTTGTGTTATAGTGACGCGAAGCGTTATTATCTTACTATGAGCATCTCTTTTATCAGATTTTATCACTAAATAGTGTGCATTTGTGTATTCTTATACATTATAGGTTTGTGGAGCCAAGTTGGAAAAGAAGAACAAAGTTAGATCGTGTTCGCCGTTGTTGGGAGGTTTCCGGACCAAGCAAAGAACAAGGCACGAACTTGGACCTGTGAGTGTGTGCCAACCTCCTTTGGAGGGGCACAAAGGCAGTCACATTCACAACAAGTCTAACTCGTGTAGCCTAGGAGAACTTCACCAAGAAGGAGACTTGAAGCGATCGGCACGATCTACCATTGATTGTGTGCCCAATTCAATGGCCTCGATGAAGAACAACATATTCGGGAGCATTTCGGCAAGTTACTGTGCATTTTCTGCCGAAGATCAAGTTTCCAGAGAATTCACACGGGCGTGTGGAATTAACACACGGCCGTGTGAATCATTTTCCAGCAAGCCAGAGACTTCACACGGGCGTGTGGAAATTCCACACGGCCGTGTGAAGTAATTTTTCAGGAAGACAGAAACTTCATACGGGCGTGTGGAAATTCCACACGGCCGTGTGAAGCCCCGATAAGTTCAAATTTAAAGCCGCAATCAGCCTATTTAAAGCCCGATGGGGAGACTTTTTGAGCATCTTTTGACCTATCTTTTTCTCCAACTTCGAGAGGGTGCAGCTAGGGTTTTGGAGAGGACTTTGTGGAGGATTGGAGCACGCCAATGGCATCGTCATCGACGTCCGACGGCAGCACAAGACCACGGCCACATCACACGCGAGGGGGTTTTCACTGATGTTCTTATTTTGCAATTTATTTTACACTTTGATGAACATGTATAGCTCCCTGAGGAGTTAAACCCCTCGTGGGTTTTCGGACTTGTAAAACCCTAGGATCATTATGTTTCTATGACATTGTTATTATGCTTTTCCATTATTGATGAATAAATTCGAGTTTCAGTTTTAATTATCTTTTGCTATTGTTCTTCCTTAGCCGTGACACTAGGGTTGAGAACAATCTAGGTTATCTTTTGGAGGTGTGACAACTCCTATAGGATTAGACTACTTACGATTGAAGAGGATTGAGAGGGAGAGTTGTGAGGTAGCAATATACCCCTTTCCCTTCCGGTGTGATTTCTCCCTACCTCCGTTTCCTTGGTTAATTAGCGGTCAAGATAGAGTTTTAGGGCTCAATCTAGACTAGGGTTCTTCCACCTGGACCAAAGGGTTAGAACTACATAGAGGAACAGGTTTTATCACTAGGAATCTCTAGAGCTTAAAGCAATCCCACGTAGTGTTAGGGTTAGGAAGATAGACTCCCCTGGGGCTTAGTTGACAGGTCAACAAGAGTCAAGGGTCGTAGTGAATCCTAATACCGGGACATAATGTTGGGGTTAGTCACGGTTGACCTTAAGTTTTGGGACCGTGAGTTTAAGGATATCCTCGTCTCAATTAACATCAATAGGAAAGTATAATAGCATAGTCTTGCATTAGAAGCATAAGTCCTAGAGGTAACTTGTCCGGATACCCTATCTCACCCATTGCTAGTCTTTCTCTTTTAACTTCTACTTGCTTTTCTCTTGTCTTTCATCCCTCTATTTACTTTCTTGTCGTTTATTCTAATTGTTTCCATAAATTCACTCATCACTCAGATTATTTCTTTTCGTACACCGTATAACTAAATAGTAAATTATTGTGTTCTAAATCCCTATTCCCTGTGGATTCGACTACCCACTCAACAGGGTAATATTATTATTTCGACAAGGCCGTGCACTTCCGGTACACACGCAAAAGGTCGTGTCAGTGGGTGAAAATGCAATTGAAACAATACTCCCCTGAACTCCTTAGTGATCGATCGGTGAAGCTGACTCAAGGGTGTGTTATTGTTCCACGGGTTGTGAAGCTCGCACGACCAAGTCACATGGTCATGTATATGACAAAAACATCATCATCATCACTCTTAAGGCCATCTGCGTGGATTTAAGGGGTTCAGTGAAGCTCAATAAAATATAAAAATACACAAATTCATAAAGATATAATCACTGAAGCATAAACTCACAACAAAAGCTAAGATATGAAGATAACTCTCAGAAGGCAAAACGTTTCTGAGTAAACAAGTCCACAAAATAGGATAATGCAAGTAAAATAAGAAAAACGAAAACTAAAAGATAGTCCAATGAGTGAAAACGCCTCAAGCATCAGCGCCTGGTGCTGCTGGTGTCGCTGGTGAATCTGAATCAATATCAGCGTCCAATGTCTGCTGAATACGGTCCAGACGCTCCATGATCCGCGCCTGGTTCTCGAGGATGGTGGCGATGGCAGCTTCGAGTCGAGCTAGTCGCTCGTGTACTTGATCAGAAGATGTGCCAGGATCGGCCAATGAACTCGGTGATTGTGGGCTCTGCTGGAGGTGGTGCGTCTGGAGTCTCAGCAGACTTGTCATCGTCAGATGATATCTCTACTAACGCATATCCACCTGATGCTGTACGTCGCACTACTCCCATCAGTCGGAGAGTGACTAGCCCAAAGGTGACGGACTACTAACTCTCTCCTCGCCTCTAACAGAACGCATGAGACGCATTCGAAACATAAGTCGAGTAATATACGGTCCCACGAATAGTGCGCCAATGTGTAAATACTGACTCTGATGGCGAAAGAAGTCTGCGACGATAAATCCAAGATGTATGGGCACTCGCTGAGTCATGGAGTACAGGTAGAGTAGATCTGCACTGCTAAGTGCACCTGTACCATCTCCCTGTCCAGTGATCGACCTGCTGAGCACAGCATGTACATACCTATGTGCGTGACGTACAAGAGAAGAACCCTTCGACTGACCCAGAACATATCGAGCACCTCCGCATAAATCGTGGAAAACCTGGCTCGGTGTAATGTCCAAAGAAAAGTCAGTCAAAAGCTCCCGGTACTCCAATGTGTCCACATAATCCTGATCATATAGTCCAAGCAATGTCGTAAACTGCGTCAGTGACATCCCGTGAAACTGACCGAAAGCCCTGAATCGAATGACATTCTCCGCATCAAAACTCACATCTGGTCGCTCACGGTCAAAAAAGAACGTCGACAACACAGTATTCTTCATAAAACGCGATCCAAACTCTCTTATCTTGAGGCCACATGGTCGGGTACACGTCCATGTGGTGAGTTATAAGACTTCTCCTCCATCGAACCATCATTTGAAAGATTTAGCTATCTTCACACAAGTCGGGACATGAAGGTGTGACTGCCTTTGTGCCCTTCCATCACACAAATCATCATGAATTCTTCAGGAAGTTGGCACACACTCTCATGTGCATGATCCTCTCTTGTGCCTTGACACTTGTGTTGTACAAAAGCTCCCAACAATATGTCTTTATAACCCATCTTTGCTTCCTTTTCCTCCTTTAACACTTCCACAACCTAATTGCATAAAAGAACACCAAAATACAGTTTATGAGACATAATCCATGGTAAAATGATGCTCAATGCATGTAAAACAAGTAGGTAAAACATGTATACTCAAACACTTATCAGTAGTCTAACCCTATAGGAGTTGTCACACCTCCAATGGATAACCTAGACGATTCTCAACCCTAGTGTCACGGCTAAGGAAAAATCGATACAAGATGCAATTAAGATTGAAACTCAATTTTATTCATCAATAATGAAAAGCATAATAACAAGTCAAAGAAACATAATCATCCTAGGGTTTACAAGTTTGAATACCCACAAGGGGTTTAGCTCCTCATGGAGCTATACAAATCCATCAAAATATGAGAATAAACACAAATCAAAAGCATAGATGAAAACCCCCTTGCGTATCGTGTGGCCGTGGTCTTGTGCGGCCGCCGGACGTCGATGCCGATGCCGATGACGTGCTTCGATCCTTCACAAAGTCCTCTCTAAACCTTAGCCGCAACCCTCCAGAAGTTGGGATAAAAGATTGGCAAAAAAATGTAGAAAAAGTCTCCCAAAACGGCCTTCTATAATGTTGAGTCGTGGCTTTAAATTGCTGAAATCGTGATTTCACACGCCCGTGTAGAATTTCCACACACCCATGTGGAGTCTCTATTTTGCTGAATTTCGGCATACAGTGAACAGTAACTTGCTACAGTACTTTTAACTGCAGTAACTTTCTATAGTGCTGTAGTACTCTTGCCGAAACGCTCCCGAATTCATCGTTATTCATCAAGGCCGTTGATTTGGGCACACAATCAATGGTAGATCGTGCCGATTGCTTCAATTCTTCTCATTGGCGAAGTTCTCTTATGCTACATGAGTTAGACTTATTCTGAATGTGACTGCCTTTGTGCCCCTCCAAAGGAAGTTGGCACACACCCACAAGTCTAGACTCATGCCTTATTCCTTGCTTAGTCCGAAAACTCCCCAACAATGGCAAACATGATCTAACTTTGTTCTTCTTCTAAACTAGCTCCATAAACCTACAATGCACAAAAGCACACAAATGCATACAATTTAGTGATAAAATCTGATAAAAGTAATGCTCATTGTAAGAAAATAACACTTCGCATTATTATAACACAAGCACTTATCAATAACAATACCTCAGCCATTACAACAAGGAAATGATAAAAGCATAAGAATAATGATAAGTGCTTTTCTAGACATATTTATTTATGTATTTTACATGCATTGAGCATCATTTTTATCATGGTTTATGTCTCATAAATTTTATTTGGTGTTATTTTGTGCAAATAGGTCGTGAAAGCCATGGGAGAAGAAAAAGAAGCAAAGATAGGTTATGAAGGCACCGTATGGGAGTTTTTGTGCAACATCAAGATCAAAACGCAAGAGGAGTTCATACACATGGCTGTGTCTGCCAACTTCTAAGAGAATTTAATCTAGATTTTAAGTTGGAAGGGCACAAAGATAGTCACACTCTCTTGTGTGAAAAATGTAAGAGCCTTCCCAATGATGATTTGATGATGAAAAGCCTCATAACCTACCATGTGGATGTTTGCCGGACTATATGGCCTCAAGAGAAGAGTGTGTGACCCTTGTTTATGAAGAGCAATGTTCAGGTGACCGAGTAAAAATTCAACACAGTCACGCGGGCATTTCTATACTACACACGGGCATGTGAAGGCTCACACGGGTTACGTTGAGGCACGTGACAGACACGGGTTTTTAACTATAAATAGCACTTTGCCCTATTCTTTGGAGACTTGTTGATAGCATTTAGAGGGCAAGTGGCTAGGGTTTGGAGAGGAGTTCTTTGGTGAATTTAGCAATGTTCTTCACCAACTTTGATAGATTCTTTCTTTGTCATAGAATTAAGGGAGCCATCACTGACTTAGCTTCATAGAGGAATCCTTCAAAATATTGAGCGACCCATTAAGACCATCATAAAAAATTCAAGGGGTTTTATTCCATGGCTTTCATTGCTTTACATTACATTATTCATTTTGTAACTTGCCCCATGGAGGGCTAAATCCTAGTAGGTATTGGGGCATGTGAATCCTAGGATTTTATCTTTGTATTTTTTTACTTTGTTTTTTCTATTAAATCCGAGTTTAATTGAGTTTCAATCTTGTTTTATGATTGCTTTCTTGCAGTATTAATCTTTGTGGTTGATTGATTTGCATGAGTTGTTTACCTTGGTGAGAGAGAGGTTTCCATTAGGCATAGAACCTCAAGATTGAAGTGGATTAAGAGGGTGGGTCATGAGATAGTAGAGTGTCCCCTTTCCCCTCTGATTAGTACATCCTATCTCCTTATTTGGGAGGCTTTATGCAACCATATTTAATGTGAGAAATGAGATTGAAAGATTTCTCTACTGGGACCTTGTAGGGGGTTAGGGATCTTTCACCTAGAAGTAGGGTTAGGTCTATTCTTAGGAATTGGGTGTACCCTTAGGAATCAGTAGAGTCTATTGTGGTCATATGTGGTGTGAGGTGTTAAGATTGAGCGACTTCTCCACCAAGATCTCGTAGGGGACTAGTATCGGTAGGCTGGAGACAAGGAATAATTATTCTTGGATTTCCTCAACTTGATTAACTTGATTTAAAAACACTTATAAGTCTTGCACTTCATGTTAGATCCTAAGGGGAGCATTGGTCGAGTGCCTCATCTTTATTGATTGAGACTTTCCTTATTTCTACTCTTCCTTACTTGTTTGAGATATTCATATTCATGTGATTGAGTATATTTCACTATATTCTTGATTTTAACTAGATAATTGAGAAATAGTTACTACTAATTCTTCTATTCCATGTGGTTTCGACTAGCCGACTCATTGGGTACTTTATTGCTTCGACACCCATGCACTTACAGTACACGTACACAAGAGGTGTGTCACATAACTCAAGCTTTTAACACAAATCATCTTACAAACTTCAACACAAGAAACAACATAGAACAAAAAAATGAGTTTCAAACTTATATTTCACAAAATCAAAGATTTCCACAAGGAAACCAAATTTTGACAATACCATCACTTTGAAACATAATACTCTTCGAAAACAAATACAAGGATCTCACAAACTCCTTGAAGGGTCTCAATTACAAGTCAAGCATGAACATTCAAACACCGAATAATACCTTCAAGATCATTAACAATCATAACTATCATTCAACAAGATGCAAAACAAGTTCAAACCAATAAAGCTTTACTTAAGACACAATATATATACATATAGCTATTGGTGTTTTTCTAATAAAATAATTCCAATTTGTCCCACTCACCAACTTAGGCGAATATAGCATGCGAGAGTGTTACTCCTCCCACGGCTCATTGCCTCAAGCCAATCCCTTAAGACCTAACCAACCATGACCACACACATACACACAAACAAGAAAAGAGTAAGCCAAGGAAACACCATGGAAAACCCTAAGATTAAGCATGCAAAACAACTCTTAACCAGGTCAAGAGTTATAAGGGATTTCTATAGAATTCCAAAGGTTTGATTCTTCCCTCTAAGCCAAAGAAACCAAGAAAATAAAGAGAACTCACATGTGCTACAGTAACCCCCGAAATTGAAAGCACAAAGTTCACTCAAGATTCCAACAATATTTTGGGAAACAAACAAGGGAATCATAATCCAATAACCTTCTGCACTCTAACAAGAAGATAATTTCAAGAATCAAAGCTCAAACATGCTCATTTACCACAAGCACTAGATTCCTCTAGCAAAGATGAAGAAAACAAGGAGAAAACAAGAAAGAATATGGTGTGTGCCTTGCTAGCTTCAAGAGAGAATGAGGAAGGAAAGATGGAGATTCAATCTATCAAGGGAAGGATTTTCATTCAAGGTCTCCTTCTTCTTCAAGGGAAAAGCAAAGATGTAATGAAAGAAAAAGCATGGGTTTGAAAAGACAAGTCATGGATTTGAAATGACAGGGCATGGATTTGAATTAACAAGGCATGGTTTTGAAATGACATGGCATGGTTGGGGGTATGGCCAAAAGAAGGGACATGGAAAAAGGCCAAATTGCCCTTCTAACTCCCAAGTATGCAAAAATATTAAAAAAAGATTAGGGTTAAAAATAGGGCAGGGTGCAACATAGGGAATTCTCTAATTTGGGTCAAACACAATATCTAGTTTCATCCCTTATGATTGGACGGGTATGAAATACCTGATGGTCAAGGTGTATTCATACATGAATCCCTTCTAAGATAAGTGTGTTTAGTACAAGGGTTATCGTCAGGCAACCAAGTACAGCTTAGAAGTTGAACCACAGAGTTCTCATGAAATCCAACACATCAATGAACACAATGCTTAAACCACAAAATAAAAGGTTCCATAAAAGAAATAGAACATGCAACAGTACATCAACATAAATGATCATCTAAAATGCAAACAAGCAGCCCTAGAGTTCATCATGTACAAACAACAAATAAGTTAGTTCCTTATGAAAGAGGAATAATCATAAAACTCCAAGGAACAAATAAACAATAAAAGTGGCAAGAATTTTTCTCTTTAGCTTTAGATCCCCTTGGATGATGAAGATCTTGAATGTTTGAAGAGCCTTGGATCTTCTTCCAATCTTCTCCTCTGATGTTTTCCATCCTCTTGGTGAAGCTTTGTGACATAGATCACTAGAAATCACAGGCAAGAAAGGTGGGACAGCAACCCAAGAGGCCCAAGAAAAGGAAGATGTCTTTCTTTACTGTCTAGCTTCACGATCTGGTTCATGGGCATAAAGATGCTCGTAAGAGCGTCGTAGTTTCTGCCGAAATTTTCGTAAAGTACTTGAGTAACTGCTACAGTACCTTGCTGTAGTAAAATGTCAACAGTAAACTTGCCACGTCCCAACCCACTGGTCCTGCATGTGACATATTGCCACAACAACCCAGGTTAGGTCCGACACTGCCTCCACCCTAGGCAGACGTAAGGCTAACCTGTTCCCTGTACATTATATTTATAATCACAAGGAATAACTCAACAATAAATATCTACATTACTTAGATTCATTAATTTAACACCAAGGTAAGAAGTATCAGTAACAACAACAACCACAACAATGACAACCACCATAAGGCCCAATTCAAAGTATACCATCGTCTACATAGTATAGATCATGCTGACATACAAAAGTGTTTCAAATATGGAAAGACATAATAAGGTTCAATAACATGTAGTGGATCCCTAATAATACATGCCAAGAAATAGGTAAACATACACAACTCAAAATGGGAAGACAAAGATGACGCTTGCCAAGCACTTCACGCCTTCACCGTTATGATGTGCTATCACCTGGGAGGAAGAGAGAGGGGGTGAATAACTAAGTGATACAGATCCCACAAGTGCACGGGGTCGCCAAGTAATACCCCTCACGCAAACACGAGGGGGTCATATTCCCAAGGGCCCTAGAATCTACACTTACCATCTCTTCGTATGATTGTTTGGCCTACCAATTCGAGTAATGTGATAAGATAATAAAATGATAACTAAAATGCTAATAAAAAGCTCTAAAGTGACGGCAATACTCGGGGAAAGAAACAATGCAAGTAATGGGTCAGGGATGAGGATTCCCAAGGGGGCTACTAAGGTGCGAAGGATGCCTTATCTAGCATGCAAATGAGGGGGGGAGTGGGGGGGGTGGGGGGTTGGACAGAGAAACCCTAAATTAGACCAACCCGATAGTCACGGCAATTAGTCCCTAATCCGGTACAAGTATTTAATACGAAAATTTTTCCATTCAAATCCTCGTACGATTGCAATGAGAATGGTGATTTCTCAAGTTAGGGTCAAAACACAATTAAGGTCAACCCTATCAATGGAGAGGTACAAATACCCGATGATCATAGTGTATTCGTATATGTATCCCTTCCAAGTTTGGTGAGCCTAACAGTAGGGCAATGGTCATGCAACCTAGCATTGTCTAGAAATTGATATACCGAGTTCTCATGCATACCAAAGCATTCAAGTACAGCAAACAAGGATCACAAACAAACACAAATGCATTAAACAAGAAAAGCAAGCATTCTACACAAGTTCATCCCCAAGGTTCACCTACATCCGATGACCTTGGGGTTTTAGTTGTTCATGACTACAAAATACTCAAGGAAATACATGCAAACAACATGGAATACAATAAGAACACTCCCTCAAAAGGTAGAGGCCGAATGATGCTTCCAAAGACACCACCCAAGGGATGGCTTCCTTTGTCGATCTTCCTCTCAATATGTGAATCAAAGGAGTAGATCTCGTCGTATCTCACTCTTCTCATCATTATCTGCCAGGAAATGCCCTCCAAAGTCCTCTCCTAGCTCAGATGTGAAGATGGTGAAGTGGATTTTTTCAAGAGGCTAGGGTTCCCTTCCAAATGAACTCTCAAAACCCTTAAAAAGATCACTTTTCAGGATGTCATGTGGCCTGGCATGCAGTCAATAAAGGAAATTTTCAAGGGGATTTTCTAGTGTCATGTTCCTTTCAAGCTGAAAACACACAAGAAGAAGCAAACCCTAAAGTAATGGAGCAAGCATCTCTCTTTGGAATTGATCAACTGACAAAAAGCAAGAAAGAGATTTTGGGAAGGGAAAAATATGTGTGGAGGATATTTAAACCATCCAATGACCCACCTATGCTAAGCTTGGATAATTCCCAACCCAAATTGTTTCCTTGGAGGCCAAAAGTAAGATGGTTGGACCCTCCAACAAATACTCCACCCCGGCAAGTAGATTTTTGGTTTAAAGGAAGTATCTATGTAAGTTCTTGTCGGGAGGAACACACTCTTTTCAAGCCTCCATAAGGTAAGAAAGAGGTACGTCAATCTTAGTAACGTTAAACAAGCACTTCTTAGGAGGCAACCCAAGTTTTTATTTCTTTTCTAGGCTTAGTTTAGTTTTAGCATGAATAATTGACTAGTGTTGGTGTTTTCATTTTATTATGAGTGTGCTGTGATTTTCTCATGGATTATTGGTGTTTCAGTGTGCCTAATTGTGAATGTCGATATTTTGGGTCGTTTGAGTGTGTTTTCATGGATCTTTGGTCGAATTTTTATCGTATATGCAGGCTCTGAACATTGTATTTAAGTTTCTGAAATTTTCTGCAAAGCCTGTAATTTTTTCTAAGTCATCCAGAGAAGACACGCGGCCGTGTGGAATTTTCACACGGGCATGTGTCACCTTTCAGAGCTCATCCCGAGAAGACACAGGGGCGTGTGACTGCCCCTGTGAACAACCTTGTGAATGGCACACGGCCGTGTGGATCTCTACAGAGCTACAGCTCTCCATCCAGAGAGTCACAGGGGCCGTGTGAGTGCCCCTGTGAGTGCCCATGTGTATAGCACACGGCCGTGTGGAATTTCCACATGGCCGTGTGGATGTTCTGCAGAACAAGAACTTTATCTAGAGGCTCACAGGGGACGTGAGAGTACCCTTGTGGGTGAGCGCATGCATGGCACATGGCCATATGGAATTTCCACACGGCCGTATCGAATACTTAGATGATTTTCTTGAGATCCAGAGAGGCCACAGGGGCGTGTGGGTGCCGCTGTGGCCGGCCTTGTGTTGGCCAGGCTGGGCACACGGCCGTGTGGAATTTCCACACGGCCGTGTGGATGTTCTGAGAAGCAAAGCAGACGAAACAGAGGGGCGTATGACTGCCCCTGTGAACCCTAACAGTGGAGGCACACGGCAGTGTGGATGCACAACACAATAGGCTGTAATTTTTTTTTTTAAATCTTCTTTCACCTTTTCAATTCTAAATGTCTCCATACTCAAGGGATATTTCCTCCCATCTTCCCAACCCTCTCTTCGTCCTTTTAAGGAGTTTTTAAGTCATTTTCCGGCCATATTCGAAGGTTTTGATTTCCATTTCGTCGGCAAGCATCTTTTCTCATTTTCTTCGTCAATCTTTTCTTTTTTTCTCAACACCAGGATCACTATCAACAGCAGCAGCAATATTGGCACTAATAGCAGATGACACCGACGCTTGAGGCATTTTTAGCTTTATGTTTTTTTTTTGTTTTATTTTACTTTTATTGAGCTTCACTGAACCACCTTGTGTATACGTGCAGATGGTCTTGGATGTTCAGAAATTGAGGAATAGTCATAGACACGGTCATGGGACCGTGTGTGCTCCACAACCCATTAAGACTCAACTCTCAATGAACATAGCTCCATCAAACGCAACACTTGGAGTTCAGGGAAGTATTGTTTCAATTACCCACTTCCACATATTTTGCTTGGATTGTTATATTTTTATTATGGTTACATGCGTACATTTGGGACAATGTACATCTTAAGTGTGGGGCGGAGTTCACATTGCACACATCTTATACTTGTGCGTTCAATTGTTTATGCTTATATAGCCCGTGGCGGTTCACCTTAGTTGCAACGGTTTTATTCTTAAAGTTTAGGAGAATTTTTAACATTGTATCTCATCATGCTCTAGTTTTCACTTGAATTTTAGGGATTTTTTGCTCGATTATCTCTTATTGCACTACTCACTCTTGGAATCTTTTGGAAACTCAAGCTTGAAGTTTTAAGGACGAGTTTATCATCGTTTTAGTAAGCTCTTAGTTTTGTTTTGAGAAATACATAAATGAAAAAAAAAGGAGAAAAGTAGAAAAATGAAAAAAAAATGGAAAAGAGAAAAAAAAAGTAAGGTTGTGAATAGTTGTTTGTTTTATTTGTGCATTTGGGGTGGAAAGAGCTACCTCCCATGAAGTATGAAGCTACTCTCATAAGTCGGATACTAGTTATGCCCTAATGAGAGAAAGAGCTATCTCATGGAAAGCGTGAAAGCTACTACCCAGGTAGAAAGAGCTACCTCCTCAAAAGTGTGAAAGCCACTTTGGCGGCAGCCTAGGAAAAGGCTACCTTAGAGGTTGTGTGAAGCTACTACCTCCTTTCTTTTTGTATATAAATAAGTCCTTTTAAAGAAGAGCTTGAGGAGTACTTTTTGGGTTATCTTGAGTGAGTTCACACACACTTACACATTTTCGAGTTATTATTCTTTTTTATTCAAGTTTTTAGCTAGAGCATTGATAACTTTATGCAATGTTTTGATTTACCTTTACTTCTAGAATGCTTCTTTTGCACACTTTTGGTGAACCTAACGCCGAGCACTTTCAATTGTTCTTCCCAAGTACTTTCACGTTCTATTTTTACTTGAGAACAATCAAAAGCTTAAGTGTGGGGAAGTTTGATAAGTGCTCGTGTTGTAGTAATATGAAGTATTATTATCTTACATTGAGCATTACTTTAATCAGATTTTATCATTAATGTGTGTGCATTTGTGTGCTTTTGTACATTATAGGGTTGTGGAGCCAATTTGGAGAAAAAAAAGCAAAATAGGTTATGTTCGCTATTGTTGAGGAGTTCTCGGACCAAGCAAGGAACAAGGAACGAGTCTAGACTTGTGGTTGTGTGCCAACCTCCATTGGAGGTGCATAAGGGCAGTCACATGTACAAAAGTCTAACTCATGTAGCATTGGAGAACTTTGCCAATGAAGAGAAATGAAGTAATCGACATAATCTAACGTTAATTGTGTGCCCAATTCAAGGGCCTCGATGAAGAACGATGAATTCGGGAGCATTTCGGTGAAGTACTGTAGCTAATTACTGTAGTAAAACACTCTCGCCCGAAAATTAGAAAAACAGAGAATCCACATGCCCATGGGGAAATTCCACACGGCCGTGTGGAAATTCTGCAGGCCCATGTGGAAAATCCACAAGGGCGTGTGCAATTCCGATTTCAGCCCGATTTCAGCCTATAAATAGCCCGTTTTCAGATCTATTTAGGGACAACCCCCCTTCTATCTCTTGCCTATCTTTTGGGGACCTTTTGTCTAGGGTTTGGAGAGGTTTTTGGAGGTCTTTGGAGGTGATTATACAGCATCGGCATCGACATCCTTTGGAAGAAAGCAATTGGGGGAGCTTTCGTCGGCATCGATTCGGTGAGGTGTGCCCTAGGCTTGATAAGGGATTTGTGGAGAAGATTAGGCGGCTCCACAAGACCATCGATATGATCTACAAGGGGGTTTTCCTTATGGTTTTTATGAATATGTTCTTAAACTCGTTATTGATTTTGTATTGCTCCATGGAGAGCTAAACCCCTAGTGGGTATTTGGACGTGTGAACCCTAGGATGCTTGTGTTTATATAACTTTTATTATGCTTTATTAATTTGATGTTTTCTTATTGAGTTCCAATCTTGCATGCCGATTGTATGAGATTTTCCCTTAGTCGTGACACTAGGGTTGCGAATCTATTAGGTTATCCTTTAAGGGTGTGACAACCTCTATAGGATTAGACTACACAAGGTTGGAGAGGGTTGAGAGGGTGAGTCCAAAGGTAGCAAAATGTCCCCTTTCCCCTCCGGTGTGAACTTCCCTACCTCCGTATCCCAAGAGTTAATCGCGATCGAAGTAGAGTGAAGTACTAGGAGATGAACTCCCTTGCAAAGGGTTGAGTGAATCCTAGGACTGGGGCTTAACTTAGATTAGGGTTCTTCCACCTGGACCAAAGGGTTAGAACTATAATTAGGGATAGGGTCTTTCACTTGGAATCCCTAGAACCCCAAGCAGTTCCACGTAGTGTGAGGCTTAGGATGAGGAACTCCCTTGGGGCTTAGTTGACAGGTCAACGAGAGTTAAGGATCGTAGTGAAACCTAATGCCGGGGCATAATGTTGGAACTAGTCACGGTTGACCTTAGGTTTGGGACCGTGTGCTTAAGGATTTCCACGACTCATTAGACACCAATTAGAGGGTATAATACTAGTCTTGCACTAGAAGCATTAGTCCTAGCGGGAGCTTTATCTAGTCCGGGTACCCCATCTTTATATCGATTACCTCTCCTACCCTCATTACTCTTCTTGCACTCTTTTATTTTCTTTTACATTTATATACATATATTTCTCTAACCATCAAATTCTCTCATAGCTAAATAGAGATAACACTTGTTTCTAAAGATTATTCCTTGTGGATATAACTACGCACTCACCAGGGTATTTTATTAATTCGACAACTCGTGCACTTGCTGGGTACACACGCAAGCGGTGTGTCAAAGCTTCATCATTCCTTGTAACATTGGTGACTTGGGTGAAGAAAAGGCATTGGCGGATTCAGGAGCTAGCATCAATGTTATGCCTTACACATTCTTTCAGAAGCTACGCTTGGGAGAGCCTAGGAATACTCGGATGACACTTCAACTAGTGGATTGATCAGTTAGACATCCGAGGGGTATTATTGACTATGTGCTCATGAAAGTTGACAAGTACATATTTCCTGTGGACTTCATAGTGTTAGATGTTTATGAGGATGTTGTGGTTCTATTGATTCTTGGGAGGTCGTTCTTGCGCACTTCCAAGGCACGCATTGACATAGATGGTGGGGAGTTAACTTTGAGAGTCAGAGATGTAAAGCTCACCTATCGCCTCGCCGAAGCCATGAGACATTCTCTAGACTTTGACGATACTTTATATTATCTTGACACTACAGATGAACTAATCGATTAATATGTGCAGAAAATGATGTGCCCAGAACAGTATGAAGGGTGGCTTGACCAAGATGTGGGGAATGAAGAAATTTCATCAATTGGTCTAGTGGAGGAGTTGAAGCCCGCCCCGGGAGTCATGAAGAAGATGATCAACAAGCTTAGGAGAACGAGGAGACGCCAGAAGAATTTCTCCACTATGTCTTTCCATGTGGTGATGGAGCCAGGAGCTAAGGATGGGAGCCATCAGTAAGCTGCTCCCCTCAGACTGAAAGGAAACAATCTCAGTCTAATAGCATCATCTCACACCGAATTGATTTTGAAAGTTAAACAAATTTGCAAGAAGCGGGACAGGTGAGCATGTGAGTCTTCATCAGCTAACCCATCAAACTGAACTGAATTCTGTATCATTCCAATTGTACTCGCCTTGATCTCAAAATTATTAGCCAGTACAGCAGGCGCTTGCACACTAAATTCATCACCGGTAAATTGTGACCTTTCATAATCCGACAAAGTCCTCCTAGGTTCAGCCATGACTGACGGTTCACTCGATTCCACTCTAACCTCTTGTTACCTTGAACTCTCAGCTACTTCTTTCAACCTCTGATGTAATATCCTTTCAATTTCGTCGTCGGGCTCAACCAAAATAACTTGACTCGCACTTGTCATAAGATGGGTACCTCGCAAAAATTAGAGTCAAGAATCAGAAACTAAAGAGAAACAAGAAAATAAAATGCAAACAAAGGAATGATGAAATATAAATACAAATGGTAAATATGAAACAAGATGATGGTCAAATCAACACGCTTAAAGTTTTCCGAGTATTTCTCGTGGGTCACCGGAAACGGCGCCAAAAACTTGATGAGTGCTATCCCGCAAGAGCACGGGTCGTCAAGTAATACCCTGTGCGTGACACAGGGGTCGCCTTCCCTGGGGCCTGAGAAACTACCCTTACTTCCCTTTTACAATGTTGTTCAACCAACACAATTTAAGAGAGTGAATAGAATGCAAATAAACTAAACAAATAAGTAACCAATGCAAACATGCGAGGACAAGATACGGGATAAAATAGGGTTAGGAGTGGTCACGGATGAGGATTCCCTTAGGGGCTGCTAAAGTGAGTAGGATGCTTGGACTAATATGCAAGTGGCTAATTGGACCGAGAAAACCCTAAACAAGGCCAACCCAATGGTCACGGCAATTGACCCCTAATCCGGTACGGGTATTGGATACGGTATGTCTACCGCCCAAGATTACCCCTATGATTGCAATGGGTGAAGTGATTTTCTCAAACTAGAGTTAAGATACAAAGGAGTATTTAACACTAGTAGTGGAGGGGTACAAATACCCGATGGTCACGGCATATTTATACGCATTTCCCTTCCAAGTTTGGTGAGTCTAACACTAGGTCAATGATCATACAACCTAGCATTTCCTAAGTTTTTTGATACATAGAGTTCTCATACATATCAAGCATGTAAAAACACCAAACAATGGAACACAAACAAGCCACAAACATTAATTAGAACAAAACATCCAAAACATCACAAGTTCACCCCCAAGGTTCACCTACATCCGGTGACCTTGGGGTTTAGTTGCTCATGTTCACTAAATACAACAAGAAATACATGAAAACAACCAACAAAAGCATGAGAAGAACTCCCTCAAAGAATGAAGGTCGGAGAAGTTCCAAAGACGCCACTCAAAGGGATGGCTTCCCTAGTCTTCAACCTCCAAATGTAAGCTCTAGATCATAGATCCTTCCCAAAACCTTGCTCTCCTCGCCAAATTCTCCACGAAGTTGCCCTCCAAAAGCTTCTTCTTCCTCAGATCAAAGGTGGTGGTGAGAAGCTCCAAGAAGAAGACATAAGATGCCCTAAAAGAAACATTCCAAATCCCATAAAAGGATGAATTCGTGCCTCTTCACGGGTGAGTTCACGGTCCATATATCGCCCATGAGGTAGCCTGTAATGTGAGATGAAAGAATCTGCAAAGTTGCGAAACTGCTACAGCAACACTGCTACAGTACTATCTACCCCTGAATTCCTTGCAGTTGACCTCACGGCCGTGAGCTTTCCCGTGAGGGTTTCCAGACTTAGAAAATTTCTTCGAATGTGTGTGCTTCAAGCTGTTACAGTGTTGCTACAGTCCCCCTGGGACCCTAAAACGACGATTTCGGCGTGGATTTCTTCTCAAATCGCGTCGTTGAGCTCACCAAAGCATCCTTTGCACCTGAAACACGAAATAACCCAATGTAGACCACAAAAGGGCATCGATTCATTAACAATATACGAAAACTATGAGCATGCATACATATAAAATACGTACATTTAGACGTTTATCAAACATCCCCACACCTAAGCGTTTGCTTGTCCCCAAGCAAACAAACAAGAAAACCAGGGGCAAGAAGATAAACCGCTAAATGCACGACCTCAAGCTCAATAGTGAAGAACTCCGCAAGCATAAATGGAAAGAAATCAAGAAGTAAGCTATTCAATGAATAATCAAGTAATACTAGCTCTATTTCTCCTAGAGTGCCCCGTGAGTGTGTGCTGACTCCCACCTTGAGCTCCACATCCTAGATTACCCAAAGATGATCATTCATCCCACACACAATGAAAATGGCATTAGAATGTTAAAAGAACCCTCAATACTCAGTTAAGAGTCCTTCGGTTCCTAGATAAAACTTTAGCACCTAAGTGACTACACAGCGAGTACCAAGGGATTAAGAGACTTTATTACTCTCACGTATATACAGACATACACTCTCTTTTTTTTCTGAGTCCCCGACTAACATAGACTGCACAAAAATCTTTCAGACCGATGCACATGCTGGCCAGGCACAAGAGCCACCCATCCTACTTGATTACAGTCTACATAGACGCATTCATGCTATACTAGCAGAGGAATACTGTCATAGACTCCTTTTTTTTTAGATATATATTTATATAGACTAACTCTCAAATCCCCTGGTTAAACCCACTACAATAGTTCACTTTAGGCTAAAGAAAACAATGAAGGAACACAAAAGCTCTTAAGAGAGTATTGAAAATAGAATTTAACAATCCAATGCCAAAATCATTATGATGGGTTGGTTGGAGTGTACAAGATAGAAGTGATCATGTACAAGTATAGGGGTGCACTAAAGGTGAAACAAAACTACATTCAAGCACAGGTACAGTACAGCTCACAACTATCATTCTACCAAGACAGGAAGTTCTAAACAGAGAAATCATAGCTATCATAGGCAATCAAAACATGCACTGATAAAAGCATGCATTAATGAAAAATACTCCAAAAATCCATCCCCACACCTAAAGCTGTACATTGTCCCCAATGTATATAAGTCAGCAGAACAAGGTGGGACAAATATGCTAAGTACAAGAAAATGGAGTAAAAGAAACTTCCCCAAACAGTTGATGAAGTATGTGACGTGATCCTCTAGTTGGTGGAGCAAACAATGTAACGAGCGCATGGAGTGTGAAGCCCAGTACAAATGTCCTGAAAGTACAAAAGAAAAGCGCAGATCACAACTCCCAAAATGAAAATAATAGAAAATAGCAAGTAGACAAGAATCTCAAAACAACCAGAAAAAGTTTAGCAGGGGCGAAACCCTGACTAACTCAAAAGTACACAGTACAACATAAAATAGGAAATGTAGCTAACACAGAAATAAAAACAACAAAGTAAAGTAGCAAGCATGCTGTGAAAGTCTAGGGGCCTGAAGGAAATGATGGTGCTGCACAGGTGGTGGCCGCCGAGGTGGTGGCCGTGGAGGTGGTGCCGACTGACGATGAAGAGCTGCACAAGAATGCTAGAATGTCGGCAGTGGTGGTCTCGATACGGCTCACCGAGGTAGTCAGTATCTGCAATTGCTCGCAGACCTCAGCACGAAATATGTCAAATCTTTACTCAAGTGAATGTCAATGCTCCCTGGGTGCAACATCATCGTCCGGCTCTGACTCGGACTGAGAATCAGACTCGGTGCCATAAGATGGGTCGGGGTCAGTCTAGCTTCGCACCAACCTGTGGGTGCTACCCCGCCGCTCAACAATGCCAATACACACCAGTGTCTACATACTGAGTGGGACAACTTCACCCACAACTGTCATGCCTTGGGTCAATAAGCTCTATACCCTTGATCATGCGAGTGATGTAGGCCCAGCATAAATGGATCCAAGGCGAACAAACTTTCCCTGATGAACAAAAACGTCAGCGACCAAGTGACCCATATGAAGGGGGTACCGCTGTATGATACTGTACAACATCAGTAGGTCTATGCGTGATACTACCCCGGTAGAATCCAGACGACCCCCTATGCTACGTGTCAGTAGGGCATGGAAATATCTATGGGCTGGGTCCTTCAACTGGGAGGCCTTCTTGGTGCGCGATCTGGTGGCAATGGATTTCCAGTAGGTGGGACCAGTCACAGGGTAAGGGAAATCCTTGAATAAATTCTTGAATTCCGGCCTTTGGGTGAATGCTTCCGTATAGAATCCCATGTAAACCCCTAATTGATCTTGAGTTATTCTGTGGTTCTTCCCAAAAGCACGAAATGAAATGTAGCCGGGTTGGCGAGAGAAGCGATTGAAGTTATAAATTTCGAAAGTGCTCAACACTTCGAGAGTCAATTCTTTATATGTAGGTTCTTCAATGGAGAATTACTTGTCCCAACCGCCATGTGAGATGAGTTCCAAGATCGTTTCATCCAAGCCTAGGGTCTTCAATATATTCCAATCAATTTTCTTGATCGTTCCAAAACTCTTGCGCGAGAGGAGCGCGAAACGGTTCTTATGTTCTTCCTTTTTGAACTTAGGTTGTTCGGGGGGGGTGGAGAGGGTTCACTCCGGGCTCTCCTGTAAGCAAATTTTTTTGTCCTCATCCTGCAAGGTCAAGAGAAACCCAATTAAACAAGTTACAAGCAAAACAATCTTGAAAAAAATGAAAGATTGATGAAATTTTGCAGTGCTACAGTAATTCCGAGAAAAAATTTCAAGAGTCTTGTTTGAAAACTTGATGATCTAAAAATACAACCATTCCAAAACATCATTACAAGATTGTAGTAACCAATGAGAGAAGAACCCATGGAAAAATCAGCCCAAACAACAATGAGAACACCAAGTTCAAGAGAAAGCATACTCACCTCAAAACCTAGGGTTTATGGAGTGATCCTTAGGTTAAATCCGGCCAAAAGAGTGGTTTTTCTTCAAAACTTTAGCACACAATGATTTTAGAGGAGATGGAGAGGGTTTTTAAGCAAGAAAAAATGAAAACAAATGGAGGAGAAATGAAGTAGAAGTGAGGGGTAGAAGGGTAGAAGATGATGAATAGAAGGAAGGCCCAAAGAAGGCCTTAAATCCCAAGGAACGAAGGGCCTCACATGTAGGCTCATGGGCGTGAGCCTACCCGTGAGCCCTCTCGGTTTGGCTCACGGCCAAGCTCACGGCCGTGAGCTTGGCCGTGAGCCCTCTCGGGTTTGCTCACGGGCCGAGCTCACGGGCGTGAGCTAGCCCGTGAGTGGCCTCAGTTTTTCTTCCGGACAAGCTCACGCCCGTGAGCTTGCCCATAAGGGTTCTCTCACTTGCATAGAGGCACAATCATGGGCATTAAAAGGCTCTCAATTCGATTTAACATTGAAGAACAATCCTCTAAGTCTTAAAAACACTCAAAATAAAGCCGAACAAAGCATGAAAGCACTCAAAACATGAATCTCATGAAATCTAATCATTAAACAACTCACAACAACACACAAGCATGCATGAATGATGAAGCAAAAATTGATGAAAAGATGACTACAACATGAAGAAGACTTAGAAAACTAACATACCAACACACTTCAAGAATACGGAAAAGAAACAAGACATGCATTCAAACTACAAGAAAATGGAATTGTAATGAATTTAAAAATTGGGTTGCCTCCCAAGCAGCGCTTGGTTAACGTTGTTAGCTTGACGTGTTTTACCTTAAAGCTCATGATGGGACAAAGGGAGGGAAGTTACCTCCAATCTTGGGTGATGCATTGTTACCCGAAAAGTTCATTGGGAATCATGAAAAGATCTTGAATTTTCCTCGATTTTCAAAGAGTATGCTATCCACTTCCTCGGGTGATGTTGTTGAAGTCTTCACAACCTTCTTTGGCTTTTCCTTCAATTTTCTCCACACTTTTTTCAGGATTTTCTTCTCCTTGCCACTTGGTGGAGAATCAACCATCACTTGTGCGATTTGTTGCATTGGTGAAGGAGGGGCTTCTTCTTCTTCTATCTCTTCTTCCCTTAACTCATCCAGAATTTCATCAAGCGGGTTTAAATCTAGAATCTCCTGCACACAATCAGAAATAATTGCATCAGTTTTATCCATGAAATATAAACTATCATCATGGTCGAGTGTGTGCCGCATTGCTTCGGGGAGAGTGATGATCACTTGTTCATCCCCCACTCTTAGAGTCATCTTACCGCACTTAACATCAATTAAAGCACTGGAAGTATTAAGGAAAGGGCGACCAAGGATTATGGGGACCTCCACATCAACGTCCACGTCTAATATCACAAAATCCACCGGAATGATAAGTTTGTCGACCCTCACAAGAACATCCTTGACTACACCTCATGGTCTTCGAACTGAAAGGTCGGCAAGCTGTAGGGTCATACGTGTTGGCCTCAACTCTTCCAACCCTAGCTTCAGAAACAATTTATATGGCATTACGTTTATGCTTGCCCCCGAATCTGCCAAGGCATTCTCTTGCAATCCTTAGCCAAGCACGCACGAGATGATGAAACTACCGGGATCGGTGAGTTTCTTCTGAATCAATGCAGAGCAGTTCCCAAACAATGTCACAGAGTCAAGTTCTTCCAATTTTCTTTTGTTCGTGATAAGGTCTTTCATAAACTTGGTGTACTTGGGCATTTGGGATAGGGCCTCAACCAATGGGATGTTGATATGGAGTTGCTTGAATACGTTCAAAAATTTTTTAAATTGGGCATCCTCCTTGTCATGTTTCAATCTTGATGGGTACGGCACAACGGGCTTGTACTCATTTCCTTTTGGAGCTTGGAAAAATTGGGTATCCTCCTTATACTTGCTCTTATTCTCTTCATTAGCATCCTTGCTCAGAGCAGGGTCTTCCGAGACGGCTACCCTATCATTAGAGACACTTGGGCTTCCCTCTACCCTTGCCTCCAACTGTTTTCCACTTCTTAATGTGATAGCTTTTAAGTGCTCCCTCGAGTTGCTATTAGTATTACTCGGCAAGCTACCCGAAGGTCGATCTGATTATGCCCTGGCAAGCTGTCCTACCTGGTTCTCAAGAGACTGAATGGAGGCCTGGACATTCCTCAATATAGTGCCAAACTCATCAAACCTTTTGTCCACATTCTGGAATCTTGCCTCTGTCTTGATCATGAATCTTGCCAATACATCCTCAGTTGAGTATTTCTTCTCTTGATGCTGTTGGGGATGGAATTGGGAACCCTGGGGTGGTGGAGGTCTCTGTTGAGACTGGCCTTAGTTCCAAGACATGTTCGGGGTTTCCTCCACCCCGAGTTGTAGCTGTTACCATACTGATTCCCTGGTCCCCTTGGTCCTCCACCAACATAATCCACCATTTCCACTAGTGCAGAAGGAGTAGTAATTATGGGGCATTGCGAAGTTGCATGCCTGGCACCACAAGTATCATAGGACATCACTGCCTTAGGGGTAGAACTAGACCCCAATATGAACTGATCAAGTTTCTGTGTTAATGCGCTGACCGTCGCGTTGTTATCTATGACATTCTTCGATAGGGCTTCAACCTTTGCAGTCAATGCAGTGTTCTCATTCACCTCAAATAGGCCCGCAACCCTTGGTCCTTTCTGCCGAGTACTCCAGTGGCACTCATTGCTTGCCATGCTCTCAATCAACTTCTCAGCTTCCTCAGAAAGCCTGTCACTCAAGGAGCCACCTACTGCGGCATCTATGAGTTGCCTTGTAGCGTAATTCAAGCCATTACAGAACATCTTCACTCGCATCCATGCAGGGAACCCATGGTGAGGACACCTACGCAACAGGTCCTTGAACCATTCATGTGCCTCAAAAAGTGTTTCCGAATCCCCCTATCTAAAAGAGGAGATCTCTCGCCTCAGTCTTGCAGCCTTGCTAGGTGGAAAATACCTAGCCAAGAATTTCTCCACCATGTCTTTCCATGTGGTGATGGAGCCAGGAGCTAAGGATGTGAGCCATCTGTAAGCTGCTCTCCTCAGACTGAAAGGAAACAATCTCAGTCTAATAGCATCATCTGACACCGAATTGATTTTGAAAGTTGAACAAATTTGCAAGAATCAAGACAGGTGAGCATGTGGGTCTTCATCACCTAACCCATCAAACTTAACTGAATTCTGTATCATTCCAATTGTACTCGCCTTGATCTCAAAATTATTAGCCAGTACAACAGGCGCTTGCACACTAAATTCATCACCGGTAAATTATGGCCTTTCATAATGCAACAAAGTTCTCCTAGGTTCGGCCATGACTGACAGTTGACTCGCTCTTGTCATAAGATGGTTACCTCACAAAAATTAGAGTCAAGAATCAGAAACTAAAGAGAAACAAGAAAATAAAATGCAAACAAAGGAATGATGGAATATAAACACAAATGGTAAATACGAAACAAGATGATGGTCAAATCAACACGCTTAAAGTTTTCCTAGTATTTCTCGTGGGTCACCGGCAACGGCGCCAAAAACTTGATGAGTGCTATCTCGCAAGTGCACGGGTCGTCAAATAATACCCTGTGCGTGACACAGGGGTCGTATTCCCTGGGGCCCGAGAAGCTACCCTTACTTCCTTTTTTACAATGTTGTTCAACCGACACAATTTAAGAGAGTGAATAGAATGCAAATAAACTAAACAAATAAGTAACCAATGCAAACATACGAGGACAAGATACAGGATAAAATAGGGTTAGGAGTGGTCACGGATGAGGATTCCCTTAGGGGCTACTAAAGTGAGTAGGATGCTTGGACTAATATGCAAGAGGCTAATTGGACCAAGAAAACCCTAAACTAGGCCATCCCGATGGTTAGGGCAATTGACCCCTAATCCCGTACGGGTATTCGATACGGTACGTCTACCGCCCAAGATGGTTAGGGCAATTGATGTTGATGGCGTGGAATGCTCCCAAAGCCTCCCAAAATCCTCTTCGAACCCTAACCGCGAGCTCTCCAGAAGTTGGGCGAAAGATAGGTCGAAAAGTCACCAAATAAAAATCAAGTCATGGTATTTAAAGGCTGAAATCGGGCATCCACACAGCCGTGTGGAATTTCTACATGCCCATGAAGATTTTCTGGAAATCAATTTCTAGGGCGCAGTGAACATTAAACTGCTACATTGATTTGCTGTAGTGACCTAATTTTTCTCCTTTTCTCTAACTCTTTTCCATAATCCTACATGCACAAAAGAACACAAATGCACACTAATCAATGATAAAATCTGAGAAAAATATTGCTCAATGTAAGAAAATAATACTTTGTATTACTTAAACATGAGCATTTATCAAACTCCCCCACACTTAAGCTTTTACTTGTACTCAAGCAAAAATAAAACGTGAAAGTACTTGGGAAGAATAATTGAAAGTGCTCTGCCTTACGTTTATCAAAATTATGCAAAAGAAGCATTCTACAAACAAGGGGAGATTAAAATATCGCATACAAGGTATCAATGCTCTAGCTAAAAACTTGAATCAAAAAGGACAACAACTCGAAAATGTGCAAGTGTGTGTGAACTCACTCAAGTTATCCCAAAAAGTACTCATCTAAGCTCTTATTAAAAGGACTTATTTATACACAAAGAAGGAGATTGTAGCTTCATACACCCTCTAAGATAGCCCTTTCCTAGGCGTGCGCCAAAGGTGGTGATAAGTGCTTGTGTTATAATAATGCGAAGTGTTATTATCTTACAATGAGCATTACTTTTATCAAGTTTTATCACTAAACTATATGCATTTGTGTGCTTTTGTGCATTGTAGGTTTGTGGAGCTATTTTGGAGAAGAAGAACAAAGTGAGATCGTGTTTGCTGTTGTTGGGGAGTTTTCGGACCAAGCAAGGAACAAGGCACGAGTCTAGGCTTGTGGGTATGGGCCAACCTCCTTTGGAGGGGCACAAAGACAGTCACATTCACAACAAGTCTAACTCATGTAGCATAAGAGAACTTCGCCAATAGGGAGAACTGAAGCAATCGGCACGATCTACCGTTGATTGTGTGCCCAATTCAATGGCCTCGATGAAGAACAACGAATTCGGGAGCGTTTCGGCAAGAGCACTGCAGCAAGTACTGTAGCTAGTTATTCTTCACTGTCTGCCAAAATTCAGCAAAACAGAGATTTCACACGGGCGTGTGGAAATTTAACACGGCCGTGTGAAATCCCGATTCAGCCGATTTAAAGCCGCAACTCAACATTATAAAAGCCCATTTTGGAGACTTTTTCCATATCCTTTTGAAAAACTTTTCTCCTAACTTCTATAGGGTTGTGGCTAGGGTTTCGGAGAGGACTTTGTGGAGGTTTGAAGCACGTCATCGGCATCGTCATCGACGTCCGGCGGCAGCACAAGACTATGGCCACACTATACGCAAGGGGGTTTTCATCTATGCTTTCAATGTGTTTTCACTTTCATAGTTTGATTGATTTGTATAGCTCCATGAGGAGCTAAACCACTTGTGGGTATTCGGACTTGTAAACCCTAGGATAATTATGTTTCTTTGACATTGTTATTATGCTTTTCCATTATTGATGAATAAAATTGAGTTTCAATCTTAATTGCATCTTGTGATTGTTTTCCCTTAGCCGTGACACTAGGGTTGAGAACAATCTAGGGTATCCTTTGGAGGTGTGACAACTCCTATAGGGTTAGACTACTTAGGATTGGAGAGGGTCGAGAGGGTTGATAAACGCCTAAATGTACATATTATTCATGTATGTGTATGTATAAATAGAGTATTTTTGTATGTGTGGATGCCCGTTTTCGGTCTAAATTGGTCTATTTCGTGTTACAGGTACAAAAGATACCGTGGGGAGCTAGACACCATGATTTAAGGAGAAATTGGCAACGAAAACACCATTTTCGAGCCCGGTACTGTAGAGACACTGTAGCAGCGCTGTAGCCCGAAAACTTGGAGAAACGGCTAAGTCTGGAGATTCATACGGGTACCCATACGGGCGCATGACTGCCCGCATACAGCTCCTATAGCAGCGATACTGTAGCACTCACTGCAGCAACTTACACAAAACTCGGGGTGCTACAGTGCCCGTATGTCGGCCCGTATGCCAGCCCGCATAAGTTGCTGGAATTAGGTTTTAAAAGCCTTTAGGGCATCATTTCTCTTGTCTTTTGGCCACCATTCTCCACCATTGTCATCTAGAGCTTCAAGGTTGCGGGAGAAGGCGGATCTAGGGTGCAAATCGAAGGGGAGAAGAGGAGTGCTATCAAGGAGAAGATCTAGGAGCTTGTTGGTGCGGATCCATCAAGTTCTCATCACCACCTTCTAGTCTTCATCTTAGGGGAGTTTGTTTGAGCTTTGCTTTGTATTTCTTATCTTTTACTCTTGCTCCATTGTTGATGATGAACTAGACTCCCAAGGTCACCGGGCATCCGGTGAACCTTGGGATGAACTTGCTTGTATGAATACTTGATTTACATGTATGATATTTGTGTGGTTTGTGGTTTACGTTTGGTGTATTTGAATGCTTTGGTATGCATGAGAACTATGTGTATCAATATTTAGGTAATACTAGGTTGCATGACCATTGCCCTAGTGTTAGACTCACCAAGCTTAGAAGGGATACATGTACGAATACGCCGTGACCATCGGGTATTTCGTACCCCTCCAACCATTAGGGTTGAGCCTAGATGTTGTGTTTGACCTTAATTAGGGATTTCCCTTGGCCCACTGCAATCGTGTGGGGATTTGGGCGGTAGAAATACCGTAGCGGTGGACATACCGTATTCCAATACCCGTACCGGATTAGGGGTTATCATCGTGACCATCGAGATGACCTACCTTTGGACATCTCTTGGCCTAGCCACCTCTGCCTGTGTAATTCGAGTATCCTTCTTGCTTTAGTAGTCCTGAGGGGATCCTCGCCCGGGGACCTCGCACTTTCATTGTTACTTGCTTCCTTAGTATGCTTAAGTGGTGAGCCTTAGTCCACTTGTTCATAGTTTTCTCTTATTATTCTTATTATCTTGTTTTTATCATATAACTGTTAGACTAGACAGTGCCGTCTAGGGGTAAGTAATAGCAGCTCTTGTGACCCTAGGAATACGACCCCTGTGTCACGCACAGGGTATTACTTGACAACCCGTGCACTTACGGATCACACTCACCAAGGGTGAGTTGTGAGGTAGCGAAACGTCACCTTTCCCCTCTGGTGTGATTCTCCCTACCTCCTGTTCCATGATTTCTTAGCGGTCGAGATAGAGTGAAGTGCTAGGAGATAAACTACCCTGGGGCTTAGTTACGCGAGTAACAGAGTGAAGGGTTGAAGCGAATCTTAGTGCTGGGGCTTAATTTAGATTAGGGTTCTTTCACCTGGACCAAAAGGTTAGAGCTATACATAGGAACAGGGTTTATCACTAGGAATCCCTAGAACGTAAAGCAATTCCACACAGTCTGAGGCTTAGGAAGACGAACTCCACTAGGGCTTAGTTGACAGGTCAACGAGAGTAAAGGGTCGTAGTGAAACCTAATGTCGGGGCATAGTGTCGGGGTTAGTCACGATTGACCTTATGTTTGGGACCGTGTATTTAAGGATTTCATCGATTCAATTAATATCAATAGGAGGGTAAAATAGCATTGTCTTGCATTAGAAGCATAAGTGACACGACCCCCTGCGTGTATCCCGCAAGTGCACAGGTTTGTCGAAGTAATAAATTTACCCTGGTGAGTGGGTAGTCGTATCCATAGGGAATAGGGATTTAAGACACGAGATTTTACTATTTAGCTAAGCAGTGTATGGTGAGTGTGAAGAGAATCAATGAGTGAGTGTGAAAGCAATTATAAAGAAACAAGAAATAAAAAGAAAGATGGAAGTTAAGAGAGTGCAAGTAGGAGTAAATAGAGAAGAACAAGTAATGAGTAAAGTTGGGTACCCGGACAAGCTACCCCTAGGTTTTCACTACGACCCTTAACTCTCGTTGACCTGTCAACTAAGACCTAGGGGAGTCCGTCTTCCTAAGCCTCACACTACAAGGGATTGCTTTAATTTCTAGGGATTCCTAGTGATAAACCCTGTTCCTATGTATAGTTCTAACCCTTTGGTCCAGGTGGAAGAACCCTAGTCTAAATTAATCCTTTGGTCTAGGTGGAAGAACCCTAGTTCTAACCCTTCACCCTTTCACCCTGTTGCTCGTGCAACTAACCCCCGGGGGAGTTCCTCTCCTAGCATTTCACTCTATCTCAACCGCTAAGAAATCATGGAACACAGAGGTAGGGATAATCACACCGAAGGAGAAACGGGACGTTTCGCTACCTCACGACTCACCCTCTCAACCCTCTTCAATCTTAAGTAGTCTAACCCTATAGTAGTTGTCAAACCTCCAAAGGATAACCTAGATTGTTCTCAACCCTAGTGTCACGGCTAAGGGAAAACAATTACAAGAAGCAATTAAGATTGAGACTAGAATTTATTCATCAATAATGGAAAAGCATAATAACAATGTCATAGAAACATAATAATACTAGGGTTTAAAAGTCCGAATACCCACAAGGTGTTTAGCTCCTTATGGAGCTATACAAATCCATCAAAATATAAAGATGAAAACAAATTGAAAGCATAGATGAAAACCCCATTGCGTATGATGTGGACGTGGTCGTGTGCGGCCGCTGGACTTCAATGACGATGCCAATGACGCGCTTCGATCCTCTACAAAAGTCCTCTCCAAACCCTAGCCGCAACCCTCCAGAAGTTGGGAAAAAAGATTGGCAAAAAGATGTGTAAAAAGTCTCCAAAACAGGCTTTTATAACGTTGAGTCGCAGCTTTAAATTAGCTGAAATCAGGATTTCACACGGCCGTGTCGAATTTCCACACATCGGTGTGAAGTTGTTGGATTGCTGATTTTCGACAGACAATGAACAGTAACTTGCTACAGTATTTTTTACTATAACACCTTGCTACGATGCTACTACAGTAACCTTGTCGAAAAGCTCCCGAATTCACCGTTCTTCATCGAGGCCATTGAATTGGGCACACAATCAATGGTAGATCATGCTGATTGCTTCAAATCTCCTTATTGGTGAATTTCTCCTAAGCTACACGAGTTAGACTTATTGTGAATGTGATTGCCCTTGTGCCCCTCCAAAGGAGGTTCGCACACACTCACAATTCTAGACTCGTGCCTTGTTCCTTGCTTGGTCCGAAAACTTCCCAACAACGGCAAACATGATCTAACTTTGTTCTTCTTCTTCAAATTAGCTCCACAAACCTACAATGCACAAAAGCACACAAATGCACACAATTTAGTGATAAAATCTTATAAAAGAGAAGCTTATTGTAAGATAATAACGCTTCGCGTTACTATAACACAAGCACTTATCAATAAGTCCTAGGGGTAGCACTTATCAATGATGCCGATTATTCTCCAATTCTGTCATCGAGCTCGCTGGGGCCTCATTGGTACCTGTAACACGAAAGAAACCAATTCAGACCAAAAACGGGCGTCAACTCATACAAAAATACGCAATACATACCGCCGAATACATAGAAAATATGTATATTTAAGCGTTTATCAGTCATGCCACTTCCGAATCCTTTCCTTGTAAATTCTAGCATTCACATATGCCTTCAATCTTCATTCATCTAACTCGTTGAGATGAAGCACTCTTTTTCCCCCGCTTTTCTGAAAACAAAATTCATTGCCTTGATTGCCCAACATGCTTTGTGTTCAAGCTCCACAGGCAGATGACATGATTTTCCATAGACCAAATTGTAAGGAGTGGTTCCCATAGGGGTCTTATATGCTGTTCGGTGAGCCCAAAGTGTGTCATCCAACCGCTCAGACCAATCCCGCTTCCCTTGCTCCACTGATTTTGTCAAAATCCTCTTTAGCTCTCTATTTGAGACCTCCACTTGGAAACTAGTTTGTGGGTGATAGGAGTGGCAAGGCAATGATGCACTCCATATCTCTTCAACACCTTTTCGAGTTGAGCATTGCAAAAATGAGTTCCTCGATCACTAATGATAATCTGTGGAGTTCCAAATCGAGCGAACAGCCTCTTCAAAAACATTACTATAATTCTAGCATCATTACTCGGCAACGCTTGAGCTTCAACCCATTTAGAGACATAATCCACTACCACCAAGATATATTGATTTCCATTGGATTTCAGAAACGGTCCCATGAAGTCAATGCCCTAAACGTCAAATACCTCGCAAAATTGCATAGGATTTTAAGGTATTTCATCCCGCCAAGACAGATTCCCTGTTCTCTGGTAGCTATCACATCAAAGAACAAACTGGTGTGCATCCTAAAAAGAGTCGGCCAATAAAATCCAGCAGCCAAAACCTTTTCTACAGTTCTACTTGAAGCATAATGACCTTCAACAGGTCTTGAGTGACAATGTGCAAGGATATCCCATCCTTCTTCCCTTGATACACATCTCTGAACTACATGATCTGCATAGATGAGGAAGAGAAATGGATCATCCCAGAAGTAATTCTTCAAATCACTAAAGAACTTCTTCTTTTGTTGGAATGTGAGTCCTTGCTTAAAAACCTTCCCTGACAAGTAATTTGCAAAATCTATGAACCATGGAGTATCAATCAATGATGATGAGTTCTGGACAGAGTATAAGTGCTCCTCCGGGAAGAAATCGTCAATTTCTTTGCTTGATGGCTCTTGTCCCTCACACCCCACTAAACGAGATAAGTGATCTACATCCACATTTTTAATACCTTTCTTGTCTTTTATTTCCATGTCAAACTCATGCAAAAGTAATATCCACCGGATCAATCTTGGTTTAGCATCAGTCTTGTTCATGAGATAATAAAGCGTTGCATGATCTGTGAACACAATGACTCTAGACAAAATAAGATATAATATGAACTTGTCGATGGCAAACAAAACTGGCAGTAACTCTTTCTCCGAAGTAGGGTAATTCTCTTGAGCACTAGTGAGAGTCTTACTAGCATAGTATATTGGTTGAAACTTCTTGTCTTTTCTCTGCCCCAAAGCTGTTCCAATAGCATAATTACTCGCATCATACATGAGCTTGAATGGTTCATTCCAATCTGGTGTGACCAAAATTGGGGCTTTGACTAAATCCTCTTTTAACACATTAAAATCTGCCACACAATCATCCCCAAAATTGAAAAGAGCATCCTTTTTCAGGAGTTTTGTCAATAGTTGTGTGATCTTCGAGAAATCCTTAATGAACCGCCTGTAAAAACCTGCATCCCACAAGAAATTCTGAACTCCCTTAACTTTTTTGGTGGAGGAAGTTTATCTATGACTTCAATCTCTGCCATGTCTATCTCCATCCCCATTCAGGAAATCTTGTGACCTGGCACGATGCCTTCTTTTACCATGAAGTGGCATTTTTCCCAATTAAGCACAACATTGGTCTCTTCACATCTCATCAATACTCTCTCCAAATTTTTCAAACATATTTCAAAAGACTCACCAAACAATGAAAAATCATCCATGAACACCTCCATGATGTCCTCCAAAAGATCATAAAAAATGGCAGTCATGCAACGCTGGAATGTCGCCGGTGCATTACACAACCCGAAAAGGCATTCTTCTATAAGCAAAAGTCCTGTAGGGACAAGTGAATGTTGTCTTCTCTTGATCTTCTAGGGCGATAGGAATCTGAAAATACCCTGACATGCCATCAAGGAAACAATAAAATTGATGCCCAGCCAATCGCGCCAACATTTGATCAATAAAAGGCAACAGAAATTGATCCTTTCGAGTTACATCATTCAGTCTTCTATAATCAATGCATATTCGCCAACTTGTAACTGTTCTGATCGAGATGAGTTCATTCTTTTCATTCTTTATCATCGTCATCCCTCCTTTCTTTGGTACCACTTGCGTTACCTAAGCTCTATCAGAAATGGGATAAATGATTCCTGCATCCAATAATTTCACCACTTCTGCCATGACGACTTCCTTCATATTTGGGTTCAATAACAAAGAGCTTTGACTCTTCTACCAAGGATGCATACTCCAAATGTGTCAGTAGTGTCTTTAGCACCAAATTGGGTTGTTCTTCAATTGATGGTCACAATCGACTTTCCTTCAATCTATCAATCTCCTCAAATTGAGTCGATTGTTATTCATTAACATTTTCTGATTTGTCTTCCAGTGCTTGTTGGTCTAAATGATTCTTGATGCTTTCTGTACTTCCTATCCCACCAGTTTCCACAGGCACACTTATAATTCCCATTGAGAAGATCTCTTGCTTTTGTTCTTGGTAACACAATTCAAACTGAGCAAGAACCCTCTCCAAAGATTCCTCTAAATCACAACTTGCAATAGACAATGCAGATTGCTCAAATTAAGTCAACACACTGTCAAGCTCACAATTTAAATCTTGCTCACCATAAGAATGATCAACAACCACTTCTTCTGCAGGATGACTAATTACCTGTTGCTCATTCACAAATGGAATTGAACTTGATTGTATTGTGAACAACTGCATCTTATGTTCCACATCATTCACCATTCCTGTGATTGTGTGAAATAACTCAATTGTGTCAATCATTCTTCTTGAAGCTGAAATCAAAGAAAAGAAAAGAAAGTGTGAAATACAGTGAGTGGTAAATAGCTAAAATAGCAAAAAGCAAATGTCTTAAACATTCCTGCTCCCAGGTAATGGCGCCAAAAACTTTGATAACACCCTTGCGAGTGCCCCACAAGTGCACGAGTTGTCAAAATAATAATACCCAGGTGAGTGGGTAATCGAATCCATAGGGAGTAGTGATTCAAGACAAGAGAAGTTGCTACTTAGCTAGTGTGAGAACAATGATGATGAGAGAAAACAATGTGTGTGCAATTAAGGAAAGAAAAATATGAAATAAAGAAGAGTGCAATCAAAAAGTAAGGAGGAAACAGTCAATGCAAAGATGGGGTACAAAGACAAAGCTCCTCATAGGACTAATGCTTCTAATACAAGGCTACTATGCCCACGGTCCCAATCCTAAGGACAAAGCTCCTCATGGAAATCCTTAAGCACATGGTCCCAATCCTAAGGTCAACCATGACTAGCTCCAACACTATGCCCCGGCACTAGGATTCACTACAATCCATCACTCTGTTAATCTCTCAACTAAGCCCCAGGAGAGTCCATCTCCTATAGCCTCACACTATGTGGAACTGCTTGGGGTTATAGGGATTCTAAGTGATAGACCATGTCCCTAAGTATAGCTCTAACCCTTTGGTCTAGGCGAAGGAACTGTAGTCTCAGTTAAGCCCCAGCACTAGGATTCACTACAACCCTTCACTCAGTTGCTCGCACAACTAAGCCCCATGGGAGTCCATCTCCTAGCACTTCACTCTACTTAAACCGCAAAGAACTCTTGGAACACGGAGATAGGAAAAATCATGCCGAAGGGGAAAGGGGACGTTTCGCTACCTCATGCCTCACCCTCTCGACCCTCTCCAATCTCATATAGTCTAATCTTATAGAAGTTGTCACACCTTCCAAGGATAACCTAAATGACTCTCAACCCTAGTGTGACAGCTAAGGAAAAATCAATGCAATTATCATACAAGATTGGAACTCAATTAAAAGCATTAATTAAGAAAGCATAATAAAAGTCATAGAAACAATGTCATCCTAGGGTTTACAAGTCCGAATACCCACTAAGGGTTTACCTCTCCATGGAGCTATACAAAATCATCAAAGTGTATGTATAAACAAGCATAGCAAACATGAATAAAACCCCCTTATGATGTGTGGCGATGGTCTTGTGAAGCCGCTCCGTCATCTCCACCAAGTCCCTTGTCAAGCCTAGGGCATGCCTCGTCGAATCGATATCGATGAAAACTCCCCCAATAGCTATCTTCCAAAGGACGTCGATGTCGATGGTGTGGAATGCTCTAAAAGCCTCCCAAAATCATCTCTGAACCTTAGCCATGAGCTCTCCAGAAGTTGGGCGAAAGATAGGTCGAAAAGTCCCCGAATAAAAATCAAGTCGCGGTATTTAAAGGCTGAAATCGGGCATCCACACAGCCATGTGGAATTTCCACATGCCGGTGGGGATTTTTTGGAAATCAATTTCTGGCGCGTAGTAAACAGTAAAGTACTATAGTGATTTGCTATAGTACTCATGCCCAATTTGTTCCCGACTTCATGTTCTTCATCGAGGCCGTTGAGTTGGGCACACAACCAACGGTAGATCATGTCGTTTCTTCTTTTCTCCTTATTGACAAAGTTCTTCAATGTTACACGGGCTACACTTTTTGAGTGTGACTACCTTTGTGCTCCTCCAAATCATAGAACAATTCAAGCACATTGGAGGTTGGCACACACCCACAAGTCTAGAACCCGTCCCTTGACCATTGTTTGGTACAAGAAACTCCTCAACAAATGCGGACATGACCTAATTTTGCTCCTTTTTCTCTAACTCTTCTTCACAACCCTACATGCACAAAAGAAAATAAATGCACACTAGTCAATGATAAAATCCGAGAAAAGTAATGCTCAATGTAAGAAAATAATACTTCGTATTAATTAAACACGAGCACTAATCAATCTTTGATGTTTTTCATGTGCCTAATTGTGATTGACAAATTTTTGGGTTGTTTGAGTGTGTTTTCATGAATCTCTGGTTGTATTTTTAAGTATATACAGTCTCTGAACGTTGCATTTGAGTTTCTAAAATTTTCTGCAGAGTGTGTAATTTTTCTAAGTCATCTAGAGAAGACACAAGACCGTGTGAAATTTCCACACAGCCATGTGTCATCCTTTAGAACTCATCCAGAGAAGACACAAGGGCGTGTGACTGCCCCTATGAGTAAGCTCATATGGAATACTTAGGAGAATTTTGAGGATTCCAGAGAGGCCATACCATCGTGTGGGTGCCCCTGTGACCAGCCTTGTCATTGGCCAAGTGCTATCCCGAGACCACACAAGAGTGTATGGCTGTCCCTGTGGAGCTCCCCTGTGAAGGCATACGGGCATGTGGAATTTCCACAAGCCCATGTGGGGGTGTGATAAACGCCTAAATATATGTATTTTGTATGTATCCGGGCGTATGTATTGTGTATTTTTATATGAGTTGACGCTCGTTTTTTGTCTAAATTGGTTTCTTTCGTGTTACAGGTACCAATGAGGCCCCAGCGAGCTCGATGACAGAATTGGAGAAGAAATCGGCATCGAAAACACTGTTTCTGAGGGGGGACTATAGCAACCACTATAGCACGAAGACTTGAAGAATGGCTTGGTCAGTAACCACTGTAGCACGAAGACTTGAAGTTCATGCGGGGCTACTGTAGCGGCCACTGTAGCAACTTATGCGATTTTCGGGATTTCTCAGAATTCTTCTCTGCCCACATGCCGACCACATGAGAGGCCGCATAGCTCGCTGGAATGGGCTTTTGAGGACTTTTAGGGCACATTTAAGAGGGGGACTTTTGGTGGAGACTCTTGGGCCGCCGCCCCACCTCTTTTGGCTGTGATTTCCGGAGATCTATGGCACAAAACTTCACCAAGAGGGAGGCAACATCGAAGGAGGAGATTGGAGGAAAGATCTAAGACATTAGGGCATATTTTCAAGGTCTTCATCCATCAAGGGGTTCCAAGGCTAGAGGGAGTATTTCTTGCTTCATTTCTTGTTTTGTTATTCCTTGGAGTTGTATGAGTTTTCCTCTTTCATGAGGAACTAACTTATTTGTGATTTGGACATGATGAACTTTGGGGTTGGTTGTTTGTAATTTGGATGATCATCTTTATTGATGCATTTGTTTGATGTTGTATTTCTTTTATGGAATCTTGTAGTTTGTGGTTCAAGCCTTGTGTACTTTGATGTGTTGATTTGCATGAGAACTCTGTACTTCAACTTCTAGGTTATACTCGGTTGCGTGACCATCACCCTTGTATTAGACACACTAGGCTTGGAAGGGATACATGTACGAATACGCCATGACCATCGGGTATTTGTACCCCTCCAACCATTAGGGTTGAACCTAGAGATTGTGTTTGACCCTAATATGATATTTCCCTAGGCATAAGGCAATCGTGTGAGGATTTGGGCGGAAGTCATTCCGTATTCCAATACTCGTACCGGATTAGGGGTTATCACCGTGACCATCAAGGTGACCTAGTTTAGGAATCTCTTGGCCCAACTACCATCATAACATTTCATCCTAAATTCAGGGCTTAATGACAACCCTAGGGGGATTCGTTGTCCAAATCACACCTTCGCATGTTTGATTCTCCCTTGTTTGCTAAATGTGTGTAGTAGTAGCCCGGATTTCATTATAGTTATTTCTTTATCCATTTTGTAATTATTTGTTGATAATCGAACTGCTAGGTTAGGAAATAGATGAAGGGGAAGTAATAGTAGTTCCTTGGCCCTTGGGAATATGACCCCCTCGTACTCGCGCGAGGGGTATTACTTAGCGACCCCACGCACTAGCGGGTGAGCGAATCAGGGTATTCAGAGGCAAACAGAGAGCACACAGGGGCGTGTGTCTACCTCTGTAAACCCACTCAGTAGAGGCACACGGGCGTATGGATGTGCAGAATGTAAAAGATCAAAACCTTTCTCTTTATCTCGTTCACGCCTCATCACTTCTAAATAGCTTTATACCCAAAAAGACACTACCATTTTATTCCCGACCTTCTCTCCATCGATTGTAGAGGTTTTAGGTTTGTGATTGCTTCCCCGCAAGTGTACGGGATCGCCAAGTAATACCCTGTGAGTGACACAGGGGTCGTATTCCACTGGGGCCAAGGAAGTACTATTACTCACTCTTCATCTATTTTCTAGCCTACCATTCAATATGAGTGGAAAGAAAGTAAAGCAAACAAACTAATTTAAACTAATCCTATGGCCTGGTAACTAGCACACAGATGTAAACAATCAAGGGAGTATCAAGCATGAGAAGGGTGTGTTTGGACAAGGAATCAACCTAGGGTTGTCATTTAGTCCAGAACTAGGATGATATAAAGATGCATTGATGATAGTTGAGACCTAGAGACCTCCTGAGTAGATTAGCCCTGATTTCTCGGCGACTAACCCCTGATCCCATATGAGTGTTAATCGGAATCTCTCCGTATTAACCCACCTATGATCGCAATGAGCTCCGTGAAGTCTCTAATAGGAGTAAACCTACTATCTTTCGGCTTAAACCTAGCAATGGAGGGCTACCGGCACCCAATTTCTCGGCGTGTCGGCACAAGAATCCCCTTTCAATCTCTCCTAGATCTAGTACACGTGAGTAGGTCACGTCTACGTGTACAACTCATAAAAGAATCACAGATTTCTCCACATATGCAATTCTAGACATGAAAGCATGAAAGATTGAATCTCAAAACAACCAACAAACTAAATTGATAATAACATCTAAAGTTCATACACAAGATGAACCCTAGGGTTCATCCAAATCCAAACACAACAATAAGTTAATCCCTCATGATAAGGGACACTTAAACAACATACGAGGAAGAAAGAAACATAAAAGAAGTAATGAAAACTCCCTCTAGTTCTTGATCCCCTTGAATGGATGAAGCTTCAAAGGTTTGCCAATGGTGGCTTAGATCTTCACTCCAACTCCTTCTCCCTTGCTCCTCTCCCTCTTGGTGATGATTTGTGCTTGTTTCCCACTTGGATCCCCGCCGAAAGGTGGCCGGAAAGCCTCAAGATGAAGTGGTGGCGGCGGCCCAAAAGGCCAAGAAAAAGTCCCTTTGAAAAACCCTAAAAATGTTCTTTTATATTCCCGCAATATCCCGGGGTGGATAGATGGATCCCGGGGTGGATAGGTAGGAAAAAGACAAGGCAAAACTTGTCTCATGTGGGGGTGTATCCCGGGGTGGATAGGGGGCCGTGAACCCTAGTATAAAATCACTGTCTTTTGATGCTCACGGCCCCTTATACGGGCCCGTATGCTGCACTGTTTACTCTTATGCACTTCCATCATTTCCAGCCCAAAACTCCTCAGGTGCAACAGCAACTGCTACAGTAAGAATGCTACAGTGCTTCAGCTACAGTAAATACGCTACAGTGCTGCGAAATTGTATTCTCGTGCTCCTCATGGCTCCCCCGTGTCCTACAACATAAATAATAGTCGATTAAGTACAAAACGGGCATCAATTCTTAACAAAATACATGCTAAGTGTACAGAGTACGTATATTAAAACATTTACATTTAGACACTTATCAAATATCCCCACACCTAAGCGTTTGCTTGTCCCCAAGCAAACAAATCATGAAAAATAAAGGGAATGATAAGTGGCTAAATGTACATCTCCGGCTCAAATGAATACAAGATTATAAAAGTATAGAATAATGATATACAAATGTTGAGTTACAGTCAATACGTACAACAAATAGATCCTGTCTCACCTCTTATATGTCTGTACAGTGTAAGTGAATCTTTCATCTCATTTGCCCTGACATGGCCTAGCCCTATGACTTCAACTAGTACAGCTCTAGATGCTAATCACTCCACAACTACAGAGTACCAAGTCTTAAAATGCTAAGTGCCACTTCAATGAACAAATAAGATCCTTCTAAGTCTATACTTGAAACTAAATTCCATTTCCACTCACGAACTCAAGTAGGCAGTCTGAGAGATCACTAGGGTTTTATTTACATGTATATACATTTTTTTTTTTATAGTCCGACTAACGTAGACTGCACAAAAATAATCTTTCAGACGGATGCACATGCTGGCCAGGCACAAGAGCCACCCATCCTACTTGATTACAGTCTACATAGACGCATTCGTGCTATACTAGCAGAGGAATACTGTCATAGACTCATTTTCTCTCTTTTTTTTTTTTTTTAATATTCACCGTAGACTGCACTACAAGTTACAAAATTAGGACTAGCTCAAAAAGACTTAGAAGTTCTTAAGCGTTCATTGAAGGATAGAACTTAGTAATCTAAGGCTAAGTACTCAAAATTGTGTGTTAAGCATACAAGAGAGTTAAAAAAGTCAAGCAGGCTATTCCCAGGGCATCAACAAAAGACTCAGTGCACAGAATAATACTAGAGGTGAAACAGGATTCAATAGAGCACAACAAAAGAAATATAACTCACATCAATCATTAATTCATACTTGAAGAATCTAACAAGAATGAACAAAGCCATCATTGATAACACTAGCATGTAGATATGGCCACTAAACATGTAATACACCCATCCCCACACTTAGTGTTGTACATTGCCCTCAATGTATACTATTCATGAAAATAGAGGCAATATACACAATAATAACAAAGGAGGAGGGTGAAAATGAACTTCCCCGGTTCTTGTTGCGCAAACGGCGATGTGTGACCCGAACATAGAGTACGGCGAGTTATACATGTCGGGTCCAATCTCCATTGAATGTGAAGAAGCTCACCAAACTTCCCTTAATGCCCTACAAGGCAAAAAGGACACATCATCAATCCACAAAATTTACAAAGGAGAGACGGGGAGTAATCATGCAAGAACTAAAACAAAACACAAAAAGAACAAACACAAACACAACAAACAATTAACAAAAGAAAAACAATGGAACAAAACATCATCCAAGCAAGTCCATGCTTATTCAATATCATGATGCCCAATTCTCTCTTATTGCAAGTGTTACAAAGGGATAAAAAGATGATACAATAGCAGACCCAAATACAAGAAAATCAAGGGTTTTCATGATGGGAGTGTGAAAGAGTTCAAGATGTGCTACAGTAACTTCCCAAAAAAAATTGCACGAGCTTCCCTTGTACATGGAGCATAAAAAATTCTTACAAAGCATTCAAATTACTCCAAAAACCCACAAAAACAACAAACAACCAATCTCCCACAACATTTTCATCCATTCAACTTGAAAAATAGGAGAGAGGAAGAAGAAACATTCATGACCAACACCTAGGGTTTAGAAAGGGGTAGCTTAGAGGATAGGTGAAGATGATGGCAAAACTCCCAATAACTCATGCAAATTAGGTCCTTGGGAGTAGGAGATTCGTGTAGAGGAAGAAAAATGAAGAAAAACGGCGAAAGAATGAGGGAAAACGGATGAGAAATGAGAGAGTTATGAAGAAAATGGTGAGGATATAGGTCCAGGACCCGTGGCATACGGCCCCTCTCACGGCCGTGAAGGGGGCCGTATGGCCTAGGCCATTTTCACTGGAATTCTCTCACTGCCCATATACGGCCGTGAGGGGGGCGTGAGAGCTAAGCAAACTTCACTGGAATTGTCTCATGGCCCTCCAAACGGCCCCCTTAGGGCCGTGAGGACCTGGAAAAATCAGGAAATCTTTCAAAAGCAGCCCAAAACACCCAATGAAGGTCATGAAGTGATTAACAACACCTCCTACTTGAAAGTAATGCGTAAAAATTCGATCTAATGAATGGCATAACATCAAAAACATGCTTCTCAAGATATTTATCAATTAAAGCACAAAAGCAACGATGAGAAAAATACACAAGGAAAACAAGCATGGACTTGAAAGAAACACAAACATACAAACCACATTCAACTAAAAACACAAAAAGAAGAAAATGAAGAAATTTAAGCTTGGGTTGCCTCCCAAGAAGCGCTTGTTTAACGTCATTAGCTCGACGTACCTTATTCTTACCTAAGGAGGCTTGAAAATAGTGTGTTCATTCCGGCTAGAAGTTGCATAAGAACTACCAAGAAATACGAAACATACCTTCCGGGATGATGCAAATTTGGAGGCAAAGCATGAGCTACCTTTTGGCCTCCACGGAAAAAGCTTGGGCCGGGAGTTGTGCAATTTGAACTTAGGCGGATCCTTGGTTGATTTGAGCATCCTCCCCGCTTCTTCTTTGTTCCCGGCAAGAATTCCTTTGAGTACCCAACCACAAAGTTGCTTGGGCCTCCATGGAAAAAGCTTTGGTCGAGAGTTATTCAAGCTCGGCATAAGTGGGTCCATGGATGGTTTCCACCTCCTACCCACATCTTCTTCCTCGACCCATGTAGAATTGCCTTGAACTACCCATAAGTGTTGTTTGGGTCTCCAAGGGAACAAATTTGGTTGAGAACTTGTCAAGCCTTGCATGGGTGGATTAATTGGTTGCTTAAACATCCTATCCACATTTCTTGTCTCAACCACTCTTGAATGATCACAAATAGCCCACAAAATTTGTTTGGGCCGCCATGGGAATATTTTTGGTTGGGAATTGTCTAAGCCCGGCATTGGTGGGTTCAAGGACGGCATTAACTTCCTACCCGCATCTTCAAATACAATCCCCGAAATTGTCTTTTTGCACTTGAAAATTAAAGATTGGTTTGTTGAATGATCAATGATGAGGCAAGTAGTGTCTTCAAATGTGTTCGATGGAGATTCTTCCACTTCCTCACATTTTTCCATGGCCATGATATCATCCTCCTCTCTATCTTCTTCAACTTCACCTTGAGTTGGAACATCAATTATTTGCTCACAAGGTATTGAGGGTATCACAATTGCTTTCTCAACCTCCAACACCTCAATATCAACTTCCACCTCAACTTCACCCTTGTTCTCTTCCCTTCTTGTGTTGCTAGGAAGACTTCCTGAAGGTCGTTCTGAGTTTGATTTAGCAAGTTGCCCCACCTGATGCTCAAGTGATTGTACTGAAGCATGAAGATTTCTCAAGATGGACCCAAAGTCATTGAGTTGAGAATTCACACTGTTAAATCTTGATTCGGTGCAAATCATGAACTTAGCAAGCACATCTTCAGTGGTGAACCTCTTCTCTTGCAACGGTGGTTGTACTTGAGGAATCTGAGGGGGGCCAACTTTTTGTTGTTGTTGCCCTTGCCGATATGCATAGTAATCATTATGGTGTGGACTGTTTTGGCGTGCTCTCATGGCAACGAACTTTTCTATTTTCTCTTCAAGTGCAAAAATTTTGGCGGCCAACAACTTTTCTTTGAAATCCATGGCCCTGGGTAAATGATCAAAACTAAAAACAATAAGCTAAAAAATAAAATAAGCAAGAAGTAAAATAAATAAATATGCACAAAACGGTAAAAGATACATACAAAAACAAATATTTACAAAGCAAATGACTAGAGCAATAGACTATGAGCTTTCCTAATATTCCTTGAATAGTCCCCGGCAACGGCGCCAAAAACTTGATTGCTTCCCCGCAAGTGTACGGGATCGCCAAGTAATACCCTATGAGTGACACAGGGGTCGTATTCCACTGGGGCCAAGGAAGTACTATTACTCACTCTTCATCTATTTTCTAGCCTACCATTCAATATGAGTGGAAAGAAAATAAAGCAAACAAACTAATTTAAACTAATCCTATGGCCTGGTAACTAGCACACAGATGTAAACAATCAAGGGAGTATCAAGCATGAGAAGAGTGTGTTTGGACAAGGAATCAACCTAGGGTTGTCATTTAGTCCAGAACTAGGATGATATAAAGATGCATTGATGATAGTTGAGACCTAGAGACCTCCTGAGTAGATTACCCCTGATTTCTCGGCGACTAACCCCTGATCCCATACGAGTGTTAATCGGAATCTCTCCGTATTAACCCACCTACGATCGCAATGAGCTCCGTGAAGTCTCTAATAGGAGTAAACCTACTATCTTTCGGCTTAAACCTAGCAATGGAGGGCTACCGGCACCCAATTTCTCGGCGTGTCGGCACAAGAATCCCCTTTCAATCTCTCCTAGATCTAGTACACGTGAGTAGGTCACGTCTACGTGTACAACTCATAAAAGAATCACGGATTTCTCCACATATGCAATTCTAGACATGAAAGCATGAAAGATTGAATCTCAAAACAACCAACAAACTAAATTGATAATAACATCCAAAGTTCATACACAAGATGAACCCTAGGGTTCATCCAAATCCAAACACAACAATAAGTTAATCCCTCATGATAAGGGACACTTAAACAACATACGAGGAAGAAAGAAACATAAAAGAAGCAATGAAAACTCCCTCTACTTCTTGATCCCCTTGAATGGATGAAGCTTCAAAGGTTTGTCAATGGTGGCTTAGATCTTCACTCCAACTCCTTCTCCCTTGCTCCTCTCCCTCTTGGTGATGATGTGTGCTTGTTTCCCACTTGGATCCCTGCCGAAAGGTGGCCGGAAAGCCTCAAGATGAAGTGGTGGCGGCGGCCCAAAAGGCCAAGAAAAAGTCACTTTGAAAAAATCTAAAAATGTTCTTTTATATTCCCGCAGTATCCCAGGGTGGATAGATGGATCCCGGGGTGGATAGGTAGGAAAAAGACAAGGCAAAACTTGTCTCATATGGGGGTGTATCCCGGGGTGGATAGATGGATCCCGGGGTGGATAGGGGGCCGTGAACCCTAGTATAAAATCACTGTCTTTTGATGCTCACGGCCCCTTATACGGCCCCGTATGCTGCACTGTTTACTCTTATGCACTTCCATCATTTCCAGCCCAAAACTCCTCAGGTGCAACAACAACTGCTACAGTAAGAATGCTACAGTGATCCAGCTACAGTAAATACGCTACAGTGCTGCGACGCCTGAATTTCATCCTTTTTCGCCCAAATTGTATTCTCGTGCTCCTCATGGCTCCCCCGTGTCCTACAACATAAATAATAGTCGATTAAGCACAAAACGGGCATCAATTCTTAACAAAATACATGCTAAGTGTACAGAGTACGTATATTAAAACATTTACATTTAGACACTTATCAGTTTGTTTTCTAGCTTTTCTCAAAGGTTTTGATTCTTAGTTTGTCGGTAAGACTTTTTTTCATCTTCTTCATCAATATATTCGATCTTTTTTGTATACATTGGTTTATTTCATTGGATTTTAGGTGATTTTCATGCGCATCTATTCATTGAATAATTGTGGAATGATTATGGAATGATTTATACCAATTTGTATGAGTTTTTAGAAGCCATGACAGTGTCAATGTCGCGACCCGAAGATCCACATAGGCGTGTTGAATTTCCACACGCCATGTGGATTCCTGCAGACAATTTTAATTGTGTGATTTAATCAATCTCTTATCTTCTCAATTTCTATTGTAGGAATGGCCTCTAGATAGAAGAAAGCAACTGGAAAATGTCCTCGAGAGCTATCTCCAGCGCAAATAAAGTTTGCCATACCCGAACACAAGGTTCGATTCGAGCGGTTGGCGAAATTGAAGTTTGGACAATTACGTTACATGGACTTGAGCTGTTTGAGGATAGCTGAGTGGGGTGACGATATTGAAAATGAGGTTGAGGAGCTTCTATCTGTGGGGGTTGAAGATGCTTATTGTCTATTCGAGAAACAATCATCCGTGCACTAACTTTGGAGGTTCTCGCTTCCTTCGAGTTCAACTGGTCGTACAGAGATTTTTCTAGCATCAATGCTATCCAGTTCAGAGCATTTCAACAGTGTCATAGTATGAGCGTAATGCAGTTTTCAATTCTTTTGGGACTGTACAACGAGGGATACACAGATAGAAACGAGTACGAGAACTTACTGACGGATTATCCGGGTAGTTTGACTCCTCAAAGGGCCTACAGAGCACTCTTTGGCCAAGGACAGTACGAGCCGGGGGTCTCAAAGGTGATGTACTTCTCTCACCTGGCCTACAGATACGTACATGTTGTTCTGAGCAGATAAGTGAATGGCCGTAGCGATAGCACTAGATTTCTGAGCCGTCAGGAACTATTATACTTATACTCCATAGTACAAAGCCAACCGATCCATCTTGGCCATATTGTGGCCGAGTACTTGCACCACCAAGGCCAGTATGCCAGAGTTGGGGCCATCTTCTCAGGGTTGTACATTATGAGACTTATCATTGGGATGTGTCTCCGGGACACGATTAGAGGGACCGAGTAGACGATTATACCCTCTCCCATCAGTTTAGTGATGTTGAGACAAATGGGCATGGCCAGGAAGTATAGGGATCGCTATGTGTTGATCGCAGCCACCTCTAGCACATTCAGAGATAGAGGCCGCATCTGCAACACAGGAGTCACCTCCGATGCGGATATTTTCTCCCTCTCAATGCCAGGACAGGTTAGAGCGCCTCGAGAGTGCTGTGGGGATCCTTCAGACAAAGGTGACCCTAGGTTAGAGCTACACAGGCTATGCACCACGCCAAGTCCATGGCCTAGTTTCACAGTTTACATCAGCTACTCGAGCGGGCCATGACTTCACCCTTTGTGGTGCAACCTCGACCATCCTCAGCACCACCATCACCATCAGATCCACCAGTACCGACACAGACAACACCAACACTAGAATTGATCGATCAGGACACTAACTCTACAGGCGTCTAATTCTAGTTTCTTTTATATTTATTTGTACTTTTGCATTTTATTTTGGACTTGTAGTACTCAGAAAAGACTCTCCTTCTAAGGTTATCTTTTTATTTTCATTATCTCGAGTTGTATTTTATTTTTACATCTTTATATATTCGAGCTTATTTTGTTTTTGTTGAGCTTCACTGAATCCCCTTGTGTATATGTGCAGATGGTTTTGGATGTTTGTAAATTGAGGAATAGCCATGGATACGATCATGGGACCGTGTGTGCTCCACAACCTATTGAGACCTAACTCTCAATGAACATAGCTCAATCAAATGCAACACTAGGAGTTCAGGGGTGTATTGTTTCAATTGCTCACTCCCACATATTTTTGTTTGATTGCTATATTTGTATTGTGCTCACATGCGTACATTGGGGACAATCTACATCTTAAGTGTTGGGGGGGGGGGGGGGGGGGGGGGGGGGGGAGTTCACATTACACATGCTTATACTTGTTCGTTCAATTGTTTATGCTCATGTAGCTAGTGGCGGTTCACCTTAGTTGCAACAGTTGTATTCTTAAGCTTAGGAGAATTCTTAATATTGTATCTCATCATGCTCTAGTTTTTACTTGAATTTTAGGGAATTTTTGCTCGATTATTTCATATTGCACTACTCACTCTTGAAACCTTTTGGAAACTCGAGCTTAATGTTTTGAGGACTAGTTTATCATTGTTTTAGTTGAGTTTTTAGTTATGTTTTGAGATTTAAAATAAATTGTGAGTTTGTGAATAGTTATTTAGGTTTTATTTGTGCATTTGGGGTGGAAAGAGCTACCACCTATGAAGTATGTAGCTACTCTCATAAGTCAGATACGAGTTATGCCCTAATGAGAGAAAGAACTATCTCATGAGATCCATGAAAGATACTACCCCGGTAAAAAGAGCTATCACCTCAAAAGTGTGAAAGCCACCTTTCGCGGCCACCTAGGAAAGGGGCCACCTTAGAGGATATCTGAAGCTACTACCTCCTTCCTTTTGTGTATAAATAAGTCCTTCTAATAAGAGCTTTGAAGAGTACTTTTTGGGTTGACTTGGGTGAGTTCACATACACTTAAACATTTTTGAGTTGTTGTCCTTTTTTATTCAAGTTTTTAGCTAGAGCATTGATACCTTTTATGCAATGTTTTTAATTTTCCCTTACTTGTAGTATGCTTCTTTTGCATATTTTTGGTTAACCTGAGGCCGAGCATTTTCAATTGTCCTTCCCAAGTACTTTCATGTTTATTTTTGCTTGAGGACAAGCAAAAGCTTAAGTGTGGGGGAGTTTGGTAAGTGCTCGTGTATAAGTAATACGAAGTATTCTTTTCTTACATTGAGCATTACTTTTCTCAGGTTTTATTATTAATTCATGTGAGTCCTTATCATACCCATATGCTACCCGCTATCCATCGAGATTTGATCATTTTAGCTCTGTACAGTCACCATATGGACCATATGGCCCGGGGGTATTTAAGATGTCTTCTAGGGCTAAAAGTAGAAGACTTGGCCTTTGGAAGAAAAAAGAAAACCTAGAAATGGCAGTGATCTTTTTAGGCAATTTCAGGGGCTTTTGAGGTTCCAAAGCACTACATTTCAAGCTGGAGATTTACCACCTTGGAAAGAGAAGAGTTCTTAGGACTAAGAAGTGGCCTTCAACTAGGGGAAGTGTCATTCATCGATCCTTGGAATAGGGAAGCATCATTCGGCCCGATCTACTCCATCTTCATCATCATTTCATCTAGGGGGTATCACTTACGACTTCTTTTTTTGTTTTGGTTTACATTGTCAATTATACTTGTTTGATGGCACACTAAACCCCCAAGGCCACCGGATGTCAGTGAAACTTGGGAGGGGGAAGGAGGGAGGGGGGAAGGTCATCATGTATTTTGGATGATTGGTATTTAATTCAATTGCATTGGTTTGGTTTGTGATTTAATCCATTGTGCTTTCATGCTAGAATACATGTGGAGAGATCCGTAGTTCTTTTATGAGTTATTCATGTTGATGTAACATGCTCATGTGCACTAGATCTTGAATGGACTAGAAGGGGTTTTGCAAGAGAGTAAAAGAGAAATATGGAAGACGAGAGAGTGCAAGCAAAGAGTAAAGAGAGGAACAATCAATGTAAAATGGGGTACACGGACAAGCTCCTCCTAGGACTAATGTTTCTAGTACAAGACTAATATTATACTCCCTAATTGATGTTTAATGAGTCATGGAGATCCTAAAGCACACGGTCCCAAACCTAAGATCAACCATGACTAGTTACAACACTATGCCCCAGCGTTAGGCTTCACTACAACCCTTCACTCTGTTGATATCTCAACTAAGCCCCAGGGGAGTCCATCATCCTAAGCCTCACACTATGTGGAACTGCTTGGCATTCTAGGGATTCTAAGTGATAGACCCTGTCCCTAAGTATAGTTCTAACCCTTTGGTCCAGGCGAAAGAACCCGAATCTTAGTTAAGCCCCAGCACTAGGATTCACTACAACCCTTCACTTTGTTGCTCGCACAACTAAGCCCTAGGGGAGTTCATCTCCTAGCACTTCGCTCTACTTTGACCACTAAGCACTCTTGGAACATGGAGGTAAGGAAAATCATACTGGAGGGGAAAGGGGACATTTCGCTATCTCACAACTCACCTTCTCAACCGTCTCCAATCTCGAGTAGTCTAATCCTATAGAAGTTGTCACACCTTCAAAGGATAACCTAGATGATTCTCAATGCTATTGTCATGGCTAAGGATAACCTAGATGATTCTCAATGCTATTCTCAATGCTATTGTCATGGCTAAGGGAAAGGGGACATTTCGCTATCTCACACTACACATGCTTATACTTGTTCGTTCAATTGTTTATGCTCATGTAGCTAGTGGCGGTTCACCTTAGTTGCAACAGTTGTATTCTTAAGCTTAGGAGAATTCTTAATATTGTATCTCATCATGCTCTAGTTTTTACTTGAATTTTAGGGAATTTTTGCTCGATTATTTCATATTGCACTACTCACTCTTGAAACCTTTTGGAAACTCGAGCTTAATGTTTTGAGGACTAGTTTATCATTGTTTTAGTTGAGTTTTTAGTTATGTTTTGAGATTTAAAATAAATTGTGAGTTTGTGAATAGTTGTTTAGGTTTTATTTGTGCATTTGGGGTGGAAAGAGCTACCACCTATGAAGTATGTAGCTACTCTCATAAGTCAGATACGAGTTATGCCCTAATGAGAGAAAGAACTATCTCATGAGATCCATGAAAGATACTACCCCGGTAAAAAGAGCTATCACCTCAAAAGTGTGAAAGCCACCTTTCGCGGCCACCTAGGAAAGGGGCCACCTTAGAGGATATCTGAAGCTACTACCTCCTTCCTTTTGTGTATAAATAAGTCCTTCTAATAAGAGCTTTGAAGAGTACTTTTTGGGTTGACTTGGGTGAGTTCACATACACTTAAACATTTTTGAGTTGTTGTCCTTTTTTATTCAAGTTTTTAGCTAGAGCATTGATACCTTTTATGCAATGTTTTTAATTTTCCCTTACTTGTAGTATGCTTCTTTTGCATATTTTTGGTTAACCTGAGGCCGAGCATTTTCAATTGTCCTTCCCAAGTACTTTCATGTTTATTTTTGCTTGAGGACAAGCAAAAGCTTAAGTGTGGGGGAGTTTGGTAAGTGCTCGTGTATAAGTAATACGAAGTATTCTTTTCTTACATTGAGCATTACTTTTCTCAGGTTTTATTATTAATTCATGTGAGTCCTTATCATACCCATATGCTACCCGCTATCCATCGAGATTTGATCATTTTAGCTCTGTACAGTCACCATATGGACCATATGGCCCGGGGATATTTAAGATGTCTTCTAGGGCTAAAAGTAGAAGACTTGGCCTCTGGAAGAAAAAAGAAAACCTAGAAATGGCAGTGATCTTTTTAGGCAATTTCAGGGGCTTTTGAGGTTCCAAAGCACTACATTTCAAGCTGGAGATTTACCACCTTGGAAAGAGAAGAGTTCTTAGGACTAAGAAGTGGCCTTCAACTAGGGGAAGTGTCATTCATCGATCCTTGGAATAGGGAAGCATCATTCGGCCCGATCTACTCCATCTTCATCATCATTTCATCTAGGGGGTATCACTTACGACTTCTTTTTTTGTTTTGGTTTACATTGTCAATTATACTTGTTTGATGGCACACTAAACCCCCAAGGCCACCGGATGTCAGTGAAACTTGGGAGGGGGAAGGAGGGAGGGGGGAAGGTCATCATGTATTTTGGATGATTGGTATTTAATTCAATTGCATTGGTTTGGTTTGTGATTTAATCCATTGTGCTTTCATGCTAGAATACATGTGGAGAGATCCGTAGTTCTTTTATGAGTTATTCATGTTGATGTAACATGCTCATGTGCACTAGATCTTGAATGGACTAGAAGGGGTTTTGCAAGAGAGTAAAAGAGAAATATGGAAGACGAGAGAGTGCAAGCAAAGAGTAAAGAGAGGAACAATCAATGTAAAATGGGGTACACGGACAAGCTCCTCCTAGGACTAATGTTTCTAGTACAAGACTAATATTATACTCCCTAATTGATGTTTAATGAGTCATGGAGATCCTAAAGCACACGGTCCCAAACCTAAGATCAACCATGACTAGTTACAACACTATGCCCCAGCGTTAGGCTTCACTACAACCCTTCACTCTGTTGATATCTCAACTAAGCCCCAGGGGAGTCCATCATCCTAAGCCTCACACTATGTGGAACTGCTTGGCATTCTAGGGATTCTAAGTGATAGACCCTGTCCCTAAGTATAGTTCTAACCCTTTGGTCCAGGCGAAAGAACCCGAATCTTAGTTAAGCCCCAGCACTAGGATTCACTACAACCCTTCACTTTGTTGCTCGCACAACTAAGCCCTAGGGGAGTTCATCTCCTAGCACTTCGCTCTACTTTGACCACTAAGCACTCTTGGAACATGGAGGTAAGGAAAATCATACTGGAGGGGAAAGGGGACATTTCGCTATCTCACAACTCACCTTCTCAACCGTCTCCAATCTCGAGTAGTCTAATCCTATAGAAGTTGTCACACCTTCAAAGGATAACCTAGATGATTCTCAATGCTATTGTCATGGCTAAGGATAACCTAGATGATTCTCAATGCTATTCTCAATGCTATTGTCATGGCTAAGGGAAAGGGGACATTTCGCTATCTCACACTACACATGCTTATACTTGTTCGTTCAATTGTTTATGCTCATGTAGCTAGTGGCGGTTCACCTTAGTTGCAACAGTTGTATTCTTAAGCTTAGGAGAATTCTTAATATTGTATCTCATCATGCTCTAGTTTTTACTTGAATTTTAGGGAATTTTTGCTCGATTATTTCATATTGCACTACTCACTCTTGAAACCTTTTGGAAACTCGAGCTTAATGTTTTGAGGACTAGTTTATCATTGTTTTAGTTGAGTTTTTAGTTATGTTTTGAGATTTAAAATAAATTGTGAGTTTGTGAATAGTTGTTTAGGTTTTATTTGTGCATTTGGGGTGGAAAGAGCTACCACCTATGAAGTATGTAGCTACTCTCATAAGTCAGATACGAGTTATGCCCTAATGAGAGAAAGAACTATCTCATGAGATCCATGAAAGATACTACCCCGGTAAAAAGAGCTATCACCTCAAAAGTGTGAAAGCCACCTTTCGCGGCCACCTAGGAAAGGGGCCACCTTAGAGGATATCTGAAGCTACTACCTCCTTCCTTTTGTGTATAAATAAGTCCTTCTAATAAGAGCTTTGAAGAGTACTTTTTGGGTTGACTTGGGTGAGTTCACATACACTTAAACATTTTTGAGTTGTTGTCCTTTTTTATTCAAGTTTTTAGCTAGAGCATTGATACCTTTTATGCAATGTTTTTAATTTTCCCTTACTTGTAGTATGCTTCTTTTGCATATTTTTGGTTAACCTGAGGCCGAGCATTTTCAATTGTCCTTCCCAAGTACTTTCATGTTTATTTTTGCTTGAGGACAAGCAAAAGCTTAAGTGTGGGGGAGTTTGGTAAGTGCTCGTGTATAAGTAATACGAAGTATTCTTTTCTTACATTGAGCATTACTTTTCTCAGGTTTTATTATTAATTCATGTGAGTCCTTATCATACCCATATGCTACCCGCTATCCATCGAGATTTGATCATTTTAGCTCTGTACAGTCACCATATGGACCATATGGCCCGGGGATATTTAAGATGTCTTCTAGGGCTAAAAGTAGAAGACTTGGCCTCTGGAAGAAAAAAGAAAACCTAGAAATGGCAGTGATCTTTTTAGGCAATTTCAGGGGCTTTTGAGGTTCCAAAGCACTACATTTCAAGCTGGAGATTTACCACCTTGGAAAGAGAAGAGTTCTTAGGACTAAGAAGTGGCCTTCAACTAGGGGAAGTGTCATTCATCGATCCTTGGAATAGGGAAGCATCATTCGGCCCGATCTACTCCATCTTCATCATCATTTCATCTAGGGGGTATCACTTACGACTTCTTTTTGTGTTTTGGTTTACATTGTCAATTATACTTGTTTGATGGCACATTAAACCCCCAAGGCCACCGGATGTCAGTGAAACTTGGGAGGGGGAAGGAGGGAGGGGGGAAGGTCATCATGTATTTTGGATGATTGGTATTTAATTCAATTGCATTGGTTTGGTTTGTGATTTAATCCATTGTGCTTTCAAGCTAGAATACATGTGGAGAGATCCGTAGTTCTTTTATGAGTTATTCATGTTGATGTAACATGCTCATGTGCACTAGATCTTGAATGGACTAGAAGGGGTTTTGCAAGAGAGTAAAAGAGAAATATGGAAGACGAGAGAGTGCAAGCAAAGAGTAAAGAGAGGAACAATCAATGTAAAATGGGGTACACGGACAAGCTCCTCCTAGGACTAATGTTTCTAGTACAAGACTAATATTATACTCCCTAATTGATGTTTAATGAGTCATGGAGATCCTAAAGCACACGGTCCCAAACCTAAGATCAACCATGACTAGTTACAACACTATGCCCCAGCGTTAGGCTTCACTACAACCCTTCACTCTGTTGATATCTCAACTAAGCCCCAGGGGAGTCCATCATCCTAAGCCTCACACTATGTGGAACTGCTTGGCATTCTAGGGATTCTAAGTGATAGACCCTGTCCCTAAGTATAGTTCTAACCCTTTGGTCCAGGCGAAAGAACCCGAATCTTAGTTAAGCCCCAGCACTAGGATTCACTACAACCCTTCACTTTGTTGCTCGCACAACTAAGCCCTAGGGGAGTTCATCTCCTAGCACTTCGCTCTACTTTGACCACTAAGCACTCTTGGAACATGGAGGTAAGGAAAATCATACTGGAGGGGAAAGGGGACATTTCGCTATCTCACAACTCACCTTCTCAACCGTCTCCAATCTCGAGTAGTCTAATCCTATAGAAGTTGTCACACCTTCAAAGGATAACCTAGATGATTCTCAATGCTATTGTCATGGCTAAGGATAACCTAGATGATTCTCAATGCTATTCTCAATGCTATTGTCATGGCTAAGGGAAAGGGGACATTTCGCTATCTCACACTACACATGCTTATACTTGTTCGTTCAATTGTTTATGCTCATGTAGCTAGTGGCGGTTCACCTTAGTTGCAACAGTTGTATTCTTAAGCTTAGGAGAATTCTTAATATTGTATCTCATCATGCTCTAGTTTTTACTTGAATTTTAGGGAATTTTTGCTCGATTATTTCATATTGCACTACTCACTCTTGAAACCTTTTGGAAACTCGAGCTTAATGTTTTGAGGACTAGTTTATCATTGTTTTAGTTGAGTTTTTAGTTATGTTTTGAGATTTAAAATAAATTGTGAGTTTGTGAATAGTTGTTTAGGTTTTATTTGTGCATTTGGGGTGGAAAGAGCTACCACCTATGAAGTATGTAGCTACTCTCATAAGTCAGATACGAGTTATGCCCTAATGAGAGAAAGAACTATCTCATGAGATCCATGAAAGATACTACCCCGGTAAAAAGAGCTATCACCTCAAAAGTGTGAAAGCCACCTTTCGCGGCCACCTAGGAAAGGGGCCACCTTAGAGGATATCTGAAGCTACTACCTCCTTCCTTTTGTGTATAAATAAGTCCTTCTAATAAGAGCTTTGAAGAGTACTTTTTGGGTTGACTTGGGTGAGTTCACATACACTTAAACATTTTTGAGTTGTTGTCCTTTTTTATTCAAGTTTTTAGCTAGAGCATTGATACCTTTTATGCAATGTTTTTAATTTTCCCTTACTTGTAGTATGCTTCTTTTGCATATTTTTGGTTAACCTGAGGCCGAGCATTTTCAATTGTCCTTCCCAAGTACTTTCATGTTTATTTTTGCTTGAGGACAAGCAAAAGCTTAAGTGTGGGGGAGTTTGGTAAGTGCTCGTGTATAAGTAATACGAAGTATTCTTTTCTTACATTGAGCATTACTTTTCTCAGGTTTTATTATTAATTCATGTGAGTCCTTATCATACCCATATGCTACCCGCTATCCATCGAGATTTGATCATTTTAGCTCTGTACAGTCACCATATGGACCATATGGCCCGGGGATATTTAAGATGTCTTCTAGGGCTAAAAGTAGAAGACTTGGCCTCTGGAAGAAAAAAGAAAACCTAGAAATGGCAGTGATCTTTTTAGGCAATTTCAGGGGCTTTTGAGGTTCCAAAGCACTACATTTCAAGCTGGAGATTTACCACCTTGGAAAGAGAAGAGTTCTTAGGACTAAGAAGTGGCCTTCAACTAGGGGAAGTGTCATTCATCGATCCTTGGAATAGGGAAGCATCATTCGGCCCGATCTACTCCATCTTCATCATCATTTCATCTAGGGGGTATCACTTACGACTTCTTTTTGTGTTTTGGTTTACATTGTCAATTATACTTGTTTGATGGCACATTAAACCCCCAAGGCCACCGGATGTCAGTGAAACTTGGGAGGGGGAAGGAGGGAGGGGGGAAGGTCATCATGTATTTTGGATGATTGGTATTTAATTCAATTGCATTGGTTTGGTTTGTGATTTAATCCATTGTGCTTTCAAGCTAGAATACATGTGGAGAGATCCGTAGTTCTTTTATGAGTTATTCATGTTGATGTAACATGCTCATGTGCACTAGATCTTGAATGGACTAGAAGGGGTTTTGCAAGAGAGTAAAAGAGAAATATGGAAGACGAGAGAGTGCAAGCAAAGAGTAAAGAGAGGAACAATCAATGTAAAATGGGGTACACGGACAAGCTCCTCCTAGGACTAATGTTTCTAGTACAAGACTAATATTATACTCCCTAATTGATGTTTAATGAGTCATGGAGATCCTAAAGCACACGGTCCCAAACCTAAGATCAACCATGACTAGTTACAACACTATGCCCCAGCGTTAGGCTTCACTACAACCCTTCACTCTGTTGATATCTCAACTAAGCCCCAGGGGAGTCCATCATCCTAAGCCTCACACTATGTGGAACTGCTTGGCATTCTAGGGATTCTAAGTGATAGACCCTGTCCCTAAGTATAGTTCTAACCCTTTGGTCCAGGCGAAAGAACCCGAATCTTAGTTAAGCCCCAGCACTAGGATTCACTACAACCCTTCACTTTGTTGCTCGCACAACTAAGCCCTAGGGGAGTTCATCTCCTAGCACTTCGCTCTACTTTGACCACTAAGCACTCTTGGAACATGGAGGTAAGGAAAATCATACTGGAGGGGAAAGGGGACATTTCGCTATCTCACAACTCACCTTCTCAACCGTCTCCAATCTCGAGTAGTCTAATCCTATAGAAGTTGTCACACCTTCAAAGGATAACCTAGATGATTCTCAATGCTATTGTCATGGCTAAGGGAAAATTAATTCAATAAGCAATCGAGACCGGAACTCAATTAAATGCATCAATTAGGAAAGCATAATAAAAATCATAGAAACAATGTCATCCTAGGGTTTACAAGTCCGAATACCCACAAGGGGTTTAGCTTTCCATTGAGCTATACAAAATCATCAATGTATATGAAATAAAAAGAAAAAGAAAACATAGATGAAACCCCCTTGCGATGCGTAACGATGGTCTTATGAGGTCTCTCCGTCCTCTCCATCAAGCCCCTTGTCAAGCCTAGGGCACAGCTCGCCGGATCGGTGCCGACGAAAGCTTCCCCAATAGCTATCTTCCAACAAACTTCAATGTCAATGCCAAGAACTCGCTCCAAACCACCACAAAATCCTCTCCAAATATTAGCAGTGAGGCCTCCAGAAATTGGGGAAAAGATTGTCCAAAAAGTCCCGAAAAAGTCCTTTAAATAGTCTGAGTCGCAGCTGTAAAATCGGCTAAAATCAGACATCCACATGGCCGTGTGGAATTTCCACACGCCCGTGTCGATTCTCTGGAATTGGTTTTTTGGTGCGCAGTGAACAGTAAAGTGCCACAGTAGATTGCTGCAGTAAGTTCTACAATGCTCGCGCATAAAATGTTCTCGATTTCATGTTCTTCATCGAGGCTGTTGAATTGGGCACACAATCAATGGTAGATTATGTCGATTGCTTCATTTCTTCTCATTAGCGAAGTTCTCCAATGTTACACGAGTTAGCCTTTTATGAGTGTGACTGCCTTTGTGCCCCTCAATGGAGGTTGGCACACACCCACAAGTCTATAACTCGTGCCTTATTCCTTGTTTGGTCCAAGAACTCCCCAACAACGGTGAACATGACCTAATTTTGCTCTTTCTTCTCTAAGTTTACTCCATAACCCTATATGCACAAAAGAACACAAATGCACAATAATTAATGATAAAATCTGAGAAAAGTAATGTTTAATGTAAGAAAATAATACTTCGTATTACATAAACATGAGCACTTATCAGGTTTCTTATGCCAACATGCAAAGAGATCAAGAGCCAGTAGCCCTCTAACCTTTAAGAGTAAATTTAGGTTGTGTTTACTCTTATTTTGGGATTTCCTCTTTCTTAATGAAATCATAGGAGTGTTGATCCAGAAGAGATTTCGATCAACACTCATATAGGATTAGGGTTCAATCACCAAAAGATTGGGATTAACCTAATTTAGAAATATCTCAATCCAAAATACCTTTGCACTTTTGTTTTTCATCCTTCTTTCATGATGACCCCATAAGGGGATCCATATCCGTGGCCTTTTTCTTATCATTATTGTGTTTGTAGCCTCTTGCTTTAGCCTTCACTTTGTAGTGGCCTTTTATTTGTTTTTTTAATAACTAGTTAAGTAGAAATCCTTCACTTAATAGTTAGGTTAGAAAGTAGGCGGGGAAGGAGTAATAGTAGATCCTTAACCCCAAGGAATATGATCCTTGTGTTTTACACGAGGTATTACTTGGAGGCCCATTATGCTTGTGGAATTCACACTAGATGACCTAGTGACGAGTTGAGAAACTCATGAAGGCTAAACCTACTAAGGTTAGAGAGGATTAGGAGGGTGAGGCTATAGGTAGAGAGTATCCCTTTTGCCCTTTGATTCAGTCATCACTACCTTTATACTCCCATGAGTGTTGAGCAAAATATGAACCCTAGTGAAGATAGAAAACACTGCTGGGGTTTGTATAGGATTAGGGGATGATCTCCTCGAGAGAGGGATTAACCTAATTTTGGGAGTCTAGTTGATCATTTGGGATCCCTAGAGTATTAGGTATTCATAGGGGGTTTAGTGAAGAGAGAGATTACCACTAAAATCTCATATGGAAATAGTCATCGGTTGTCATGAGAATGGGACAATTGTAGTTTAGGATTCCCATGACTCATCTTAATCTGATTAAGAAGTATAACTTAGATCCTGAAAATTAAGTTTATAACCCTTGGGGGATCATTGTCAGAGTACCCACTCTAGTCCGATTGTACTTCACCCAATATTTTTTTACTAACTAATTTCTTCCTCTCTTGCTAGCTCACTCGCATTATTCTCAACAATTTGAACATAGTTAGATAATAGAGTAGGAGTTATTACGAGTATTTTCATTCCTTTTGGATTCTACTAACTGACCTTTAGGTACGCTGTATTACTTGTATGACCCTGACACACCCCGAAAGTGCACAGGTTGTCGAAGTAATAATACCCCAGTGAGAGAGTAGTCGAATCCATAGGGAGTATTGATTCAAGACAAGAGAAATTGCTACTTAGATAGTGTGGAAATAATGGTGGTGAGAGAAAGCAATGTGTGTGCAATAAAAGAAAGACAAATATGAAAGAAAGAAGAATGCAAGCAAAGAGTAAAGAGGAAACAATCAATGCAAATATAGGGTACCCTAACAAAGCTCCCCCTAGGACTAATGCTTTTAGTGCAAGACTAATATTATACCTTCTAATTGATGTCTAATGAGTAGTGGAAATCCTTAAGCACACGATCCCAAACCTAAGGTCAACCGTGACTAGCTCCAACACTATGCCCCAGCACTAGGATTCACTACAACCTTCACTCTGTTGATCCCTCAACTAAGCCGCAGGGGAGTACATCTCCTAAGCCTCACACTACGTGGAACTTCTTGGAGTTCTAGGGATTCTAAGTGATAGACCCTGTTCCTAAATATAGTTCTAACCGTTTGGTCCAGGCGAAAGAACCCTAGTCTCAGTTAAGCCCCAACACTAGGATTCACTACAATCCTTCACTCTGTTGCTCGCGCAACTAAGCCCCGGGGGAGTTCATCTCATACATATCAAGCATTTAAAAAACCAAACATGGCTCACAAATAAACCAACATGCATGAATTAGATCAAAACATCCAAACAACACAAGTTCACCCCCAACGTTCACCTACATCTAGTGACCTTGGGGTTTTAGTTGCTCATGGTCACAAAATAAACAATAAAAAGCATGGAGACAACAAACAAAGCATAAGCAAACTTCCTCAAAAGCTAGAGGCTGAATGACGTTTGAATCTGCCAGAGATGAACTTCCAACGACACTACTCCAAGGGGTGGCTTCCCTTGTCTTCTACCTCTTCACAAGAAGCCCTAGGGATGGATCTTGCCCAAAATCACGCTCTCCTCACCCAATCCTTCGTAGAAATACCCTCAAATCACTTCTTCTAGCTCGGATGGATAATGGTGGTGATGAGCTCAAAGAAGAATGACCAAAAGATGCCCAAAAGAAACCCAAGAAACCCTTAAAAAGGGTTAATTCGGGGTAGCTCATGGGTGGCTCATGGTCAATATACGGGGCATGAGGTTGCCCAGAAAATGGGCCGAAAATCTGAATAAGTTGCTACAGTGAAACTACTACAGTAACTTGCTGTAGTACGTTGCTCTCTGATTTGCTTGCGGTTGACCTCACGGCTGTGAGGATGCTCGTGAGGGCCTCCAGACCTAGAAAATTCTTCAAATCTTCATGCTCATGTTGCTACAGTGTCGCTACAGTGTTCAGTCCCTAAAACGATGCTTTCAGCATGGATTTCTTCTCAAATCGCATCGTTGAGCTCACCTAAGCATCTATTGCACCTAAAACATGAAATAAACCAATTTAGACCGAAAAAGGGCATCGACTCATCAACAAAATATGAAAAACATGCGCAAGTATATGTATAAAATACGTATATTTAGATGTTTATCAAACATCCCAACACCTAAGATTTTGCTTGTCCCCAAGCAAACAAACATGAAAAACAGGGGCAAGAAGATAAACGGCTAAATGTACATACGACCTCAAGCTCAATAGTAAGTACTACACAAGCACAACTAGACAGAAATCAAGAAGTGACCTGTTCAATGAATAGTCAAGTAATATTAGTTTTGTTCCTCCTAGAGTGCCCCTGTGAGTGTGTGCTGACTTTCACCTTGACTTCCTCACCCTAGATTACCCCAGGATGCCCATTCACCCCACACATAATGAGAATGACATTAGAGTGTGAAAGACACCCTCAATACTCAGTTAAGAGTTTTTCGGTTCCTAGATGAAACTTCAGCCTTTTAAGTGAATACACAGTAAGTTCCAGGGGATAAAGATACTATAATACTCCATCATATATATATACATATGCATACATTTTTTTTCTGAGTCTGACTAACGTAGACTACACAAAAATCATTCAGCTGGATGCACATGCTGATTAGGCACAAGAGCCACCCAACCTACTTCATTACAGTCTACATAAACGCATTCGTACTATACTAGCAAAGGAATACTGTCATAGACTCCATTTTTTTATAAATATCAATACTAAATACTGTACAAACTGTATCTCAAATTCCCTAGTACAAAACCTATTGCAATAGTTACTATAGGTTACGGAGAACAATAAAGGAACTCAAAAGCTCTTAAAAGATTATTGACGATAGAATTTAACAAACAAATGCAAAAATCATCATGACGGGTTGGTAGGAATGTACAAGGTGAAAGCGCTCGTGAACAAGTGTAAGGGTGCACTAAAGGTGAAATAGAACTACATTCAAGCACAGATTAAGTATAGCTCACAGCTATCATTCTACCAACCTAGGAAGTCCTTAACAGTAAAATCATAGCTATCACAGGTAATATAAGCATGCAATGATATAAAACGATTCCAGAAATCCATCCCCACACCTAAAGTTGTACATTATCCCCAATGTATGTGTTCAGCAGAATAGGGTGGGAAAATATGCTCTAAATATAGTAAAACGGAGTAAAGAAACTTCCCCAGTCGGTCAATGAAGTGTGCAACAGAGCGCTCTCTAAGCTTGGGGAAGCACAGTGCAATGAGGGCATGGAGTGTGGAGCATCAATAAAAACAATCCTGAAATTAACAAAAACACAAATCATAACTCCAGAAAATCCTGATAATAGAAGAGAGCATGCATACAAAATCGCAAAACAAACAAAACAAGTTTAGTAGGGACGGTACCCTGACTAACTCATAAGTACACACTACAACACAAGGTAAAAGGTGCAAACAAAATATAAATAATGAAATATAAATAAAATGATAGTCATGTTGTGTGAGCCTAAGGGTTGGAGGGGAATGATGATGCTGCATAAGTAGTAGCCGCAGACGTGGTGCCGATAGACGATGATGAACTGAGTAGGAATGCTAAAATCTCGGCAGTGCTGGTCTCAATACGGCTCAATGAAGAAGCCAAGTCTCTGTGTCCCCTCTCAAGCACCTGTACCTGCTCGTAGACCTCAGAATGGAACTCCTAGAATCTCTCCCGAAGTCAAGGTCTATGTTTCCCAGATCCTTGCTCGGGCTTTAACTCAGGCTCAGACTGGGAATCAAAATCTGTGTCCTGTGAAGGGCCGGCGTTACACTAACGTCTCACAAGTCTGTAGGTACTCCCCCATCTCTCGACTATACCAATACTCGCAAGGGTCTGCATGCCCAATAGAGCGATGGTACCAACAACAGTCATGCCCTAGGTCCGATCTATAAGGTCCATGCCTCTGATCATGCGAGTGATAAACGGTCCGGCGTAAATAGCCCCAAGGCGGATGAATTGTCCCTAATAAGCGAAAATCTCAGCAACCAAGTGTCCCATGTGCAGGGGGTACCTCTGTATAATACTGTATAGCATCTGCAAATCCATACGTGATACCACCCCAGTGGAATCCAGCCGACCCCCAATGCCACATGTCAGCAGTGCATGAATATATTTGTGTGCGGTGTCCTTTAACTGGGAAGCCTTCTTGGTCCTTGAGCTGGTGACGATGGTGGTCCAGAATGAAGCACCAGTCACCGGATATGGGAAATCCTTAGCTAAGTTCTTGAACTCCGACCTTTATGTGGAAGCTTCAGAATAAAATCCCATAAACACTCCTAGTTGGCCTTGAGTGATCCGGTGACCCTTCCCAAAAGCACAAAAGGAGATAGAACTAGGCTGATGTGTGAATGGACAGTAGTTGGTAACCTTAACCGTGCTTAACACCTCAAGGGTAAGTTCTTTGTATGATGGTTCTTCAATGGAAAATAACTTATCCCATCCGTCGTGAGATATGAGCTCTATAACGGTTCCATCCAAGTTTAGACTCTTGAGTACATCCCTGTCAATTCTCTTAATGGTACCAAAGTTCTTGCGTGAGATAAGTGCAAATCGATTCTTGTGTTCATCCTTTTTGAGCTTAGGATGTTCAGGAGGTGAAGGAGGCTCGCTCTGGGCTCTCTTACGGGCTATCTTCTTCACTCTCACTCTCATCCTACAAGACCAAAAGAGCAACTATCAAACAAGTTACAAGCAAAACAAGCTTGAAAAAATGGAAAATTGATGAAAAATTTGCAGTGCTACAGTAACTCGGAGAAAAGTTATCAAGAGTTTTGCTTGAAAACATGATAAACCAAATTTACAAACATGCCAAACCATCATCACAAGTTGCTTGCATCCAATTAGAGTAAAAACAATGAAGAAAACACTCCACAAAGTCATGCAAAACTCAAGGATTGAAAGATAAGAAGCTCACCTTAACCCTAGTGTTTATGGAGTGAAACCTTAGTTGAATCCAGCCAAATGAGTGATTAAACTTCAAAATCTCGGCACAAAATGAGTTTAGAGGAAGAGGAGAAGGTTCTAGGGCAAAAAGAATGGTGAAATTTGGTGTAGAATGGAGGGAGAGATGAGTGAATGAATGGAGAAGAAAGGTGAATAGGAAAAGAGAGCCAAAGAGGCTCTTAAAGCCCTAGACCCGAGTGGCCTTGCGGGTAGCCTTGCGGACGCAAGGTTGCCAGCAAGTGCTCTCGGTTTGGCTCATGGCCTAGCTCACTGCCGTGAGCCAAATCGTGAAGGGTTTTTCGATGGCTCACGGCCGTGAGCCTACCAGTGAACCTTCTCTAGATGGCTCATGGCCTAAGCTCACGGCCGTGAGCCTACCCGTGAGCACTCTCTAGATGGCTCACGGGTGAGCTCATGGGCCATAAATGGCCTGAACTTGATTTTACATTGAACTAGCCTCCTCTAAACCATGAAAATACTCAAAACAAAGCCGAATAAAGAATGTAAACACTCAAAACATGAAGTTCATGATATCTAGTTATTAAACCACTCAAGGCAACACACAAACATGCATGAATGATTAAAAAAAAATGATGGGAAAAGTGACTAACACAAGAACAAACAATAAGAGACTAAAGCCCTAAACACACAAGGAATATGAAAAATGAACACACACACACAAACATTCAAACAGAATGAAGAAGACATTGCAATAAATTTAAAACTTGGGTTGCCTCCCAAGAAGCCCTTGTTTAACATTGTTAGATTAACGTGTTTTACCTCAAAATTCATGGTGGGACAAAGGAGGGAAGTTACCTCCATTCTTTGATGAAGAATTGTTACCCGAAAAGTTCATTGAGAGGCATGAAAAGATTTTGAATTTTCCTTGGTCCTCAAAGATTAAGCGGTCTACCTCCTCCGGTGACATTGTAGAGACATCCACTCCCCTTTTTGGCTTTTCCTTTGTTTTTCTCCACATCTTCTTCAGGGTTTTTGTTTTCCTTGCCATGTGGTGGAGATTTGTCTCTACTTGTGCTAGATGTTGAGATGTTGCATTGGTGGAGGAGGTGCACCTTTTTCCACTTCTCCATCCCCAAATTCTTCAAAGTACTCATCCAAGGGGTTCAAAGCAAGAACTTCCTGCACACAATTAGAAATAATTACATCAGTCTTATCCATGAAATATAAAGCATCATCATGATCAAGTGTGTGCTCCATTGCTTCGAGGAGGGTGATGACCACTTGTTCATCTCCAACTCTCAAACTCATCATGCCTCCCTTGACATCAATTAAAGTGCCGGAAGTGTTAAGGAATGAACATCCAAGAATCAACGGGACTTCAACATCATTGTCCATATTTAAAATCACGAAGTCCACAGGAATGATAAGCTTGTCGACTCTAACAAGAACATTCTCAACCACCCCCCGAGGTCTTCGCACTGACCGATTTGCAAGTTGTAAGGTCATTCATGTGGGTCTCAAATTATCCAACTCCAGCTTCAAAAACAGATTATATGGTATCACATTTATGCTAGCACCAGAGTCAGCTAGAGCACTTTCTTGTATCCCCTCCCCTAGCACACAAGGGATGATGAAGCTACCCGGATCAGTGAGTTTCTTAGGCAGCTTCCTTTGGATCACGGTCGAAAAAATCCCTGATAAAGTCACAGTCTCCAAGTCCTCTAGCTTCCTCTTGTTGGTGAGGAGGTCCTTCATGAACTTAGCATATTTGGGCATTTGTGACAGAGCTTCAACCAATGGGATATTAATATGAAGTTGCTTGAAAATGTTTAAGAACTTCTTAAACTGAGCATCCACCTTGTCTTGTTTGAGTCTTGATGGATATGGCACTACAAGCTTATATTCAATTATCTTTGAAGTTGGAGATTTTGGGACATCTTCATTAGACTTCTTCTCACTCTCTTCACTTGCACATTTGCTCAAATCAGGGTCTTTCCTAACGGCTACCCTATCATTGGAGGCACTTGGGCTTCCTTCAGCGCTTGCATCCAACTGTTTCCCACTTCTCAGTGTTACAGCTTTTAAGTGTTCCCTTGGGTTGCTTTCGGTGTTGCTTGGCAAACTACCCGAGGATCTATCAGATTGTGCCCTAGCAAGCTGCTCAATCTGGTTCTCAAGAGACTGAATAGAAGCTTGGACGTTTCTCAATATGGTGCCAAACTCATCAAACCTTTTATTAACATTCTGAAACCTTGCCTCCATGTTGATCATAAATTTGTCTAGTACATCCTCAGTGGTGTACTTCCTCTCATGCTGTTGGGGGCTTGGTACTGGCTTCCCTGAGGAGGTGGGGCCCTTTGTTGAGATTGGCCTTGGTTCCAAAACATATTCGGGTAGTTCCTCCACCCCGGGTTGTAGGTGTTGACATACTAATTCCCCGGTCTCCTAGGTCCTCCACCAACGTAATCTACAGTCTCCACTAGTACAAAAGGGGCGAAAAATATGGGGCATGTGAAGTTCATGCCCAACATCACAAGTGTCACAGGACATTACAGCCTTAGGGGTGGAACTGGACCCCAAAATGAGCTGATCAACTTTCTATGTCAATGTACTAACTAAAGCGTTGTTGTCTGATAAATTCTTTGTTAAAGCATCAACCTTAGCAGTTAGTGCAGTGTTTGCATTCACCTCATACAGACCAGCTGCTTTTGGTGCTTTTTGCTAGGTACTCCAATGGCATTCATTGCTTGCCATGTTCTTAATCAGTGTCTCAGCCTCTTCTGGGAGTTTGTTACTTAAAGAACCACCTATTGCTGCATCAATGAGCTGCCTTGTAGCATAATTCATACTATTACAAAGCATTTGCACTCTCATCCATGCAGCAAACCCATGGTGAGGACACTTACGCAACAAATCCTTGAACCGCTCATGTGCCTCAAAAAGTGTTTCTAAATCCCCTTACCTGAAAGATGAGATCTCCTACCTCAGTCTCGCAGCCTTGCTTGGTGGAAAATATCTAGCAAGGAATTTCTCCACCATATCCTTCCATGTGGCGATAGATCCGGGAGCAAGGAAAGTAAGCCATCTGTACGCTTGATAAATGCTCGTAGTATAGTAATGCAAAGCATGATTATCTTACAATGAATATATCTTTTATCAGAGTTTATCACTAAATTGTGTGCATTTGTGTATTTTTATGCATTGTAGGTTTGTGGAGCCAATTTGGAGAAAAAGAATGAAGCTAGATCGTGTTCGCCATTGTTGGGAGGTTTTCGGACCAAGCAAAGAACAAGGCACGAGCTTAGACTTGTGAGTGTGTGCCAACCTCCTTTGGAGGGGCACAAAGGCAGTTAAATTCACAATAAGTCTAACTCGTGTTGCTTAGGAGAACTTCACCAAGAAGGAGACTTGAATCAATCGGCACGATCTACCATTGATTGTATGCCCAATACAATGGCCTCAATGAAGAACGACGGATTCGGGAGTGTTTTCGGCGAGTACTGTAGCAGCACTGTAGCTTTGTTACTATAGCAAAACACTATATCAAGCTACTGTTTACTTTCAGCCGAATTTCAGAATTCCAGAGAATTCACATGGGCGTGTGGAATTAACACACGGCCGTGTGAATTAATTTTTCAGCAGACAGAAACTTCACACGCCCGTGTGTTAATTCCACACGGCCGTGTGAAGTCCCGATAAGTCCAAAATTTAAAGCCGCACTCAGCATTATAAAAGCCCGATTTGGAGACTTTTGACACATCTTTGGACCTATCTTTCTCCCCAACTTCTGGAGAGTGCGGCTAGGGTTTCGGAGAGAACTTTGTGGAGGATTGGAGAGCACCATCGGCATCGACATCGACGTACGACGGCGGCAAAAGACCACGGCCACACCATACGCAAGGGGGTTTTCATCAATGCTTTCATTTTATTCTTTCTTTCATATTTTGATGAACATGTATAGCCCCATGAAGAGCTAAACCCCTTGTGGGTATTCGGACTTGTAAACCCTAGGATTATTATGTTTCTATGACATTGTTATTATGCTTTTATTGATGAATAAATTCGAGTTTCAATTTTAATTTTCTTTTGCTATTGTTTTCTCTTAGCCGTGACACTAAGGATTGAAAACAATCTAGGTTATCCTTTGGAGGGATGACAACTCCTATAGGGTTAGACTACTTAAGATTGAAGAAGGTTGAGAGGGAGAGTTGTGAGGTAGCGATGTATCCCCTTTCCCTTCCGGTGTGATTTCTCCCTACCTCCGTTTCCTTGATTTATTAGCGGTCGAGATAGAGTGAAGTGCTAGGTAGATAAACTCCCCTAGGGCTTAGCTGTGCAAGCAACAGAGTGAAGGGTTGACGTGAATCCTATGTACTGGGGCTTAATTTAGACTAGGGTTCTTCCACCTGGACCAAAGGGGTAGAACTATACATAAGAACAGGTTTTATCTCTAGGAATCCCTAAAGCGTAAAGCAATCCCACGTAGTGTTAGGCTTAGGTAGAAATACTCCCCTGAGGCTTAGTTGCGTGAGCGACAAAGTGAAGGGTTGACATGAATCCTAATGCCGGGATATAGTGTTGGGGTTAGTCACGGTTGACCTTAGGTTTGGGACCGTGTGTTTAAGGATATCCTCGACTCAATTAACATCAATAGGAAAGTATAATAGCATAGTCTTGCACTAGAAGCATAAGTCCTAGAGGTAATTTGTATGGATACCCTATTTCATTCATTGCTAGTCTTTCTCCTTCTACTTTTACTTGCACTTTCTTGTCTTCCATCCCTCTATTTACTTTCTTGTCTTTTATTTTAGTTGATTCCATAATTCTCTCATCAAACCGATTATCACTTTTCGTACACCGCATAACTAAATAGCGAATTCTTGTGTTCTAAATCCCTATTCCCTGTGGATTCGACTACCCACTCACCAGTGTAATTTTATTACTTCGACAAGCCCGTGCACTTGCGGGATATACGCAAGGGGTCGTGTCAACGCTGCTCCCCTCAAACTGAATGGAAACAATCTCAGTCTTATGGCATTATCAGACACTGAATTGATCTTGAAAGTAGAGCAAATTAGCAGGGAACGGGATAGGTGAGCATGTGGATCTTCATCATCTAACCCATCAAATTGGACTGAATTCTGTATCATTCCTATTGTGCTCACCTTGATCTCAAAATTATTAGCCGGCACTGTGGGAGCTTGCATGCTAAATTCCTCACCGGTGAATTGTGGCCTCTCATAATCCAACAATGTTCTTCGAGGCTCGGCCATGACTGTGGGTTTACTAGACTCAACCCGAATCTCTTGTTGTCTTGAGCTCTCAGCCACTTCCCTTATCCGTTAGTGCAATGTTCGTTCAATCTCGTCGTCATGCTCCACTAAATTTGTTTGACTCGCTCGTGTCATAAGATAGGTACCTCGCAAGATTGGAGTCAAGAGTTAGAAATTGAAGAGAAGCAAGAAAATAAAATACAAACAAAGAAATGATAAACAAGAAACAAAATAATGGTCAAATCAACATGCTCAAAGTTTTCCGAGTATTCCTCGTGGGTCCCCGGCAACGGCGCCAAAAACTTGGTGAGAACCCGCAAGTGCACGAGTTAGCCAAGTAGTACCCTGTGTGTGACACAGGGGTCATATTCCCTAGGGCCCGAGAATCTACCCTTACTTCCTTATTGCAATGTTGTTTAACCGACAAGTCTTAATTGATGAAATGAAATGCAAAGAAACTAAATCAATACACAATGAATGCGAATGAATGAAGGAAAATTACAGGGAGAAATCAGGGCTAAGAATGGTCACGGATGAGGATCCCCTCGGGGGTTACTAAAGTGTGCAAGATGTTGAACTAACATGCAAGTGGCTAGTTGTTCTGAGAAACCCCTAAATTGGGCCAATCCGATGATCACGGCAATTGACCCCTAATCCGGTAGAGTATTGGATACGGTAATTACACATCCCCAAATCCTCCTACGATTGCAATGGGTAAAGTGGTCTTCTCGAACTAGGGTTGAAATTCAAGTGAGTACTTAACCCTAGAATTGGAGGGGTACAAATACCCAATGGTCATGGCGTATTTATATGTATTTCCCTTCCAAGTTTAGTGAGTCTAACACTAAGGCAATAGTCATACAACCTAGCATTTCCTAAGTCATGATACATAGAATTCTCATACATAACAAGCATTCAAGAACACCAAACATGGATCACAAACAAGCCAACATGCCTAAATTAGATCAAAACATCCAAACAACACAAGTTCACCCCCAAGGTTCACCTACATCCGATGGCCTTGGGGTATAGTTGCTCATGGTCACAAAATACACAATTAAAAGCATGAAAACAACAAAACAAAGCATAAGCAAGCTCCCTCAAAAGCTAGAGGCTGAATGACGCTTGGAGTCCGCCAGAGATGAACTTCACAACAAGCCCTAGGGATGGATCTAGCCCACAATCATGCTCTCCTCACCAATCCTCCATGGAAACGTCCTCAAGTCTCTTCTTCTAGCTCGGATGGGTGATGGTGGTGATAAGCTCCAAGAAGAAAGACCAAAGATGGACCAAAGATGCCCAAAAGAAACCTAAGAAACCCTTAAAATGGATTAATTCGGGGCAAGTCAAGGTCAATATACGGGCGGTGAGATTGCCTGGAAAACAGGTCTAAAAATCCACTAAGTTGCTATAGTACTGTTACAGTAAAACTTCTACAGTAGTGTTGCTCTCTGAATTACTTACAAATGACTTCACGGCCATAAGGTTGCTCGTGAGGGTTTCTAGACTTAGAAAATTCTTCAAGTCTAAGTGCTTCAGGTCACTACAGTGCTCGGGACCCTAGAACGACGATTTCCACGTAGATTTCTTCTCAAATCACATCGTTGAGCTCATCCAAGCATCTTTTGCACCTGAAACACGAAATAAACCAATTTAGACCGAAAAGGACATCGACTCATCAACAAAATAATAAAATCACGCACAAGTATATGTATAAAATACGTACATTTAGACGTTTATCACTCTCCTCCGAAGGAAAATCGATGTCAAATGCCATAGAACAGCTCCAAAATCTCAGCAAAACCTCTCCAAACCCTAGCCACGCTCTCCCCAAAAGATAGGAGAAAGATAGGGAAAAGATTTAAAAATTAAACTCTCAAAGAGGTATTTATAGGGCTGAAATCGGGAATCCGCACGGTGTGTGAAAATTTCACACAGCCGTGTGGATTTCCAGGCTTCATTTTCCTGCGTGATGTGAACAGTATCTGCTACAGTGATTCTCCTCCCCCCGTGTGTGTGGGAGTGTGCCATGCAGAAGTGATAAGTGTTTGTGTTATAGTACCGCGAAGCGTTATTATCTTACATTGAGCATATCTTTTATCAGTTTTTATCACTAAATGGTGTGTACTTGTGTACTTTTGTGCATTGAAGGTTTGTGGAGCTAAATTGGAGAAGAAGAATGAAATTAGGTCGTGTTCGCCGATGTTGGGAAGTTTTCGGACCGAGTAAGAAACAAGGCACGAGCTTGACTTGTGAATGTGTGCCAACCTCCTTTGGAGGGTCACAAAGGCAGTCACATTCACAACAAGTCTAACTCGTGTAGCTTAGAAGAACTTCACCAAGAAGGAGACTTGAGCAATCGGCATGACCTACCATTGTTTGTGTGCCCAACCAATGGCCTCGATGAAGAACAACGGATTCGGGAGCTTTTCGGTAAGTACTGTAGCAAGTTACTGTTTATTTTCTGCCGAAAATCAGGATTCCAGAGGATTCACACTAGCGTGTTAAAATTCCACACGGCCGTGTGAATTGATTTTTCAGCCAGACAGAAACTTCACACTGTCGTGTGAAGCCCCTGATAAGTCCGATTTTAAAGCCGCGATTCAACATTATAAAAGGGGATTTTGGAGACCTTTCGGGATATCTTTTGACAGATCTTTCTCCTCAACTTGGGGAGTGCGGCTAGGGTTTTGGAGAGGATTTCGTGGAGGTTTAGCCCGCGTCATTGGCATCGTCACCGATGTTCGACGGCCGCACAAGACCACGGCCACACCATATACAAGGGGGTTTTATCAATGTCTTTGATTTGTACTTTCTTTTCTATTTTGATGAACATGTATAGCTCCATGAAGAGCTAAACCCCTTGAGGGTATTCGGACTTGTAAACTCTAGGGTTATCATGTCTCTTTGACATTGTTATTATGCTTTTCCATTATTGATGAATAAAAATTGAGTTTCAATCTTAATTTCATCTTGTTAATGTTTTCTCTTAGATGTGACACTAGGATTGAGAACAATCTAGGTTACCCTTTGGAGGTGTGACAACTCCTTAGGGTTAGACTACTTAAGATTGAAGAAGGTTGAGAGGGAGAGTTGTGAGGTAGCGATGTACCCCTTTCCATTCCGACGTAGTTTCTCCCTACCTCCGTTTCCTTGATTTCATAGCGGTTGAAATAGAGTGAAGCGTTAGGCAGATAAACTCCCCTGGGGCTTAGTTACGCAAGTAACAGAGTGAAGGGTTGGAGTGAATCCTACGCGCTGGGGCTTAATCTAGACTAGGGTTCTTCCACCTGGACCAAAGGGTTAGAACTACATAGAGGAACAGGTTTTACCACTAGGAATCCCTAGAGCTTAAAGCAATCCCACGTAGTGTGAGGTTTAGGTAGATATACTCCCTTGGGGCTTAGTCGTGCGAGCGACAGAGTGAAGGGTTGACGTGAATCCTAATACCGGGGCATAGTGTTGGGGTTAGTCACGGTTGTCCTTAGGTTTAGGACCGTGAGTTTTAGGATATCCTCGACTCAATTAACATCAATAGGGAAGTATAATAGCATAGTCCTGCACTAGAAGCATAGATCCTAGAGGTAGTTTGTCCGGATACCCTATTTCATTCATTGCTAGTCCTCTTTATTCTCTTTTACTTGCACTTTCGTATCTTCCATCTTTCTTTTTAATTTCTTGTCTGTCATTCTATTTGATTCTATATTCACTCATTGATCCTATTATTGCTTTTCCATACGCCGCATAGCTTTACTAGTGAAATCTCGTATTCTAAATCCCTATTCCCTGTGGATTGACTACCCTCTCACTAGGGTAAATTTTATTACTTCGACAAACCCGTGCACTTGCAGGATACACGCAAGGGGTCGTGTCAAGAAGTCCTCCTATAATGCGCCAAAACAACATTTTAAGGCTTTTTTTTACTTTGAGCACTCCTCTCACACATTGGTTTCACAAAATATATAATAAATTACCTGCACAACTAATTAGATTACATATACAATATTACATGCTCAGCGTGTATAAAATAAGAATATAAAATATATGAATCCAAGCACTTATCAATACTACACTATATTTGATTTGATAGATGCAATTGATTTTGAGGTAAACCTCCCAATCACCTCTTTAACAACTCCTTTTCCATAGAAAAATAAAAATCTAATGTTGAACATCAAACTGCCAATATCATAGTTGAGAGCATAGGATCTGTGTGTTAAAAACTCTGATACCAATTTGTTAGGGATAAAAGAAATGATAATGGTAAGTAAAAAAAAACAATAGGACATAAGAAATAAAAATTTACATAGAAATCTAAAATCCAAAAAACCACACGCAAAGGAGGTGAGATTCCACCATATTGAAGAGTAAGTATAAAGTTAGCTTGCATAATGGTGTTGCTACTTACACAACTACATTTCTCGTAAAAACTCATATCTATGTTAATATAACAACTTGGCACCCATGGTGCTTTATATGTAGAGTCATAAACCATAAAATCCTATTAAAATTCAGACTAAGTAATTTTATTCAAATCCATAGTTGATCACTATGATTAAAAATTATAATTTTAAGATATCTCTAGTCTGATTATAGGTAGAGCTATTAAGATGTCAGATCATAAAAGGTTTATCTAAGCACATTATAACAGGATTACAAGTAGAATTCAGGGCACAAACTTTAACAGTTTATTTTATAAGTAGACTAGCAGGTTACAGACTATTCTCAAAGATTAGTGTGAATTTTGTTTTAGAAGTTAAAACATGTTGAAAAATAAATTTTATTTATAGTTTCCTCTATTTTGATTTAATATATTTTGACATGTTTTGAATTTATACATATATTTATGATTATAAAGAAAAATTAAACATATTTTTTAAATATGTTCTTTTCTTAAATGGTAAGACCTAATATTTTGTATTAAATATATTATAAATATAAAAGCTAATTTAAGAATTTATTTTTATAATATAATTATATTCTCATTTAAATTCTTTTATATCAAACATGTCAAAGTAAAATATATATCCATCTTGAAAATGCATTATTCACAAATCAAACTAAGAACCCTTTTGGTGGACAGAATAAGGACTATAGAATAGGATAAACTATTATATCATGACATTATCTTTTGTTTTGGTGAGCTAATAGGATGTTATAGTCATATCCTATTGACCAACTTTATCCTACTAGTAATATGATAACTAATCTTATGGGTAGAGTCAAGATAAAAAAGGGGTAGGATAGGATAAAAAATTAAATTTACATTTTTGCCCTTTTATTTGGTTTCTCTCCCTCATCTAAGGTTTTATTGTTTTCAAATCTTTGAACCCGAGACTTGGGACAAGAAGCTTTGTGACGCAAATTTCACTTTTTTTTTTTTTTTTGTAGGTCTTCTCGCATATAAAGCCGTTAAAGGGTTTCTCCATTGATCTTGTGCTCAAACAGCTTATTTTTCATTTAAATCACTTCTTTCATCATGTCTTATTTTTAGTTTTTCTAGTCATATGATTTTTATTTTTTTCTTTTTTCTAATTGATTTTGATGTGATCTTTTTTTTTTTGCTACATATATAGATTCTAGGTTATTATAAAGGGTAATTTTGTCTATTTATATATGTTGGGATCGACAAGGGTCTACGAGCATGCTAGAAGCAAAATATGCACAGCGGATAACAAAAAAAACTAGCATGGACCCTAGCATGCAATGGAAGCGAAGAAAGATATAAAAATCTAAAATAAATAAATAAATACAATTCCAAGGGTGTAGTCGAAAAAGGGACTGCATATACGCGACTCCCCTCTACTCTCACACACACACACAAGCCGGAAACAATCCGGTATAGATTGCTAGTATCCAACGATAACTCTTATCGAGAAATACGAATAGCAATTAAAAATTAGTTCTCAAAACCTAATCGTAAACATGTGTAAGGAATTATAAATTCAAAAACCGACACTCGGCGAATGTTTCACGTGTGAGAATCTTTTGAGAAAAATTCCACAACCATTATGAAATAATCTCAAAAGGTTCTCACTCCGGCGATCTCCATTGATAAAGAAATATCAATGAAAAAGCCGGCCTGTGAACTAACAAACATGAATAAACAAGAAATATCAAAAGAGTGTCGACCTATACCTTTACCGGAGCCAAGTAATGGCAATCCGGATGGAGAAAACTTTCTCCAAAAGGTGGGGAAAAAGAGGACAGCGCCTTTGACCGGCGGCGGCAGCGTCCTATTGGCTAGGGCGGACCGGCGGACTCCTTGAGGGAGAGAGGGAGAAGAAAGATTAGGGTTAGGGTTTTTTCTCTAATACACATGTATTTATAAAACCCTAAAACCAATCCCAATGCAATATCAACCATTGATTCCACATATTGGATCTTCTCTCTTATTGGATATTAATCATATTAGATCCAATAAGCTAACACTTAATTTCTAATTAAGTCCCTCATTTTTAAGTTATCTCATAACTCAATCCTTACACATTCGCGGTTAGACCAAATCAACTCTTGATTTATCTAAACTCCATTTAGCTATTCGACTCATTAGATTGAGTCCGGATTTCACGGCTTTTATGTGTGCGATCCTGTAGGCCCGTTTTAAAATCGGCAATGGGATTTTAACCTTGTTAAGGCCCATAAGTCACAAATGTCGTCTAGCATGGCAATGTGACTACCCGAATTAAAACGGAGGTCGACTGGGTAATCAACTAACCTTGTAACCTTATCTGATTCCTTTGCCAATTGAATATCTCGATCAACATAAGGCATGGAGCTTAGTCACCCTTATTTATTTGTCGATCGATTTCTTGATCCTCGGTGTACTGACTAGGTCAAATAAATGATAACCCTTACGATTTCACTTGGGCGTACTAGTCTTAGTTTACTATCATTCCCATGACAGTAATTGACTAGGGATGTTTAGAAAGTTGTTCTTTTACGCACCAAGGTTTTACTGCCCAAATCACGTATTCGGCAACTTGTGCGTAACAAACTCTCAGGGATAGTTCTATCCAAGCATACATGCACAAAAATGTAGTAAGATAAAATAAGCCAGGTTTTATTAAAAAAACATATAACTAATAAAGGTTCAGATCAACGCATTGGGGCTAGGGCTAACACTAACAATCTCCCACTAGCACTAGTCCCAATCGGGCATAGCCCTAAGACCCATTGATATCATGTCACGGTCATTTTTCGCCTTAACCAACTGCTTGGTCAGGGGGTCAGCTACGTTATCTTCTCCAAATATCTTGCACACCTTAACATCTCCTCTGTCGACGATCTCTCGGATGAGATGGAATCGCTTGAGTATGTGTTTGGACTTCTGATGTGATCGGGGCTCCTTAGCCTGTGCAATGGCCCCGTTGTTGTCACAATAGAGGCTAACTGGATCTAGGCTTGATGGAACAACGCCTAACCCAGATAAGAACCTCCGAAGCCAAACAGCCTCCTTAGCAGCATCTGAAGCTGCTATGTACTCAGACTCTGTAGTAGAATCAGCGACGGTGTCTTGTTTTGAGCTTTTCCAGCTAACAGCACCTCTGTTTAAGGAGAACACGTAACCTGATTGTAATTTGCAATCATCTGCGTTGGTTTGAAAAGCAGCATCGGTGTAACCAGTTACAACGAGCTCATTCTCACCACCATACACCAAGAAATAATCCTTAGTTCTTCGCAAGTATTTTAGGATATTCTTGACAGCAGTCCAATGGTTTTCACCTGGATCCTGTTGGAACCTGCTCGTCATACTCAATGCATGAGCGACATCCAATCTAGTATATAACATGGCATACATGATAGATCCTATTACAGAAGCATAAGGAATCCTACTCATGTATTCCCTTTGCTCTTTAGTTTTAGGACAATCCCCTTTACTAAGAACTACTCCCTGAGACAAGGGTAGGAACCCTTTCTTGGAGTTAGACATACTGAATCTCTTCAACACCTTGTCTATGTATCTAGATTGACTTAGTCCAAGAAGCCGTTGCGATCTTTCTCTATAGATCTTTATCCCTAGGATAGTTTCGGCTTCACCTAAGTCTTTCATTGAGAAACACTTACCCAACCATTGCTTAACACTTAGTAATGTTGGGATGTCATTCCCAATGAGTAGAATGCCATCGACGTATAACACTAAGAAGATGACTATGCTCCCACTAGTCTTCTTGTACACACAAGGCTCATCTTCATTTTGATAAAATTAAACTCTTTGACTGTCTCATCAAGTCAAAGATTCCAGCTTCGGGATGCTTGCTTGAGTCCATAAATGGATCTCTGGAGCTTGCAAACCTTTGTAGGATTCTGTTGGTCGACAAAACCCTCAGGCTGTGTCATGTACACGTCTTCAAGAAGGTTTCCGTTAAGGAAAGCCGTTTTGACGTCCATTTGCCATATCTCATAGTCATAATATGCGGCTATGGCAAGTAGAATCCTAATGGATTTGAGCATGACTATTGGTGAAAAGGTTTCGTCATAGTCTATACCATGAGTTTGTTGAAATCCCTTCGCCACTAGTCTACCTTTGAAGGTATTATCGCCTTTACGCTTGAAGATCCATTTGCACTCAATGATCTTCGCACCTTCCGGTGGGTCAACCAAGTTCCAAACTTGATTATCATACATTGATTGCATCTCAGATTTCATGGCTCCAAGACATTTGTCTGAGTCTGGACTCTCAATAGCCTCAAGGTAGGTGGTGGGTTCATCCTGATCCACCAGCTCTAAGCTTTGGTCATCAGTTATGAGATAACCATATCTCATATACTCGTGACGCACCCTACCGGACCTTCTAGGTGCTTGTGTAATGGGTTCGGGTTCCACAACATCTTGTGAATTGGATTCCATTTCCAACCTTTCCTCAGTCGGAGTCTGTGGGACTTAAATTTCTTCGAGTTCAACTCTACTCCCACTATCTTTCTTGAGAAGAAACTCCTTCTCTAAGAAAATAGCATGTCGAGCAACAAACACTTTGTTCTCGGTGGGGTTGTAGAATGAATAACCCTTTGTTTCTTTAGGGTATCCCACAAACAGGCATTTGTCTGTTTTGGATGCGAGTTTGTCCGATGTTAACCGCTTAACATGATACTCGCACCCCCAAATCTTTAGAAAAGACATATTGGGCTTTCGCACATACCATATCTCATATGGAGTCTTATTTAGTGCCTTAGTTGGAGTACGGTTTAGTAGGAACGCAGCCGTTTCAAGGGTGTATTCCCAAAAGGATCTTGGAAGACTCGTTTGATTCATCATCGATCGGACCATATCTAATAGGGTTCGATTTCTCCTCTCAGACACACCGTTCCACTGAGGTGTTCCAGGTGGAGTGAGCTGCGAAACAATTCCACACTCTTTGAGATAATGATCAAACTCTTGGCTCAAATATTCGCCACCTCGATCAGATCGAATGGCCTTAATACTTTTGCCAAGCTGGTTTTGTACTTCGTTCTTAAATTCTTTGAACTTTTCAAAGGTTTCGGACTTATGCTTTATCAGGTAGACGTACCCAAACCTGTTGAAGTCATCCATAAAGGTTACGAAATACAAATAACCACCTCTAGCCTGTGTGCTCATTGGTCCATATACATCGCTATGTATAAGACACAATAAGTCGCTAGATCTTTCACCAACTTTGGTGAAGGGTCTCTTTGTCATTTTTCCATGCAGACAAGATTCGCATGTGTCAAATGATTCTAAATCAAATGACCCAAGTGCTCCGTCTCTATGGAGTCTTGAGATGCGTTTATCGTTTGCATGTCCTAAATGACAATGCCAGATGTAAGAGGGATTTAACTCATTTGTTTTTATCCTCTTACTATTTACATTATAGATTGATTTGTGATTAGTCAAGTCTAGAACGTAAAGACCATTGTTTAGCATACCATTTCCATACAAGATGTTATTACGATGAATGGAAAATTCATTATTCGAAATAACAAAATTGAATCCATCATTGTCTAAACATGAAATCGAAATAATGTTCCTGCTCATAGCAGGTACATAATAAACATTCGATAATTGAATCACTAATCCTGAAGGTAAAGTTAGATAATAGTCGCCTATCTCCATCGCCGCAACTCTTGCACCGTTACCTACTCTTAGGTCGACTTCGCCCTTCTTCAATACCCTCCTATTTCTCAGTCCCTGCACATTTGAACAAATGTGAGAACCACATCCGATATCTAATACCCAAGAAGTAGAAATAGAGATATTGATCTCTATCATGTAAATACCTGAAGCAGGGGGGACCTTTCCTTTCTTCAGATCTTCTAGATATAGTGGACAGTTCCTCTTCCAGTGGCCAGCTCTCTTGCAGTGAAAGCAGCTGCCTTCCTTTAGAGGCTTGGACTTGGGAGTCTTGGCCGCCTTGCCCTTGGTGTAAGGTCCAACCTTTTCCTTTGGCTTGGCCTTGGCCTTTCCCTTTCCCTTTCCACTTTGACCCTTGTTCTTCTGGACCATCATCACCGGGACAGTCTTTTTAATACTTGGTTCAACATTTTTAAGCATCCCATGTATCTCAACCAAAGATTTATCCATGCCGTGCATATTATAATTTAATATAAACTGATCATAGGCCTCTGGTAGAGACCCAAGAACTAGATAAACGGTAAGCTCCTTACGGATGGGTGTATCAAGTTTCTCTAGGGTATCAATATAACCCTTCATCTTGAGCACATGGGCACTAACCGAAGTACCCGGAGCCATCTTGCAGGAGGTAAGCGCTTTCGTAGTCATGAACCTTTCATGACGGGCTTGCTGTTGGAACATTTCCTTGAGTGACACCATGATGGTATAGGCTTCCATATCTTCGAACTGTTTCTGCAAATCAGGAGTCATGGTTGCCAACATCATGCAGGTGATGTCGTTAGAGTCTTTCTTGGCTTTCTCAAAAGCCTCTCTGACGGCAGCCGTAGCGCTCCTACCCGGTGGATCAAGTAGCGGCTTCTCAATGGCCTCTAGCTTCTGCTCTTGCCCAAGAACAATTCTCAGGTTATGAGCCCAATCTAGAAAGTTCAGCCAATTGAGTTTGTCCTTCTCAAGAACAGATCGCAAAGAAAAAGTGTTCTGATTTACGGTTGTCATTGAAACTATACAGAAAATGTGCAAAATAGTATTAGTTTTTGGCAATTAAAAATTCCCACAAATATTCAAAAAATAATTCGTGTTAGTGATTTTATTGTGGGCCAAGGTCCATATTTTACTTTGTCCTGGTCAAGCTGAGCTTGTACACCCAAGACTCGGTTATTTAGGTAGGAACTCTTTCCAATCACATCACCATGAGACCCTTGGATCAAATGGGATTAACGACTATTATGTTAAAGCACTTCCCATTTTAATGCCTAGGGCTAGGACTGTCACTACTACCCTTGTTAAGTCAAACCATTACCCAAATGTCGGACATAACATTTATTCCGGCACTTGCCTCACAAAGATAATCTAGCGCACACCAGCGACGGCATGGCGTCCGTTTCGACGATCGATGCCTTGACAAGTTTTGAGTAGTGGAAGGCATTTTAAGACTTACTATTTTATGGGATTTAAATCTTTTACGGCTTAACATGCATCCATTCACAATGAAATTAAAAAACCAAAAACATGGTGACAATCATGAGCCCGAAAAACCTAAACCTAGAGACTATCTCTTAGGCGGGCTTCTCGTCTATATCCGCTTCTTTGAATCTTGCCGTCTTCATAAAAGGAATTAAATGAAAAATAAATAAAACGGTACGCATACCGTATACAAAGAAAAATGACTCGCAGGCCGTATTAAATTACCACGACACGCAGGTCGTATCCAAATGTAAAAACAAAACGGCACGCAAGCCGTGTCTATCTAAGGCCCATGATAGCACGAAATAAACCATCCATACATAACATTCACCATTCAAATATTCATCACATGAATAAAACATTCACACATGCATGCTATCATCACATGATATAAAACGCATTTTAAATAAACAATTTAATTTAAGCCGTTTGGAATCATGTGTTCAAGTTACCCCATAAGATCAAACCATTTGATCACAATCGATAAATTTGAACTCACTATTAATTGATTTGTGCTAAAATCAATCAATCAATTCCATATACTTTTATGTTTTATTTGAACCAAACAAACACCAAATAATATGAAAGATGAGAACAAATAAAACCAAAGTCCAAAGCATGCAAAAGAAAAACCTAGCTCTGGTACCACTGTTGGGATCGACAAGGGTCTACGAGCATGCTAGAAGCAAAATATGCACAACGGATAACAAACAAAACTAGCATGGACCCTAGCATGCAATGGAAATGAAGAAAGATATAAAAATATAAAATAAATAAATAAATAAATACAATTCCAAGGGTGTAGTCGAAAAAGGGACTGCATATACGCGACTCCCCTCTACTCTCACACACACACAAGCCGAAAACAATCCGGTATGGATTGCTAGTATCCAACGATAACTCTTATCGAGAAATACGAATAGCAATTAAAAATTAGGTCTCAAAACCTAATCGTAAACATGTGTAAGGAATTGTAAATTCAAAAACTGACACTCGGCGAATGTTTCACATGTGAGAATCTTTTGAGAAAAATTCCACAACCATTATGAAATAATCTCAAAAGGTTCTCACTCCGGCAATCTCCATTGATAAAGAAATATCAATGAAAAAGCCGGCCTGTGAACTAACAAACATGAATAAACAAGAAATATCAAAAGAGTGTCGACCTATACCTTTGCCGGAGCCGAGTAATGGCAATCCGGATGGAGAAAACTTTCTCCAAAAGGTGGGGAAAAGGCATACAGCACCTTTGACCGACGGCGGCGGTGTCCTCTTGGCTAGGGCGGACCAGCGGCCTCTTTGAGGAAGAGAGGGAGAAGAAAGATTAGGGTTAGGGTTTTTTCTCTAATACACATGTATTTATAAAACCCTAAAACCAATCCCAATGCAATATCAACCATTGATTCCACATATTGGATCTTCTCTCTTATTGGATATTAATCATATTAAATCCAATAAGCTAACACTTAATTTCTAATTAAGTCCCTCATTTTTAAGTTATCTCATAACTCAATCCTTACACATTCGCGGTTAGACCAAATCAACTCTTGATTTATCTAAACTCCATTTAGCTATTCGACTCATTAGATTGAGTCCGGATTTCACGGCTTTTATGTGTGCGATCCTGTAGGCCCGTTTTAAAATCGGCAATGGGATTTTAACCTTGTTAAGGCCCATAAGTCACAAATGCCGTCTAGCATGGCAATGTGACTACCCGAATTAAAACGGAGGTCGACTGGGTAATCAACTAACCTTGTAACCTTATCCGATTCCTTTGCCAATTGAATATCTCGATCAACATAAGGCATGGAGCTTAGTCACTCTTATTTATTTGTCGATCGATTTCTTGATCCTCGGTGTACTGACTAGGTCAAATAAATGATAACCCTTACCATTTCACTTGGGCGTGGCCACGCACTACTTAGTTTCACCGATCAAGTGGCCGGTGATACTCTTTCTCCTCAGAGAGTGGCAATCCCCATGTTACTCGCTATGAATCTCGATACACCCAATCATACCCACACTTGTCACTCTGTTACGAATGATGTTAGGCGTATGTCAAAGTACACCAACATTCATCCAAGCTCCATAGCGACCTTAAGTCTAAGGATTCGGTATAAACGTTACACGAGAATCACTTATGACTTTGCAACCATGTAGTGATCTCGTGTGCGGATCGATCCAAACACGCTGTTCACTAACACGTGTTTATGTCTATTGATTGACATCACATGTCCTATAATCCGTAAAACATGATTATCACGCAATAGGCATACTAGTCTTAGTTTGCTATCATTCCCATGACAGTAATTGACTAGGGATGTTTAGAAAGTTGTTCCTTTACGCACCAAGGTTTTACTGCCCGAATCACTTATTCGGCAACTTGTGCGGAACAAACTCTCAGGGATAGTTCTATCCAAGCATACATGCACAGAAATGTAGTAAGATAAAACAAGCCAGGTTTTATTAAAAAATATATAACTAATAAAGGTTCAGATCAACGCATTGGGGCTAGGACTAACACTAACAATATATAATTCATCTCATATATTGGTCATTATCCGATCCACTTCAAATATTAAATAAGATAGCAAAATGTTATCCAATGGCTTTTCTGATGGGCATTAAACATATGATAGAATATGGGCTTATTATGCCCATATCCTTTCCAACTTCTATTCAGTCCTCAAATCCTTTTTGCTCATATCTTATTTTGTTCACCAAACGGGCCTAAGAGTTTTAACATTTTGGAGAATCAAATTATTTACAATCAAATCCCCACAAATCTGTTTACTTTGAGTAAGAGCATCAATCTCATAACCCATAAACGAAACACTTCTTGTAAATTTATAAGCTAGACCTATAATGTAAACATCTGTTCATGATTTTCACACACATTGCAGGGTCATTTTCAGATTTTGCCTCCAACTTTCCGACACGAATCCTTTTGTGCCAAAACATGTAGTTATCAATAGCTAGTATGTGTCAAACAAAGTTCATAGGACTGCTTTGAGAGTAACTTACTAAGTCCCATACTTCCCTCAACATATGTCCTGTCAGCATTCCAAAAAGCAAATAGATTTTAATTAGTTTTAATATCCACACCCAAATCCAAACCCAAATTTGGGATTTGGGTAATGACCCAAATCCCAAATTTGGGTTTGGATTTGGGTGTGGATTGCTCTAACCCACACCCAAATCCAAACCCAAACCCAAATCCAAACCCAAATTTGGGATTGGATTTGGGTGTGGATTGCTCTAACCCACACCCAAATCCAAACCCAAATTTGGGATTTACAATAGTGTGACCCCAAATTTGGGGTCGCAATAGTGCGACCCCAAATTTGGGGTCCCATAAGAAAACTAATATTTTAATCTTTTTTTTATTTTTATAATTATTGTTATTAAAATTATAAAATTAATAATTTATTAAATATAATTAATAACTAGTCATTAAATATAATTGTTGTAAAGTTAATTTTCATTTTGTTAAAATTGTAATTGATCATGTGTTTAAATATTAAATATTTTCCTGCCATATGAAAAAAGAATTTCATTATTTATCAAGATAATTAAGAAATTCATAACTTAATTTTTAAATAAATTAAATCATAAATTAAAAAATTTTAGTTATAAATTTTTAAATTTATTTTTATTAGTAAAATATTAAATTGTAATAAATATTTAATTAAGTTATTGTTAGAAATAATTAATTTCAAGTATTCTTTTATTGAATAGTAATAATAATATAAAAAAAGATGAGAAAGGAATATTATGTGAATATGCTTTTTGGGGTAAAATTTGAGATTTGTGGTTGGAATATAATTTAATTTAGCAAAACCAAATTTGGAATTTGAGATAAAAATTTGGGTTTATGGGTTGGAGATGGTCTTAGATAACCACAAAATAATGGGGATAACTTTGCCACCCTAGAATCTCCTTTCACCAATTTACCTAGAAATGCTTATCTATCCCTCCAACAAAGAGTCCTGAAGCATGAACACCATTATATTTAATTATTTTTTATAAAACAAATTAAGTTATAAACCAAGAATATCAAACCTTTGATGGATAGCAAATTACTGTCAATTATTTAAAGCATTAACCGATTTAACCAAAAGGAATGAATTTTAAGCAGCATCATTTTTTATTTTTATTTGAAAGTGGGCAACCCAAATTGCTCCACAAGACTATTTGGCGATGAGCGTCCTTGCTCATTTGAAACTTATCGTTGGCATGCACAAATATTTAATTATATACCATACGTCTTCACTGTGTAACACAGGGATTCCCCATAACCAATGTGGCAAGAGATTTGAGTGTGTGCCATTTAATTAAGTGGTTGAAATTACAATTATCACCCTAAATTTTATCTTAACATTTTGTAACACTTTTTAATTTTAATAGATCAACACCAAAGCCGACATTATTCTTCAGTGCACTGTAACATGTCTCCATTTTAAATTATCATACACCCATATGGCCAGCCTGATCCGAAAATTCTGAGAAAACGCCTTGATATAAAGTTTAATTATAATTATAATTATAATAATGAAAAAGATAGAAATATAGAAAGACAGAGAGGATAGGATCCAAAAGGAAGAGAAGATGCAGGATGGGAATGAAGCCACAAGGCTTGCATGTGACTTTGAGATGAGAGAGAAAGATAGAGAAAAGGAAATGGTTTGAAGACAAAGCAAGAAGAGATTGTGGCTTGCCAACACACCACATGGGAGAGCATGATTCAACTCCATAACACAAGCCACACTTCGTCCACAAAACCTCCTCTCTCTCTCTCTCTCTCTCTCTCTCTCTCTCTCTCTCTCTCTCTGTGTCTCTCCTTTTTTTCATTGTTCATTAATGTATGCCTCCATTTCATTTTTCTTCTTTACGTGGGTCATGAGCATCAGCTAAATCAACATTTTCTATTCTTAAAACATATGGCTACATGTAGCTTTTATGCTTGGAAGATGCTATCAATCATGCATTCCCAAGAAAGAAGTTGTTGTGAAGTTATTATTTATGAACTATTTATAAGGTATTTTCGGAAAAGAATGTTCTTTCATCTTTTTGGATGCTGCATTAACATTAGATCAGACAAATATTAATACGCTGTGTTCCTTTCTCATATGCTTTGAAGCGTTTCATGTAAATTACCAATTCCAATTTAAATATGTACAAATATCAAAACATGTAATGAGATAAAAAAAAAAAATTTAATGTATCTAAGTTTGGTCACTATGACGAAATTATTTAAAAAAGAATAATTTTTAATTATTATTTACATAATCACTGTTGATGTTTTAATTATAACAATAAATCATGGGCGGCTCAAGAGTAAAGTCAATCAAGCAACTACTTTAGGCCGCAGAAAATTTAGGGCCTCATCTAAATTTAAACTAATATAAGTTTTAAAATCTTATGATTATAATAATAATTATGTATCACGTAAATAATAACTTCTAAATTTAATTTGGGGCCTCATTATTAACTTTAAATTTTTAAAAGTTTTAAAATCTAATACTTGAAATCATAATAATTATTTGTTGTATAAATAATTAATATTTAAACTTCTAAATTTAATTAGCTTTTTAAAATAAAAACTAATATACTAAGTTCTTAATTTTTTACTTTAATGTATAATTAATTCTATTTTTCTCCCAACAAACAAAATCCATTTAAAAAAAAAATTTGTAGCTTCAATGCATAATTAATTCTTTTCTTCTCCCAACAAATAAATCTATTTAAAAAAATATAGCTTCAATATTTTTTTTAATAATTTTTTTATTAACTAATTAGGGTCAGTTTTATGCTCGGGCTTTAGACCTTTATAAACCTTGAGCTGCCACTGCAATAAATATATCTTATGATTAAAAAAAAATTGAATGGAAGTTTCCACGTAAGAAATTAGATTTAAAAATCAATGTCAGTTATGTGAATATAATAAAGTGTTGTTAGTAAATTTGAAAACAAAATTAAAATTTTCCCAAATTCAAGAGCTTATAAGTCATTTAGAAAATATTGTATTATATAAATCATTTAATCTAACTAATTTGAAGAGTTTTTAATAAAAATTATAAAATTATAGTTATAAACATTGATGACAGGGTTGTAAATATAAAAACATAATAAGTAAAACTTTTTCATTGGTCACGAGGGAGTTTATTTAATTTCATGAGGGAGATGCCATGATCAGCACAAGTGTTTTGATGGCAATTTTTACAGTGTTTTAATTGTTCGGATTAAGCATATCAAACCATACATTATTAATGGAGTAACTTGAAGTGGGGACAAAGTTCTTGAAAATAATTTATTTAGCTAAGTAAACATCATTATTAATTACTGGGAATTACCAAAAACAACCCCGAATTTTGCAATATACTCAAATTCAACCCTAAGTTGGAATATCCACAAAAACATCATTATTAATTACAGTGTTTTTGCCCATTTGATTTGTATAGTATTCCGTTAGGAAAAGAGATTTTTTCGGTTTCATGGTTTGATTATTGGATCATATTGTACTTTACAGGGAAATTTTTTTGCTAGGGTTTTGTTTTTGAGTTTCGTCTCTTTACACGATCGAAAGCGATAATGTTGTGCTGAAGGCGATTTCTCGATTGTTATGTAATGTCATTGTGTTGTGTAATGTTTATAATGCATGTTTCCCTTTAAAAACTGAAGTTACTGTTTAATAATTGAGGTTTCTTTTAATAAATGAGGTTTATGTTTAATAATTGAGGTTTCTCTTTAAAAACTGAAGTTAACGTTTAATAAGTTGAGTTTTCGTTTAAAAATAGCTTTCTGTTTAAGAGTCGTGAAGACTGCTTGATATGTTGTTCTTCTTGTAGCTTTGTGCTCATGAGGGTCAACCTAGTCAATGGTTGATGCTACTTGACACCGGTGGTCAAAACTTTGGCTAAGTTGAAAGTACTCACATAAGTAGACGACACTAGGAGATCATCCGAAGGACACCGTTTGTAGCATTCACTGAAATTGAAGCTGTATTCCAAGAGAGGCCCCTCCTTGATTCTCTGTTGCAGAGGTATGATGACCGCACCAATAAATGCAGGGTCGGGGGCAAGCCTATTGAGTTTCAGGCCTCAAGATGTGGCTCTTATCCTTGGGCTACGATGTGATGGAGACGCAGTCGTCTTTCAGAAGAAGAAAACATACTCAGTTTTTGAAATCAAGTACTTATCGAAGACCTACGAAAGACACAGAGACTTCATCAAGAGAACACTTGACCAAATAGTTCGGCAGAAGGGAGAAGAGGAGAATTTTGTAAAGCTCCTTATGTTCTACCTCATGGGCACTATCCTCTCCCCGAACACGTCCTGCTCAGTTCTGAACTGGATCATTGACTATGTCGATGACCTACCCAGAATGGGACGATATGCATGGGCGCAAGCGATGCACAAGTGGCTCATGGAGGATGTTCCACAAGTGCCCGCTTGAGTGCAAGAGAGCTCCGGGAAGAAAACGAACATGGGGTACCTCAAAGGTTGCTCAGTTGCGTTGAACATATGATTCTATGAGCTCACCGGTACCGGTAAGAAAGTTCATTTTGGGAAGACCCCAAGGATCCAATGCTACGGTGAAAACAGTTACCGAAAGCAAGTGTCGATAGGACCCATGTTGTCATCTCTCGAAGGAAAAGAGGTAATAAATCATTAACGTTTGTCTAGAGTGATAATTTTGTGTGTAAATCTTGTTTCTACTTAACCTTAGTTTATATCGTTTGACAATTTTGTTTTCTATTTAAAATTAGCTTTTAGTCTTTAAAAAGCTCTGTTACACTTTGAGTTATTGAGCTATCATTTAACTATATTGTTTTGTGTTTAAAAAAAAGTTTTAGTGTTTAACATTGTCGGTTTCTATTTAAATATTTAGTTCATAATTTAATAATGTTTGTTTCGTGTTTAATAAATTCAAATGACCCGGATGCTACCGACGCCGCCTCGACGTTTGCCGACGCCGACGTTATTGGAATGACCATCCAAAAAGGCCCATGTTGGAAGAGGCTTGTTCCTCGAAGGAAATCAACAATGTCTCTCCCTCCGCCAGCTAACGTGAAGCCAATGATTGTACCATCCGCGGTTGAACAAACAACGAAAAAGGCCGCGTTTGAGGAAATAGGCCCTACAGTCGCTCCAACTGCTGTTGATAAATCTGCATCAAAGGAAAACCCATTTAAATTCATAGGAACTACCGCTGGTGAGCTATCGTTGGTAAATCTGGGCAAGAGATGATAAGGAGAGGCACATTCAAATTCACAGCAACTACATCCAAAGAAGAAAAGATACATATTTATTAATTTTTCATATTTATTAATTTTTTCATGTAAATATCATTTTATCAATGTACGACTCTCTGTATGCTTGGCTGTATTTGTTTAAACAATGAGGTTTCTGTGAAAAAAATTGAGTTTCTGTTTAACTTTCATTGTTTCTATTTACATATCAAAGTCTCTGTTTAAACAACAAAGTTTCTATTTAAAGATTCTTAATTGACGTGTAAATAAGTCTTTTCTTTTTCAAATTTGTGTTTATTTACAATACATGTGTTGGTTTATAAATAAGCCTATTTAACTATGAATGTTAACTATAAATGTTACTTTTAACTATAAATTAATGTTTCGGTTTATCTCCATATTTCTGTTTAACCCGCTATGTTTATGTTTAACTCTCCATGTTTCTCTTTAACTTTCATTGTTTCTGTTTAAATATCAACGTCCCTGTTTAATAAACAAACTCACTGTTTAAATATCAACGATTGACACGTAAATAAGTTTTTTTCTTTTCAAATTTGTGTTTATTTACAACACATGCGACAGTTTGTAATAAACAATCAGTTGAATTCAATGCCTAGTCGGTGACATTTCTATGCTTGAGACTGCAACGTAGCTCGTGAACCTCCAACGACAACTGTTCCGATTAATCTGACGAGGACAGGAGGCCTGCCACACACCGTCAGGGTCGCCATGAGGTGCAACAGGTGCAGAATACCTGCCAACACTTCAGTTTAAGCGAAAACAAAAAGGTATGAGACAGGAAAAACTGGTATGGGACAGGGAAAAGAAAGCAAAACTTATGGTTTTGATTTGCTTTAAACGGAAAACTTATTTTTAAAGTGGAAAACGGAGTAAGTAAGCGAAAACTATAATAATTAAGAGGAAACATATAATTTTAAGAGAAAAAAATAAAGGAGTATAACTTTAACTTTAACTCTCTATGTTATCCTTTAAGAATAATTGTTTCTATTTAACTTTAACTGTCTCCATTTACATATCAGACTTTCCATGTAACAAACAATTTTAGTCTTTAAATTAAGATGTTTTTGTTTAATTATGACAATTTATGTTTAAAAATCAAACATGGACATGGAAATAAGTTTGATTTTGTTAAACAGGTGTGTATTTACAATGCCTAGTCAGCGACATTTTCATTACAAGATCATCAGTTACGACTGGACGCGTGCCAGCGGTTGCACCGTAACTCACGGACCTCGGATGCTCGATTTCTGCAATGCCTTCGCAGCCTGGTACTCCACCTTATATAGGGTCACAGTATTTTGCAGCTTCATCTTCGTTACCAAAACAATTGATGGGACATTGGAATGACCCAGGGACCCGTGGGAGACATCCACCCCAGTATAATCATTCGATTCATAGAAATCAGAGGTATCGCAGGTGGTTGTTCAACTTGCAAACCAAATTCATTTTTCCAAGTTGAACAACCAACTTTGATGCCTTTGATTTCCAAGTATCCAACGATTATACTGGGGATGGATGTGTCCCATGGGTCCCCTGGCCATTCAGATGTCTCATCATTTGTTTTGGTAACTTTATAATCTAATCACTTTGAATATACTCAGGCAAAAACCCCTACAAACATGACCACCTTCCTTTTAAGTAAAATCCACCATGTGGGCTTAACCTTAAGCAACCCCTCCCAGACTCTATATATACACCGCCTCACAACAAGGCTTTCGATATATATTAATTGAATGTGGACGAGAATTTGAAGAGTCGATTTAAAGGGTCGATCAACTTGCCTTGGCTTCTTGAATTCTGGAGATACATTAATTGAATTTGAATGAGAATTTGAAGGGTCGATCAACTTGCATTGGTTTTTTGAATTCTGGAGATACAGTAATTGACTTTGAATGAGATACATTAATTGACTTTGAATTGAGTTTTTTTACGTAATAAATGTGGTTTTTTATTTAATAAATTGAGTTTCCGTTTAAGAATTTATGTTCCTGGTTAACTATTAAGGTTACCGTGTAATAAATAGAGTTTCTATTTAACTCTTTTAGTATCTCAGTGTAAATATCACAATCTCTTTTTAAAAAACAATTGTACTTTTTAAATTAAGATGTTTATATTTAAATATGACAGTTTAAGTTTAAATATCAAACTTGGACACGTAAATAAGTTTGTTTTTGTTAACATAGGTGTTTATTTAGCCTAGTTGGCGACAGTTTCATTACAAGATGTACGAATATGATCGGACGCGTGGCAGAGGCAACAATGTACCTCGCGGACCTCGGATGCTTGTGACTCGATCCTCTTCCGTCACGGACGCCCAGGTTGCTTTCTCATAACAGGCGGATGCAAATGGAGTTCTCAATTGTCGTCTGTAGGCTTGTCATCATCTTCTCAAAGTGAGGGAAAGGAAGACATTCTCATCTTATCGGGCAACCGGCAGAGTTCAAAAGAATGCCAACCAAAGATTATTACTCTCTCGCAGGATGATTCTTCCAAACTTTGTTTGAGAATAAGCAAAGCAAGAAGGAATGAAAAAACATTGCCAAAAGCCAAACCTATGATGTGACTGGGCGATTTTTTTTCCACCATTTACATGGGTAAACAAGAAAATTTACAATGTAGATCCTGTCCAAATGATCCACAGGGGGCGAAAAGGAAGTTAAACAATAACGGAAGGGTTGTCTGGGGTATTACAAACTTGCAGGGGCTGATTGGGAAGTTTTGAAATTCCCGAGAGGTAATAGTAATTTTCTCTATTAATTAATATTATTTTTTAAGTAACTATTGACAACTATCAATTGGTTATTTACAAAAGATATATAATTTAGATCGCATGGTATTTGTTTTACTTAGTATAAAAACCACAAACTTTAGTCACCTCTGTTAAAAGTTCATTCTTAGCTAGACCTATTTATTTTAACTTATTTCAAAAATTATAAGTTATTGTACAATAGTATGACAAAATCTAAAAAATGTCTGAGTTTTTAATAATAAAAGAATCAAATTCAAACATCAAAGATAAGAAATTTTTTTTCTATATAGAAGTTAATTTAAATTGAAAGTAATTAAATAAAGTTATTTATACAATCGGCTTTTAGGAAAAGCGTCCATAAATAGTTAGAAAACATAAAAATTAGATAAACTTTAAAAAATAAAATAAAAATCAGAAAAACACTAATTTATATTTAAATTTCAAACAATATAACCTTTTATTTAGGTCAGCATTGTAAATGGCAATTCTTATCATTGCACAAATATCAAAATCACAAAATCGACAGCCTATCACAATTAATTACATAATCACAAATTTAAAATAGTAAAACCTAGCTAGGTCCAGCTTGAGCTAAACCCTGCTCCTAATACTAGATCATAATAATTAGGGTATCCAAATTCTACTATTTGCAAAAGTTATATTTGCGAAAATCAAATAATTATTTTGAAATATAACATTAAAAATTTACAAAAATAATTGTTAAAACAAGCTCAGCCATAAAACAATGACGCATAGGTTTTTTTTTTTTTTTTTTTTTTAAGAAAAAAGCACTTATGAAATTAAATTGTGATGGAATATATAAAAACATTATTAAAATATGAAGAAAATAAGAAACAAAAGTTTTTTTGAAATTAAGCTTGGTTGCGTAAATAGTTTTTTTTAAATTGAAAAATACAAAATGATAAATAAAAAAAAAAATTTAAAAATGACTTAATTCTAAAGATGAAAGACATTAATTCCAAGACAAGTGAGTGTGGAGTCCGAAATTTTAGTGACTGGCTTGATTTTCCTTTATTCATTATCATTTTATCAAAAATTAAGAAATCATCTATTTTTATAAAACAAAAATATTGAACCGGAAGAATTATAAATTACCATTTGAAATTGTTGCACTTCCATCCAAAAGTTACAGAGCCTGTAGCATTGTTTTCAATTTTGTTGTAAAAAAAAAAAAACTTACTCCAAAATCATTGTCCTAAAATTTACTTAACTATTTTTTACTGCTCAACAATATTAAACATTTATTTTATTTATTTATTTATAAAGATCAGCACAAGTAGAGGAATGACATACATAGCGCGTGTGCATAATAACATGTTCTCCCACCAAAAAAATAAATATTTAATAAGCAAAAAAAAAAATCGTGCACAGTTACATCGGCACGTGGGGGGACGATTCCTGCCAGATAATCAAACTGCCCCTACGACTTCCCTGTAAAACCGTTGAAGCCCAACTTCCCTCCTTTCTATTTCTCCCCGCTCCCTCTCAAATCTTCATCTCTCTCTCTCTCTCTCTCTAACAGCTGTTCCTAGCTGTCCTTCCTATCCCAATCTCATGCGATCCCCCACCCTCTCTATCCCTCCATTATACCTAGCTCCCTACCAAAACAATCCGAAACTAGCACAACAGGAGCCTTTCCATTCAAACTTAATTGCTCATCATCTCTTCATCTCTCAATACTGATTGACTATTGTTATCTCTTCTTCTGATATTATTAAACCTCAGATACAACATGGCTCAGTTACCTCCTAAAGTACCCAACAACTGGCCTAGCTTCGGCCATCAGCGAGCTCCCTCCATGGCCTCTTTCTTACCCCCAGCTCCGGCTCCACCGCCATCATCCGGCAACCACCAATCTTGGGTTGATGAATTTCTTGATTTCACTTTAACCAGACGTGGTGCTCACCGACGGTCCATGAGCGACTCGGTCGCATTTCTTGAAGCACCAATGATCAGTAGTAACGGTGGTGGAGCACCAATGCATGAATTCGATCGCCTCGATGAAGATCAGCTCATTTCTATGTTCCCTGACGACCTGCCACCGTCGTCAGGCGCATCTGCTGCTCCATTATCATCCTCCACTCCGTCAACCCCTTCCGATCATAACAGCATTAACGAGGAGAAGACTTCCGAGCAGCAATTGATTAACGAGTTGGAGGAGACGCAAAGCTTGTGCAAGTCTGAGCCACAAACAAACCAAGCTGCCCACACTGCAGCAGCCTCAACCGCTGATCAAATCATTGTCGATCCTAAAAGGGTCAAGAGGTGAATATCAATTTTTCATCTTTTCTCAATGTAGCTCATAGGTTCTTCAGAACTCACTTATATTTTTTTTTTCTCGCTGTGGATTTTAGGATTTTGGCCAACAGGCAGTCGGCACAAAGATCTCGAGTTAGGAAACTGCAATACATTTCCGAGCTGGAGCGCAGCGTTACATCATTGCAGGTAGTTCTTATAATCACACACATGCACACACACACACACATACATATATGTAAGACATACTACAATTTATGAGAAATTAAATCAGTACTAATGGAGACTTATATATGTTTATTTTGAAGACTGAGGTTTCGGCATTGTCTCCTCGGGTGGCCTTCCTCGACCACCAGCGTTCAGTTCTCACAGTTGGCAACAGCCATTTGAAACAACGGATTGCAGCTCTTGCCCAAGATAAAATTTTCAAGGACGGTGAGTATTTGCAGCACTCACATCCCCATCACTATTAATTGAATTTTGGAAGTATTTTTTAATTAAGAAAAGGACGGATATATTACTGAAATTGTGTGAGATGAATGCAGCTCATCAAGAAGCACTAAAGAAGGAAATAGAGAGATTGAGGCAAGTGTATCATCAGCAAAGTCTAAAGAAGATGCCTTCGGTGACCGCCGGAGACTCCCCAGAGCACACCAACAAAGAGCTCGTGAGCTGAGCACGTGACCACTTGGAGGTGTTCAATTTGCAAATAGGGGAGGGATGATTTCTGCTTGTGATTTTATCCTCTGTATTCTATTTTCCAATTTTTCTTAATTTTAAAATTTAAGATTTATTCTTTGGAGGGAATGGTGGTGTGATTTTGTGGTTGCAAATGTGTTGGCATGCATGAAAAGGTATGTCTAGTGGATTTTTGTATCATTTAAAGGGTATTTCTTTGTGGGTTCCTTGCCAATTATTATGTCAGGGGTTCCTTTTATTTTTATGGTTTTTATTTGAACAAAATAAGAGGTTAAATAGAGAAACTGTAGAAA